>OY728140.1:741211378-742583045 GCA_963277665.1 Viscum album | reverse complement strand
TCTCAAGAGAGATATGTGTAAAACATCATGAACTTATGTGAGATTTGGAGAAAGTGCAAGCCAATAGTCCATTACTCTTATGCGATCAAGGATTTCATAAGGGCCAATGTACCTAGGGCTGAGCTTCCCTTTCTTCCAAAACCTCATGACTCTCTTCCATGGAGAAATTTGAAGGAAGAATTTTTCACGAACATCAAACTCCAAGTCCTTTAAATGGTTTTTGGCATAGCTCTTCTATTGAATCTGAGCATCCTTAATGTGTTGTTAGATTGCATGAACCTTTTATGTAATCTCTTTCACAAGAATATCCCCAAGAAGCTTTCTCTCACCAACTTCATCCCAAAAAGTAGGATTTCTACATCGCTTCTCATATAGAGCTTCATAGGGTGACATTTGAATGCTCGAGTGGAAGATGTTGTTGTACGAGAACTCGAATAATGGGAGATATTGATCCCATACACCTTTAAATTCCATTGAGCATGTTATCAGCATGTCCTCGAGTGTTTGAATAGTCCTTTCAGATTGGTCATAAGTTTGGGGGTGATAGGCCGTACTAAAATTCAATTCGGTACTCAATGCATGTTGAATACTTCTCCAAAATTTTGATGTGAACCTCAAATCATGATCAAATACAATAGAGAGTGGTACCCCATGCACCCTTACCACTTCCCTCACATGAATCCTGGAAAGTTGATCGAGAGATAAATCTTCTCAAATAGTGATAAAATGGGTAGTTTTGGTGAGATGGTCCACTATAACCCATATTTCATTGTTTCCTTTGGATGTTTTTGGGATACCAGTGACAAATTCTATAGTAATGGTGTCCCACTTCCATGCTGGTATGGGTTGTGGTTGTAATACCCCTTTAGAAATTTGTCACTCTTCCTTCACTTTCTAACACACCAGGCACCTTGTGGTGTAGTCATCAATCTCCCTTTTCATGTTATCCTACCAATAATGATCACCAATCTCCCTATACATTTTCATGCCTCCAAGATGTATAGATAATCTAGAGATATAATCTTCATCCATTAGTTCTTTATTTATCTCTGAAACATATGGAATACATAGTCTTGTAGGAAATCTTAGTACACCTTCTTGATCAATATTGAACTTAGGAAACTTCTCATTCTCCACAGCCTCAAACTTCTTCTGTAACAAAGGATATTCTTTTTTATCTTTCTTGATATTATCTAATAATGACGGTTGAGAAATCATATGGTATATGTTTTATGATGTCCCTTCCCTTACAATTCCCATGTCCAATTTTACTAGGTCTTTGATCAAGGGGTCTCCTTGAATCCGCATCATTGTTATAACAATAGGGTTTCTCCTACTTAATGCATCAACAACTTTGTTTTCTCTTTTGAGATGATAATGAATTGAAAAATCATAGTCTTTAAGAAGTTCCAACCTCCTCCTCTATCTCATGTTCAATTACTTTTGAATGAAAATATACTTCTAACTTTTATGGTCTGTGTATATATCGTATTTCTCCCCATACAGATAGTACCTCCAAATCTTCAGAGAAAAAACAACTATAGCCAGCTCAATATCATGCGTATGATAATTCTGCTCATGAGGCTTAAACTATTGATATGTATAATAAATTTCCTTGTCATTTTTCATGAGGACGCACCCAATACCTTTTAGAAATGCATCGCTAAAAATAATAAATTCTTCTCCGATTGAAGACAGAGTTAACACGGGTGTAGTAACCAATCTCTTCTTCATCTCTTGGAAACTTTCCTCACACTTCTTTGTCCAGATGAACTTAAACCCTTTTTGGGTTAACTTGGTTAGTGGATTAGAAAGTCATGATAATTTTTTCACAAACCTTCTATAAAATATTTCTAAACCAAGGAAACTGCAAATCTTAGTTACTATTGTAGGATGAGGCCACTCCTCTGCAACCTTTGTCTTTGTAAGGTAAACTGAGATTCCTTCATTGGTTACAATTTTTCCCAAGAAATCAACTTTTTGTAACCAAAATTCACATTTTTTTAACTTTCCAAAAATCCTATTATTTTGTATAGTTTTCAAAATAACCCTTATATTATCCTCATGCTCCTTACAAATTTTAGAATATATTCAAATATCATCAATAAAAAATACCACAAAATTATCAAGGTAGTCCTTAAAGACTTTATTCATTAAATCCATAAAAATAGAAGGTACATTATTCAATATGAAGGTTATAACAACAAACTCATAATGCCCATATCTTGATCAGAAAGTAGTTTTTGAAATATATTCTTTCTTCACCCTCAATTGATGATATCTAGATCAAAGATTAATCTTGTAGAAGAATTAAGCCCCACGAAACTGGTGAAATAAGTCATGAACTCTTGGAAGAGGGTATTTTTTCTTTAATGTGATCATGTTCAGTTCTCTATAATCAATGAATGGCCGCATTGATCCATCCTTATTTTTCATAAAGAGAACATGTGCTCCCAAAGGATACACAATCGGTCAGATAAACCCCTTCTCCAAAATATCTTGGAGTTGTTTCTTTAATTCCTCTAGCTCCATATTTTCTATCCTATATAGTTTCTTTGATATCAAATGAGATCTAGGTATGAGTTCAATGGACAACTCTACCTCTATTTTTGGGGGAGGTCTAAGTAACTCATCATAAAATACATAAATGTATTCCTGAATTATGGGGGCATTATCTATCCTTATACTCTCATTTCCTTCTTCTTCTTTACCAATAAAATCAATAAACAACTGAAACAGTTTACATGTAAACTTGAGCGATGTCAATAAGAATGTGAGGATTATCATAAAGGAATGATAAAGAGGCATATAATAATAATAATAACTTGAATAATAACTTGAAAATGTGGCTATAAAATTTAATTTATACATTCATAATCATATCATCAAGGTTCATCCCTATGGTGTCATAAAAATTACCAAGGTTATTCACCAAGGTATCGTAAAACTTATCATCTATAGAGATTAATTTATTTAGCTAATTCATTGGAGCACTATCAGGGATAACCCTTAATATGTATTTATTTTAATGTGATCCACATAGATCATAATAAAACATTTCATAAATAACCCATAGAGAATAAAATAAATAGGTTTCATATCAAAATCAAGGCGTTTTAAAAAGTGCTTAAAAATATGATCATTATGTCATTTATAAACCATGGAAAGGGAATGAGGTTTTTATGTATGTAAATTATAGAAACAAATAAATCATTTTTATGTATTTATGAATACCTTTTTAAAATGAAATAGTTGTGGGTATTCACATAAATAAAATAAAAGAATTTCTTGAGAAAAAAATATAGAGATTTTGAGAGAAAAATTATACAGCATAACGAGTATGAAACATAGTTTTATAAAACATTAAAAAAAGAGAGGATAGGGGTCACTCATTCCTAAAAGGCTCATAATACAATATAGGGTCATAATAAAATGGAGATAATAACATGTTATGGAAATTTTAAAGACATACCACATAAAAGAGAACTTGAAAGGAAAAGAGAAGTTGGGAATTCCCTTACCTTGAAGAGTAACTTCTAAAACTCAAAGATCGGGACCTTGAGGGATTTAAGACACCTTGGGTGGAATCCTTGGGATGTAATAATATCATATATTAGAGGGTAATTATTTTTTAATGAAAGGAAATGAAGTAATGGGTGGGTATTTATAGTAAAATATATGGAGTTTTTTATTAATTTCAAAGAACACCTCATTAGTGGTATTTGAAAAACCATGGGCTTTCCCATGTTATTTGACCATCATATTGTCCATTTGGGACACCTCATATAATATTTTAATCCAAAAGAGTCTAAAAACATCTTATCTTACTCATTACATCATTATGGCATAGTTATGATGTCATTAAACATATCAAAAACTCAAAACTGTGTTTTTACTATTCATTGAAGATTCAACTATTTAAGAAAAATCCCAAAAATTCATCCTAACATTTTTTGATGTGTAGAATTCAAAAATGAACTCCATTTTATAAAAATGAATTTTATTTTAAATTAAATTAAATAAATAAAATAGTAATACTTAACTAATAATTTCTAAAACATTTATTTACTTATACTATGATATAATTATATCACATTACCATTTAAGATGACTAAAATATATTTATACTTCCTTAGGTGAGGTTAATATTCCATTTTTCAGATTACTATTTATAAGGGTAACATTACTATTCCAAAGGTTCAAGTTACTATTTGCCAAAAAAATTAAGTTGATCCTATTAGACTCTAAATATCTTACTGATCTCAATTGTGTATGTCTATTTTTTGAAAATCATTTCACAAAATAAATTAATTAATAATTCTTTAAAAAAATACTTTTTTGTTATTCATCAAATACTATTCATAAAAAAATACTATTCATCAAAAATAGTATTATTCATCGAAAAATTAAAACTTCTTAAAAAACTATTAAAAATTCATCCTAGATTAATTTTGACACTTGGAATTCAAAAATGGTGTTTATTTTACCATAATAATTCTCTAAGTATGAGAAATTTTTGAAAAGTACAATTTTTTACTTCCAATTTATCAAATTTGTCTCAATTAAACATATATTTTATTAAGAAAATATATTCTTAAAATGGAAATGGTGAAATAACAATTTTATTTATACAATGGGATTATACAAAATAACTAATGCTTCATTACATATTCCCTTATAACACATATATAAGACCTAAGAGTAAGGTGTGCAATGGTGATAGAAGCTTGGGGCAGCACAGACAACATTGCCCAAGTGGGGATTTCTATAAACTTGAACTTCTCCCGTAGGAGATTTTGTTCAAGATTAACATGTTAAATCTCAGCTTGGGCTTGGTCCAAAGTAAATCCTAGTGATGTTACCTCCTTCCCAAGATCCGAAAAATGGGCTTCGTATGGCACAATTCTACTATTAGAGGCCATCGACTCTTCTTTCTACATTAATTATCCATTATCATTTCTATTTATAAAAAATAATTATAACATTAAAAATTATTATGGTTTCCAATAGTCATATTAACCAACAATCATATAGCGATCAAAACTTGATGGTTATATTTCAATTATACTCAAATGGTTTTATTGATTATGACACAGTAAAACTTAAATTTTCAGGAAATAAAATATTATTAAAAAATTTTGGGTTGTTACATAAGTGTTTGAACAACCCTCATTTGGATTATTACTTTTAAGTGAAGTTCTTAAGAAGGTTTAACCATATTACATAAAGAGAAGTAGACCTCACTAGACTTTATGTAACTTAGAGGTAGTGGTTGAGGAAATCCAAGTCAATATTTTAGGATTAGAGAGTACCCTCAATGGATCAAGGATCTGTAAGCCTATAGTTGGCAAAGATATTCCTAGATAAATACCTTCATGTAGCTTGAACAAACCTCATTGGGATTATGTGAAAGGGGCATATGGATCCTTGCTACTAGAGTGTCCTTGTAAATAGACATTATGAGTTCAATAGTGATGGATATTGAGACTTGATTAAATAGTGGGTGACTCAATAAAATTTATTATTATTATTTCTCACATAATTTGTAATCAAGTGAAGTATTAATCATATATTTTAATTATTGTTGAAAATGGAAAGAAAAACCACAAAAATAGTGTGATCATTCCTTAAATAAGGGTATATCTTTACAAATACAAATTTTCAGATATGGTATAATCATTTATGTGATGAGTTATTATTAGAAAGTTTTTGTTATGTGTTCGAATTCCATACTTTTGTTATTCCACCCCAGTAGGTGAGAAAAGGTTAAAATGATTCCTATCAGAGATATGTTGAGGATGCTTCTTATGTCTGTTGTATTGTATTATCAACTATGTATAGAGAGTTGATGATACAACATAAAGACATAGATTCATATGTTATAATATATCATCTTCTTTATCTTAATAAAGATAAGGAAAGGCTTGAAATAAATAATATTGTTAGTGCACTATATCAATGGGAACTAGAAGAAGGTAGTCTAGCTATTGATCATGCTTTCAAAATGCTGGGGTATATTTATCATATAATGACCCATAATTTTAGCAATGAAAATAAGATAATGAATAATGATTGCACTCATGAACAAATTTTTAGAAATAAGAATTAGCGAACTCATAAATGAAGAATGATACATTAGTTAGAAAACAAACCAATAATAATGTAAAATATTACAATGGGATAATAAATATAAAATAAGATAATAAGAATGAGAAAATTTGGATCTACTTGATCCATTAGAATGAGTGCACTCACAAACAAAGTTTTAAAATAAAACATAATTTTAATAATAAATATTCATTTAGGAAAAAATGTAAGTGATTGATGACTGAAATGAGAGGTATTTATAGGAAGTAGTAAACACTTATGACAGTCAGAAATCTAACCATTGGAATAGTAACATGATCGTTGGAATAGTAATGTGGCTGTTAGGAATGGTAATCTGGATATTAGAATACTAATATCACCTATGAGAGTATATATAAAATTTATGTTTCTTATAAATAAAAATATGATATATTTATATCATGGAATAAGTAAATAAATGTTTTAAAAATAATAAATTAAGTGTTGGTATTTTTGTGAAACGTAAATGTTTATTTAAAATTTCATAATTAATATAATTATTTAAAAGAAAATTTGTTTTCATAAAATAGATTAATAGATTAATATTCTATTGTATTATAATTATAAGATAATTTAATGAGACCTTAATTAATTTTTCAAAGTGTCATAAAATTAGTTATAATATTAAAAATGGTATTTTTCGAATAAATGAGGATTTTAATTAAAAATTAAATTTCTAATATTTAGTAAATTGTTTTCATAAAATGATTTACACATTTAAAAATGGTTAGGGTTAATTTTTGGGATTTTTCTAAAATAGTTGATTTTTGTGAATAGTGAAATACAATAATTTATGGTATTTAACATTTTAATCCAAATAAATGAATTTTAAAATCATGGATGATTTAAGCACCCATTAGTTCAAAATAACATAAACTATTTATTATACTTAGTCATAATAATCAATACTATTAATAGCCTTTATCCAAAATAATAAACAAATGAATAAAATAATCCAAAACACATATCTCCTCCCCTTATAAATACCACCCCTTCTCCTCACACCTTCTAAGTATTGAAGATTGTATAAATTCTACCCAAATAACTTACTAAGACTCTTCCCCACATCAAATACCTATTAGTCTCAAAAAAATACCAAATCCAAGTTCCTTATGGAGGTTCTCAAGGAGACGATATTCCTGAGGAAAAATCCTCCTTCTTTCTCTTTTAATTTATTTTCTTTTCTTATCCTCCTGTCAACTCCCCTATAAAAAATATCATGATAACAAAATTATCATATATATACTATAATTTTATTGTGATAATGGAATATTTATCATCAAATCTCTTCTCTTCTCCTTTTATTCTAAAAATAAAAACATCATCCATGATGTGTCGATTCACCACCTTCGTGGATGGTGAGTTTTCATTTTTCATTACCTCATTAATGGATGGTCATAAAACCCTTATTATGGTTAAATAATATTATAATATGCATACTATAATTTTTTTTATATTCTATAACCAATATATAAAAATAATAATAAACCAAATGATACTAGTTCGATATGGTTGTAAACATCGCCAAAATAAACTAATCATTTTTCATTAATGTTTTTTCTAATGAATCATTATCATATCTAAAAAAATGATATATGGGTACATTTAAAATTATGTGATTATATTAATACCATTTTATTTCACTTCTAGAGTTTTTATTCCATTTGACAATAACTTCTATAATTATACACAATTAAACCGGCCATGAAAACCATGAAACGAACGCTCCTAGAATGACAAAATTAAAAATTATAACTCATAGAAATAACCATAAATAAACTCAATAAAATTATAATAAATAAAATATATTTATAATAGATTCTTAATTAATTAATTAATGGATCTAATTTTATTATCCAAGACATTAAGTGCAAGTTCATAACACTTTCAAACATAAGGTAAGGGATTCTCTCTGAACCTCCAAATTACCTTTAGGTTACACTTTATCTTTCTCTACACCAATGTATTTATTAATTATTATTATGAAATTCTTATAAATTATGATTATATTTTCTAAACTTATGTATCCAGATCAATTCATCCTTCTTTGATGGGGAAATACATGTTTTAAAAGGTTCCCTTCTCAATTCCTCCTGATAAGCAAGCCCAGTTAAAAGAATCTTCCCAATTTCTTACCCATTTTCAAGTATATCGATTAATATGTTTTAATCCACAAATATTTTTATAAAATAAATTATTTTATCTAGAAAAACTGTCTTAGTTCATTTCTGTTTTTATACAAAAATTATGTCTTTGCCCTCTTTAAATTATCTTAATATTTTCCCTTAAATTGCACTAAAGTGGCTCATTTCTAAAGTTTCTTAAACACTATTTTTACATGTTTTAACTTAATTTGGATATAATTTATCATGATATATGCTTATTTTCCCTTATGAATATCCAATCATGATTTAAATCTATTCTTTCCTAAACACTATTATGATATTTCCTTTGGTTGTTCCTTGTTACATGATTATGATACTCATTTATTTTCATAGGTAACCCTTATGTTTATTCCTTATGTATGATTATTAATATGGAATATAAATGCATGAACATGTTATGATGGATGTGCCCAGATAACACTCCAATTCATTGGGTGATGTTTAGTCTCATGAGACATCATGTATGGGATTAGGGAGTAAACCAAATCTATTATGGGACTTTGTCCACCATGTGATATAGTCTGGATAGTTAGCCTTGACTCATATTTATCTCATGTTATATATTTTCATCACATTACTATGTTACATGATCACATGTTCTATATTTTATGCTTCCATGTATTTATTCATGTTTCAATCCTTTTTATGTTATCATGTTATGCCTTTTATCCCATGTGTTATGCTTTATTCCTATGTTTATTCCCTTAATGGGATTTTTAGCTCATACCTTTTGTCTATGTATTACACAGGTTATAATATGAATATATAGGGTCTAAAAGAAATTTAGGAGGCCATTATGGATGATTTATATAAATATGTTTTATTGTATTTCTATGTTTTAAATTTTATGTACCTAGTCTTCTAAAGCCACTAGATTTTACGATCCTTGGTTTGTATGTGAGGGATAATTATGCTTAAAATTATGTAATAATATGTATAAAAGGATAGGGTCACTATAGTTGGTATCATAGAAAAGGAAGGAATCTAATCCTTGGGAACTCTCACATGTGAGTGTTGGACAAATCATGGCTCTCCGCCCAAGGGATTCATGAGGAAAGGGCTCCCACTGGGGATGGTGGTGTCTCCCACCCAGGAGGTATATCTATCCTTGGAGTGCCCTAATAAGTATCAATTATAGTCCAATAGAAATAATTACATACCATTGTAGTTTTTATCAGAGCACAATCTAGTTATTTTTAGAGATTAGGACCATAAAACTTTTGTATGAACCCTAGGGATAATTATATTACCATAGATAACCTAGATTGAAGCCTAGGGAATCATAAGTTAGGGTATAATTTTATTTTATAATTTGATCCTTATATGTTCATAGTTACCTTTTATATGATCATTAGTTAAGTATTAAATCCTTCACCAGTTTTCACTATAGTATGTAAAATTAAATTTCAAGGGTGAAATTTCATAAGGGGGGAAGAATATAACGACCCTGAATTTTAGAAAATAAATTTCCCTTATTATAATTATGTATCACATAGAGAAACAAATAAAAAATTTATCCTCATAAATTAAAAATGATACATTATTTGAAAAATAAACCAATAATAATGCCAAATATTATAGCGGGACAATAAATATAAAATAAGATAATAAAATGAGAAAATTTGGATCTGATCGATCCACTAGAATAACCACACTCATGAACAAAGATGTAGAAATAAAATATAATGTTAATAACAAAATATTAATTTGTGAGAAAATATAAGTGATTGATGAATGGAATAATATGTATTTATAGGAAGTAGTAAACCCTTATGACCGTTATAAATCTGATTGTTGGAATAGTAACCTAACCGTTGGAATAGTAATGTGATCATTAGGAATAGTAATATGGCCATCAGAATAGTAATCACACCTATGAAATTATAAATAAAATTTATCTTATAAATGAAAATATGATATATTTATATCATCTAATAAGTAAATAAATGTTTAAAAAATAATTAATTAATTGTTGGTATTTTGTGAAACATAAATGTTTATTTACAATTTTATAATTAATATAATGATTTAAAAGAAAATTTATTTTTATAAAATAGATTCATAAATTAATATTTTACTGTATTATAATTATAATATAATTTTATGAGACCTTAATTAAATTTTCAAAGTGTTATAAAATCGGTTATAATAATAAAATTGGTATTTTTGGAATAAATTGTGATTTTAATTAAAAATTAAATTTATCATATTTAGAAAATTATTTTCACAAAATGGATTCCATTTTTTAAATCTATACATTGAAAAATTGTTAGAGTGAATATTTGGAATTTTTCTAAAATAGTTGAATTTTTGTGATTAGTGAAATACGGTAATTTGCGGTATTTAACATTTTAAGCTAAATACATGAATTTTAGAGTCATGAATGATTTAATCACACATTATTTCAAATTAACATGCACTAGTTACTTCACTTAGTCACAATAATCAGAACTATTGATAGTATTGATCCAAAATAATAAACAAATGAATAAAATAATAAAAAACATCTCTCTCCGCTCCTTATATATACCACCCCTTCTCCTCACACCTCCTAAGACCTGAATATTATCTAAATTATATAAAATTATCTTACCAGGACTCTTCTCTATTTACAAGACCTATTGGTCTCAAAAAAATACCAAACCCAAGTTCCTTAAGGAGGTTCTCAAGGAGACGATGTTTAAGAGGTAAAATCCTCTATCTTTCTCTTTTAATTTATTCTCTTTTCTTATCCTCACCTCACATACACTATCCAAAATAGAATTATAACTATAGTATAATATATATACTATAATTTTATTGTGTTAATGGAATATCTATCAACAAGTTTCTTCTCTTCTCCTTTTATTCTAAAAATGAAAACATTGTCTGTGATGTGTAGATTCACCGCCTCCATGGACGACGAGTTTTCTTTTTTCATTACTACATTAATGGATGGTCAAAAACCCATTTTTATGGTTAAATAAGATTATAATATTTATATTATAACTTTTTTCATATTTTAGAACCAATATATAAACATAAAAATATACCAAACAATACTAGTTTGAGATGGTCGTTAAAACTGCCAAAATAAACTAATCATTTTTCATTAACATTTTATCTCTATGAATAACTATCATATATAAAAAAAATTATATATGGGAACATTTAAAATTATGTAAGTATACTAATACTATTTCATTCCACTTATTTAGTTTTTCTTCCATTTGACATGAACTTTCATAATTATATACAATTAAACCGACCATGAAAACTATGAAACAAACACTCCTTGAGTGACAAAATTAAACATTATAACTCATAGAAATGGCCATAAATAAACTCAATAAAATTATGATAAATAAAATATATATATATATATAATGGGTTCTTAATTAATTAATTAATCAATCTAATTTTATTATCCATAACATTAAGTGCAACTTTCGAACACTTTCGTACATAAGGTTAGGGATTTACTTTGAACCTCCAAATTACCTTTGGGTTACACTTTCTCTTTCTTTACACCAATGTATTTATTCATTATTATTGTGTAATTATTATAAATTCTATGTATATTTTTAAAAATTATGTATCCAGATCAATTCAATCTTCTTTGATGGGTAAATACATGTTTTAAAAGGTTCCCTTCTCAATTCCTTCTGATAAACAAGCCCGATTAAAGGGAACTTCCCAATTTCTTACCCATTTTCAAGTAAATACCTTAATATGTTTTAAGACACTGATATTTTTATAAAATCACTCATTTCATTAAGAAAAACTATCTTAGTTCATTTTTGGTTTTATACAAAAATTATATTTTTTTCCACTTTAAAGTCTCTTTAATATTTTCCATTAAATCGCACTAAAGTGGCTCATTTATAAAGTTTATTAAACACTATTTTTACATGTTTTAGCTTTATTTGGACATAATTTATCATGAAATATTCCTATTTTACCTTATTAATTCCTAATAATTATTTAAATTCATTCTTTCATGGACACTATTATGATATTCCCTTTGGTCATGCCTTGTGACATGATTATGATGCCCATTTCTTTCTATGGGTAACCCTTATATTTATTATTTATGTTTAATTATTCATGTGGAACACATATGCATGAACATGTTATGATGGGTGCACCCAGATAGTGATCAAATTAATTGGGTAATTTTTAGTTTCATGATACATCATGTATGGGATTAGGGAGTAAACCTAATCCATTATGGGACTTTGTCCACCATGTGATATAGTCTTGGCAGTTAGCCTTGACTCATTTTTATGTCATGTTATATGTAGATACCAAATTCCTATGCTTCCATGATCACATGATCTCATGTTATATATGTTATGATTCCATATGTTTATTCATGTGTCATTATTTTTTATGTCATCATGGTATGTCTTCTAACCCATGTGTTGTGATTTATTACTATGTTTATTACCTTACTAGGATTTTTAGCTCGTCTCTTTTGTCTATTTATTCCCTAGGTTATCATATGAAGACATGGGAGCTCAAATGAAGTTAGGATATCAGAAACTCCTAATGATTTAAAATAATAAAAAAATTAAAGTAGTTATGAATCCTATCACAATAAGGAAACATCTTTTTAAAGGAATAGGTCCATCTAAATAAACTCCTCACTTAGTTTATTAAGAAGACTGTAATGCCCCGACCCCAGTTACCCAGAGTCGGTGCATTATTACATAACATTGGAATGATACAAGGAAATCATGTCCCTAAATATCGATCAGTTTAGTAGCCTTGGAAATACTAGATACATTCATAAGGTCAAAATTACAACTTGAAAAGAAAAACAATACTAAATTATTCCATTGGAAACATCCAAGATTCCTAGATCATGCCTACAAGTCACTCATAACTAACTTCTTCACATCCTGGGAAAAATAAAACATAGAAAGGGGTGAGCTCAAATGCTCATTAAGGATAAAAATATAGCGGAAACTTTCATAAATAAGCATAAACATTTAAGGCAATGCATAACTTAAAAAAAGCCTTTTAAACTTGAACTTCAGAATAATATGGCAAAAAAATGAAATAAGTCCATTTACTTATTCACATGGATATTTTACTAGTCAAATAATCACATGAAATATCAATAACCACTTTCATAATGATGGAATGCATAATGCCAGACTATCATAACCACATAGTCAAGACCTTGTGCCAAGACTACAAATAAGATTTTTTTCAAGGCCTTGTTCCAAGACACTAGTTTGCCTCATGAGGCCTACCGATGCATCGAGGAGCTATAGCGGGATCCAACCATCACTTACTAAGTCCAATGAATTCCTCATATGAACAAGTTTAAACATAACATAAACATTTGTATTAAAAGTAGCATACGAAATGTCAATACTTTATCCACAAACCATGAATGGTATAAAAATAGCACATCCACAGTCAAACATAACTCATTTGATACAATATGGAAGATTTTATTGTATCAGATTAACCTCAATAGAGAATAATGAAGGATATTGACATAGATGAAAATAATCATCAAAACTATTAGAGAGAAATATCACCCCTTTCCTTGAAAATATTTTAAAGTCTCACTATTTATCATGAAGCCATTTAAAATAGATTTTTGAATAAAAGTGTCCCATACCACTTTGAAACTTTGAAAATGAATTTTAATTTTAAAACATTAATTTACATATAAATAAATCCTTAAAACCATTTTTAAAACATGGACATTAATGAGAATGATTTAGAAGAATAAATCTTTAAAACATTTAAATGATATTTTAGTTAGATTTCCTAACCAAAAGAGAGACACTTGAATAAAAATAATTGAGGTAATAAAAACATTTTAATATAATGAGAATAAAGGGATTAATGATATATTATTTCAAAGTACATTATATACACCATATAAAAGTGATTTGGTGCATAACAACAAAGAAGTATCAATGGAATGTAAATTGAGATGAAATCTCTTATAAAGACCATATCCTTAGGTTAAAAATAAATCAAAGACATAATTATGTGTGAAAAATATAAATACACTCAATATGATTTGATATTTAGTGTAAATAAATCAGAGGACATTCACACATATTCTTGTAAAAACAATACCAATTAATTGGATATTTAACTCAACAAATGGAGATTGAGTTAAAATTACTCTTATCAAGTTCATATCGATGACTTGAGAATTTATAAACAGAGTGATTATGTGTATCAAAATTATATCCATAGAAAGGGGAGTGGAAATTATTACATAAGAAAATGAATATTTATTCCACACATAATCTTGGAGTAAAATAATCAATGAAGTATGTATAAAGTTGAATGAGTGGAAATTGAAATTTCAAATTCTCTTATCAATTTAATAACTTATGAAACATACACCCATGAAAGAAGGATCATAAAATGATGATTTAAATATCCATAAATTAAAGAATATTACACAATTAATACAATCATGGGCAGTACACACACTACATTCAATAAATAAGTGGTGAACAATGGAAATCTCAGGGAATTAAAAGTGAGATAAGAAACCCCTTACCTCAAGTCCGAATTGTCTTGTGTGTTCCTTGTTCTTCCTGAATAATAAACTTAAGTTAATTTCTACTTGATTAAGAATAATTTTAAATTTTATTATTCCTTTTATATAACTTATTACATTTCTATAATAATTAGTTAATTATTTGAGTTCATATTGGATATTTTATTGATGTTCGGAACTTGAGTCAAAAATGAACTTGTTATAATTACAATTTGTCCATGTGGTCAAAATTCCACTATCTCCAGAACGATATAAAGGATTTAGATATCATATATTATATATATATATAGTATATATATATATATATATATATAACATTAAACAACATTTGGAGATAAGAAATGAAATGCACCTTTCATGGAGACGGTAAGTTGTACTTACGCATGAACGCTACTTTCATTTATATTTTTTATTATAATGGAATTAAAACATAATGATACATAGGTATATTATAATTCCAGTATAATATAATATGATATATGTTTTACATAATTTAATTAACTCTATCCTTTATACATTCCATGAATGTCATGAACAAATCATATCACCTTGAGGGGGCGGTAGTCCGCACTTCCTCAAATAAAATTATCGTGGTCGCGCATATTGGAAAGCATATTGGTGTGTCTTTTAATGAAAGTTACAGAATCATAGAGAAAAAATAAACATAATATACATAATATATAAACACAGTTTCATCATAATGTCCACCATAAGAGGCGGTAGGAGATAATCGAATAATCGTCGTTTCGTGAGATGTTAGTTTTCCATCCATAGAAACATTATGTTATTCACCAATTAGATGGAGGTGTGTGTAAGTGTAGCTCAAATATTTCTTATAAAAACATCCTAGTATATTTAAGATACTTGTGTTGTTACAAAATAAAGGAATAAAAAGTGTTCATGGGGTTGGAGAAGTAAAATAAAAGAAATGAATTTAAGAGAAACCGTTACCTTTAATTTGGGTAACTCCCTTTGGTTTGAACCAAAAGGACTTCTTAAAGTGCCTTATGTCTAAGTTAAGGCTTCTAGGTGGAGAAGAGGGATGTAGGTAGATTAATTGGGCAGAGTTTGGATGAGTCAAAAGGCTTTATAGGTGTGAAGAATTGGTTAGAAGTGGTCTCCTTTTATAAGGGAGAGGAGGGGCTCTTTAGGAAAGTGTGAAAATATTATTTTATTATAAACTTATCTTCAATTTAAAAAGGTCCAAAACACATTAAAGTCGAATATAAGATGACTAATATTCTAAATAAAATCATCCAATAAGAATTGGACATGTTTTGGATAATATTTTAATCATTATAATCTTTTTTATTTAAATCATTTATTAATGAGATAAACACTGCATCATTATTGTGTCACAAATAATTTAATTTATTTGATTACTAAAAATTATAAAAAAAACTACCATGATGTAGGAAATATTTTTATATTTCCAATGAATATTCATAGTCGAAAATATAACTTATATAACCCCATGTAAAAATTAATTTACTAAAAGATATTTGTTTGTGTCATTTTTGTATTTACTTTAAATTAATTAATCTAAAGAGTCATTATCACTCTCAAGTGGCTCCATGGGGTCCCAAAATAGACCCAAGGATTCCCATTGTCGGCCATGACTCATCCAATAAGGTTAGGACAAGTGTTAAGGTAATTTTGTATTATTATAATATACTTTTTACCTTGGATTACCCTATTTACCTTTAACCGCGATAAATAAAAGTCAAAAGTTACTATTCACCAAAAATTATTTTCATCTTATTGAACCATGTTTTACTTCTTGATATTAACTGTGTCTCTCGTATTTTTGAAATTCAACTCACGGAAGTGGTAAAATTTTATTTAAATGTAAAATTCACTTTTTTTAACTACTACTAAGTGGTTTCACTATTCATCAAAAATTAAAGTTTTTCAGAAAAATACCAAAAATTCAGCCTAAGCTTTATTTGATATTCAGAATTAAAATATGATGTCTATTTTTCCAAATTCAAAACATAAAATTATCATTAATTCATTTAAAATTAATTCCTGTTGTTAAAAAAAATATCGTGTTTTTAAGAAATAATAATTATCAAAAGATTGACACTTGTTTATGTCCAATTTCAAAGTAAAATTAATTCCAATGACCAACATTGGATTACATGGTAAAAATATATTATAATTACACTTTAAAACAAATTAAAATGATAATCTAACCATATAAATAAATTATATTAAAACACAGTTTTGAATTAAAATACAGTATTTTTCACTATTCATCAAAAAAATGAATTTTATCAGAAAAATACCAAAATTTTACCCAAAGTAAATTTTGATGTCCCAATTATAAAGAATAATTTTATTTTGTCAAATATAATATATAAAAATGACCAAAACTATATTTAAATAGGGTTCTCCATCAAAAGGCGGTAAATTGGCCCTTTAATGAATATTAGAGTATTTATGCTTAAAATCGAATTCCTTTATTATTTTAAGCCTTTAACTTTTATTGGATAAATGTAAAAACATTTAACAAACATATATAATCATATTTTAGTTAGTTATATTCATTTCCACCAATATAATGGCTCGGTGTTAAGTACCATTTAAAATAATAATATTATATTATTAGTGTGCAACGTAACATTTCAAAGAAACTTGTTGTTGTGTATCGGGTAACTCATCGAACATAGCATCCATTTTAAATTAAAATTAAAATTTAATTCAAACATATTAATAAATATGAAAATGTATTATTCTTTATTTACCCAGGATGTTATAAAGACCATACACACACCAAGTCCTCATACATTGTAGATAGGTTTTTTTAAATAAATCTCCCATACAATTTATTTAAATGAATATAAATACTTGATCTTGGACTTAGTAAGGATTTCCTCGACCACCTATGGCAACTTGAATTCAGTCATGGGAGTGAGCTGACCAGGCCCCTTTTATGCACCTATTGTCCGAATTCCAATGATCCTACTTCTATCTACCCAATACATAGAACCCCGTCAAGTAATGCTCACACACTTCAGGATAACTAAACCCATTTGATACTAAATTGTAACTAACCAACCCAGGTCAACTAAAACATTCACCCAAATCAGCCAATCATAGGGTGGGGTAAAACAAGGATAACAAAACATGTCTCATATATAAGGAAAGCAATAAATCAACCAAAGTACAAAGAAAAAATAATGGGAGATATAACTGATCCAAACAAGATAAACCATAAAGGAAGACAAGTCTAGACAAAACTAGCCTCCATGTGACCAAACATCACCTCCAAACTATCCCATAACAAAACTGAAACATAAAGAGAATCCTTTATGATACATAATGATCTTCACTTTACCTTAAACATTAAAAAAAAGTTCTTAATCCACCCATTAACAGAAGTAGGGTGTGAGAAACAAAGACCATTAGGATACCACCAAAGAATCTATACAAGTTCTAAGAACAAAAATGCACAAGTTCATGATTTAAAACAAAATAGTTTTATAATAATTTTTATAAATAAAAAATTTTAAAGCCTTTTTAAAACAATCTTTGAGTTTTAAAAAAATACATAACATGTTTCCAAAGCCAGAAAAAAGTAGGTAAGGATACCAAATATAAATATACATGTGATCCAACATCTATGAAATAAACTATCAAGTAATAAAGAACCAGAAACAATGATGCACCTAACAACTAGGCTCTAGCCTATGGGACAATATGTACTAGACACTCACAACCTAATAAGGAATAAGGTTGGATCCATCTAACATCGAGGTCTGCTATAGACCATTGACATACAATAGGTTACATCCTAGTGGTGTCACACACACCAAGGTTACCTATGTCTCTTTCTCAATGTACCCAAGGTTCTCATTGTGAAATGTTTGTCAATTTATATTTTAAAAACCATGAACACATTTTTATAAAAAAATAAGATTTAAGCCAATATTCTTCACAGTTTGAAAATCCATTTTTCCATTTCAAATCAAGGAAATTCCATTTTCAAAGAAAAACTCCTTTTCAAATGAAAACCCATGCCATTTTCAATTACAACACATGAAATTCCACTTCAAATATCAATAAATAAATATAAAACGCAAGTAATTCAAGAAATTTGAACAAATTAATGGTTCCACCTACCTCAAGAACATAGAAAACCTGACCACCTTTGACAACGAGGATTAGAAATCACAAGATCTACCTTCGGAATATAAGGAATGACTAGAGACAGAGAAGGATTGATAGGAAATTCCATCCAATTAACAATCCCTACAAAAAATTGTGTTGAAACCATAAATGAGAGAGAAATCGAGAGGAAGGATTACCCAGAGATATAAAGCACCTAACCCTACTAATCAATCACTAGATGGAGTGATTCAAAGGGAATGGGGTCACCCAAAAACACCTAGGGTAAGAGATCTAGCTAAGAGGAGAAGGTTTCATAAGAGAATGAAGCCTCACACATTTGTACGACACCCTAAAAATTGTAACTTGGTGAATTAAATAACATGTAATTACTTTACACATTGTGAAACTCTTTAATTTTAAATTACATCAAAAAATGCAATGCCTTGGATTAAAAACATGATTATTCATATTACACAATGTGTAATCATTACACGAAGTATAACATTTTCACACTGTGTAATAAAATTCATGAAATATATCCAATGGACATTACACATCATGTAATCCCATTACATGTCATATAACTTCCCAGAGAATATCAGAAAATCTAGGGAAATTTTGAAAATCCAACAAATACCTGACTTCTCCATTACAGTTATCCTCTTAATTCAGGGTCAAAAATACTCTCCCAATGAAAAAAAGGGAAACCAAAAACAAATATCAAAACATACCTGATAAAAAGGTAATGGGGTGTTATAATCTCCCCACCATAAAAGCTTTATGTACCTGAAAAGAGCTCAATATCCTGGATCAACAAAAAGTGAAGTTCATTGCTCTCTCATCAATAACTCCCACTCCCACATCTCATGGTGATCCTGTCTGAACTACCATAGTACCTGAAACAGGGGGATCATTTTATAGCATACTACTTTATCCTGGAGATCCATAATCTGAACTGGATGCTCAACCAAAGTGGTATCGATCTCAAGAACAACATCCTACCATCTAATCGCATGGGAAGGATCTGGTATATACCTCCTCAACTGGGAAACATGAAACACATAATGTATATAAGTTAGTCTATATGGTAAAAGAAACTGATAGTCCACACTCCCCAATTGCTCAATGATTTTAAAGGGGCCCACAAACCTCAGTGCCTACTTTCCTTGCTTACCCAACCGACGATGTCCCAAGTGAGGTGAAACTCTGAGAAAGGCCTGATCACTAACCTCAAACTCCAGGAGCCAATTAAGATGGTCTACATAGGATTTATGATGACTCTATGTTGTGATCAAATTCCTCTGGATCAACTACACCACCTATGTCGTCTCCTAAACAACACTCAATCCAACCAAGGACTGTTCTCCCAACTCTTTCCAACACAAGGGAGATCAGCATGGCAGCCCATACAAAGCCTCAATGGGCACCATATTGATCAAAGACTGATAACTATTTTTATAAGTGAATTCAACCAAAGGAAGATGTTTGTACCAAGATCCAACAAAATCAATCACACAAGCCCAGAGCATATCCTCAAGAACTTATATAGCCCTCTTTGTCTATCCATCCATCTATGGATAATAATCCATACTCAATTTCAACTGGTAACCCATTACCTCCTACAAACCTTTCAAGAACCTGGATATGAAGCTCAAGTCTCTATCAGAAATAACTACAGAGGGAACCCCATTAATCTTCACAATCTTTCGTACATACAACTCCCAAAGTTGTTCTACTTTCTTCATTTCCTTTATTGGTAATAAATGTGCTGATTTAGTGAGTCTGTCAACAATCACCCAAATCACATCCTTCCCACTAGGATTCTGTGGTAAACCAATGACTAAATCCATTGAAATATGATTCCACTTTGATACTAGAAAGGGTAAAGGATACAACACACCTACAGGTCTCTGGTGCTCAACTCTTTGATAAGTGAGACACTGTGATACAAAATCTATAATTGACTGCTACATCCCTGACCACCAATACCGATGTCTCAAATCATGGTATATATTTCTATCCCCATGATGTGTGGACCAAAGTGACTTGTGTCTACTATATCACCCTTAGTTTCTATTAAGTAACCCTTCTTTTATGTTTTTTTGGTATATAAAGTGTTTGGTGAAGTTTGGGAGGCTTTGGAGACCTTTTGTAATGTTTTTGGGGGATTTTATAAAGGTGCACGATTGGTTCACAGTTAGTGGAAACTATGAAAATTCCCCAAGAAACTATGAATAATGAGACAAATAACTCTGGGTAGGCATGTGGTTAAGGAGCACGGTTCGGCCAAACCATGCGGCCACCTAGTAGAAACCATGCAAGGATGGACAATGGGATTTTACATGGTTGGTGCACAGTTTGGAAACCATGCAAGAAAACTATGTGAGTTTCCCCCTTGAGGCAGTATCTGGTGCACAGTTAGTCCATGGTTTGTTTAACCATGCGATTAACCATGCACACTTTAAAAACAATATCCACAAAAAGTGGATCTAGGTCGATTTTATGTTTTAACCCCTCATTTTTTCCCCAAACCGCCCTAACTTGGGATTTATTCCTATCTAAAGATAAGGAAGCTTCACCCATCAATTAGGAGGCAATATGAAGGATTCTCTTGGTGTGTTAAAGTCAGATTCTCATGGTATGGCATCGTTCTTGGTAGTTTCCTTTGGTTTCCTTAGATATACTTCTCCCTCTCTCTCATTTTCTTAGATATATGTCTTATGTGGATATATATATAAGGTATATTTTTCCAAATATGATTATATTTGGCTTTGTTAGTGTTAGGGGAATGGATCTAAGGTGGGTTTTTGGAGTTTCGATCTATTTTCATGGACGTTTTCGTGTTGTTTTCCATTTTCTCCAAGTTTTCCGAGGTGGGTGGATTAACTCTGAACTTATTTATTTAGAATATAAAGGCTTAGTTTAAAATTGATTAAATTAACTAAAATTGATTGTGAAATTGGTGTGCAAATCATGGTAGAAACATTCTTTAGTGATGGTTTGTGGATTTGTGTGAAATTGTGGAATTTTTTTGTAAAGTGATTTGATAAATGATTTTAAAATGTTGATTTTAAAATAGTTGATTGGTTTGGTTTATGGGAAAAAATTTAATAAAAGATTATTTTATAAAAATGGTTTTGTAATTTAAATGGTTTTGGAACTGAAACAGTTTTAGCATGATTATATTGAAATAGTTGTTGGGAATAATTGGTGTGTGTGTGTGTTCATATTGCATTATGAGTCCTGGTTGAAATATGACCTTGTGTAACATCTCATTACCTTGATGGGGTATGTTTTCCCTTTTTCTAAGTTCCTTTCTATTTTTAAAATCCTCAGATGTGATTTTCATGGATTTACTGTAGGTTGTAGAACAGGTACACATTGTCAATGGGGAGATCATGTTGTGAACTAGTACACATCTTGTACATGAGGTACACATCATGTAGGGGTTAAATAACGGATTTTTAACCCGAAGAGATGGGTTTTTCAGCGTACTTATCCAGTGTGGCCTACACGTCATGACTAAGGGGTATATGTCGTGACCTGGCCCTCACCCAAGTTAAAGTCACACGTTCGGGAGTTTTTCTTAGTCCTTTTCTCTCCAGACTTCATGTCTCTCAACCTAAGGTAGTTCTAGTGCATTTTTGAGAGACTCAACATCTTCTTGATCGATCTGATCGGTGTTGGGTCTTCATTGCATTTGTGGTTCCTCTCACTGATTAAGTGTTATTTTCAGTTCTTCCTTGCTTATAATCATAGTAGTGCCCTGGCCTTGCATTATCAGATCTACTGATCTAAGTTGGTTTATCCTTATCATCTTCTTCTAGATCTGTTGTGAGATCCTATTCCGGAGGCCTTTTTACTTCATTGGTTGTTGTGCAGCAGGAATTCTTCTTCGAGGTATGTGGGTTTCACCTATTCTACCAACCTTTTGTGTTTATATTTGAATCAATATTGTTATAGATTGGATTATAGGGTCTTCATTGGTGTTGTTGGGTTTCATTCTTGGATTTTGATTCCATTGCAGGCATGTGTGGCCTAAAATTTGAGGTAGGTGGATCCTTCTCTAGCCTATGATAATAAACCTACTTTTTTTGCTTTTCAAATTTCTTTATAAATTGATTTTTGAAATTAGAATGATAGTTGTGTGTGTTGAAAAATGTTTTTAAAAGAAAAATGGTTTTCCTTGGCTTTTGATAAATGGTTTTGAATGGTTTTCAAGGCAATGAAATGGGTTTTTGAAAAATAGAATTTGGGTTACCTTGTGTACTTAGGTGGAGGGTTTAGATTGAGGCCATATTACATTGTTTTGTGATTATAAAGGAGATTTGTCTTGGGGACTTCCTCAGTTTCCTAGGCTCATTATTCTAGGGTATTGATAGTGATTTTTTGGGGGGTTTACTCATGGGGTATTCCTCTACTTCCTAGGCTTGTGTTCTAGGATCAGTTTTGGTGCACTTTATTCTTATGGTATGAGTAGTCTACTACCTAGACCTGTAGTATTCCTTGGTGTGTAATACATGTGCTTCTAGTTTATATTTCTTGTCTTTCTGAGTTATCCTTGATATGCATGTCTATGATTATGGAAAATATGTTATGGAAAATATGATTTGAAACTGTTATACCTTCTTTTGTTTAGAATTACGAAAAAGGTAAATTTTTAAAATGTTTTCTATAAAAATACTTTACTACTTATCATGTCATGTTTTATTTTAAAATAAGCATATAGGATTTGTTATATAGATAATATGGAACATCTGGGTGGGATCCTACTGAGCATGTTTTCTCACACCCTGTGCACTGCTTCAGTGGTGCATAAACTTTTTTTTCTTCCAATGTAGGGAAAGGAAAGGTGTCGCGGTGAGTATGTTTATGAAAAATTTTGAAAAACTGACTACGAAATTTTTTAAAAAATCTTCATTACGTAAATTAAAAAAAAAACTTCATTACGAAAAATTTCAAGTATGAAAATCTTCATTACAAAAATTTTAATTACGAAAATCTTCATTACGAAAATTTTAAGTACAAAAATCTTCATTACGAAAATTTTAATTATAAAAATTTTCATTACAAAAATTTTAAGTAAAAAATATTCATTACGAAAATTTTAAGTACAAAAAACTTCATTACGAAAATTTTAAGTACAAAAATCTTCATTACGAAAATTTAGAAAAACTTCATTAAAAAAATTTAGAAAAACTTCATTACAAAAAAATTCATTATGAAAGATTTAGAAAATCTTACTACGAAAATTACCATTATGAAAGATTTGAAAAATATGACTACGAAAATTTCCATTACGAAAGATTTTGATCAAACTAACAAGAAAATGTACTCCCCCTATGAAAAAGGAGTTTATTACTGTAAGGATATTGGTTTCAACAGAAAGTTAACAAGGAAGATTACCTTATGGTTATCATTCCTAACTTCTGTTTAATGTATTCAAACCTATCATAGGGTAAATATTTTGTGAAAATATCAGCAAGTTGATCTTGACTTTTGATAAATTGAAGAATGATATCTCATTTTTCATTATCTCTGAAAGTTACTTTTCCTCCTTTCATATTGATAATCTTTTAAAAGAAGTTTTTATTACCAGTCATATATCAAGAACATCCAATATCCATATACCATGTATTTTTGTTGGTACTTTCTTTGTTTCCCTAAAAATAAGAGTGTTAAACTTTTGGAACCCAAACTTTCTTGGATACGGAAATTTCAGAAAGCAAAATTTTAGGCACCCACATTTTCTTAGAAAAATAGGCTTTATGAAATCCTAAAGACTGAGTTTTGTTTAAGGAACAACTTTTTTCCCAGTGCCCACCACACTGACACATAGTACAGAAAGGATCACTTTGAGGAACAAAATCGGTTTAGAACTAGTATAACCAAATCTAGAATTATTCCTAAGGGGTCGGATTTGAGAATACATCTTATCAAAATTTTCCTTACCTAAGGTAAAGTTTGACAAACACTTCCTCAAGGAAAATATTTCTGACTTCAGTCTAATAACTAAGTTCTTATCTTCCAAAACATTAGCACTAGAGTTAGGCTCAAAAACATTTTTCTTAGAAATTACTTTTTCTAGATCTTTATAAAGTTTATCCTTCTCAGAATTTACTTCCTCAAGGTTTTTTGAAATACTTTCAAAATCAAGGCTTTTCTTACCAAGATCTTTAGAAAGATCTGATATTTCATTAGTAAGAATATTATTTCTAGAATTTTCTTTATCAAGCTTTTTCTTGAGTTTTGAATTCTCATTCTCAAGGAGTTTAGCAAATATAGAAACTTCTTCATAGGTAGGTAAAGTATCATCTTCATCAGAAGAATATTATTCATCAAAAGAGTTATAATATTTACTATCACTATAATTTGAATTCAAAGATACATTGGTCATGGATTCAGCATTGTGTACCTTAGCCATTAAACAATGATTTTCAATAGGTAGTCTCGCTATTAAACCAAGATTCTTCTGTCCAGAAGATTCGTAATCTGATGATTCATCTGAAGAGTCACCACCACTGGCACTCCAGATGCCATTATCTTTCAAAAATTTCTTAGCTTTAGCTTTGTATTACTTCTTTATATTTTTCTCAAAATGATTCTCTTTTATTTCTTTTCTCTTAAACATAGGAAAATTAGGCCTTATATGTCCAGCTCTCTTGCATTTATAACATGTGACTTCTGAGTCTTTCTTATCTTACCTTTCTTTCTTATTATATCTAGATTGAAATTTCTTCTGTCCAACAATCTTGTTCATCCTTCGAGCAAGATTTTCTAGTTCATTTTCTGAAGATTCACTTCCACTAGATTCAGATTGAATGACAACCTTATTAGATTTAGATCTTGTAACTCTCTCAGGAGTCTTGGCTTTCATATGATTTGAAGTTGTATTAAAAGAAACACTGCCATTTACATTCTTCTTCTTAATATTATCAGCATCTCTCTTCATTCTAGTATCATGTTGAAGAAGAGTTCTCAAAATTCCATCAAGATAAATCTGATTAACCATTCTATTCTCATCTATAGTTGTCCTCTTGGATTCCCACTCATTGGGAATGATGTCTATGATCTTGTCCACAAGAGATTCATCGTCTAATACTTTCTCACCCATAGATTGTAAACTATTAAAAATAGTCATGAATCTTTGTTGCACCTTACATATGGGTTCTCCATAAGGAAAAAAACCACGATATTCAACTTTGATCATGTCTCTTCTAGTTTCAATAACTTTGGAAGTTCCAAAGTGAGTAACTTAAAGTTTCTTACATATAAAATTTTATGTTTCACAAGATGAAATTTGGCTATATATATTTCTAGTCATGGAACAAAGTAATGTATTGTGTACCTTATAATTCAGTTGATATTCATGCTTTTCTTTGTTGGTGAAAGTACTAACTTCCTTGTTGGGAATTTTATATCCTCCAGTAAGCATAACAAAATTATCTACTCCAGTATTGATAATGAATGTATTCATACGATCTCTCTAATATTCGTAATCATTCCCATCAAAAATAGGTGGTATGGTTGGATTTAGGTTGTCTATGGAACCAACATTGATTCTTGCCATCTTAAATGAAGTCTTTACACACAAACTTGTTAGTAATAAGAGTTTGTAAACGAGTTAAAATATTCCTCAACAAGGAAAATATAGAACAAGAGTATCTTTAGAAAGAGTATGAGTCTGGACTTGTGATTCTGAAATTATGATTTCGAAAATAAGAAGAAGAAGATGAATTCTATTCTGAATCTAATCGTGAGATTAATTTAGATTGAACCAATCCTCTAATACCAATTGTAGGATCGAAATGATAGATGATACTGATTGTAGTATCATAATAATAATGTAGATGATCAATATACAATAGGGAGTGAATTGTATACTTTAAAAATTCTTTGGAACTTTTAAAGATGAATATGTTTAACAAGGTTAAATAAGGTAATTCACAAAACCTTTAGTTCTACACACTTTCTTGATTCTGGAAATATGATTCTGAGAATGAAATTCCGGAAAATTGAATCCGGAAATGAATATTAACAAAAGTTTACAAAGATAAAGATTCTACCTTAAAGCGTATAGAATCTCACTAAATCAGAGTGTACAAGTATAAGGAAGTATAAGATAGTTATACTTTCCTCAATAATCAAAATGCAGTGGAAAACTTGAAACAATGCAAGTAACAATTAGTAAATCTTTTAACCCAAAGAGAAGGGTATCCAAAAAACTTAGATAAAGGTCCCTTGATTTATACTTTCAAGAAAGTATATCTTACCCACACCAGGGTAAGCACTCGATACGAAGATCGGAGTCTGTCTTTCTATCCCTGCAATCCCTCGACTTCAAGGTAGTCAGCACCTCTATCTTCCTCAGCAAGGAAGTCCTCGAACTTTAAGGTAGTCGGTACCTCTATCTTCCTATCCTCGGAAGCCCTCGAATGTACTCAGCAACATTTGGAGTCACACGAAGCAATCTGGACAAGATGTTCCGTACGCACTAAGCATTAGAGTATCTCTCTCTAGAAATCACCTTAACAGCATGTAATTTCTAGAGTGATAGAACTACACAAAAGTTGTGATCTCTTTCAAATGAGCTCCTATTTATAGGCACATCTTCAATGGTCAGCTCCCTCCTCCAAAGATCATATTTTTCCTTGAATTTCAGAGGGAATTGTACATGTGTCACTCAAATAATGGTTAGTTAGTAACTGAATGCACGACATCATTTTATAACCAAAACATGAGTAAGAAAAAATATGTTTACTTAAGAAAATTATTTTTTGGAGTGTAAGAAAAAATGAAAGTTTAGAGTCCAACCAAAAACTATTTGGAGTCTATAATATATGGATATTCAGATTCTGTTTATCAGAAGAATTCAGAGTTAGAATTCTATAAAATTCGTAACCAGAATTCGTAGTATGAATTCATAAGAATTTGTAACTAGAATTCAGAGTATGAATTCATAAGAATTCGTAACCAGAATTCGGAGTATGAATTCATAAGAATTCGTAACCTGAATTTGGAGGATGAATTCATAAGAATTTGTATCCAGAATTCGAAGTTAGAACTCAGAAAATTTCAGAGTCTGAATTTATAGAACTTGGAGTTAGAACTCAGAAGAGTTTGGAGTCTAAATTCAGAGAACTCGGAGTCAGAACTCAGAAGAGTTCAGAGTCTGAATTTAGAGAACTCGAAGTCAAAACTCAGAAGAGTTCGGAGTTTGAATTTAGAGAACTCAGAGTCAGAACTCAGAAGAGTTCAGAGTCTAAATTCAGAGAACTCGGAACCTGAATTCGGATCCTGAAAACAGAATTCTTTATATCTAAGTAGATAAAATGAACAATTAAAAATATGGTAAGGATAAATTTCCTTGGGGAAGGAAAATTTTCTTTATGAAAGTAAAACAAAGGGTGAATGAAATTTTCCTTAAGATAAGGTGTTTGTGATTTTAAAAACATGAAGAAATGGTAAAGTCATAAGGAAACCTTATTGACTCAACAATCTCCCCAAACATGAAGGAATGGAAAATTCATAAGGAAACCTTATTGACTCAACAATCTACCTCTTTTTTGAAAGCACAAAAATCCTTTCGAAAAAGAATATAAGGACTTAGAAAATATTTTCCTAGACTTTGAATACAAAACTTATCTCCCTTATCACATGGGTAGTGATGAATACGACTAACTCCCCCTTAGGCTTTGGAACACTAAGGATCGTATTCTAGATTTTTGGAATGAGATTAGCATTTTATTGCATACAAAAATCTTCTTGTATAAGAACTCCCCCTTAGATGAACACTCCCCCTTACTTAGGGAAATTTCTTCTTTACTTAGAATTCATTTTCCTTTCTCCCCCTTTGTGATTTTCAAAAAAAATACAGGGAATAGAAAAGTAAATATAGTACCTGAAATATTAGTACAAAACAACCAAACAAAAAATAGCAACCAAAATTTCATTAAGATTGGAAAAAAAATTATACAACAAGGAAAATACAATAAAAGATCGGTTTTGGTCTATCATCCTTCCTTATCCTTGGTCATTAACTTCTTCACAATGGTTTTAAGTTTTTTGAGCTCCTTGTGATCTTCCTCTGCTCACTTTAGAAGCTAATCCTGATCTTCTGACTTCTTCTCTAAGGCTTTGATTTTTCCTTCCCGATCCTTGAGAGCCTCTGCCTGAGCCTTCAACAGCTCATGTTGCTTATCAAGATTTTCTTCAATCTCAATCCATAGATCCCTTTCTCTCTTCCAACTTTGGGAAACTGAGTATATCTTTCCATTCAAATATTTCACTTCTTACATCTGAGTATTCTGCTCAAGAGTTAGCTTTTGCTCAAAGCTATTCATGAGATCCTTGATCTTCCCATATTCGGTGTCAAAATCATCCTTGACACTTTATTGAAATTCATCAAGGATTCCCATATATTGAATAGTTTTCTTTGACCAACTAGTTATCTTCTTGCAATATCTCTTATGAGCCTTGTAGCCTATGAGAAAAGTCTTGAAATCTGCCTCCAGTTTTACACACTTATCCATCACCATGGATACTGAATCTGCTTTTTGATTTAAGGCATGTTTAAGCAACTGGCATCTATATTCAATACTTGGAAATATCAGAATAGTCCCAATAAGATTCTTCAAAGATTGAACTACAAAATCATGTCTTAGGGAAGATGATTCGTAATCTGAGACTTTACTTGATGATGCTTTTTCTCTAGTTCATTTACCTTCCTCTTTGATGAAGAACCACCAACATCTTTCTTCTTAACCACAGCTTTTGCAGGCGTATCAACAACGACTTGTTTTCCTTTATCAGGTTTTGGAATGGATTCCTCATCTAGAGATTCATGTTCACTGTCAGACAGCTGAACAATTTTATCTTCCTTTATCTCTTCCTTATCAGCTCTTGCCTTAGCATATTCTGGATGAATAAAATCATGATTTGAACTTTCTTCTCCAGAAATCTTATTCACTTCTTCTTCAATCTTGTCATCTAACCCGGGGGTAGCAAGCTTTGAAGATTCGTCTTGAGAGGTTTGGATTGACAGGTTCTTATATGGACTTTCCTTCTCATGAAAGTATTCCACTTTCTTAATCAAATCTTCACTATTTCTACTGCTTTATACTTATTCTTCAACTTCTTCTACTTATTTTTCTTCTTTGACTTTTTCCAGAGTCACAAATTTCTTCCCTGGAGTTTCAGGTAAAGCTTCTACCAAGAAGGATTTTGGTACAGGGATACTCTTGGATTCTTTCTCAGCAGCCTTCAGAAGTGATTGCACTATCTCGGCTTCAGTCATCTTCTTCTTTTGTTTCTTTTCTTTAGCTTGCTTCTCAAGCTCATCAGCAGTCTTCTCTTTTAAAGCTTTAGCTTCAGCAGGATCCAAACCAAAACTTGGCTCCCCTGCTTTCTTATTCTTCTTATCTTCCCTCCACTTAGATACTACCTCATCCGGATATGCCTTTTTCTTCTTGGGATTTGGTGGTGCGGATTGGGTTTCCTTAGCCAATGGAGTTTTTGATTCCTCTTCTAATTCCTTTAACTTCCTCTTCCTTCCAGAATTTTTCGATGGTTCATCCACCTCCTGTTTCTTCAGAATAGCTTCAGCTTCTTCTTCAGGTAATTCATAAAATTATATAGATTCCTTAGAAAATCCTACTTTCATCCTCTTCAAAGTGTCATCATTGACCAGCATGACTTTGCAATTTCTTGTCTTGGAACTACAAAGAATTTTGAAAGACTCCAAGCACCGAACAATCAGCTTTGAAAGAATGGCTGGATACATAATGATATGAGCCTTCAGATTTTCATTCTTTATATTCTTGATCATAATCAGAATATGCTTAAACAGGTTAATTTTCCTTAGATTCACCAAGAAATCCAAGATATACATGTCACTCTTCTTCAAGGTATCCTTATCCCCTTTCCTCAGAATGATGAATCCTTGAACCCATAATTTGAGAATCAGAAATTTTGTAGTGAGGTGAACAATCTTCGGAGTCTTAACATCTATAAGACTGAGGCACTCCATAGCTTCACCTTAACAAAGCTTCCTTGAACATCTGGAAACTTATGAGAACAAAATTCAGCTTCTCCTTCATATGAAACTCCAACCAAGCTATCAGCCTTGGTGTATGAAATAGAATAAGTCTTTCCATAGCTCTTTAAAGAGAACTTATATCTACCTTCTTCCTTGAAAAAACATATTGTTTCATAAAATTCAATTAGAAAATCCGGATACACTAAATCTTGAGCTCTGGGCTCAATACGGAAACATGTTCCCATCCGTTCAGTTTGATGTTCTTTGAGATGATGGAGTCATACTTGGCGAAGAAGTTTGGATGAACCAACCTTTCTCTATACACCTGCCACTCTGAGATTAGCTTGACAGTTCACATATCTTTTTGAGAATATTTTTAGACAGACATTTGGATTTGAGAAAACCTTGAGAAGTTCAGAACGGGCTTAAGTAGGAGGGCAGCACTTTAGCATGAAAAATCTTTTGAATCGATGTGGGATAACCATCGAGGGGTCCTTTATATAGGCATTTGATATGACGGTTCATCTTCCAAAATCAATCCAATGGCTGAAAATCCTTCTGATCAGATCTGACGGTTGATATGATAGCTGCAAGGAAAACTTGGTAAAATCCGATCTTTTGAGGTTCTAATAGAAACATTCAGATTTAAGGAAAAGAGAATCCAAAAAATTTAAAAACAAAAGAAAAACCATAAAGTAAAGGATGATTATGAAAACTCATGAAAAGAAACATACCTTTCAGATTGCTAGGAAGATTATTTGTATTAAGGGGAAAAAATATTCTTGAAGAACTTTAGATTCCAAAAAACCGATTATAAAAAATTTTGAAAAACTGACTACAGAAATTTTTAAAAAATATTCATTACGTAAATTTAAAAAAAAAACTTCATTACGAAAAATTTCAAGTATGAAAATATTCATTACGAAAATTTTAAAGTACAAAAATCTTCATTAAGAAAATTTTAAGTACAAAAATATTCATTATGAAAATTTTAAGTACAAAAATTTTCATTACTAAAATTGAAAGTACAAAAATCTTCATTACGAAAATTTTAAGTATAAAAATCTTCATTACAAAAATTTTAAGTGAAAAAATCTTCATTGCAAAAATTTTAAGTACAAAAATATTCATTACAAAAATTTTAAGTACAAAAATCTTCATTAAAAAAATTTAGAAAAACTTCATTACGAAAATTTTCATTATGAAAGATTTAGAAAATCTTACTATGAAAATTTCCATTACAAAAGATTTGAAAAATCTGACTATGAAAATTTCCATTATGAAAGATTTGAAAAATCTAACTACGAAAATTTTTATTATGAAAGATTTTGATTTAACTAACAAGAAAATGTACTCCCCCTATGAAAAAAAGTTTATTACTATAAGTAGATTGGTTTCAACAAAAAGTTAACAAGGAAGATTACCTTATGGTTATTATTCCTAACTTCTGTTTAATGTATTCAAACCTATCATAGGGTAAAGATTTTTTGAAAATATCAGCAAGTTGTTCTTGTGTTCCGATAAATTGAAGAATGATATCTCTTTTTGCATTATCTTCGAAAGTTACTTTTCCTCCTTTCATCTTGATAATCTTTTCAAAGAAGTTGTTGTTACCATTCATATGTTAGGAACATCCACTATCCATGTATCATGTATTGCTATTGGTACTTTCTTTACTTTCATGAAAATAAGAGTGTTAAACTTTCGGAACCCAAACTTTCTTGGATCCGGAAATTCTAGAAAGCAAAATTTCAGGCACCCACATTTTCTTAGAAAAATAGGATTTATGAAATTCTTAAGACTGAGTTTTGTTTAAGGAAAAACTTTTTGCCCAGTGCCCACCACACTGACACTTAGTATAGAAAGGATTATTTTGAGGAACAAAATAATTATTACTAAAAATTGGTTTAGAACTAGTATAACCAAATCCAGAATTATTCCTAAGGGGTCAGATTTGAGAATACATCTTATCAAAAAATTTCTTACCTAAGGTAAAGTTTTAAAAACACTTCCTCAAGGAAAATATTTCTGACTTCAGTATAATAATTAAGTTCTTATCTTCCAAAAAATTAGCACTAGAGTTAGGCTCGAAAACATTTTTCTTATAAATTACTTTTTCTAGATCCTTAGAAAGTTTATCCTTCTTAGAATTTACTTCATCAAGTTTTTTTGAAATACTTTCAAAATCGAGGGTTTTCTTATCAATATCTTTATAAAGATCTGATATTTCCTTAGTAAGAATAGAATTTCTAGAATTTTCTTTATCAATATTTTTCTTGAGTTTTAAATTCTCATTCTCAAGTAGTTTAGAAAATCTAGAAACTTCTTCATAGGTAGGTAAAGTATCATCTTCATCAGAAGAATATTCTTCATCAGAAGAGTTATAATATTTACTATCACTATAATTAGAATTCAATGATACATTGGTCATGGATTCAGAATTTTGTACCTTAGCCATTAAACAATGATTTTCAATAGGTAGTCTTGTTATTAAACCAAGATTCTTCTGTTCAGAAGATTCGTAATCTGATGATTCATCTGAAGAGTCACCACCACTGACACTCCATGTGTCATTAGCTTTCAAAATTTTCTTAGCTTTATCTTTATAGTACTTCTTTCTATTTTTCTCAAAATTCTTCTCTTTTATTTCTTTTATCTTAAGCATAGGACAATCAGGCCTTATATGTCCATCTCTCTTGCATTCATAACATGTGACTTATGAGTCTTTATTATCTTTTCTTTCTTTCTTCTTATATCTAGATTGAAATTTCTTCTGTCCAACAATCTTGTTCATCCTTCGAGCAATATTTGCTAGTACATTTTCTGAAGATTCACTTCCACTAGATTCAGATTGAATGACAACCTTCTTAGATTTAAATCTTGTAACTCTCTTAGGATTCTTGTCTTTCATATGATTTGAAGTTATAGTAAAAGCAACACTTCCATTTCCATTCTTCTTCTTAATATTATCAACATCTCTCTTTATTCTAGTCTCATGTTGAAGAATATTTCTGAAAAGTTCATTAATATAAATCTAAGTAACCTTTCTATTATCATCTATAGTTGTCCTCTTCGATTCCCACTCATTGGGCATAATGTCTATGATCCTGTCCACAAGAGCTTCATCGTCCAATCCTTTCTCACCCATAGATTATAAAATATTAACAATAGTCATGAATCTTTGTTGCACCTTATACATGGATTCTCCATAAGGAAAGAAAAAATCATGATATTCATCTCTGAGCATGGCTCTTCTTATTTCAATAACTTTGGAAGTTCCAAAGTGAGTAACTTCAAGATTCTTCCATATACAATTTTCTGCTTCACAAGATGAAATTTGGCTATATATATTTCTAGTCATGGAACAAAGCAATGTATTACATACCTTATAATTCAGTTGATATTCATGATTTTCTTGGTTGGTGAAAGTACTTACTTGTCAGGAATTTTATATCCTCCAGTAAGCATAACAAAATTATCTACTCTAGTATTGATAATGAATGTCTTCATACGATCTCTCCAATATTCATAATCATTCCCATCAAAAATAGGTGGTCTCATTGGATTTAGGTTGTCTATGGAACCGACATTGATTCCTTCCATCTTAAAGAAAGTCTTTCCATGCAAACTTGTTAGTAATAAAAGTTTTTAAACAAGGAAAAATATTCCTCAACAAGGAAAATATAGAACAAGAGTATCTTTAAAAAGAGTATGAGTCTGGACTTGTGAGTCCAAAATTTTGATTTCAAAAATAAGAAGAAGAAGATGAATTCTCTTCTAAATATAATTGTGATATTAATTCAAATTGAACCAATCCTATGGTACCAATTGTAGGATTGAAATGATAGACGATACTTATTGTAGTATCATAATAATAATGTAGATGATCAATATACAAGAGGGGGTGAATTGTATACTTTAAAAATTCTTTGGAACTTTTAAAGATGAATATGTTTAACAAGGTTAAATAAGGTAATTCACAAAACCTTTAGTTCTACACACTTGATTGATTCTGGAAATATGATTCTGAGAATGCAATTCCGGAAAATTGAATCCGGAAATGAAACTTAACAAAAGTTTACAAAGATAAAGATTCTACCTTAAAGCGTATAGAATCTCACTAAATCATAGTGTACAAGTATAACGAAGTATAAGATAGTTATACTTTCCTCAACAATCAAAATGCAGTGGAAAACTTGAAACAATACAAGTAACAAGTAGTAAATATTTTAACACAAAGATAAGGGTATCCAACAACCTTGGATAAAGGTCCCTTGATTTATACTTTCAATAAAGTCTGTCTTACCCACACCAGGGTAAGACCTCAATATGAAGATCGGAGTCTGTCTTGCTATCCCTACAAGATTTCAACTTCAAGGTAGTCGGCACCTCTGTCTTCCTTAGTAAGAAAGTCCTCAAACTTTAAGGTAGTCGGTACCTCTATCTTCCTATCCCCAGAAGCCCTCGAATGTACTCAGCAACATTCGAAGTCGCACGAAGCAATTTGAATAAGATTTTCATTACGCACTAAGCATGAGAGTATATCTCTCTAGAAATCACCTTAACAGCATGTAATCTCTAGAGTGATAGAACCACACTAAAGTTATGAGATCTTTCAAATGAGATCTTATTTATAGGCACAACTTCAACGGTTGGCTCCCTCCTCCAACGGTCATATTTTTCCTTGAATTTCGGAGGGACCTGTACACGTGTCACTCAAACAACGGTTAGTTAGTAACTGAATGAACGACATCATTTTATAACCAAAACATGAGTAAGAAAAAATATGTTTACTTAAGCAAATTCATTTTTCATAGTATAAGAAAAAATGAAAGTTTGGAGTCTAAAAAAAACTATTCGGAGTCTATAATATATGGATATTCGGACTCTATTTATCAGAAGAATTTGGATTTAGAATTCTATAGAATTTGTAACCAGAATTCGGAGTATCAATTCATAAGAATTCGTAACCAGAATTCGGAGTATGAATTCATAATAATTCGTAACCAAAATTTGGAGTATAAATTCATAAGAATTCGTAACCAGAATTCAGAGTATGAATTCATAAGAATTCGTAACCAGAATTTGGAGTATGAATTCATAAGAATTCGTAACTAGAACTCGGATTCAGAACTCAAAAGAGTTTGTATTTTGAATTCAGAGAACTCGGAACCTGAATTTGGATCCTGAAAACAGAATGCTTTATATCTAAGTATATATATAATTCTGAGTTTTTGGATATGAAACCAAATTTTTATACTTAGATAAAATGAACAATGAAAAATATGGTAAGGATAAATTTCCTTGGGGAAGGAAAAATTTCCTTATGAAATTAGAACAAAGGTTAAATGAAATTTTCCTTAAGGTGAGGTGTTTGTGATTTTCAAAACATGAAGAAATGGTAAAGTCATAAGGAAACCTTATTGACTCAACAATCTCCCCAAACATGAAGGAATGTAAAAGTCATAAGGAAAACTTATTGACTCAACACTTATTCCCTTTACAATGGAGTTAGGGACACCTCTTGGAAAGAGGAAAGATCAGGGTTTCTAGTGTCCTTCTTGTTCGTTCATGATAACCGAGATGGAGTTGGTCTGGGATTTTCTCATTTTTGATATTGATCTATTTGATGTCATCATCAGTATGGATTGAATTATTGCTCATCAAGATGAGGTTGATTATTATGATCAGCATGTTTTGTTTGTTTCTTCTATTGGGAGGTATCATGTGTTTTAGGGGGATTGGTATCTGAGATCAGGTTGTACAAGTCCTTCCCACCCAGAGCTCAGGAGTTTGTTGTATGTCATTGTGTTTGATCCCGATAACGTTTCTTCTGTTGGTGATCTTCCTGTTGTGGTCTGAGAATTTCCTGATGTTTTCCCAAATGATTTCTCTGGTCTTCCTCTAGATAGGGAGGTTGAGTTTATGATAGACCTGGTGTTGGGAATGCAACCAATATTGATGTCTTCTTATCGTATGGAACTAGAAGAGTTGAAAGAACTCAAGATTCAGTTGGAAAACCTATTAGAGAAGGGTTTTGTTCGCCCTAGTGTTTCACCTTAGGAATCCCCTATGTTATTTTCTAAGAAAGTGAATGGTTCACTTCAGTTATGTGTGGACTATTGTAAGTTAAACCAGGTAATAGTTAAGAACAAATAACTTTTGCCTCATGTGTATGATTTGTTTTATCAATTAAAGGAAGAAAAGTGGTTTTCAAAGATCGATCTTCATTCAGGTTATCATCAACTTAGAGTCTGGGAGTCTAATATACTAAATACGTCCTTAAGGACCAGGTATGGCCATTATGAATACCTCATGATTCCTTTTGGTCTGACTAATGCTCCTATAGTTTTTATAGACTTGATAAATCGGATATTCCACCAATATATTTACACTTTTGTGGTAGTGTTCATGGATTCTATTCTAGTTTATTCAAAGTCTGAGCATGAGCACAGACACCATCTAAGTTTGGTTTTGGAGATTTTGAGAAATCATTGTCTATATGGAAAGATTTAAAAATGTAGTTTTTGGATTCAAGAAGTGAATTTCTTGGGGAACATAATTTCTGATCATGGCTTATCAGTTGATCCAGAGAAGGTAAAAGTTGTTTTGTCCTATAAGGAACCACGAAATTTCTTTGAGATACAAAGATTCCTTAGTCTTAATGGATACTACTGATAGTTCTTCAAGTATTTTTCTAAGATGGCATCAGTTTTGACTGCTCTTACCAGGAAATCATAGAAATTATCATGGGATGAAAAGTGTCAGTCTTCCTTTGATGAACTGAAGTGTCTTCTGACATCGGCACCTGTTCTGATTTTACCTGATCTCAATAAGGGGTATGTGTTGTTTTTTGATTCATATAGTGATGTTTTGGTATGCATGATGATATAGGAAGATCATGGGGTATCTTAAGGCTCTCGTCAACTCTGACCGCATGAGAAGAACTACCCCAATCATGATTTAGAGCTTGCGGTGGTGATGCATGCGCTTAAGTGCTGGCAGCACTATCTCTTTGGAAAGAATTTCACAGTTTTCTCTGATCATAAGAGTCTAAGCTATATCTTTTACCAGAAGTACTTGAATACCAGATAGATATGACGTGTATAATACCTTTAGATGTTTGACTTAGACATCACCTACACTCCAAGTAAAGGGAATGTAGTCGCAGACACTTTAAGCAGGAAGCTACCATCACAGGCTGTTTTGGAATTGAAGGAGTGGAATCTTATGGGGATTTTCACTCAGTTGTAATTGGATGCTCAAGAGGATGTCTCGGTTATGGTTCTTACTAGTGTTCAGTTTTCATAATCTCTCCTGGATTCTATCTTGAAAATTCAACAATAAGATGATGAGTTTTAGAAGATTTGGGAAAACCTTTATGTTGGGGAGATAGTTCCTGGTTGGTCTCTTTCTTCAGATAGAATACTTCAATTTGGGAAGCAAGTTGTTGTACCAGCACCTATGATAAGTTCAGTCTTGTTTGATTATCATATCTCTTCATGGTTCGTTCATCTAGGTGCTACAAAAATGTATTATGACATGAGAAGATGATTCTGGTGGCTGGGTATGAAGCAAGACATTGCAGATTATGTGTCTTGTTGTTACACCTTCCAATAGATAAAGTTGGAGCACTTAAAACCTTATGGTATGCTTCAGCCTCTTCTAGTGTTGGTTTGGAAGTGGTACAAGGTTTCCATGGATTTTTTTTGTTGGGTTACCATAGACACCCCGAGATAAAAAATTTACCTAGGTGGTTTTTGATTAGTTGACAAAGTATACTCATTTCATTCTGTTTAAAGACACCACTAAAGTTGAATATCAGAGTAAGATATATGTATAAGAGATCTTGAGGTTACATGGTAGTCCTTCTGTTGTTGTTTTAGATAAGGATCCTAGGTTTACCTCAAGGTTCTGGAGGAGTCTTCAAGAGGTAATGGGGACTCAGGTCAAGTTGAGAAAAGTTTACCATCCACAAACAGATGGTCAGATGAAGCATGTAATTCAGATCCTAGAGGATATTCTTTATGCCTACATCTTGGATTTCGATGGATCATGGGATATCCATCTGGGAATGGTTGAGTTTGTTTGTAACAAAAGTTACCAGTTTTCAATCAGAATGTATCCTTTTGAGGTGTTGTATGGTTACCCATGCAGATCACCTCTTTCTTGAGAAGAGGTAGTCGAAGTAGCTTTGGTTGGACCAAGTTTGGTTCAGAAGATGTCAGCAAAGATTCAGGTGGTGCAACGACATTTGTTTACAGCTCAGAGTCGACAGAAATTGTATGCAGATCAGTAACGTCGTTCTTTGGAGTTTTCTATTGGTGATTGGGTTTTCTTGAAATTTTCTTCTCGGTTAGGTCACCGTCGACTTAGAAAACAAGGAAAGTTGGATCTGAGATATGTTGGACCGTTTGAGATCACTGAACATATCAGGAAGGTTTCTTATTGGTTAGCATTTCTAGATTAGTTAATGGGAATTCATGATGTTTTCCACATATCTCAGGTCAAAAATTATCACCCCGATCCTGGTCATGTTCTAAGTTGGGAAGAAATTGAGTTAGATCTAGATGCTTCTGTTTTGGAGAAACTAGTTGAGATCATTGACTCTCAAGAGAAAGTCTTGCATGGGAAGACTATTTTATTGGTTAGAGGTCTATGGAAACAAGGATCGTATTCTCATGAGACTTGGGAACATGAGTCATTGATGAGAGAGCAGTGGCCTCATCTTTTTCCAGGGAGTACATCTTCCACATGAATTCTCAGGGATGGAAATTCCTTATAGTGGGGAGATTGTAACATCCCATTACCTTGATCAGGTATGTTTTCCCTTTTTCTAAGTTCCATTCTGGTTTTAAAATCCTTAGATGTTATTTTCCTTTATTTAATGCAGGTTGCAGAATAGGTACACATAGTGTACCTAAGGTACACATCATGTACCCTAGGTACACGTCGTGTACCAAATGCTGGATACACGTCGTGAATGGGGAGATCATGTTGTGACCTAGTACACATCGTGTACATGAGTTACACATTGTGTAGGGGTTAAATAGTGAATTTTTAACTTGAGGCGATGGGTTTTTTGGAGTAATTATCCAGCGTGGCCTACACGTCATGACCCGGACCGTACCCAGGTTAAAGTCATATGTTCGGCAATTTTTCTTGATCTTTTTCTCTCCAAACTTCATGGCTTTTGACCTAAGGTAGTTCTCGTACATTTTTGAGAGACTCAACATATCCCAGATCGATCTGATTGGTGTTGGATCTTCATTGTATTTGCAGTGCATCTCATTAGGTAAGTTTTCTTTCTAGTTCTTCCTTACTTATGATCATGGTAGCACCCTAGCCTTGCATTATCAGATCCACTTATCCAAGTTGGTTGATCCTTATTGTCTTCTTCTAGATCCATTGTGAGATCTCATTCTGGAGGCCTTTTTGCCATGAACCGTCCCCCGGGGCCCATGCCAAAACTACCCCAAGCCCACCTTCCATAAGCCAGGGGCTGGCGACTAGCACCAAAAGGCGTATTCCCTAAAACAGGAAGGCATTTCTTTTAAACCTCTACAAACACATGGTCTGAGAACACAAAAAGAAGCAACTATTAAGTAAACTGCTATAGTAAAAGGAGTACTAAAAGTAAAAGGGGCCAGAATACAAGCCCAACTAAAAGTATGAGTACAACTAAAAAGTAAAAATACAACTGAAAGTAACAATACAACTGAAAAAGGGAAAATAGCTACTGAGTCATCCTCCGGGAATCCTACCTGAAGGGTAGGTACAGATCACCTCCTCATCACTCCACGTCTGCCTGTCTCCTCCATGTACCACCTAGTCCTGGCTCCCTCAAACCTCAGCCCAGCTGCTCATCGTCTGCACAATACACAACAAGGTGCAGGCATAGCCCGTGCAGGGGTGAGTATAACGATACTCAGTAGAGACCTCGAGACCCTTGAAGGTCTCTCAGAATTCCACAAGGAAAAACACAAAGCATGATCTCAGTCACAAAGCACAAATCAATAGACACAGATCAATTAGAGTCTCAGCTCAAACCAGGTATATAACTCTAAGAAACATGATTATGATGTTGACCCACACATGATCACTATGAATGTTGATAGCCAACCACAGATTCTTTAGGCCTAGGAACAAGTAACATCCCCATTCGCAACGTTAACACCTCGGCTTTTGGAGAGCTCCTCCTCTATCAAGTACAGTGGGCCTGCCGCATCACAAAAAGGTTCTTCCCACTAACCTTGGACTGCTGAGGTACTCCTCCTATCGAGTATCGTGGGTCTGTTGTGTCACACAGAGGCACTCCCCACCGTGGGTATGTCGCATCACATAGAGGCGCTCCCCCTCGTGGCTTACTGAGGTACTCCTCCTATCGAGTATCGTGGGTATGCCACATCACACAGAGGCACTCCCCATCGTGGGTCTGTCGCGTCACACAGAGGTTCTCCCCACTGGGTCGTCGAGTCACTCTGAGTTGAAAGGTCGGCAGTCATCAAGTCTCAGCCAGACATAGGGTTCCGTACGTAGCGTACTTGGGAGAACTGCTCCCCAATCCATCAATCGTATTTCAAACAAAAAGAAGTCTCACAAATAAGTAACATGATGATCTGTCGTGTCATGAGAAATCTAACGCAATAGACGACCTGTCAATCGGACGTCCGGTTTGTGTGTTATGGGCATTTCAGTGTCGAGGGCCCGATTGGATTCAGATGCGATCCAACCTAGCTGTACTCCAAGATTCTCCAAAACACTCGTGGGGTAATTTAAAAGGACCTTCTCTCTCCAAGGATCCTGACGCCGTAGATGATTCGTCAAATGGACGTCTGGTTTAGAGGTTAGGACCTGTTTTTTGTAATTGGTCGGTACTGGGTCTGGGTCTGGTCTGCCTCAGTCTAACCATCCCGACTCGGTTCACCATGGGCCGACCCAGGCCGACTCGAGTCCGACCCAAATTGGGTCAACCCAGCCCGTTGGGCCCGGACTGACCCAGTTGGATCGTGGGTCAGGACACTAGGCCGCGGGTCAGGCCACTGGGCCGCGGGTCAAACCACTGGGCCGCGGGTCAGGCCACTGGGCCGCGGGTCAGGCCACTGGGCCGCGGGTCAGGCCACTGGGCAGCAGGTCGGCCCGCTGGGCAGCAGGTCAGTCCGCTGGGCCGACCCAGCGGTGCCACTTTCCTAGCAGCGTGTCTGGGTAGGGCTGACGTGGCATAGAGCCACGTCAGTGGGTCAACCCACAGGGGTTGACCCAACATAGTGCCACATGGCGCCGTGGGTCCTCTGTGTCGTGGCTTTGTCACCGAACGTGCCATTGGCGCACGCCCCATTCACCGGTCTTCGGTCGATCTGGCAGCCCCTTGCTCCTATCGCGGCCAACACAGACCATGGCCCTACTGCCGCATGGGCGCGCCCCACCGCTGCTGGTTCCGTCATGGCCGACCGACATGTCGATCAACCTCTCTAGCGGCACGCAACGGTGTCGCACCATCACCCGCGGTCGACCGATGTGTCGGCCTCCTTCCTCCGATCGTCGTGGCAGACGAGCTGCATCTTCCTTTGTTCATCGGTAGTGCGCGACACGGTGTGTCGCCCCTCCTCCACGGCCAGCCGGTGTCATCCGCTCCGATGACTACCGCGGATTTGTGTCATGACCTCCTCTTGCATCGTGTGTCGATGCGTTATTCCCAATGTAGCCAGTCAGTGTCGTCGCGCTGGCGGTTTTCCATGGAGGTGCAAGGATAGCAAGATAGTAGAGGTTTTGGGCCGGGTTCGTTAGGCATGCACCCTCTACTTTAGCTCAAAAACATGAGGGGGGTTAAGGGTTTAATAATCAATTGAAATAAACAACAATTAAAACTCTGCAAAGATACCCCTCAATAACCTCCCACAAAAACGAATGAATTTCAGATCAACCCATTAGTCGGTTGGTCCGTATTCTTTGTATTGTCCGAGAACGGGGAAGAGGAAAACATTTAAAAAGCATAAACGAATAAACCCCCTACCTTGAACCTCAGAGAATCGTCTGCGCTTGCCGATGGACCGTGTTCTTAGTTCCCGTGACCGTCTCCCAAAGACGTCACTTTCACGTCGCCCATTGGTGTTTTGGTGTCGTCTGTCACCTCTCATTGGGTCAGCTTTATCTTCTAAGGGTCTGGCTCCACGGCGTTCCTTCAGAAATTCGCTGCTTGGTGACGCTCTCTGATACCCCTTCCCTATATCCATATTTATAGGAGAGGGGAAGGGTAAGTAACGACTCGAGGAGTTAATGGGGATCATTAATTAGGAAGCTTCCTAATTTCCCCCAATGTTGTTGTTACTCAGATTGGAGGGTCAAACCATTTATTGTCTTAACACATCGTCGGTCCCACCTTAACGCTTTTTCGTTGGAGGAATAGAATAAAAATAAAATAATAAAGTTATTTTATTTATTATATTAAAAATTTCCAAAAACTAACCTTTTATCTAGACCTACTACGGTCGAAGTGAAGTCTCCCTTAATCAAATCTTGGTGTTGCAGATTCAACGGTGCCCTTGGATTTTTAATTTGTGCAATGGTTCAAAAGTTAGAAAATGTCACTCACGTGTTTACTAAACGTACTCGAAAAAAAGTTCAGAAAATTAATAACAGTCACCCTCGACCCGCGCTGGTCAAGGTTAGGCTCTGCCTAAGTGAAACACACCCCAAAGAACCCAACAATACTCTCAGATTTTTAATCTGAGTTACCATTTAGAAGTTATGAATTTTTACAATAAAATAATTGTCACTTAATTATTTTATTTATGACCAAAAACTAACTTTCACTAGTGGCCCGCAATGGACAAGGTTAGTATCTGACTATAAAAACATACCCTCACGAGTTCATCAGTGGTCTCAAATTTTCAATTTGAGTTACCATTCGTGAGTTATAAGCATTTGAAAAATAAAATAATTTTATTTAATAAATTTCTTTATGGTTATGTCATTTTTGGGTTTTCTCACAGGAGGCCTATGCTGACTAAACTTAAGTCGTGCCTAGGGTAAACCCATTATCCTAAAGGCAACGGTTCCCTCGGATTTCTGATCCAGGCGACCATTTAAGAGTTATTCCACTTTTTCAGGAAAACTGCTTACGCGTGCTAATTAAAGCTTAACAAAATTTCAACGGATCATTCCGAGCACTTCGGACCTCAGAATCATGCGCCGTAAGATTTTGTGGTCTCAAAATAATTTCATATAATTAAAAAAAATATACGGAAATTATGGGACATTAAATTATCCTCACCTTAGGTCTTTACATCCCTAAAAGCCAAAATAAAGGCAAAATAAACAAATGAGGGTACTGAGCACGAATCTGAGCATCTCGCTCCCATGTGCTCTCCTAGAGGTTCTTGTGCTACCAGCATACATGCACCATAGGTATTATAACGACCCATACTTTACATACATGGTTATTACTTCAAAATTGAAGCACACTTATTACATCATATAACAAAACCATTAAAGGACCATATAGGTATAGTGTCTTTAGAAACTGGGAAACATAAACAACTGGTTCATAAAGCGTCTACACTGTCTCCCATTTATTTCATCATATCTATAGTCCCTTTTGGAATATCTTACTTAATAACCTTATTCCTGACCTGGGGAAAGAAAACATACAAAAGGTTGAGCTCAAATGCTCAGTAAGGGTAAACAAAAGAAATATCAATCACATCATATTCATAAGAACATAACATTTTGGAAATCTTACCCTGCAAAAGAGATCATAATTTCATAACATGGGATAAATCATGGTAGTGAAATGTAATCACAATAATCATAACTTAAAACATGAAGATTTGTGTCATACACACATAATCATATATAATCATTTCTTATTAGTCAAGACTCATTTCCAAGACTATCTTAGTGGACAAAGTCCATTTCTGAACCGAGTTCATTCCTCGTTTTAGTCCTGTTTCACTGAACCAGTTTAACCTGCCGTTCCAGCCATGTCTATCTCATGAGATATAAAATCTTTACCCAATGCATTGGAGGGAGATATAGGTCCCACCCATCTCATAATGATACCATTATTATGTGTGCCACAAAATCAAAAAAAAAACATACATCATTGCATAACCCATGTAATAAAAATGGGATTCTTAAACATCATGATATCATAAAAAAATTCATATAAGATAAAGGAATTCATAAAAATAATTCCATCACAACATAATCAAATCAATTTATTAATAGGGATAAAAATAGAACCCTATATTATCTTAGATGGAAAATAATTTTGATAAAACACTTGAACTCCATTCTTGAGGAAAATATCCTTTCTACTTCAAAAACATTTTTCCTTTATTAACATGTCATACAATTTTAAACTAAAAGAAGTTGATTAAAAATAAACATGAAAACTTGTAAAGGAAGCTTCTTGGAAATAATTTTTAAAAAATACATTCATGTCGTACAAGTTAAAAAAACATTCTTCTCGTACTTTTGTCAGAAAAGTCAAAAAGTACCTCGTACGAAAAACGACAAAAGATTCCTTTCATATCTTTTACTAAAAACTCAACTAAGGGTAAAATTGGATTTAAAAAATTTTAGGTGGATGGAAATAATATTACATATTTATGAAACATGGATTTGGATGATAAAATACACCCCAGTAAATTCCAAAGTATAAACAATCTCGGAAAAAAATGAGATTGTGATATTTCCCTTACCTTAGGTCCGATTTGCTTTGTAAGTGTCCGAACCTCCTGTATAATGATTTAAATAATTTCATTGACTTATTCCAGAATCATACTCATTGTTATGATATCATATATGGTCATATTCTCAGCTTATTATTAGTAATATTTCATTGCTACTTGTTATTCGGGTGTTTATTACTTTTTGTTCTTATGCGTGTTTTGTCGAATAAATTCTTATTCTTCTTTTTAGGTTATAGATACCTCATTTCCATAATGGTATTAGTGTAATATATATCATATTAATTCATTCAATTCATTTATATAATCATTATACAATGAAGATCATGTAGAACGAGTCGTATCACATCGTGGAGACGGTAGGTCGTACGTACGCACGAGCGATGATATCGTTCCCATGATCGTGGAATTGTATTGGAGTGTATGTATACTATTTCAGAATCAATATCACTTTAAAATAATCATATATATTCATTCTTTACACCATTATACCCATCCAAGTAATGTGGTGGTGGAAAATAGATTACACCACGGCGTGGAGACGGTATTCTGTACGTACGCACGCGCGGTGATTTCATTTTCTGTAGGATGGATAGATGGTGAAATAGGGTTGCTTCATACTTATAATAACATATAATTATATTATTGATACTGATGTTATTAATTCATAATTAAACAACTAAATAAGAAGAAGTGGAAGAAGAAATAAAGTTTAAATAATCGGTAACAGACATTACCTCTTCTTTGAAGCGCTTCTTTGAGACCTCCTTTTAGGGCACTAAAATTGGTCTTTGAAGAGGACCAGGACCTCTAGGATGTTTCTAGGGAAGTGGATAGGAGAAATTGGCAGGGTTTGGCCGATCTTGAAGGCTCAAAGTGGTGTGAGGAATAGAGGGAGGAGATGCCCTTTTATAAGGGAGGAGAGGGGCACCTTTGGAAAAACTAAAAATATTATTTTATTATAAATCCATATTCGGTTTTAAATAGCTCCAAATTGATTTATTTCGAAGCTAAGGTGGGGATGGGTAGAAATACTCTCATCCAATAGAATTTTGACAAGTTTAGTTTACTTTTTTAACCTTATCATTTAGATTTAACTTTAAGTTAGATAATTTTACTTTTACCGTGTCTTTTTGTGTTCTTACACTATAAGGTTAATAAACTTACTATAACAAGACAAACGAATCCCAAGTTGTTTATTATTAATATATATAACCTTAAATAAGTCATTTGGCCGAAAATTAGATTTTTAGGAATAAAATAACAATTAATAATATAATATTTGTTTTAAAAACTATTTTATGTCAATTTTGACACTATTTAGTAATTGATTTTTTGTGAAAATCATAACAGAATGATTAGTTCAAAAAAAGTTAATTAAATCAATACTAACATGTCATATTAACCTATAAAATTATTTTAATTCATAAAAAGTCTCAAATTACATTTATTTGGGTATTTATAACATCAATTATGTCAATATTTCATTAATAAGATAATTACTGCATCATATTTGTGTCATAAATAAATTAAATTATTTAATGTCTAAAAATTACAAATAAAATACCATTATGTAGGAAATATTTTTATATTTCTAATGAATATTTATAGTCAAATTTATCTTATGTATAACCCTATATTAAAAATTATTTACTTATTAAACTTTGATTTTAACTATTTTAACCCTTCTTTAAATAAATTAATAATAAATGTCCTAATCTAATCCAAGTGGGTCTAAATGGTCATATGTTATTCCTAAGGTTATTTTTGGTCTAAGTAAACTTATCCAATAGAATTAGGACATGTTTTAGGGTAATAATAATATCATTTTTGCCCTTAATTGCCCTATTTACTTTTAACCGTGGTAAATAAAAGTAAAAAGTTACTATTCACCAAAAATTATTTTCATCTCATTGAACCACATTTTAATTACTGACATCAACCGTGTCTCTCGTATTTTTAAAATTCCACTCACAGAAGTGGTAAAATTAAGTTTTATGTAAATTTGCAAATTCTCCTAAGAGGTGGGTAAAAGACGGTGAAAAGTTCAATAAAATTTTTATATATCTAAAATTATTATAAAATTACTCCAATGAATTAAATTGAAATTATATAGGTATTATGTATCAATTTTGACCTAAAATAAATTTAAATAAAATAAATAATTATTTAAATAAAAAGTTGGTTTTTAAATAGTAACCCAGTGTTTTCACTATTCATCAAAAATTGAAAGTTTCCAGAAAAATACCAAAGTTTCACCCTAGGCTAATTTCGATATTCCGAATCCAAAAACGAAGTCCATTTCGAAAAATAAAATTTACAAAATTTCAAAAAGTGGTTATTACTATTCATAATGGCTAGTTTTAATAATATTTTAATAGCATATCGTTGTTTCGTGAAACTCGGTATTATGTACGACGCAAGATATCAAGGATGATCGCGATTGCGTGTAAATAAATCCAAGATAGTGTTGTGTGTAGTGAAATATTCCTTTGATGATTTATATAAAAACAAAATATTTCTTATAAAAGTCTCGGGTGTTACATTCTACCCCCCTTAAAATGAATTTCGCCCTCGAAATTCGTCACTTGTAACAAACAGATGAGGATACCTATCCCTCGTTATATCCTCAAGCTCCCATGTAGATTCTTCTAATTGGTGGTTCCTCCATAAAACTTTCACCAAGCGAGTGTTCTTGTTCCGTAGGACTTTTTCACTACGATCGAGAATCTCTATTGGCTATTCTTCATAAGAAAGATCTTTTTCCAGCGGTACAACTTCTGAGCTGAGTACATGTGAAGGATCAGGTATGTACTTTCTCAGGAGAGATACATAGAACACATCGTGAACTTGAGAGAGATTCGGTGGAAGCGCCAATTGGTAATCTACCTTCCCAACATAATCCAGTATTTCGAAAGGACCGATATACCTAGGGCTCAGCTTTCCCTTCTTTCCAAATCTCATTACTCTCTTCCAAGGAGATATACGTAAGAACACTTTATCACCCACTTCAAACTCTAAGTCTTTTCTTCCTTTGTCAGCATAACTTTTTTGTCAACTTTGATCTGCTATTATGTGTTGTTGAATAGATCGGACCTTTTCTGCCATCTCATCAACAAGATCAGGTCCTAATAGCTTTCTTTCCCCAACTTCATCCCAGCAAGTTGGAGTTTTGCATTTCTTTCCATAGAGAGCTTCATAAGGAGCCATATGAATACTGGAGTGAAAACTATTATTATAATAAAATTACACCAAAGGTAGGTGTTGATCCCAACCACCTTTGAAATCCATAGAGCAAGCTCTCAACATATCTTCTAGAGTTTGAATTGTCCTCTCAGACTGACCGTCTGTCTGAGGATGATAAGCAGTGCTGAAACTCAACTCTGTATCCAGAGTATGCTGAAGACTTCACCAGAACTTTGAGTTAAACCTCAGATCCCGATCAGATATAATAGAAAGTGGTACTCCATGCAATCTTACCACTTCCTTTACATATATTCTGGCAAGCTGATCCAGAGAGAAATCCTCTCTAATAGCAATGAAGTGTGCAGGCTTTGTAAGACGATCAACTATGACCCAGATAGCATTATTGCCTTTGGATGTTTTAGGAAGTCCTGTGACAAAGTCCATAGTGATGTTTTCCCATTTCCATTCGGGTATGGGTAATGGTTGTAACATCCCCTTAGACTTTTGTCTCTCAGCTTTAACTTGCTGACAAACCAAGCATCGAGAGACATATTCAGCAACATCACTTTTCATGTCATCCCACCAGAAGTACTCTTTCAGGTCCCTATACATCTTCGTGCTTCCAGGATGAATAGAGAATGAAGAACTATGAGCCTCATCCAGCAGCTCCTTCTTTAATTCGGGGATGGGAGGAACACAAACCCGGTTCTTGAACTTTATTATCCCATCACAATCATGGTTGAATTCAGGAACATTTTTCACCTTATTTTGTAACTCTACATCTTCTTTCTATGCCTCTTTAATCTTCACATATATAGATGGTTGAACATTCATTTGATAAAGATACGATTTTTCCCCTTTCATTATAATTCCAAGATCCATCCTTTTTAAATCCATAAATATTGGATCTTTTATGATCCTCATCATGGATAAACTGGCATGGTCTTGTCGACTTAATGCATCTACCACCTTGTTTTCTTTCTGAGGGTGGTAATGAATTGAGCAGTCGTAATCCTTAATCAGCTCCAACCATCTTCCTTGGCACATATTCAGCTTTTTTTGTGTGAAAATATACTTTAAACTTTTATGATCAGTATAAATGTCACACCTTTCTCCATAAAGATAATGCCTCTAAATCTTTAATGCAAATATTACCGCAGCTAACTCCAAATCATAAGTTGGGTAATTTTACTCATGGATTTTCAGCTGTCATGAGGAATAAGCTATCACCATATCATTTTGCATAAGAACACACCCCAATCCCTTCTTGGATGCATCACTGTGGATCACAAACCTTTCTCTACTACAAGGCAGTGTGAGCACAGGTGCACTGGATAACATTCTTTTAAAATCCTTGATATTCTCTTCACATTCCTCCGTCCAAACAAACTTAACTCCTTTCTGAGTCAACCTGGTGAGTGGGTTAGATAATCGTGAAAAATCTTTCACAAAACTTCGATAATATCCAGCCAAACCAAGAAAACTTCAGATCTCAGTTACTGTCGTTGGTCTCGACCATCTTTCGATAACCTCTGTTTTTGCTGGATCCACAGATATCCCCTCTTTTGAGATTATGTGACCCAAAAATGAAACTTTTTGAAGCCAAAATTCACACTTGGTAAATTTGGCATAAAGCTTCTCCTTTCTCAAGGTCTTCAATATAATTCTCAAGTGATATTCATGTTCTTCCTTGCTCTTTGAATATACAATAATATCATCTATAAAGACTACCACAAAACTGATCAAGATAGTCTCTAAAGACTCTATTCATCAGATCCATGAAGATAGCAGGGGAATTAGTAAGACCAAATGGCATCACTATAAATTCATAGTGTCTATACCTTTTACGGAAAGACGTCTTTGGTATATCCTCCCTTTTGACCCTTAATTGATGATACCCTGAACGAAGATCAATCTTGGAAAAGTATTGAGCTCTGCGTAGTTGGTCAAATAAGTCATCAATGCGCGGGAGAGGATATTTGTTCTTGATAGTGATCTTGTTATGTTCTCGATAATCAATGCAGAGTCTCATTGATCCATCTTTCTTCTTAACAAACAGAACAAGTGCTCCCCAAGGTGACGCACTAGGGCGTATGAACCCCTTATCAAGATTCTCTTGGAGTTGCTTCTTCAATTCCTGTAACTCAATTGGGGCCATTCTATAAGGTGTATTTGAAATAAGTAAAGCACCTGGTACGAGTTCTATTGAAAACTCAACTTCACAATTTGGTGGAAGACCCGGCAATTCCTCTGAAAAGACATCATCAAACTCCCGTACAATGGGAATATTCTTAATCGTGAGTTTCTCACCAACCATTTGAGATAAATAACCTTCATTTAGTGGAATCAAGACCCATAAGATGGAAGAAATTTCCACTAGAAGGTTATGTTCATCCTTGCATCGATAGACGATCAAAGATTGATCTAGAATATGAAATGTGACTTCCCTTCTTTGGCAATTGATATGAGCTCCATATAGATAAAGCCAATTCATGCCAAGAATCACATCAAATTCCACTATAGGGAGGATCACAAGATTTGCAGGAAGCACTTTCCCACAAACTTCAATCGGAGAAGAATTATAAACTTTTGATGCAACTATTGTGCCATTAGGGGTTGTCACAGCTAACTCAGCATCTAATTGTTGAGGTAATATGGTGATACCCTTAGAAAATTATTCAGAAATAAAAGAGTGGGTGGATCCATAATCAAATAAAACATTTTCTACTTTAGAGTGGATGGTAAGTGTACCTTTCACCACTTCATTATCGTACTCCACATCATTGATAGAAATTGCATGTGACTTTCCTTTGTCTTTAGCCTTAAGAGTTTGTTGATGTCGATCATCATCAACAACCCTTGGATTAGGGCATTGATTGGCATAATGCCCCATTTCCTTGCACTTGTAACATTGAAGTGTAGGAGGTGCACTCTGTGTATCCTTTTCATTGTTCGCATCACTAGACATCTTCTTCCCATAATTGCGGCATTCAAATGCCCGATGACCTTCCTTTCCACATTTGAAACATTTACTTGTCCTTTTAAGACAACTCCCTCCATGTTTCTTTCCACACTTTGAACATAAGGGAAAACTCATCTTATTTTCAGTGTGCTCTTTAGATTTTCCTTTGAATTCCATTTTCCTCTTCTTATCAAACCCATATGACTGATGGGTTACTCCAATCTCCATCTCAACTTTGAGATCACATCGAATGATTTCCTCGTAGCTATTGAAGTCCCTTATGGCTAAGGCCCTTTGAAGACTTGGTTTTAAGCCACTAAATAATCGATCGATCTTACTCTCAGGTTGGATAATAATCCCAGAAGCGTACCTTGCAAGTCTTGTAAAATTTTCTTCATAGGTACCAATAGATTCATTATCCTTTTGCTTTAGTTCAAGAAACTCCTTCTCCATCTTTGTTTGGAGAATACGAGGGAAGTACTTATTGAAAAATAAGTTCTTGAACTCGTCTCATTCCATGGACTCAATTTCATCTCTTGGCCTCATATTCTTGATAATATTCCACCATTGATCAGCATCACCTTCCAAACGATACACTGCTAAGATGAATTTATCATGTTCATAACATTGAAGAACTGAAAATATATTTTTAGTAGTACTGATCAATTTTTCAGCAACTAATGGATCAGTAGACCCGCTGAATGAAGGTGGAAGCTGTCTCATGAAGGATTCAATAGAATGTTGCTCCTTCCTTTGCTTGTTTGGAAGTCTTGCATGATTCATAGCTTGAGAAAGTTGTGTGAGCATGGCTACAAGATTTTGCATTCCAGCTCCCATAACGTTTGGTTGCTCAGGGGGACAATCATTGCATTGCCCGTCGCATTCCACATTAACACGGTTCCTTCGAGTTCTAGCCATTGACTAAAACCAAGAAGAATAGTGTGAGCAACACTAATTATAATAGGAAAACTACATAATCAAGAATAAAAGTTCACACTTAAGGTCTTATCATAGGTTATTCATGGCCATTTCTAAAACACTAATATTGTGTTCTATTCTTAGACTTATCCTTAGGGTTCTTACTAAGGCTTTCACATCCTAGTTTCCAAAGGTTGACTATAACTTTCCTCTGATACCAACTATAACGACCCATACTTTGCATACATGGTTATTACTTCAAAATTTAAGCACACTTATTACATCATATAACAAAACCATGAAAAGACCATATAGGTATAGTGTCTTTAGAAACTGGGAAACATAAACAACTGGTTCATAAAGCGTCTACATTGTCTCCCATTTATTTCATCAAATCTATAGTCCCTTTTGGCATGTCTTACTTAATAACCTTCTTCCTGACCTGGGGAAATAAAACATACAAAAGGGTGAGCTCAAATGCTCAGTAAGGGTAAACAAAAGAAATATCAATCACATCATATTCATAAGAACATAACATTTTGGAAATCTTACCCTGTAAAAGAGATCATAATTTCATAACATGGGATAAATCATGGTAGTGAAATGTAATAACAATAATCATAACTTAAAACATGAAGCTTTGTGTCATACACACATAATCATAGAGAATCATTTCTTATTAGTCAAGACTCATTTCCAAGACTATCTTAGTGGACAAAGTTCATTTCTGAACCGAGTTCATTCCTCGTTTTAGTCCTGTTTCACTGAACCGGTTTAACTTGCCGTTCCAGCCATGTCTATCTCATGAGATATAAAATCTTTACCCAATGAATTGGAGGGAGATATAGGTCCCACCCATCTCATAATGATATCATTCTTATGTATCCCACAAAATCAAAAAAAAATCATACATCATTGCATAACCCATGTAATAAAAATGGGATTCTTAAACATCGTGATATCATAAAACAATTCATATAAGATAAAGGAATTCATAAAAATAATTCCATCACAACATAATAAAATCAATGTAATAATAGGGATATAAATAGAACCCTATATTATCTTATATGGAAAATAATCTTGATAAAACACTTGAACTCCATTCTTGAGGAAAATATCCTTTCTACTTCAAAAACATTTTTCCTTTCTTAACATGTCATACAATTTTAAACTAAAAGAAGTTGATTAAAAATAAACTTGAAAAATTGTAAAGAAATATTCTTGGAAATAATGTTTTAAAAATCCATTCATGTCGTACAAGTTAAAAAAACATTCTTCTCGTACTTTTGTCAGAAAAGTCAAAAAGTACCTCGTACGAAAAACGACAAAAGATTCCTTTAATATCTTTTACTAAAAACTCAACGAAGGGTAAAATTGGATTTAAAAAATTTTAGGTGGATGGAAATAATATTACATATTGAGGAAACATGGATGTGGATGATAAAATACACCCCAGTAAATTCCAAAGTATAAATAATCTCGGAAAAAAATGAGATTGTGATATTTCCCTTACCTTAGGTCCGATTTGCTTCGTAAGTGTCCGAACCTCCTATATAATGATTTAAATAATGTCATTGACTTGTTCCAGAATCATACTCATTGTTATGATATCATATATGGTCATATTCTTAGCTTATTATTAGTAATATTTCATTGATACTTGTTATTCGGGTGTTTATTACTTTTTGTTCTTATGCGTGTTTTGTCAAATAAATTCTTATTCTTCTTTTTAGGTTATAGATACCTCATTTCCATAATGGTATTAGTGTAATATATATCATATTCATTCATTCAATTCATTTATATAATCATTATGCAATGAAGATCATGTAGAACGAGTCGCATCACATTGTGGAGACGGTAGGCCGTACGTACGCACGAGCGATGATATCGTTCCCATGATCGTGGAATTGTATTGGAGTGTATGTATACTATTTAAGAATAAATATAACTTTAAAATAATCATATATATTTATTCTTTACACCATTATACCCATCCAAGTAATGTGGTGGTGGAAAATAGATTACACCACGGCGTGGAGACGGTATTCTGTACGTACGCACGCGCGGTGATTTCATTTTCTGTAGGATGGATAGATGGTGAAATAGGGTTGTTTCATACTTATAATAACATATCATTATATTATTGATACTGATGTTATTAATTCATAATTAAACAACTAAATAAGAAGAAGTGGAAGAAGAAATAAAGTTTAAAGAATCGGTAACGGACATTACCTCTTCTTTGAAGCGCTTCTTTGAGACCTCCTTTTAGGGCACTAAAATTAGTCTTTGAAGAGGACCAGGACCTCTAGGATGTTTCTAGGGAAGTGGATAGGAGAAATTGGCAGGGTTTAAATCTAAATGATAAGGACCTCTAGGATGTTTCTAGGGAAGTGGAAAAACCAAAAATATTATTTTATTATAAATCCATATTCGGTTTTAAATAGCTCCAAATTGATTTATTTCGAAGATAAGGTGGGTATGGGTCGAAATAATCTCATCCAATAGAATTTTGACAAGTTTATTTTACTTTTTTAACCTTATCATTTAGATTTAACTTTAAGTTAGATAATTTTACTTTTACCGTGTCTTTTTGTGTTCTTACACTATAAGGTTAATAAACTTACTATAACAAGATAAACGAATCCCAAGTTGTTTATTATTAATATATATAACCTTATATAAGTCATTTGGACGAAAATTAGATTTTTAGGAATAAAATAACAATTAATAATATAATATTTGTTTTAAAAACTATTTTATGTCAATTTTGACACTATTTAGTAATTTATTTTTTGTGAAAATCATAACAGAATTATTAGTTAGAAAAAAGTTAATTAAATCAATACTAACATGTCATATTAACCTATAAAATTTGTTTAATTCATAAAAAGTTTCAAATTACATTTATTTGGGTATTTATAACATCAATTATGTCAATATTTCATTAATAAGATAATTACTGCATCATATTTGTGTCATAAATAAATTAAATTATTTAATGTCTAGAAATTAAAAATAAAATACCATTATGTAGGAAAACTTTTTATCTTTCTAATGAATATTTATAGTAGAATTTATCTTATGTATAACCCTATATTAAAAATTATTTACTTATTAAACTTTGATTTTAACTATTTTAACCCTTCTTTAAATAAATTAATAATAAATGTCCTAATCTAATCCAAGTGGGCCTAAATGGTCATATGTTATTCCTAAGGTTGTTTGTGGTATAATTACACTTATACAATAGAATTAGGACATGTTTTAGGGTAATAATATCATTTTTTCCCTTAATTGCCCTATTTACTTTTAACCGTGGTAAATAAAAGTAAAAAGTTACTATTCACCAAAAATTATTTTCATCTCATTGAACCACATTTTACTTACTAAAATAAACCATGTCTCTCGTATTTTTGAAATTCCACTCACAGAAGCGGTAAAATTAAGTTTTATGTAAATTTGCAAATTCTCCTAGGAGGTGGGTAAAAGACGGTGAAAAGTTCAATAAAATTTTTATATATCTAAAATTATTATAAAATTACTCAAATGAATTACATTTAACTTATATAGGTATTATGTATCAATTTTGACCTAAAATAAATTTAAATAAAATAAATAATTATTTAAATAAAAAGTTTGTTTTTAAATAGTAACCCAGTGTTTTCACTATTCATCAAAAATTGAAAGTTTCCAGAAAAATACCAAAATTTCACCCTAGGATAATTTCGATATTCCGAATCCAAAAACGAAGTCCATTTCGAAAAATAAAATTTAAAAAATTTTAAAAAGTGGTTATTACTATTCATAACGGCTAGTTTTAATAATATTTTAATAGCATATCGTTGTTTCGTGAAACTCGGTATTGCGTACGACGCAAGCTATCAAGGAAGGTTGTGATTGCGTGTAAGGAAAGCCAAGCTAGTGTTGTTTGTAGTGAAAGATTCCTTTTATGATTTATATAAAAACAAAATATTTCTTATGAAATTCTCGGGTGTTACAGGTATCGACCTCCCACAAAGGACCCACTCATGTCGATTCTCAATCTCCATTGGAACCTCCGTAAATGTCACCCCATCATCGAAGTCTAGCTCATCGTGGTAGATGATATGAGATGGGTCATGCACGTATCTCCTTAGATGGGATACGTGTAATAATTTGTGCACCCTCTACAACTATGGTGTAAGAGCCAAGAAGTATGCTACCTCACCTATCCTCCGAAGTATCAAAAAAGGACCGATAAACCTCGGTGATAACTTTCCACCTCAGGAAAATCTTCATAGTACCCATCGAGGAAATACTCACAATAATACGCGGTCCCCTCCTAGAACTCTAAGGGTATTCGTATCCTGTCGGCATAAGACTTATGCAAACTCTGGGCAGTCTTCATTTACTGACAAGGGAGACATCGGGATACAAATTATGTCACTACTTTCTTCATCCCTAGCCACCAGTACTGATGCCAGAGGTCCTGGTACATCTTCACCACACCAGGATATACCGCCAGAGAGGACATATGGAACTCCCTAAACACCTCCTGTAGCACCATTGGTACCATGGTACGTCCTCTGAAGAGGATGACATGCTCTCCACCTTTATAAAATCCATCAGGTGCCCGTCCTGAGGATATCTGAGCACATCGAGCCTCGCAGTCAGTGTCTCCAAGTTGTGCCTCCCTAACTCACTGAAGAAGTTGGGAAGTGACTGTCATAGACTAGAGGTATGCTAATCCATCTCTATCCATGAAGGATACCTGCAACGTGGCTAGCTGCTCTATCGCTTTACTTAACAACTGCAGACCAGACCTCCTTCTGAGTGCATCTGCTACCACGTTCTCCTTCCCAGGAGTATAGACTATCTCAAAGTCATAGTCCTGGAGGAACTCTAGCCATCACTGTTGTCTCAAGTTTAGGTCCTTATGAGAGAAGATATACCTGAGACTCTTGTGATCAGAGTAGACTATAAAACATTCGCCCATCAAGTAATGTCACCACACCTTCAAGGTGAAGACCACTGCTGCTAACTCTAGTTCATGTGTAGCGTAGTTTTTCTCATCAGTCTCTATCTAAGCTCCTGAAAGCTCTGCTGACATTTCTCCGTCCACAAGAAAGGACCACCTTCTTTATCAAAGCTGACAAGGGTGCCTCTACCCTGGAGAAGTTTTTTTCAAAACTCTGATAGTACCCAGCCAAAGCATATGTCCCTCTCCCTTTAGAAAGGTAACCCTGGAAACATATTTTGAAAATATGTCCCCACACTCTGACACTCATGTTGGGAACTAAAAATTCAAAAACTCTTATTGCCACGAGGGTAGGGCTGGCTGACTCAAGAGTGATCGGATACACCCTTCTATGAAAGAGTTTATCATGTGCTGCCTAGGTTTCCTTCTTCGCCGACCAAGGAAAACCCCATTCCAACATTGTAGATAAACCATAACCATTTTTCCTAATACAGTCAATCTGATTATGAACTGTGGATGCCCATTTCATACCCAAACTAACATTGTAAGGCCTCAACGCTACCAATAAGAGGTTCCAACCGAAACTCTCACCTCAAGGTTTATATCACACCATCGGCATATGTGTGATTATCGAGTCTCCTCCCAAAGGTATCTCCAGAAGTGAGGGTCAAGTCTTTGGTTTAACTGGAAACCTGTGGTCTTGAAAAAGATTCATGGTAAGAAGGATTGATTGGTACCTATGTCTATTAATACGGTAGCTAGTATTATACACAGATCATACCTCTATTCATTCCTAGAGCCCTTGGGTCACACTCCTTGACCGCATGCAGCTACTCCCTTCCCCTGCCCTCTAGCTCCCTGAGCCTGGTGGGGACCGCATTGGAGTGGTGGTTGTAACATATCAAAATGTGTACCGCCTCTTACTGCTCTCCTAGCTCATCTTCCACGTCTTATGCCCTGTAGATTCATTTGTCCTTATCACTTCCTCTTCTTGAAACATTTTACACACCCAAGTCTCTGAGACTGACATTAGTTTCCTGCTTTCCCACTATTAACATTCACTGGTTGTATCCGCTCAGCCAAATAATATTCAACCACAAAGGTTCTCTCTAGCACCCTAACATAAGTAGGAATGCATAGAGTAATAGTGTTGGCTCAGATGTCCCTAAACACACCTCGCTCGGAGGTATGATCCCTGAAGAACTGACCCTACTTTATTCATCAAGTACCTAGGATGGTCGGTACGCCTCGATGAATACTCATCTACCGACATGTCATCCTACCAAAGTTGTAGAAGCTCTAGGGAACTCTCATCCCTTAACTCTTTAAGGAAAGAGACCCCCCCCCCCCCCCCCCCGTTGAGTAAGGTTAAGCTTGTCCACAAAAAATTAACCTCTTTGCAAGATCAAGGTAACCTAAACCTTGGCATCGTCCTGCTGAGCCACGTAGAAGGCTATCTACAAGGACCATCATCAGATTGAATGGTGCCCTAGCTAGATGGAAACTCGGCCACCTCCTCAAGACATTCCTTAGCCGCCTGTGATTTGAGCTCGCCTCAGATCCTGAGGGGTATTTGATGCTAAAACATGTGTAAGGCACTAAGCCTACATGTGTCCTCTATCGATACTGTCGGTTGTAAATACTGACCAACGGGTAGTGATATAGCTGACACACTACCTGAAGGTACCATCTCGGACAATGGTCCATGTACCGAAGCCTCATCACCATGCGGAACATCCTCATGGTCACGCACTGATAAAGACTAGCAGCTGTGATCACCATCTGATTTGTTGGTGTCCTAACTAGGTGGAAAACTCTAGCCATAGCCTCCAACTAGTCCTCAGCTGCCTGGGGATCTGTCTCACCTCGAAACCTCATAGGCCTCTACCACTGGAACTCGTACAACACGCTCAGTTGGCGTGCATCATCTTCCAATGCAGCTGGTGGTAACTATTACCCAATGGGTGGTGGTGCTGCTGGTACACCACTCGAAGGTACCAACATAGTAAGAGGGCCCTACATCGAAGCCTCATCGCTCGGTGGGCTATAATCATGTACTCTCATGGGAATATTGGATGGTTGTATACATGGTGAAATCTTAATAAGGAACAGGTGTGCCACAGTCATTAAGTTATACCTGGTGAGCTGAATCAAAGAAATCATAAGAAAAACTTTTCAAAAACACATGCAATCAGTGTTTTCATGCGATGAGTCGGAAATCAAAATTCAGGGTCCTGGTGTATGGATACATTGGCCACCACACCAACACTAGATTCCCCAAACTGAAAACCACACTCATAACACTTAACACTATTGACACATAGAAAATATTACAGTCCTAGTTCTTCGGTAGAACTGAACTCCTCTGATACCACTTTGTCACGACCCGTCCCCCAAGGCCCATGCCATGACAACCCCAAGCCCGCCTTTCATAGGCCAAGGGCTGGTGACTAGCATCGGAAAGGTGTATCCCTAATATGGGAAGGCATTGCCTTTTTACCGTAAAAACACACAGTTCAAGAACACAACAAGAAGCAACTACACAGACTAGAACAAAACTAGATATAACCACAAAGTAAACTGCTGTTGTAAAAAGAGTGTTGAAAGTAAAGGGTCCAGAATACAAGCTCAACTGGAAAAGTAAAAGTACAACTGAAAAGTATAAAACAACTCCTGGATCATCCACCAAGGATCCTATCTAAGGGTAGGTACAACTCATGATCAGTAGTCCATGCGTTACGTCACACCAAAAGGTCCTGCTCCAACCATCGTCCAGTCCTGGCTTCAGGCACCATCCAGTCCTAGCTCCCTCAGCCTTGATCAACGATGTGCATTGTATGCACAAGACACAACAAGGTGCAGGAGAATACCGTGCAGGGGTGAGTATAACGATACTCAGTAGAGACCCCGAGACCCTCATAGGTCTCCTAGAGTTCCACACAAGAAAAACCACAAAGAACGAAGTAATAGACATCAACTCTACTTAGGTATATGACCATACATATACCTAAGTTATCAAGATAAACTCATCTCACACAAGAGGGAATAATACCACAAAGGTAACACCACGAAGGTAGAAGTACCACACAAGTAACACCACAAAGATAACACCATGAAGGTAACACCATGAAGATAGAAGTACCACATAGGTAACACCACAAAGATAGAAGTACCACACAGGTAACACCATGAAAATAGAAGTACCACATGGGTAAAACCGCGAAGATAACACCACGAAGGTAACACCACGAAGGTAGAAGTACCACACAGGTAACACCACAAAGATAGAAGTACCACACAGGTAACACAACAAAAATAGAAGTACCACATGGGTAACACCATGAAGGTAAAAGTACCATATAACATGACCTCAAACAAAATCACAATGTAAAGACAGCTCACAAAGAGTCTCAGCTCAAACCAGGTTTTTAGTGAGGTATAGAAGTACAGATGATTAGTAGTGAAGCTATATCATCTTATTCTGTCAGGAGGCATTACTTCTAACCATACGAAGGTTGACCCATATAGGATCGATAGGTACTAACCCCCGCAATGATCCACACAGGATCCAACCTACCCAGAGTCGATAGGTAACTAACCCCCACTAACCCACATAGGATCTGACCCACACAGGATTGGTATGCGTTGACCAACATAGGATCGTTGAGCGCTGACCCACACAGGATCGGTATGCACTGACCCACATAGGATCGTTGAGTGTTTACCCACACAGGATCGGTATGTGCTGACCCACACAGAATTGTTGAGCGCTGAACTCTGCATGATCTGTATCCAACCTCCGCCTCACTGCCAGCCACTGGGTTCCTCGCACTCGATGCGCTCGAGTTCCGTAGAATCTTCCCTTGAGATATCGATCGTACCTCGACTGTCACTAATCTCCACAAAGGAGTAACCCAAAGTACTGCCATGTCGTAAGGGTTCCAACACGACATACGGTGCATCAATCAGACGCTCGGTCTGTAAGTTATAAGAATTTTAGCTCCAGGGGACTAGTTGGATTCAGTTTCAATCCAACCCGACCATACTCCAACTATCTTCAAAACTCAAGAGGAGTAAACCAAAATGAGAATCTCGATCCAAGGATCCCAACGTCGTAGACGGTTCATCAAACGGACATTCGGTTCTCAAGATATGGCCATTTTTATGATTCTGGGCTCGGTTGGGCCTGGGTCTATTCCAACCCGGTCAGACTGACCTAGCCCGACCTGGTATGGACCGGGTTGCCACCCTAGCAGGCCGCTACCCCACGTGGGTCAGGCCACCCCTTTGCGGGCTACCCTTTTCTGGTCGGGCCGCCCTTATGGGCTGAACCCCTTGGGAGTTGGTCCAGACCTTGGTCCAGTGGGCTGAGTCTGTCATAGCCCAGCCCAGACTGGGTCGGGCCGGGTCAGTCTGACCGGGTTGGACCAGACCCGGGCCCCACCAATCCCAGAATCACATAAAGGGTCATATCTTGAGAACCGGACGTCCATTTAACGAACCGTCTGCAGCATTGGGATCCTTGGATCGAGATGGTCCTTTTATTTTACTCCTCTTGAGTTTTGAATATAGTTGGAGTATGGCTGGGTTGGATTGAAACCGAATCCAACTGGGCCCCAGAAGCTAAAACGCTTATAACTCACAGACCGAGCGTCTGATTGACGCACTGTCTGTCGCATTGGAACCCTTACGACATGGTAGTCCTTTGGATTACTCCTTTTTGGAGCTTAGTGATAGCCTAGGCATGACTGATATCTCGAGCACAAATTCTACGGAACTCGAGTGCATCGAGTGCGAGGAATCTAGTGGTTGGCGATGAGGCAGAGGTTGAAGACAGATCATGCGGAGTTCAGCACTCAGCGATCCTGTGTGGGTCATCACATACCGATCATGTGTGGGTTGGATCATGTGTGGTTCAGTGCTCAGCGATCCTATGTGGGTCAGCGCATACCGATCCTATGTGGGTCAGATCCTATGTGGGTCAGTGGGGTTTAGTTACCTATCAACTCTGGGTGGGTCAGATCCTGTGTGGATTATTGTGGGGATTAGTACATATCGATCATGTGTGGGTCAAACTCTGTATGGTCAGAAGTAGTGCCTATTGATAGAAAAAGATGATCTAGCTTCACGACTAATCATTTGTACTTTTATACTTCATTGAAAACATGGTTTGAGATGAGACTCTTTGTGAGTTTTCTTTACATTGTGATTTTGTTTAAGGTTATGTTATGTGGAACTTTTACCTTTGTGGTGTTACTCGTGTGGCACTTCTATTTTTGTTGTGTTACCTATGCGGTACTTCTATCTTTGTGGTTTTACCTATGTGGTACTTCTACCTTCGTGGTGTTACCTTCGTGGTGTTTTCTTCGTCGTGTTACCCGTGTGGTGCTTCTATTTTCATGGTGTTACCTGTGTAGTACTTCTATCTTTGTGTAGTTACCTGTGTGGTACATCTACCTTCGTGGTGTTACCTTTGTGGTGTTATCTTTGTGGTGTTTCCTGTGTGGAACTCCTACCTTCGTGGTGTTACCTGTGTGGTACTTCTACCTTTGTGATGTTACCTTCATGGTGTTATCTTCGTGGTGTTACCTGTGTGGTACTCCTACCTTCGTGGTGTTACCTGTGTGGTACTTCTACCTTTGTGGTGTTACCTATGTGGTACATCTACCTTCGTGGTGTTACTTTTGTGGTATTCTTCCCTCTTGTGTGAGATGAGTTTATCTTGATAACTTAGGTATATGTATGGGAATATACCTAAGTATAGTTGATGTATATTCCTTCGTGCTTTGTGGTTTTTTCTTTGTGGAACTATAGGAGACCTATGAGGGTCTCGGGGTCCCTACTGAGTATCATTATACTCACCCATGCACGGCCTTCACCCACACCTTGTTGTGTCTTGTGCAGACGACGCACAATGTTGATCAAGGCTGAGGGAGCTAGGATTGGATGGTTCTTGGAGCTAGGACTGGACAGTGCTTGGAGCGGGTCCTTTTGGTGTGACGTGACTACTGATCGTGAGCTATACCTACCCTCAGGTAAGATCCTCGGTGGACAATACAGGAGCTGTTTTGTACTTTTTAGTTTTACTTGTACTTTTTCAGTTGGTCTTGTATTTCGGCCCCTTTACTTTCAGCACTCCTTTTACTACAGCATTTTACTTTGTGGTTATATCTAGTTGTGTTCTAGTCTATGTAGTTGCTTCTTATTGTGTTCTTGAACTGTGTGTTTGTATGATAAAAAGGAAATGTCTTCCCATATTAGGGATATGCCTTTCCAGTGCTAGTCACCAGCCCCTGGCCTATAGAATGTGGGCTTGGGGTAGTCATGACACGGGCCCTGGAGGATGGGTCGTGACATTTTTCCTTCACTGGTTGTGGTGCGACGGGCATCCTTCTTTGATTTATGTGGGTTTCATCTCTTCTGCCAACCTTTTGTGTTTATATTTGAATCAATATTTTTGTGGGTTGGATTATATGGTCTTCATTGGTGTTTTTGGGTTTTATTCTTGGATTTGGATTCTGTTGCGGTCATGTGCGACCTGAAATTTGAGGTAAGTGGTTCTGTCTCTAGCCTATGATAATGAACCTACTTGTTTTTCTTTGCATATTTATTTATAAATTGATTTATGAAATTGTTATGATTATTGTGTGTGTTGAAAAATGGTTTTGAAAGAAAAATGGTTTTCCCTGGCTTTTGATAAATGGATTATAAATGGGTTTGAATGGTTTTCAAGGCATTGAAATGGGTTTGTGAAAAAGAGTGCATGGGTTGCCATGTGTACTTAGGTGGAAGGTTTAGCTTGAGGCCATCATCCATTACTTTGTGATTATCAAGGAGGTTTGTCTTGGGGATTTCCTCTGTTTCCTAGGCCCATTGTTCTAGGGGACCGATAGTGATGTTTTTGGGGGTTTACTCATGGGGTATTCATCTTCTTCCTAGGCCTTTGTTCTAGTATTAGTTTTTGTGCACTATATTCTTATGGTATGAGTAGTTTTCTTCCTAGACCTGTAGTATTCCTTGGTGTTTGATACATGTGATTCTATTTTGTATTGATTGTATTTTTGAGTTATCCTTGATATGCATGTCTATGATTATGGAAAAATGTTATGGAAAATATGCTTTGAAACTGTTATACCTACTTTTGTTTAGAACTATAGGAAAGGAAAATGTTTACCATGTTTTCTATAAAACTTCTTTACTACTTATCATGCCATATTTTATTTTAAAATAATCATACAAGATTTTTTATACATAGACTTGGTATGGAACACTTGGGTGGGATCCTATTGAGCCTATTATCTCACACCCTATGCACTTCTTCAGTGGTGCGTAGACCTTTGATTGTCTTCCAATGCAGGGAAATGCATAGCATTGCAGTGAGGCGGTGAGGTTCGTGTCAGTTGGGATAGGTAGCTGGTGGTGAGATGGTTGGAGTTCATCCATGCCATCGTTTGGAGTAGCATTTTGTCTTGTAGTCCTTTATAGTTGGACTTTTCTTTTAGGTTAATCTACTATTATAGTTCTTTTCTTTCTAATATTTTCTTACAGTTATGGAATATATATTTTTTTAGTCTTCTTTTGTTCCTTTCTTTCCTTGTATATGTATGTTATATGGTTGTTCAAGTTGGAAAAAATTGTTCCCATGGTTTTTTCGTTTGATACCCGGGTGCTTGTCTCCAGCCGGTGGAGATCGAGAACGCCCTTTGGGTATATGACAGATTGGGTCGGGTGTCGGGTTTGAGAGTAACCTGGGTCAGTTCGTTACACATTGTGTTCAGTGTCAAAGGTGTAATGGCACGTGGGATTTAATTACCTTATGATGACTTGGTAGATCTATGAGAGATCGCTTATGAGTTTAGAACTTTCACAATGAAGCATGCATGTGTAGATGTGTAGATGTGTGGTCTGGAATGGAATATGACAAATGGTTTGTGAAGTGGTTAGGAAAATATGCTTGGTTTCTTTTCATGGAAAACGTTTTTGGTTTGGAAAACTAGTTTTCTTAGAAATATTTTTGGTTTTGAGATAATTTTTTTAAAAAAAATATATAGATTGTTTTATATAAATGTGATAACATATTCTATCCTAGTGGAATGAGTAGGGAAGTCATTTGTGAAAAACCTACTGAGTTTCATTACTCACCCCTTCTTTGGAACTTTTGTGCTTTTGAAGTATCACACTTCTCTAGTTGTGCATAGTGATATTCGGGTTGTTTTGTGCATTTAGAGCATGGAGCATGTTGGAGCTTTGGAGTTATGTGGTGGTCATTAAGTTTTTGTTGGTTATGTCTTTAGTTGTGTACTTGGTTGTTTTGTATTCTTCCTCCATGATACTCTTTTTAGTTTTTTTTTATATAAATGAAATGTTGAGTTGTCTTTCGTTATTCTCATGCATCATGTAGTGCTTTATTTGGTTATGGCATGTTTGTTGGTTGTTTTATTTTCAAAGGGAAAATTTTCCCCCAATTGTAAATGAATCCCTTGGAATTTATTTTCAACCTTTAGTGTCTTAGGGATGTTTCTTATGACCAAGTAATGTTCCTCCACCTTTTCAAGCCAATGAGGAGGGTCAGGATGTTACATACACTATCTAACAACTCATGTTTCAAGGAAAACGAAACAACCAACCTACTCTGGAGGCACAAAACTCCACTGAGAGACCCAGACAACTCGCATAAGGTCTCCCCATCATTTAGGATTTATTCTAAGCATCATCTCTCAGTATCTATTGTTAGCTCAAATAGAACTCACTCATCAAAAGTCGAGTCAACTTTTATCAAATCCAAAAACACCTATTCACCAACCTCCTCCACTCTCAAGCTCATTTTAGCAAACAAACTCATCATAGACTAATGTTCAACTGATTTATTCACGAATTGTGTTGGTAATTTTATGGTCAATGCATCATCCACCACATTACCTTTCCCATGGGTATATACGATATCAAAATCAAAGGTCTGAAGATACTCAACCCATCATCTCTATCGTAAGTTCAGATCTCTCTCAGTGAAAATATACGTCAGGATTTTGTGACTAGAATATACTGTAAACCACTCTCCAAAGAGATAGTGATGCCTCGTTTTGAGTACATGCATAACAGCTGTCAACTCAAGATCATGGTTAGGGTAGTTCTTCTCATAAAGGTATAACTGGCATGATTCATAAGCCATAAATTATTTCCCTTACATCAAGACACATCCCAAACCTGTACCAGAAGCATCATAGAAAACATCATAACCTGATCCTAGTTCTGGAAGAATCATAATTGGTGCTGAAGTCAACCTCATCTTCAACTCCTTAAAAGAACTCTAACATATGTATTTCCATTCAAACTTTACACCCTTATAGGTTAAACCTTCCAATAAAGATTCAAGCTTGGATAAGTCATGAACAAACTGTCTAGTAACCTGACAAACCGAAGAAGCTTCGGATCTCAAACATGTTTATGGGATGCTCCCAAGACATAACTATCTGCTTTATTTTAGGATCAATTGGGACACCCCTCTTAGATATCACATGCCCTAGAAACTTCACTTACTGGATCCAAAACTCACACTTGGAAAGCTTACCATACATATGATGTTCCTCAAGGTTAGAAAAATGATATCCAAATGGTCTATATTCTCCCACTTTGTCTTGGAGTACACCAAGTTATCATCTATGAACACAACAACAAAATATTTCAAGAACCGATGAATGATTCAGTTCATTAAGGCCATAAACACTGCATGAGCGTTAGTGAGACCAAATGTCATAACTAAAAACTCAAAATGCCCATATCGACTCTAAAATGTTGTATGGGGCATATCCTCTTCTAGGACTCCCAACTAGTGGTACCCCATCTTTAGGTTAATCTTATAAAACCAATGATCCCCTCTTAGTTGATCAAAGAGATAATCAATTCTGGGTAAAGGATACTTGTTCTTAACGGTCACCCGATTCAACTTTTTATGGTCAATACAAAGTCAAATACTTCTATTTGCCTTCTTAGTAAAGAATATAGGTGAATCCCATGATGTCATTCTAGGATGAATAAATCATTTCACCTCTAAGTCCTCAAGCTATACTTTAAGTTCCAGCAACACATCAGATGTCATTCGATAGGATGACATAGAAATGGGCATCGTTCTAGGTAATAGGTCAATAGTAAACTTGACCTATCTGTATGGTGTAAAACCATAAAAATCATCTGTAAAGACCTCAAGGTACGCACATACAATAGTAGGTAGCTGACTACCCAAGCACGGGTCAACTACATCAAGAAATATTTCTAACAACTAGCATGAAATTAAACCGGCATAAGGAAAAACTGGCCCTGCCCTTCCCGGTCTAGTGTCTCACTCACCCTGGAAAACATGAGTGACCCCATTGGTATATAATAATTATATCCATCGACGATAATAGTCTATCTATCCATTTATGATAATCATCCAATCCATGTTGATAATCAAGTAAAAGATATTGAGATCAATCACTAAGAAGTCCCAAACCACCTCAAAATCGCCTATCACCACCCAACATGCAGGACATTTGAAACCTTGTTCATACCTCTCTCCCAAAGGTGTGGAAATATCCAACAAGAATGGAATACGCTCCAAATGAAAACTCAACATGTCAACCAACTTTGATGATATAAAATAATGAGTAGCACCTGCATCAAACAAATCAAACACCATAGAAGATGAAATAAACATCATACCTCTAATAGTAGTTATCCCTTCTTTAGATTCCTATAGAGCACACTCTTCTGTATAAAGTTATCCAGCCTCAACCACTTGGACATAACCCTTGGCCTAAGAATGAGACCCACCACCCTTGGAAGCAACAACATAAACCTGTGACCCCTTTGTGAAAGTGGATCCCGTTTTACTACATTGGGATATCTTATCATAGAAATAATTCAGATGTAAAAATCACCTACAAATATGACAAGATCTAGGAGCCTTTTCAAACTGAGGCATGGTATGAACACACCTCCCACACTGGTAGAAAATAACATGTTGTTTCCCTTTAGAAGCCCTATAAACTAGTCTTGCAGAAAACTAACCACTCTTGCACTTTCTTTTATGATAAGAAGAATCACCCTAGTTAATTGTTTCACCAACTGAAGATCTGCCCAAGCCTTTCCTTCCAACTATGTATACTTTATCCAAAGATGCTTTATCCACTACCACCACAAAGTTTGGAAGGAACAAAAGAACTAACATTGATTGAACATCATACCCCAGCCCCATATCAAACCTCCGAGCCTCCAGGTAATCATTAGTGACAAACTATGGTGTCAAATGCACCAATTCAGTAAAGCAGGTAGAGTACTCCAGAATAGTATGCTTCCCTTGATCCAAGGTCAGAAACTACTGGGTCTTTTCTACAAATAAAGTCTCAGGATAAAACTGCTGATTAAAGATATTTTTAAAAGAAACCCAGGTAATACATTCATGTAACTTAGCTTATACCATTGAGTCCCACTATCTTCTTCCTGGTCCTTCGAGCATATACATGGAAAAACCCACCTGAGAATCCTTAGGAGTCTTAAAAAATTTGAAGACCCTCTCAATCCATTTAAGCAACTCCTATGACTCTTGTGGTCCGTTGTCACCATAGAAGACAGGTGGATGTTGCTTGGTAAATTTTGAGCCATGATCCACTGCCCACCCTGGGTTTACTGTGCCTACTAACCCTAGAGTTTGAATGGTACAGATCACTGCTTCAACCAAAGAAGGGTCCACTAGAGGATCCGCCTGTAGAACCTGCCTCGTGGCTTCCCCTCGTGTATGGAATATCTCTTTTAGGAGTCATTTTTTGTTAAACATAATACAATAACCAATCGACCATGAGAAAATTCCAAAATCATTGAATGGAAAACAAGAATCCAAAACAATGCTTTAAAATAATAAGAATTTAAATCAATTATGAATCCTATCATAAGAAGGCAACACATTTTTAAAGGAATAGTTAAATCTAAATAAACTCCCCACTTAGTTTATTCATATGAACTTACACACACCAAGTCCTCAGACATTTTAGATAGGTTAATTTAAATAAAATTACCACAAAATTTATTCAAATGAACTTAAATACTCATTCTTGGACTTAATAAGGATTTCCTCGACCACCCATGGCATCATGGATTTAGTAATAGGAGTGAGTTCGATAGGCCCCTTTTATGCACCTACCGTCTGAATTCTGAAGATCCTACTCTTTTCTACCCATGACATAGAACCCATTTGGGAAATGCTAACACATTTTAGGCTAAGTAAACCCCTTTGATACCAAATTATAACAGACCAGTCACCCAAGACAGCCCATCATGGGGTGGGGTAAAATAAGGTTAACAAAATAGGTCCTGTTTATAAGGAAAACAAGATATACAACTAGAGTACAAAGCAAAAACAATGGGAGATACAACTAATCTAAACATGATAAACTAGAAATGAAGACAAGTATAGAAAAAACTAGCCTCCATGTGACAAAACATCGCCTCTAAACTATCCCATAACAAAACAACAATGTAAAGAGAAGCCTACATGCTACAGAATGCTCTTCCCTTTACCTGAATCCTACAAAACAAGGTCTATATCCACCCACTGGTAGAAGTAGGGTGTGAGAAACAGAGCCCAGTAGGATACCACAAAAGACTCTATACAATTTCCAATAACAAGAATGCACAAGTTAATTCTATAAAACAAAATAGTTTTATAAAAAAATAAACAATTTGAAAGTTCATTTTAAACAATCCTTGAGTTTTCACAAATTGCATAACATGTTTCCAAATCTAGAAACAAAGTAGGTGAGGATACCAAATATAAATATACATGTGATCCAACATCCATGAAATAAACTATCATATAATAAGCAACCAGAAACAACAATTCACCTACCATCCATACTCTAGACTATATGAAAATACCTACTAGACACTCACAAGCCTAACAAGGATAAGTTTGGATCCAACTAACATTGAGGTATTCCATAAATCATCAACATACAAGAGGTTACCTCCTAGTGGTTCCACACAAACTAAGGATACCCATGTCTATTTCTTAACGTACCCAAGGTCCCCGTTGTGCAATCTTTGTCAATTTTTGTTTTAAAAAACATGCTCACATTTTTACAAAACAATTTCAAAGCCAATACAATTTGATTCAGGGTTGTAAGATCTATTTTTCCATTTCAAATCAATGTAATTCCATTTTCAAAGAAAAACCCCTTTTTAAACGCAAACCCATTCCCTTTTAAATTTCAACACATTCAATTCCACTTCAAATATCAAGAAATAAATATAAACAATAATAAATTCAAGAAATTAGAATAATTAAACAAATACACCTACCTTAAGAGCATAAAAAATATAATCTCATTTGATAGTATGGATTGAAAACCACAAGATATACCTTCAGAAGACAAGGAATGACTAAACACTAAAATGTATTGATATAGAACACCATAAAATTAAAAATCCCTACAATAAACAATGTTGCAACCACAATTGAGAGAAAAAACAAGAGGAAGGCTTATGTGGAGAGATGAATCACCTAACCCTACTGATCAATCACTAAACAGAGCCATTAGGAGGGAAGGGAGACACCCAAAAATGCCTAGAGTAAGAGATTTGGTTGAGAGGAGAAGGATTCAAAAGACAATGAATCCTCACATGCCTATATGACACCATAAAAACTATAACTTGTGGAATTACATGGTGTGTAATTACTTTACACATTGTGAAACTATTTCATTTTAAGTTACGTTGAAAATGTGTCACCTAGGATTAAAAAAATGATTTTTCACATTACACAACATGTAATCCTTACACGACATGTAACATTTTTACATTGTATAATCCAACTCATGAAATCTATCCAAAAGCCATTACACATCATGTAACTACCCAACGAACAAAAGAAAATCTAGGGAAAAGATGAAAATCCAAAAAATCCCTAACTTCACCATTATAGGTATCCTCCCAATTTAGGGTGGAAAATACTCATCCAATGAAAAAAAGGGAAACAAAAAACATAGATCATAACATACCTGACATAAAGGTAATAGGGAATTACACATTCTTTAATGGGAATTTAGATAAGGATGTGTATATGATACATCTCAAGAGTTTTGAAGTTTCAACTGAGAATGTTATGGTTTTAAAGTTGCAATGGTCTATTTATGGACTGAAGAAATTATCTCGAAGTTGGAATATCTGGTTTGATGATGCAATCAAAGATTTTGGTTTCATAAAAATCATGAATGATTCATGTGTATACAATCAGCTTAGTGGGAACATAATAGTATTTATAATATTGTATGTTGATGATATGATACTTATTGGAAATGAAGTCCTGAAACTTCTCTCTATGAAGATGTGGTTGGGTGAATGTTTCTCATTGAAAGACATGGGTGAAACAACTTACATACTCGGTATAAGGATCTATAGAGATAGATCTAAGAAATTGTGTGGACTGAGCCAGAACACATATATCGATAAATTTCTAAAGCATATTAGCATGGAGAACTCCAAAAATGGGTCTTTACCAGTGTTTTATGGCATGAATCTTAGGAAGATTCAGGATCCTTATAAAGAGTTATATGGGATGGATAATATTCCTTATGTGTCCGCTATAGGATCTATCATGCACGTCATGTTATGTACTCGACCTGATGTCTCATATGCTTTGATAATAATGAGTATATACCAATATAAACCTAGTGAGAATCACTAGATTGCTATGAAGAACATCCTTAAGTACTTGAGAAATACTAAGAATATGTTCTTGGTATTTAGAGGAGAGGGTGAGCTATGTTTAAAGGGTTACACATATGCTAGTTTCTAATTCAACAAATATGATATGAAATCTCAATCAAGATTTGTGTTTTGCCTAAATAGTGGAGCAGTTAGTTGGTAAAGTTTCAAACAAACCATTTATAGAGGACTCAACAATAGAGGCAGAATACATCGTTGAATTAGATGTTGTGAAGGAAGTTGTTTGGATTAGGAATTTCATTTCTAGACTTGGAGTGGTTCCTAGCATCAAGGGAGAAATTGAGCTATATTGTGACAAAAATGGTGTTGTTTATTAGGCTAAGGAACCCCAAACTCGTAAAATGACCAAAAACATCCTTTAAAAATACCATCTCATATGGGATATCATTGAGAGGGGTGATGTAAAGATCATTTGGGTGGATATACAGGATAATGTAGCAAATTCATTAACAAAACCATTACCACAACAACAACATGAGGGTCATGTGGAATCTTTGGGTGTTAAAAAAATTAGATATTGGTTATAATGGTTGTAAATGTTTCATGTTATTATAATAAAGGCAAACTCCTTTTATCTTTTATTTAGGTGTGCTGTAATTTATTTTATATAAATGATCGAATGATAAATATCCTCTCAAAGTTAAAACTTTGAGTTTTCCCTAACTGATGATTATCATAGAGTATAATGGGTTGCAATGATATGTAAAGGTTAGCTTGAATATATTCTTATATCCTTTTAAAAGGGTTTTATATGATATATTGAATAATATAATCTTTAGGTAATAAGTAGAGACTTATTACTTGGACCGATCCGCAAAAGTATATCTCATGTGATGTCATATGATCAGGGATATACTTATGGGTGTATGATTATTATTAGTCCTTATTAAGTGAGTATAGAGAGATACCTAACATAAGAACCTGCATACTTTGATACCCTACTTACATAGGTCTCCATATGAACTTAGTTAATCAGGGGGTGGTTGGGTATGTTGTTGATCATGTCATCAGTTGGAGTGCAACCAAGATAGGATTTTTCTACTTGTATAAAAAGAAAAGACATATGTACCTTGATTAAATTATACTGAGGAAATGCATGACCATGATTAGTTGTTTCACATATGATGTGTTCAACTACTTGGATAAGTGACATGTATTGTGCTTATCAGATAGATGAATGACATGTGATGTATTCATCCACTTGGTTAGTCACTTTCATAGAATAAAGAAAATAATTATAGGCATATGAAAGATTAACATGTTCCATATCAAGTGGTCACTCAATTTCATAGAAAAATGGATTATATAAGATACATATGATGTGTATGATACATCTTGTAATGGGCATGTTGTTATAGAGATATGAGTATGTTTTATGGAGATCACACCAAACCCCTTAGTAGCTTGAGTATCACTGATAGTTTTATAGAGACCGCTCTTTGCTTACATTTATAAAATAAAGATATCATAGTTGTTTTCAATATTGCTAAGGCCTGAAGGGTCACGCAGTTAGGCCTCTGGATAAAGATAAAGTTTTGTACAGAGTGTTTATTCTAAAATGATGAGGGTATGGTGAAATCGTATTCAAAAGTGTTTTGGATGGATTCAAAAAGTGTTGTAAAATTTTTCACAAAGTCCTTATGGATTTTTTATATAGATTAGATTTAATACAAGGAGAATAATTTTGGGCTTGATAAAAAAAATTAACCCAATTGTTATTTGAATTGGACCAACCCACACATCTAACACCATGGTGGGCCACAAGACACTTATTTGGGGCCCAAAATTTCATATCCAAATGGAAAATGAATAAAATTCATAGAATTGCATTAAAGAGGAGATAGAAAGTGGAAAAATCATCATTAAAAATGAAATTTTCTACTTTAGTTAGTGGGGGAATTAATTATCATGGGAAAGTGGTTTTTATGATTTTTATGTGTCCTTTGAGTTCCCAATGCCTTTTAATTCATTTTGGGTCATTTTACTCTCTTTATTTTGTCTTTATAATTTATTTTCACCCCTTTGTAATGGTTAGACTTGAATCCTACGAATTTGGAAGCTTGTTTTACAACTATCTTGCTTTAGCATCTTCCCTTTTCCCAAAATTGGTGGTGTATCTCCATTGCTGGTGATGAAGTCATTCCATGATTTATAAGGCCAAGCATGGGACCGCATTCAGTTCCAACATTGTTGGTGCTGAAAAATGATGGTACGTATTTCACGTGTATTGATAGTAGAGTTATCAATAATATTATCATCAAATACATGTATCTCATTCCACAACTCGATGACATGCTTGATGAATTGCATGGGTCATCAGTTGATCTTCATATTGGATACCACCAAATTCAAATGAAGGAAGGGGATGAGTGGAAATAGCTTTCAATACCAAAGGTGGATTGTTTGAGTGGATGTTAATGTCATTCAACCTCTCAAATGCTCCTAGCACATTCATGTGACACATTAATGAAATTATGAAACCATTTATGGGTAAATTTTTTGTTGTTTATGTGGATAATATTTTGATTTACAACAAGGATGTGGAGAGTCATGTAGATCGTCTTCAATGGGTATTTGACATTCTGTGAGAACAAAATCTATATTTTTTTGACAAACGAAGGAAGATATATTAATAATGAATAATAGGAGTAACAAGATCTAACATACATGGAGGGAAACATTAAAACCAAAGGTTATTATCTATAGGTATATAATGAGTATCTAGATGATGTGCTACTTCATTTCCCTCCCTTTTGATGAAAGAGAAAGAGTAGGCCAAAAAGGTATGACTGAGATACTAGATTTTTCTAATGAGGAATCCATAAGATTGGAGGTTGAAATCATTTTAGTTGATGGAATTGATGATTTTGATACAATAAGATTCAATTTTTATAGCATTCCATCTATAATATTTAGTAAAGGTTGGGACGACAAGGATAGTGTGGGCTTCAGCAACAGCGGGTCCCCATAAGGCGTGTTTCAATTCCTGTCTGGCGGTGATGATCTTACTATAGTATTCCCAGACAATCAATAGAATTCCAACAATTCCACCCTTGTGCATGGAAGCATCAACATTTATCTTAAAGGTCCCTTTTGGAGGGGGATTCCATCTAGTCTCACCTACTTGGGACTCAGAGAAACCATTCTGGTCAGGGTCCCGATTCCATCCATCAATCCAGGAGGTTGTACATTCGATCCAGAAACCATAGAGTTTTGAGGTGTTATTGAAGATGAATTAATTCTATCTAACCCATATAATCCAAGTTGTAACACCCCAAGCTTCCATGGTATGATTCTCTTTGAATAATATAATAGTTTGTGTTGTACGCAACTTCGAGTTCTAACACACCATGACCAATCAAACTAGCCGTTATGAATAGTAATACCCACTTTTTGAAATTTTATAAATTTTATTTTTCAAAATGGACTTAATATTTATATTCAGAATATCAAAATTAACTTAGGGTGAATTTTTGGTATTTTTCTGAAAACTTTCCATTTTTGATGAATAGTGAAAAACACTGCGTTATTGTTTAAAACTGACTTTTTATTTAAATAATTAGTTATTTTATTTAAATTTATATTAGGTAAAAATAGATATATAATACCTATATATGTTCAATTTAATTCATTGGAGTTATTTTATAATAATATTACATATATAAAATTTTATTGAACTTTTTACCATATTTTACCCACCTTCTAGGCACATTTGAAAATTTGCATAAAATGTAATTTTACCTCTTCTGTGAATTGAATTTCAAAAATACAAGAGACATAGTTGACATCAGTAGGTAAAATTTGGTTCAATAAGATGAAAATATTTTTTTGGTGATTAGTAACTTTTGAATTTTATTTACCACGGTTAAAAATAAATAGGGTAATTAAAGGTAAAATGATATTATAATTACCCTAACACAAGTCCTAATTCTATTGGATAAGTGTATTTTGACCAAAATAAACCTTATGAATAAAATATGATCCTCTTTTTCACTTGGATTAGATTAGGACATTTATTATTATTTTATTTAAAGAAGAGTTAAAAGTGTTAAATTCAAAGTTTAATAACTAAACCATTTTTAATATAGGGTTATACATAAGATAAATTAGACTATAAATATTAATTATAAATATAAAAATATTTCCTACATAATGGTATTTTATTTGTAATTTTTAGACATTAAATAATTAAATTTATTTATGAAACAATGATGACGCAGTAATTACCTTATTATTGAAAGATTAAAAAACTGATATTATAAATATCCAAATAAATGTAAATTGAGAATTTTGATAAATTTAACTAATTTTATAGGTTAATATGTCATGTTAGGGTTGATTAAATAAATTTTTTTCGAAGTGATAGATTTTTTATGACTTTCACAAAAACAAAATACCAAATAGTGTCAAAATTGACATAAATGAGTTTTTAAAACAAATACTATATTATTACTTGATATAATATTCCTAAAAATCTAGGGTTCATCAAAAGGACTTAAATAAGGTTAGATATATCAATAATGAACCACTTGGGGTTCACTTGTCTTTTATAGTAAGTTTATTAACCATTTATTATAATAATACAAGAATACATGGTAAAAGTTAAACTATTTAACTAAGAGTTAAATCTAAAAGATAAGGTTAATATGGTGACCTAAACCTATCTAAAACCTATTGTTTGAGAGGTTTTAAACCAATACCCACCTTATTCTCTAAATAAATTATTTTGGAGCCATTATAAACCAAATATGATTGTATAATAAAATAATATTTCAAGCTTTTCCTAAAGTGACTCCCACCTCTTTAATAAAAGGGTACTTCCCCTTCTCTAAAAATCACACCTCCAAAGCCATTTGGATCGGCCAAACCCTACTCAAATATCCTCCCAACTACCCTCAATTATACCTAGAGGCCTTATATTGATCATAAATCCAATATAAGGAGCCCTTTTGATCAACTCAAAAGGAAACACCCGAAGAAGAGGTAATAATTTCATCACCTCTTTCAAAGTTATTTTCTTCTTCCACTTCCTCTTTATTTGTTGTTTCCATGACAAAATAATAACTCTAGTAACTTATACATACTGTGATATTATTATAAACATGGTACAACTATATTCATTATTCTATCTATCCTATGAATGACAAGTCACCATACGTGCGTACGTATGGTTTACTATCTCCACATCGTGGTGTAGTTTGTTATTCAAACACTTCATTATTTGGATGGATATAATAATTAATATAAGTGATGTAAATAATAAATATAAAATTTTTAAGGATTATATATATATGATATAGCATCCAATTACATACGATTTCACCATCAATATAATGAAATTGTCGTTTGTGCGTACGTACGGATTACCATCTCCACGAACATGATGAAATTCATTCCCCATCATAACCATTCAAGAATAATTTTTATTTTATGATTAAAAATAATGTTTAAGAACTTAATATCATTCTGGATATGAATAAAATGCATTATATCCATAACAAACATGGATTATGTAACCAAACATATAAAGGAAAACGAATCAGTTAACACCCAAAACGATGATACTACTGAAATATTATTAACAAAGCAATATTAGAGGATCATATATGGTATCATGTTTATTTATGTGGTTCTTTTATAATTTAATAAAAATTATTTAACTATTATACAGGAGGTTAACGTACCCTCGGTCAAGCAAAACTACAAGGTAAGGGTTAATTTTACAATCTCTTTATTATCTGAGGTTGTTTATACGTAAGTATCTATTGGGACCTCTTTATCATCCACAACCATGTTTCTTAAAAATTTATTTCAAAACATTTTTACTATTTATTAGATTATGGGTTAAATTCATTTATACCCTTGTTTGACTTTTTATAAAATGTTTTGAAAGGAATCTTTTTGTCGATTTCCAAACAGGGTATTTTATGACATTTTCGACAAATTGAGGTAAGAATGTTTTTTTTAACTTATACGGCGAGTGCGGCTATTTTCTTCCATTATAACACCTTTTAAGATTACCTTACAATCTTATAAGAATATTTTCAAAATAAATGTTTTCTTTTATAATTATATGACTTTTAAATTATTTCAAACTAGAAAGAGATATTTCTCTCAAATAGTTTTGATTTCATCTATGTCAACATATTTTGATAGATTTTACATTTGTTTGAAGTTGATTTATTATGATACAATATTATATATTGTATTTAAGGTTTTGTTATATGTTTGACTGTGGATGTGTCATTTTTATACCATTCATGGTTTATGGATAAATTATTGACATTTTGAATGTTAGTTTTAATATGAATGTTTATGTTATGTTTCAACCTTTTCATATGAGGAATGAATTGGACTTAGTAAGTGACAGGTGGAGCCTACTATAGCTCTTCGATGAATCAGTAGGCCTCATGAGACAAACTAGTGTCTTGGAAAAAGGCTTTGACAAAATCTTATTTGCAGTCTTAGCATGAGGCCTTGACTATGTGGTTATGATGTCCAGCATTATGCATTCCATCATTATGAAATTGGATATTGATATTACATGTGATTATTCAACTAGTATAATATCCATGTGAATAAGTAAATGGCATTATTTGATTTATATTTTCAATATTATGCTTAATTTTAAGTTTAAAAGGCTTGTGTTTTAGTCTCATACATTTGCCTTAAATGTTTATGCTTATTTATAAAAGTTTCTGCTATATTGTTATCCTTACTGAGCACCTGAGCTCACCCCTTTCTATGTTTTATTTTTTCCAGGATTCGAAGAAGTATATTATGACTGACCTGTAAGGATAGTCTAAGGGAGATGAATGTGTTAAAAGGAGACATAATGTTGTTGTTTTTCAATTCATAATTTAATGTAAAACTTATGTTTGTATCTAGTACTTCCAAGGCTACTGAACTAATTGATCTTTCAGGATTTGATCCCTTGTGATCATACCAATGTTATGTAATAATTCACCAACTCTGGGTAACTAGGTTTGGGGCATTATAGTTGGTATTAGAGGAAATTTAGTACAAACCTTGGAAACTAGATTTAGAAAAACTCTGATTAGAGAACATTACCCTAAGATAGACTTTGAGGATTAGTATAGAAAAACTTCCTAGAATTTTGGTAATGTAGATATTTTGTGAGTTTTCCGAGAAATGCATCCATGTCTGGATATGAGCAGGTAGAGGAAGCTCTAGAACAGATGTACTTAGAAGTAAAAACTCTAACAAGGAGTTTTGGGCTTGACCCGGGGTATCCTGGTACACGACAATGGGCCTTGTTTCACTCTTGGTTATGACACTCTCAGTGGATATGCTTAGGATAATTCACATTTTATTTACAAACCATTATGAAGGTTTATGCATATATACCTCCTCAATGAAAACATTTTTATGATTGTGGATTATATCTATAAACTGTTCAATTTATGTTAATTGTTTTACAAGTTTGGAATTATGTATTGTGATTCATAAACTAATCTAGTGTATGTCATTGTTTAGAAATGGCACCTGGTGGAAGGAATGGAAATTGTATCAACGCACGTAATCCATGTAGGGATTTCCCTCCTACTAAAGATAATTATAGTGGAGCTGGTGATGCAACTGGTGTTGATTAGCTTATTACCATTTTGGGATAACTCACTCAGGTTATGACTAATAACCTTACCCGTATGGAGCACCCTGATTCAAAACGCAGATGATCAATGTTAGACTACTTCATGAGGCAGCAACCACCAACATTCAATGGGACTACAAATATATTTGTATCTAAGCAATGGATAAGTTACTTAAAGAAAATATTTCATGCTTTGGGGAGTAGTGAAAGGGAAGAAGTTGTCATGGCAGTTTATCGCCTCACAGGAGATGCAGATCAATGGTGGTCATTAATTCAAAACACAAAGAAAGATGAAGAAGTATCAAATATGGAATGGAGTGAGTTTAAATAGCTTTTATTATAAAAATACTTTCCTTGTGAACATCGAGTGGATATGGAAAGACAATTTCTGAGTCTGAGACAAAAGGAGGATGAGAATGTCGCAAAGTTTGAGGCTAACTTTACAAGGTTAGCAAGGCATGCTGCATATTATATATGTAACCCAAGGAGTAATATTGATTGATTCTTTGATGGGTTAAAACCATTTCTACATCAAGAATTAGTCTCACAATCCCTCTCATCAAATGAAGATATTGTCTCATGTGTTATCAAGATAGAAAAGTAATTATTCAAGTCTTACGACTTTAAATCAAAGTAAGAGAAGAAGAGATCTGTTGAACACTCTATAAATGGAAATAAGGGGAAGAAGGGAAAAGTTGAATTTCTATCCTGTAGTAAATGTGGGAAGAAACACCCTGGTACTTGCTTGAAGGGAATGAGAGTCTGTTACAAGTGTGGTGAAAAAGGTCACCAAGCTTGTAATTTCAAGGGAACGAAAGTGGTTGTCAATGTTGAATGCTAAAATTGTAGAGAAATGGGGTATTATGCAAATTAATGTTCTAAGCTCCAAGGAAACTTACCTCAGAAAAGGTCAAGGGAGCAAGGCCAAGCTTATGTGATTACTACTACTGAGGTTGAAACTCCGAATGATGTGGTGGAAGGTAATTTAATGGTTTCCTCAAATTTAGCCAATGCTTTATTTGATTCTAGATCATCGCATTGTTTCATATCTTCCCAGTTTTCTAAGAAAATTAGATATTTCCAATTTTATTTAAAAAGGGAGTTGTCAGTCAAAACTTTTAAGGGAAGTATCATTGCAACAAAATTTTGTGAATCAGTTACCATTAGGGTATATAAATATGATTTATCTACTGATCTCATCATCATACCCATGATTTAATTTGATATAATCCTCAGTATAGATTGGCTTTCAGACCATGGTGCAAAAATTTATTATAAGAAGAAAGAGGTTACAATTTTCGATGATGATAAGGAGTGCCTTATCTTTATAGTAGAAAAGTCACCACCTAATTCTTATCCATATCCACCCCCAGTAGCTCAACTAAATTCAATTATTGGGGAGGAATAGAATGAAATAACTATGGGTGAGGAAAGGAATGTTCAAATAGAGGATGTACCTATTGTTCAAGAATATGTTGATGTGTTTCTAGAGGATTTACCTAGACATCCTCCAGAATAAGAAATTGAGTTTTCCATTGATTTAATTCCTGGTTCAAGGCCCATATCGAAGACCCCTTATAGAATGGACACTGTGGAATTAGTGGAACTAAAGAAACAACTAGAGGAATTGAGTAATAAAGGATTTATTCACCCTAGTGTTTCTCCATGGGGATCCCCTATTCTTTTTGTTAAGAAGAAAGATAGATCTATGAGTTTGTGCATTGACTACAGGGAGATCAATGCTATAACAATAAAGAACAAGTATCCTCCACCTCGCATTGATTATTTATTTGACCAACTTCATGGAGCTCAATATTTTTCAAATATTGACCTTTGATCTGGATACCATCAGTTGTGTGTGAAGAAGGAAGACATTCTGAAAACAGCATTTAGAACCAAGTACAGGCATTATGAGTTTACAGTAATTCCTTTTGTACTGACTAATGCACCCTCTATTTTCATGGATCTAATGCATATAGTTTTCAAGGAATATCTTGATGACTTTGTAGTGGTATTTATTGATGATATCTTGGTATACTCAAAAAGCCATGAAGATCGTGAAAATCACTTGCGCGCTATTCTGAAAACCCTCGAAAGAAATGAATTATATGGGAAGTTCATCAAGTTTGAATTCTAGCTTCAAGAGATTTCTTTTCTTGGCCATATTGTCTTTAAGAATGGAATCTATGTCGATCCTTAAAAGAACAAGGCAATCCAAGAATGGTCAGCATCTATGAGTATAACTAAGGTATGCAGTTTTATTGGTTTAGCAGGTTATTATCGGCATTTCGTCTAGAATTTTTCCCAATTGGTTAACTCATTAACCAAGCTCACACGTAAAGGGGTTAAATTTGTTCAGACAAAAGAGTGTGAATAATGTTTTGAAGAACTGGAGAGAATATTAGTCAATGCTCCTATCTTGACTCTACCATCGGGGAATGATAGGTTTGTTATTTATAGTGATGCTTCAAAGAAAGTACTTGGTTGTGTCCTTATGCAGAATGATAGAGTTATTTACCATGCATCACGATAGCTAAAAATTCATGAACAAAACTATCTCACTCATGATCTTGAGTTAGAAATTATAATCTTTTCTTTGAAGATATGGAGACACTATCTCTATGGTGAAAAATGTGAGATATATATTGATCACAAGAGTTTGAAGTATATTTTCTCACAAAAAGAACTCAACATGAGGCAAATAAGATGGTTTTAACTACTCAAGTATTATGATTTCACTATACACTACCACCCTGGGGAAGGAAAATAAGGTGGAAGATGCTTTGAGTAGAAAAGATCATGGATTTTTGAACAAGATGAGAGTTGAAATAGATATTATGTTCATGGATCTAGTAAATATGGACATGGGAATAATCATGGAAGGTGAAACATCAATATTTTTCAAATGGTTTCCAAGCCATCTTTACTATAAAGGATAAAAAGTTCTTAGACTGATGATGATGAGTTTCAAAAGAAAATTAAAGTTGTAAACGATGGGAGATTGATTGACTTCGTATATAAAGATGGAATTTTGAAATTTGGGAAGAGACTTTGTGTTCCTGACATACCCGATCTAAAAAGGGAATTGTTGGATGATTCTCATAGCTCCAATTTCTTTATACACCTTGGTAGTACTAAGATGTATAGAGATTTGAAGGAACATTTTTTGTGGGACAACATAAAGAGGGAGATTGATGATTATGTGTCAAGATGTATGGTTTTTCAATAAGTGAAGGCTTGAAGACAACATCATAGAGGAGTCGCGCAACCTCTTCTCATACCTGAGTGAAAATGGGATGATATTACGATAGACTTTTCCATGGGGTTACCAAATACTCTTAGAAGGAATGATTCAATATGGGTCATTATTGATCGTCTTACCAAGTCAACACATTTTCTTGATATAAGAGAAGATTTATCACTTGAAAGTTTAGCAAGACTATATATTAATGAAGTTTTAAGACTTCATGGAATACCCCTGTCGATTGTTTCTGATCGTGATCCCCATTTTACATCAAAATTCGGGAAAAGTCTTTAGAAGGCCCTAGACACTGAACTTCATTTGAGCACTGTCTACCAACCTCAAACTGATGGACAATCAGAACGGACTATTAAAACCTTATAAGACATTTTGAGATATTTATCACTTGACTTTCAAGGTATGTGGGATCAATATTTAACTCTGGTAGAATTTTTTTATAACAATAGCTTCCATTCAAGTATTTATATGGCACCATATAAAGCATTATATATAAAGAGATATCGCACACCAACTTGTTGGGATGATGTTGGTGAAAGAAAACTCGTAGGCCCAAAACTTGTTGAGGAAACAATGGAAAAGTTGAAGTTTATCCAAACCCACATCAAAGCAGCTCAAAGTAGGAAAAAGATCTATGTCGATAACCGAAGGAAAGATTTGAAGTTTCAAGTAGGAGATCATGTTTTCTTGAAGGTATCTCCATGGAAGGGTGTTATATGATTCGGTAAGAAGGGAAAATTAAGTCCAAGGTACATTGGACCTTTCAAAATTCTAGAACGGATTTGAGTTGTAGCTTATCGTTTTTCAATGCCTCTAAGTCTCTCCAAAGTTCATGATGTGTTTCACGTATCACTGTTGAGAAAATATATGCCTGAACCAATGAATGTACTCACATATGAAGAAATAGAACTAGAACCTGACCTGTCTTATTGCGAAGATCCTATCATAATTCTTGATACCAGAGAACAAGTGTTGAAAAATCAGACGAATCGTCTAGTAAAAGTTTTATGGAGAAACCATAAGATGGAAGAGGAAACGTGGGAACCCGAGGAACTTATGATTAAAAACCACCCAAATATTTTTATACAGTAATATTCTAGAAATTTCAAGGATAAAATTATTTGAAGGAGGGAATAATGTAACACCTCAAGCTTCCACGGTATGCTTCTTTTTAAGTAATACAATAGCTTGTGTTGTACGCAACTTCGAGTTCTAACATACCACGACCAATCAAACTAGACGTTATGAATAGTAATACCCACTTTTTGAAATTTTATAAATTTTATTTTTTAAAATGGACTTCATTTTTGGATTCGGAATATCAAAATTATCTTAGGATGAATTTTTGGTATTTTTCTAAAAACTTTCAATTTTTGATGAATAGTGAAAAACACTACGTTATTGTTTAAAACCGACTTTTTATTTAAATAATTAGTTATTTTATTTAAATTTATATTAGGTAAATATATATATATATAATACCTATATATGTTCAATGTAATTCATTGAGTCATTTTATAATAATATTAGATATATAAAATTTTATTGAACTTTTTGCCGTCTTTTACCCACCTTCTAGGCACATTTGAAAATTTGCATAAAACGTAATTTTACTGCTTCTGTGAATTGAATTTAAAAAATATGAGAGACAAGGTTGAAATCATTAAGTAAAATTTGGTTCAATAGGATGAAAATATTTTTTGGTGAATAATAACTTTTGAATTTTATTTATCACGGTTAAAAGTAAATAGGGTAATTAAAGGTAAAAATGATATTATAATTACCCTAACACATGTTCTAATTCTATTGGATAAGTGTATTTAGACCAAAATAAACATTATTAATAAAATATGATCATTTTGGTCCACTTGGATTAGATTAGGACATTTATTATTATTTTATTTAAAGAAGAGTTAAAAGTGTTAAATTCAAAGTTTAATAACTAAACCATTTTTAATATAGGGTTATACATAAGATAAATTCGACTATAAATATTTATTATAAATCTAAAATATTTCCTACATAATTTTATTTTATTTATAATTTTTATACATTAAATAATTAAATTTATTTATGACACAATGATGATGCAGTGATTACCTTATTATTAAAAGATTAAAAATTGATATTATAAATATCCAAATAAATGTAAATTAAGTCTTTTGATGAATTAAAATAATTTTATAGGTTAATATGACATGGTAGGGTTTATTAAATAAAAATTTTTCGAAGTGATAAAGTTTTTATGACTTTCACAAAAGCAAAATACCAAATAGTGTCAAAATTGACATAAATGAGTTTTTAAAACAAATAATATATTATTAATTGATATAATATTCCTAAAAATCTAAGGTTTGGAAAAAGGACTTATATAAGGTTAGATATATCAATAATAAACCACTTGGGGTTCTCTTGGATTTTTATAGTGAGTTTATTAACCATTTATTATAATAATACAAGAATATATGGTAAAAGTTAAACTATTTAACTAAGAGTTAAGCCTAGAAGATAAGGTTAATATGGTGACCTAAACCTATGTAAAACCTATTGGTTGAGAGTTTTTGTCACGAACCAAATCTGGTCGCTGCCAAAATCGACACCAAACCAAGCCCGTGACAAGGCCCGAAGGGCGTTCCCGATCCCCACGGGCCGGCACAAGTGCCCGGGTATCATATAATGATAATTGGGAACGATTTACCCGATTCTATAAACATTAAACAACAAAAAAACTCAATAAAACAAATCTGGATTTTTCAACTAAAACCATCTTTTACAAAATTTCAGAACTGAATTACATAAGTTAAAACTACATTTAAAGACCATTACAAAGGTAAAAAAACAAATAAGGACAGCCCAAGAACCCTTTTGTCAAGGGGCACCACCCTTATGCTATCTCCACAAGACTTCACTACCAAGGACCTGCTAGAAACCCGAACCACTGGAACAAAAAAAACTGTACCCAACCTGCGACAACAAAAATAACCAAGTCTACTTACACCCAAGGGTGTAAGTAGGGTGTGAGCCAAAGCCCAATAGGATACCACCACTAAAAGATTCCATGTGATAAACATTTAATGGCGAAAAGCATGCATGTTTTCAAAGACATGAGATGCTAGTTAAAATTTCTAAAAGATGCAACATTAAATAAAAACAGTTTTTAGGTGGGATAATTTAAAGAATAAAAACATTTAAAATAAATACCATAGCTACTGAATTTTCCAGCCTCTCATACCGTATACCGACGGTAATAACAAAGTATCCAGTGAGCACAAGCAATGGGAAATAACCCCTAGGCACTAGCTAGCTGTGGGTCCCAGGTACCTCGTATCTCGGTGAAGGTAACCATCACAAATATCCATTCTCGTGCACGAGCCACTAGTAGGGAACATACCCATAACCTAGTGGTCCCCAATAATCATCATCATAGTTTAGTTAGAGTTGTAAGCGTCAATCTTGCTAAGTGAAACTGAGTCCAAACCTCACAAATTCACTAGCATACTAGTACACGTCCACCCACCTAGATACCCGGGTTTTCCCTTTGTGCTCAAACAAGTTCAGCAATCCAAGAAGTATAGTTTTCACATGAAAATATCACTTCCACATCACAAATTAACCAAACAGCCCCATGTACATCACACAAGTCAAAAATTCCACTTTTCATTCAAATGAATTTTGAAATCAAACTCACTCCAAATTGCCTACAACACTTTTCAAATTTCATTAACACTTCCACAAATCCATTAAACAATTTTATAAAACCATTACAAGATATTCAACTCACATAACAGCCCACACACATGTCACACAATACCATTCTCACCTTCACAATTCATTTTATAAATAAACTCACATGAAATATCCCACACCCGTGTTTCGCACACAAAACACAATTTAGTAAAACATTTCGACAATTTATAAAAAAAAATTATAAAAATGTTCAACATCTCAAATCACCACTTTACCATTCAAAAACCCACATTAGGTGAACACACTCACCCAAACAATACATATACACCCTTTCCCAACTTTGTGTAACCAAATAAAACATTGGAAATTTTTATAAAACAAACCCAAGAGGTATAACCATTGTTTGCACACTAAACCCATTTCAAAACCCTCATTTAAAAGCAAAATCATACCAATACCAATCCAAAACAGAATTGTTCAGCCCTAAAACAATTATTAAACCACCCCCAAATGTTATAAAAATACATCAAATAATACCACAAAGATACACATGAAAAACACACGTTTTCATAAATCACCTTCAAGAAGTACAACATGTTTTTAATCCTTAAACTCATTAAAAAAAACCTACATTCAAGGCCAACATGAAAATAAGGAATTAACAAACCAGAATTGGAATCCCCTTTCAAGACTAATAAATCACTTTCATATGTTATAAACTAAACCCAAACATTACCCCAAGAGTCACACATGAAAAGTACCCAATTTCAAGTTATAATGCAACTAAAAATTAAATGTTCAACCAAATCCATCAAAACTGTTTTCACAACACATAAAACAGATTATAAACATGCTAAATTAATAATCCATGCAAGCTAACTCATCATAAAATGGCTACACATGGAATCACCTACCTTTTGAGTCGAAATCCTCAAAACTTGGTGCGAAACCTTAAGCGCACCACCGCCGCACCACAAGGAATATAAATCCATACCTAGACCACCAAAAATTGACCCAAAAGATACCAAATCAGACCTTAGGATCGAACCCTAACTTCTGGACATTTTATAATATAATGAAAGAGGGAGGAAACCCTAAGGAGAATGAAAAATTGAAGAGAGAAACACTTACTCAAAACAATCATGAATAAAATGACCCAAAATCCACCAGATTCTGAATCTGAAAACATCCAACCATTAAAGGGATTTTCGAACAAGGATTATGAGACCATGTAGGAATTTGAATGGGGAAAAAAGAGTGAGAATTGAAGGATTTGTGAAGGAAACAAATTACCTTTATTAATCTGCCCGAAATGTGAGTGCTTCAGAAGTTTCGACCTAAACCGTGATGAAACGGAGCTTCAAAGAGGGTGGAAGGATATGGGACGCGCGGCTGGGTTCAAGGGGAGTGTTTGGGGCTTGGAATCACCGAAAAAGCCTTAATATTGTATAAGTTATTAATTAAACAAAATTTATTTTTAAAACTGGAATTGGGCTTTCGGGCAGGCCCAATCCCTTAAATAAAAACCCATATACAACTTGTTTATGGTTTTCTAAAGGCTCCAAACTACAATGGTGGTGTTTCTATATCAGGGTAGACCATTTAGGAACTTGAATGGGTGAAAAATATTAAAAATTGAAAAAGTTATAAAATAAACAAAATTTATTTTTAAATCTGGAATTGGGCTCACGGTTTGGCCCAATTCATGAAAACTCGCCCATTCCACCATAAAAGCTTGACAAACCCCAAAAACAAATCATAAATGAAAAGTAAATGAAATTTAACTTTAAAATAAGTCATGTATGTGACAGTTTTTAGACCCATCCTCACCTTATACTCGAAATAAATCATTTTTGAGCTATTATAAACCAAATATGATTGTATAATAAGATAATATTTCAAGCTTTTCCTAAAGTGATCCTCACCTCTCTTATAAAAGGGTACTTCCCCTTATCTCAAAATCACACCTCCAAATCTATTTGAATTAGCCAAAACCTACTAAAATATCCTACCAACTACCCTAAATTAGATCTATAGGCCTTAAATTGATCATAAATCCAAGCTAAGGATCCCTTTTGATCAATTCAAAAGGAAACACCTAAAGAAGATGTAATAATTTCACCACCTCTTTCAAAGTTCTTTTCTTCTTCCACTTCCTCTTTATTTGTTGTTTCCATACCAAAATAATAAATCCAGTACCGTATACATACTTTGATGTTATTCTAAACATGGTACAACCATATTCATTATTCTATCCATCCTATGAATGACAAGTCACCATACGTGCGTACGTACAACTTACCGTCTCCACGTCGTGGTGTAGTTTTTTATTCAAACACTTCATTATTTGGATGGGTATAATAATGAGTATAAGTGATGTAAATAATAAATATAACATGTTAAGGATTCTGTATATATAATATATCATCCAATTACATATGATTTCACCATCAATAGAATGATATTGTCGTTCGTACATACGTACGGATTACCGTCTTCACGAACTTGATAAAATTCATTTCCCATCATAACCATTCAAGAGTAATTTTCATTTTATGATTAAAAATAATTTTTAAGAACTTAATATCATTATTAATATGAATCAAATACATAATTTCCATAACAAACATGGCTTACGTAACCAAGCATATAAAGGAAAATGAATCAGTTAACACTCAAAACGATGATACTACTGAAATATTATTAACAATGCAATATTAGAGGATCATATATGATATCATATTTATGTATGTGGTTCTTTTATAATTTAATAACAATGATTTAACTATTATACATTAGGTTAACATACCCTCAATCAAGGAAAAGTACAAGGTAAGGGTTAATTTTACAATCTCTTTATTATTCGAGGACGTTTATACATGAGTATCTACTGGGACCTCTTTATCATCCACACCCATGTTTCTTAAAAATGTATTTCAAAACATTTTTTATTATTTCCTAGATTATGGGTTAAAGTCATTTATACCCTTGTTTGAATTTTTATAAAAAAATTTGAAAGGAATCTTTCTGTCACTTTCCAAACAAGGTACTTTATGACCTTTTGGACAAATTGAGGTAAGAATGTTTTTTTAACTTATACGGAAAGTGTGGATATTTTCCGTTGTTATAACGCCTTCAAATCTTCCATTACAAGATTATAATAATATTTTCAAAATAAATATTTTCTTTTATAATTATGTGACTTTTAAATTATTTCAAAATAGAAAGAGATATTTCTCTCAAATGGTTTTGATTTCATCTATGTCAACATCCTTTGATGGATTTTACACTTGTTTGAAGTTGATTTATTATGATAAAATCTTTCATATTGTATTGAAGGTTTTGTGATATGTTTGACTATGGATGTGTTATTTTTATACCATTCATGGTTTATGGATAAAGTATTTACATTTCGTATGCTAGTTTTAATATGAATGTTTACGTTATGTTTCAACCTTTTCATACGAGGAATGCATTGGACTTAGTGAGTGATAGGTGGAGCCCGCTATAGCTCCTCGATGCATCGTTAGGTCTCATGAGACAAACTAGTTTCTTGACACAAGGCCTTAACAAAATCTTATTTGTAGTCTTGGCACGAGGCATTGACTATGTGGTTATGATGTCCAACATTATGCATTCCATCATTATGAAATTAGATATTGATATTACATGTGATTATTCGACTAGTAGAATATCCATGTGAATAAGTAAATGGAATTATTTGATTTATCTTTGCAATATTATGCTGAAGTTTAAGTTTAAAAGGCTTGTATTTTAGTCTTATACATTTGCCTTAACTATTTATGCTTATTTATGAAAGTTTCCGCTATATTGTTATTCTTACTAAGCACCTGAGATCACCCCTTTCTATGTTTTATTTTTTCCAGGATGCGAAGAAGTATATTATGACTGACCTATAGGGATGGTCTAAGGGAGATGAATGTGTTAAAATGAGACATAATGTTGTTGTTTTTCAATTCACAATGTAATGTAAAACTTATGTTTGTATCTAGTACTTCTAAGGCTACTGAACTTATCGGTATTTCAGGATTTGATCCCTTGTGATCATGTCAATGTTATGTAATAATGCACTAACTCTGGGTAACTAGGGTTGGGGCATTACACAAGCCACAACACATAACGAGGCAACCTTATTAGAAGTAAAAGTGGAAGACCAAATCATTAGTAGTGATGGTAGATATGGCGTCGTGTCCAACATAAGCTCCATAAGAGATCCCCACGCAATCCAAACCTCCATAGCCTTTGGGCAATGGATGATAGCATGCATGGGGGATTCCATAGCATCCGAACAAAAGGGTCATATCTGGTTGTTCGTAACATGGTAGAAGGATGGGAAATTTAGGGTGTGAAGAATACTAGTACAAATCTTCCACCATAAGTAGTGGATCTTTGGGGGGACATCCAAGTGCCATAGAACTTTATAGACTCCCTCCCTATCCATAATGTGGGAATTAAGAGCAAGTATGTATCCTAATTTCACATAGTAGGGTCATGAGATATCATTACTCCAAAATAGACAGTTCTTCCCTGCATCCATCACATAGGGAATTCTAAGAATAATCCTTTTATCCCATTCATTAAAACAAGAGTTAATTATATTCAAACACCAGTCAATACCAGTATCATCGAACAGGCAGCGGATAGTGGCATCCTCATATCCAGGAAAGGTAGGAGAATTGGCCAACATGATATCATTATCAATCAACCAAAGGTCATTCCAAATGTTTACTTTAATTACATCCCCAATCCTCCAGCCAATTCCATTATCAAGTAGTTTTCGTGATCCCCAAATACTTCGCCATAAGAAACTGGGCTGGGGGCCAAGAGAGGAGTTCTGAAAATTAGAGTGAGTAAAATATTTTGCATGGAGAATCCATGCACAGAGAGATGATGGTTGAGTCAAAATGTGACATCTCTGTTTAGCCAAAAGAGCATCATTAAACAGTCTGAGGTCCTGAAACCCCATATTACCACCCGCTTTAAGGGAACATAGTGACTTTCAGGAAATCTAATGAATTTTATTTCTCCCATTAATATATCCCCATAATAAGTTGGAAATACAGGGTGAATTTGGTCAATAATCACACTAGGAAGCTTGAATAGTATAATGATATAGCTTGGAATAAACTGAAGAGCTACCTTGATGAGAGTTTCTTTTCCCGCTTTATAAATTCTTTTCGGAGACCAACCCTAATTTTTTTTCTCAATTCTAGCCACAGTGGATGAGAAAATTTCTTTTCGTGATTGACCTATCATCATGGGTAACCCAAGGTATTTATTATGTTTGTTGAGCATTTGAATTCCTACAATGATACAAAGCTCTACTCTTTTGTTCAGTGGAACACCAAAGTTGAAGGAAATTTCTAATTTGGCCTAATTAATCGCTTGTACAAAGGCCCTCTCACAAAGGCAGATCACATTGTAGATAGAAAGGCATTCATCATGTGTGGATCTAGAGAAAAAGAGATAGTCATCCGAAAAAAAGAGATGAGAGATAGGCAAGCTAATTCGACACACTTTTGCCCCATGTATCGAGTTAGAGAAAGTTTCCACAGAAATGAGGTTGAAAAAAACATCATCCACAAGGATGAAGAGAAATGGGGAGAGGGGGTATCTCTATTTAAGGTCACGGGTGGGGGTAAAGCCTTATGAAATTCCACCGTTAATATTGATCCTAAAAGAAATAGATGAAACACAGTGCATGATCATATCAGTCCATTTTGAACAGAAACCCATTTTGATCATAACAAATCGGAGGAAATGTCATTCCACTTTATCATACGCCTTAGTCATAACCAATTTCCAGGTCATAGTCCCTCTTTTCGTAGCTGAGCATGTTTTCATTGAGTGGAACACCTCATGGGCCACAATATCATTATCTGTGATGATCCTTTTCACAATAAAGGCACTTTGATTTTCAGAGATAATGAAAGGTAATCACATGCGCAGTTCATTGACTAAAATCTTTGAGAAACTTTTATAGGATACGTTGCATAAGATGATTGGTCGGAAGTCTGAAGCCAAGAGGAGTTTCTTTATCTTTAGAATGAGGGCTATAATGGTCTCATTGAGAGAGAAAAGATTGATTTTCCCCGCTTATATATCTTTCATAAGAGCATAAACATCCGGACCAATAATGTGCCGGTATTTATTGAAGAAGAGAGCATGGAAGCCATATGGCCCTAAGGCTTTTGTGGAATGGATATACTTTAGAGCCTATAGGATCTCATCACCCGAAAAATATTTTATGAGCTGATTATTCATTGCATCAGTGATCACAGGTTTGATACAAGCTTCCACTTTGGCCGATATGGTGGACTCCTCTGCAGTACAAAACTTCTTAAAAAACTGGGAGATAATATCATGAATACCTTCAACATTGGAAGCAATTCTGCCATCGGGATACGAGAGGTAAGAAATTGTGTTTTTCCAGTGCCTGGCGGAAGCCTTTTGATGGAAGTAATGGGTGTTGGTGTCCCCTTCTTTGATATGGGCTTCGCGCACGCGCATAGCTTAAAAGCTCTCTTTAATACAAAAGTTATATGGAAAGTTGAAAATGTGATTTCTTTTCAACACAAGTGGTGTTTTTGGGATATGTAGTAACCAAAGAAGACATCATGGTGGATCAATCAAAAGTGTAAGCAATCAAGTCATGGACACGACCTGAATCCATCACAAAAGTAAAGAGTTTTCATGGTTCGACATCTTTTTATCGTCGTTTTGTTTCCAATTTCAACACTATCATGGAACCCATCATTGAATGCTTGAAAATGGGAAATTTGAGTGGTCAGAGGCAATAGATTAAACATTTGAAATTATTAAGAAAAAGTTGTGTGAAGCACCAGTTTTGGCATTGCCTGATTTTGATCAAGTCTTTGAAGTGGAGTGTGATGCAAGTGGAGTTGGGATAAACTTTGTTATCATCCAAATCAAGCATTCTATTGCATATTTCAGTGAGAAATTGAATGATTCGCAGAGGAATTACAACACCTACGATAATGAATTTTATGTGATTGTGAGAGTCGTGGATCATTGGTCTCATTATTTGAGACCCAAGCCATTTGTTCTTCATTTTGATCATCAGACATTGAGATTTATCAATGGTCAACACAAGCTAAGTTTGAGGCATGCAAAGTGGGTGAAATTCTTGCAATCATTCTCATTTGTATCAAAATACAAAAAGGGGCAAGATAGTCTAGTGGCAGATGTTTTATCTCTAAGGTATGTATTTCTTACAATTATGGATGCTCGAGTTCTTGGATTTCAGCTTATGAAATAAGGTTATCAGCATGGCATGGATTTAAATGCTATTTTAATCTAATGTCAAAATGGATTTTTGGAGGATTATGTTGTACATGATGGGTTTATCTTTAAGAGAAACAAATCGTGCATTCCAAAGGGTAATTACAGGGACTTGCTCATTCAAGAGGCACATGAAGGGGGGCTTGCTGGTCATTTTGGCATCCACAAAACCTTAGAGATACTAAAGGATCATTTCTACTGGCTGAAGATGCAATCAGATGTCCAGGTAATTATTTCGAGATGTGGTACATGTCAAAGAGCAGAGGTCATTTCAAACCTGGTTTATACACTCTGTTACCTGTTTCGAAGTAGTCATGAGAAGATCTCAGCATGGATTTCATTATGGATCTACCGAAGACTCGGTGAGGTGAAGATTCAATAATGGTTGTTGTTGATCAATTTTCTAAGATGGTTCATTTCATACGTTTCCATAAGACCGAGGATGTTGTGAAAGTGGCAGAATTGTTTTTCAAATAGATTTTTTGCCTTCATGGCATTCCTTGCAACATTGTTTTAGATATAAACACTAAATTTCTCAGCCATTTTTAGAGGAAATTATATAGGAAATTCGGTATGAAGCTTCTTTTTAACACTTCTCATCACCCTCAAATTGTTGGACAGACAACAGTTACCAATTGTACATTGGGCACTGTTCTAAGAACATTAGTGAACAAGAATATGAGAGATTGAGATTTAGAGCTTCCACAAGCTGAATTTGCATACAATAGATCTCCTGGTGTTATGACTCAACATTCTCCATTTGAAGTGGTTTATGTCGTCAATCCAATCACTCCTATAGAATTGTGTTCTTTGCCTCTTGATTTTCAGGTGAATATTGATGCAGAGCAAAAGGTGAAGAAGCTTCACGAATCTATTTGTTGTCAAATAGAGAAGTCTAATGAAACATACAAGAGGCGAGCTAGCAAGCATCGGAAGCAGACCATTTTCCAACCTGGAGACAAAGCGTGGATTTACCTTCGCAAAGAGGGATTTCCATCCAAAAGGAAGAGCAAACTGACACCGTGAGTTGAAGGTCCATTCAATATGCTTGAATGAGTGGGAAACAATGCCTATAAAATCGATTTACCTGATGATTTTGGTGGTGTTTCTGCAGCTTTCAACATTGGGGACTTGTCTCCATACATTAAAGAAGACGATGCCATGGATTTGAGGGCAAATCCCCTCTAACTAGGGGGTGATATATATTAAATTCAACCTAATGAGAATAATGTTGGTTTTGATAAAAAAAAAATAAGTTCAATTGTTATTGTAATTGGATCAATTCACACTTTTTGACATCCAACCCCATGGTGGGCTACAACACACTTATTTGGGGCCCAAAATGACATATCAACATGGAAAGTGAAGTAAATTCATACCATCACATTAAAGAGGAGATAGAATGTGAAAAAATGCATCATTAAGAAAGAAATTCGCTACTTTAGTTAGTGGGGACATTAATTAGCATGAGAAAGTGGTTTTTATGATTTTTACGTCTCATCTGAGTGGTCTTATGCCTTATAATTTGTTTTGGGTAGTTTTCCTCTCTTTATTTTGTCTTCGTAATTTATTTTCACCCTTTTGTAATGGTTAAACTTGAATCCTACGAATTTGACAGCTTATTTTGCAGCTATCTTGCTTTAATCTTTTCTCTTTGTCTCAAATTGATGGTGCATCTCCATTGCTGGTGACTCAATCTTCAAGCGTGGAGAAACCTTGGTGGGTGGCGTTGCCTTAAAGCCTTAGTTGTTCGGCAAAATTTCATTGCTCGTCTTCACTTACTCATTTCGAGTTTCCGGTGACATCAATTTTAGTGCAAGTGGGTGATCGTTGAATATGCACTAAATAATTAAATGGAATATTTAATTTAGTTGCATTTATCTTCCACACGGTTTCATTAATAGTAATTTGCTATGAATGGATCAAATGGCTTGAATATTTATTGGATGTGATTTAATGAATTAATGACAATGAGAGTAAAGATATATGAATACATAAATATGGCCGACGTGTTTTATTTAATGAAACGCGTCATAGATGATTGTTTAGAGGGATGTGATCTCTCATGTTATGTAGAACTCGTTGTCTGTAAACCTTTCAACTCCCTATTTCTTCCATATTACTGTTCGTCGTCTGAAATGAAGGTACTGACACCAATTCAACATTCAAGTATCTTCACGATACATTCACATATCCATTGGTCGGTGTCCCCCCCTCAGAGATAGTTTATTAAGCATTTTCCTTCACCAAAGAAGAATGATACCGCCGATGTCGATGTTTTCTAGGTACCCTGTTTTAATGTCTTATTTATGCGTTGATTTTTGAAGATAGACCCGTCTTTGTTTGTGTTGTCTTCCATTGCATGATCATATGAAACCCCTCTGACTTTATTTGTGTTTTCTTTAGCGCTGATAAAAGCAACCGATTTTTAAACACACTTACAATATCGATGTCAGGTTCTTGCATTGACATCTACTTCCCTTTAATCATTTGAGACCGACAATGTGAAGACCTTTGAGTCATGTTTTTATCACCTTTTTGTGTATGGCCATGCATGAGTTCCCTCTTCATCTAATCCATAAAAAGAGTTTTTTATGTTCAATAAATGAGATTTGACTCTCAAACTGTTAAAAAAATGCCTTTTTAACGTTGATAAAAGTCTTAAATAGCATTAATAAAAGCTCTATCTACAACAGTGTTTATTATATCATAAAATAACTATCCAAATCTCGTTGAATATAAAAAGATAATTAAACATATCACCATAAATTATAAAAAAACCCATCAATTGACATTTTGGTAAAAAACAATCCATTCTCATTCCCAAGTATGTCACTAATTTCATTATTATCATTTTTTTTAATTTGCAATCAAGTTCATAACAATTTATCGAATCCTTGCTCCTGTCATCGCGCAAGTTTCGACAGAGGTAATTTCAGCACTGTGCAATTTAACTACTTGAGGAATACAATTTTATCCACCGAAGAAGGGTTACTTTTGGAATAACATGAGTTGCACATGACCGGAGTTAATGTGGTAAATTTTTTTTTTAGAAAATGACATTATAGAACCAAAACTGAAATCTAATTACAGTTTAGGACAAAAAACATGATAAAATTCATTTAAGATTTCAAAAAGATTATGAGTTTTTTAAAAAAATAAGATTTTATTTTGATAAAAAAATATGCAGACCCTTAACTTTTTGATCGTTACTGCCATTACCCCAATTTTTTTTTTACCGAATATAACGCGTAGAATCTGAATGGTTTCGTTTGAATGAATTTCTAAACCTGTCTTATCATATAACGCATCGAATATGATGGTTAACCCGCGCCTGTCCTTTTCCCGTCGACACGCGGCCACGCGGGTCCTCTGATCGGACGGCGAGGAGTCCTAGAAATCCCACGGCCAGGCGATCAAAAACCGAAAGCTTGAGCACCAGGACGGATGAAGGCCCATTTTTCTCCGGGAAACTGAAACCAGCATCTCCCTCCCCTACGACATCGATCACCGAAGACCGTTCAGCCAACCTGCTACGATTGCCCCAGCGGAAACCCTAGTTCCCAGGCTCTGCATTATATGATTCCTGATAATTCTGTCACTTCTGCAACTTAGTCCTCGACACCTGAGTTTGTCACGGAGAGCATGTGTTTTATCTTTTGATCTCAGAAAGCCGCTGTCTTTGCTATAATTCGTGCCTATCCGGTTCGTATCTTACTTGTTTTCTGACCATTCTATGCCATGGAAGTCTTAACTTTATGTCGAATCCCTCTCCACATCTCATTTAGTATGAACCCATATCCCATCGCATTATTTGATAAGAACGACGTTAGCTTGGTTGTAGGATGCTGTGGTGATATTGAATAATGGGTAGCAGTGAAACAGACAAATCGGCAAAGGAGAGGGAGCCGAAGACACCCGTTTCCACGCAGGTTGTTAACCGTGTCACTGCTCAATTTATCATTTAGGTTTTTACCATCGTTTACATTTTCTGTCTCTGTGTTGTTCAGGAGCAGTCAGCCACGAGCACGGGAGCTGTTAATCCGGACTGGTCTGGGTTTCAGGTTTAGATAAATTATTTGCTGGCAATTATGTTTTAATCGTCAGATAGTGTTCCAAATTTTGAATTATTATGTAGCATGGTTGGTGGCTTTCACAGGCTTATTCTCCCATACCTCCGCCCGGATTCCTTGCATCCAGTCCCCAAACTCATCCCTACATGTGGGGAGTTCAGGTAATGTTTTTGACCACATGCCTCACCACTTCTTTATTTATGTTTTTTTATTTATTTTTTATTAGCATCTTAAATCTGGCAGACTTTACTGTTTGTATCTAGAAATGTGCAATTGGATTGCAGGGCATTGGGTGCCAAGTGGGTGATAACAGTTCTTATTTGTGCACACAGAATGTTATCTTGGGTTTGGCGAGTATTGGATACATTGTACTGTTATAGGGATGAATTAAGTGCATGGATCTCTCTGTTTTTTCCCTTCATCTGCTTAAAGTGAAAAAGGCGCCAATTGGGACCCGTTCCTCGTCAATGGATTTTTCATGACTTGTCCAATGACATCAGATGCGCCAATTCACATTCCCCTGGTCTCCTCAGGTCCCATATTCCTCTCCGGTGCATTTCATGCCCATTTGATCGACTATGGAGAGTCCACGGACAAAGCAAAAAATGACGGTGACAAAATCACATGGCCAAGTCTCCTCATTAAAAGCCCCATATTATCGATTTCAACAATGAATCTTGTTACACAATACAAATAAGTCCCAAGAGTTGCGGGTTGGTGTCTAATTGCGTGGAATCGAGTTGAGTCAAGTCGATACTATACATTACCCAAACTCGATCAAATTGTGATTTTCATGTTTGAACTCGGCTTGATATCTAAATTTAGCTATTTGAACTTGTCTGATCAAGTTCGATTTCAGAGATAATAAAATAAAATATATAGAAATAAAAACCTATATAAAAAATTATATACAAACTATTTTTTAAACAATAAATATGAATTATTATTAATTTATATATTAAAATATAAACTACTCAATTGAGCTTGCTAGCTACTTGATTAAGTTATTTTAATACTCTAATTTTGTTCGATTTATAGCTCAAACTCAAGCTCGGGCTCTACTTGACAGAAGTCCAGCCGAATTCGAGTAATGTTCAAGCTGAGCTCGAGTAGTTTGCAAACATCATTGCATCATTGACACTGTCGATTATATATTTCACACATCATGATTAGTGGTCCGATGGAGTATTATCAACAAAAAGCCCGTGATTTGCATATGGTTTTCATTGATTTGGAAAAGACATATGATAAAGCGTCTAGAGAGGTTTTATGGAGAACTTTTGAAAGAAAAGAGGTGCAGATGACGTGTATCAAACTCATCCAAGACATGTATAAAGGGAGTTTGATTTGAGTTAAAACTCCAGTAGGTGACACTACATGCTTCTCTGTCTCGATAGGACTGCATCAAGGTTCGGCTTTAAGTCCATACCTTTTTTGCTTGGGTCTTAGATGAACTTACAAAGCATATTCAAGATGAGATACCTAATTGCATGTTTTTTATGGATGATATAATTTTCGTTGCAGAATCAAAAGAGAATATCAATTTAAAGTTAGAGCTTTGCAGAAAGACTTTAGAATCGAAAGGCTTCCGTCTTAGTAGAGATAAAACAAAATATATGGAGTGTCTTTTTAGCAAGGGGGATTCTCTAGTAATGTTATGAATGTGAGATTGAGAGACTACGTTATTTCAAAAGTTGTCCGTTTTCGATATTTAGGCTCATTTTTGCAATGTGATGAAAATATTTATGTAAATGTATCCCATAAGATTCAAACTGGATGGATAAAATGAATTAAGACTTCTGGAGTGATTGTAAAATTTCTTTGAAATCAAGGGTGAATTTTATAGGACAATTATTAGACCAATTATTTTATATGGCGGTGAGTCTTTGCCTTTGACGAGACATCTTGAACAAAAAATACGGGTAGCATAAATAAAAATGTTAAGATGGACATGTGGACATACTAAGATGGATAAGATTAGAAATGAATGCTCTTGAGAGAAAATTGGAGTGGTTTCGATTGACGAAAAGATAACTTAGACTAGATTAAGATGGTTTGGATATGTTAGGAGAAGACCTAGAGATGCACTTGTTAATAGAGTGAGTTTAATGACAAATTTTCTTATTAAAAGAAGCAGAGGTTGACCTAAAGGGATTCTTAAACAAATTATTTAAGATGATCTTGTTATAAATGGTTTCAATGGACGACGTTTGATCCATGCAGCCGACCTTATTTCATCAGAATTTTGAGGTAAATGATGAAATTGGCTCTTTCTCTGCCTCTCCCTTAGCCTTGTATCAAACATAACTTTATGGCTGGCTGTTCTCTCATCCATTCCTTTTTATAGTCCAATGTTCATTTGTTTCAAACATAGCCGAAGTGGAGCCATACTTCAAACGAATGATTTTACATTCAGACATCGCCTTTACTGATTTTTAACTACACAACTGATTTTTGCCCGATCCTTTTAGGATTTGTGAATGTTGGTTGATGATAATTTTGAAGTTTTTGATATTCTATTGAGCCTTTTATCTATTGCAATTTCACTTTTGAGTCTATATGTAGTTTTTTTTTGCAGCATATTGTGCCATCGTATGGTACACCACCGCCTCAATATGTTGCAATGTATCCCCCCAGCGGCATATATGCTCATCCATCTATTCCCCCGGTATTGTTTTGGCTCATCATTTTTCTGAGCACTTTTGTCATCATTTCTAGTGGTGGGCTTACCTTTAAATAAAACAGGGATCGTATCCGTTTAGTCCATTTGCTATGACCTCTCCAAATGGAATTCTCGAGGCTTCTGTGAGTTTTGTAGGCTGCTAATTTTTTATGCATGGACTCTGTTGTTTAGTTGAATCTGCGAGAAAATGAATCTTAAATTTGCATGTAGGGAAACACACCTGGCAGCATGGAGGTGGATGGAAAGCCATCCGAAGTCAAGGAAAAATTACCAATCAAAAGATCAAAAGGAAGTCTGGGCAGTTTAAATATGCTCACAGGCAAGAACAATGAGATTGGGAAATCAGCAGGAGATTCTGCTAATGGAACCTACTCCAAAAGGTGGGTTTGGGTTGGCATGTTATATTAGTGCGTTTTTAGCCTTCACAAATTATTGTTATTTTTGCTTGGTTCAAGGTTCCGTTTGACAACACTCCTTAAAAACTGCTCATAGCCCTTATCACTTATTTAAGCACCTTTGTATGAAAAAGATGTTTTTTGTCACTTATTTAAGTGGCTTTCTGAAATTTATGTGGAAATGTTTTTCAGAACAGATCAAACAGCACCTATTTTTCACCGTTTATCATAATTGATAAGTGCTATTATCAATTTTCAGCAAGTGTTGTAATGTTTATGGGTTTATGTTATGAGCCGCATCACTCTAGCAACGAAACAACTGCAGATTGTATGGAAATAGTGAAGAACCGACTTAAATTGGGAGACATGGAAAACCGAGTGAACACGGGCTGAAACTGGCAAATCTAACCGGTATGCCATTGGACCAATTTTCTCCAATATGGTAAACAACCCTAAAAAACGAGGGGATAATTTCTGATTGATGCGCTGAGCTAGAGAATGTTGCTTATGCGGTCGGAGACGGAGATAAACCAGGTCTCCCACTTAAAAAGATACAAGGCTGCGGTGTTGATTCGCTTGCCGCCATATGGAGTCCTGCGACTGAGTCAGGTGATGTTTAAGCTGTCGTAAAGCCTCATCACGATCCAACAAGGCGTTGGCCATTGCATCCATCTTAACCTCTGTTGGACGGAAACTGAAAATTGTAGGAGGCATGCGGCCATGTACAATCTCGGAAGGGCTTGTCTTAATCGAAGCGTGCCAAGTGGTTTTATACCAAAGTTCAACCCATGGTATCTAGAAAGACTAGCTCTTAGGTTGTTCCCCAACAAAACAACGCAGATAAGTCTCAAGAATACGTTTGAGCACCTCAATTTGGCCACATGTCTGTGTATGGTAGGCTGAACTCAAACGCAGTTTGGTATCTTGCAGTTTAAACGATTCCGTCCAAAAATGGCTTATAAAAATAGGATCGTGATCATTAACAATGGAGTGAGGCAAACCATGTAGGTGACAACCTCTGCATAAAAACCTTGGCGACTCCCTTTGCTGTATACGAATGTTTGAGGAGAAAGAAATGGGCGTATTTAGATAATCGATTTGCAATCACAAAAATGACATCATAACCTTTGGACTAGGGCAAACCATAGATCAACCCAAATAGCTTGAGGAATGTCCAAAGGCTGAAGGGGGCCAGCCGGTGACAAGGTAGAGTACTTGTAGCGCTGACACACGAGACACTGCTGCACATAGCGCTGCACAGTTTTCTTCATGCCCACCCAGTAAAGCGTAGCTGCTAGTTTCCTGTAGGGTCTGTAAGAACCCAAATGCCCTCCTTAAGGAGTCAGATGAAATTCCTCAAGCAATGTTGGGAGAACCAACTGACCATGATATAAGAGGGTACCATTATGAAAGGAGAAACCGGGATGAGACCCTTGGCCAGTCTGTAGAGTTGAAATCACTTTACTAAGTTATGGGTCAGCAGCAACACCCTCGGTGAGTCGAGCTCCGTCGGCCCACACTGGAGAAGACTGTATAGAATACAAAGCAAGTGCTTCATCATGCTTGGACAGAGCATTGACAGCGGAATTAACTCGTCCTGACTTGTATTTCACTTGGAATTGGTAACCCAAAAGTTTGGCGATCCCAAATTGCTGATCTGCTGTAGTAATCCATTGCTGAAACAAAAAATGAAGACTACAGTGATCAGAATATACTGTGAAAGACCGTCCCAGTAAATACGAATGCCAATGCTGAACCGACAAAACTAAGACCATTATCTCTCTCTCATATGTTGACTTAGAAAGAGTTTTCCTAAATAACCTCTTGCTGAAATAGGCAATCGGCTGCCAATTATTTATGAGGGCAGCCCTGATGCCTCGACCAGATGTGTCACTCTACTTCAAATGATTTGGAAAAATTGGGCATGGCGAGAACTGTTGAAGAGGTTATAAGTTTTAAATGTTGGAAGGCACTAAGGGCCTCTAGTGTTCCAATGGAAACCTTCCTTTTTTGTTAAAGTTGCAAGGGGTTGAGCTACAACTCCGTAGCATTGAATAAATTTTCTGTAATACCCCGTGAGGCGTAGGAAACCACAGACACCCTTGACTGAAGTTGGTATAGGCCAATCGAGAACTGCCTGAATCTTGGAAGGCTTCATGGAAGCCCCTACTCTCGAAATAACATGCCCTAAGTATTCCACCTCATGTTGAGTCAAGTGACCTTTCTTCCGATTAGCAAAAAACAGTAATGCAAAACGGGCGGGGCGGGCAAAGCCCACGTTGGTTTGAGCTCACGCGGGTTTGTTCTCAAAAGCTCGCATACAATGCGAACAAAAAATTTCAAGCCCGCCCCACCCTGTATAAGACCGCGGGCTTGCCCGCATTTAAAAAAAAAATTATTTATAATCATTTAAATGTTGTATTTTTTTTCTCATTCTCAGTGGTAGTTGTGGGTGGTGGAGCGTTTTTCGATGGGTTGATGGTAGCATGCGTCAAGGTGATGAACTGCTGCGATGCAAAGTAGATGAGTGATCAATGAAGTGCTATGAATGATGATGTTGGTTGTGTGGTGATGCGAACGGCTGAACTTGTGAATGAACGAGGACTCTTCAGGTAGCGATTGGTTTCAGAGGATGCTATTAAGGTTTCCATGAGGTCATTTCCTATTTTCTTAATAATAAAATAAAATTAAATAATAATAATCATCATTTATTTATAGAATAAAAGGAATAAGGTGCAAACAAGCGACCAAAGAGAAAGACAATCACGGGGGTCTAAAATGGTGGGGCCCAAAAAATATTGTGATTGTAATAACTCTTAGAATTGAAACCATGTGCAAGGGAGATTGGTTCTAGCAAGATCACCCGTATATTTGGATCGGCACATTTGTGCATGCGATTATAGGCTAAAATGGTGGGGCCCAAAAAATATTGTGATTGTAATAACTCTTAGAATTGAAACCATGTGCAAGGGAGATTGGTTCTAGCAAGATCACCCGTATATTTGGATCGGCACATTTGTGCATGCGATTATAGGCTAAACCACATCTGAAACACAGTCCCTTCCTATGCAGCTCCTCCCATTTATGGTTTCGACAATTGTCGAACACCCTGTCCAGATGTCGCCCCTGTCCGATTAGACTCAACATTTGACATGCTGGGACCGCTGCTATTTTGTTGAGTCGGCCGAGAGAATACCCCGCCCTGATACTGAAGAAACTGTCAGCGGGGCGACTGTGTAAAAGATCCTGTGCACGCTCCGCCAAGGCTTTGTGAGCCGCCTCCCCGAACAGAAAGTCCCACTCCCTTTCACAGTGCCAATTCTACACGCCGAGTGATTCTCAATGCTTGCAAGTGCGTCACTGGATTGTGAATATGCACCCAAGAGCGGATATCTTCCTGCAACCTGTGTAAAAAATACCAGTCATGCTGTTTTTTCGGCTGACGTGGCATTAAAGTAGCTAAACGCTCAAACTGCTCTACATACTCCTGCACTGTTCCCTGCTGCTGAAGAGCCACCAACTCCTCATACAGATTCTGTAAACCAGTGGACTGCTACACCTTTCATACCCACTTGCTCGATCTGAAGCTTCAACATGTTTGACGCCTGATGAATCTGAAAATACATCTCCCCATGAGCCATCCCATGGGATCGGTGCCATCAAACACTGGAAATTCCACGAGCCTGGTGACTGAAAACTGATCAGAGGTTGATCCTGGTTCTGGTGTGACCTGGGCCTTGGTTGGATTGGGCGACTTGGTGATGATAACAGCTTCCGATCGAGAGCTGGACTCCGCTGTCTCCAACGCAGGCCGCACGTCCTCTTGCTGAGGCTTTTTCTCCAAACAGTGCACAACGCTGATGATATACTTGTGGAATTCCGCTTGATCGGATAGCTCTTTCTCCCAACGCTGCTGATTCTGACCGAAGGTGGATGCAGTTGCAGATAACTCTGACAGCGTAACCTCCCCTCGTCCCAAGCGCTGCTCCACAGCTTCAGTTCGAACTTGATGACATGTTTCCATGGTTGATTATCCCGATCATCCCGATCATCTTGGGATTGGTATCTGGTAGGTCGGACCAAATGTTAGGAGCCACACCACTCTAGCGATGAAACAAATTTAGATTGTATAGAAATTGTGAAGAACTGACTTACAATTCGACAAAGGAGGGGGGGAGAGAATTTCAAGAGTTCCCCGGGAACTCCCGCCCAAACTTCCAGACGAGACTGAACAAACCAAAATCCTACCTATTTTCTCCTGCCTGACCCTCTATAATGGCCTCCCCCGTGACCCCATGTGATTCCAGCCTGTCCAAGGACTTATTACCCCCTGACTGGACACTTTTACCCCTCGAATACACTTGCCAAGGACAAGGCTGGTCTCGAGCCCTAACAGTTGGACTCCCAACCCATCTCGAACCGATGGAAACCAGCTTGGCCCAGCATTCTTGGTCAGTTGAACCTGCCTGTTCTCTCGTCCAAATGGAGCGGCCCATTTGGTTCATAGAATTGAATTGAACAGAATGAAATTGAATTGAATGGAATGGAATAGGTAAAGAATAACAGTCCGTTTTGTTGATTTCCAAATGGTATTTTTTAATGTTAATTATACCTTTTAGTTAAAATAACAACATTTAAAGGTGAGAGGCATAATGGTCTTTTTAACTTGCATTCCCACCCTTGATAAATCGGTCGGACACCCATTGTGGTGTCATTGTCCTTTCTGACGCTTTTTAGAATTGTCTCATGGATTCTCTTTCTATCCAACCATGAACCACTTGGCCGTCATCTGTTTGTATTGTAAGTTGCCAGCAATATGTTTAAAGGGCTCATTTGTCTTCTAAATTCAATAATTAATTTTTTCAAGTTAACTAGTATTAACATCTAAAATGTCACTCTGTAATTCTGCTGTAAATAGATGATGAAAAAAAAACCACAGCATCATTTAAATACAGAGCAGCACGGTGCCTTGATATTGAGTGGCTTTGTGACATGGTTGCTTCTCAGTTTTTAGAAGGTTGACTACTTTAACTGATCTTTTTATAACTATTGTCGTGAAGTGCTGAAAGTGGGAGTGAAGGGTCAAGTGAAGGAAGTGATGCAAATTCTCAAAATGTAAGTATCTGATACATAAGTGCATTTCATTAATTTTGAAGGTTCGCTAAATTTAATAATTTGTTAAATTTATGTATTATGCTGCTGACATATTTTTGTAGACTTAATTTTGCTCAGTGCGTTTAGGTGAAAAACTTGCTCCCCGCTCTATCTGTTTGATTAGTTTTTTTATTGCATTATCTTATGTTGCCCTTCCAGCATTCATGGTAAGCACTAGTGCCAAGGTTGACAAATGTGGAATTCAGGTCTCGCTGTGCCTCATCTCCCAGCCAACTTAGACTCCCATTTATTATTATTTAGTTTAGGTCATTGTTGTTTAAATTGCTTTAACGGGTCTAGCTAAAGAGATGACTTTACCTGAGACTTAAATAAAATAATAAATTTATTTATTTATTTTTTGGCCAGAATGTAATTGAAACTCAATTATTTGGGCCTTAGATCTTGTCCAATATGAATGATTTACCACTAGACTAAGCAACTCGTGTGTGAGATTTGTTTCAATGTTTTTTGTGTGTAATTAATAGATCAAGTTGCATGGTTCTGTGTCACGTGTTACGATGACTGGTCTCTTGAATCTTTTTCTGTTCGAGAATTCAACTGTATACTGTATGCGTTAGTGTTTTAGCTTGTCGATTGACATTATGTTCAACTGCTTTTAACCAATGCAAATAAGTTCTTACGACCCGTTTGGTTCATTGGATTATGGGAAATGGAATGGAATGAGTGAAGATTAATAGTTTGTTTGGTTGATTTCTGAATGGCATTGTTTAATGTCAATTATACCTGAGTTAAATTCAGAACTTTTGAATCTGAGAGACATACTGACCTATTTAGTTCCATTCTTACTTCTAAGAAATTGGATCACTCCTTGAGATGTCATTTCTTGTTCTATTGTTTTTTGTAATTACCTTTCTCACACAGATTTCCTTTCCATCCAACCAAACTGTGGAATGACATTTCATTTTCCATGCACAGTATGAGATGGGATGAAATGGTCAGTTATATGACGTGATAGAATGAAACGGCATGAAATGTAATTGAATTGAATGTTCCATTTTTTGAGATGTCATTTCTTGTTCCATTGTTTTTTTGAATCACTCCTTGAGATGCCATTTCTTGTTCGATTGTTTTTTGTAATTACCTTTCTCACAGATTTCCTTTCCATCCAACCAAACTGTGGAATGACATTTCATTTTCCATGCACAGTACCCTCAAACTGTTTTAAGACTTTTCATGAGATGGGATGAAATGGTCAGTTATATGACGTGATAGAATGAAACAGCATGAAATGTAATTGAATTGAATGTTCCATTTTTTGTTAATTTCATGATGGAATTAATGGTCTTACCCAATCAATATTTAAAATTTATTACAAAATGAAAAAAAAATATTTTTTTCTTCATAATTTCTAAATTACCCTTAGTATTGTTATCCATTTTCTTTTTCTTAATTTTTTATTTGGAGGGTCAGTAGGGCATGGGCGGGCGAGTCAAATCTGGTTTGGAAGACCATTGATTGTCATCCCATTCCTTCATAAAATAAACACCCAAACATATATCATCAGGGAACCAACCAAATGTGCCTTCAGTAGTTTACGTTTCCAAAGGGATCCCCCGGGATCCGACCTGAGTCTGGCTTTGGACCGAGCCCCAGTTAGTGACTCCCCATTATAAGAGGGGGCCCTTAGGAGTTGGAAGAGTCAAATTTCAGCTATTTCAATGCATTTTTAATCCAAAAAGAGATTTAAATGTGGGTGATGCCCTGCATTTTTTCTGTGTTGAAATTGTGCAGGACTCACAACACAGGCCGGGATATAGACAAGACTCTTTGGAAGGTTTGTTTGCACTGCTCTCTTTTAATGGACGATCTTTTAAGCCATTACATGAAGACATGCTATAATGTAAATCGTTACAGCTGATGCGTCTCAAAATGGTAGCGCAATGCACTGTCCTCAAAATGGAGGAACTGCTATGGCATCAGTGCCAGGGGTTGGCACTCCCGGTGCTGTTCCGGGTCCCACCACAAATTTAAATATTGGAATGGGCTACTGGAGTTGCCCTTCTTCCTCATCTATCCCACCTGGGAAGGTTTCTTCTGCTCCTGTTCCTGGTGGGATAGTTACTGCTGGAACACGGGAGGGTGCACAATCGCAGCTCTGGTTACAGGTTTTTAGTTTCCCTTCATTTTTATCATTTTTTATTTCTCATTCTTTTTTACCTTCCGTCTCTGTCTCACCTGCATTTCTACAATGGTGCACTGGTGTGATCTTTTTCATCTTTGTCTTGGTACTCATGATAAGTGCTTCTGTATAATTGTTCTCAGATTTGGTTAGGTTGCGTTTGGCAACACTAATAAGTGGTGTTTATTCTATTTCCGAAAACCTGCTAAAAAAAACTCTCTCATAAGTTGCTAGTGCTGAAAAAACTTATTGAAAACTGCTTAGAATGCTTGTCACTAATGCTAAACAGTTCGAAAAAATAAATGGTGTTTGTTCTGTTTCTGAAAAAACACTTAAATTCCAGAGGAAAACTGTTAGGAATTGTGGGGGGATGTCCGGGCGTGGGTTGGGTGGGTGTGGTTGGGTGGCTGTCCAGGCGTAGTGGCAGCAGGGGCAGCTAAGTCTTAATCATTTTTTAGTTGTTATTGTTAGTGAGCAGGTGGGGTTGTTGGCTGGGCTGGTGATGTAATAAATAGGGAAGTGGCTGGTGGGAGTGAGGTACGATTCATTTTAAGGGATTTCCAGCTGGCTGCTGCGGGTCTCGATCCCTGGGAGGATTCGGCCAGGTTCCTGGAAGTGGTCTTCCTCGGAGATCTTCTCTCATCTCCTTCTACTTCTCCAGCTGAGATTCTTCTTCTTCTACTCTCGCTTTCTACTGTAATTCCTTTGTTATCAATACAACGAATTAGAGGTTTTCTTCTCTCTCGCATTTACGGTCCTAACAATTGGCGACTCCGCTACGGAGGCGCGTCCTGGTTGAGTAATCGTTTGTGCTGGACAAACACTGTGTTGACTTTAAGTATCCCACGTGTATGAGAGTATTCGTTCGGTACGGGAATTTTCTTGCGTGAACCAGACAGAGCTGGAAAAACTGGGGGAACTCGCGACTGCTGCGGAGGAGAGGCACGAACGCTAGGAAGTCGTGTTCGCTGCTGAAGACGCATTGCAGTGGCTAGTGGTTAGCACGCGAGCTGCGAGGGACGAGTAAGCTGCTGGGAGACGCACAGGTTGGGTGGACGAACTTCGTTAGTACATTCATACTTAGTGCTACCTGGACATCGAGTTTTGATTGTTGAGAGGCTGTTTAGTGGCGACGACTGGACTAAGGTGGTCGAGAGCACTTTTATGCTTGGTTGGCCGATCATAATGGCAAGAGTCATGCTGCTTGATTTTTTAGGTGAGGATCCACTTAGTTGGATCACGACAACAGTGGCGTATTTTAAGGTGAATCGGACGTCGGAAGAAATGAAGCTACACTATGCCTAGTTTTACATGGAAGGTACTGCTCTATTATGGTTTTTGTCTTGGCACAAAGCCGCAACGGGCTCGTCATGGGAATTGTTTAAGCTGGCTCTTGTGGAGAGGTTCCAGAAGTCAACTGACGGGGCTCTATTGCGAAATTCGAAGGCGCTGCAACAGACTGATACTGTGAAGAAGCGGATTAATTTTGGTTTGTGTGCTTAAAACTTCTTTCTGGAGAAGCGGCGAACTCGAGCATAACGCCAGCTGCACAGGATCGACAAGCTTGTGAAGATTGTATTATGGGAGAAAAAAAATAATTGGTGGCAGAAGATTGGAATTGTGCTGGATTGGTCAGGGAAAAATCGGTCCAGTGCAGAATGACTCCAGATTTGGTCGATTGGACTAACAGATGCGACATTTTTCAGGTTTTGTGATTTGGAAGAGCACACGGCAGAGAGAATTAAAGGTCTAGAGCTGAAGGTGGAACACGGTTTAGAAACTGGAGGATAGAGAGAGGCGGCCACGGATTATTTGAGTAAATGTGGGAGCAGAAAAGCAGAGGAAGGCTTCGGTCAAGGTGGAAGCAAAATGCTAGTGGTTTCAGTTCGTACAGAATGTGTGACGAGTATGTCGAAGAGAGTTTAAACAAGTGTTGAGGGAGAATGTTTGGGGATACGAGTAGCTCGAAAGGTTGCAAAAGTAAGATACAAAAGGCTGCTTAAAGAGGCGGCACATACTGGTTTCCGGAGGGAAGGAATAGGGGATCAAGAACCCTCGCACCGGAAGGAGACTCATTGTGTTTCAAATACTGAAAAAGTGGAGGAAGTGAGGGAGTTGGCAGCAGGTTGGTGGCTAGAGTGGAAGGCTGTCAACATTTGGATACAGGGCAAGAGCTGAATGATAGTTCTAGTTTGGATGATGTGTGTTGTGACAAAGAGTTTGAAGTAATGGATCTGGCGGATGACATTGGTGGTGAAAATTTAAGGATTTTGCTGACATTAATAGATAATCAGGGGTTCGATGGAGAAGTTAATGAAAAGAAGGAAAGATACCGTTTGAAGCCGCAGGTGTCATTAATATGTGGATTCCCTTGCACAACTGCTGAACTTCTAATGGAGTTATTCCTACTGTTTATTGTTCAGTGGAGCTTGATCAAGGCCTTTCCAGGTACCGACCGGTTGCTAAAACTTTTGAGCAGTCATGGTGTACTAGCGGCGATGGACAGGAACGCTCCCGAGGCTATTGTGGACTCAGGACATGAGGGCTGGAAAGTCTGCTTCCTTGCTGGAAGCAAGTTTGTTTGCAGTAGGAATTTTCTGAAAGGCAAGTTTCAGTTTGTTCAATTGGGCAAGATAGCTCTTGGCTATATTGCTACCAAGGCTAGTATATATGGGAAAGTTTGCCGTGTCTTTTTGTCATGTGGGAGTTGTATTATTTTTCTGAGGATGACTTGGCAAAACAGGAGCTGTAAATGGTTTGGCGTTGTGTTTGAAGGCTGGTGGTTTGGCAGGGGAGGAAGTTTCAGATGAAGAGATGTCTTGCACCTAGTGCGGTTTTACAAATTGGACCATTCTTATCGGTAAATAGAGCAGGTATTACAAGAACACTTTTTATCGCCAACAAGCGAAGGTCAAAAGTTTGAGAGTGGCAGGCTGCAATAAAGAAAATAATTAAGTTTCAGTGTCAATATATCCTGGGCAAGGAAAGGACTGAAACTAGTCCCGAAGATGTTGGTGGTATGCATACTGTTGCTTTCCTCTTGACAGCAAAAGGTGGCATGATTTCTTTGAATAATGGTCAGGAGATAATTCTACTCAGGGACACGGAGATCACTGGAGGGGAGTGGTTAACATTCACTGGTTTTTCAGGAACAAAGCAGCTCCTGGTTTTAGCCAATATAGATGCGTCTGAAGATGCATCTTTAGCAAGAAGTAATGATGCTCAGTGTGTTGGGTTTAGCAAGACAGGACACTTGCTTTTGCAACAGCAGAGCGGATCAAGTTTGCAAGGAAGAGGATGATGGCTGTTACACAAGAACGAAGGGTGGCCGCCTTGGAGTTTTTATTGACGTTTTAGCAGCTCAACTTTTTGGTGGGTACAAATGATATTTTGAAGTTTCCAACATTAGAAGGAAGGTGATGTGGATTGGCTATGATTTTTGAAGCGATCCAGCACTGGGTTCTGAGAGAAGGGTTGAATAACACATTTCCAAGAGTGATGCAGCCAAATATTATATGCAGGTTCCTATGTTTTCACACTGAGGACAAGGTGGTTTTTGAGGCGTGGGGGAAATGTGAGGAATTGTGGGGGGGTGTCCAGGCGTGGGTTGTGTGGGTGTGATTGGTAGGCTGTCCAGGCGTAGTGGCAGCAGAGGCAGCAATGTCTTTTAATCTTTTTTAGTTGTTAGAGTTGTTAGTGAGCAGGTGGGGTTGTCTGCTGGCCTGGTGATGTAATAAATAGGGGAGTGGGGTATGATTCATTTTAAGGGATTTCCAGTGGCTGCGGCGGGGCTCGATCCTTGGTAGGATTTGGCCAGGCTCCTGGAAGTGGTCTTCCTTGGAGAGCTTCTCTCATCTCCTTCTACTTCTTTTCCAGCTGGGATTCTTCTTCTTCTACCCCCGCTTTCTACTGTAATTCCTTTGTTTTCAATACAACGAATCAGAGGTTTTCTTCTCTCCTCTCTCTCTCTCTCTCTCTCTCTCTCGCGCGCGCGCGCGCGCGCATTTACAGTCCTAACAATTGGTGACTCCGCTGCGGAGATGTGTCCTGGTTGAGTAACACTTATTACTTATGATGGTGTTTATTCTATTTCTGAAAGCCTGCTTACAGTTAAATTCCTTAGAAACTTAAGCCAGAGAAAAAGCACTTTCTTAATAAGCAATTTAAACACACATAGAATCACTTATCATAAGTGATAAGCAGTTTGAAAAAATAAGCGGTGTTTGCTTTGTTCCTGAAAGAAACACCAACATTTAAATTCCAGAAGAAAACCACTTAAATAAACCACTGAAAAACACCTTTTCAACGAGCAATCTGAAAACACTTGTACAGGAGGACTTATTGTAATTGATAAATGCTATATAAGCAATTTTCACCAAGTGATGTCACGCATATCTGGAGTCTTATTGAAAAAATGATTTTCTGCCACTTATTTAAGCGGTGTTCTTCTGGAATGTAAGTGTTAAATGTAGTTTCCGAAATAGAACAAACATCGCTCATTTCTTGAAACTGCCCATCATAAGTGGTAAGCGCTGTAAAAAAAAAAGTGGCAAGTGCTGTCAGACGGACACTAAACCATCAGCACTTGCAAGAAAAACCCATTTGTAAACTTAAATTATTGGCCGTTAACATTATTGATGCCTTTTTTGTAATATTTGAACTAGAAAATTGTACACCAGAAAGAAAATCAATGCTTTAGCCACTGTTTAAATTGATTTTAACACTTGATGGTCAGTTAATTGTTTAGGCTTTGAAAAGTTGAGCAATTTATTTGCTCATTCATTGGTGGATCAAGATGTCATTGCCACCAGGCTTCAAGACAAATTATAATTTTAACATCTTAGCTACGCTTGGAAAATTGCAATTTAGTAGTTCATTCATTGGTGGATATCCCTAGGCTTCAACATAGTTATTAGTAGCATGCCATGGAGGTCTGCGCCTGGCCCACAGCTTTGGCGTGGCACAAATGGAATGGCGCGCGCCATTCGTGCGCCATGCCACCACTGGCGCTGGTGATGATTAGTGCCATCGCAAGCCTTTTTTTCCTCTCATTTTCTTCTTCTTTTTAGCCCTACTCGACTCAGTGACCCCGATACCCTTTCCCGTTTGCTTCTCCCTCTCTGGCCTGCTGTGCTGTTACTTGCCAATGACGCCCCCCTCCTCGTTTGCTGCTGATGATGCCTGAGGAGTTGACCAGGCTGGTCGGAGCAGCTGCTGTTGCCTACGACTCCTTATATATTTTTTTCTATTTTATTTTGTGTCTTATTATTTGTTTGTTTTTTCCAACTGTCTCCATCCCCTGGCCTCCGCAACCAGCTGTGCTGCTAGCTCCCTTTTTTGATTTTGTTTTTCGTTTTTTTGTTTTATGCGTGTTTTATTTGTTATGTTTAATTTAAAATTTCCATCCTGCAGCCCCTTTTTTTTTCTTCTGTTATTTTGTACTTGTTCTGTTTTATATTTTATTTATCATATTTTTAATTTGTTATTTATGGGCCCTCATTGCTATTTTGCGCTGTGTGCCATAGACAACTATGGGCTTCAAGACTAATTATAATTTTAACATCTTTCTGCCTTTCTAGTTGATTAGCTATTATTACATCATCCTAACCACCTTCTTAGCCAAATGTGGGTTATGCACATTTTTTAATAACCTTTTGTTTGCAATCACGCTTTTTTTTTGGAAAACTTGGCGAAAGGTTATCTATTTTAAGATTTTTTTCAGGCAAAACACAGCTGACCATAGATTTTTTATGAGATAGGTCATCCAAAAAAAAAAATCTATTGTATTGTGAGTAGAGCAATATCAAGCCATTTAAGACTTATATCCACTTCAGTCCGTTCCGTTCCGTTCCATTAATAAGCTGGCACCAAACAAGCCCCAAGTCTTTGGGTATGTGTCCATCGGATTGGTGGTGGTGGCATGTAATTTGAAATTTGACACTCCATTATTGTCACTGGTTCCTGTTTTTTTTTTATTGGATTAAGGATGAACGAGAACTTAAAAGACAGAGAAGAAAGCAGTCAAATCGGGAATCTGCTCGCCGATCTCGGCTACGTAAGCAGGTAGAGATGTATTAATCTTGGAAAACATTTTCTATGTTCTTTTTTCAAAATTGTATTAGATTATGTAAATGAAATGTAAGGAGAGGAAGTTGCATACTTTTAACACATTTTCTAATATATTCTTGAAAAATGAAAACATGAAATTATTTCCGAAAACAAACATGGCTTTAATTTTAGAATGATTTGGAAGTTTTTCTAGCATGTGGTTTCATGAGTTTCCTGTGATTTCAGGCAGAATGTGATGAGTTGGCCCAGCGTGCTGAAGGTTTAAAGGAAGAAAATGCCGCCCTTAGATCAGAAGTGACCCACATAAGGAGTGAATACGAGCAGCTTCTTTCAGAGAATGCCACTCTCAAGGTACTAGTTTTTCATAGATGTGGCAATTTGGGTTCATGTCAGGTTGAATCCATTTAAGCTTAATCCAATCCATTTATAAAGGGGTCAACCCTAACCTGTCCTGGCCAACCTGTTTAGCTTTAAATATATAGCATGACATGTCCAACTAATTAATCACATAAACTCAATGACCTAACTAAATTGAATTATCTCATTTAGATTAAAAGTTATCTAATAAATATGAAACATATGTTGTCCATGTTGCAACTCTACCCTCTTAAACCATTTAAAAATAAATAATGTGTTATAAACATGCCGAATTATTTTAAATTAAGTTGATTATAAGAATAAAACATATTACAAAATTAATTATTATTATATTTTTAATGTCATATATTATTATTATATTTTTAATTGGGTTACGTGGGTTAGACTGGTCACAAACGGTTAACCCGAACCCGAACCCGACCTGAATATTATTCGTGCCAGATTATATTCAATCTGATTACAATCTAAATTTATTTATGCCTTATCCAAATCCATTTAATTCGTATCCTGTCGGGTTCAAAACGGCCACATCTTTGTACGGGCTGAGATCCAGAAGCACTTGACATGACATGTTCATAGGTACCAGTGACAATCGATCTCCATTCTCGTATGATTCATTTATGAAAACCCACCATTGCAGGAGAGGCTGAGGAGAATTCCTGGGCATGAACATGTGGTCTCTGGACGGAATGGAATACAGTTGGATGAGTCTGAACTGGGATCCAGTCAGACTGAGAATCGGCAGGAGGGTTGATCAATTCTGAGACAAGCTTAACTAGGGCCTAATCTGCAGTCTCCTCTCATTTTAGTAGAAGCATGCAGTTTAAGATATGCCGGAGTTGGGCCTTTTGTTTAGGGTGGTGAGTTGTGTAATTACAGTGCTAAGGGTGTTACTGTGTTGATCAGACATCCTTGTGTAACTTTGTACATTTAGGAGACGTTTTTCTTTGCCCTGACATCATGATGGGTTCACATAAAGAGATGAACCCGTCACCGAGTTGAAGCGCTGTTTGGTTATAATGAAAAGTGCATTTTTTTGTAAAGGTTTTCTGCTCCTTTGGCCGATCTTCATCCTCAATGTTCAATGTTTTGATGTTTGTGGGTTTCAGCAATATCACCGGACCACCATGGGTCGAACGCCATCGCCGCAGAGGGCACTGAGAGCGAGGCAGGTAACCGATTCTCAATTTTGTAAGAAAAAATGGTGGTTGGGGATTATACTCTCAGTTTCAATGAGGTCCACCGGAGCTCCGGTGGTGCCCCCGACCCTCATTTTTTGTTGGGGGCATTTTGAGTATTCCAAGGTTGAAAATTTATAAATATTGGATTTGTTGCTTGGCCGGATTGCATACCTATAGAGCTCCTCCCTAGCAGAATCACGAGTCACTGGCAGAGGCTGAAGTACTGTCATATGTTTTCGTTGGTTTCTTTCACTGTTTCACTGCCAATGCATTTGGTTTTGTGTTTTTGTAATTTGAATTTTTGAAATTTGAAATCCGATTTTGTTTTTGGTTATGTGGTCTTGGTAAAAAAAAGCGGATCTGAACATTATTCTTATTAATAGTTTTATTTTCATATCATTTAAATTACAATTTAGTCATTGTAATTTAATTGTCAAAAAAAAAAAAAAAATTACACGTTTTCATAATCATAAAGTGGTAACATTATAAGTGTTGAATATCATATAATCGTATGGTAACATATAACTGTGGTTAAATATCATTTTTTATCATGCATTTGCAACACAAATAGTAGTTCATTTAAAAAGTTAAATAACATGTTTTAAGTTATAAAATCCATCATGAAGTATTTGTTATTTTTATTTGAAAGTGTAATTCATATTTATATTGGCTTATTACCACGAAATGGTTATTATATTTTGATAATGTATTTGTTGAGGTAAAAGGGTTGTTGACCCAACATTGTAATCATAAAGTATAAAAGTCACCGCATCAAAACTGTTTTCTTAAGGATGTTTTTAAAAGCTAAATTCTCCCTCCTCGACCTTTAATAAAACTGTCTTCATTTTTAGAATGTTAAAACCATCTTAGAGTGAATTTACCATAAGGTTCATGACATCATGATAAAAATATGATTTAAATCACACTAATAAAAATCATAGGAATCAACACTATTCAGAATCTTTGACTTAAATAATATTATAATCAATACTTTATTATAAAATACCCCCATTGACTATATATGCATCTCCACCCATTTCTTCTCATTTCCAAAACTTTTTTCTTTGCCAAAGATCTGCTTAAATCCCTTTTTACACTTCCCTTATGTACCAAAACCCTGATTTAGACTAAACTAGTAACTCGCCCGTGCAAATGCACGGGGCTATTCACATTCCCATTAAATTTTGTGGTTTGACATCATTAAAAAAAATTCTATTTTCAATCAACCCGCCATATTGTTACAAACAAACAGGAAACATGCAGTGAGTTTCTTAAAAGAATTTGGCTTTATCTGTTGATTTCCTACTCAAAAAACTTACAGAAAAAACTTTCAAAATGGTTTTGCAGTACAACCCTGAGTTTCATAACATGCAGTGAAAATTTTAACACAGCTTCAGCTCAGATTAGGCATGCGCTTTTTGTTGGGGGCCCTTCACACATTCTGTTGCAGACCCAATCCTGGTCTATGACATTATGCATCTTCATCTCAGATTATATCTTCAAACTCTAGCTTGAAGTATTTGTATAGGAAAGCAAATGAAGCAGGATATCTTCTTGAAAACAGGTATTCGTGGAGGACAATCTCAGTAAGGTAATGTCACCTGATAGGAAAGTCCATAAGAGGAATAAGGATGCCCGAAAAGTAATCTAAAAAAACTAAATGACAACTAATAGTAAATACAAGTAGGAGTATAGTGCCTGAAATCTGAGCGTTAGTCAAGTCTTCCAAGATAGTGTTTTTCACCAAAAGCAATTGTTAGTTGACTATGTCACCATGCATGGAGGATAGAAACCATGCATGTATATTGATTATACTAAATATTTTGAAAACAGATGTGTCTGGTCAGACTATTGCAATAAAAATGGAGAGTTAATTAGTAAGAAGCATTAGTTATAAAAAAATTCAAATCTGAAATCATAGAAAAAAAATTTAGCAGATGTAAGATTCAATGTAAGATATGCTGCATGTTTACAGAATCATCAAAAATATAGAGATTTATCTCAAACTACTATGCAATATGATGTACAATCTAATTGGGATAAATACAGGTAGGAGTAAAAAATGTACTAAATGTTGATGACTCTGACTACAAGAGCATTGCAACTAAGATCTGCATCAAAACCTCCAGATCCTTGTATGAAAAGAGGCAGGATGACATTAATTCTTGTTGAACACTTATAGAACCCGTATTTCCCTGCAGTAAACTCAATGTCCAAGAAAATGCAGTTGAGAAGATGATCACCCCGCAATATGATTCTTTAGTATATGGATACAAGCAAGGGATTCTACTGGTACCTCTAACTAAAAAAATAATGATGCAATAAGAAAATGATGGCTTAGATCTTTATTGATATGTACAATTGATAATATAAAGAATACACATATCATACATCAAATTATCTGCAGCATTACCTGATTATTTCTTTTCGTGGTATGCATCATCATATGGTCTCAGAAGATGACACCATGTACGGAATATGCCACCAATACCTAGTGGTGTGATTTCTCGGAAACATTATTCAGCTATAGCTCATATGGTCCGCAAACTACAATGATGTCTTTCTAATAGAGGTTCATCCACACTACTACCGTAGTGACAGTAATTGTCATAGTGGTAGGGAAATTAGGATCCATATATTGTGTACATAATTATGAATTTCATTTCCAACAGCCCTAGTATAATAATCTGTAGATAATATGAATACTGTGTAATGGTCAACTACACATTTAAAATGGAAATTTAACAACTGAAAAGCAAGAAATATAAAGCCTTCATAGTCTCTTAATGTTGTAGAATCAGCCAATCACAATGTTACATTTAAAAAATGGGGGAAAATAGACAAAAATATTGAATGACCACCTATAAAATCTCAAAAATAATTAACGAAAATAATCATGATAATTAGAAATTTAAAAAGATATGTAATTTCATTATAATCCTTAAAAACTGGATAAACTGGGTTTACCAAACATGTTCGGCAAGTTCAATTTAAGACCGCAAAAAATAACAATAATCCTAATGAAATGCGAGCAATAAATATTGAAAATACAAAAGGCAACCTTGCACACTAAAAAAATACATTAGAAAATGAACATTTACACAGAGGAAAAAACACCCAAAACCTATCATACCTGCCCAGTTAAGTCAATAAGAAATCCATAAATATCAATGTATAACTAATAGGGAAACACATACATATAAATAATATTGAATCTTTTATGCTTCCACCTGTAAGAAATTCTGTAAAGTTCAGTCGACGATAATAAGGATGCATTTCTCATGTAAGCAGGATTTGGTGGTTTCATGTAAGCAGGATTTGTTTATGATAGAATGTTTTGTAGTGATTTGAATTACATACCTTGTCGCGGTACCATGTCTCTCTTCATGACCATGGTGGTGCAAGTAAGTCACTGAATCAAGCCACATAACAAAATTTTTTCAAGGAAAAAATGATCCACTGATCTAAAATAAGGATATATCATAAATACACAACAGTGTTGTGTTGTTGGATTTAAAGATCACCTGAGTAGAGACCAATAATGGGTAAGCGTAGGGGCTGCCTGGTTTTAATAGCGAATATAAGGAAAAACAGATTCACATTCACACTGAGGAAACAATTAGAAAATAGTGAAATAAAACTGGTAATATTTAATAATGAATGTAAGGCAAAACAAATTCATGAAATGAGGATAGAACACCTTTTTTTGCAGATCTTGATTTCTATAGGTTGAAACTAAGGCATTGACATTGATATATGTTTTGATGATCTGAACGTATTCATAGGCCTGGATGAAATATTTTTGTAGTCAAGGATGAAAGCTTTATAATCATCTGTTTCATATGTTTTTAGTGCATAAAAAACAATATATAGTGGATTCAATAGTGAAAAAAATTACCTGCCTTCATATGTTGGACGGAAGGGAGGTTAACTCCATGATTTTAGGACAAATTACCTGCATTCATTTCCAACTCATGTTTCTGTGTTCACATGCAATGCTGAGAAAAAAAATTAGAACACAGTGAAATAAAACTGCTTATACTTATTCATTTATATAATGTTTTTTTTTCATAAAATGAGGATAAAACACCTTTTTCACAAATCTTGATTTCAATAGGTTGAAACTAAGTCATTGACATTAATATATGTTTTGAAGTTCCGAATGTATTCAAAGGCTTGGATGAAATGTTTTGGCAGTCAAGGATGAACGCATTATAATAATCTGTTTCATATGTTTTTAGTGCATAAAAAACAATACACAGTGGATTCAAAAGTGAAAAAAATTACCTGCATTCATATGTAGGATGAAAGGGAGGGAGGTTAACTCCGCGATTTTAGGAAAAACTAACTGCATTCATATAGTGTGTAAAAACAAATAAAAAATAATGGACGAAAGGGAGGTTAATTCCACAATTTTAGGAAAACACACCTGTTGCGGAGATTTGGATATGTAGCCTATCTGAAGAAAGTTTTTATTGCATAAAAAACAATATATAGTGGAGTCAATAGTGAAAACAAATCACATGAATTCATATGTTAGACGGAAGGGAGAATAAATTCACGATTTTAGGACAAATTACCTGCTTTCATTTCCAATTCATGTTTTTGTATTCACATGAATTGAGAAAACAATTAGAAAACAATAAAATAAAACTGTAAATATTTAATCATGAATCTAAAGAAAAAACATTCACTAAATGAGGATAGAAAACCTTCTTCACAGATCTTGATTTATATAAGTTGAAACTAAGGCATTGAAATTGAAGATGAAAAATCAAAACCTTTCTTGTTGAAAAAAACAATAGAAATTGAACATTAGTGCACAGAAAAAAACAACCGAAACAACTCAAACCTGCCCATTGAATCCAAATTCAAGTACTTTCAAGTAAAACTCAAGAAGAACATGATTATTGAACCAATACCTTCTTATATAAGTACGTGTTTTTCAATGAGAACCCAACTCCTGAAATGAAAAGAATACACACATCAGAATCTGTAAAAAGAAAACAATACCATTACTTTTATATAAGTGAGCCTTCATTGAGAAACTAATCCAATTAAAAATTGAAGATATGTTTCTAGTCCTTGCTGTTGGCGCACCTACACTGATTGTACAGCTGGAAGAGTTTTCTAGGTCAATGTAGCTTCCTCGTCTTGAATCGATCTCTACATATCACTAACAATTTTCATTAGACTCATAGCTCCAAGCTTTTAAACATGAAAACACTTTCTATGAACTTGAAGTTACCGTAAATATTCCCAAGAATAAGATTCAAAAACAGTAGCTGCAACCAACAAAATTGATCATAAAAAACCGCGAAATAACTTAAGGTAATAATATAAAATCCCTTACAGTGAAAGCAAAGCATAATAAAGACCTGATTAAGAGCCTACAAATTCTCTAAAAAATAAAATACAGGCATGTATCTAGAACCACTTAATCAAAATCACTGCAAAAGAAGATTCATACAGGCTAATGGTTTACTTCAGAGGAGATGGCGTAAGGTAGGGAAGGAGGGAGACGTTAAATCATTCGGTATAACCTAGGAGCTGAGACAAAGACTATCTTCCGATAAATTTCAATAGATAAAAGAGATGATTTTTCAAAGAATAATATAACCTAGGGTTTTTATCAGAAGCACGGAGGACGCAAAGGTGGATCAAGCGGGAGTGGAGCTGACAGATGTGCAGGAGCCAGAGGCATTGGAGGTCGAGCTAGGCTTTGAAAATCAAAGCTATGAGTGGTCCCGGAATCTCCAGCGAGAGCGGTGCGGGCTAGAGGGGAGAAACGGGAAGGGGTGTAGAAGAGGGGATTCGGGGAGAGGACTGGAAACCGTAGGGGATTCGATGAGGGGAACGGGAACCCTAAAGCTAGGAGAGGGGATTCGGGGATTCGGGGAGGGGTACGGGAACCCTAGAGCGGGGATAGGGGAATCGAGGAGGGAATTTTGGAAGCGGAGGGAGAAGCTGCGGTAAATCCTCATGATGCGCGGGGGAATTGCTAATGTTGTGGAGGGAAGGCCGAAAGTGGAGGGAGGTTAGGTGACGTGGCTGCATATACAGGTGACACGTAAGTTGGAATAAGCTAATTTTATTATAGATAATAGATAACACAATTTTAGAATTAAAAATCAAAGAATAATTAGGGAAAATATGAATTTAGAAGCATTTATAGAACATTATGTTCCAATGTAAATACCTGCATTCATAGTATAATTATAAATGTTGTATGGTTGTCACTAAGAGAAGTAAAGGTTAATTTTCATTTTAATACAAATTATTAAAAATGAAATTACCGGATATAGAATTCATGCAGATATTGTGCATTTTCAAAGCTTCAAAACCCAACAATTGAACATGTTTTCAGCATCATAATGTATCTAGAGAAACCACCAGGATAAAATAGTCTTCATTAATTCACCTCTCTATACATTTCTAGAGAATCCTTTGTCAAATTCATTCCCCACTGCATCTGGGAATAATCATTTCAGGCGATGTAGGTCAGTAAAACTGAACCATCACATGTTTCAATAATGAATGATAAGGGGAAAATGGTGTTTAAAAACTATATATATAGGTTACAACAGTGTAAAAGCACAGTTACCTTAGATACATGCGACCAAAATCACAAGCCAACACTATGTCCAAGGAATTGAATGGAATTAAATTGTTTGAAATGGAAAAATGCTGATGGAAAAAAATATGAACCTTTATATGAAATTGGAATCAATTATAAAAAATGTACTCTGAAAATTTTAAAATACAGTATACTGTAAGAACAAAAAAATACGATCCTATATGGAAAAAAAGACCGGATTGAAAAATATGAACAAATGTGAAAAAAATATAAAACTATTAAATAATTTGAATCTATAAAAACGCCAAACTCACCATTCCAGCAGAACATAAACACATCCACCATAGTATATTCCACATGTGTTTTGAAGCCTAGAGAGAACAAAAGCATGGTTACAAATACTTTCATTCTTTTGAAACATCAATATAGATTGGAATATAAATACATCATAGGATATAAATAAAATCAATGTTTCCATGAATTTAAAAGCATTTATAGAACTTTATGTTCCAATGAAAATACATGCATTTATAGTATAATTTAATATGTTGTATACTATAAAAAAAGATAAGTAAAGGATCATTTTCATAGTAATCCAATGTCTAAAAATAGAAAAGCTCTAGATATAGTGTTCATCTTGATATTATGCATTTTGAAATCTTCAAAACCCAACACCTGAACTTGTTTTCAGCATTGTAATGTATCTATAGAAACCACCAGGCTAAAATATAGTCTACATCATCTGTACCTTTTCTGAGCAAGAATTCTCAAATTCTTACCCCACTGCATCTAGTAATAATCTTTTCAGGTGATATAGGACAATAAAACTAAACCATGTCATGTTTCAATAAAGAAGCATACGAGAAAAATGATGTTTAAAAACTACATATACAGGTTACGACAGTGTAAAACCACAATTACCTTAGATACATGCGACGTAAATCATGAGTTGAAGTTGTGGCGAAGGAATGGCTTGAAATCATTTGAAATAGATGGAAGCTGAAGGGAATCATTAGGAGTCGACAGTTGGAGCTCGACATCGGCCTTCAAATGTGAATTCCACCCGAGGAGAAGGATCCCAGGGCCGAGGTTCCCGAGGTGTAGGAGTCAGATGTGGAGGACCCGGATGCGAAGGAGCCTGATAATTTTGATCCAGATGAGTAGCAGCTGGAAATCGAGCGGGTAGTAGCTTGTCACTTCAGACGCCGTTGTATGGATAAGGGTTCTGAATAATGAAAAATGTATGACGCTGAAGGAGGACACGAACTAGGCTTCAAAAACCGAAGCTGTGAATACTCGATGATGTAGACCGAATCAGAGGCGTTTCACTTATGAGATCTTTGAGGAGATGAAATCGACCTGGAAGTGTAGTAGGTGATGAAAATCACGAGTAGGAGCGGTGCAGGATGGATGGGATAATCAGAAAGGGGTTTTGAGAGGGGAATCAGGGAGGGGAGTGGAAACTGCATGGAAGCTTGTCAAGCCCGACTGTGGAGGAATTTTGATTCGGCGTTGAAGATTTGCGAAGAATGGAGGAAACCCTAAGCTGGAGGGAGGTAATGAGGTTGCGCGGGGTGTTTGCAAAGGTCTTCAAAGGACGACGGAATGCCGGAGGAAGAATATTGAAATGTAGGTGACGTGGAGGATTTGTAAGGTGACACGTATGCTTGGAGAAAGCCTGGTTTTGTATAGATAACATATTTTATAAAATATGATTAACATAACTATTTACAACAGTAAATGACGAAAAATTGGAAGGGGAGGTGTTTGAGGAGCGTACCCATTGGGGAAGGTCCATAGAAACCACATGTAGAGCGTGGTGTAGAAGTATGAGGAGGCTTTTCCTCCCCTACTAGGGGAATGATTTTTTCCTCAAATATCCAGACTAAAGCCTCTCCTCCGAGTGTTGTGGGTAAAGGGGACATTCTATTATGGAATCCCCATTTGGCTGGGTCACAGATTGGTTTCCTTGGGTGCCTGGTTCTATGGAGCATGTTTTGGGTGGCAACCTCTTACCCATCATTCATCAAGGTAGTCCTAGATAAATACTTGTGGGAATGTTTTCATTATATTGTGTTGAATACAGAACCAGATAGGTGTATATTAACCACCTCTATCTTATGGATTTTTTCTAGGAGGGACTTTCGAAGGGAGATGTAAACCCTGTATCAGGATTATAGCTTGAATTTGATACTATGGTGCACATTAATTACTAAAAAATATAATTTTAGTCCAGAGAATAAGGAAACATGAAATTACAACTGAAGATAATATGAAAATATTGGGTATTCAACGGAAATCCTAGTGTCCATGAAGCAAAAACCAATGGGAGGAGAGATATATACCAGAGTAGAAGATATAAGCCAGCCAAGATATGTAAACAACCTGAAAAAATTAATTTTATTTTTAGTCACAATGTTGTCATGAAAATATAATTCAGTCAACATAATAGAAATATACCTGAGTAGAAGAATTATTTGTTGTTTCATCTATTCCTATTTTATTGATAAGGGCTTAAAGGAATTGATATACCTGAATCAATAACAATTGTAGTCATTATTACTCTAAAACAATGTGTATTAAAAGTATATAGTTGAATTAGAGTAAAAAACATACATTATAAAACTTATAATAGTTATTAATAGATGCACCTCAAGTAATGAGATTCACAAACACGTATATAATGATAAAAGGCCAATTTCTTCCTCTGCCTATCATATTCTTAGAGAAAAACATGCAAATATAATATACCAGGGATGTTGATATCACCTGAGTAGAAGAATTATTTATTGTTTCATCTATTATTCTTTTATTGAGAAGGGCTTAAAGGAATTGATATACTAGAATCAATAACAATTGCAGTCATTATAACTCTAAGCCCATGTGTATTAAAAGTATATTGTTGAATTAGAGTAAAAAGCATACATTATAAAACTTATAATAGTTATTAATAGATGCACCTCAAGCAATGAGATTCAAAAACATGTATATATTGATAAAAGGCCAATTTCTTCCTCTGCCTATCATATTCTTAGAGAAAAACATGCAAATATAATATGCCAGGGATGTTGATATCACCCTTAAAGCTTCCAGCCAACATTTCTTGTCCACTTGGAATCTCCTGAAAGTGGTTTAGAAAATTAGAATTCAGCTTCCTGGGAAAATCCAGTTCAAACGTTAAATAGAACACACAGTTAACATATAGTAGAATTCAAATAAAAAACATATATTTAGCGCAAAAAACGGATAAACCAAATGGTAGAAAATGATCCGAAGAAATGTTCGTATGAATAGAATGAAATAAAGAACATGTTAGCAGAAAAAAGCCTGCTTTAGTATGAATAGAATGAAATAAAAAACATAAAAGTGATGAATTGAAAATAGTGGATCTTACGAAACCCTTGTTTGCGGATATCCTAAGAGGTGAAAATGGTGTGTCGACAATCAGCATAGACCGTATTGGCGAGAAGAAGAAACCCTTGTTTTCGGAAAAGCGATGTCAGTATAGGCGAGAATAAGAAGTCTCGAAGGAGCGATGATGTGGAGTTTTGAAGAGTGATTTTTCCAATTGCACGATGTTGTGGATAAATTTCTCAGACGAGATGATGCTTCTGGAGGAATCATCATATGAAGATGGAGCGTATCGAGGGTTTTTTCAAAAGGTTGAGCGGTGAAGGTGAATCGCGAATTGATTGGATTGAAATTAGGCGGAATGTATATTTTTTGGAACGCGTGGGAAGAGGGAATAACATATTTGGGGATGGGTGTGAGAACCCTAAGCAGGGAGTCACCGGTTGGTGTAGGTGAGTAGGTGGTGGAGCCGAAGCCAGAGTCACTAGTTGGGGAGAAGGCGTAGGCAGTGGAGACGATGGTGGATGAGCGGAAGGTGGATCACCCGGAGGCGGAATCGCGGTGGGAGAAGGGATTGACGACGGGGAGAGGGAGAGTGGAATCGGGGAGGGATGTGGAACCCTAGAGTTCAGAGAAGCAGGATTGGTGAGGGGATTCACGGAGGGTTGCGAGACGCTGTGGTGGTAAATCCCGACTGGGGTTGGAATTAATGGAGCTTATTTTTTGTTTTTGGAGGATAGCCGGCCGAAATGGGGTGTTGTGGAGCAATATGAAGGTGACACGTAAGTGAAAAAAATGCTTACTTTAGTATGTATATAGATTCCCTCATCCGAAGGCTTTAGACTCAATTCAAAATAGGATACTCAAAACGCAAGGTGGTGGTTCTTGTATTCCCCTTTCCTTTACAATTGTTTTTAAAATCTATTTTTAACCTTCTCTTAATATACTACATTTTTTTTAATTCCAATGTATTCTCATCCTTTTGATCAATTATTAATGAGAGATTGTTCATTCTCTCTCATCAAACCATTCTCTTACACTGTGTTTGGTGAGATTTTAGTAAAATAAAAGAAATGATTTGATAGTTTATAAAAAAAAGAAAAGAAATGATTGTGATTTTTCTCCTTGTGTTTGGATCAATAACATAGTAAAATGATTTGGATTTCTCTCCATCTTATTTGGTAAATCTTTTTAAAGGAAAAGAAAAAAAATTCTTTTGAATATATGTAGACAATAGGGATAAAATTGGAATTTTAAAATATTAACAACCCCCACCATCATTTCTTTCCAAATCATCCCAATTTTGAGGTGATTTAAAAACAATAGTAGGAGATAAATCTATTTCTATCCATTTCTCCCCTTAACATTTATCTCCCCTTTATATTACCTGGCCAAACATGAGAAACCAATTTCTTCCCACAATATCATTTCTTTTCTCTCAGTATCACCCATGCCAAACTAGCTCTTAGGCTATGTTTGGTCATATTTTAGTAAAAGAAAAGAAATGATTTCCTAATTCATAAAAGAAAAGAAAAGAAAAGAAATGATTTTCATTTCTCTTCATTTTGTTTGGATACGAAATTTAGTAAAAGAAAAGAAATGATTGTAATTTCTCTCTATCTTGTTTGGTGATTTTTTTAAAAAAAAAGAAAAGAAATGTTTTGAAAATATGACAAAAATAACCCTTATTTAAAAAATATAGTTTCCTAATACTCAATTATTCCAAATAAAAAAATATTATGATTTTAAATTGTATCTTTGATTTTCAAATATATAAATATATTTATTTATAAATATCTTTATATATTTTTATATATATAAATATATTTATTTATGTATAATTTTATAAATATGCATTCATATATATATATATATATATATATATATATTTATAAAAATAAATTTATAGCTATATAAATATATATATTTTTAATATATTAGATATATATTTATAAATATCTTTATATAAATATATTTATAAATATATATATTCAAATGGGTTTGGGTAATGTTCTTAAAAAATACACAATACTTAATTATTCCAAATAAAAATATATTATAATTTTAAATTGAATCTTTGATTTTTGTATCATGTCAATTATATAAACATTTAATTTTGAAAAATATATTAGCAATAATTTCTTTTTTATTTTTATATCATGTAAATTATATAAACAAATTTTTTGATTTTAATCATTCATTATTTTTAAAATCACCAAAATTAGTTAAACATTATTAATTCAAAATTATTATTAATTCAAAATAAATATTAATTCAAAAACATTAACTCATTTTTTATAAATCCTTTATATAAATTATTAATTTAAGATAATAAAAATTATTTATAATCAAAATTAACTATAATCAAAATTAACTATAATCAAAATTATTTATAATTATTTATAATTGTTTTTATCACTTAAAAATTAAGTTGAAGTTATAAAAAAATTATTTACAAATTACGTTTAACAAAATATTTATACACGCATGAAAATAATAATTGTAATTATTAATAATCACAAAGATGATAATTTATATAAACACTAATTCAATAAAATATTAAATAAAATAAAACATGTATAGGGGCATGGTAGGAAATTTCAAAAAAATATCACAGGTTGGGCTGTTTTCTTTCCGAATCACCCCGATTTTGAGGTGTTCATAAAATTGAAGGGAAATCCATTTTTCTCTGTTTCCCTCTTCCATCATTTCTTTCGGCAGACCATTACCTCACCAAATAGTGGAAATCAATTTCCATCTCGGGTTTCATTTTGTTTCCCCCCAAATCATCCATTCCAAATGAGCTCTTAAGCTTCTGAGTCTCTCCTTTTCTATTTGTGATTCTATTTTCATAAACCTGTTTTAAACCTATTCTTCTTTTCTACCATGATTTTATTACTATGGTTTTAACATCCTTTGGACCCATTATTGATGAGAGACCACCCATTCCCTCTCATACAACCCTTTTTTTATAAGCTGTTACTATGTCAAAATACGAGTTTCAAAATTCACATCTTTTCATTTCACTCCCCATATTACCCATCCTATAATATAAGTAATCAATAAAAGTCGACTTTAAAACACAACTTTTAATATACTTTTATATTTTTATAAAACTCTAATATTTACCACTTTACCACTTCTTTTAAAAACTCTTAAAAACTTTGTTTCATTGTGATAGTTTTACGCTACCTAAGTGAACAATGATGTTTTATTTTTCACTTATGTCTTTCATGACTATTCTTAAAAATTTATTTCATGATTAGATATAACATGATAATCAAATAATATTATTTCGAAGGTTCTTTAATGATAAAAGGCATGATAATATTGACATTAAAGAAAACAATTAAAGTAATTTTAACCGTTTAAAACAAGCTTATGAAGAAACACTTATTCATTTAGAACTGGCATGAACACTATACCTTGATACTTCTAGAGCTTATAGAACCATTGAACAATGATCATTGGCTATTACCATTGCACCAAATTTGTTTTGGAATGACGAACCAAACTACCTCAAAATGTCCGATATAAACAAAATTAAATTAATAAACGAATAATAAATGATAATAAAAAAATTAAAAGAAATAATAACGATGAAATAAACATGAAGAAGTTTTTGAAAGAAGTAATTAATAAATGGAATTTAATTATTCAATAGGTTAAAAGACATACGCAGCAAGCCGTGACTTAGGGTAATGAGTTTTCTTTCCAAATCTCAATTCTTTTCAAATATTGTTCCTCAATTTTCTATATTCTCCTCAATGTCTCATATCCAAGGTCTTGAATTTTTACCTTTATGTTTTAACTCCATTTATGATGAATTAATGATCTAATTTCCCCCCTTATAGATTTATAGTTCATACCCTATGTTGTTCATATGTGGTCTTCCCCACACATTCTCATTCTAATGATACGTTCTCTATCACTCTCCATATCTCTCACTTCCCCCTTCCCTCTTTCCAATATACTTCCTTTATGTTCTTTATACTTCATTCTCCTTATTTTTCCAGGAATACTCATGACTTGGTTCCCTTCCTATTCTTCCCTGAAGTCAAACCGTACAATATTTATGAAGGAACCTTTACATTCTTCTTATCTTCCTATCCAACTTTATTCTATTTTAAATTTATTTATTTTCAAGGTTTCATTATTTGGTCATTTTATTTCTAAAACAAGGTTTTAAATGATTTTTATCCCCTTTTGAAAATGATTTTTGGAAGTATCTCATTTTCTATTTTATGAAAAAGTCAATAAAAGTTATGAAATCTCTTTTCATGATTTATCTCATCTCTCTCTCTCTCTCTCTATTCTTATCAAGTTTCTTTATCAAAGTATCAATTTCTATTGTACGCTCTAATCACTATTTATTTTTATATTATTAGTTTTATTTAAAGATAATCTTTTATTTATGTCCTTTGAAAATGATGCTCTCCTTATTTACCACAACATTGTGTAAAAACTAAGCAATTTATTTCTTAAAACTTATATCATTTCTCATTTTACTTTGAAAGATTCTCTATCTGCGTCAAGACTTATTTGCCTTCCACCCATTTAACCCTTTCTCACATTGTTTTCCATGAATGATATCTTTATCATAAATAGATACTATGTCAAAATAATCCTTTGATTCATTATCCAAGTTCCTATGTATGTGTGATGTAATGGAAATGAAATATCTATAAAAGAAATGATCCTACACTTCCTTCGTCTTGCCTTATCATCAACTATGTATAAATACAACCTTTCTTCCAATGCCTTTCCTTTGTGAATTCCCTTCCTTCTTCTGATTGAAGGGTATTCACCTAGATACCCATACATTTGATTGCCAGGGTATATTATCAACTAGAACATATATCATTTGTTCTATATGGTGTAAATACTTTATACTTTATTATACCGACTGAAGAGTATTTACCTACATAACTACTTTATTTCACTGGATTTTCGTTTTATTTCTACAAGTTAACTATGTTATGATTTTTGGTAGATTTATGATTGTTTTCATATCCATGTGGAACACATATGCATGATGTACTATTGATACAATGAGTGGACCCGATATTATATAACCCCACATTTGTTTGGGTAATCCTTACATCCCATGAGAAACTATATACGGTGGACGAGCAATGATCCTAACACATTATGTTATATTGTTTTGGTAGTGATCCTTGACTTATGTTTATGATGACATGTATTATGCATGTGCCACATTATTATGTCATGAGGAAAGGGATTCCACTGAGGATGGTGGTAAGAGTTACACCTAGAAGGTGTAGCCACCCATGGAATTATCTGATAGGAAAAATTCATTCTTTCAAGATCATTCTTTTATGGAATTCATGCCAGGATTTATGATTATGTTATAATGCCTCATTTTCACTTCTTATGATTACATGATCTTATTTTGTCAATCATTTCATTTCTCACATGAAAATGACTCTAATTTTTTATGAACTATAGATAACTCCTATACGTTTCATTTTTAATGTTTTTCCCTTAGTGAACATTTGAGCTCAACTACGTCTTATGTTTGTTAGGTTTGTGGAACTTTCTTCAGGATTCATCAGACATAGTATCCCATATGGAGTTGTTCGGACACAATTTTTTGAATGGATTTGATCAATCTTAGATCTTCAGACATACCATACAGATGTTTTACTACTATTATGTATTAGAGCATTTGGGTAGAAAGTTTTTTATTAGATAGAACTTTCATCGGACAGAGGTTGGTAGACGCAGTGTCATCAAACATAGGTTTTTCTGTGGAAAAGCATCAATGATCGGACAAAGATATTAGGATGGAGATTTTCTCAATTTTTTATTGCTTGATGACTGTCTATTGGTGGTTTGGATAGAAGATACAACTAGGTATCAATAGTTTTTCAATTCAATGGAAGGAGGACCGTGGAGATCAAAGCTTAGTGAAAACTTATTGGCCAAACAAATATCTCTATAAAGAGGTGGTTGCCCAGCTCTATGACATGTGTATGATGACTGTATGAATAGTTCATGTTTTTGATTTAAGAAATTCTGATACCTAGTAGAGGCGGTGAGAAATAGTGTTTTACTATTCTTGTATCTCCCACAATGAAAATGTTTGTAGTGTTCCCCCGTGTATATAGGAATTTTTCCAAACCACATTAAATATTGTTTTTTTATTTTTCTTCCTTTTTTCCTATTCTTTATGAAGTGGGATCTGTTGAGATTATGTGTGTTGGTTAGGTTGGTTTCACTCTTCCTAGTTCAAGTGCACATAACTTGGGAGGTGAAGATTATCAGATGAACTGTTTGTCCATTAAATCTTTGTGAAGATGTTTCACTGCATAGGATGAAGTGTCCGAATGGACATCTCCATCCGGTGAACATTGTCTCACTAAGTCTATCTGTTGGGTCAAATGGACAAAGATTTGTGTTTTCTTTAAAGTTTTATCCTCCCAAAAATTGGTATAAAAGGGATCCATGATTAATTTCTACTTCACTTGCAACATTTAGGTGATTTCTCCCCTTAGCTTGCAGATTATTAGATTTCAGTTGGTTTACTGTTATCAATATAATTCATTCAGAGGAAGAAAAAGTTTATATCAATAAGTTTTATAGAATATAACTTACCTTTTGGATAATTCATCTGGAATATCTTTTGATATAAAAATATCTTGATGCTCCTTTGATAGGAAAACATCATGAAATAAAGGACAAATCAAAGTGGGGGTGGTTGGATAGGAAGGATTTAACATTAATCAGAATGTATCTTATACATTTTTTTTGTTCAACATTAGAGATAATAAAACTAATGTTGAGGTTATTAAACCATTGACTAAAATGTATGAAAAGGCAATTTCTCTTAACAAAGTTTTCATATTGCATAGATTGTTCAACTTAAGGTTATCAGACGGAAAACCTACTATCGATCATGTGAATGACTTCAATATAATCCAAGGGATGCTCCAATATATGAATATACCATTTGGAGATGATGTTTGTGAAATATCCTGATATTTTAAAAGAAAACTATGTTTGATAGTGTATACGACACGTAACACTGAGGCTAAACAAACCATGAAATATTGTATTTAAATATGACCGTTATTACCTAGTAGTTAAATTGAAAGTTATGTATATGATTAACTAATTTATAAAATATATAAAGGTTTGAATGAATAAAAATTTATTCATTAATTCTTAGGAAATAAACCACAATTTTTAGTAAAGTCATTTTATTCATCAAAAATACATTTGCATCAAAAAATATTTTTATTGCTTTTTGTGATAAAATATTATAATTAATTTCTGAAATTTTTTGAAAATTTATTTAATAAAAGGAACTTAATTTTTGAAATCATAATATAAAAATTATATTATGGTGAAAATTTGATATTTTTCTGGAAAGTTTTATTTTTCAATGAATAATGAAAAATACTAATTTTTATTGAAAACCGTGTTTTCTTTTAAAGTATTTATAAAGTAAAATTCTATTTTGGATTAATTTTAAAATTTAATTAATTAATTTTTATTTAAAATAATAAAATTATGGGTTTTAAATGAATTTTATTCTTGAATTTAGTATAAAAACATTTTATACTTAAAAAAGGCACACCACTAGATTTTGGAGCTATACCCACAGATCTATACCAACAGTTTTGAAAAAACCATTGGTTTAAGTAGATTATATGTAAACCATACCAAAAGTTAATCCAAAACCATTGGTATAAGTTTCACCTATACCAAAGGTTCTAAAAAATCCATTGGTATAGGTAGCTTATACCCTATACTAATGGTTTTTTCAAACTGTTGGTACAGGTACCTTATACATAACCTATACCAACAATTTTTCCAAAACTATTGGTTTGGTATAGGTTAAACATATACCAATGTTTCTAAAAAAAATATTGGTATAGGTCCCAAAATTCATGTAGTTATACCAATGGTTTTGAGAACCGTTGGTATAAGTACTATATTTTTTTATGAATTCTTCTGTCATATAACATTAAATACATAAAAATTTATTTTTTTGTAAATATATATATACATATTTATAAAATTATATTCATAAAAGGAATTTTATTTTAGTGTTTAGGTTGTTGAAATATATCTAGGAGATGTTGGGTTCAAATCCCAACTAGTTTTTTTTAAATTACCTATACCAACGGTTTTGAGAACCGTTGGTATAGGTACCCAAATTTTTAGAACCTATACCAACTATTTTAGAATTGTTGTTATAGACCACCTATATGAACAAAAAAATATCCAATGTCCCTCAAAAATATTGGTATAGGCTATACCAATGGTTTGTGTTCCTATACCAATGGTTTCAAACCGTCATTATAGGCTTTTTTCTAGTAGTGACATTTTTTTTGAAAAACTGTTTTTCATCGCGTTTTTTAAATTTAATTTTAAATTAAATTCTAAAACTTACATATTTTGAATCTTGAAAAATAAATTCTATATTTGGAATCAGGAAGTCCAAATTTGGTAAATATGTAGATACCCGGTTTTTCCTTGTAAGACTTTGAAATATTTCTATATATATTTCCAGAGCTAGGCACTGAGATGACATGCGATTCCGAGGCCCGGTGTGCCCAAAATTAATTTTATAAAAATATTAAATATATTTTATATTATGTACACATTAAACCTTAATGAAAATGGGATAAATCTTAAATGGTTGATCAAATCATAAATCTGAGACCACAGTTGAGTCTAGAACACGATGTTTACCCTAGGTGCGACATAAGATGAGTTGGCATGGGACATTCAGACCCCTCGCTTGTTGGCAGTGCATTTAAGTGGATTAATTAATTAATTCATTCATTTTTACCTAATTATATTTTTATAAATATGTATTTATGGATAATTTTCCAAGGTTGGATCATAATTTCTATAATCACCGACGAGAGCTCTCCTTCTCCTTCTATTGGCAGATCATGATAAAACTCCAGAATCAAGCATATCAGAACTCAAAAAATGAAAAAAATACTCTTAAATAATTGGATAACATGTTATTAATTATATATTTATCTAAAATAGAGGTAGGTTTCATCAATTGGTGTTTTTATGCCCTTTTTATTAAATGGTTGAGCATATCCGTCTTCTTCCTTGGATCTGCGCCAATTGCAGACTCCACATGTGCCTATGTACAGAAATTGATTTATTTTTAGTTGTTTTCTAATCTGGAATCCCCATTATTGATTGATTGGACAATAATTCTTGGCCTAGATCAATTTTCCTTTTTTTTCTTATGCCTTTCTCCCTGTTTTTCTTCACATTCTTTGCTTGTTGGATCCCCGCCATCCCGAATCAACTTTTTTGGGAGGTACTGAGCTCAATCAGACCCCTAGATTCACAGTGGAATGAAGAAACATGAATAAAATTATGAGAAAAGTATAGATATAGAAATTTTATGGGATTATGATGATCATTTTTGTGGTTTAAGATCATGAAATCAAACCTTGAAGCTGTGGTAGCGTGCGAAATGAACGGTGAAACCCTCTATGACGACTAAAGCCATTTTTCGGCAAGCGATGGATGGGATTAACAATCTACAACCATATATAATTTTTTTGGATAGATTTAAGGTGAAATATAAAGTGATTTTGATAGATTCAAAGTATGAGATTGGATCTAGGATTTCAATGAAAATCCCGACTACACACCATGTTCTATGAAGAACACACGACCTGTAGCCCCTCCCACGACGGTGACTAAGAATTTGGAAAAAATTAAGGATTAAATGGAATGTATTCCATCCTACATTCCGTGTACCCCCATTCCTAGCTGTATAACTCATGTGATGAGTCAAATGGATGGGAACCCGCATGGAAGTATATGGGGTCAGGTACATGCCCATGTACTCCAGTACACAGACACGACAAGCCACATATGACCCTGGTCCTGGTTATCCAGGACACACTTTATAGTCCTCCTACATGGTGTGTTCCTCTATACAGACAAGAATCTATGTACTGGCTAGGGACATGACTAGGTTGTGGAGCGGGACCACATGCTGTTTACCCCTTGAGCTCTTTTGAGAAAACTTCAAACGTTCGTATCTCATTTGTTTGAAATTGGATTTTGACCCACAAGTAGCCTATCCAAAGTATTTTTCTACACAGAACTTGATGGTTCCATTGGTTTTGGATTTCAAGATATGATGTGGAATGTTCTGGGAATGTAACCTTCTGAGATGATTCCCAATGACGACAGTGGTAAGACAAGATCACTAGAGATAGACTTCCAAGTAGAACCCTCCTGTTGGGATGAGCATGGGTCATTGATGACTTCTAAAGTGGAACCCTCAAACTGAGTTGGGCATGGGTCCTCTACAAACTTCTAGAGTATAAACCTCAAACTAGTCTGTGCATGGGTCATTTACCACAAGAGTGGAACCCTCTAGTTGAGCTGGGCATGGGTCCTCGTCTTTCCGAGTGGAACCCTACTATGAAGTAGGGCATGAGTCCTTGGCGACTAGAGTGGAACCCTCCAGCTGGATTGAGAATGAGTCCTTGACCTTTAGAGTGTGATCCTCCTGTTGTACTAGGGCATGGGTCCTCTACCTAGAAATTATGGCCCCTCGACTGTGTGACATAGTGATGAGATGTGACTTGACGTAGATTTGGAATCTCGAGGAAGATGAACACTTTCCCCACTGAGATGCATTTTTGAGACGTGACCAAAATCGTGTGGGTGAGTCAGTTCCACCCAAAGAGGATATTATCAAGGTGTGGTGAATGAGTTCCTTAAACTTGTGTGTTTAGGGAAGACACATAAGATGTTGGGAATTATTGATGGACTTTTTGGAATTGTTGGCTACTCTTCTTCTTGGGATGAACTGTGATATAAAGATCCCCTTACTCTTCTTTCTTGATATTCTTTAACTGAGCATATATATATACAATTACTTCTGTATCCACCCCCTTTATTTGGATACTCTACTTCCAGGATATGTGAAGATGCGCGGGGTATGCCACATGCTTTACATATTTAGATTCTCGTGATTGAATGAGTCTACTATCCTTATATATGCGGTGAAGGCTTGATGGGTAGTTCATCTACTCAATGTGTTTAGACCTTTGTGAGTGGATGAGTTTAATTTCACTCTTGGTTGGGTTGATCTATACTATTTCACTATACCTTATGTTATCCACTATATTCCTCTCCGATTGTATCTCTTATTGCTCCCTTTTCATATTTTAGGGTGTCCTACTGGGTATGATTTTACTCACCCCTACATGGGATTTTCCCACACACATTGTGTCTTATGAAGAAAACAGATAGGTATAACATGAATTCAAAGGATATTAGGTATATTGGGTTCTTGGATTTCATATGGTGGTCATAGCTTGGGATTCAGGAGATGAGATCTCTTTCAGAGGTTTACTTTTCCAGTTTTTTGTCAGGTTGGGACACATTTCTGGTTGGGAGTGTATTTTTCCCCTTTAATATTTAGTTTACACTACCATATTTTTGTAATTTCTAGAGTTTCATTCATGTTTGGTTTAATTTATAGTAGTGTTTCATCTTTTACTTTTTCCCTATGAACTTTTTCATTGAGTTGGATGTGTGCATGTGTACAGGTTTCCAGGAAAAGGCCTCCCCAAGTTAGTTATACCTTAAGTGCTTATCGCCACCCTATGGCCTATAGAGGTGGGATTAGGGTAGTTGCGGCTCGATCCCTAGCTTGGGTAGGGTCATGAAAGATTAGTATCAAATAAATTTCATTCCTTGATACGTTGTTCATATGTATCCCCTTAAGAGGATTTGATTGGGATTTAGGGAAACAATTTCAAAGTGTCTCAAGTGTAGATCTTAGTCCAGGGAGTCCAATGATGGTGCAATAGTCGACGTATACATTCACCAGGACCTTGACTACCTTCTTGTCAACTCAATGTGCAGATATTTGTTACAAGGATTAATGGTAAAAGAATCATAAAATATTGAGTCTTTGACTATCCTTATTGAGTCTGTTCCCCATTTTGTTGATATATATATATATATATATATATATATGTTCTCATCCAACCATGATACTCCTTGATAACTTCTAGGATGCCTCTGTGACAATAGTCAACCAAGATACCGACCCCGGTTCATGATGAAGAACCTATAAGAGATGAGGCCTTAGTTTAGGCTTGTGACCGCTTACTCTAGGTGGGTAGGTAGAAGTACCACCCACTGTCGAGCAGTAGATCATCCCATCAGAGCAGGATGAGGATGCGTGTGGGATTAGCACACTCCACGATTTCCAGCGTCAGTGGACACTGAGGTTCTGCGGTGATTCAGATCCTCAAGTGGTATATTATTGTCTAGAGTTGGTGCTCCATGTTTTCAAGCTCATCCAAACATCAACAGACTAGGTGTTTATACTGGAAGATAGCCTTTTCCATGGAGCAGCTGGGCGCTGGTGAATCCTTGTTACGTAGATGTATGATGAGTCGACTCTCTTATGGACTGACTTCTAGCAGCTATTTTGTGAGGAGCACTACCCCTCCTTCTTGCGCTCAGTTCAGTTCCAGGAGCTTCTGGAGTAGAAGTAGGGAGAGATAATAATGGATGAGTATGCGGTGAGGTTTAAATACCTTATATGTTACTCGCTTGACATGATTCAGGACGACTACTTCTAATCATGAAATTTTGAGTAGGGACTCCGTAGAGAGATCCGATCCATCATTGTACCATTGTGAATACCTGCCTACACCGAGGTGGTGGAGAAAGAACTGGTGATAGAGATATTTCTCTCAGAGGGATGCCGGGTAGCTGGGGCTGGCAGTGGGAGCCACATAGTTGATTTGTCTGCAGCAGTTAACAAACACCGGGCGCCATGGTCTTGACGCAAGAGATCCTTCCATGATTAGACTTGGGTGCATGGTCAGAGTCAACACAGAGGACCAGAGAATCCCCAAAAGGGTTGGTGCTTTACTTTTGACAGGTGATTCCACATGGCATGAGACTTCCTGACTAAACACATCGAACAACACCGACAAATAGATGATGGGCTGCCACGATAAAGGTAGTGCCATGATCAGGGATCTCCTAGGCATAGGCAGGGTATTCCCCATGGAGGCAGAGTTGGAAGAGGAGCATGAGGAGCTATGGATGGTGGATGTTGTCACGAGATCCTTCCACCACCACAACTAGAGAACCCATGTCATGCTCATGGAGTTGGCAACCGGGGTTGCGGACAATTGCATGATTTGGATGTCTACAACCCCACAACACATGAGACGATAAGAGGTACAATATGTGTTTATTCTATTCTTTATTCAGTATTAGTAGACCTAGGTTCCAGTCATTCATTAGTCTCTCTACTTCTACTGAGAGATCTGGAGATTCCAGTTGTGGCATTAACACAACATCTTTGTCTTGAGGTTCCTATAGGGAACACTTATTCTGTATATTTCATCTACTGGTAGTGAGAGATATCTCTTTGTGGAGAGAGGTTCATATGGGACATTTTGGTCTTCATGATGGAACCCTATGACATCATCTTGGGTATGGATTGGCTATCCATGTTCTGATCTCAGATCGACTATCACCACATATAGATTTGATGCCTATGTGCTGATGGGACGAGATTCTCCTTCTCTGGCGAGCGAGATATCATGGAAGGGAAAGTGGGTTTTACAAGAAGGAGGTTTCATCACATGACCCATAAATTGGTGATCATAGCCCTTAGTGTAGTATTCTATTTAGGAATTTGGGTTCCTTTAGTTGTGGAAGATTACATGGACGTTTTCCCTAAGGACGTTTCAGGACTACCTCCGAGGCGGGAGATGAAGTTTTGCATTGACTTGAATCCCAATAATAATCTGATATCTTCTAAAACATATCACATGGAACCTACCAAGATCTAGAAGTTATGGTTGTAGTTGGAGGATCTTCGTGAGAAAGGTTTCACTAGACCTAGTGCGTCCCCCTAGGCAGCTTCAGTATTGTTCATGAAAAAGGCGGATGATATCTTATGACTTTGCGTGGATTATCATTGCCTGAACCAGGCCTAACTAAAAAAAGTACCCCTTTTTTGAGGACTTATGACCTATTTGTCTAGTTTTAAGGTACAATATGGTTCTCGAAGATAGATCTCAGATCCAATTACCACCATTTAAGGGTTTGCAAATCTAATATTCCAAAGCTAGCATTCCGCTGTCACTATGGACACTATGAGTTTCTAGTGATGCCTTTTGGTGTGAAAAATCCCCCTGCCATGTTTATGGATTTGATAAACTAGGTTTTCCAGCCCTACTTGGAACATTTTTTTTATTTTCTTCATTGATGACATACTCATATACTTTTCATCATATGAGGAGCATGCAGAGCACTTGAGGATGGTCCTAGACTTTCTTAGAGAGAACCAGCTTTATGGAAAGATCTAAAAGTACCAATTCTGGATACATGAGGTTCAATTTCTGGGGCATGTCATTACCGATCATGGTTTAGCTATAGATCCAGCAAAGATCGAAGTAGTGCTTTCTTGGGATCCACCCAAGAGCGTTTCAGAGGTGTATAACTTTCTTGTACTGGTGGGTTACTAAATGATATTTGTGGCATACTTTTCCAGAATTGCAACCACTTTGATCGTCTTGATGCAGAAAGGGAATCTTTTTACTTGGTCTAAGAAGTTCCAAAGGGCCTTTGAGAAGTTTAGGTAGAGGATGACGAGTGATCCAGTGTTGAGACAACTAGAGGAGGGTGTGGAGTTCATTGTGTATTGTGATGCCTCAAGAGATGGGGTCAGTTGCATGTTGATGAAATTTCAGGAAATCATCTTATATGGGTCAAGGAAGTTGAGACCCCATGAGTAGAACTACACAACTCAAGACCTTGATCTGGCAGTGGTAGTCTTCTCCCTGAGGACGTTGAGACACTATATTCTGGGAGAGCACTTTGTGGTCTACTTATATCATCAGAGACTTAGATACGTCTTCACCTAGAGAGACCTGAACCTGTGACACCGATGATGGTTAGAGTTATTATAGGAATACGATTTTGAGATAGTTTATATTACAGGGAAGGGAAATGTTGTAGTAGTTTCCATTAGCAGGAATTCCCAGGCTCACTTAGTATAAGAGGCTTTAGAGCAATTGGCCTCCTTACAACCGACCCTGGTAGAGCAGGAGGGTACAACTTTTCTACAGTCGATGGTGTTGACTCCTTCACTTCTCAAGCGTGTGAGAGAGTCCCAGATGAGAGACATCAACTATTATTTCTTAAATGACTAGATATCTACATATGAAACACCATATGGATATTCTAAATGAGGGAATCTTGTTATCTTGTTCCGAGGGTGAACAATGGTTCCAGTCACATTGCAGGAGGGGATGATGCAAGAGTTCCACACTTCTCCCCTAGCTATGTATCCCGGTATGGGGAATATGTATAGAGACATTAAACTATGTTTTAGTGGTCTAAAATGAGACAAAGTGTGGTGGAGTTCTTCTATAGGTGCCTCACTTGTCAACAAGTGAAGTCAGAGCACCAAGTTCCTGCAAGTTTATTACATCCCCCTGAGATCCCAGAATGGAAGTGAGAATACATATCCATGGACTTTGTCACAAATATTTCATGTACAATGAAGGGATAGGATTCCATATGGGTGATAGTTGACTGACTCACGATGTCAGAATACTTCCTTGTCATCAGGGAACATGGTTTGGTGGAGATTTTGGGGCAGCTGTACGTATGAGAGATTGTTCGACTTCATGGGGTGTCCTCAAAGATTTTTTTTGATCATGATGCACGATTTACATCACGATTATGGATAGGTATGAAGGAGGAATTCAGGACCCAAATGTAGATGAGTACAAACTTTCACCCCCAAACTGGTGGGAAGACCAAGCGCACTATCTAGGTATTGGAGGATATGCTGAGGTCATGCATGTTAGACTTCATTTGGAGCTAGGAAAACCAATTTACCTTGGTAGAGTTTGCATACAACAATAGCTACCACTCTACCATTTACATGCCACCTTTTGAGGCCCTATATAGGAGACCCTATAGGTCACCCTTGTGTTGGAAGGAGATGTGAGAGTAATCTCTTGTGGGCCCATAAATGGTGCCGGTGAAGATGAAAAACGTCCAGGTCATCTGTGAGCGGATGAGGATGGTCCAGAGTAGACAAAAATTTTATGCAGATCACTATCATAGTCTCTTGTAGTTCGAGCAGGGAGACCACATATTCTTGAGGGTCTACCCATGATGAGGATTGTAGAGGTTCAATGGGGGTGTCAAGCTATCCCCAAGGTTTATCATACTATTTGAGATCGTAAAGAGGGTTGGAGAGGTTCCCTACTGCCTCACTCTACCCCTATAGATGGAGCGGATGCACGATGCCTTCCATGTGTCACAACTAAGGTGATACATACATAACCATATGCACATCATTGACTGGGACAAGTTGAACATATAGGATGGATACACCTTTTCAAAGAACCCGATGGAAATCAAGGATCAACATGAGAGGAACCTACATAGACATACCATACTTTTGGTTTGCATGCTGTGGTAGCACAAAAACATGTAAAAGAGTTCCTGAGAGTGGGAGAGCCAAGTGAAGACTCAGTATCTTGAGTTGTATTTCTAGTTTTTATTTTTTGGGATAAAAATTTTGAATCAGGGAATGATGTTGATACCCAGTTTTTTCTTTGTAAAACTTTGAAATATTTCTATATATATTTCCAGAGTTAGGCACTGAGATGAAGTGTGATTCTGAAACACGGTGTGACCAAAATTATTTTTATAAAAATATTAAATATATTTTATATTGATAGTGAAAAATATATCAATAAAGGGATAAATATTAAATGATTAATCAGATTAGAAATCCGAGACCATGTTTGAGTACAAAATGCGATGTTTACCCCAAGTGCGACATAAAATGAGTCAGCACGGGATGTTCAGACCCCTCGCTCATTGGAGGTGTGTTTAAGTGGATTAATTAATTAATTAATTAATTCATTTTGACCTAATGATATGTTTATAAATACATTTTTATAGATAATTTTGTAGGGTTGGATCATAATTTATGCAATCATCGGTGAGAACTCTCATTCCCCTTCTGTTGGCGAATCATGATAAAACTCCAGAATCGAGCAGATCATGACACAACGAACACAAAGAATCCTCTTAAATCATTAGAGAATAAATTATTTATCAGTGATCAATCATAAATTGAGGTATGACTCTTCAATTAGTGTTTTTATTCCCTTTTTATTAAATGGTTGAGAAAATTCATCTTATTCCTTAGATTTGTGCCAATTACAGCCTCCACATGCGACTATGTACATAAATTTATTTATTTTCATTTTTTTATAATATATAATACCCTTTCTTGATAAATTGTAAAATAATTATTTGCCTCAATCAATTGACCTTTGTTATTGTGCCTTTCCCTCTATTTTTCTTCACGTTCTTTGCCGGTTGGATCCCCGTGGTCCCAGATCAACTTTTTCGGGAGGTACTGAGCTCAATCAGACCCATGGATTCATAGAGGAACAAAGAAATTAGAACATAATGACGATTAGAGAATATATATGGAAATATTGTGGGATGGGGATGATTGTTTTAATGGTTTAAGATCATGAAATCGAACCTTGAAGTTGTGGGAGTATGTAGAACAAACGGTGAAACCCCCGACGGTGACCAGATCTTTTTTCTGGTGAGTAATGGTCAAGATCCACAATCTACAGTTAGATATAATTTTTTAGATAGATTAAAGGTGAAAGATGAAGCAATTTAGACATATTAAAAGTACAAGATTGGATCTGTGATTTCTGTGAAAATCCCGACTATATGCCGTGTAGCCCCATTCCCAGTTGGATAACTCATGTGACAGGTTGTATAGTTGAGAACCCATGTGGAAGTACACGGGGTCACATACACTTCCGTGCACTTTGATACACGAACATAGAAAGAAACACATGACCCTAGTCCTGGTTAGACAGGACATACTGCGTAGTCCACCTACATAGAATGTAACTCTACATGGAAAAGAATTTGTGGGTTATCTAGGGACTCGACTAGGTTGTGGAGCGGGACCACACACCATGTGGTTCCCCTCACACATCGTGTACTCCTTGATCTCTTCTGAGTAATCTTTGAATGTCCATATCTCTTTTATTTGAACTCATATTTTAGACCGCGATTAGCCTATATTAAGTTTTTTATGCGTAGAATGCGATGGTGACCAAATTTTTGGATTTAGAGATATGATGTGGAATTTTACAGGCACAACCCCTTTTGAAGTGATGCCCAATGATGGTAGTTTCAAGACGTGATCACCAGAGACAGAATCCCAGGTGGAACTCTCCAGCTAGTCTAGGAATGGTTCCTCAATGAATTCTAGAGTGAAAACCTCTAGATGGGATGGGAAAGGGTCCTCTACAGACTTCTAAAGTGAAACCCTCCAGCTGGTCTAGGCATGGGTCCTCTACCACCAGAGTGGAACCCTCCAGTTGAGCTGGGAATGGGTCCTTGACTTTCTGAATGGAACCCTCCTATGGGGCAGGGCATGGGTCCTCAGTGACTAGAGTTGAACCCTCCAACTGGGTTGGGAATGGATCCTTGACCTTTAGAGTAGAACCCTCCTGTTGTACCAGGGCATGAGTCCTCTACCTAGAAATTGTGGCCCCTCTATTGTGAGGAACAATTATGAGAGGTGACTTGATGTAGCTTTTGAATCTCGAGGAGGAGGAACTCTTTTCCCATTGAGACATGTTTTTGAGATGCGACCAAAACTGTTCAGGAAAGTTAGTGCCTCCCAAAGAGTCGTGGTGAATGAGTTCCTTAGAATTCTGTGTTCAGGGTAGATGCGTGAGATGCTAGGCATCATTGATAGAATTTTGGACCTATTGGATACTCTTCTTCTTGGGATGAGTTGTGATATGGAGATCCCCTTACTCTATTATTTTGGATTCTTTAACTGAGAATATATATATATACACTTAATTATGTATCCACACCTTAGATTTGGATACTATCCTTCCAAGAGAGGTGAATATGCACGGGGTATGCCATGTGATTTATATGTTTAGCTTCTCGTGGTTAGATGAGTCTACTCTCTTGAAATTGGCGGCATAGGCTTGACGGGTAGTTCATCTACTCACCGTGTGTATCCCCTTGTATGTGGACGAGCTTAATTTCACTCTTGGTTGGGTTTAGTTATACTCTTTTTCTGTACCTTGTGCTATCTACTATATTCCTCTTCGATTGTATCTCTCACTGCCCCTTCATCTTTTGGGGTGTTCTACTGGGTATGCTGATACTCACCCCTGCATAGGATTTTTACACACATGTTGTGTCTTAAGAAGATGATAGATAAGTCGAACATGACTTCATAGGATCTTAGGGATACTGGGTTCTTGGACCACGTATGGTGGTTGTAGCTTTGGATTTAGGAGTTGGACTCTCTTTTAGCTATTTACTTTTCCAGTTTTCTGTCAGGCTAGGACACATTTCTAGTTGGGCATATATTTTTTCCCTTTACTATTCAGTTTACACTACCGTAATTTTGTACTATATAGAGGTTTATGCATTATTAGTTTACTTTATAGAAGTGTTTCATCTTTTACTCTTTCCCTTTTCACTTTTTCATTGAGTTGGTTGTGTGTGTGTGTACAAGTTTCCAAGAAAAGGTCACCATGAGTTAGTTATACCTTCGACACTTGTATCCACCCCCTGGCCTATGGAGGAGGGATTGGGGTAGTTGTGGATTGATCCCTGACTTAGGTTGGGTCATGAAAAAATATTTCCCTTTTATTTTTGGTTATTATAAATAGCAACCTTAATAAATTTATGCCACATCAGTATGGGTAAATCATATAGTTTAGGTTAAAAATAATATGATAAGGACTCAAAAATGACCCCAATACTGTCCTTAATTTTATTACATGATTAAATATCATAAAAAATAATCTAAAAGTATAATATATGGCATTTTGTTTCTATTTTTACATGATTTTGAACTTTATAATATTTAAGTGAATATAAAGCAAAAAATGTCACACTCTTTCATTTAATAACTACAATATTTTTAATATATGGATAAAAAGAGGATATATTTGATTAAAAATAGTAATTTAAATTCTATATTTTTTTTATCATGGTAATTAATTTTTAATTTTTAGTGAATAAATAATTACCTTAAAATCTTATGTAACGTTGATGCAGTAATTATTCAATTAATAGAAAAATAAAATAAATGATATTAAAAATATTAAAAGTAATATAATTTGAAATAATTTTTATGATAAAATAATTTTGTGGATAAATATAACATATTAGGTAAGTTTTAATTGATTATATTCTAATTCCTTTGTTGTCTTGATGTTATTAAAGTCAAAGTAAATGAATAGTTCTAAAATTGACATTAATGATATTTTATAATAAATAATATTTTATTAAGTGATTTAAAATTTCTAAAGATTAAATATTAATCCAAGTGAATGGTATATGATTTAAAATATCAACCATGGTCCATTTATGTGCCTTTTATCCATTAATGATAACTATATTGACCCTCAAAGAGTAAAAAATATTATTATCACGGTAAGTGTGAAAAGGGTAAAGGGGAGGTTAAAACCAACAGATAAGGGTAAAAACATAGTCTAAACTTGTAAAAAATTTATTTTTTGAGATTATTTAGAATCATAATAATATTATATTCTAATATAATCAATTTGGTACCATTTTAACATGAAATTTAATTTATATTAATTTAATATTTTACGAAATTCCTTGAGTGCCCCTCCTCACTCTTATAAAAGAGAACCTCTTCTTCTCATTTTTTCACACTTAAAAATAATTTTGGTTCAGAAAATACCTACCAAAATATCTTTATAAAATCTCTCCCCATGTTCTAGATGCCTCATTTTGGGAATAATACCAACCTTCGTGGTCTTAAGGTGTAAAGAAAAGGAGGATATTCAAAGAAGAGGTATCGTTCTTTACCAAGCATTTTTGTTTTATTTATTCTTCCAAATCCTTAAAATTTTCTTCAACCATGATTATATAATAACATAAGTATCTACCATATAACTATATTTTATTATGTGAATGTAACAACCTATATCCACCTTCAACCTCTATCATATGGGAAAGGAATCCATCGTTCGTGTGTACGGCAGACTATCGCCTCACAGACCTATGTAATTCGCTTTCCAACACCACCTATCACAAATAGTTAGAATGATGGATTTAATGTATATATATATATGATATTAATGGAATATTGAAAATAAAATAATGATAATATAACACTTATTTTCTTACCTTTTTATTCACTAAAAAATGATAACGTTGTTCAGACATATGTGTGGACTACCACCCCCACAAAGCGATGTGGTTTGTTTTCATCAAAAAATCACATGGATTATATATATAAGTTTATTTGAATAAATAATATGGTATTCATGATATTATTATTATTTAAATATAAAATAACACTTACCTTATTTCCTTAATAAACATTGAAAAATGGAAACGTTACTCATGTGTATGTACAACCTACCATCTCCATGATTATAACATAGTTTATTTTTCATAACCATATTTCATGATTGGTTTTAAAAGTATAATTGATGTATAAAAATTATAATTATTTCATTATTATTATTTTGTAGATGATGGAACAATAACCCATTTGACCATGGTCAACACACCAAAGCTATTTTGAAATTATATACTGAACGTTATCAAAGTACCTGATGTGAACTTAACTGATTAAGTAATTAAAAATGTAATTAAGATAAAAAATGGTTTAATGATAAGATATTAAACATATAAAATTTTATTAATAAATAAAATAATTTATATGATTTTATTATACAAGAGTTGAAGGACACACATGGAATGTCTGGATTCGTGGTAAAGGATTTCATCACAATTGAGGGATATTTTATTATTATGCACCTAATTTATTTTTTATAGTGTATATACTACCAATTTTACATTAAATATCATGAATCATTCATAATTCATGGTATTTTAACTTGTAATTTTAATTATTTATTCTAAGGGGATTTGACCTGAAAGTTACAAAACAATAAAGGGTTTCTTAACTCAATTTCCTTTCATTAGGTTACAAATATTTTAATTGATTTTTTATGCCATGATTATGTGTAAATTGATATATAAATTGTTTTATTCTATGTTTAAAATTATTTTTGTGGATTGAAATTTGTTACAAATAATCAATCCATTGATTAATTCTTAATTCAATGATATGATCTTTATAAAGGTTATTCATCTGAAATTCCATTTCTTTGGGACATACGTTTATGATGTGCAACTATCATATTTTATGGGATGTATATACTACCCCTTTTAAATTTTATATAATGAATTTCCTTATGTTAATTATATTTAAGGATTTATTTTAAATTACTCTTTCATGGTGATTACGATTGAAAAGTTTCCAAAACGTTAAAGGTTTTTTTTGTTACAATCTTCTTTATTTTCAAGATTGTTTATGTTTAAGGTTACTTGTGAGGAAATCATATGTTCTTATTTTTTAGAAACAAATATCTTTTATTATCCTCTATTTATGAATTTTTTATATGTTTAATTTCCATTTCCTACTATATTGATTAAAGAAACATCAAGAAAGTTGTTTTTAATTGATACCAATATTTTATCTTCTTTTAGATTAGGAATGTTTCTCTTCCATATCCATGTTTTATAAAATGTTTTAAAAATTTTTATTTTATAAACATAAATTATTTAATAAATCTATTTTACATGATTCTTGACCTTATTTTAAAAATTTTTAAAAGGAATTTTCTTAATATTTTCCAAATGGGTCACTTTTGACTCCCATTACAAAATGTTTGAAAGAATGTTTATTTTTAACATTTACAAAATAGAAGTATTTTTCTACCATCATGATCATTATTTTATTTGATGCTTCCTTTATAAGTTTTTAAGGTTATTTTCAAATAAAATTATTTTCAAAACACTTTTTTAATTTTTAGTTTTTCAAAATTGATTTTTAAAATGAAAATACTATTTTCCTAAAGAATTATTTTAATGATATTTTAATGGTATTTACATTCATCAACATCAAAAAACCTTAATGTTAATTATCCTCCAATGAGGATATTTTTTATTGATACCATCTTAATTCTATCTATGGATGGATTATGATTGTTTCAAAGATATTTTCATGGAACCGATTTATTTTCCATGGGTTAATCGAGTTATGAAGGGAATAATGGATGTTTCCATGAGTTTTATGATGAAATGAAATCTCTATATACTTTATTTTTGTTATGGTTCTTATAAATTGTTTATGATGATGTGTGGTTACATTATAAACCAAGTATGAGTGGGTTTTTTTATAAACCAAGTATGGGTGGTTACGTTATAACCAAAGATGGATGGGTCCATGATAACTCTCTAATGCATTGGGTATGGAAGTCAACTGTATGGTTATTCCATTTGTAAGAGTGATATGATAAATGATGTCCCAAGTTACCAATATATTTTTTATGCTTTACATGGTTTTTAATGATTCCTTTGATCAATATTGACATCACATGGATCATGATTATTGATTATTATGACTCTTTATTTTGTTAAAGCTTCATTCCATGTTTAATGATTGAAGATCCGAGCATCGATAGGTATGAATTATCTTATGTTATTATCATTCACTTTGATTATTTAATCATACAATTAAGATCATATTATTCTTACTAATTACTTTAAATTTTTAATGATTATGTTTACCCTTACTGAGCATTTGATATCACCCTTCTTATGTTTCATATTACCCAAGTTATGAAGAATGAAATTAAATGATTTGTATTTATAAAGGTTTCTTATGTGATGAATTTTATGGTAGATGTTGGGGACTTAATATGAAATATGAAAAGATGGTTATAGTGAGAGATGATGTTGATCTTTATGAACCAATTGTTTATGAATCCAAGTTGTTAAGAGTTTTTATTAATTATATAAAACCCTAAGCCTAAAATATCCTTGGGTATGTAAGTGAACCAATATTTTAATTTTTATATTGTAAGGTTTGGATGAAAAAACCAAGTCACATTTATCAGTATCAAATCTAGAAATTTAAAGTTTATGTTTTTAAAACCAAATCCAAGAGTACAGGTTCAAGGATATTATAGTTCGTATCAAAGGTGGGTTTAGAAAAATTTGCAGATTAGGATGTTTTCATGAGAGGTTATTTAAGAGTTATGGATACTATCATGGGTTTATGAGTTTAAGGTTGATCATAATTTCAAAGTCTTATACACCCCTTTTTAGGTTTTAAGTGATATAATTTAAGGTTAATAATTATATTTTGGGAGACTTTTTATTGGGTTGAGGTATATATGAACCTTAGGTTTAACATGAAGTATTATTTTAGGATTCAAGGTTGAATTTTATTTTGGAAACATATATGATATAAATGTACATTTATGATGATTAAATTTATTTAAGTAAATGATTATCATTTTTTGAGATTATATGATTTGGGAATATATCATTTTGTGCATATGACTTTATGGGAGACTAATGTTATTTAGAGATAAATGTTAATTTTATATTGTAAGAATATGTGATAAAATCCTTATGATTTTTGGATTTCATGCTTGGTTAGTAGTATTTTGAATAATTTTAAGGATAATTATTTATGGAATGATTTAATTTGAACTTTAAGTATTACTATTTAATTTTGGAGATTAATGTATTATTTATTCGTATGAAGGTTCATTCATTTTGAGAATCATCCCACCTTTTTATAATAATTTTGGTTTTAGTTAATGTCTAAAGATACGAGGAATAACATGTTATCATTTTTTGGAATTATTTGATCTATTAGAAGTTTATTCTAGTGTTTCATGCATGAAAAAATCCATTTTGAATACTCATTGTTTAGAGAAAATGAATAGATTATGGCGGAAATTGATTAGAGGATGAAATTATACTTGTAAAGTAAGTATATTTTGTCACGACCCGTCCTCGGGGCCTGTGCCGTGACTACCCCAAGCCCACCTTCCATAGGCCAGGGGCTGGCGACTAGCACCAAAGGCGTAAATCCCGATAACTGGGAAGGCATTGCCTTTATAAAAGTAACAAAACACCACAGAGTACAAGCGGAAGTAAAACACTAAGTACAAAAAGAAGTGCTGAAAAGTAAATGGGCCAGAATACAAACCCAAAAGAAAGTAAAACTACAACTGAACAAAGTACAACAGAAAAAGACAACAGCTGGAGGGATGGAAGCGGCTCCTGGGTCGTCCTCCTCGGATCCTACCTGAAGGGTAGGTACAGATGGCGCAGCTCCTGGATCGTCCACCACGAATCCTACCTGAAGGGTAGGTACAAATAGCCTCCACAGTGCTCTCATCCGTCAACCTCCTCCGAGTGTCGTCTCGCCGTGAAGTCCACCTCCGGACACTGACTTGTCATGTAGTCCACCTCCGGGTACCGTCCAGTCCTCGAACACTCGGCCTCCGTCAGCACTGCCTGTCGTCTGCAACCAACACAACGAGGTGCGGGCATAGCCCGTGCAGGGGTGAGTATAACGATACTCAGTAGGGACCCCGAGACCCTCAAGGTCTCACTAAATCCAACAAGGATAACCACAAAGAAGATCTCAACAGATAACCTCTACTTAGGTATATGCCCATACATATACCTAAGTTATCAAGTAACCCATCTCAATCATGAGGAAACACAAAGGTCAAAAGTCTCAGCTCAAACCAGGATTTTCATTATCGAAACCGTAACTACTGAAGAGCTCCGTCTCTAGAGTGTACAATGGTCCTGTCACGACTCCGAGGTACTGTTCACTAACCTAAGACTGCTGAGGTACTCCTCCTGTCGAGTACCGCGGGCCAGCCACCCAAACACAGTAGTGCTTCCTGCCGAGGTATGTCACTCAAACACAGTAGTGCACACCCCCTAGTAGCCTGAAGAGGTACTCTCTGGACGAGTACCGCGGGTCTGCACTATCACACAGGTAGTGCTCCGTCCGCCATGGGTCTGCACCCAAACAAAGTAGTGCTCCGTCCACTGGGCTAGTCGACTCACTCCAAGTCGAGTCGGTCAAGCAGTCGTCAGGTCTCAGTCGGCTACACGGTCTCCGTACTCCGCACGCTCGTCTCTGGGAGGGTCCGCTCCACGAGCTGCAAGTCGATACTCCAAGTATCTCAAGGTCCCATGAAGAAGTATCTCAAAGGACCACCTCGTCATAGGGGTCTCAACGCAACAGACGGCGCGTCGATCGGACGCCCGGTCTGTGAGTTATTAGCCTTTTCGTCCCAGGGGCCCGGTTGGTTTCGTGAGCGAACCAAACCCAGCCGTATCTCAACTGTACCCCGAGCTCTCATAGGGTATACTCATAGGGACCGTTTCTCAACGTGATCGTCAACGCCGCTGACGGTTCGTCAAACGGACGTCCTGTCTGAGAGTTATCAGCTTTTCCGTTCCAGGGGCCCGGTTGGATTTCGGGTGCGATCCAACCCGGCCACTACCAACTGTATCCAAAACTCGGGCGAAGGATGCCAAAAGTTCCATATCATCAACAGGAACTCAACGCAACAGACGGCGCGTCAATCGGACGCCCGGTCTGAGAGTTATTGGCTTTTTCATCTAAGGGGCCCGATTGGTTTCTAAGGCAAAACCAACCCAACAGTACTCCACCTACGCCCAAACCCCGGGCGGAGTGAGCCAAAAGATCCGTCTCACTAAGAGGAAACTAACAAAGCTGATGGTACGTCAATCGGACGTCCGTAGCTCAAGATATGAGCGTTTCCGCTCCGAGGGCCCGGTTGGTTTCGTGTATGAACCAACCCGGCCGAACCCAAAGTATTCCGAAACTTTGAGTGCGATAAACCGAAACGTCCGACTCGCTCCGAGGATTGCGTTGCCGCTGACGGCGAGTCGTTTGGAGGCCCGTAGTTCAAGTTACGAGCGTTTGAACGAAAGTCGTCCGAAGACGGGGGGTCTGGGCCCGGGCCGACCCGGCCCGACCCCCCCTGGTTGGCCCGAACCGGGTCGGGTCCGACCCGGTTGGCCCGGCCCGGCCCGGCCAGGGCCAGTCCTGCTCGGCTCGGCCGAGCGGCCGAGCGGCCGACACGGGGGAAAGCCGCCGCCACGCGTGACACCCCCGCGGCACCCGCGGGGTGTCGGCCAGACAGCCGGACGTGCCACGTGACAACCCCGCGACACCCGCGGGGTGCCGCCCTGGACACCCGCTGGGTGCCGCGTGACAACCCCGCGGCACCCGCGGGGTGTGGCCCTGGACACCCGCGGGGTTCCGCGTGACAACCCCGCGGCACCCGCGGGGTGTCGCCCTGGACACCCGCGGGGTGCCGCGTGACAACCCCGCGGCACCCGCGGGGTGTCGCCCTGGACACCCGCGGGGTGCCGCGTGACAACCCCGCGGCACCCGCGGGGTGTCGCCCTGGACACCCGCGGGGTGCCGCGTGACAACCCCGCGGCACCCGCGGGGTGTCGCGCTGGACACCCGCGGCACCCGCGGGGTGCCGCCGCCTCCGGCCGCCGGCGCCACCGCGCCGCCACCGGCTTCCGCAGGCCGCCGGAGTCGCTCCGGTGGCCCGTTTTCCTTCCCGTCTGCGCCGTTGTTCCTCCCGGGTTCCGTTCTTTACTGCGGGATCATCAAACATCCGTTGCGGCACGTTCCGTCGTTGCCCGTCAAATCCGCACAAGAACGAAGAACGACGGAGGGTTGTCGGGCCGTGTTCGTTTGGCCTGCACCCTCCGTGTTAGATATAAAAAATGGGAGAAATTAAAGTTCAACACATGAACGCATATCCGAAACAATTTTTAATGAAATAAAATTGTTTCATAAAAACGGGTTCCTTATTTGAACGGAAACAACAATTTTAATAATTTTAAAAATTGTTCACAAATCCAGTTCTTTAACTTTTTAAAGAAACAATTACGGGAATATAAAAAGAAAAGGGGGGTAATTCCCAAAATAAATCCCTACCTCGCCGTCGCTGTCGGATGCGAGGTCGTCGCGGAATTGACCGTCGTGGAAGGAGGTGATCGTCACACCGTGGAAGGGCGTCGCGTCGACGATCTCCGAGGACCAATAACATACGGATTTAATTAATAATAATTAAATCCATGTTGTTGTTGAAATCCAAAAAGAAAATAAAAAGAAGTGCAACCCCCTACCTTGGTTGTTGTCGATTGAAGGCTGTCGCGGGGTTGGATCGTCGCGGAAGAAGCGTCGCAAAGGGAGATCCGTTGGCGTCGCGGTACAAGGCTTCGCGTCGTCGATCTCCGCAGGTTTTGCGTTCTTCTCATTCTTTGCGTTCTTCGCGTTCTTCGCGTTCTTCGCCGAAGAAGAACGCTTTCCTCCAAATCCTCTCCACGCCACAAGTTTCTACCCAAAATAAAATAAGCTTAAGCCTTATTTTATTTACACAACTAAACATTTGAATTTCAAAAGATAAGAAACGAACCATTAATTCGTAGAATTAATTCAACGAAAGAAACAGCTCATTTAATTTACGAAATAAACCGCCCAATTAAATGGTCTGTTAATAATTTAAGAAAACGCGTCAGTTGACTTTCATAATGACGGGTTTTCGCGGGTGCGTTACTTAGCGGAAAGAAACGGCGGGGCTCGTGCGGGCCCCACCTCACAAATATCCTACCGAGGGGGTAGGATATTTTCTGGATAGAATCCTATCCGGATCAACTCAGTTCAAGCCGCCTTTAAGTGGCTTCAAGTGGCTTCCAAGTGGCTTAAGTGAAATAAAATAAAGTTGTCGAAAAATTATTTTATTTCTTAACTTTAAGCCCGAAAATTAAAAACCACACCCGGGCAAACGCAACTCCGGAAGAGGAATTTCTAAGCGAATACCGGCGCTGCGATTTCATCGGTGCCCTCAGAATTCGATTCCGGGCACCGGTTCAAAAGTTAGAAAAACCCGCTCGTCCGTTCACTAAACGTACCCGAGCCAAAACTTCGGAAAATGATTCCGGGCACACCGGGCCTCGGAATCAGGTGCCGTCAGAAACTGCGTTCTTGTAAAATTCCAAAGAAAATTAAGAAAAAAAATTTCCTTGAAATTTACGGGTCTTTACATTACTCCCACCACAGGGATTTACGTCCCCGTAAAGCTTCACCGCAAACTTAGGGAAACAAAGTGGTACTGAGCACGCATCTGAGCCTTCCGCTCCCATGTGCTCACCTGGAGGTTCCCACATTGCCAAAGAAAGTGCACAAGAGGAATCGACCATCCTCCTAGGATCCGCTCCTGTCGATCCTCGATCCCCACAGGAACCTCCGTATAAGACACTCATCGCCACCGTCTAGCTCCTCATGGTCGATGATATGCGAAGTGGTCGAGCACGTGTCTCCTCAGTTGGGATACGTGGAAAACGTCGTGCACCTAGTGCAACAGAAGTGGATGGGCCAAGCGGTAAACCACCTCGCCTACCCAGCTGAGGACCTAGAAAGGTCCGTTGAACCTCGGAGATAACTTTCCTCCCAGGCCACATCTCCGTAAACCTCGTCGAGGTGAGACCCGTAAGAAGACGTGGTCGTCATCCTCGAACTCCAAAGGTCTCCATTTCTGTTAGAACTGAAACTCAAAACGACTGCTGCTATGAGGGTAAGGTTGACCGACTCAAGAGTGATCGGTCGCACCCTCCTGTGCAAGAGTTACCCTGCACTGCCTGGGGTTTCCTTTTCCGCCGACTAAGGAAAAATCATCCCAACGTTTGCCTAAAACCGTCAATTTGAGTATGAACAGTTATTGCCCATTCCATACTCAAACTAACATCGTAAGGCCTCGACGCTGCCACCAAGAGATTCCAACCAGAACTCTCGCCTCGAGGGTCTGACCACACCGTTGGCGTAAGTGTGATTATCGAGTCTCCTCCCAAGGTATCTCCAGACGTGAGGGTCAAGTCCACGGCTTACCGGAAACTCTAGGTCTGGAACAAGATTTGTGGAAGCGAGGAATGATTCATATCGACGTCTGTTACTACAGCAGCTAGTAGTGGACATAGACTATCCCTTGAATCATTTCTAGAGCCATTGGGTCACACTCCTTGACCGCATGCAGCCGCACTCTTCCTCCGCCCTCCAGCTCCCTGAGCCTGGCGGGAATAACTAAGGCGGGTGGTTGTAGCATGTTAAGATGTACACCACCTCATGCTGCTCTCCTGGCTTTGCCTCCACGTCTGCCGCTTAGCAGACTCATCTCTATTTAAAGCTACCTCTTCTTGAAACATTTATCACGCCCGAGTCTCTAAGACTGGCACCGGTTCCTTGTTTCTTACTGCACTGTGCAGTCTTCATCCGCTCCTGGATGAACTGCACCTCCTTTAGTCTTACAAGAGCTGCTATGATTTCTTCTTTGCCGATAAGAGAAATCTGGTCTCATCCCCTGGATGAACCACATTCGTTTCCTAATACAGTCAATCCTAGCATGAAGGATGCATTCATGCCATGGATGATGTCGTAAGGCCTCGACGTAACTACTAAGAGATCCAACTGTCACTCTTGCCTCCAAGGGTCGAGTCACACTGTCGACATCAGTGTGAGGTCACTGGGTCTCCTCCAGTAGGAATTTAGAAAGTGAGGGTCAAGTCAACAGTCTTAACCAGGACCACTTAGTAACATCACAAAAAGAGGACAGGAAAGCAAACATCACAAGATAAGTGTCTTTATTTTATTGCAGCTCATGGTACAAGGACACAAAAACAACATCAACATGGAACTAGAAGTACAAGAGACGTATCCACTAGTTCCGCTCCTGTCCACCTGCTCCAGGAGCTCTACTGCCTTGTCCACTGCTCTACTGTTGCTTAAGCATTCGTCGCTGTCTCTGCCTCGGTGGCTCCTCAAAAGCCTATGGATCAACTGTACGAGGAGTCGGAAAGTCACGTGCCAGGTGCCCCTTTCCACCGCACGAGTAACACAGTCTGCTTCTGGCACGCCTGGCTCTGACCCCACCCCGGGTGCCCCGCACCACCGGTCCTAAAACCCGAGATCACCCAACTACTGGTCTGGTCCTCCTGGACCTCTGCATCATCTGTCTACTGCCCACAGATGACTCGGCTTCTGATCGAAAAACACGCGGCAAAGGCAGCAGCTCCTGAACACGCTCGGGGTGTAGAGCTACTGACACAAACTCCACCCTGAAGAAGGTCTCGAAGTCTTCCCATGTGAAAGCCATCCCATCGCAAAACTGGAACAAGTGGCTCCACCACCTGCCTGCTGCTGCCTGAAGAAGGCTGGAAGAAAAGGTCACCATGAAGTCCGATGGTGTCCCCACTAGACTGAAGACTCCCACCACAGCCTCCAGCCAATCCTCAGCCGCCTGCGGGTCCATCTCTCCCCCGAACCTGGGTGGCCTCTGGCGCTGGAACTCATGCAGTGCGCTCAAGTAGCGGGCATCGCCTACTGCTGGGGCTGGTGGCATCGGTGGCCCAACGTATGGTAGTACTGCTGGCGCCTCCGCCGGTGCCTCAACTGCAAGAGGGCCCTGTACCGAAGCCTCGTCACTCGACAGGCTGTCAGCACGCACATCCCTCTGGGCTCTAGTTGGTCGTCCGAGAAAAGGCATACTGAAAGAAACAACGTAACACGGTCAAACGATTATACCTGGTGAGCTGACCTGGTTTGAGCTGTTTTAAGGGGGGAAACCTTTGAAAACACACACGCAATCAGTGTTTTCGTGCACAAAGTCGGAAATCAGTTGCTAGGGTCCTAGTGTATGGATACGTCGGCCGCCCGCACCAACACTGGACTCCCTGAACTGAAAACCACACTCGGTACCCTTAACACTATTGCTTTATAGAAAGAAAGATCAGAGTCTGCGGTAGAACCGAACACCTTTGATACCAATTTGTCACGACCCGTCCTCGGGGCCCGTGCTGTGACTACCCCAAGCCCGCCTTCCATAGGCCAGGGGCTGGCGACTAGCACCAAAGGCGTAAATCCCGATAACTGGGAAGGCATTGCCTTTATAAAAGTAACAAAACACCACAGAGTACAAGCGGAAGTAAAACACTAAGTACAAAAAGAAGTGCTGAAAAGTAAATGGGCCAGAATACAAACCCAAAAGAAAGTACAACTACAACTGAACAAAGTACAACAGAAAAAGAAAATAGATGGAGGGACGGAAGCGGCTCCTGGGTCATCCTCCTCGGATCCTACCTGAAGGGTAGGTACAGATGGAGCAGCTCCTGGATCGTCCACCACGAATCCTACCTGAAGGGTAGGTACAGATAGCCTCCACAGTGGTCTCGTCCGTCAACCTCCTCCGAGTGTCATCTCGCCGTGAAGTCCACCTCCGGACACTGACTTGTCGTGTAGTCCACCTCCGGGTACCATCCAGTCCTCGAACACTCGGTCTCCGTCAGCACTGCCTGTCGTCTGCAACCAACACAACGAGGTGCGGGCATAGCCCGTGCAGGGGTGAGTATAACGATACTCAGTAGGGACCCCGAGACCCTCAAGGTCTCACTAAATCCAATAAGGATAACCACAAAGAAGATCTCAACAGATAACCTCTACTTAGTTATATGCCCATACATATACCTAAGTTATCAAGTAACCCATCTCAATCATGAGGAAACACAAAGGTCAAAAGTCTCAGCTCAAACCAGGATTTTCATTATCGAAACCCTAACTACTGAAGAGCTCCGTCTCTAGAGTGTACAGTGGTCCTGTCACGACTCCGAGGTACTGCTCACTAACCTAAGACTGCTGAGGTACTCCTCCTGTCGAGTACCGTGGGCCAGCCACCCAAACACAGTAGTGCTTCCCGCCGTGGTATGTCACTCAAACACAGTAGTGCACACCCCCTAGTAGCCTGCAGAGGTACTCTCCGGACGAGTACCGCGGGTCTGCACTATCACACAGGTAGTGCTCCGTCCGCCATGGGTCTGCACCCAAACAAAGTAGTGCTCCGTCCACTGGGCTAGTCGACTCACTCCAAGTCGAGTCGGTCAAGCAGTCGTCAGGTCTCAGTCGACTACACGGTCTCCGTACTCCGCACGCTCGTCTCTGGGAGGGTCCGCTCCATGAGCTTCAAGTCGATACTCCAAGTATCTCAAGGTCCCACGAAGAAGTATCTCAAAGGACCACCTCGTCACAGGGGTCTCAACGCAACAGACGGCGCGTCGATCGGACGCCCGGTCTGTGAGTTATTAGCCTTTTCGTCCCAGGGGCCCGGTTGGTTTCGTGAGCGAACCAAACCCAGCCGTATCTCAACTGTACCCCGAGCTCTCATAGGGTATACTCATAGGGACCGTTTCTCAACGTGATCGTCAACGCCGCTGACGGTTCGTCAAACGGACGTCCTGTCTGAGAGTTATCAGCTTTTCCGTTCCAGGGGCCCGATTGGATTTCGGGTGCGATCCAACCCGGCCACTACCAACTGTATCCAAAACTCGGGCGAAGGATGCCAAAAGTTCCATATCGTCAACAGGAACTCAACGCAACAGACGGCGCGTCAATCGGACGCCCGGTCTGAGAGTTATTGGCTTTTTCATCTCAGGGGCCCGGTTGGTTTCTAAGGCAAAACCAACCCGACGTACTCCACCTGCGCCCAAACCCCGGGCGGAGTGAGCCAAAAGATCCGTCTCACTAAGAGGAAACTAACAAAGCTGATGGTACGTCAATCGGACGTCCGTAGCTCAAGATATGAGTGTTTCCGCTCCGAGGGCCCGGTTGGTTTCGTGTACGAACCAACCCGGCCGAACCCAAAGTATTCCGAAACTTTGAGTGCGATAAACCGAAACGTCCGACTCGCTCCAAGGATTGCATTGCCGCTGACGACGAGTCGTTTGGAGGCCCGTAGTTCAAGTTACGGGCGTTTGAACGAAAGTCGTCTGAAGACGGGGGGTCCGGGCCCGGGCCGACCCGGCCCGACCCCCCCTGGTTGGCCCGAACCGGGTCGGGTCCGACCCGGTTGGCCCGGCCCGGCCCGTCCAGGGCTGGTCCGGCTCGGCTCGGCCGAGCGGCCGAGCGGCCGACGCGGGGGAAAGCCGCCGCCACGCGCGACACCCCCGCGGCACCCGCGGGGTGTCGGCCAGACAGCCGGACGTGCCGCGTGACAACCTTGCGACACCCGCGGGGTGCCGCCTTGGACACCCGCGGGGTGCCGCGTGACAACCCCGCGACACCCGCGGCACCCGCGGGGTGTCGCGCTGGACACCCGCGGGGTGCCGCTGCCTCCAGCCGCCGGCGCCACCGCGCCGACGACCCGCGCCGCCACCGGCTTCCGCGGGCCGCTGGAGTCGCTCCGGTGGCCCGTTTTCCTTCCCGTCTACGCCGTTGTTCCTCCCGAGTTCCGTTCTTTACTGCGGGATCATCAAACATCCGTTGCGGCACGTTCTGTCGTTGCCCGTCAAATCCGCACAAGAACGAAGAACGACGGAGGGTTGTCAGGCCGTGTTCGTTTGGCCCGCACCCTCCGCGTTAGATATAAAAAACGGGAGAAATTAAAGTTCAACACATGAACGCATATCCGAAACAATTTTTAATGAAATAAAATTGTTTCATAAAAATGGGTTCCTTATTTGAACGGAAACAACAATTTTAATAATTTTAAAAATTGTTCACAAATCCAGTTCTTTAACTTTTTAAAGAAACAATTACGGGAATATAAAAAGAAAAGGGGGGTAGTTCCCAAAATAAATCCCTACCTCGCCGTCGCTGTCGGATGCGAAGTCGTCGCGGAATTGACCGTCGCGGAAGGAGGTGATCGTCACACCGCGGAAGGGCGTCGCGTCGACGATCTCCGAGGACCAAGAACATACGGATTTAATTAATAATAATTAAATCCATGTTTTTGTTGAAATCCAAAAAGAAAATAAAAAGAAGCACAACCCCCTACCTTGGTTATTGTCGATCGAAGGCTGTCGCGGGGTTGGATCGTCGCGGAAGAAGCGTCGCGAAGGGAGATCCGTTGGCATCGCGGTACAAGGCTTCGCGTCGTCGATCTCCGCAGGTTTGGCGTTCTTCGCGTTCTTCGCCGAAGAAGAACGCTTTCCTCCAAATCCTCTCCACGCCACAAGTTTCAACCCAAAATAAAATAAGCTTAAGCCTTATTTTATTTACACAACTAAACATTTGAATTTCAAAAGATAAGAAACGAACCATTAATTCGTAGAATTAATTCAACGAAAGAAACAACTCATTTAATTTACGAAATAAACCGCCCAATTAAATGGTCTGTTAAGAATTTAAGAAAACGTGTCAGTTGACTTTCATAATGATGGGTTTTCGCGGGTGCGTTACTTAGCGGAAAGAAACGGCGGGGCTCGTGCGGGCCCCACCTCACAAATATCCTACCGAGGGGGTAGGATATTTTCTGGATAGCATCCTATCTGGATCAACTCAGTTCAAGCCGCCTTTAAGTGGCTTCAAGTGGCTTCCAACTGGCTTAAGTGAAATAAAATAAAGTTGTCGAAAAATTATTTTATTTCTTAACTTTAAGCCCGAAAATTAAAAACCACACCCGAGCAAACGCAACTCCGGAAGAGGCTTTTCTAAGCGAATACCGGCGCTGCGATTTTATCGGTGCCCTCAGAATTCGATTCCGGGCACTGGTTCAAAAGTTAGAAAAACCCGCTCGTCCGTTCACTGAACGTACCCGAGCCAAAACTTCGGAAAATGATTCCGGGCACACCGGGCCTCGGAATCAGGTGCCGTCAGAAACTGCGTTCTTGTAAAATTCCAAAGAAAATTAAGAAAAAAAATTTCCTTAAAATTTACGGGTCTTTACATATTTTCCTTATGTTGTTAGCATATATGGTAATTTAATTCCTCAACACCATGAAAATTATCTTGAAACATAAATGTTATCCTATTAAATTCTTTTTTGATGAATCAATGGTCTTTTTAATGCCTCTTTGTTTTATAGTTTTTGGGTTGTTAACATTATCATGATCATTCACTTTATTATGATCAATGATCTTAGTCAAAATACATCATTATTTGGACATTACACTTTTATTCTATTTCAATATCTTCACTTACCACTAATGTTATCCTATTTTTAAACCTAGTTTGTGTTATTTATAGTTGACCTTTGTACTTCCCTTTCTCTCTTTTCAAGTGTAAATTTTATTAACCATTTTTATAATGTGGGATTTCAACAAAGGTATTTTCAGATGTTAAAACTTTGATTACTAATTTAGATTTCAAATCGAGAGGATGAAATTTATTAGGGGGTGGGGGGGTAGAATGTAATATCCCAATAATTTTAAATAAAACTATGTTTGATAGCATACACAACACATAACATCAAGCCTAAACAAACCATGAAATATTATTATTTAAATATGACTATTATAACCCAGCCGTTAAATCAGAGAGTATGATTAGGATTAAATAATTTATGAAATATATAAAGGTTCTAATAAATAAAAATTTACTTATTAATTCTTAATAAACAAGAACTCAATTTTAGTAAAGTCTTTTTTTCTTAAAGAATACATTTTCTTCAAAAATTATTTTTATTGTTTTTTGTGAGAAAATATTATAATTAATTTATAGAATGTTTCGAAAATTTATCTGATAAAATTAACTTCATTTTTAAATAATTATATCAAAATTATATTATGGTGAAGATTTTATATTTCTCTAAAAATTTTGATTTTTCAATGAATAGTCAAAATAATGATTTTAATTGAAAACAATGTTTTCTTTAAAGTATTTATAAATTCAAATTATATTTTGGATTAGTTTTAAAATTTAATTAGTTACTTTTATTTTAAAATAATATAAATATGGTTTTTTAAATGAATTTTATACTTTAATTTAGTATAAAAACATTTTATACTTAAAAATCATTTTTCTAAAAAACTATTTTTATCGCATTTTGTCAGTTTAATTTTGAATAAAATTCTGCCACTTATATGTTTTGAATATTGAAAAATAGATTCCATATTTGGAATTATTAGGTATATTTTTGGTTAAATAGGTCCCTTTTATTTTTGGTCATTATGAATAGTGTCCTTAGTAAATTTATGTCACCTCAGTAAGTGTAAATCAGGTAGTTTAGGTTAAAAATAAAATGATAAGGACTCAAAAATGAGCCTAAAACTTGACTTAATTTTATTTTATAAGTATATATCATCCATAATCATCCAAAATTAGAATATTTGGCCTTTTTTATATTTATATATGATTTTAACCTTTATAATATTTAAGTGAATATAAAGAAATAGACGTCATACTCTTGCTTTTAATAAATATAGTATTTTTAATATAGGGATAAATAGAGGATATTTTTGGTTATAAATATTAATTTAAAATTAAAATATTTTATCTATCGTGGTAATTTATTTTTAATTTTTATTGAAGAAATAATTACCATTAAAACCTACGCAACGTTGATGCAATAATTATTCAACTAATAGAAAAATAAAATAAATGATTTTAAAAATATTAAAAGTAATATAATTTTAAATAATTTTTGGGATACATAATTTTTTTTATAAATATAACATATTAGGGATGTTTTAATTGGTTATATTTTAATTCCTTTGTTTTCTTGATATTATTAAAGTCAAAGTAAATGAATAGTTCTAAAATTAACATTAATAATATTTTATAATAAATAATATTATATTAAATGATTTAAAATTCTTAAATATACTATATTTGGAATATTTAATGGTATATTCTTTATAATATAAACTAAAGTCCATTTATGGTTCATTTTTTCATTTATGGTAACTATCTTGACCCTCAAAGAGTAAAAAACCTTGTTATCATGGTAAGCGTGAAAAGGTTTAACGAGGGGTTAAAATCAAAAGATAAGTGTAAAAACATAGTATAAATTTGTCCAAATTTTATTTTATGTGATTATTTTTACTTATCCTCATATTATATTATAATTTTTTCAATTTTTATCCGTTTAAACATGAAATTTAATTTATATTAATTTAATATTTTATGAAATTCCATGAGTGCCCCTCCCATATCTTATAAAAGGGAACCTATTCTTCTCATTTATTCACACTTAAAAAGACTTTTTATTTTGAAAATACCTTAATAAATACCTTCCTAACATACCTAACCACATTATAGATAAATTATTTTGGGAATAATACCAACCTTATGGGTCTTAAGGTGTAAAGAAAAGGAGGATGTCTGTAGAAGAGGCATCATTCTTAACTAAGTGTTTTTGTTTTATTTCATCTTCCACCTCCTTAAAATCTTCTTCAACCATGATTATATAATAAATAAATATATAACATATAATTATATGTTATTATGTTTATTAAATAATATATATCCATCCCCAACCTCCATCAAATGGGAAAGGAATCCAATGTTCATGTGTATGGTAGACTACCGCCTCGTGAACCGATGTAATTCATTTTCCATCAGCACTTATCTCAGTTAATTATAATGATTGATTTAATATATATATATATATATATTATATTAATTACATATTTATTATTCTATAAATATAACATAACACCTATTTTATCACCTTTTTATTCACTAAAAAACGACAACGTTGTTCGTGCGTACGTGTGGACTACCATCTCCACGAAGCGATGTGGTTTGTTTTTCATCAACACATAATGTGGATTATATATAAGAGTATTTAAATAAAAAATATGGTATTTATGGTGTTATTATAATTTTAATACATTCTTTATTTCCTTAACAATTTTTGAAAAATGGAAACGTTACTCATACATATGTATGACCTACCGTCTCCATGATTATAACATAGTTCATTTTTCATAACCATATTTTATGATTGGTTTTAAATTTATAATTGATGTATAAAAATGATAATTATTTAATGATAATTATTCTGTATATGATGGAATAATGAACCATTTGACAATGGTTAACACACCAAATCCGTTTTAAAATTATGGATCGAACGTTCTCAAAGTACCCGACATGGACTTAAATAATTAAGTAATTAACTATGTCATTAAAATAAAAAAATAAATGGTTTAAGGATAAGATATTAAACCTAGAAAATTTTCTTAATAAATCAAATAATTGATATGAGTTTATTATACATGAGTTAAAGGACACACATGGAATGTCTAGACTTAAGGTAAGAGATTTCATCTCAATTTACTTTCATTGAGGCATATTTTGTTCTTATGCACTTAATTTATTTAATATAGTGTATATAATGAACCTTTTACATGTAATATATTGAATAATTCACAATTAATGGTATTTTAAGTTTCAATTTGAATCATTTCATCCAATTAAATTTGACTAGAAAGTTACCAAGTGGAAAAGGGTTTCTTAACTCAATTTCATTTTATTGGGTTATAACTCTTTTTAATTGAATTTTTATGCCATAATTATGTGTGAATTGATATATAAATTGTTTTATTTTTATTTAAACTTATTTTTTGTATTTAAATTTTTTATATATAATCCCTCCATTGATTAATTCTCAATTCAATGATATGATCATTGCAAGGGTTATTCATCTCAAATTCTATTTATTTGGGACATATGTTTATGATGTGAACATATATTATTTTATGAGGTGTATATAAATCCACTTTGAAATATTATATCATGAATCTACTTATTCTCATGATATTTAAATATTCAGTTGAAATTACTCTTTCACGAGGATTACGATTGAAATGTTACCAAAGTAGTAAAGGTTTTTTGTTACAATCTCCCTTCTTTTAGAGATTGTATATGTTCAAGGTTACTTTGGGGAAAAACATTATGTTATTATATAGAACCACATATATTTTATTCTCCTATGGTTATTAATTTTTTACATTTTTAATTTCCAATTCCTCCCTTATTGATTAAATAATCACCAAGAAAGTTGTTTGTAAGTGATATCGACCTTGTATCTTATTTTAGATTGGGAATGTTTCTCTTCCATATCCATGTTTTATAAAATGTTTTAAAAAATATTCTTTTATAAATCTAAATTATTTAATAAATCTATTTTACATGATCTTTTACCTTATTTTAAATTTTTTAAAAGTAAATTTATTAATGTTTTTAAAATGGGTCACTTTTGACTCCTATTACAATTTTTTTTGAAAATAATGATTTTTTAACATTTAAAAAATGAATGGATTTTCTTTCCATCATGATAATTATTTTATTTGAAGTTTACTTTATAAGTTTCCAAGGTTATTTTCAAATAAAATTATTTTCATAATATTTAGTGAATTTTTTGTTTTTGAAATTGATTTTCAAAGTGAAAAGGTTATTTTCACCAAGAATGAATTTAATGATATTTTAATGGTATTCAAATTCATCAAAGTCAAAAAACCTTGATGTTACTTATCATAAACTAGGGATATTTTTTATTAATACCATTATAATTATATTTATGAATGGATTATGATTATTTCAAATATATTTTCATGAAACCTGTTTATTTTCCACAGGTTAATTAAGTTATGAAAGGAATAATGGATGTTTAAATGAGTTTTATGATAAAATTAAATCTATATGTACTTTATATATGTTATATTTGTTGATAATTTTTTACGATGATGGGTGGTTCTATTATAAATCAAGGATAGGTGGTTTCTTTATAAACCAAGGATGGATGGTTACATTATAAACAAAGATGGGCGGGTCTGTGATATCCCTATAATGAATTGGGTATGTAAGTAGACCGTATGGTTGTTAAATATATAAGAGTGATATGAAAATTTATATCCCAAGTTACCAACACATTTTATTTAAGGTTTATATATGGATTTAATGATTCCTTTGATCAAGATTGGCATCACATGGATCATGATTATTTATTATTATGAATCTTGACTTCATTAAAGATTCATGCCACGTTTCATGATTTATGATCTAGTTATTGATGGGTATGAATTATATTATGTTATGATCAATATATTTTATTATGTCATTATGCCTTTATACTCATCTTATTATCACTAATGAATTTCAATTTTTAATGATTATGTTTACTCTTACTGAGAATTTGAGCTCACCCTTATTATGTTTCTTATTCCCTAGGTTATGAAGAATGATGTTAAATGTTTTGTGTTTGGAAAGATTTCATATATGAAGAATTTTATGGGAGATGTTGGAGACTTAATATGGAAATATGAAAAGATAGTTATAGTGGGAGATGATGTTGATATTTATGAACCAATTGTTTATGAATATTAGTTGTTAAGAGTGTGACAACCGTTTCCCGGTGACAGCACAGACACCCCGCCTTAACATGGCTGTCGGGTCCTAGCCCACCAGGTACCACGGGTCCACCCATGTGCCTTAACGGGTCATCTGACTAATGATTGTCCCCAAAGGCCAACACATGTCCTTTCTAGTGTGCTTTGTCCTCACTTGCACACATCCTGGGAAACTTCCCAGAAGGTCACCCATCCTGATCACTACTCTAAGCCAAACACGCTTAACTATAGAGTTCTAATCAGGTAGGCTCTTGAAAAGGAAGGTGCACCTTATTGACATGAGTCATATCATTTAGTCATTTAACCATTTATCATTTGGGGATGTTACAATCACCCCCCCTTTAGAGCACAACGCCCTCATTGTGGGCCCTACATCTCAACCCAGGCAGTGTACCGCACTTAAGGCTGGGTTCCTCCTCTGATACCAAATGTGACAAACATTTCCCGATGACAGCACAGACACCCCGCCTTAACATGGCTGTCGGGTCCTGGCCCACCAGGTACCACCAGTTGCTCCGCAGACACGTGGGGCCCACCCCAGGGTCCACCCACGTGCCTGAACAAGTCATCTGACTAATGATTGTCCCCACAGGCCAACACATGTCCTTTCCAGTGTGCTTTGTCCTCACTCGCACACATCCTGGGAAACTTCCCAGAAGTTCACCCATCCTGATCACTACTCCAGGACAAACATGCTTAACTATGGAGTTCTAATCAGGTAGGCTCTTGAAAAGGAAGGTGCACCTTGTTGACATGAGTCATATCATTTAGTCATTTAACCCTTTATCATTTGGGGATGTTACAAAGAGTTTGTCCTAATTCTCTAAAACTCTAAAACTAAAAGGTCATTGGATATGTAAGTGAATCAATATTTTCATTTTTACTTTATAAGGTTTGTATGGAAGAAATTGGTTCACATTTACATAATCAAATCCAAAAAATGTAAACTTCATGTTTTTATCATTGGATATCAGAGTATGGGTTTAGGGTTGTTACAATTTGGGATTAGATTCTTCTTTATTAAATTATAGAGATTTGAGATTACATGGTGATAGCGGAGGGAAAATTTAGTGGGAAGGTAGATATTTTTTTTGAAGATATTCAAAAGTTAATCTTGAATGAAGAGTTGAGGCTAAAGGAAACACATACATAATTTATAAGTTCTCTAAATTCTACCAAACATGGATAATAAGTTCATCATAAAGTCTATTAGAAGAAGAAATATTATGAGGATAATTCCTAGTGAATAAGTTGAAGTAAGTCAATAGGTTTATGTCCTATATGATGTATTTGTGGGAAGAATGACCATATCAAAAAGTATTGTAGGAATTGGTCAGATACATCAACTTATGGACAGAAAAAATCAATCTATACAATGGATGGAGGGTCCAACTTGATACTAAGTATGGTCATTCTAGAGGAGTCATGGGTTATTGATTTAGGGGAATCATTTCATTGAACTAGAGAGTGAGTGTGCGTGGTTGATTATTTACTAAGAATATTAGGCATAGTACATCTAGTGAATGATGATGCTATGAATATAGTTGGGGAAATATATGTGAAAATCTAGATGAAAAGTGGAAGTATATTGAAACTGAAAAATGTTAGATACAATAAAGGTCTATAGAAGAACCTCATATAAATGGTACATCTTGATGATGCATCTTTCAGAATGAATTTTTCAATTTTTTTGGAAGATCAATATAGGTTCCATGATAATTTCTCTTGTATCTTATTGGATGAAGTGATGAAGTTGTAACTATTATAATGAATTCATCAGATGATTAAGAAAAGTGGCACTATAGGTTTGGTCACCTCAGTGAGAATAATATTATTGTTCTAGAAGTTAAGGGTGTACTTAAGATCAATCATATGAACCTTGTAATATGTGAGAGTTATATGTTAGTAAAAAAGAGATTTTCCTTCGGCTTGGATTAAAACTTGTCCATTTTGATGTTTGGGGACTAGAACTTATTCTCTTGTATGGAGGTTCACTATATTTTGTGAATTTCATAGATGATGCTACTCACAAGGTATGGATTTAATTATTTAAGAATAAATCTAATATTTTTCAGGAATTTATTTAGTGGAAATTTTTGACTAATAAAGAGTGTGAAATAAAGTTGAAATGCCCCTTAATAGAAAATGGTATAGAATTCACCAAACAAAACTTTAATAACTTCTATAAGAATAATGGAATCATTCATGAGAATAATGTTCCAAATAATCCACAAAAAAATGGATTAGCTGAGAGGATGAATCATACACTGACAGAGAAAGATTAGAGTATGAGGCTATAATTAGGAATGCCTAAGAGAATTTGGGAAGAAGCCTTGAATACAAAAACTTATCTAGTGAAAATAAGTATTGATTCAAATATGGGACATGAAATTTAAAAGGAAATTTGGTCTAGTAAGAGACCATAGGTCAACCATATCAAAATATTTTAAATTTTTTCATATGATCATATCAATGCTAAAGATATAGATAAGTTGCAAGTGAAGTAAAAAGTTTTTTTTATTTTTGAATACAGTGATGATAAATTTGGTTATAATCTATGGGATGATAAAAAGAAACAGTTCATCTAGAGATGTGATGTTATTTTCAATGAAGAACTTGTGTGGAAAGATCAAAACCTGGATGAGAAAGAATTTTAGGATGGTTTGACTATTGAAGTTCAGAGTGATCATATGGAAGTTACCAAAAAAACTTTAGTTTCAAAATTGTAGAATAAAAATCATAGGCTAGTGCTTTAATAGTAATAATATCAGAAAAAGGAAGATTATACAGACCATTGTTTGATAGTGAATGTTTGGATAGACTTGTACCAAACAAATAATGATCAGACATACCTTTACAAGATAAAATACTATAAAAAAGAGGTTTATATGGATGAACCATAGGTTGTGTTGAAAATATACACTCATATAAGGAAACCTATTAATAGGCTTGTGAATGATATGAACTTCTTACTTATAATGGATTATTAAAAAAGTTTTTCATAAGAAATAGCTTACTCTTAGAGACTCTAAATAGCGGGAGTCATCCATATAAAAGGAAATGAATTCCTTAAATCTCAAAAACACTTGGGAGTTGGCTGGACTAACGAATGAAAAGAGGGATCTAAAAAATGGGGTTTTTAGTTAAAAGAGGAAGTTGATGGAAGTAAGAGATGTAAAACAAGGTCAGTGTTGAAGGGGTTTCAGAAAAAAGAAGGAATTTACTTTTTTGAAATTTTATCGCTAGTGGTGAAACACACAATAATTTAGACAATGATTATAATTTTTTTGTCTGATGATTTACACTTATATTAGATGGATGTAAATAATTTTTTTTCTTGGATATTTTAAGGAATAAATTTACATGGTTTAGCCTAAGAGTTTTGAGGTTCATTGGAAGAAGGATTTGGTTTATAGGTTAAAAAAAAGTCTTTATGCATTGATGAAAGATCTAATATAATGGAATAAGAAGTTTGAGATTTCATGTTTGAAGAAAGGTTTAGTCGATGTGAGTCTGATCACTATTGTTACAAAAGGCATTAGGAATATGAAATTTATCCCATACTTATCTTTTATGTGGATGATATGTTGATTGCTGGTCCAGAGTTCCAAAATATTAAGGAACTTAAGAGGAAGTTGTCAAGAAGATTAGATATTAAGTTTCTTGGGAAAGCTAAGAAAATATTAGGAATGATAGTTGAGGTGATAAGAAAGTTGGATCATTGATTTTATACTAGAATAAATACATTAGGAAATTCATTGAATGATTTTGAATAATTCTTTGCAAACCTATATCAACCCACCTCAATGGAAACTTTAAACTTATCAGAACTCAAGCACCATAAATAGATATAGAAGTTTGTGACATAGAGAAGGCTCCTTATGCTTTTATTATAGGAAGTTTGATGTATTAAATGGTTTTTAATCGACCAGATATTGATTTTTTAATGGGGTTTATTAGCCTTTTCATGTCAAATCCTATAAGGAAACATTGGGAAGATGTGAAATGTATATTACAATACTTAAAAGGGTTATAGGATATAGCTTTATGTTTTGGTGATGATGATCATTTGAAAGTATTTATAGATTAATATTTTTATGGATACATAGATTCATGGAAGATTACTATAGGTTTTGTATTTAATTTTTTTCGAACAATGGTAAGTTGGATATCTTGGTTGAAACTAGTGATAAATTTATCTATAAAAAATTAGAATAAATTGATACTACTGAATAAAGGAAATGACTGATTTTGTTGATGAACTTTCTAAATAAACTTGGAAAGGTATCAAATATAGGAATGATATTTTCTATAGTCATAGTTTCATCCCCTTTTTCCATGACCCAGTGTTTCATGTGATAATGAAACACATTGAACTGGAATATCATTTCATATGAATTTTTATAGAGGATTAAGTGTTGGATCTTCATAAGATTGTTGGGAAGAAAAATCCTATAAATATTTTTGAAAAGGTAAAATTCAATAAGGACCAAGGAAAAATTATTCCTTAATGGGATCTGGATGATTGGATGGAATGGGGGACACTACTTGAATTAGATAGAGGAAGGGTTCAGGTGAATGAAAGAAGAATTTGACTGGAAATCCTGAAGAAATTTCCAAGTGAGATATTATTAGGTTTGTGGAAATTTCTTTAGGATTCATCAAAACAATTATTCTGGATAGAGTTATTTGGTCACATTTTTTTGGATTAATTTGATTTGTCATAGATATTTGGATAGAATGTATAAATGTTTTTCTGTAGTGGTGTATAAAGTGTTTGGGAAGAAAGTTTGTTACCAGAAAAAATGATCATCAGACAAAGGTTAGCGGGTGAAGTTTCATAAGACATAGGTTTTTTATATGAAAATGATTTTATAATTAGATAGATATATTCATATATAGGTTTTCTATGTTGTTTTTTTTCTTGATGACTCACTATTGGAATTTACAATGGAGGATACAACATGGTATTAATAGTTTTTCAAGTCAATGGAAGGAGGACCTAAGGATCAGAGGTTGGTGAAAACTTGTTAACTGGAAAACTACCACTATAAAGTGGTGGTATCCCAAATCTCTAACATGTTTATGATAACCGTATGAAAAATTCATTTTTTTTGATTTAATAAATTCATAGACACATAAGAGTAAGTGAGAAAATGTTGAAATCTTCTTGTATCTCCAATAATGAAAATATTTTCAATTTTACCCTGTGGATGTAAGACTTTGTTTGAACCATGTTAAATCTTGTTTATCTATTTGTTTCCCTTTTTATCTTTTCTTTTTGAAGTGAAATCCATTGCGCTTATGTGTGGTGATCAGGTTGGTTTCACTCTTCTTAATTCCAGTGCACATAAATTAGATAGTGGATATTATTAGACGATCTGTCTATATGATAAATATTTTTGAATTTGTTCTAATACACAGGTTGAAGTATCCATATATACACCTCTATCCATTTATCATTATCTCACCAGGTCTATCTATTGAGTCAGATGGATGAAGGTTTGTATTTTCTTGAAAGGGTGCTCCTCCCAAAAATGTTTCCCAATTTCCCTAGGTTATAATAGGTGTTAAAGAGATTTAATCTATTTATAGGGGGGACTTAATAGAAGTATTTTACTAAATATTATAGGTGTTGATGTAATATGTACCTAATTATCAAAGGCACTAGAATTTTGATTCCAGTATTTTGTTATAATTCCCATTATTTGTAAAAGTATGTATGTTTAATGTTGGATTTGTAAGTGTAGTCTATGGGGAATCTCACATTATAAATGATGATTTATTCCATTTTCACAAGTTTTCTCATAATCATTCCATCAAATAAGATTTAATTCATTACTTCTTGGGAGATCCTTCAATTAAGACTTATGCATGTTATAGAGAACCGACCTCAGCTTCCATCCACTTGACACCCAAATTAGTTTTCCACAAGGACCAAAGGGTGTTTCCAATCCCCATGAGCTATAAAATATTTCTTGGGCATCATAATAATCCCTTTGGGAATCATTTCTCTATAATTAGAGATAATAAGATAGCAGAACATTAATATATAAGGAACCAAAATAAATAAAAATTCCAAAATGGTCATAACCAATTACACCGATCCAACCCATTTTCATAAATAATAAACATTATCCATGAAAATAATGATACACCAAGGAATAACAGATACAAAATTAAAAATAATAATACAACTATAAAACAAGTCAAGTCAAGCTTGAAAATATATCCCTACAACCATCGGTTGATTACCACCAACTAACTCACTCCACACTGGCCTCAAGGAATGAAAATTAAATCCAATTGAAAACCTAGAACTTGAAAGATGTAGAAATAATATAAATATCCCTATAGGTAACCAAAAACCACCAAAACTTTGAAATTCATTTCATAAGGAAATTCATAAATTATAGTTTGAAAATAAACTAGAAATAAGGCTTTTCAAATATAACTTATGAAAAACCAAAAAAATTACACAATCACTTTTCAAAACATTCACTTGGTATTATTAAATTTAAAACATATGATTTTAAAACATTTCCACTAGACAAATCCATTTTAAAACCACACAACTATTATCATTTCTCAAAAATAGCTCATTTGTTTTATTTAAATAAAAACGATCATTCCCTAAACATTTAATCAGACGGGGCCTTCATTAAATACAAACACCCATTTTGAAATCAACTTTAAAATCCCACACAAGAGTCTTTAAATTCAAAATAGTTTTTTCAAACATCTTTGAAAATCATTTTCCAAAGTAAACAACCCAACACATATGGGTTAATCATAAAAAATTGGACACCATATATCACAAGGCATATAAAAAATATAACAAATAAATGGTTCCACAATAATGTAAGTAAGGGGAAATGATACAATCAAGAACTATATAAAAATAACATATATCTACAATAAATCAAGAAATAAAATGTGTCATGGGATCTACCCTGGATCCCTAACACAAGACATGACAAATTTATTAAGATTTTTCTCACTCGTGGAGCAGTTATCGGCCTATTCTAAAATGAAAACCACAAGTTATCTGACTAGACCACACAAGCATCATTGCGAAGACACTACCTCCTAGAACTAGTTCCTAGAATGGCTGGAGGACCTATAGCAGCATGTGAACCAACTAGAATAAGATAATTAGATCTCCCACTTAGTACCCAGGTTCCCATGACCAATAATGAGGTGGGGTGGAAGAACATGCAATCCATAATTAAAATTCAAGGAATAAGAAATGACTAACCCTCACCCCTAACACCAATATAATTAATATCCCCATATATCATGAACCCATGACATAAATGAGCACATTCACACACAAGGGGAGTAACAACCATCTCATAGAGATAAAAAACCCACATAATGGGTAAATAATTCAAGGGAGAAATCAAGGGATATATTTCACATAAACCATTTTCAAACAAAAGTTCCAAGCATGCCTTTATCATAAAACCTGTATTGGAATTACAAAATCTTTACTCCTTTCATAAAATACCACTTTAAGAATTTAATAGAAAAATATGGAAATCACACACCATTTAAAAACATTCCAAATCCACCCTTAAACATTACTCTTATTCTTTTAAATACAAAACATATCCAAAGACCTACAATTTCTATAAAATAAATTTTAAAAGATACATCAGGTCATTTCCATCAAGTGGTAAACCACAAACACATTTAAAACCAATATTTAAAATATAATAAATAACCCATTTATAAATCATTTTTAGGTCAAAAACTCACTTTAAAATGAAAATCTCCTTAAAAAATAGTTTTCAACCATCAAAAATAAAAGCCGAATTAAAATCCCACATGCATCATGAAAACCATTTCAAAGATACCCTTATCCATTTCAAAAAATCTTAGCATAATAAAACATTCCATTTTCAAACATGAAAACATGGAATTTAAAAGAGGAACCCTTTATAACAAGATCAAAACATAATGAATTGGTTTTAAATCATCAAAAGGATATCACGTATATTCACACTTCCATAAAAATAATTATTTATAAAGTACAAGCATAATTTTAATTCTAAAATGAAAAAATTTCATAGAAACACATACTTGGAAGATGTAGAAACCAAGATGAAATGAGTTTCCTTCAAAAAAGATTGCCCATGAAAGAAAGAATACATCCTCTATAATCCACAAGAGTCCAAATACCTATGTTAAAACCATCCTGAATCCAATCCCTATATTTCACAACAAACTAGGGTTCTAGGAGAATGGGTAAACCTAGGAAATAAGGAAAAAATAATAGTAAAGGATAAAAATAGGAATAAATACCTTGTAATCACTTGAAAAACAATAATGAAAGACTAAGAATCAAGAGGAGAACATGTTTTAACTCCTTATTGGTCTCCTAAGGGCTGGCCGATGCAAATGTTGGAGAAGAGGGGTGAAACCCATTTTAATTTGATAAAGAAAATTTGGCAAATTCACAATTTTTTTACACCTAGTAAAGACACACATTTTGGTCTCACAGTTTAACAAACCATTTGCTAGTCGTGCTCAGACCACTGCCTAGTCCAAGAGAACTCACATAGTTTATCCTAGTTGTCGCATGCTTGAACTAACCATGATCTAACCTTGCCAAATAGAACTGTCAAAATACAGAGACAAAATACATACTTGTTTCATGGTTTACCTTATCATGTGAAATATGTGTGGTACAACCTAGACTTACCAAAGGACCTGAATAGTTTCTCTTAAGAATCACATGGTTTGAAAGCTACCCATACTCTACTCGTGCAACCAAAACCATGAACATTCAAAATGAACTTCATGTAAGGTTATCCTGGATCCATGTAGGGGTGTCCACATGGAAGGAAAATTCCAAAATTTATAATTATTGATCCAAAAACTCCATGTAAACCTAAAACAACCCTCAATCTCATAAATTAACCCAAAATCAACACCACGGTGACATGGTGGGTGTCATAATTCTACTCACCATACCAATTTCTACCCCTAAAAAGTATGTGGTTGAAAAGAAAAGGCAAGGGAAAATGATATATTTGAAAGAACCAAACTAAAAGAACTGATCAACATGATTTAAACTTGAAACCAACAAACACTATCCTAAAAAATGATTAAACTGTTCAACCAAAAGATTACCAAACATCTCCAAGCACAAAAAAAAACTAGAACCTCAAACAAGAAGTCCTAAAAATAAAGGGATACCTAAAGTGTCCTTCCCACAATTTAAAATCCCTATAACATGGTGTCTAAAAGGAAACTACTAAGATAAGTAACCTCAAAATAACCAAGAAACCATGAGAGAAACTCACTCTCACACTAGAAGCACTTCCAAACCAAAGAAAGGAAGAACAACCACAAGTTGCCTCAAAGGAATGGCATAAGATTCCACCTCATTCCATGAAATAAAAAAATAAACTAGGGTCAAAAACTAGATCACCCTCACATGGTTCATCCCAATGACCTAAGAGAAACACCATTTAGTACACCAACATTACTAGTAGATCAGACACCCTAGTTACCCAATCATTCACCCAAGGCCTTTCTCATGACTAAACAATGAGAAACCCAAAGGATCATAAAAAATAAATAGAATAACTAAAATTCTCAAGGAAGGTTCACCAAAACAACAAGATACAAAAAAAAAACTCATAGAAAACTTCAAAATAACAAGGAAAACTAGAACAACAACCTAAAAATCCACCCACAAGAGATATTCAATAAAAAAAGGACATGCCATAAAATAAAATTTAAAGACAAATCATACATAAGGAATATCTAAAAAAGGAACTATCCACAAGATTCAAATAACAATAAACGAATCTCCAAAATCTTAACCAAGATTACAACCTTCAAAGTAAAGGTCCTAGAATAAAACATCTATAAAAGGATTAAACCTGACACCTCTTATAAAAAACTAGCTTATAAAACTTTTAAAGATGATCCAAACATCCAAAAAAGAGGTAAAATCTAGGATAATTAAGACATGAGGCCTTATAATTCCCTATATCCCCACATTGGAAACACATAAGAGATATTTTATTCCCATGAGAAATACCCTTTGCTTCTAGCTCTAGATTATATTGCCTCTTCTCCTCACCTACCAAGTTACCCTTGTTCCTATTAGATGGAACCAAGGAATCACCCACCGATGGCTATCTAGACTATTTTGATTCTACCTAAATGGCCTCATTGACTACCTAATTAAAATATTTTAGGCCATACTCAGCTATTTTTGTACCAAAATATAGGTGAATACCACCTCTAAATAAAAAATCTTTATTAGGATCATTAATGGCCAATATCAGAGAAAAGAAGACCAACTTTGAAAAGTGATTGATGTAACCCCTCATTGATCTATCACCCTAATAGAGTCTCACAAGATCAAGTGATATATACACTTTCAAAAATTTAGGAAAGAACCACTAGATAAAATCCATATTGCAAAACTCCTAATATATACCTTCACGTAGCTGATAAGACACCATAAAATCCCACCAAACTTGGAAAGAACCAATAAAAAAATATTAAAAAAATTTACCTATGAATATTTTGGTGTCCCAAGAGAATCATGGATTACCTCAATATCCTCCAATCACCTCATCACTGACACTGAACCATGATCACTACTAAAAGAAGGTGAATAGTAATTCAAGAAGTCCAAGATGGGGTCGGAGCACAATAAAGGTTCCAAATCTACCATATTTGGTAATTTATTATGTATTTCATGTGTATAATCATGTGTAGATATTTGGAACTAGACTTAGGGGTATGAGAAATAAAGTATGGGTGGTTGTAAAATAATTATTACATCAACATTGGCTAATAAGTGTAGGTTTCAGGTATAGCAGAAGCTAGATGAGTCCATTACCAATGATTTTTTAAAAAGGTAATGCCTTGGCCCAAAATGAACAAAGAACAAATATTATTAAAAGAAAGATTAATAATAAATCATAATAACATAATTAATAATGAAATGTCTCATGATTACATTCAAATAACCAAGTGAAATAATTATGGAACCATGAGATACAATATTTCACATTAAATTTGTAATTAATTTAAAAGAAAGAATTACCCTGATCTTGAGTAATTTCTTCAAAGAAGCTGTTGATCATATGAACGCCCTTCAGGATATATTGTTGACCATCAAATTTTACAATTGTTCTAAATTATTTTATGATACCTTTATTTTTTAACTTCATTTATAATAAATTTATGATCTAATTTCCCTTTTTATTGGTTTATAGTTTATACCCTATGGTGTTTGTAAGGGGTATTTACCACTCTTTTAAATTATTGATGATATGTTCTCTATTACTCTCTATATATCTAACCTCCACCTTTCCTATTTATAATATGATTCCTTTATGTTATTTTTAATTTCTTCTCCTTATTTTTCAATGGAAACTCATGATTTTATGATCCCCTTTCTATTCTTCCCTTAAGTCAAACTTGAAAATATTTATAGAGGAATATTTACATTATTATTACCTTCCTATTCAAGTTTCTTCTATTTTAAATATATTTATTTTCAATATTACATTATTAGGTCATTTTATTTTTAAAATATTTTTTAAACACCATTTTATACCCTTTTGAAAATTATTTTTTGAAAGTATATCTTTTTCTATTTTTATAAAAAATTAAACAAAATTTATAAAATCTCTTTACATGATTTATCTCAAATTTCTCTCTCTATTATTATCAAGATTAATTTTTAAAGTATTCATTTTTATCATACATTCTAATCATTATTTATTTTTAAATTATCATTTTTCTTTAAAAAAATATTTTATTTACATACTTTGAAAATGAAGTATTACTTATTTACCTCAATGTTGTGTAAAAACTAAGCAATTTTTTTTAAAACTTATATAATTTATAATATTCATTTGAATGATTATTTATATTTTTCAAGAATCCTTTACCTTCCACCCACTTAAACTTTTCTTATGATGTATCTCCATGAATGATAAATTTCTTATAAATGGATACTATGTCAAAATGATCCTATGATTTATTATCCAAGCTCCTATTTATGTTTGGTATGGTGGAAATGAAATCTTTATAAAATAAATAATCCATCATTTCTTTTTTATTTCCACATCATCAACTATGAATAAACATAAATTTTATGTCAATACATTTCCATTATGAATTCCCTTACTTACTTCTTCTGATTGAAGGGTGTTTACATAGACACCCACACATTTGATTGGCCCGAGAAATTATTGACTAGACCATATAAACTTTGTTATATATGGTGTAAATAGTTTATACTTCATTATCTTGGTTGAATGGTATTTATTTATATAGATACTTTATTTCATTGGATTTCCATTTTATTTCCACTAGTTAATCATGTTATGATTTTTGATGGATTTGTGACTATTTTTATATTCATGTGGCACACATATGCATGATATATTATGATGAAATGGATGGACCCTATATTATATACCCCCCATTCGATTGGGTAATGATTACATCTCATGAGAAACTATGTATGGTGAATGGGTAGTGAGCCTATCACATTATGTTATATTTTCTTTACAGTGATCCTTGAATTATATTTATGATGACATGTATTATGAACATGCCACATTATTATGACATGAGAAAATGGATGCCACTAGGGATAGTGGTAAGAGTCTCTCCCACATGGTGTATCTTCCCATGGAATAATCTGATAGGTAAAATCCATGATTTTAAGATCATTATATTATGAAATTTATGCCATGATTTATGATTATGCTACCATGAATCATTTTCACTTACTATGATTTTATGATCTTATTTCATTAATCCTTCCATTTATCACATGATAATGTATCTCATTTGTTTATAATCTATTGATAAATTCTACATGCCTCATTATTAATATTTTACCCCATATTAATAATTTAATCTCACCCATGTCATATGTTACCCCATTTCCCCAGGTGACCATAGGTGTTAAAGATATTTGATCAATTTATAAGGGGCCTATATGGAATAATTTTATTAAATATTATAGGTTAATGATGTAATATGTATCTAGTTCCCAAGGACACTAAAATTTTGATATTAGGAGTTATTTTAAATTCCTTTTATTTGTAAAATTATTTATTTTTAGTAACACATCAACATGTTTGGGCCAGTGGGTATCTCAGATCACAAATGATGGTTTATGCCATTTTCATAGGTTTTCTCATAACCATCTAATCAGAATAGATTCAATCCACTAATTCTTGGGAGACACTTTAATTAATACCCAAGAAGGTGAACTCTACCATATTTTGAAACTTGTTTTGTGTTTCATATTTTTACTCATGCATGAAGGTTGGGAACCATACTTAGGGGTTTGAGAAATAGAGTTTGGGTGGTTATAAAATAATGAATACATTAATATTGGCTATTGTGGCTAAGATAATAATTTTTATAAGTGTATGATATAATTTTGATTACTTAGTGATATTTTTATACTAAGTGTCCATGATTGAAATGGAAGTTAATAAATAAATGATAACTTAAGTCAATTGGAAATGGTTAAATGAGTAACTATGGGAACAACTCTTCTATGCAAACAAATTATGGATTTTAATGAGTTTTTGAGTGACAGTGTGCCATTGTGGGTGAATTAACACATCGTATTACATTGTATTCATTATGTTTCTAACATATAGAATTGGGAGTTGTTATAGATGAGACCCTTGAGGTATTAGTGAGATTGTTTCGGGTTTGTGATCAACCATTAGGGTTATTGGAAGGCCATCAGGGTCAGTGGAATATAATGTGACTAGTGGGGCCAGTGTTAAATAGTGTGGTCAATGTAGACCAATGAGGTTATTTATATGAGACCAATGGGGTTTGTGATGGGTAGAACAATAGGTATAGTATTTTATTGTGTATACCAATGAGGTTAGTTACGTGTTTCCAATGGGGTTAGTGATGGATAGACCAATGAGGTTCACAGCTAATAGACTGGCGGGGTAAGTGATAATCCATCAGGGATGATGCTTATTGTAGACCATTGGGGTCAAACTATAGTGGGATATTGTGTCTGAGTTATATTGTACCCTATTTAGGTGTGGTGTTATTGATACACCAACATTATATAATATAGGTGGGTTTGGGTGTCTTGGTGTCCTGGTAAACACACAAATACCATTCTTGATTGTTTAATTTGAGTAAAAGTTATTGTATTACATAACATACATGAACCATATATTACAGGATATGTTAGAGGTCTACTGGTGGTATCCTATTGGGTATTTGTAAACACACCCTCCACACACACACACACTTGGCATGTGTATGAAAATTTTATATTTCATGATGTAGTTAAGGAAAAAGACCTTATGACAGGTGACCATAACTATTGATGAGACAACTGGGAACTGGGGATTAGATGGTTTAGAGGCACCATGACTCAAGCCTTATTATTATTATTTTTATTTTGGTTTACATATATAGATGAATATTATATTGGTTAATTTATAATTGTTTCATATTATGTATGACCAAGTGGAATTATATAAAATTCTTATATGTCTATATTTTTTTGTGATTTCTAATTGTGGACAATTTTTTTTATTTCTTTCATGATATAATTGATGATTATTATGATTTTATTATCGGATAGTTTTTATATTGTGATCATAATAACTTCATCATATGAATCAGGTTATTTATACTAGTCGACAATATTTGGTGTATGGGGAAGTGTTCATGAGGTATTATGGTGTCTCAGTCTAGGCGTCGAGCCAAGACATTATAAAATGGCATCAAATCCCTATTTTTATTTTTTTATAGCTTCAGGGCATCAATAGATTAGAGACAGGACTATTAAAAACTAATATGGAAGCTATAATTATGTCTACCCAACATATCTAAAATATGATTCATAGTTACTAGGCTAGTGAAAGATATATTTTTATATTTATAGATAACTATTTATGAGTTTTTGGGACCTAGGTTATTCAAGAGGAGAGTAATGGATTAAAATAGAAGTTTGTTGAATCATTAAAAAAAGTGGTCATGTTTGTTATAAATAAATATTTTTGGATAGAGTATATCATTGGTGAAGTATGGAGGAAGTTTCAAGAATTTTGGAGCAAATTTAGGGAAAATTTAGTGTTGAAGTAAAAAATCACACCACAATAGTATTGGTCAAACTATGATTTTTTTGTTAATTTTGGTGATTGATAAGATAAAAAATATTTCGTGATGATAAATATTTACACTTAAATGGATTTTATATAAGTTTAAAAAGTAGATAAGTGATGAAGTACTTACCTTTATGGTTGATAAACCACACCATAATTGGTAGGTGAAATGAATAAGGAGTTTTAGTTGAAGATAAATCAAACTATAATGAATGTGTATTATTTTATGATTTATGAGTTGGGAAGGATGTGTAGAGTTGTTTATTATTACTTTATACTCACATAATTACATGAGTCCCCAATATGGAAGTCATTTATATTATTTTTTAGGATAAATAATCATGCCTCAATGTGGCCCCATGATTTGTGAAGGTGGATGTAAAGACCTTAACCCTAATAGCCTAGAGTCGGTGGTTACTTTATTACATTGGCATAGGATACAATAAATCACATCCTTAAGGACCAAATAGTTTAGTAGTCTTGTAAAAATAGATACATAATTTAAATTTACATTACAATTGAAAACATAAAATACAAAAAGTGTTTTATTTGAGAACATCATATTTTACCTTAACATAACCCTGTATATAAATCATAATACTCATCTTTGAATCATGGGGAATGAAACATAAGAAATGGGTGAGATCAAATGCTTAGTAAGGGTATGAGTATGGAAAATTTAATTCCCTGAACCTAGAATCCTGGAGCTGGTACATTATTTTAATACATTGGCATGATTACAAGGAATCAAGTCCCAAAGGACCGATCAATTTAGCAGTCTTGGAAAATAGATTACATACATGAATGTTAAATTACACATTCAAACATAAAACACACCATAAATAATCCTTTGATAATTCCATTATCCCCTAGCTTAACCCTGCATATCAATCACAATACACTTCTTGGAATACTGAGAAAATAAAACATAATAAAGGGGTGATCTCAGATTCTTAGTAAGGGTAAATAATTTAGCAGAAGCTATAAAATTTTAAGGTAAGATGTGTAATAATAATTTTTTTTAAACATAAACTTAAACATAATATGGAGAAAATAAATCAAACATCACCATATAAATATTCACATGAATATTCTACTAGTCGAATAATCACATGTAATAATTAATTTCATAATGAGGGAATGCCTAACACCGGACATCATTACCACATATTCAAGGCCTCGTTCCAAGACTAAAAATAAAATTTTGGTCAAGGACTTGTGCCAAGATAGTAATTTGTCTCATGAGACCTACCGATGCATCAAGGAGCTACAGCGGGCTCCACCCATTACTTAATAAGTCCACTGCATTCCTTATATGAAAATGTTAAAACATAACATAAACATTTATATTAAAACTAGAATATGAAATGTCAATAATTCAACCATAAACCATGAATGTTATAAAAATAGAACATTCACAATCAATCATATAATTACTCATTAAATACAATATTGAAGATTTTATTTATAATAAATCAACCTCAATAAAGAATAATATCCTAAAAGGATGTTGACATAGTTGAGAATAATCAGTAAAACATTTTGAGAGAAATATCTTTTTTTTCATGAAATCATTTAAAAGTATCACAATTTATAAAGGAAAATGTTTAAAAGATATTTTTGAATCAAAGTGTCCCATACCACTTAGAAACTTTTTAAAGAAATTAACATTTTAAAATATTCATGTCCATATAAATAAATCCTTAAAACCATTTTGAAAACATGGACATTAATGAAAAAGATTAAAAGAATAAATATTTAAAACATTTAAAATGATGTTTTAGTTAAATAGTACCTTAAAAGAATCATTTTGAAATGTCTTTTATGAAACATGGACATGGATAATAAATATGTCCCAGAAAATACTTACACATACACAATCTTGGATAATAATGAGATTGAGAAATTAACTCTTACCTTGTACTTTCCTTTAGTCGAGGGTACATTTAACCTACTGTATGATAACCATAGTATGTTATTAAATTATAACATAACCATATTAATATTTATGATATCATACATGATTCATTTATGACTTTATACTACCCATTTAATAATAATTTCCATGTTAAATTAACATTTCGGGTAACAATCACTTTCTTTATCGTTAATATTTTAACTTTTTATTCTTGTTCGTATCACTTAGATCATGATTTAGATACTTTAAGAATATAAAAAACGATTTATATATCATATATATTTATAATATAAATATTTATAATAGATATATATATTAAATGGAAAACACCGTTTATGGAGATGGTAGGTCGTACGTACGTATAAACGCTGTTTCCGTTTTCATATCGCATTGAACGGAACTAAGTGAATAAGAGATATGTAAACACACACACACACACACACATTAAGTAGAATTATTATGTCATATATTACATACTTATTAATAATATACATTTTTATAATCATCGTTTAATGGTGAATGTGGAAATGAATCTCATCGTGTCGTGGAGACGATATGCCGTACGTACACACGAGCGACAATATCATTTACTTAATGATTAAAAGGTGTGGAATTGGATGGTATATTAATTTTACAGAGACATTATTATGTTATTTTAATTATTTATATACATATTACTCATCATTATATCCATCCAAATAACATAGTGTTGAATAACAAATTACACCACAATGTGGAGACAGTAAGCCGTACGTACGTACGCATGGTGAAATTATCATCTATAGGATGGATAGAATAATGAATATGGTTGTACCATATTTATAATAACATCACAGTATGTATAAGGTACTGGATTTATTATTTTGGTATTTAAATAACAAGAAATAGAAAGTGGAAGAAGAATATAACTTTGAAAGAGGTGATGAAATTATTACCTCTTCTTCATGTTCTTCCTTTTGATTTGAACAAAAGGGATCATTAGGTTGGATTTATGATCAATGGAATGCCTCTATGTTGAAGTGAGGATATTTGGGAGGATATTTGGGCAGGGTTTGGCCAAGCCAAATGGTTTTGGAGGTGTTATTTTGAGAGAAGGGGAAGTACCCTTTTATAAGAGAGGTGAGGGTCACTTTAGGAAAATATTGAAATATTATTTTATTATAAAATAATTTTCGGTTTCTAATAGCTCAAAGTTGATTTATTTAGAATATAAGGTGTGTATGGGTCGAAATATTCTCAAAAAATAGGTTTTAGACAAGTTTAGGTCACCATATTAACCCTATATTTTAGATTTAACTCTTATTTAAATAGTTTAACTTTTACCATGTCCTCTTGTATTATTATAATAAATGGTTAATAAACTTACTATAAAAAGATAAGAGAACCTAAAGTGGTTTATTAATGACATATTTATCATTATATAAGTCCTTTGGATGAACCTTATATTTTAAGGAATATTATATAATTTAATAATATAGTATTTGTTTTAAAAACTAATTTATGTCACTTTTGAAACTATTTAGTATTTGGTCTTTTTGAAAGTCATAAAAACATGATTACTTAAAAAAAATTAATTAAATCAATCCTAACATGTCATATTAATCTAGAAAATTCGTGGATGACATCAAAAGCCTCAATTTATATTTATTTTTATATTTATAATATCAATTATTTTAACATTTCATTGATAAATTAATTATTGCATCATCATTGTGTCATAAATAAATTTAATTAGTTAATATATAAAAATTATAAATAAAATACCATTATATAGGAAATATTTTTATATTTCTAATGAATATTTATAGTTGAATTTATCTTATGTATAACCCTATATTAAAAATGGTTTAGTTATTAAACTTTGAATTTAACACTTTTAACTCTTCTTTAAATAAAATAATAATAAATGTCCTAATATAATCCAAGTGGACCAAAAGGATCATATTTTATTTCTAAGGTTGTTTTTGGTCGAAATAAACTTATTAAATAGAATTAATATATGTTTTAGGGTAATTATAATATCATTTTTACCTTTAATTACCCTATTTACTTTTAAACGTGGTAAATAAAAGTCAAAAGTTACTATTCACCAAAAATTATTTTCATCCTATTGAACCACATTTTACTTACTGATTTCAACCACGTCTCTCGAATTTTTGAAATTCAATTCACAGAAGCGGTAAAATTATGTTTTATGAAAATTTGCAAATGTACCTAGAAGGTGGGTAAAAGATGGTAAAATGTTCAATAAAATTTTATACATCTAATATTATTATAAAATAGCTCTAATGAACTACATTGAATATATATATGTATTATATGTCTATTTTTACTTAAAATAAATTTAAATAAAATAAATAATTATTTAAATAAAATTTGGTTTTAAACAATAATGCAGTGTTTTTCACTATTCATCAAAAATTAAAAGTTTTCAGAAAACACCAAAAAATCACGCTAAGATAATTTTGATATTCCGAATTCAAAAATGAAGTCTATTTTACCAAATTAAAAACATATAAATTTCATTAATTAATTTAAAATTAATTCTCGTTGTCCAAACCAAAAAGCGGGTTTTTTTAAAAAGTAAAAACTATCAAAAGATTTACATGTGTTTATGTCCAATTTAAATGTGAAATTACTTATAATGACGTAAATTTTATTAAATGATAAAAATATAATCTAATTATAATTCAAAACCATTCATAACACTATAAATTATTTTGATTAAAAAATTTATTTTCAATTAAAATTTAGTATTTTTCACTATTCATCAAAATATTAAAGTTATCAGAAAAACACAAAAAATTTATCCAAAATAAAATTTTATGTTATTATTATAAATAAGAAGTTTATTTTGTCAAATTGAATATATAAAAGTTTCAAATATTTGATTTAAAAAGGGTTCTCCCTTAAAAGGTGGTAAAATTGTATTTTTTGAAAAATACTTCTTTTGTTTGAAAAAAATGAATTTGTTCTTATATTATGTCTAAGAAATACATAATATGAATTCTAAAATTATATGGAGTATATAAAATTCAAAATTCAGTTAATACTATTTATAACTGTTCTTTGAACGGCTAGTTTGGTAAGTTGTGGTGCGCTTGAACTCAGTGTTGCATGTAGCGCAAGTTATTGAATTACTTTAAAAAGATAACGTACTATTAAATCTTGGGGTGTTACAGAAAATTATATGAATAAATAAAACATAATAAATATGGAAAGGTAAATTATTGAAACACATTCCATTTAATCAATAAATTGAGCATAATATGGAAAAAATAAATAATGATAAAATAATTCCATATTAGTAAAAACATGAGCTTGAAAATTTCCCATGGATATTCTAACTAATCAAATAGTCATATGAAAATTAACAAATAACTTCATAATGAAGGAATGCATAATGTTAGACATAATAACCATACCATAAAGGCCTCATGCCAAGACATATTACATAAATGAGTCATACCTAATCCAAAAACCCAATCTAGTTGTTCTCATGATACCTACCGATGCATCAAGGGGTTATAGCGGGCTTGCTCATCACTTATTAATTCAAATTAATTCCTCCTATAAAAGGGGTGAAACATAATTAATATAGTCATTTGTATTAAAAAACTAGCATATAAATTGTTAAAAATTAGCACAATAAATAAACATATTCATAAACCATCTAAAGTAATATGAATGGTATCAAACTAGTATATCCCACTACTATAGAAATGAATTTTAAAAGCACTAGATAAATCCTTTATCAGTGATAAAAAAGTTCTATTAATATAAGAGCAGTTAAAAGTGGTATTCTTTTATCAATTATACTTTTAGTTCTAATAAATTATTACCTTTATCAGTTATTTTATAGTGCTGATAAAGGGTTCCCTTTATTAGTGCTAAAAGTCGTGCTGATAAAGGCCAACCTTCTACAATGTTCTGTTAAAATTACAACACATTGTAGTTGGTCAAATATTATAAACATGTCATGCATTGTTTTGTATAAATTCTCAATTTAATTGATATAAAAATTACATCATAAATATAAGAAAACAAATACTATATTATTCACATGTCGAACATTTTTTTGTACAATTATATTAGCAAGTACTATCATAAACATTCAAAAACATTAATGGTTTCATTATCTTTGGAACATGGTCCCCTCCCAAAAAAGCCCAATCATGGTATCAGTTTCCAAAAAAACCATGCTAACTTGAGGTAAATAATCCACCTATATAAGAAAATAATTCTTATATTAGTAACACTATAACGAAATAAATTAAACCTAAATATAGAATAATACATTAATAAAATGTCAATTTTAAATAAAAGGGAACACTTGGAGTCATATCGGTCACAATGTGTGTCAGATTGATGTGCAGTTGATTCCCATATGTCAAAAATTACTTAAGGATCATTTTTATAAAGTATCAAAACAATTCAAATGTGTTTACTCAGTTTTTAGTATGTAACATGTCTTTTTTTACTAAAATGTCAATTTAAAATGAAAACATACACTTTGATTCATACCAGTTATATTGTGTGTTGGTTTGATGTGATAATAATTCCTATACATAATAAATTATTTATGAATCATTTTCCTACAATATCAATACAATCCAAGCGTTTTTATCAATTTTTAGTGAGTGACACACATTTTAAACTAAATTGTCAATTTTAAACTGATAATGGAAACTTTGAGTCATACCAGGCATACCGTGTATTTTATTGAGGTGAATTTGAATCCTAAACATCAAAAATGACTTATGGATAATTTTACTGAAGTATCAAAATAATTTTAACGTGTTTTATTGGTTTTGAGTATGTTACATGTGTTTTTAACTAAAATGTAAATTTTAAATAGAAAGACACACTTGGAGTCATACTGGTTGCACCATGCATCATATTGACATGTGGTTGATTACTACATGTCAAAAAAGATTTAAGTATCATTATAATAAAGTACCAATACAATCCAAATGCATTTTCTCAGTTTTGAGTATGTCACATGTCTTTTTTACTAAAATGTCAATTTAAATAAAAAACACACTCTTTGAGTCATACTAGCCACATATTGTGTTTTTTTGACATGATAATGATTCATACACATAAAAAATGACTTATTAATTTTTTTTATAAAGTATAAAGAAAATTTAGTGTGTTTCTTGGTTTTTAGCGAGCGATACACATTTTGAACTAAATTGTCAATTTTAAATTGATAATAGACAATTTGAGTCATACCAGACACAACATATATTAGATTTAGGTGAGGATGATTCTTAAATATAAAAAATTATTAATGGATTGTTGTACTAAAGTATCAAAACAATCGGAATTCACATTCCTATTTTTGAGTATGTGGCATGTGTTTTGAACTAAAATATCAATTTTAAATAAAAGGAAACACTTGGAGTAATATTGGTCACATCGTGTGTTGGATTGACATGCAGTTGATTTATACATGTGAAAAATTAATTAAGGATCATTTTAATAAATTATCAAAACAATATGAATGCATTTGAGTGGTTTTGAGTATGTCACGTGTCTTTTTTACTAAAATGTCAATTTAAACTGAAAACATGCATTTTGAGTCATACCAATCACATAATATGTTAGTTTAATGTGAAAATAATTCCTAAACATCATAAATGAATTATAAATCAATTTATCAAAGTATCAAGTCAATCTAAGCACTTTTTCTTAGTTTTCAGTGAGTGACACACATTTTAAACTAAATTGTCAATTTTAAACTAACAATGGAAACTTTGAGTCATATTAGGAACACCATGTACCATATTGAGGTGATTCTGATTCATATGAATAAAAAACGACATACTAATTTTTTTATAAAGTATCAAAACAATTGGAATATTTTTTCTTAGTTTTGAGTTTGCAACCTATATTTTGAACTAAAATGTCAATTTTAAATAGAAGGGAACACTTGGAGTCATACCGTTCATACTGTGCATCATATTGACATGAATTTTATTCCTAGATGTCACAAATGACTTAAGTATCATTTTAATAAAGTATCAAAAAAATCCAAATGCATTTTATTAGTTTTTAGTATGTCATGTGTCTTTTTTACTAAAATGTCAATTTAAACTAAAAACACATACTTTGATTCATACCAGTCACATTGTGTGTCGGTTTGATGTGAGATTGATTAATACACATCAAAAATGACTTATGAATCTTTTTATTAAAGTATCAATATAGTAAAATCAATTTTTCTCTATTTTTAGTTAGTGAAAAATGTTTTAAACTAAATTATCAATTTAAAACTGATAAGAGACACTTTGAGTCATACCAAAAAAAATATATATCAAATTGAGTTTTTTATAATTTCTACATGTCACAAATAACTTATGGATCATTTTAATAAAGTATAAAAAAAATCAGAATGCATTTTCTCAGTTTTGAGTATGCAACATGTGTTTTGAACTAAAATGTCAATTTTCAATAAAAGGACACACTAAGAGTCATACCGATCATACTATGTGTTGGATTGATGTGAATTTGATCCCTAAATGTAAAAAATTACTTAAGGATCATTTTCCTAAATCATCAACACAATCCTAATGTTTTTTTAGTTTTGAGTATGTCATGGGTCTTTTTTACTAAAATTTCAATTTAAACTAAAAACACACACTTTGAGTCATACCGATCACATCATGTGTTGGTTTGATGTGATACTGATTTCTACACATAAAAAATGACTTATGAATAATTTTACTAAATTATTAAGATAATATGAGTACATTTTATTGGTTTTTAGTGAGTGATACATGTTTTGAAATAAATTTTCAATTTTAAACTGATATTGGACACTTTGAGTCATATCGGGAACACTGTGTATTGAATTGAGGTGATAATGATTCATACACATAGAAAATGAATTATGGATTTTTTTTCATAAATTATAAAAATGATCTGAATTAATTCTCTCGGTTTTGAGTATGTGGTATGTGTTTTGATATAAAATGTCATTTTTAAATAAAAGGACACACTTTGAGTCATACGGGTCACACCGTTCATCAGATTGGTATGTGGTTGATTTATACACATAAAAAACGACTTATGGATAATTTTACTAAAGTAATAATACAATAGGAATGTGTTTTCTCAGTTTTGAGTATGTCACATGCCTTTTTTACTAAAATGTCAATTTAAAATAAAACACACACTTTGAGTCATATCGGTCACATAATGTTTCAGTTTGATATGAGACCAATTCCTACACATCACAGATTAATTATGAATTACTTTCATAATGTATCAAGACAATATGAGCACATTTTCTCAGTTTTTAGTGGGTGAAACATGTTTTTAACCAAATTGTCAATTTTAAACTGATAACAAAAACTTTGAGTCATACCGGGAACACCGTGTATCATATTGAGGTGTATATAATTTCTACATTTCAAAAACAACTTATGGATTTTGTTTCTAAATTATCAAAACAATCCAAATTAATTTTCTCAATTTTGAGTATGTGACATGTGTTTTGAACTAAAATGTTGATTTAAAACCAAAAACACATACTTTGTGTTATAATAGACACACCATGTATCATATTGAGGTGTGGTTGGTTATTACATGTCACAAATGACTTATGGATCATTTTACTAAAGTATTAGATAAAAATAATAAGTAAATTAACTAAGAAAAGTAGATAAAATGATGATAAAATAAACTAAATAAGTAGTAAGAATTCGCCTCTTCATGATGTCTGTATACATTCTAACACCAGGTATGCTTCCTATTCTTTTCTAAACAAATCTATTTCCTCTTTTGAATATGAGTACTTTCAAAAGTCTTGGTATTACTAAAAAAATATAAATAAATAAATTACTAATAAATATTTTAAATTAAATTGTAATTATCTTTGAAAATACCTCTCTAGGGATGATAGTTTGTTGATGATATAAAATATCTTTCATAAATTTGAAAACATAATAACCAAAATATTTTCCATTAGTTTGTTTCATACACTAAAGAAAAATTGAAAAAAAAAGTAATTTTTTAGATATATATTTTGATAGTGAAATATTATTATAAATACCCTAATATTTATCCACTTATAGAAGTCGATAGGCTCCTTGTGCTCATGGATTGTCCTCATACTACAATTTTGATGATATTTAAACACTAACCTATCATAAAATAATTTTCATTAAGACATAATATAAAATATATAAATTTAATTTTAGTTTTAAAATGCTTCATGTAGTGTATTACAAATTGATAAATGTTATTATGTGTGGTTAGTTTTTTGGGAATCCATGCATTGAATTTAGAAAATAAACCTTTTGAGTATCCAAATTGACTACAATGAATAACTAATACTAACTAAAAAAAAGAAATAAGTAATGAAATGAATGAAAATATATATGATATGATTAAATTATAGTGTTTTACCCATGCATCATGGGTATTAAGAAGAATCTATAGTCTATAATTTTTTTTCCGAACATTGTGGACAGTTTGTCCACTATTACTTAATATTTCTTTGGTTCCAATAATAATTCTTATATATAATTGATTTGAGGAATAATGAGTCCAAATTTCTATTTATAGGGTTTCCCTTCAAATAGTATTGAGATATATGGCTGATTTTTTTTGAATTGTATTCAGTAATAATTAACACAGTAGATCAACTATTAGAAAAAAATCATAAAAACACACCTCATGTGTACACTTACAACCGAGACTCCATAACATTCATGCATGAGGATTTCATTTACATTATCAAGACTAATATAGTATGTAATGGCCTCTCTCTACATCTGTTCTTTAAAATAAATTGTATTCATATCATCACTTGATAACATTGTATCTGCATGAATCTTTAATGTTAGTAAATGCAGAAGTTTAATAGGCTAGGTAAAGGTACTTTGTGAAGATACTTTTGATTGGTTGGTTGATAATTTAGATCATTTTGATTCTACCTTCTATTTCAACCCTTCCCTTTGTTCATTTGTAATAACATTCATCGATTCATGCCTTTTTTCATTAATAGTTAAAGTTTTTTCATGAAAATTAAATTGTAAATGAATACCTCCTTGACGACATGTATTTTTACATGATCTAAAATAAATTCTATGAAAGTTATAATAGTTTTCTCGACATTATGAATATTTAAATCATCAAGTGGAAGAGGCAACTCGGTGCTCGGCTTGTGAGCTACATGAATCCCCACTCTCACATGACCTATTAGATGTTTTTGTGTGTGTATAATATCTCATTGGATATTTTACATGGTACCCCTCATAATAAGGTGATGGGTGGGTGTTGATAGATATAAAATTAAATAATTTTCATGCTGTAGAATATCAATATAGTAAAGGTATCAGTGTACACCTAATTCACATTTCATTGAAACAATTATTACAATATTGATTACCTATTATAATATAACTCTTTTAGTGGAATGAATCATCTCAAAGATTGTGGGGGTGGGGTGGGGGTGGGGTGGGGTGATCTTTATGTAGTGTTTGTTCTTATATTGTTTTTTTATCTTTTATTACTTCACATATAATTTTCTAACAACTATGAATGAAAATTAATTTTCTATTCTAGATCATCTAATCATTCCTACAAATATTTAATTTTATTATCTTTATCCCCCTGTTGATTTTCTTTTCTCAAAATATATTTGATGTGACACCCCAAAACCCACACCTCTGATGCGACCATACTGTTCTGGCCACTTCAAGGCCACTGATAGTATCTGTTCATATGGTATAGCTGATGATGATTCTTGTGTCTAAGTAAAATAAAAAATATAATAAAATAAGAAATAATTATTATGTAATACCAATTTAAAGAAAATTTTTGTATTATGTCATACTTACACATGCTTACCACACTTTTTGTGTGTTTTCATTTATTAGTTCCCTTCTTTATTTACAAGTTCCTTCTTTCAAAGAACATGATGTGGGATAGAAGTGGCTTTGGATTTCAATTCATAAATATGCATATAAATATAGGAGCATAATTATGTTTTTTTTTCATGTCACATAAAAGTATTATGGTAGATTTAAAATATGATCCATTTTTTTCAAGTGAAGCATTACCCATCCTTGATTTATAGTAGGGGTATATTGGTTTTGCTACTGATTTATTATTTTTAGCACTCAATTACTATTTCATAAATTAACAATTCTTAATCAAAGTGATTAACACATGTATTTTCAATCAATGTATTACCAGTCATAAGGTACTTGAAAAGATCTCTCCTTATAATGGCCAATAAATGTATCCCACACTTGTTGGATTATTAGGTGTGTATAAATATATGGTGGGTGAAGGTTTATTTTCACATTATCATCTTTGATATGATACTTCATGAGAATTGTTTTGAATCCTCTATGATCTTTTCTAGTGAGAATTAATACAAATTTTATTTGGGATCCATTTACTATAAATGCACTCTGCAATGGATAATTAAGAGTAAGCCAACGTTTCATTATTTTGTTTTTTAGTAAAATAAATAAAGTATATCATAATGTTACCCTAATTTATTCCCAAATTAGTGTCTTAATCAGGGGTATAAAATTGTGTCATGGATCTACATCAATTGGTATGTGTATGCGTGTGGTGAGCCTAATGTAACTACTAAACATAGCATTGTTAGGGTTAATAGGCTAGTCACGTGAATTCCATCCAACCTCAAATTTGATGTCATTTTTTCTCACCTTAATAATTTTTTCTAACACTATCACTCTAAAACTCTCCTATTTTTTTTTTTGGGATAAAGGTTTTTCACCATATACCATTTCATCATCTTCAACATCATCAATATGTTGTTCTTATGGGTTAGTAGCATCAACATATGTAGAAGGTTATTGTTCCTCTACATTGGGAGCACTAGCATGTTGAGAAACCCGTTGTTCCTCAGGATTGGGAGAAACGACATGTACAAAAGTCATTTTTGATAGAGGTGGTTGAAAATTTAATTTATATTACATAAGTGTATTAGTTAACATATAATAATATGAGGTAACACAATGTATATTACAAAAAATAATATAACCTGATTATTGAACTCTATTTTTTAAAGGTTGAATGGATTTGATCCCTCTATTGAGTATCCAAATCTCTTTATTATGGTATCCTTTGAAATTAAAGAACCCATCTACATTGGGACCATTATGAAATGATTGTGAAATACCAATGAAAGTTTTATCCTCAGTTGAATTGACATCTGACCCTTTAGTGGTTTTGGTCGATAATAGAATAATTGAACACTTTTGGTGTGTGGGATATGGAATATAAAATAGTTTTATTGCCTATGTCTCCATTATAAATGGTTTGTCTTTGTAAACTTCCTTACTAAAATCCACTTTCACAAATCCCAATTCATCTATTTTAATGTAACTCCTGTTATCAACTCAATTGCATTGAAAAATCCTCACTTGAAATGTTGTATAATCTAACTCCCATATTTTCTTGATGATACCAAAGTATAAAATATTTGAATAAATTAGATTTTTTTCTTTGGTACTAGATACATGAATATCTTTAGACATAAGGTAAACTCCACTATTTTTCATGGTATTACATTCATCATGTTCATTTTTATAAAATGTATCACCATCAATTACATAACCATTATAAGATAATACATGCACACTTAGTCCTCTATCTAGCCATCAAATTCATTCTGAAAATTAAATATAGATTTTTAGTTGACTCCTTAAAAATATAGTCTTGAAATCATCCTATAAATTTTTTATTATGTGTATTTGATATCCATATTTCAACCCTTGATGGATTCAAATGAGTAATAATTAATTTCTGGGTTTCAACATATGGGGAAACCTATAAAATATTATGAAAAATGTAAATGTGGGCCTACTCCTGATCTTTAATATTATTTGTGACAACATATATTCTATAAATTCCTTCACCCACAAGACACCCGGTGTGATGATATTTAGGTAGAACAATGCTTTCCACATCAGACAAGTATTCAATACATAATTCAATGGATTCCTCAACAACATATCACTATACAATACAACCTTCTGTACAACTTTTATTTTTATCACACCCTTTATAAAAATATTTATATACTGTTCAATGGGGTATATCCATATATAATTTATAGGATCACATAGTCAAATCTCTCTTAATAAGTGAACCATCAAGTGAACCATCATATCAAAGCATACTGATGGAAATTAAATCTTTAATTCACATGATATGATAACGATTTCATTTTATATAGTTGAAAATTTTGCTAGGTCTATAAATTTTCTACATACATCTTTGAAAAAAAAATAGAGTTTGGTTAATGTATGATGAAAATTCTTGGAAAAAATGAAATATAAAGCTACAAGAATTAGATCTTGCATCAAAACATATTAGTCATGTGATTTTAGACCCTTTAACTTTAAATTAGTCATTGACATGATATTCTTGATATTTGATGAATACCTCTATGAAACCTTTACATCATTAAAAAAGTTGAAAAACTGATACATCTCTTTCCTAGAAAGTTTGTAAGCAGATAGAGGAAGAAAAGTTTGTTTTTCACTCTTCACTGATACTAACTCTTCCCGTATTTCCATGTTAATCATATCCAACCAAGCCTTAATTCCATCATTTATTTTATGAGTGCATTTAGTAACATTCCAATGAAAATATCACATATATTTTTTTAACATGCATAAAATCAAGAAAATTATAGTCAAACAAATAATTCTAGTACAATAATTCAAAAAAAAAAAACAATCACTCTTTTCTACCAGTTTTTGTAAGGTTTTTCAAAAAAGTTTTACCAAAAGATGTTTCTATATCTTTTAATTTATCAAATATTTGATCACTTATTAGTGGATACAAATCTATATGTTCTTCTCTACACCCATCAAATGATGTCATCCAAGATTATTACTTATGTCACTGGGGTAGAAATATGCAATTTCCTAGAAACTTAGTCTTCAATGAATGTTTCAACCTAATTGACAACATGCCTTGTTCACAAGTGGGACTCCCTTGAGTTCCTTTAATTCTATATCCTGAAAAAATTCTATAAGTAGAAAAGCTATTTATTATCCCATAAATCATGGATCTCAATGTGAAATATTAATTTCTATAAGCAGCATACAATGTAACACCTGAATCCCACAATAATTTCAAATCTTTGATCAATGAATCCAAATAAACATCAATATCATTACTTGGTTATTTTAGTCATAATATAAGCAGAGATAACATAATGTATTTTTTTCATGCATAACCATGGTGGTAAGATAAAATTTACCAACATAACAAACCATGTACTGTGAGTACTTCTTTGGAAACTAAAAGGATTCACTCCATATGTAGATAGTCCAAGATGAAGGTTTCTCAGCTCGTTTACAAATTTAGGATACTCATGATCAATTCTCTTCCACTAAGGAGAGTTTTCTAGGTGATGAGGTTTCCCATATTTATTTCTTGTATATACATTACATGTTAATTGTCTTGTATTCTCTTAAATTCTATATAAGAACCTAAACCTTGGAATGATTGGAAAGTACCATAAAAATTTTATAGGAACTGATTCATATTTCTTGTATTGAGAAGAACCACACTTTGGGAAAATTTTAAGTGATTTGTGGTCCTTTTAAAATAGTATACATTCATTTGGATATGAATGTATACTTTTAGAGATCATATCCATTGAATGTATCATTAGTTTAACATAATATGTTTAGAAAGGAAGATCATTATCCTATGGGAGTATATCATTCAAGAGAGAAATTAGTTCATTAAAACAGGCACCACTCCATTCATTTCCATTTTTTAAATTATACAGCTTCAGTATAACTAAAAATGTTGTATATTTAGTACAACCAGTATACAATGGTATCTTTCCACAACTATTTAAATTCTCAAATTTTTTATACAATCATGAAGTTTATCTTCAACTTTCATTGTCATTTCCTCAATACGATATTCATTATTGTTCACACCTGTAATCATAACTGCGATATGATCTTTATCATTGTCCAAACTTGCAATCATATCAGATGATCCATAAAATAAAGTCTTATCTTAGTCAATAGCTACATTCAGTTTTTACCCATGTTTATTCCAATATTTATAAATTCGATCTATTCCATGAAAGATCAAGTGTTCTTCTAACTACTATGAACTAATTAGTATTGAATAACAATAACATAAACATGAACAAAGGACTTGAGAAGGGTTATATGCATGATATTTTGAAAACTTGATAAACCATTTCACCCAATCCTCATACTCTTTTGTCATACGATTGGCATCCATCCATTTTTGATTCATATCCATCTTATTTTATTTAATAATATTAATATTTAACAAAATAAATAAAGCGTAAAAACAATTTCATAGAAAAAATTCAACTTATGATTAAAATATTAGTGTAACGTAATATTATTAATAGTTATGATTTTAAATACATAAATTGATTTATTAATGGTTGTGATTTTACTAATGTATGTTATCATTAATATTTCCTATATTTTATAAACTTAATATACCATATCTTACACTAATTCAAGTACCAAGAGAGACTGATCCCCTATCAAAACCCAACATAGAGGCAATCAACATATGAACTTTAATATAAATCTACAAAAATAGCTATTTATATCAATGTTTGATAACTATTTTTATATAAAAATTACAATTGGTCAGATTTAAAATTTTCTCTCTCAACGTTTGGAACAATATACTTTCCATATTTTGGTTTCCTAAAAATAAAACAATATTGAAAGATGATACTCTAATGGACATTAAAAATAGAATACACAAGGGAATGAAATGTTTTAAAAAGACATTGTTGTTTTAATCCATGGGAGTAGGAGGGATAATTGGAAGAAAATGGGAAGAATTTTTTTATTTTAATCCATGGGAGTAGGAGGGATACTTAGAACTTGGTGCCAATTACCATATGTGCACCACAACAACTCCACCTACTTATCATTTGCAGTCACCACCTTACATGATAAGTGGGTAGGGTTTTTGTAGAGCACAACTAGGAGCTCCATGAAATCAGAGTGAAAAATAACGATGAATGGGTAAAAATTAATGTGAAGGTGAGGGATAGGGTGAACCAATAATGGATTTAGGAAAGAGAGATTGGGTGGATAATCAGTGAGGTAGATCGAGGGAAAATAAGATCTCTTGCGCATGCGCCGTTCAAATAATTTAGGAAAATTAAAAACAAACAAAGATGTTTGAGGTGGAGAAACGGATCACAAGTGATCACATATATTGATTTTAATATATCATTATAATTTCAAGACAGCAAAATTAGATAAACTTTAAACTAAAACAAATATATTAATAAATTTTTTAAAATTTAAAAAAATGTTTAAACAAAAGTGGTTTCACATATTCATTAAAATCATTTACATAATCCATATATTTATTTATTTTAAAATATATAGTTTAAATGTACACATAATGATTAGTACATATTAATTTTTAAACCTTTAAATTTCAATAATTATCAAAATGATTTAAATAAAAATTTTAAAATATTTACACACAAATTATTTACAAACATATAATTAAAATTATTTATAAATTACATTGATGATCACCAAATCATATGAATTACTCTATCGATCACCGAGATGCTAATGGGAACAACTATGCATGTTGTCGACATGTGTGAAAACCTAAAAACTATGAACACAATCTGAATTTATATGAAAAAAATTCCACTAATTCAATTCATTCACCAAAATGACTACTGATCATAATCACAACATGATCCATGAACCAAAAAATAGACTAACACCATGAAAACTATTATTTTTGTATCCTTAATAATGGTAGTCGGCTGAAACCACTCGTAAATAGAAGGGTGGTTGCAGTGAGGGAAGGAGAGTGTGACACTGATGATGGTAGTGTTTAGTGCCCACTACACTGGTGGGAGACCAAGTTCTATACTCTCTTGTAAGGGACTAGCTCGACTGGGTAGATGGTGTGATGAGAGTAGAGTGGTGTCATGCAGCGAGCAATGGATCTTTAGGCGCCAACAAAATAAATCGTCAAGTGAAAGTTCAAGGATCATGATTATTATATATATATATATATTTATAATTATAATTATAAATATATTTATATAATTACACACACATATATATAATTATATATAAATATATAATTATATATATATATTTATTAATATGTAAATATATATAATTATAAATAAAATAAATATATTTATTATTTAAATATAATTATTATAATTTTATAATTATTTAAATATATATTTACTTATTTATAATTATAATTACAAATAAATATATTTATAAATATTTATAAATAATTATATATATATATATATTTATATAATTATATATATATATATATATATATTTATTAATATATAAATATATATAATTATAAATATAATAAATATATTTATTATTTAAATACATTAATTATAATTTTATAATTATTTATATATATATATATTTATAATTTTATAAATACTTTTTAAAAAAAATTATATATAATTATAATTTTTTAATTAACTATTTAAATTAAAAAAATTATTAAAAAAATCATTTAAATTGATTAATTATATAAATTTCAAAAAAAATTTAAATGTTAAAACTTAATAAAAAAATAAATATTATTTATATAAATTACAAACATATTGAAAATATTACATGTATAATAAATAAATATATGTATAAATAAATATTACAAAATGATTAAATATATTTTTAACATTATTAATGAATATATAATAATAAAAGATTAAATAAAATTAAATAAATTATAAAAAAATATTAAAAATCAATTTCGTAACATTGACATGAATTAAAGACACATGAAAAATGAAGAAAAATGAATAAATAAATGATATTAATTATATAAATAACAAAATTATTAAAAATTAATTATATTAACTATACAAAAATATCAATAATTAAATTAAATCAAATTAAAATAAATAAAATTAAATTAAATACAGACACATATATTCATGATGAATAGATTAAAATAATTTTATATTAAAAATGAATAAATATTAAAAATGAATAAATACAGAAAATACTAAAAATGGAGAGATATTAAAAAAGAATTAATAAAATTAAATCAATAAACACACACACATACATGTATACATGATAGACATACATATGTACACATACACATCCACACACACACAAAATTATACATGTATATATATTTTAAATTATTTAATATCAATATAAATATAGATTTAAATAAATATATTCACTTATATATTATATAGTTATTTAAATAAAATATTAATATATTATATTTATTTTAATTATATACACATTTTTAATTAATTTATATAAATAAACTATTAAACATTTTGACTCATATAAATTTGATAATTTTATATATATAAAATTATGAAAATAAGATTCATTTTTTATTAAAAGTTATATAAACCATATTTATATACTATATTTACATATATATACTTATTTTAATATAAATTTTATTTAAAAATATATAATATTTATATATAAATTAAATGAATCACTATGACCTTCATTGGTATTATAAAAAAGTGCTGATAAAGGTGTCACTTTTATCAATGCTAAAAAAAGTGCTGATAAATGGGGGACTTTTATCAACTCTAGAAAAAAGCACTGACAAAGGGCACTATTTTATCAGTTCTTTTTTTAATGCTGATAAAAGGTAACTTTATCAATGTTTTTTGGAGCACTGATAAAAGTATGCATTTATCATTGCTTTTTGTCTAGCACAGTTAAAGGTCAATGCTGGATAAAGCACAATATGTGGTAGTGTCCCTAATCAAACTAATCATAAACCATCTGAATAAATAATAAGGATGATATTATTACAAAATACTCATATTGGAGAATATGTACAATAAAAGGTTGATGGCGTTGATGATTATAAATACTATAAAAATTTCATTGAAAATATTCTTGAGGGAAAAAACCTTTTTTACTTTGAAAATATTTTTAAAAATAAAAGTTTAAAAAATATTTTGAAAATAATTTTGTTTGAAAATAAAATTTAAAACTTATAAATTAATATTTAAAACATTGATTGATTATGAAGGAATTTTTTTTACATGCCGTACACATTAAAATAAAGATTCCTTTCACATTTTTGGTAAAATCCAAACGAGTCTTATTTAGAAAATGACATGAATATCCCTTTTATTTTTTTTTGTAAAAAATCAAACATGGGTAAAAATATCTTTAATAAATAATTTTTAGAATTTTAAAAACATTTTTGAAAACATTTTTAGAAAAAATTGTTTTGGAAGAAAAAAGATTATTGTTTTAAGAGAGAAATGAAGTAGGGTTTTATTAAAAATATTTCTCAATCATTTTAAGTACCAAAGAGAGGAATATGATATTAGTACCTAAAAAATTCTCAAATAACCAGATGAGAATAAAACTAAATTGGTTTGTTAGACAATGATAAATGAATTTCCTTAAATGGAAATTCAAGTATAAACAATCCCTATTAAAATAATATTGAAACATAAATATCTTACCCCTTTGGTAACTTCTGAATCATAATCCCCATGAAAGGAATAACATCAAATGAAACATTAAATTCCATGAAGATAAATAGATTCATGATATAACATATTAAAAGGTGATCTATTTACACTACACAATGGAATAAGTGGTGAATATGTATGTTTCTGATGCTTTCACAGCCAGGGCATGCATCATCATAGTGACATGTGTTTCTTTCCCCATATTCCCAATTTCCAAGGGAAGGTGTCCTCTACCACCATGATTGGTGACTCTGGATCCTTGATCAAAATGGGATGATGGGATGCCAGTTTCTCCTTCCATTGATTCCTCCTTATAGGTCATTTCCTAGTCTAGGTATCCCTCATATATTTGATTCATGTTCATAAAACTCATTCTTGGTGCATATCTATGTGGATGACGGTTAATTACATTGCTTCTATCTCAATAGGGAAGAAACCTTTAGTCAAATTAAATGGTAATTTCATGCATGTTTGGGCATCTCTAGATGCTGGGTGTGTTGGGAACCTGTAAAGTCTTCTCCTTTTGAATTTGGAGGCATCTCATATAAGGCATATTAGGCATGAAACCCAAGGCACCCTATGTCCTCCATGAGGTAGTTGATTCTAGGTGCAGTCTTCTCCTTTTGAAGTTATAGGCATCTCATATGAGGTATGTTAGGCATGGAACCTAAGGTATCCCATGTCGATCATAAGGTAATTAACTCCAGGGGTGTAATTATTATAAGTATTTTACATCAGTTATCCCATGTTTATTTCATGGAGTAGTGATTCTGGATTAGGTCACAAGTTTAACATCTTGTAGAGATGGGAACAAGATTAATGTCTTATGGGGATATGATGGGGATGGGTTTAGTGTTTTGCGGGGACAAGATAGTTGATCATAATGATCTATGGAGGCGGAATAGGAGGGAAAATGTCACACCTATGTGGATGGATTATAACACCCCTTGAGGAGGATCCTGAAGGTGAATCCATAGGATTAAAGATTTCACACCAAGATTTATGGATCAGAATGCCCCTTGAGGTGAATCCGGTAGATTCGTCCCTAGGATAGAATATGTCACACCTAGGTTGATGAATTAGAACACCCCTTGAGGTGGATTTGGGAGGTTCATCCCTAGGATGGAATATGTCACACCTAGAGTTATGGATCATAATGCCCCTTAAGGTGGATTCGGGAGGTACATACCTTGGAGGGAAGATGTCACACCTAGATTGATAGATCAGAATGCACCTTAAGGTGGATCTGGGAGGTGCATCCCTAGGAGGGAATATGTCACACCTTGATTGATGAATCATAATTCCCCTTGAGGTGGATCTTGGAGGTGCATCCTTAGGAGGGAATATGTCATATCTAGATGGTTGGATCAAAATTCCCTCTTGAGGCAGATCCAGAGATTCTTTCCTAGGAGGAAAGATGTCACACCTGGGAGGTTGGATCTGAATGCCCTCTTGAGGTGGATTTGGAGGTGCATACCTAGGAGAGAATAAATCACACTTGGGATGTTGGATTAGAACTCCCTATTGAGGAGGATCTGAAATTGAATCCCTAATAGGGAATATGTCACACCTAGGTTTAAAGATATTGGGATTGAACCTCAGGGTGGTTTCCTATGTACCCTATTTTAGAGATAAGGATAAAAACCCATGTATTTTGATTCTGCTGTTTAAGTTCATGTGACATGACTTATCCATGCAGTTTAATGTCACACAGTATGAATGCTTATGTAATGGAAGGAGCTTCAATGAGGAATAGTGTGGGGATTATGTGTAGAAGCTGCCCAAGTGCTACTAGTAGCAATGATAGTGTGGTTGAAGAATATTCATGGGAGCTTCCCAGTGAATGGGGCTTATTCCTAAGAGATTCCCGTCTTGTCCTCCTCATGTCAGGTCAAGAGGGAATCACATTTCTATTGCATGAGGTAAGATTATAGTTTAACATCATGTGAAAGGACATGGTGTACGAGGATTATGTATGGAATCTTACCATCATTTATTCCTCATGTCAGGTCATGAAGGTATCTCATGTACATTGCATGGGATAATATTACAATTTAACATCATGTGGAAGGAGGTGGTGTATGGGGCTTATTCATGGAAGATGCCCATCATTTCTTCCTCACACCAGGTTATGAGGGAATCCCATGTCCATTTCATAGGGAAAGATTAGAATTTAACATCACATGAAAGGATGTGGTATATGGTACTTATGCATTGATATTCCCATCCATTCTTCCTCATGTTAGGTCAAGAGGGAATCTTGACCTTCTGGTGGGTTAAGGAATATGATTGGAGCTTACACCTAAGATGTAGGACCATGGGGATGCTTAGGAGTATCATGGATACATGAAAGGATTACAATCTAGGGATTCCCATTCATCTTTCTCATGTTGAGTCATGAGGGAATCTCAAATTTTTGATGGTTTGTGAGATATTATTGGTACTTACACTTGATGATACAACCTATGGTTTCTATTTGGTGTCATCTCATTATTATTAAATGAGGAATATTATGCTTGACACATAAGGTATCTCTTACTTTTCATAGGAGGCATACTATTATAATTAAATAGGGTATACTATAGTTTAACTTCATATAGTGAGGACTAATTAGGTCATATCATGATGGTTGCGCCCAAATTCACCCTACAGGTATAAGCGGTTTTTGTAGTACATGTAGGGGTTGAATCCATAGGTACCGAAGAAGAAACCTTGAGACACTAAGATTTTTTGGAGGATGGGATGTGAAGTGTCCAACATTTGGGGGGTTGATTTTGATTGAAGAAATAAAAATTTAATTTGAAGAACAATAAAACACAAAAATTTACTTGATCTAAAACAATTAATTAATATGTGTTGATCCTAGGTTGTCTCTACGACTAGATTGGATGTATTTGTTTTTCTTTGAATTTTTCGTTCATTAGTTCAAGAGGTATCCATTCAATGAGATAACACCCCGATATCATTCTACAATTTAATCCAAAAAAATTTTCAAGGATAATCACCAATGAACTCATAGGATCACTTTCATGATCACTCCAAGGAATTGGATCATACTAGCACTCAAAATGTGTCATCATTAAAGTCGATGAAGACAAAGAAGAAAATAAGTCAAAGAATGGATCTCTCAAACCGTAGAACTAATTTAAGAATTTAAGAACATAAAATAAAATTCAATACACCCCATGAAAATCCCTAGGATCAAACCATAAGAGTTTATCCCTACATTAATGCTATTCTATCAACGAAAGCGAGAAATCGACTTAAAGAACCGGGACTGAAGAAGAAAAACATTGAAATAACGATCACTCCACCATTGTGTGAGGAATTTCAAAAAATATTATGTGAATAAACTCAATACCTAAGAAAAAAATATCAATTTTATATTGAAAAGAATAAAGTAAGATAATAATAAGAAAAAATTTTATTAATAAATGAACATGAATGAAAAACTTACATGAGAAAAATTGACGTTGCGATTACAAAATAAAAGAGAAAAATTACAATTGAAAGAAAAAAATTGAACCCATATTTCCTTCACCAAAGGTTCCTTATATAGGAATATTAGGAGCCTAAGGTTCACCCCACAATAATAAATTCCATCCCCATTAATCAGGAGAGTCAAAACAGTATGAGAAAATCAGGGGAATTTAGACTTTTCAAAGTTGACAAGAAAATCATTCAGATTCATCCCCCTTTTTGATGTGTGAATTTGTAACTGAATATGGATGAATACAAAGGGGTTTTATAAGAGAAACATATTCTTAATATTTTACTCTAAAATATTTAAAAATTTCAGGTTAATTTAACCATCCTTTTGGATGTTATTCTTGAAATGGTGGGATGACTTTATGGGCGTTCAGATCTGGACATTAATTTAATCTTCATCTTTAACTGTCTAGATCGTCATGGAAACTTCATAATTAGCTCTGTAAATAGTTTAATTAAATGATAACCATAATTTTATATTTCTAATTTTAAAATTTAAGCTTCATTTGGCTTGTATTGTGGGACCCACTTTTGTTTAATGGACCTTAGGCTCATTATGCTTTGTCCAAAAAATTTCCGCATTCATGCCCAAAAATATCCATCTTCCCTTATTATTCATCCATTGATCCTATAAGATAAAATTTTACAAATAAATTGATAAATAATATCCCAAAATATCATTTTCAAAAAATTAACAAAATGTTCTTCACAAATAGATGATTGATTGGGCCAAAATTTTCATTTTAAACATGAATTGCACTTTAGATGAGAAATGAAGTTCAATTTATATAATGACCTAAAAATGATGTTTATGGACTTTTAAACACATGAATATTAAAATATTAACAATTAATATTAGTATCTTTCAGTGGATAATCACATGACCATGGCATGAGGCATCTTACGCTCGACACATAAGGCATATCGTTTGTTTCACATGAGGCATCCAATATTTGTCATATAGGGTGTACTATAATTTAACATCATGTAGTAAGGATTACTAGGAGGAAGTTTAATTGAAATTTCTAGTGTGGAACTTATGAAATAATGGACCTTTCTATTTCAACTTTACTTGGGAGTCAGGTGATTAGGTTTTAGGAGCTTCATGAGGAGTATTTCGACTCAAGGTACTCGGGAAATCCAAGAGGAGAATCTCAACTCATGACACAGGAGAAGGAAAAAGAGGAGTAGGTAAAATTAAGGTATTTTGGTTAGTTTAGAGGAGTATCTTGACTCATGGTATTATACATAGTGGGTGTTGGTTCTATATAAGGAGAAACCCAAAATATCTTCAACCTGGCATGAAAAGTTTGCTGTGCGATTCACCATTTTTCATTGGGGTCAACAATAGTAGTGAAGGGATCAATCTAGAGTGTAGGAGAACAATCTTCACAATATAGAGCAGCTGTCACGAAGGTAGGGGTATCACAATAGTAGGAGATTTTAAGATCTTAGGGGTCTCACAAAGGTAGGTTATTTTTAGAGCTTAGGGGTCTCACAAAGGTAAGGGATTCATAGAGCTTAGGGGTCTCATGAAGGTTGGGGATTCATGGAGCTTAGGGGACTTTTGAAGTTTGGGGATTCATGGAGCTCAAGGGTATCATGAAGGTAGGGGATTCGTAAATCTCATGGGTATCATGGAGGTTGGGTCTTCATAAAGATCTGGGTAATCACAGAGGTTGGGGCTTCACAGAGCTCAAGGGACTCACGAAGGTAGGGGATTTTTAGGTCTTAGGGGTATCACGAAGGTAGGGGTTTCATGGAGATCAAGGGCCTCATGAAGGCTGGATATTCATGAATCTTAGGTGTCTCATGAAGGTAGTAGATTTACAGAGCTCAGGGTTATCAAAAAGGTTGGGGATTCATAAAGTAGGGTGCCCCTGCCTTGGGCTTAAGTCCTGGTTCCCATGGGGTTGGTTTCACAAAGGATGGAGGCCTTCACAAATCTATAAGATCTTTGTGAATGGGTAGGGCTTTGCAAATATCCAAGAGCCATATAGGGATTTATTCTTCCATGAAGGTCATGTAACTTTATGAAAGGAATATCTGATTTGGGTTGTGGTTCTCAAAAACCCATGGGAGGTAGTTTCATAAAGGATGGTTACCTTGGGAAATCCATCTTCTCTTTTATTTGTGGAGTTCATGAGAATCATGAACTCAGAGTGTTTTCTAGAATATTTAAAGTCATTCCCCATTAAGGTGGTATTTATAAGACCAATAGATGAGTGGGTGTGACTTTAATGAAGAACGAATCCCTTAATGAAGCTATATGAGATTTGTGAATGGATGGGGCTCCATAAGTTCGAATGAAAATACACAAAGGTTATTGTCAGATCTTCACGCATGCTCAAAGGGAGATCAGTGAATCCATATATATGATTCACGGAGGTCACCATCACACCTCGACAATGGACCTCCGTAAATGGGACCTCTATGAATGTAACTCCATGAATAAACCTACAAAAAAGGACCTTTGTGAATGGATATCTATGAATGGTCCTCCGTGAATGGACCTATATGAATGGACCTCCATGAAAATACCTTCGTGAATGGACCTCTATGAACGAACCTCCACAAATGGGACCTCCACGAACCATTTTTGGAATCCGAACTTTAAAAAAACATTACTTATGATTCATAAATCTATTCAGGATATAATAATAGTCAAATAGAATCCTGAAAAACTTGATACAATTTTGGATTAGGGTCCATAAAAATTGGTCCATTCTTGGGCATATTATTTTTCTCATACCAATAATGGAATATGTCTCACAGAAGTAAAATTGAGATGAGAAACCCTCAACTCATGTTTGAATTCTTTTGTATGTGTCCAAACCTAGTGTATAATAAATATATTATAGGAAAATAATCATATATATCATTCAATATATGATTTAATTATGTTATTTTTTCACCCATTTATTAACAATTCTTTGTTAAAATCACCATTTTAGGTAATAACAACTTTGTTTTTCATGTATGTTTTGATTTTTTATTTTTAGACCTTTTACTTTGATCATGGTTTAATTATATCCATAACATTAACCATAATATAAATTTCATATATATTAATTATATATTTATTTATATTAATCTATAAAAGTCATAAATAGAAAATGGATTACATCGTTCATAGAGACGGTAGATCGTATGTATGTATGAATGTTGTTTCCATTTTTTTATCGATGGATGGAATGAAAGAAAAATAAATATTAATTTAACATTATAGATTCATTATTATTTCATATATATCATTTATATTAATAAAATAAATCCTTATTACCATTCATGTAAAAATAAAATGAAAAACATTTCACATCACTATGTGGAGGTGGTAGTCCACTTGTATGCACGAGCGATGTTATTATTTTCCAAAGGATTGGAACATAAGAAGTTAGATGTGATATTATATTTATATAAGTATTGATAGGTTATAAGTATCACATATATTAATTAATTTTAACCTCACTACCTTCCATGTAAAGAGTAAGTGAAAAAATAATTACATCACTTCGTGAGGCGGCAGTCTTCCATACACACGAGTGACGCTATCATATCCCCCACAGAATAGAAAGTGAGAAGATATATAACGAACTAAGATTTTAATACATAGATATTAAATATTTTTTGATGAAAATTAGTTACATTACAAAAGCACACACATGAATATCATAAATGTATAGTGCCTTTGGAAACTTAGAAACATAAAAAATTGATTCATAAAAGTTTTACATCATCTCCGACTTAGTACCTTATAACTAGCACCCTTCTTAGAAACATCACACGTAATAACTATCATCATAACCTGGGGAATGTAAACATAAGAAAGGGTGGGATCAGATTCTCAATAAGCATAAAAAGGGAAATACATAAAAATAACATGAGCATAAGGCTATAAGAACACGATCATAACATATGAAAACCATATCCTGCATATTAAAGATTAAAATCTTGATTCATGGTATAAATATTGATAGTTTATAATATATTAATCATTAGGAAATCAAATAAAATGATACATGAGAGTATAATATTGGCATAAGACATGGAATTGTGGCATACACATAATCATAGAAAACCTTATGTCTAGGATACCCAACAAGACATTCATAACATGTTAGGATTGGGATAACCACCCATTTACCTACTTTGGGCTTGGGATAACCTCCCATGTACCCACTTTTTGGCCTTGGGATAACCTCCCATGTACCCTCTAATATCATAGAATATTAATCATCACCCAATGCATTTGAGGGAGATATAGGTCCCACCCATCATATAATCCATACATTTGTGTTCCACAAGATCATAAAACATTCATTATATCAGAACCCATGAAATGAAATGGGTTTCCGCATATCATAACCCATGAAAATAAATGGTATTCATAACACATTTATCATAGTATAACCTGTGGAAAATAAATAGGTTTTATAAACATTTTATCATAGTATAACCTTGGAATATAAACAGGTTTCATAAAAATATTTTCATCATAAACATAAACCATTTAGATAAAAAACAAGAATGGTATCCTTGGATCATATCCCTAGTAAATCATAAGTAACATCAAAAGATGACATCTTAGATGGAAAATTATTTTAAAATACTTGGAACATTTCTTAAGGAAAACATCTTTTCCAATTTGAAAAAATCTTTTTAAAATATAAAACATTTTCAAAATATTTTTCTTTGAAAATAACCTTGGAAATTTATAAAGGAACTTTAAATATCATTTAAAACATTTCTTGAAGAAAATATCATTTCCACTTTGAATAAAGATTTTTAAAATAGAAAATATTTTCAAATAATTTTATTTGAATATAACCTTGAAAATTTATAAAGGAATCTTAAAATAAAATGAAGATCTTGATAGTGGGAAATTATTTTATATCATAAATGTTAAAAAAAATATTCCTTTCACATTTTTGGTAAAATCCAAATGGCACTTATTTGAAAAATGAAATAAATATTCCTTTTTAAAATACTTTTTAAAAAGTAAATAATGGGTAAGAATTTATTTAATAAACCCTTTGGAGAAATTTAAAAAAAATTTGAATAATTTTTTAGAAAACATTGATATGGAAGAAAAAAGGTTTTCAATCGAAAAGATAAATAAATTCAGTTTTATTTAAAAAAATTATTTTGGAATCTTGAGTACATAAAGAGAGGAAAATAAAGGGAAAACATTTATTATAAATAATTAACTATAGGAGAATAAAAGTGACAAGTTTCTTGAGATATAGATCATAATATTTTAAAATTAGAAGCATAAATATAAACCATCTCGATAAACAAGGAGATTGTATCGTAAAACCCTTAACAATTTAGTAATTGTGAATCATAAACCCCATGAATAAATTAAATTAAAAGAAAATTATAATATAATGATAATTATTGAGTTAAAAGTCTATTTTTTAATTCTTTATTCCCTTTGTTTTGGAAATAAAAAATTTATTTTTAAATGGTTAATTACTAACTCTTTTATGACCAAAGTATTTCAAGAATTTTTTTATCCTATATACATTGAGAACTTTGTTTTACGAAAATAAATTCATATTTTATCATTACAATTTTCACAGTGCATATGATAAAAATAATACTCACAAGAATTTAAATAATAACTCATTCCATGATTATCGTAATGATATCAAATACAATTTATATCGTACACACCAGATATAATTTATATCGTACACACCATATATGAGTTATATCATACATGCTGTCGAGTCTTTCATAATAACAATATTTTCATAATAATATAAATCATAATAAATCTCATAATGAAAAACATTAGACTCATTTATCATACCCAAAGAACTATATCGTAATGAAAGAAAATATTTTAAATGAAAACGATGTTGTGTATTATATGATAATAAAAACAATTTTGTGTTTCAGTTTCAATATGACCGTTAGAGTGCCATGTGTCCAAGTCCCACTGAGATTTTTAGAGAAAATTCAACCATTAGAGATCAATATAAACATTGGGACGAATTCCTATAAAAAATAGGTCATTTGAACGAGCTCAAAGATATGAATTCGAGACACCATGTGAGAGCTCTGCTAAATTTGATTAGTGTGAAAACTCTAAAGTTTACAAGTTGTGAACTACTTTTTCCACATACTTGTAACTCTTAATAGTTTGTTTTTCTTTGGGTGACACAAATATTTTGTTAATACAATCAAGGTATTTAGGGGACAACAAGATAGAACTGTGCCAATATTTTTCGGATCGAGGGCTTCTGAGGCTAGGAAGACAGAGGTGCTGGTCACCTTCTTAATATAAGGATTTCAGGAATAGATAGACAAACCAAATCCAATAATCTTATCGAGGGATTAACCTAGTGTGGGTAATACATAATTTATTGAAATATAAATCAAGGGACCTTTATCCTAGGTTATTAGATACCCTTATCTTTGGGTTAAAATAATTGTATTTATTTTCTTGTATTTCATTTCTGCTGCAATTGTAATAGAAAGAGAATTGTTTTATCTATTAATTTTTTATTATGTATTCTATTTATCACAATTTCTCTGATTATGATATTTTTTTATTAAATTATGATTACAATTTTTTGTGATTACAATTAAATCAATTACTATGATTACGATTATATATACTGTGAGGTAGAATCATATTTTTGGTGACCTGTGACTTATAAAATATCAAAATCAACATTATTAAAATATATTTATAATTATACCTAAGATAAGATTACAAATCTTACACTTGATGATTTATTATCACGCATACCAAGAGCCTAATAGTTGACATGGTGGTGATGATCAGCAACTGGCAGGAAGCACCCTCCCTTTGGGCACTATAGGTCTCTTCCCTGAGGGCTCAATCCTCCTCTAAGATTCAAGGCCATTGGGTGTGCTGGATTCCTCCATATACGGGGCTCAAGATAAATTTGGATGGCTCATGTTTATAGAGGGACATGAGTGGAGGAGGGGTTGTCCGGGAAGGTAGGGGGAGTGTGTTTTTGTCCTTTACAACACATTATGGCAGCTACACATCCATACAAGTAGAGGCACATGCTGTGTTAACTGGTCTCACCCTTTACTGGCAAGATAATATCTTCCTCTCCTAAGTGGAAACAAACTCAATTATCATTAGAGACTCCTTTAATGGTAGATAATCCACCCCTTGGTTGATATCCTATATCATTAGAAAATGTATAAGGCTCCTCAACGGTAACACTAAGGTGACCCACACTTGGCGTGAGGGGAACAAACTTGCAGATCACTTGGCATCCTTGGTGGGTCAAGGTTCTACTGTCACGCGCTTATCTAGAATTTCCTTATTCAAACCAGAGGGGGTGAATTTGATTCGAGGGGATTCCCTTGGTATTCATTATTTTAGGCCTCCATAGATGCTGTTATTCCTTCTCCTCCCTTGTGAACTTTTCCTCTTGAATAATAAATTAAAATTTATGGTTATAGTTCTATGACTAGAATCATATATAGATATATTTCTTCTTGTTAAGTAGCTAATAATATTTGGAAGAAGTTATAAATCACTCATTTTGGAACTTCTAATGTTTTTGAGACTAGAAGATCTATGTAAAGATATGATTACCAAGCTTTTGAATTTCCTTATAGAGAACCTATTTTTAAGGTAAAAAAAGGTTTATGAAAATTGTTAATAGTTTAGAAGTTATGGGTGAAAAAATATTAGATGATGGAATTCTTGTTGAAAATATCATTAATATTATTCCAAATGAGTGGGAATCAAAGAGAACAACAATTGATGAATCTAAGAAGATTACAAATCTTACACTTGATGATTTATTTGGAGCTCTCTTAAAATATGAGGGTAAGATGAAAAGTGATGTTTAGAAAGTTAAAAAATAAGAATGGTGCAGTTTCTTTTACTTCTGATTCAAATTCTATGAAATCTCAGTCTCCTGATAATATTGTTAAATCAACAAATAAAAAGGTGGTTACTCAATTATACTCAAGTGATTTAGAACATTATAAGAATGATTTATCCAATCATGCTCGAATAATGGATAAGATTATTGGTAAAAAGTATTTTTAATACCATTACAAGAAAATTAACAAGGAAAGAAACAACAATAAAGATTCTAAAGTTACCTGTTCCAAATGTAAAAGAGTTGGACATATAAGACCTTACTATGTAAAACTAAAAAGGAAAGATAGAAAGGAAATTAATTTTTATAGAAATCAAAAAAAGTATTAAAATTAAAAAGGGAGTAAATTCTTGAAAGATAATGAATCATGGAGTTCTAGTGGAAGATATTATTCTGATAATTCTTCAGATAATGAAAATTTCTGACAGAGGAATACTAGTCTCTAAGCCAGAATACCTTTTGAAAATAAATGTTTTATGGATAAGGTACACAATTCCCATTCTTTAAAAAATACATATTTTAATGAAAACTATCCCAATGAGAAAGTTTATATTTCTTCAGATGAAGAAAATTACTCAGTATAAGATAATATTTTACCATCATATGTAGAAGTCTTTATATTTTCTAAATTTCTTGAAAATTAAAATTGTAAATTAAGTAAGAAACTTGATAAAAAAAATTCTAGAATAAATGTTTTGAAAAAATAAGTATCAGATATTTCAAAATATCTTGATAAGAAAACTTTTTTAAATTGATTATTTTTCTAAAAACCTTGAGGAGTCTAATTTTGAAAAGGATAATATTTTTAAGGATTTTGAAAAATCTATTTATGAGAAAAGTGTTTTAGAAACAACACTCACTTCCAAAACTAATTAATGTGAGGATAAGGATTTAGTTGTAAAACTAATGTATGTATTTTTTTCTTTAAATAAACTTATATCAAACTTTAATTATAGTAAGGAAGGTTTTGATAAAATTTATAAACAACTTCATCCTCATGGAAATAGTTCTGTATTTGGTTATTCTCATTCAAAACCTGTTTTAATAAAGTTTTTACCTAAAAGTGATCCTTTTTATACTAAGTATAAAAGTGAAGGGTATTTGATGTTATTAATATTTTCATGACTCATTATATTCCCCCTTTACTTATTTTATATGAAATGTGCATAATTTGTGTGAAATATTAATGTTTTAATATTAAGTATAATATTTGAGCATTTTTAGAAGTAGTCAAATTGAGTCAGTTTAATGTTTTAATTATAACTATCACTATACTGATCCAAATTGTGTGGTTCTTGTTTTTTAGGATTATCCTTTGAATATAAAACATTTCATTAGAAGGCACCATGATCCAATTCTTCCATTTGAAGGGTCATATGGTCCTCACAAACAAGACCAAAGAATCTGTGAACAAACTGGACTAGACTTAAAGATTTATTTACTGGGCTCAATACAGACGTCCAAAAACCTTAAATCTCCGTCATAATTCGGGGGATACTACATGTCATCTTGGATAAAAATTTCATGGCCCAAATCTAAGTACAAGGGGCCCAAATAAATCTTTGAAGTCTAGCCCACCATTCTGTCGGAGAATGAAAATCAGTATAGTATTCATAACATATCTCCTGATTTAATCATCCAAGCGAGCTGATATTTTGCAGTGTGAAAGAGGAGATGTAGGCGGCCTACTTTTTTGAAGAAACCATTCGGATTTGAAGGCATCTTAATATTCAAAAACCCTTTCACATTATGGACTTCAAAAAGACTGGATTGAAATGGACAGTTTAAGTTTGTTTATGAAACCGGCCATAACTTTTTATAATTACGTCCAAATGACTCCAAATTTTGAGAGTAGTTGGCCAACATTATTTTCTACAACTTTGAAGAAGGAGATATTTGAAGATTCGGCTGTATGAATTTCCAAATTGGCGATTCAAGTGGAGGGACAGATTGGGAATGCAAACAGTCCACTCCTTGGGCTATAAATACTCTCTCCTTCTCTCCTTGAGAGGGGTTGGCATTTCAGAAGAGAGGATATCATATTGGCATGAACAAAGCCTTGACAAAGGCTTGGGAGTACCTTCCATACTCAAGTTTTCACTTGATATACCTTTCCTCCTCTCTTTGTTTTCACTTACTTTTGTGTTCTTCATTTTTGTAATCTTGTAATTCTCTTTCTTTGTAATTCTGTTTTAATGCAAGTTACTTCTTCAATATCTCTTATTCTCATCCACCTTCTGTAGTTTAATATTTATGTTCCTAAAATAGTTTAAATTCAGTTGAATCCCCTTCCCTTCTTTTTCTTCCTCATTCAATCGAAAATCCGTTTTTAATTATCATCATCGTTCATGTGTGTGTGTCAACGTACCACTCTTTTCTAATCCCTTTCTTTTTCTTCTATTCTTAATTTATCATCATAATTATTTTAACCAAAATATTAAACATCCAAATGGATGAGTAAATTTTTCATTGGGGTGAGTTATAATTTGGGGATGTTAAGTGATTGAGAGTTTTGCTCGATGAGTATTCTTTAAATTAATATTGTGTATGTTAAACTTAATATGTCATGGATTAATGATATGTTTTGTTTAACGAGTGGTTTCCATGGATTATTGGAACCATAAATACACTACCATAAATAAGTTTTGATTTAGATTAGAACCCTAAGTTAAGTTAAGGCTTGGATTAAAGCCTTCACACTTAGGAATTCCAATCAACGTCAACTTATGACATGGGTGTTAATTTAATGCAATACAAAGTAAGGCTCAAGGATATCACATGCTTAACTCCCCAATGATGAACTCACCCCAATATTTATCAATTTGGTAAATCAAAAATCATCCATAAATCATTTCAATTAAGCTCTGCAAACAAACCCCCCTAATAAAAATACAATCAACTAAAAACAAACAACTACTACAAAGTATCATCGCTGAGGATTCGACCCGAGTGCTGCTATACACATTAGCAGAGCACCGAAACTTTGACCGGTCGATAGGCAACAATCGGACGTTCGTTTCAAATGGCACCGTTTCCGGGGATGGTGGTTTATGTAGTCATTAGTTTCTGGTTATTTTAAAAAAAAACCAAAAAAAAAACAAAAATTAAAAAAAAAAATTGAAAAAAAATCACAAAGAAAAACCCGTCTTCTCATAAAAATCATAAACTGAAAAAATACAAAGAAAAACCCGTCTTCCTCTTTCTTCCAAAATCTCTCTGAATGCCCCGTAGCCTTCCAAACAATCCCTCGGATTTGTTTGACCCTGAAATTGAGCGAACACTTCGCCAACTTAGGAGGAACATAAGAGATACTCAAATAATTCAAGAACCAGTCCTCATCCAGTTGAAATTAAAATGGCCAATCCCAGGGAACAAAACCTAAAAGAACTTGTTGCCCCTGATATGAATTACCAACCTCTTGGTATTCAATATCCAAACATTGAAGCTGATTTCGAACTCAAATCGGGTTTGATTCATCTTCTCCCTCATTTTCACGGGCTAGCCGGTGAGGATCCACATCTTCACCTTAAAGAGTTCCAAGTAGTATGCTCTACCATGAAGCCTCAAGGGGTTTCTGAAGAACAAATAAAGCTTAGAGCTTTCCCTTTCTCCATAGCTGACTCTTCCAAGTCATGGCTCTACTACCTCCCTCCTGGTTCTATAACTACATGGAATGACATGAAGAGACTTTTCCTTGAGAAGTTCTTTCCCGCTTCCCGAACAACTTCTATCCGAAATGAAATAAGCGACATCCGTCAATTCCCTAATGAATCACTCCATGAGTATTGGGAGAGGTTCAAAAATCTTGTGGCAACTTGTCCACACCATCAAATCCCTGACCAACTCCTGATCCAATACTTCTATGAGGGGTTATTGGCTATGGAGCGAACTCTCATTGATGCTGCAAGTGGCGGTGCTCTTGTTGACAAAACTCCTGCAGCTGCAAGAGATCTCATAAGTAACATGGATGCAAACACACAACAATTCCATACTCGAGCACATGCTCAAGTGAAACAAGCCCAAGAGAATCAATCCATAGAGCCCAACAAGATGACTGAGTGGATGAGTGAACTTACAGGTCTTGTGCGTCAACTAGCGGTGGCTACCAAAGCCCCAACCTCATCTTCTCCACAATCACTATTCCCTGGACCTATCAAGAATTGTGGAATCTGCAACTCTCCATCTCATCCGACTGACACATGTCCACAACTTCAAGATGATCCATCTGATTCATCTAGTCCAATGGAGCTCAATGCGGCATATGCTCAGCGAAACTTCAACCCTCAACAATCAGGTCAGTTTGTTAGAAACTTCAACCAACCCCACTCTTAGCCCTTCTCTTCTACCTTTAACCCACCTCTGAGGTATGGTAATCCCATTTCTCATCCTCCTCAATTCCCTCCTCAAAACCCAAACCAATTCCAATATGGTCAAGGTGGTGGTAACTTCCATCAACCTTATCCTTTTGTTCCTCAACCTCAAAGGAACAATCCTCCTCCTGGATTCCACTATCCTAACGAGCCTTCCCAATTCCCCACCCAATACAATTGCTTTCCCAAGAACCAAAATCAAGGCAATCCCAACCAGGGACAAGCCTCTTCTTCCAAGCAACCATGGGAAAGTCCCGTGGAAGATCTTGCATCCTTCACCCATTCTAGCCTCAAGAACATTGAAACCCAAATAGGTCAACTTGCATCCCACCTTAGCCAGCAACAACCATCCAATTCATCCCAACTCCCAGCTCAACCATTACCCAACCCTAAGGGTAATGTAAGTGTAATTTCACTTAGATCGGGAAAGCAAATTGCAATGCCCCATGCTGATAGCTCTACCTCCCCTTTCGATGTTGATCTATAAAATGAAAAGAACAAAAAGCTGGAAAAGGAACTTGAATCCACTCCTTCACCTCCTTCCATTCCTCTAAGGAACCCAATCCCTTTTCCTCAAGCCATCTCCAAGCCTAAGAAGTCCTTTGAACCTGATCCTGAAATGCTTGACATGTTTAGACTTGTTGAAGTCAACATTCCCCTCTTAGATGCCATCAAACAAATCCCTAAGTATGCCAAGTTTCTTAAGGAATTGTGCACCCATAAGAGGAAACTTAGGAACATTGAAAATGTTTCAACCCAACAGTCCATTCCCATGATGTGCAAAGATCCAGGGACCTTCACAATTCCATGTCAAATAGGGAGTTCCAACATTGATGATGCACTCATAGACCTAGGAGCCTCAATAAATGTCATGCCCAAATCCATTTTCTCCAACCTTGGTCTAGGTCCCTTGCACCCAACGGGTGTTGTCATTCAATTAGCCAATCGAAGCACTGCCAGTCCTGAGGGGATAATTGAGGATGTTCTTGTTCGGGTCAATGATCTTATCTTCCCAGCTGATTTCTATGTCCTTGACATGGAAGGTGAGACGACCTCTTCTCGATCTCCCCTAATTCTAGGAAGACCATTCCTCATGACTGCGAGAACCAAGATTGATGTCCATTCAGGCATCTTATCCATGGAATTCTGTGACCAACTGGTCAAGTTCAACATTTTCCAAGCCATGCGATACCCATATGAGGATCACTCTGCATTCTCAATCCATGCTTTTGAGGACACTTCTAAGATTCAATCGAACCCCAATCCACCATGTTCTTCATGTTCTAATGATAAAGGATCTTGTGAAATCTGCACCATGATTAACAAAGTCATAAATGGTGAAGTTGATGTGGACCTCTCATTCATAGACTCCATCAATCTAGAGGAACTTGAAAACTCTCTTAAATCCCACATCAACTCTGATCTCTACTGCTCCACCTTGGACAGTGTTGAGGAAAATGATCCAAACCCATATGGAATCCCTTCTCCTGCTCCTAACTTGTCTAGCTATCAAATCAAGGCTGAAACTGATCTAAAACCACGTCCTTCACACCTCAAGTATGCATTCCTTTTCCATGATCCCTCCTACCCTGTCATTATCTCTGCTTCACTTTCTGAAACTGAGGAGTCCCAACTTGTTCAAGTGTTAGAGGAAAACAAAAATGCCTTAGGTTGGACCCTAGAGGATATTCCAGGAATCAACCCTTCCCTTTTCATGCATCACATCCATCTAGAGGAATCATCCAAACCAATTAGGCAACCTCAAAGAAGACTCAATCCACTCATACTTGAGGTAGTTAGGGAAGAGATTACCAAGCTTCTTCAAGATGGTATTATCTACCCAATTTCTGATAGTGAATGGGTTAGTCCAATTCAAGTCGTTCCTAAGAAGGGAGGGATAATAGTTGTCACAAATGAACATGGAGAAGTGGTCACAACTCGAGTGAAAAACAAATGGCGTGTGTGCATCAATTATCGCAAATTGAATGCTGAAACACGAAAAGATCACTACCCACTTCCTTTCCTTGACCAAATGCTTGAGAGATTGGTCGGAAAGTCACACTATTGCTTTCTTGATGGTTACACCGGCTACTTCCAAATTCCAATCGCACCTCAAGACCAAGAAAAGACCACATTCACTTGCCCCTTTGGAATCTATGCCTATAGGCGAATGCCTTTTGGCCTTTGTAATGCTCCTGCAACATTCCAGCGGTGTATGATGAGTATCTTTTCTGAATTCATTGAGAATTGCATGGAGGTCTTCATGGATGACTTTACCATTTATGGCGAGTCATTTGAATCTTGCTTACATTCACTCTCTTTGGTCCTTCAAAAGTGTGTCAAGTGCAACCTTGTGCTGAATTTTGAAAAATGTCACTTCATGGTTTCAAATGGGATTGTTCTAGGGCACATAATTTCTCAAGAGGGTATCCAAGTTGATCCAGCCAAAATTGAGGTGATCCAATCACTTCCTGAACCCAAATCAGTTCGAGACATTCGGTCCTTCCTTGGTCATGCCGGTTTCTATCGGCGATTCATTCAGAACTTCAGCAAGATTTCCCTCCCACTCACTCATTTACTTCAAAATGATGTCACATTCAATTTTGATGAGGCTTGCAAGAGAGCCTTCATTGAACTCAAATCTGCTCTCACATCTGCTCCAATAATCCAACCCCCAGATTGGTCCTTACCATTTGAATTGATGTGTGATGATTCTGATAGGGCCATTGGGGCTGTTCTTGGTCAAAGAAGAGAAAACATTCCTTATGTCATCGTTTATGCCTCAAAAACATTGGATGAAACTCAATCACACTACACTGTGACTGAAAAAGAACTTTTAGCTGTGGTTTTTGCCTTGGATAAATTCCGGCCCTATCTCTTAGGTGCCAAAATCATCATCTTCACGGACCACTCAACATTAAAGTTCTTACTTAAGAAAAGTGATTCCAAACCAAGGCTAATAAGATGGATTTTAATGCTCCAAGAGTTTGACCTTGTGATAAAAGATAAACCTGGAAAAGAAAACCCTGTGGCTGACCACCTGAGTAGAATTTCTAATTCTTCTCATTTTGAAATAATTGATCCTGAATTTCCAACTGAACACCTCTCCTCTCTCACTCCAAAGTTACCATGGTATGCCCCAATTGTCAATTACTTGGTTTCCGGTGTTTTCCCTGAATATTTTTCAAAAGAACAAAAAGAAAAGATGAAAAGTGATTCAAAGCATTATTTTTGGGAAGATAATAAACTTTGGAAAACCGGGGCTGACATGGTAATTAGGAGATGTGTTGATGAAACTGAACAATCCTCCATCTTGGAATTCTGCCACTCAATGCCTGGAGGTGGCCACTTTGGACCACAAAGGACTTCTTGAAAGGTCCTAGATTCTGGATTCTTTTGGCCTTCACTCTTCAAGGACTCACACGACTTCTGTCAATCATGTCCCACTTTCCAAAAGTTTTTCCACAATTTCCAAAAGAAACGAAATGCCTCAAAAGCCATTAATCTTCTGTGAGCTTTACGATGTTTGGGGCATCGATTTCATGGGACCATTTCTCCCTTCCAATGGATTCTAATACATTCTTCTTGCATTCGATTATGTTTCTAGGTGGGTCGAGGCCAAACCCACTAGGAAAGATGATGCTCAAACTGTGAGTGAGTTCCTCAAAACCCATATCTTCCATCGATTCGGAACACCACGTGCTTTGATAAGTGACTTAGGAACTCATTTCTGTAATAGAACCATGGAGTCACTTTTGAAAAAGAATGGGGTTGTACATAAAACATCCACTGCATATCACCCTCAAACAAATGGAATGGCTGAACTTTCTAACAGATAAGTGAAAAGAGTGCTTGAAAGAATTGTTAAGCCCACAAGAAAAGACTGGCCCGATAGACTTGGTGAAGCACTTTGGGCCTATCGAACAACCTATAAGACACCCATTGAGATGTCTCCATTTAGGCTAGTTTTTGGTAAAGCCTGTCATTTACCAGTTGAAATCCAACATAAGTCATTTTGGGTTGTCAAAACTTGTAATTTTGATTGTGAAAAATCTGGTGAAGAAAGATTGTTGCAGTTGACTGAATTGGAGGAGCTTCGACTCGATTCGTATGAGAACTCCATTCTCTACAAAGAAAAGGCAAAGTCACTCCATGACAAGAACATTCTTCGAAAGGTATTTCATGAATGTGAAAAGGTAATGCTCTTCAATTCTCGATTTCGACTTCACCCAGGTAATCTGAATTCTCATTGGGATGGACCTTTTATTATTACTAATGTTTACCCATTTGGTGCAGTGCAAGTCGAAGACCCTTCTTCAAAAATAACATTCACAGTTAACGGACATCGGTTAAAGCATCACCATGAGAGGTCTCACAATCCAGGAACCACGTCGACTTCCATCGAAACCCCATCCACTTCAATAGAACCACCACTGGATGGAGACCCGCCAAATCCAAACCAGGGGGCACCTCTTTACCTTTAACTCTCTCTCTCCTCAATCTCTCTTCCCTCTCTTCTTCTCTCTATTTCTTCTTCTTCCTCTCTCCCTCTCATTTTTTACAACATTCTTCCACAACCTTTTTTTCTATTTTCTCTTTTGTGTGGATGTGTCAAAATTTTTTTTTTTTAAAAAATTAATTAAAAAAATGAAAATTAAAAAAAGGGGTGTCATAATTACTCATAATCCAATATTGAAATTCTGTCCAACCATTTTTGGGGAGTCAAAAGGCTTGTTTTAAACTCAAATATATCGAATTTTTATCTCAAACTTGGGTAAAAAATTTTGTGTCAATAACAAACATTTTGAATGAACAATTTTTGGTGGAAAAAGATTCTCCCCTACCGTGAGGAATAACATTAGCCTTCATGCCAAGGTCATATATGGCCATCTTTTTCATTGTGTGTCTTCACCACTGATTGTGAGTCTTGAGTTTGTGGACCTTCGAGCTGAATTTCCATCTTTTGTGTGCATTAATATGATAGAGGCATTTTCTAAGCCACATGAGAATCAGAATAGCCAAATAGCCTCCCGTTACCCTTACATTGATCCTACTTTTGAAAGCCCATTTGAGACTATGAAAACCTTTCTTTTGATAGCCACATTACAAGCCTAATACCTTTTCCCACCCAACATCTTCATGGATTTTCATTGTACAATTTATTGAAATTTAAGTGTGGGGGGAATGGACTTCATTTTTGGGCGTACTTTCATTGATTTCCAATGTGTCATCATATGCTTGAGGGAAAGCATCCATTCAAGTGTGGGGGAGAGGTTGTAATTTTGTAAGCTTTGGGGTGTATATGTGTAATTGTCATTTGTACAAAAGTCATTGAAAAGTGTTAAAAAAAAAATGAAAAAAATTATATAAAAAAAATGAAAAAAATAAAAAAAAGGAATGGGTTGTGTCTTGGGTGGGTCAAAAATCATTCATCATCAACCTTTGTTCGTGTTATAAATTAGTTCCATGTGGAGATCAAGCATGGGTTGGGAGATGACTGTGAGACTTGTTTCAAGCACAACTTTCGAAAAAAAAAGCAAAAAAAGAAAAAAAGAACACTTGAATCATCTTGTATTGTGTCATTATTGGAAGTCTTCCATGTTGTACATATTCCATAATCTCACCCTATTCCATTTTCTATCTCCCTCACTTTTCATTCATCACACATTCATGCCCTTGTAAATATGTGTTTCTATTTCCTTTCAAATCAAATTTCAAAAAAATGTGCATTGATTTTTCCATGTTGGTGTTTTTAACCCCTCTTTTCCTTTGGACATTATATACCTACCGTCCCATAGCCACTGAAAAACCCCTTAAAATACCTCTTGATTCTTTTACACATTAGATTTGGGAATGAAAGCTGAGAGCTCTTACAAACTCTTGATTTTCACTTTTTGTGGGTGAATGAGTGAACCTCCTAAAATACATTTTTATCATCTTGAGAGGAGTACGTTTTGAGTGACTACATTTTCCAATTCAAACCTTGAACATGAAAAAATGAATTGTTTCTGATGCATTATTTTGAACCAAATTTGTGATGGAATTCAATATGGATGAGTGAAATATTCTAAACCTCCCCTGATTGGAGAAAACAAAATTTTAATATTTGTTGGTGAGTGAAAATGATTTTGTCATGTTTTTATATTTGTTGCACATGAGGACACGTGCAAATCTAAATGTGGGGGAGTTGATGTTATTAATATTTTCATGACTTATTATATTCCCCCTTTACTTATTTTATATGAAATGTGCATAATTTGTGTGAAATATTAATATTTTAATATTAAGTATAATATTTGAGCATTTTTAGAAGTAGTCAAATTGAGTCAGTTTAATGTTTTAATTATAACTATCACTATACTGATCCAAATTGTGTGGTTCTTGTTTTGTAGGATTCTACTTTCAATATACAACATTTAATTAGAAGGCACCATGATCCAATTATTCCATTTGAAGGGTCATATGGTTCTCACAAACAAGACCAAAGAATCTGTGAACAAAATGGACCAGCCTTGAATATTTATTTACTGGGCTCAATACAGAAGTCCAAAAACCTTAACTATCCGCCATAATTTTGGGGACACTACATGTCATCTTGGATAAAAATTTCATGGCCCAAATCCAAGTACAATGGGCCCAAATAAATCTTTGAAGTCCAGCCCACCATTCTGGCCGGGAATGACAATCAGTATAGTATGCATGACATATCTCCTGATTTAATCATCCAAGAGAGCTGAGATTTTTCAGTGTGAAAGAGGAGATGTAGGTGGAAGACTTTGTTGAAGAAACCATTCGGATTTGAAGGCATCTTAATATTAAAAAACCCTTTCACATTATGGACTTCAAAAAGACTGGATTGAAATGGACAGTTTAAGTTTGTTTATGAAACCGGCCATAACTTTTTATCCTTACGTCAAAATGACTCCAAATTTTGAGAGTAGTCGGCCAACATTATTATCTAAAACCTGGAAGAAGGAGATATTTGAATATTCGGCTGTCTGAATTGCCAAATTGGCTATTCAAGTGGAGGGACAGATTGGGAATGCAAACAGTCCACTCCTTGGGCTATAAATACTCTCTCCTTCTCTCCTTGAGAGGGGTTGGCATTTCAGAAGAGAGGATATCATATTGGCACGAACAAATCCTTTCCAAAGGCTTGGTAGGACCTTCCATACTCAAGTTTTCGCTTGAGAGACCTTTCCTCCTCTCTTTGTTTTCACTTACTTTTGTGTTCTTCATTTTTGTAATCTTGTAATTCTCTTTCTTTGTAATTCTGTTTTAATGCAAGTTACTTCTTCAATATCTCTTATTCTCATCCACCTTCTGTAGTTTAATATTTATGTTCCTAAAATAGTTTAAATTCAGTTGAATCCCCTTCCCTTCTTTTGCTTCCTCATTCAATCAAAATCCATTTTTAATTATCATCATCGTTCATGTGTGTGTGTCAACGTACCACTCTTTTCTAATCCCTTTCTTTTTCTTCTATTCTTAATTTATCATCATAATTATTTTAACCAAAATATTAAACATCCAAATGGCTGAGTAAATTTTTCATTGGGCTGAGTTATAATTTGGGGATGTTAAGTGATTGAGAGTTTTGCTCGATGAGTATTCTTTAAATTAATATTGTGTATGTTAAACTTAATATGTCATGGATTAATGATATGTTTTGTTTAACGAGTGGTTTCCATGGATTATTGGAACCATAAATACACTACCATAAATAAGTTTTGATTTAGATTAGAACCCTAAGTTAAGTTAAGGCTTGGATTAAAGCCTTCACACTTAGGAATTCCAATCAACGTCAACTTATGACATGGGTGTTAATTTAATGCAATACAAAGTAAGGCTCAAGGATATCACATGCTTAACTCCCCAATGATGAACTCACCCCAATATTTATCAATTTGGTAAATCAAACATCATCCATAAATCATTTCAATTAAGCTCTGCAAACAAACCCCCCTAATCAAAATACAATCAACTAAAAACAAACAACTACTACAAAGTATCATCGTTGAGGATTCGACCCGAGTGCTGCTATACACATTAGCAGAGCACCGGAACTTTGACCGGTCGATAGGTGACAATCGGCCGTGCGTTTCAGTATTGTAATAATTTTTTTTTCTTAAATAATATTTAATCCGTATGGTTCCACAAATCTCATTTTTCAAAACAAATTTGGATTCCTAGAATTTTATTTACTAACATTTCCAGACCCAGAAAAGTTTGGGTTCCAAAAATCTAATTGTTTTATTTTTAGGAAAACAAAGGAAGTACCAACAATAAGAATACATTGTACATGGATAGTGGATGTTCCCGAAATATGATTGGTAACAAATAATTCTTTGAAAATATTATCGAAATTAAAGGTGGAAGAGTTACCTTCAGAGACAATGCTCAAGAAAAGATTGTTGGTATAAGTAACATTTTTCTTCTTGGAAAAGTTCTAATTTCAAATGTTTTATTTGTAAAAGGTCTTAAGAACAACCTTATAAGAATAATTCAATTATATGACGAATGTTACCTTGTGAATTTTAGAAATTATAAATGTGTAGTACACAATTCCAAGGATGAATTCATTCTTTCTACCCATTGTTATGAGAATGTTTATACACTAAAATTAGAAGACCTTATGAGCCAAGACTTACCTTGCCTTAGTAAAATGTAAGACCAATCATGGTTATAACATAAAATGTTAGGACAATGTAACCTTAGGAACTTATATAAATTAACTAAGAAAAGACTTGTTAAGGATCTACCGTAACTTAGATTTGATTATTCAAAAGTCTGTGACCCTTGTCAATATGGAAAAAAACATAATTCAAGTTTTAAATCTATTATTGAAGTCTCAATTACTAATGATTTATAGTTAGTGCACATGGATATTTTTGTTAATACAAAAACTGGAAGTATTGGTGGCAAGTAATATGTATTTTTTTAGTTAATGATTACACTAGAAATACATGGGTCTATTTTCTAGAAAATAAATATGAAGATTATTTTTATTTTAAAAATTTTGTAGCTAGACTTAAAAATTAGAAAAAACTTTTAAGAACTCGGATCTTCATTTCAGGTATGGATCCTGTTTTTCATGTGTTTTGATAAAATGAGGAGTTTCTGGAAATTTAATGAGTACACACCGTGTAATTTGGAGTACACTGACGCACAACTATCGTGGGGTGTGGAAAAAAAATTTATTTACTAATTTAAAATGTAGTATAGTGGTTAACCTAGGTTGTCTCCCGATGAGGAGTGCACACAAAATAGTTTTTCACTTTTTATTTAGAGAAAACGTTGGGTGTTTTTGAAATTGTTTGGTTTTAAAATCAAAGTGAGAAATGAAACAAAAGGAAGAAATTGAGAAAAAGATTAAAGAAAAATATATAATGAAAGTTATTTGAAAACTATTTTATGAGATGGGTGATCAAGTCAGGGTCGGTTTTATAATTGCAATGCTATCCTTGTTCCATTTAATTCAATCCTCTTCTGCTAAGGTGATTTAATTGAGATTCCATAATTAATTCAACTCACTTATTTGGTTAAATGGTTTAACAAAATTCTATTTTGGTATACACTTATTCCATTGTGTGATAGATTTGTAGTGAACACGCCCAATTATATAAGGCAATTCCCAATCGGGTATTGTTTATCCTAAATAATCCTGAATATTCACCACCCCTCCCACACATACTAGAGATCACTAGGTACTTCACCACTAAGACCTGATATTTATTCTATCAAATATATACCATAACATAATGGAGGGAGAAAAATTATCATTTATCAAAGAAATAATAACAACATAATAGAAAATCAAATACGATCGCATAAGATAATAAATTCTATTTTTAGAATTTGAAAACAACTTCGCAGAAGAGAGAGAGATTTTATTCAGTCAAATGTAAGAAATCAAAGCATTAAAAATATAAAAACTTCCCTCCCTCAATCAACTCATATGTTTACCCCACTATGGTAAGGGTAATTGAGATAAAAGGGTAAGAATAAGGCATTATGGAACTTGAAGAACAAAAGAGAGAAACGAAGAACTCAAAAATAAATCCTCCAGAATCTGTCTGCCAGAAGTTCTCTTCGGTTTTGCCCTCTTCTGGCCGAATGAGGCAGAGTTACCTTCTTATATAATGTTGGTAATGGATTTTTACATCTACCCTCAAAATATCAGAGCCATTGGAGCCGTTTCAAGGAAGTTATGGCCACCTAAATAAAAGAGACTTTTCCTGGCTTCCAAACACTATTCCACCAACCCTTATTTAACCATTGAATTTGTGGCCTTAATAAATGAGTTTATTCCTGATATTTTTTTATCCTCTGACCCTTATAGTAATATTTCTAAAAAATATAAAATAAATGCATTTGGAGGTCAATTGGTCGAGATATGCTTCTTTGAATATGTCATAGTCTATTCTGCCGGCCAGAATAAATGTTCACATTGACCGAATTCTTTTGGCTTGTTGGAGTTATAATTGGATTTTTTTCCTGAAGACTTATATATATCCCATGAATCATGACATCCTAAAAAAAATCAATAAGGTGAATTGGATTAAAAATGTAGGAGTTATTCTCGAAATACAGAGGAAACATAAAACTGTTAAATGTCTAGAATTAACCAATTTTCACACTTAAGCTCAAAACTCACCAAAAATCATGAAATGATGAAAATAAACTGAAATTGATTAATGGGAAGGGATTAAATCATTTAAAAACATATAATTAATTATGAAAATATTATCTCTGTCATATACGCCGTGTACCCATTTGTCGTAGGTGATCGTGTACTGGCCGTGTAATGTTCGAGTACATGGCCGTGTGGGGTGACCTAGATACCACCTAAAGAAGGGCCTGATAAAGAAATATACATGCCATGTAATTTTAAAAGAAACATCATGTAATTTTCTTTTTAATTGTTATGCCATACCGGGGTCGCATCTAATTGACAAAAATCTCTTCTTCTAGGTCTGTCTCGTCCAAGAGCGATGGATACCGATGAATCTTCTATGGGCCTCCAACTCACCATCCATTCTTCAAATAGAACTCCGTAGGTTGTGTTGGAATCACATCAATGAGTTCTTACTTCTTCTAGAGCCTCATATATTGATTTCTCCTCTCTCATGAGATATTATTGGTTAATCATTTTAGATGTTTTTGTATATATAAGGCATTCTAGGTCAAATCAAAGGCTGGGATTCAAATATATCGATTGTACAACACCGAGGTAGGTGTTTTGTGCCTTTCCGTAGTTATTCTTTGAGTTATATGTGAAAAAGTGCCCAATAACTTGTTCGGGGTATTGCGTGGTTATGGTTTTTAGCCCTGATATATCCTACTATGACTTTTGTTCTTGAGTAGAGGATTTATGATTGTAAATAGGGTTATTTACCTTTCTATGGATGTGTTGCCCATGTTTTTTTGATATTGACTTTTTGGTCTAGATTTTCCGGTTAGGTTGCTTGCTTTACATGCCTAGTATTGTTAGGATGGAATGATTTTATCTGATGCCATTATATAATTATAGTTTTTTAGACAATTAGTTCTTGAAAGTTGTTATCCAAGTAGTTCTTAAGGTTTACTTTGTTCGTTGAACATCATTGTGCATGATTTACTTACACAGGGCTATGGGAACCTGGTATAGTAGACGATAGGGGGAATGGATGCTAAGGGCTTCCCCAGAGTGTCTTTTTAATTTCACATTGCAAGACCATAGGGGGGATGGATGTGAGTGATCCCTCAGAGTGTCTGTAGTTACTTGTTGTGAGACCATATGGGGAATTGGATGTTGAGTGCTTCCTCAGAGTGTCTATAGTTACAGATATGAGACCATAGGGGGAATTGACGGTGAGTACTTCCTTAGAGAGTCTATGGTAAAGCTAAATAAAAGGGGTTAGACTGTGATTACTTCCCATAGGGTTGCTTGTGTTTGATTGGTTGAACCAGAGGGGTTAGGATGTGAGTACTTCCCATAGGGTTACTAACGAAGCATTGTCGTGTGCGCTCTCAAAAATATTTATAACTAAGTGCAGCACAGTGGCTGACCTAGGTCGATCTCTTGAGGAGCTGTCACGATCAATCACTCACTACTTCTAATTAACTTATATATATTTAATAAAATGTTCAGAAATGAATATTTATAATTGAAAATGAAATACTAAAATTAAACATGCAATTCAATGCAAACAGAATAAATGCAAACAGAATGATGTTAGACAGAAAGGAGATCTTCCCAGGAGATTATCCAGAATGAACCTTCATCGCTTATTTATTAGATTCAAATATACTTAATGATCATGCTCCATTTTATGCATGAACATACTCTTCTACCTATGGGTGTGGATATACAATGCACTCAACGATCACCGAGAGACCGCACATTCACCTCCTCGATCGAGGGAGAATATTGTAGAAGAGAAAGTTAAGCCTCAGGTGGCAAGTGGAGACTCAAAGGCACATTTCCCACTAAGACCCCCCTCGGCCTAACTATAAGAAAATAAGAAACATAAAAAATTAATATTCAATGACTTGGGTTCAACACCGGATTGATCCCCCAGGAAGTTCCTCGGGTTAGCTACTCATAATCACAAGTAGAAGAGATCACGATGGAGAAGAATGAGGTGGAAGAACAAAAGATAAAAAGAATGAGAATGAGATGAATAAGAGAAAAATATATTAAAAATTTATAATACTATTACAATGTAAGGAAACTAAAAAACAATGAAAAATGACCACAAAGAAGTTCCAATGCTTTGAGAATGAGTGAGGATACATATTTATAGGGAGATGAGGTGAAAGAATTCTCTCCAAAATAATCCTCCAAATTATTCCGCATGTATGTCCCATTTAATGGCCGGATTTGTAACAACTTTCTTCATAAAATATGTTCCATAATGTCTCTTACGTTCACCCTACAAATATGAGATTTATTGGATCTCGGATGTAGGAGTTATGTCCGATTTAATGAGAGCTATTTAATCTGTCCATTTGACTCGCCGAATTTTCAATTCTTAAACTTCCTGTGACATTATTGCCCTTCAAACCATTGATTTACACGTTTCTTACTTAACAAAAGTTGTTCCAAATGTAATTTCTCGTCTCTACAGAAAATATGAGCCATTTTGGATGACTTTTCTCTATTATATGAATTTATTACCCAAATGAACCGTTTCTGCCCGGTGAGACGTTTCGTCTTCCACATACTGTGAGCATTCCCATAATGCCTTAATGATGGTATTTTTACTTAAAATTAACCATAGAAACGCCTTGTTGAATCCTATTTCATTTAAAACTAGAATCAATGCATTTTTAGGTGTGTGTTCCTATTTATACTTCCGTTACTTTGGTGGGTCCTATTCTGTCCGCCCAGAAACTTTTCAACTTCATTGAATTTTTATGACCACTAGATGATCGATTAATCCCTTTATCCAGAAGAAAAATATGAAGGAAATTAAATAAGGATTCTAAAAAAATTTTAATCATAAAATTTAGAAATACATTTAATGATAAATGAACAAAATACCCCTATGATAACAATCTATTAAAATTGCAGAATTAGGCCATTTTTGCATTTAAGCTCAAATTACCACTATAACCTAAAAATGTGAAAATTACCCATACAATAACACTATGGTGGGATTATAAACAATTATATGGATGTAATTGAAACTGTAGGATTGTTTAATTTTTATTAATTCCTTGTTTATTGCTTTATTTTTCATATTGCCTACCATATATATTCACTAAATGTTAGACACAGATCTTTGGGTGTTTGCCTAATGGAATTCATCTCACATCCTGTTTGGATCATGCTTTTGGGTCCAAAAATATTATATTGCTACAGGTATATATAAGGGCAATCACCCTTCTACTTCAGGTACTTTATTGGTGTAGAGATGGAGAGTATGAGACCAAGCTAAGGCTTGCGATGCTACTGGAGTTTATTTGTTTTCTTTATACATTGGTTTAGTACTTTATTCTAGCATTGTGACTTATTTGGCTGTTTTACTTGACATATGTATCATGAATCATTTATATATATGTGTGATCTAGTTTTTTATTACTTCCAATATTCCACTATTTACTTATTGCATGTTATTACTGCTTCTACTATTGTTATCTATTTATTTCTATTGTGTTACTCTGCCAATGAGGGTATAGTTTCCCCACTATCACACCCAAGGCCCTCACTGCTAGTCGGCAGCCTCTTGCATTTTGGGAAATTCTCTTGAGGCTATGTGACCAACTGAGTATGGGGAACCTCTAGGCGGATCCCAGAACCAGGATGTTACAAAGTGGTATCAGAGGAATTATTTTCTTCTTTAATTACTATTTAGAGCCTATAGAAAGGGATAAGAAGGAATAGGTACTTGGTAATAAGCTATGCCTAGGAGTAGCTAACCCATGTATAGGGAAAAGACAATTTACCTTGTATATTGAAATTTTTCTGGTTTTTAAATTATTAATGTTGATTTGATTTTACTGTTGGGTGATTCACATGTTTTGTGCTGTTATCGTTGATAATATTGAGGTTCTATTTTGTTGCAACCCGATGAGATGAGGGTATGATTTCTCATGAATCATATAGGTACTTTCTAGAGATCACATGTCTTGAATTCTTTCCATTCCATTTAGGGTGAATTACTGATTTCATGTTGTTATGATAGATATTGTGCTGGATATGCATGATGTTGTGATAGATGACTTGATAGAATACCTGCTATTTGATAGGGTATTATGAATAGGTAAGGTTTCATTTGAATGAACGCAAAAATTTGGTTCTTGAGGTGTTATGGGCCCTCATGGATCATAATTTGGTGGATAATTGCTTTGTTATTCCTTATATATGACATGTATAAGATTCCAAGCTTTGATTCGTGGGGAGTATGGGCTCTCACAGATCAGAATTTGGCACTTTGATGTTTTTAGTGTTTTTTGGGGTTTTATAGTAGTTTCTGAGGCTTATTGTCTGAAAAAACCCAGAATACACAGTGTGTATTATAGAATACATGATATGTATCCTTTTGTTTGGGAAGGAACTGTTTTTCTTAAGTACACACCGTATAATTATGTACACGCCATGTAATCAATAATCGTGTCACTGTCTATGTGGGCAGAGACATGGGGTTGGGAAATATTTGGGGGGACACGCCATGTTCCGGATGTACATGCCATGTTGTAGAGACTATGTGTATGGTTGTGTGAATAATGACATGGGTGGATCATGGGTAGCTAGTACACACCATGTTTGGAACAAACATGTCATGTAGAGTCAGCCGTGTAACTGGCCATGTGACTAACAACACAGGTCAGTGAAGTTCATCTAGTACATGCCCTGTCTGGCAAAAACATGCCGTGTAGTATTGTTCTAGGGGAACCATGTGGGTTAGTCATGTAGAAGAACTCAAGCAGGGGAACATGATTCAAGTACACACTGTGTCTTGGAGAAACACACCATGTGTATGGGGTGCTACACGACCAGAGTTGGCAGGAGTACATGCCCATGTGAAGGCATAAAGGAACACGCCGTGTAGGGGTTGTACATGCCATGTATCCCTATTTTGATAATCTTGAATGATTTCTTTATCCTGTTCCCTTATTATACTTTTAAGTTTCAGTTCTTGATAGTCTTGAACTAAGTGTGCACTTGACCTTGCAGAGTCATGCCACCAAGACGTCCTCCGGTTGTATGCCAGTTACAGGGTAGTGACTAGACACCAGACATGAAAGATTAGGGACTACCAACAGATCCTCCTATAGTGTCATTCTTGGAACCAGCTGTTATTTCAGATATAGGTGCTGATGTACAGTTCCAAGAGGGATTCATGAGGTTTATTAAGACCTTTTGAGGAGTACCACATCCTTCCTCATCTATGGAAGAGTTGACACGAGTTTTCCAGTAGTATCATCCTACCACCTTCATAGGGGATGGAGGACCTCAGGCTGTAGAGTCATGGTTAGAATCCATGCTATCTATCTTCGAGCATCTAGAGATGCCTCCAGATAGGAGGGTGAAGCTCGCTAAATATATACTTCGGGACTTCTCCAAGAGTTGGTGGGATGTGACCTCATAGGCGAGACACCAGCTGGTCATGGATTGGGATGAGTTCCATCATGCCTTCTATGAATACTTCTACCCAAATACTTTGATGACTGATTGAGCCCAAGAGTTCATAATTCTAGAGCAGGGTACTCTCTCAGTCATGAAGTATTATTCTCGCTTCACAAAGCTACAACACTTCACACCCATCCCAGGAGGTGATGAGTTGTTCATGGTAAGGAAGTTTGAGGATGGTCTCATGCATGACATCTGATCTCAGGTGAGCATCTTCAGGTTGACTTCTATCACCTCTATAGTCAATCAGGAACTGATCATGGAGAAAAATCTGAGGGATTCTGAAGCTGTGAACTAGGGAAGTTCGACATTTGGAGTTGGTACCCCTCCTACTAATAGTAGGAAGCGCCGTAGGGAGTCTATGTGCGGAGATCCAAGTAGGAGGAATTCTTATTCTGGTGGACCAGTGGTGTTCTACCAGTGCGGGAAGAGAAGGAATACGAGGCCAATTTTCCCGAGAGACCCAGTGGAGTGCCGATATTGTGGAAAGATGGGTCAACTTCAGTATTTCTGTCAGATCTTTTCACCAGCAGCTGGTGATTGGAGTTTTGATCTAACTCCATGTTCAGGAGTAAGACCACCAATTTCTCATTATGGGAATTGAATTTCTTCCAGCCGTTCAGGCCGAGTTGGAGGTCATGGTCGTGGTAGCCAGTTGATAGGATTTAAACAACAACAGGGTGGATCAACTCAAGGTGGTTAGACAGGGTCACATGGCCATGGTACATTCCAGACTTTTGCAGTGGAGAAAACCTAGCAGAAGTAGGATCTAGGACCCTCTACAGTTCAAGGTACGATTCTAGTTTCCTCAGTTTTAGATTCTGCACTTTTCGATATAGTGGATTCCCATAGTTTCATATCTGTTTCTGTTTTGGAGAGTCTTGGGATCTATATCTTTACTTCTGCTGATGTCTTGATGTTGAACACTCCATTGGGGACAAGGACGACTAGTTTATGTTAGTGCAAGGAGTGCCCTCTTGAGGTTAGTGGGTGTCACTTCTTATGGGACCTCTATGTCCTAGAGATGATAGACTATGATGTCATTCTTAGGATGGAATGGTTATTTCCATTCCAGGAAGTCGTTGACTGTTATCAATGTAGGGTGAGTTTCACATCACCAGAGGGCAGTTTGTTTTTATACGAGGGAGAATGGGATGCCCATGTGAGCAGAGCAGGACCCGAGCATCATGGGTTGGGAGGAGTTATAAACCAGATTGCTAGTCTGTATCTGGATGACCAGGGGACTTCACAGTTAGACTTTCCTCCAGTCGTGGATCATTTCAGGGATGTATTTCTAGGGGAATTTTCAGGTTTTCCTCTAGAGAGAGAGGTAAAATTTTCTATTGATCTTGTTCTATGGGCGACACCAGTGTCCATTCCTCCTTAGAGAATGACTACACTAGAGTTACAGGAGCTCAAGAAGCAGTTGGAGGAGTTATAGGCAAAGGGTTTTATCCAAACCAGTGCTTCTCCTTGGGGTTCGCCTACCCTGTTTACAAATAAGGTGGCCGGTACCCTCAGACTTTATGAGGATTATCAGAATTTGAACCAGTTGACAGTTAAGAACCGATATCTTTTTCTGAGGATTGATGATTTCTTTGATCATCTTTGAGGAGCCTAGGTGTTCTGGAAGATTGATTTGAGATCTAGTTATCATCAGTTATGCGTTAGACCATCTGATATACCTGTTACAACCTTTTAGAGTAGGTATGGTCTATATGAGTATGTGGTTATTCCGTTCGGTCTCACGAACGCACCTGCAGTTTTCATGGCACTGATAAACCGAGTGTTCTATCCATACTTGGATTATTTCGTGGTAGTCTTCATGGATAATATTTTTGTGTACTCTCACACTCAAAAAAACCATTCTAAACATCCTTATATTGTTTTTAGTACACTGAGAGAGCATTAGTTATATGCTAATCTCTCAAAATTCTACTTTTGGATGGACCAAATTCACTTCTTGGGTCATATTATCTCAGAGACAGGAGTATTAGTAGACCTTGAGAAAATGATAGCAGTAGTTTTCTGGAAGTAGCCGAGGAACATATTTGAGGTACGAAGTTTTATAAGGTTGGATGGATACTAAAAATGTTTCATATAGTACTTTTCATGCTTAACAGCTCCACAGACGGGCTTGAATAAGAAGGGTGCGAAGTACATGTGGACAAATTCTTGTGAATCAGCCATTCAGGAGATGAAAGGGAGGTTACCTTCAGCACCGATACTAGTATTTCCAGAGTCGGGAAAGATCTATACTATTTACTATGATGAATCAGGTATCAGGTTAGTATTAATGCTTATGAAGGGGGAAGGAGTCATTTCATACAAGTCTCAGCAGTTGTTCATACTTTACACTGTTGGAGACATTACCTGTTGGGAGAATATTTTGTGGTTTTCACCGACCAAAAAAGTCTCAAGTATATCTTCACTCAACACGATCTGAATTTGAGACATTGAAGGTGGGTTGAGTACCTTTAGTCCTTTGACTTTGAACTTGCCTACACGCCTAGGAAAGGAAATGTAGTAGCAGATGCATTGAGTAAGAGGACTTAGATACAAGCAGTTCAGGAGACCAGTAGTGAGTGAAAGCTTATGACTATGTTCACTGAGATGCATTTGGAGGTGGATGACAGACAGGGGAAGATGTTTCTTTCTTCTGTAGGTGTTACCTCTACTCTTCTTGATCGAGTGAGAATAAGGCAACTATTAGACTCTGAAGGCCTAGTTCTATGGGAGAGTGTGTTAGGAGAGGACCCAATTCCTGGACGGACCGAGGTGAGGATGAGATCTTTCATTTTCATGGGCGCGTATGGGTGTCAGTAGAAATACATGAGGAGATGATGCTGGACTTTCATTCCTCAGTTTGGGAAGTTCATCCTAGTGTCACTAATATGTATCAATATCCGCACCATCAGTATTGGTGGCCAGGTATGAAGAGAGATGTTGCTGGGTGTTTTCATGAGGTGTTCCACATGTCATCAGGTGAAGGAAGAGAATGAACAACCAATAGGGCTTTTTCAATAGTTACCCATTCCCGAGCGGAAGTGGAATGATGTCACGATAGACTTCATGACAGGCTTACTGAGGTCACCTCGAGGAAATGATGCAGTTTGGGTTGTCATTGACAGACTCACGAAGGTTTCTCAATTCTTTCCGATCAAGGAGACCTTCAGTGTTGATGAGATAGGAAATTTATACATCTGAGATATTGTACATCTACATGGGGTTCTGAACTCCATTGTTTAAGACAAGGATTACTGTTTTACTTCTCAGGTCTGGAATGGACTACAGAAGGCTTTGGGTACACAAGTACTTCTGAGTACAACATACCATCCCCAGATAGATGGCCAATCTGAGCATATGATTCCGGTTTTAGAGGACATGTTGAGAGCATGCGTCCTCGATTTTGGTGGTTCTTGGGAGAATCACATACCTCTTGTGGAGTTTTCATACAATAATAGTTTTCAAGAAACTATTCAGATGGAACCTTACAAGGCTTTGTAGGGTTTTCCACGCCGATCACCCTTATGTTGGCTGGAGGTAGGTGAGGCAGTGATACAGGGACCTCGCCTTTTCCAAGAGACCATGAAGTAGATAGAGTTGATTCATAAGAGCATGGATACTGCACATTCATGATAGAAGTCTTATGATGATCAATAGAGATGACCTCTGGAGTTCGAGGTCTAAGATAAGGTTTTTCTACTTGTCACACCGAGGTTGGGCCACAGGAGGATTAGGTGACATAGTAAGCTTTCATTGAGATACATCAGGCTATTTAAGGTTTTTGAAAGATTCAGTCTAGTTGCCTATCGGTTTCGGTTACCTCAGAGGTACCAGTCTATGCGCGAAATTTTCCACGTTTTTCCAGCTACAACGTTACTTCTCAGACCCATCTCATGTCTTTCAACCTGAGGAGGTTGAGCTAGACGTGGATGCATCATTCGAGGAGCATTATATCCATATTTTTGATCATAATGAAAAGGTTCTCCATGTACAGTCTATTCCTCTGGTATGAGTGCTATGGTACCACAGGTGAGTACAAGACGAGACTTGGGAGAGGGAGACTGACGTATGATCACTGTGGCCAGATCTGTTCGAGGATTCTTCTTCTATGCCTCCTTGATGGGGAAATTTGGGGATGAATTTCTTTAATGGGGGAAGTTTGTAAGAACCCATATCTTTGTTTCAGGTATGGATCCTATTTTTAGGTGTTTTTATAAAATAAGGAGTTTTTTGGAAATTTAAGGAGTACACGCTGTGTACCCGGTTGTCGTGGGTGACCGTGTACTGGCTGTGTAACGGCCAAGTACATGGCCATGTGGGGTGACCTAGAGACTGCCTAAAGTAGGGCCTGGTAAAGGTATATACATGTCATGTACTTTTAAAAGACATTCCATGTAATTTTCTTTTTAATTGTTATGTCAGACCGGGGTCACGTCTAATCGACAGAAACCTCTTCTTCTAGGTCTGTCTCGTCCAGGAGTGACAGATGCCATTGAATATTCTTCGAGCCTCCGACTCACCATCTGTTCTATGAATTTAATTCCATCAGTTGTGTTGGGATCACATCAGTAAGTTCTTCCTTCCTCTAGAGCTTCATCTCTTGATTTCTCCTCTCCCGTGAGATACTCTTGGTTAAGAGTTTTAGACATTTTTGTAGATCTACAGTGTTCTAGGTCGAATCAAAGGATTAGATTCAACTATATCGATCGTACAACGCTGAGGTAGGTGGTTTGTGCCTTTTCGTAGTTAGTCTTTGAGTTATATGTGCAAAAGTGACCAATACCTTGTTCGGGGTATTGCGTGGTTATGGTTTTTATCCCTGATATTGCCTATTATGCCTTGTGTTCTTGAGCAGATAATTTATGATTGTAAATAGGGTTATTTACCTTTCTATGGATGTGTTTCCCATGTTTTCTTAATATTGACCATTTGTTCTATCTTTTCTAGTTAGGATGCTTGCTTTACATGCCTAGTATTGTTAGGATGGAGTGATTTTATCTGATGTCATTATATGCTTGTAGCTGTTTAGATAAGTAGTTCATGAAAGTTATTATCCAAGTAGTTTTTAAGGTTTACTTTGGCTATTGAACATTGTTGTGAATTATTGACTTACACAGGGCTGTGGAAACCTGTTGTAGTAGCCCATAAGGGGGAATGGATGCTGAGTGCTTCCCCAGAGTGTTTATTTACTTTCACGTTGCGAGACCATAGGGGGGATAGATGTGAGTGCTCCCTCAGAGTGTCTGTAGTTCCTTGTTGCAAGAACACAGGGGGAATTGGATGCTGAGTGATTCCTCATAGTGTCTATAGTTACCGATACAAGACCACATGGGTAATTGACAGTGAGTGCTTCCTTAAAGAGTCTATGCTAAAGCTGAACTAGAGGAGTTAGACTGTGAGTACTTCCCAGAGGGTTGCTTTTGTTTGATTGGTTAAACCATATGGGTTAGGCTGTGAGTAATTACTAGAGAGTTACTTATGATTGTTGATTTCTTAACTAATAAATGAAAATGGATGTAATTGAAACTGTAGGATTGTTTACTTTTGAGTACATTCTTGTTTATTGCTTCATTTTGAATATTTATTTCCATATATATTCACTGACTATTAGGCACAGATCTTTGGGTGGTTGCATACTAGGATTCATCTCACACCCTATTTGGGTTATGATTTTGGGCCCAAACAGATTATATTGCTGTAGGTATAGATAAGGGAAAGAACCCTTCTACTTCAGGTACTTGATTGCTGTGGAGATGGAGAGCATGAGACTAAGCTAAGGCTTGGGATGCTACTGGAGTTTATTTGTTTTCTTTGTACTTTGGTTTAGTACTATATTATAGCATTGTGACTTGTTTGGCTATTTTTCTAGACATATGTATCATGAATTATTTATATATATGTGTTCTCCAGTTCTTTATTACTTACATTCTTATGCTGTTTACTTATTTCATGTTATTACTGCTTCTGCTATTATTATCTATTTATTTCTGCTGCGTTACTCTGATAATGAGGGAATAGCTTCTCCACTATCGCACCCAAGGTCCTTACTTCTTGTTGGAATAATCTATCATTTAGGGAAATTCTCTTGAGGCCATGTGAACAACTGGGTACGGAGCACCTCTGGGAGGCTCCTGGAACCGGGACGTTACAAACCTTCCCTTGATAACTATTAGTAGTGATCATGGTGGAGAATTTTTAAACTCTGAATTTGAAACTTGTTTTAGTAATAAAGGCATTAATCTAAAATTTTTAGCTCCTAGAACTCCTAAAAAAAATGGTATTGTTGAAAGAAGAAATCGAATTCTTCAGGAAACAAAAAGAACCATGTTGAGCGAATACTCATTTTCTAAACAATTTTGGGATGAAGTTGTTAGTGCTGATTTCTATACTATAAATCGAGTTTTAATTAGACCATTTCTTAATAAAACAACTTATGAATTATGGAAAGGCCTAAAGCTTAAATTTTCATACTTAAAAAGTATTTGGATGAAAATTATTCATCTTTAATACAAAAGATAATTTACATAAATTCTCACCAAAATCCAACGAAGGTATATTCTTAAACAATCCCAACCTACATCTTCTAATGTGTTTTCAAAAATTGATTATCAACCTATGATAGAAGAATATTATAATAAGGAGAATACTCAAGAAATTGTTTCTAAAGTATTCACTCTAGAATACTTTCTACCTTATGTTGATGAATAGGTTTTACAAAACCCAAGTCAGTTGTTTCCTAAGAATCATCCTAGTGATAGTATTATTGGTGATGAACCAGTAAGGACTTGAAGTTATTTGAGAAATTAAGTAGAACATCTTGATTTCCTATATAAATTTTAACCTAAAAGTCCTGATGAGGATTCAGGTGATGATGATTGGATTAAGACTATGTAAGATGAATTGAATGAATTTAAAAGAAATAATGTCTGGACCTTGGTTGAAAGACCTAAAGAAACCTCTTTAATTAGAGTAAAATGGTTTTTCTGAAACAAATGTGATGAAAATGGAATAATAATTAAAAATAAAGCAAGATTTATTGCTAAAGGTTATAATCAACAAGAGGGAATAAAATATGAGAAAACCTATTCTCTGGTAGCTAGACTTGAATCTATTCATATTCTATTAGCCTTTGCAACATTCTTTAATTTCAAACCTTTTAAAATGGATATGAAGTGTGATTTTTTAATGGATATGTTCAAGAGGAAGTTTTTGTAGAACAAACTCCTCATTTTTAAGACACAAAACATCATGAATACATTTTAAACTTACCAAAGATTTATATGGCCTTAAACAAGCCCTTAGATCCTGGTATGATAGATTAACATGATTTTTGTTACCAAAAAATTATGTTAAGGGAACTGCTGGTCCAACTCTTTTTATAAATAAATAAAACAAAAATATTTTGATTGTTAAAATTTATGTTAACGATATTATATTTGGATTGAATCAATAATATTCAACAAATTTTTTTAAACATTATGAAATTTAAGTTGGAAAGAGTATGATGGGTGAGTTAACATTCTTTCTTGGTTTTGAAATTTCTCAAAAACAAGAAGGGACTTATATATCTAAACATAGGTATATTAAATATATTATTAAAAATTATAGATATGACAATAATAAATGTATTAATACTCTAATTGGTACCTCAAATACACTTTATCTTGATGTAGCTAGGAAACCAGTTAATCAAACAACTTTTAGAGGTATGAAAGGAAGTTGACTATACTTAATAGATAGTCATCCATACTTAATGTTTTCAATATACTTATGTGAAATATATCAAGAAAATAAAAAATAATCCCATTTAAAATCTATAAAAACAATTTTTCATTATTTAATGATAACTATGGATTTAAGATTATTCTATTCTTTTAGAAATTATTTTTTTTTGAAAATATTTTTACATGCTAACTTTGGTGGTTGTAGAGTGGATAAGAAAAGTACATTAGGAACCTCTCATTTATTAAGAGATTCATTAGTTTCTTGGTCTTGTAAGAAACAACACTCTGTAGCAGTTTCCACTACTAAAGACGAATATGTGACAGCTAGAAGTTGTTATGCTCAAGTGTTGTGGATGAAACACACACTCATTGATTATGGCATGAGTTTTACTAAAACTCAAATACTATGTGATAACACTAGTGTCATAGCTTTAAGTAAAAACCCTAAAAATCACTCAAATGAAAAAAAAAATAGATATTAGTCATCAATTTCTTAGGGATCACATACTTAAATGATATATTATTTTACAATTTATCGAAATGCAAGAAAAACTAACTGATATCTTTACAAAACCATTACCTTCTGATGGATTTGAATACATTAAATAGAAGTTAGGAATGATCACTGTAAATTAATCATTCACATATACTTCCTATTTAAACCATATCCTTATATTATGTCACTACTTTTTAAAGGGGGAGTACATATATTTTTTGGTTTAAATTTTTAAGGCTTCTCAAATTTTTCATACTCATTTTTTTTGTAGTAAAAAATTTTTCGTACTCAATTTTTTTGTACTCAGAAATATTTCCTACTCAATTTTTTCATACTCATTTTTTTCATACTCATTTTTTTTCATACTCATAAATTTTTCATACTCTATATTTCTATATTTTTGATGAAAAAATATCAAAACCAATAGATCTATCCAAAGACTCAGACTTGCGAAATTTCTTAATTTACACATTCTCAATTCAATTATATATTTTTTTGTATTTCATTTTTTTAAATATTTATTGGATTCATCTTGAATATGATATTTTTTTAAATTAAAAAAACCTCAAGAGTTAATTTTTTTAACCATATGATCTTTTTGATCAAATCTAAACTGTAGAATCACAACGGTCACATTTCTTCACCTATATAAAGGCCCCCTACCCTATACCACATCATTTGTCTCATCTTTTCACTGAACCCATACCACCCTTCAAGTAGCCAAGTCTGAAAGTTTTCTTGTCCAGAGGATTTTATCATACTCATGTTAGAATCAACAAAATATTCTCCTAAGAAAATTCCTCTAAAATATTTCTTATCCATGAAGTTCTTCAGATAAAGGTTAGTCAGTAAATATTTTTATGAAAAGTATGATTCTTATTCGAAAATAATTATCAAGTTTTAAGGGTGGGAATTATTTTGATTAGAAAAAATCCAATCTAATTAAGATCCTATTCTTGTTGATTAATTTAGACAGCTTTAGAGTTTTTTGAAAATTGATAATGATTTAAAAGAATTATTTTTCATGTACTAAAGAGAAATTAGCATGTCAGTAAAATAAGATGCAAATTTCCTTAGTGTACCATCATAAGGTGACACCTTTTTACCTTCTCATGAGCTTCAAAAAGAAAAAGGTATATTAAACAGGAAAAGAGTTGAGGAATATATTTTTTAGATTCCTGAGGATAAAAGGAAAGTTACCCATATATCATCTAACAACCGTCTTACATCCCTTTGGATGCAAGGATTTTTAATTCCATGAAAGGGTGATAGAGAAACCCTGAAAGTATCAGATGTGTTCATTATCTATTATTTGATTAACATTAGGAAGCTGAATTTTATAGGTTATATCTTTTTAACCATCAATAACTTAAAGTTCGGTGCTATTAAGTCTCAGTTTATTATGTTTCCAAGGATTCTTAGTAAGTTTATTGCTAAAAGTTTAAATTTTTGTAATCTTGCAATCAATTAAGTACCAAATTATAAGAAAGTAACATTTATTAGTGATGATATGATAAAAAGGATTAAATTTTATTTTAATTTGGAATCCAATAAATTTGTAAAAGATACTGAAGGTGAAACTTCAAATGAAGCTGTTGGAGATAGTCAGAATGTTTCAAAAGAATCAGTTCCGATTGTATTTGAAAAAAATCCAAGTCTGATTCTTCTTTAAATCCAAATAAATAATGAAAATCAACTAAATAGATCACTATCGAGTGGAGGAAAAGAAAATCGGAAATAAAATAAGGAGACCCTCAGTTCGGTCTTGACCATGCGGAGGCCCTTACTAATGAGAATGATGTTAGAAAATAAGAAAGGAAGATAAAGTTGAAAAAGTGAAAGATAGATTTATTTTATATTGATAAGCTATTAAAATTCGATGAAAATTCAAGCGAAAGAATCATTATTAGGGAACCCGTTCAAAAATAAACAATTACTCCTTCTATCTAAGATAAGGGAAAAGAAAAAAAAGAGTTTGTGATAATTCAAATCCACCAAAATATTCTCAAGAAAATTTCTTTGAAGAAAAAGAAGATATTGAAATGATAGATATACATGAGAATTTCGGTGAAGAAGAATATAAATATGAAGAAGAAGATAGAAATAAAGAGGAAGGAAAAGAGGAAAAGGAAAAAGAAAAAAAGCAGAAAAAGGAAGTTTGTTAGAAACAAAAATCTCACTATGGTAGATTATTAGTGAGATCTTCAGAAGAAACATAATGCAAATTACTATCTCTAGGAGTAGAGTCTTGAAAGAAATTCATTCAGAGAACCCAATCTAATAAATTCACCCAAATTTCATATAAATAGGAAGAGACTAAGACTGATGAAAACCATAACTAAGATTTTGGAGATGATGCAGCTAGAACCTTTTATGGATAACTTCCTAATTTTGTGGAAGACACTGAATCTGATAATAAAATATCATTAAAAAGAGATCAATATATTGTTTAGGATCTAAATATAATTGAAAATAAAATTCTATACTTCCCAGAAATTGAAGGAAATATTGATTTGGTTTTGTAAAACCAAAAAAAAAAGATCAAATTCAATTAGATTTATGAAAAACAGACTAATTAGACTTGAAGCCAATTTCAAAGTGTTTGAAGAAAGTAATAATCAATATAAAAGGCATTAAAAAAAGTGATAAAGTGGTCTCACAATTATGATGCAAATATCAAGGAACTTTAAGACTAAATTGAAGACATAATTAGGCTTGAAAATGAACTCGCAACTGCATTCAAAAAGTTTTCTAGTGAAACTACCGAAAAAGTTTAGTTATTACAAAATTTCAGAACCTAAAAAGATACCGAGTCTTGTGAAATCAAGGATTTGAATGAGAAGTTGTCATACATATAATTAGAAATCAAAATTATGAAATATTACAAGGATGAAATAATTTATTTTAAGAACCAAATTTTTTTGTCTAATAACAATATTGAAGTGAAATAAAAGACAAATAAGGATTAAGAAAAAATATTAAACTTCAGGAAAAAAGAATTCATACCCAATAATTAAAAATAAAATCCTAGGAAGAAAATTTTATTGTTCTAGAAGAAAATATTCAATCTTAGGAAGATTTTAATCGTAATCAAGACTAGATATTTTCATAATAATAAGAGAAAATCCTAGTTTAGTGGGAAATTATTAAAAAGATGAATGAGGATAGAAAGGAGTTCAAGAAAATTAAGACAATTTTCTTAGGCCTCATAGAGAAGGAGAAGGAGAAGAAATTAATTTTTAAACTCTTGTTGTATTTTTGTTTCTATAACCCTTTTTCAGCCATTATAATACTTTCCATATTCCTTTTTGTAAATAAAAAAGAGGTAGAATGATTTATATAGGGGATTTTTTTTTATAAAAGGAGATAATGATATATACATAGGGAGAATGATTTACTCAAGGGATAAAATTTTCTAAATGAAAGATAATTTGATCCTTAAAGAAATTGTTATCCTAAGGGGGAGTTATTTTTATTCAATATCATATTTAGAAGAGTTTTAAAACTCAGGGGGAGATAATTATAAGTTTTTACTTCTGAATACAAAAGTTCTTTTAAAATTTTTTGGACTCAAGTTTTACAATGTAATTTTCCATTTAAGTCTTGTGGTTTGTACTTTCCAAAAAGGAGGAGATTGTTGAGTAAAAAGTATCCTTTTGAATTCTATATTACTTTTGTTTTAGAAACAAAACATTCTTTCTTAAATTCTTAATTACCAACTCTTTTATGACCAAAGTATTTCAAGAATTTTTTTATCTTACTTACATTGGGAACTTTATTTTACGAAAATAAATTTATATTTTATCATTACGATTTTCATAGTGAATATGATAAAAATAATACTCATAAGAATTTCAATAATGAATCATTCCATGATTATTGTAATGATACTGAATATGATTTATATCATATATACTAGATATGATTTATATGCTATACAAAAAATATGATTTATATCATACATGCTGTTTATTCTTTCGTACTGAAAATATTTTTTTAATAATATAAATTGTACTAACTCTTATAAAGAAAAACATCAGAATAATTTATTGTACCTAGAAAACTGTATCGTAATGAAAGGAAATATTTTAAATTAAAATAATTTCATGTATTGTATGATAATAAAAACAATTTTATGATTTTAGTTTCAATATGACCATTAGAATGCTAGGTTTCCAAGTCTCTCCAAGATTTCAGGAGAAAATATGACCATTGGGTATCAAGATGACTGTTGGGATGACTACTTATAAATAACGGGTCATTTGAATAAGCTCGATGATATGAATTCGAGACACTGTGCGATAACTCTACTAAATTTTATTCATGTGAAAATTCTGAAGTTTATAAGTCGTGAACTATTTATTCCACACACTTGTAACTCTGAAGAGTTTGTTTTTCTTTATGTGACACATATTTTTTGTGAATAAAATCAAGGGATTACAAGGATAGAAAGACAGAATCGTGCTAATATTTTGCGGATCGATGGATTTTGATGCTAGGAAGATAGAGGTGCTGATCACCTTCTTAATCGAGGGCTGATGGGGATAGGCAGATAGACCAAAGCCAATAGTCATATCGAGGGATTACCCTAGTATGGGTAAGACAAAATTTATTTAAATTATAAATTAAAGGACATTTATCCTAGGTTATTAGTTACTCTTCTCTTTGGGTTAAAATAATTATATTCATTTATTTTTATTTCATTTATACTGCTATTTTAGTAGAAAGTGAATTGTTTTATATATTCATTTTTCTATTTTGTATTCTATTTATCATAATTACTATGATTAAGATACTTTTATATTAAATTTTTATTATGATTTTTGTGATTATGATTAAATTAATTACTCTGATTATGATTCTATACGCTGTGAGGTAGAATCATATTTTTGGTGACATATGACTTAAAAAATATCAGAATCAACTTGATTATGATATCTTTATAATCATACACAATGTCTAGTTTATTTTTCTTTATAATAGGATTTGTGAATTCCTTCAGTTTTAATTATTTTAAACTAATTCATTTAAGGTTAAAAATAAATGTTTTTAAACCTACAATTCACCCTAGTTTTCCATCTATATATACGTTCTGATCCAACAATAATAAATAAATTCATGATATTACATGTTAAAGGGCCTGTATATGCATTTTATAAAACAAGATAGGTTTATAACATAACATATGTCCCAAAGAAGAAAAATTGAGACAAAAATCACTTACCACTTTAGTAATATTTTTAATCATAAGCCCTATTAAAGAATAAAATCAAAAATAAACATTAAATATCATTAATAGAATTATATTCATGATTTAACATGTCAAATGGTTAGTATATACACCACACAAAACAAATGAGTGGTGATTATAGAATTTGTCTCCCAGAAATAAAAGATAGATTTCCCTTACATTAAGTCTCGACTTCCTTTGCACATGGTCAAACCTATTTTATATTAAATATAAGTTTATTATACATATATATAGAACTAGGATCATATTTATCATAAGATATATGATTTACTTATGAATTTTTGTTACCCATTTATCAACAATTCCTTGTTAAAATCACGTTTCAGGTAATATCTAATACGTTTTTTGTGTATGTTTTAGTTTGGTATTTTTGATCATTTTAATTTGATAATGGTTCCATCATATCCATAATTTTAACCATGATATAAATATCACATATATTCATTATATATTTATTTAGAGTAATCCATTAAAGTTAGATATAGAAAATGAGTTACACTATTCATGGAGACGGTAAGCCATATGTATACATGAACGTTGTTTCCATTTTATCAATGGATCAAAAGAAAGGAAGGTAAAAAATATATCACCTTTAAAGAGTAATTATTATATCATATATATCACATATATTTATTTAATTTATCTTTTATTATCTTCTATGTAAATATTTACTAAAAAAAATCTCATCATTTCGCGAGACAGTAGTCCGCCGTACACACGAATGCCATTATCATTTATTCAATGGATGGTAGGGTAAGAAAGTACATGATATATTTATTTTATAGAATGATTAATATTTAATTAATATAATATATAAACATAAAATTAATCTTTATCACCTTAAATTTAAAGCATAATTAAAAAACTAATCACATCACTTCATTAGGCAGTAGTTCGTCGTACACACAAGCGACGTTATCATATTCTCTACGAAATGAAAATTAAGAAGGTATATGTAATATTATAATTAAATAAGTATAAATATTTCATAAATATATTATATAATAATTATATATATATCATTATATCTATCCATAATAAGTGGTGATGGAAAACAAATTATGTCGGTTCGCAGGGCGGTAGTCCGCCGTACACACGATCAACAGTTTCATTTCCCATTTGAGGGAGAAGGAGATAGTTTTAGTTCAAGAAATTAACATAAAAAATTTCAGTATATTTAATATAATTAATTTATTATATCATCATAGTTTAATAATATTTTAATGAGGTTTAAATAGAAATAAAATAAAATGCTCGGTTAAGGACGTTACCTCTTCTTTAGACAACTTCTTTAGGTTTGCACCAAAATACATTCTCGGATGGATTTATGATCAAAAAAAGGATTATAGAATGAGTATATGGAATTAAGAAAGTTAATTGGGAAATTATTTTCCAAACCAATAGTTTTTTAAGTCTAAATAGAAGAAGAGAGGGGGTTTCCTTTTATAAGTGGGGCAGAGGACACACACAATTTTTTTGAAAATAATAAAGTGTACCCATGTTTTTAACATGACAAGGACAAAAGATGGGTAATTATAGAAAATTATATGTTATAAGGTATATATATATCCATATAATAGGTTTTTTAAAATTTTATAGGTCATTTTACTCCTAATATTTTTATTTTAACCACTCGTTAAACCTGTTTTAACCTTAACTGCGATAATTAGCTTTTATTATTTTCACTATTCATTATGGTAAAAAATTAATTTAAACTTATTATATAATATTAGTTATAATAATTTTAAATATTTAATCTATTTTTAAAAATTTAATTCATATAAATTACATAATTTAATTTAAAATTTAACACACAAATGCAACAAAAAAGCGGGTTTCCAAAGAGAAAGGTTTCAAAAGTTTAAAAAGTTTTTATATCAAAATTCAATATGAAATTGATTATAATGACATATATTTGTTTAATAATAATATAATTTAACTAATTTTTCTTCTGAAACAATTTTTAAATAAAATATAACACTATAAATTCAATAAACTAAAAGTTAGTTTTCAATAAAACTAGTATTTTTCACTATTCATTGAAAAATCAATCTTTTTAGAAAAAATCCAAAAATTCACCCCAATATAATTTTAAAATGTTGATTATAAAAATGAAGTTCATTTTTTTTAAAATAAATTTTCTAAAAGTTTCAAAAATTAATTTTATTATTTTTTCAAAAAAAATAAATAAAAGCATTTTTTTGAGAAAATTGAATTTTCAAAACATATAAAGACTTTACAAAAAACTAAGTACTTTTTTATCAACTTGTTTTATTTATATAAAACCATTATAATTAATATTTAAAATTTGTTTATTACTATCAATACCACCAATTTTAATTTCTATTTCATAACAACCACGTTAAATAGTAATATAAATAGTATATTATGGTTTGTTAGAACTCAGTGTTATGTGTAACTCAAGCTATCGAAGAAATTAATTTTGTTCAAAAAACATATTTCATACAATATAAGGGTGCTACAAGGTATATGTGATATCATAATTATATAAGTATAATAATATCATAAATATCATATAAATATGTTAAATCCATCATTATATCCATCCTTGAAAGGTGGTGATGGAAAACGAATTACATCGATTCGTGAGGTGGTAGTCTGCCTTACACATGATCGATGGTTTTGTTTCCCATTTAATAGATGTGGAGATGGATATAGGTTATTAAATTAACATAATAACATATAAGTATATAGGGGATACCTATGTTATTATATTATCTTAATTTAATATGATTTTAAGGAGGTGGAAGAGAAATAAAACAAATACACACGTTTAATAATTTTACCTCTTCTTTGAAGAACCTCTTTAGGTTTATACCTAAAGTATTCCTAGGAGGGTTTCCTAATAAAAATAATGCCTTTAGTATGTGGGTATGTAATTAAGGAAGATATATGGGTAGGTATTTTCCAAATAAAATGGGTTTGGAAGTGTGAAGAGGGGAGAAGAGGGGGTTGCCTTTTATAAGTGGCGGGGAGGACACACATGGAATATTTGAAAAGAGAAAGTGATATTCACGTTTTTCTCATGAAAAAAGCCTAAAAAATGGGTCATTATAAAAAATTATAGGTTATAAGGTAGAAATATTTCTATAAAATGGGGTTTTAACAAATTTTTAGGTCATTTTAAAACTTATCTTTTTAGTTTAACAGCCTGATAAATCAATTTTTACCTTAACCAAAATAATTAATTTTTATTGATTTCACTATTAATTATGGTAAAAAATTAAGTTGGAATTATTAGATAATAAAAACTATTATTATTACAATTATAAATCCATGTTTTAAAATTCAATTCATATTAGTATCATAATTCAATTTAAAATAAAACCCACAAACACGATGAAAAAACGACTTTCCAAAGAAAAGTTCTCATAAGTAGGGGAAGTTTTTATAATGAAATTGAACATAAAATTGATCTAAATGACCTAAATTTGTTAAATTTTAATATAATTGATCTAATTTTACTTTGAAATCAATTTAAAATGTAATCTAACTTTGTAAATAATTTAAAAAAATGAAATATTCAATAAAAACCGGTATTTTCACTATTGATCAAAAAAATCAATCTTTAAGAAAATTATAAAAAATTCACAAAAATATATTTTTGACATGTAGATTAAAAGAATTTAGTTTTTTTATTTAAATAAATTTAATAAAATTCTTAGAAATTAAATTTAAAATATACGAGAAAAACACCATGAAACCGCCTTTTAGAAAAATACAGTTTTTCAGAAAACATTTTTTTTCTTTTGAATGATTTTTATTTTAATTTATAATAAATTTATAACCAATGTGTTTATTTTATATATGCGTAAACCATATAAATTTTATAATTTAGTTATTACTATTGATACCTTCTAATTTAACGGCTAGGTTATAACAATATACTATATTATGATTCATTTGGACTCATGGTTGCATGTTATGCAAGCTATCAAATAGATTGAATTTATTTAAAAATAAATATATCATAAAGTATATGGGTATTAAATTATTTTATAATATTATTATTTCATGTCATATATGCTATCAAACATGATGTTCATCTTTTAAAATCTCAAGGTGCTACATTCCACCCCTTAAATAAATTGCATCCTCACAATTTAATCTTGACCTCAATAATCAAGGGTTCAAAATTTAAAAATAAATTTGTTGAAATACCAAATTTTAAAAATTGTTAATAAAATATCCTTTTGATAATAATCAATGTTAAGTAAAAAGGTAATATAGAATAACAAATAACTAGGTTTCCAAGTAGGAGAATGTTGGTGGGAAGTGAATATATGGACATGAAAAAAGCATAAATAATTATAGAGACTGATAGAGATAATTAATCACAAGAAAGTGAATGATAAATGGAAAGTTAATGAACTAAAAATCATAAATCTATAATGATTTAAAATACCAATTGATTCATCTTATACAAATGTAACATCATAACATTTTTGTTTCAAGATCCTTTTCCCAACGTTGAGGAATTATTTTACTATCTAAGAATATAAGGAAATATAATTACTTGATATATTTCTATTTTATAATAAAAATTTCATCCTTTGGTTTTTATTTGATCAATTTTCACTTTATCTCTTACTCCAAGAAATTAATATCAAAAAATGAGTTTTTTATGCCCGAAACCCTAAAATTAACTTTTAATAAATCGTAAAATCTATAAAAGAGTAACAAAAATTTCTATCTATAAATTTTTTACAAAACCAATATGATGGGAAAAAGTTATATAATAATACCAAAAGTTAATCTTGATCCATTCCATAAATATTTAACCTTAAATTTTCTCCAAAATATGTCTGACCAAACATAAAATTAAAAAATTTAGAAGGAAGGTCAATAAATTTCCAAAATCAACTTAACATTAGATTCCCCAAACAATATAATGTAAAACTTAATGTCACATATCAAATATGTGAATACCTTGATCACATTAAAACCTTAATTATAACATTCATTCTTAAAAAAATTATTTTCCTCCTTATCCCTTAAATAAAATATCAAAATATCAAATTTATTCCATAATTTCAAAAATGTAGTAAAATTCAGAAAATATAACATAAACGATAAAATAACTCACAAATTTCAAGGTCAAAAATACTATCCATTAAACACCTATTTATTATTATTATTATCTCAACATTAGGCATATATTAAGGGTTATCCTCCCTCAATCATGTGTTTTCCAAAAAGACCAACTTTCCACTACATCACTTTTCTTGGTCATCGGTACCATTAAACATATTTATTCAAATCCTTATATAAAAACTACTATAGTGAAATACTTATGAATATTATGATTCTTATAATGATAATATCATTTATAAAATAATTCTATAATATAATTATTGAATTGAAATATATAAGAACTTTAATCATTCCACTTCAGCTGTAGTAATAACATAACATCAACCTTGATCCCTTAACTTATTATGGGGTGTATTCCCTTGATACTTTGTATATTAATTTGTGTAGTTCCCCATATAATTAAAATTAGAAACTTATTTCTTTCCCTTGAAATCATGAACATGAATTCCTCTCTCTCCACACTTGTAGAAAACTACCATTCCCTTAAAGCAAGTACCAGGGTAGTTTTTCCACAATTATCACATGGGAAAAAAATACTTCTTTACCTCCTTACCTTTATCCATATTTTTATATTCCATCATATTATTCTCTTTATTACCTTATAATCCATAAGGTTTGGAGAGTTATTTCTCCATCTTGATACCACATGATACTATGCCCTTGTATGATGAGAAAGTTTGGGAGACTAGCACCCTTCAAAGAATTGGATTAATCCCATCAAATAAATATTCAATATTGATATTTAGATTACGTACATAGTTCTTAGCATTCCTTTATAACCTTATAACATTGTATTCATACTTAGAAACATTTTCATCTTCTTTTTTTATTATACTCAACAATTGTATCTGTATATCTTCTCATTTCTCACGAGGAAAATACTTTTCCAATAAGAGCACCTTAAAATCCTTCCATTACATGTTTTCTATTTCTTCTTCATCATTAGTGTTTTTAATTAATGATCGTCATTTATCTACATATCCCAAGATATGATAAACTTCTATAACAAATTTCTCCCTTTTATTGCTTCCCAAAGTAAGAAATATCTTCTATAAATAACTTATCCATTTTTTAGCTACAAATGGATTCGTAGTAGCATTGAATTATGGAGGCTGTTGATACATAAATCGGTCTAACATTGTTACACTTCATGGTGGATCAGTAGGCTACTTCATATGAGAAATGTTATTTATCATAACCTAAGTCAATTTCCCTAATATGGTTATAATTTGATCAGTTATAGCTGTAGATACAGCTCTAGATTTATTATCTTGGCTAGGAGGGAAATCCCTACATGGGGTATGTGAAGTGATACGATCCCTATTCCTTCTGCAATGCACCATTTCTAAAATTTGAATATACCAAATTATATCATAAAATTATGAAACATAATCTATAATCCCAATACTAGTGAAACAATTAACATAAATTGAAAAATTTATGCATGTTTAATATCATAGTCATAAACTTGGTTTCTTTTGTGAAAGTTTTCAAATAATAAAAATATTTTCAAACCCTTCATTATGGTTTGTAAAGAAAATGAAAATTAACCCAAATATACCCCCTAAGAGTGTTAAACCAAGTGTGAAGTAAGTTCCTTTATTGGGTACTAGGCAATGATTGAGTCAATGATGATGTACCTTTTTTGGGGTTATTACCCCTAAGTACATCTGTGCCAAAACCACATCCACTTATAGTATCAAGACAGAGATGTATTTCTAGAAAAAAACACAGAATCTATTCCCCATCAAAAATTTAGTATGTTATTCTATAATTATACTAAATTTTTATCACAAGGTTATATTACCTAATATATTCTTTCCTAAATCTAGTTCCCAAGGTTTTTACTAAAATTCATCTGATACCAACTATAAATAACTTGAACCTAGTAGCTCAGAGTCAGTGGTTACTTTATTACATTGGTATAATATACAATGAATAACATCCCAAAGGACTTAAAATTTTAATAGTTTTAGTATACTAGATACATACTTGAAATACATATTATAATTTAAAACATAAAATACACCAAATGTTTTCTTTGAGAATGCCATATTTCCCCTTATTATAACCCTGCATATCAATCATAATACTCATCTTAGAATCCTTGGGAAATAAACTTAAGAAATGGGTGAGCTCAAATTATTAATAAGGTTATGAGTATATAAGAATCTATAAATAAATAAATAAAAATCAATATAGAAAGGTAAATAATTGAAACATATTCCATTTAGTCAATAACTTGATCATAATGTGGAATGAATAAATAATGATCAAATAATTCCATATAAGTAATCACATGAGCTTGAAAAATTTCCATTGATATTATAATGAATTAAATAATCACATGGATATCAATGACTAATATCATAATGAGGGAATTAATAATTCTATACATTATAACCATACCATCAAGGCCTCATACAAAGACATCTTATATAAATGTGTAAGGCCTTAGTAAAAAACCCAAGCTAGTTTTTATCATGAGACCTACTGATAAATATAGGGGATATATTAGGCCCCTACCATCAATTATTAAGTCTAATTCATTCCTCATATGAAATAAAGGGGTGAAAAATAATCAACACAAACATTCTTATTGAAAAACTAGCATATGAAATGTTAACAATTACCCTAATCAATAAACATAATTATAAACCATCTAGAGTAATATGAATGGTATCAAATTGGAACATCCCCAATAAAAATGATAATAAAAATAAATAAATAATAAGGATGGTTTCATTACAAAATATCCCTAGTGGATCAAAAGTAAAATAAATGTTCGATGTCATTGATGATTAGAAATACCATAAAAATGTTATTTAAAACATTCTCGAGGAAAATAATTTTTTTAATTTGAATTTTTTTTAAAATAAAAGTTCAAAAAATATTTTGAAAATAATTTTCTTTGAAAATAAATTTTAAAATTTATAAAGGAATATTTAAAAAATTTATTGGTAATGATGTCAGAAATTTCATACATTCTATACATGTTAAAACAAATATTCCTTTCACATTTTTGGTAAAAGCATAACAAGCCTTGTTTGGAAAAAGAAATAAAGATTCCTTTAAAAGTATTTTCTAAAAATTTAAAAATGGGTAAAAAATTATTTAATGAATCATTTGGATAATGTTAAAAACATTTTTGAAAACATTTTTAGAAAACATGGTTTTGGAAGAAAAAGGATTTTCAACCGAAGAGATATAAAAAGTTGGATTTTATTAAAAAAAATTCTCAATCATTTTATGTAAAAAAGAGACGAATATGGTACTATTACCTAAAAAATTCACAAATAACTACAGGGGAATAAAATTAAAAGGGTTTATTATACAATGATCAAATAATTTCCTTCAATGGAAATTCAAGTATAAACAATCTCGATTAAAATGAGATTGAAACATAAATATCTTACCCCTTTGGAAAATTTTGTATCACAAGACCCATGAAAGGAATAACATAAAATGAAACATTAAATACCATGAATAGAAATATATTCATGATATAACATATCAAAAGGGGTATTATAGACACCAAATAATGGAATAAGTGGTAAATATGGCATATGTATCATTGAAGTAAAAGTGAGAGGAGAAACCCTTACCTCAGGTTCAACTTCCTTTTTATATGTAAGAACCTCCTGTATAATATATATATATATATATATTATAAATATATTATAGAACCATACCCATATATATCATATGATATGTGATTTACTTATGGTATTTTATCACCCATTCATTAAAAATTATTTGTTAAAACCACTGGTTTGAGTAATAACATCTTTGTTTTTTATGTATGTTTTGATTTGTAATTTTCAGTATTTTTAATTTTATCATGGTTAAATAATATAAATAATGTTAACCATGATATAAATTTAATATATATTCATTATATATGTATTTATAGTAATCTATAAAATTTAGAGATAGAAAATGGATTACATCGCTCATGGAGACGGTATGTCGTACATATGCCTGAATGCTGTTTCCATTTTTTCTTGATGGATGGAAAAAAGGAAAATAAATATTAATTCACCATTATAGATTAATTATTGTGTCATATATATAATTTATATTAATCAAACACACCCTTATTACCATCCATATAAAAATAAAATGATTTTTTATATCGCTATGTGGAGGTGGTAGTCCAAACGTACACACGAGAGAAGTTATTATTTTAAAATGGATTAGAAGGTAAGAATTTAGATGTGATATTATATTTATTTAATTATTTTAGGTAATAAATATCACATATATTTATTAATTTTAACATTACTACCTTCTGTGCAAAGCGTAATCGAAAAATGAATCTCATCACTTCGCAAGACGGTAATATGTCATACACATGAGCACTGTTATCATATCCCCAACATAATTGAAAGTGATATGGTACATGTGATATAATAATTAAAAAAATATAATAATGTCATAAATATCATATACACATGTTAAATCCATCATTATATCCTACCTTGAATGGTGGTGATGGAAAACAAATTACATCGGTTCACAAGGTGGTAGTCCTCCATACACATGATTGAAAATTTCATTTCCCATTTGATAGAAGTGGAGATTAATATGGGTTATGACATTAAAGTAATAAAATATCAGTCTATAGTGGATATCTACTAGAAAATAAGGTTATATCCATGGTTTTAAACTATGGTTATAGGTCCAAAAACCATGGATATAGGTTATATCCACGGTTTACTCAACCGTGGCTGGTATTAGTGTTGTTATAGGGTAAAACCTATAGCCACAGTTTTGAACCTTAGATATAAGCTTGTATCCATGGTTCAAACCATGGCTATAGGGCTATATCCACAATTCAAACCGTGGAATAGGTTAAAATCACTCATCATCTATAGCCACAATTCCCAACCATGGCTATAGGCCTTCACATTTCCTAAAAAAACTAGAACTGTTCAGCTGGTACTGGCCCCTTGAACCCCCTACACACCCATTCCCCCTTTCACCCCCTTGCAAAACCCCCTTGAACCCCTTACACACCCTTTCACCCCCTACACACCCTCTATCCCCTTGAACACACCCCCTTGCACACCTTCACCCCCTACTGGACACCTACACTACACCCCCATCCTAGACACCCCCCCTAGACAGACCCCCTCCCCCACCCCCTGGACAGACACCCCCTAGACAACAGCCCCCCAGATAGACACCCCCTCCTGGACAACCCCCCTGGAAAAACCCCCTCCCCCCTGAACAGACACCCCATAGACAGTATCCCCCCTTGACATACACCCCCCTCCACAGCCCCCTTGAACCCCCTTACGCATCCCTTGCACCCCCCTGCACACCCCCTTTCACCCCCAATCCCCTTTCACACACCCCCGTGCACCCCCTTTCACACCTACACACCCCTCCCCCCTGCTATACCCTATTGAAACACCTCTGTTGGACACCCCCTTCCACCCCCCTGCACACCCATTCCCCTTGCACCCTCTGCACAACCCCCACCCCATGGACAACATCCCCACCCCCGAGACAACACCCCCTTGCACCCCATTCACACCCATTCCCCCTTGAATCCCCCTACATATCCCCCCTGGACAGTAGATCCCCGCCCCTGGACACCCCCACCCACCCCCTAGACATAAATACCCCCTAAACAACACCCCCACCCCCTGTACAGACACCCCTAGACAACAACACCCCCCGGACAGACACCCCCTGGACAACAATCGTCCCACCCCCTGGATAGACACCCCCTGGACATCACCCCCACCCCCTAGACATAAGCCCCCCCTGGAAAGACACCCCCCTTGTACCCCCCTACACACCCATGCCCCCTTGCACCCTGCACAACCCCCTTGTACCCCCTGCACAGCCCCCTTGCACCCCCTCTGTCCCCTTGCACACACCCCCTACACACCTTCACACCCCTGTTGGACACCCCTTGCACCATCCCTGCAGGACCCCCCCTCCCGCACACCCATTCCCCCTACACTCCACCTTTCACCCCCTTAAGCATCCCTTGCACCCCCTACACACCCCTTTCCCCTTGCACACACCCCCTACACCACCCCTGCTAGACCCCCTTGAACCACCCCTACCGGACACCCCCACTGCATACCCCCCTCCTGGACAAACCCCCCTTCTGGAAACCCCCCTAGATAGACCCCCCCTTCTGGACACCCCCCATCTGGATAGACCCCCCCCCCACACAGAGGGTTAGGCCCTAGCCTCTTAGAGTGGAATCTCTTGGTGGAGTCTTTATCTTCCTTATTATACTTTATCCTCAATTCTTATATCATATTATATAATTCATGTACATAGTAATTTCTGAATATAAATATATCCATTGTTTCTCAGTCTCTATCTTTTGGATACCTATAATATTATTCTTTCATTGATAGGTTTAGATGTAGAGGGTGGATCTTGATTGAATAATGATAACTCAAGATATTTACAAACCTATGGATAACTTAGTAGATTCAAGCTCTCATCTATATAGTGTTGGAGGATAATTAATAGTGGAATAATGGCCACAATAGTTGGAGTAGTTATCTACTCACACAACATATGAAATCAATACAAAAACAATCCATTAAAAATGGTGTCTGGTGTGTGGTTACACTTGATTGAAAGAACATAAGAAAATTTCTCAAACCAAAAAACACAGTAAATGATGAAGTTATTGATGGAATAATTAATTATGCATGGAATTCCTTGGGTTTTTTATTTATTTTTTGAACTGAAAAAGAATGGGCTTACCTGGATTCACTTAAAAGTAGTGTCTATTAAGAGATTTGGAGGTGTGGTGGTGGAATAATTAGAGTCTATGACTTCTCAAAAAAAAAATAAGAACTTAAAACTACTGAGGAAACTTAAAATTTCAATGCTATGGGGAATTTAGAGCTTGTAAAGATGAAGTGAAAGGAGTAGAAAGAGGTGTTTGAACTAGCACATGATCCTACTGAACTGAATAGTCACTAAGATCTATCTTTTTCTTTGACACTGCAGTTCGAGATGAAAAATGGGGAGTAAGAGTAGATAAATATAGCTACATCAATGAATGTTACTGCTATTTTTTCTTATAATAATGCACATATTGGATTATTTATATGTGTTGTGGGGTGAAAAAAGCTTTCATTTCAAGTGTAACATTGCAATAGGATCCTGTGGAGTTTCCATTCCAATGACCAACATCAGAATTTATGAATCCTATTTAGTTGAAGAGAAAACCTATGAAAAAAATATATGTATATAAATATCTCTATGTTGTGGAAGGATGTAGGGAGGGGCGTGAATCTAAAAAGGATACAATAAGGTTCTTTAAATGGCCGTGTGTTGAGAACGAAAAGGCTTGGGACTGAAGGGAATGTATAGAGGATCAAGACCAATGCACTGAAAAGAGTTTCATCATATTTATAAATTATTTTATATGGAATAAGGGTATTTTCACTATACTATAGTTTTTTAGTAGATTCCAAAATCATTTAAATATTTATTTAAATATGTATAATTTTTTTTATCTATTGGTTCTAATAGAATTTCTATCCCAATTTCATATTTCTTTGGCTTTTATGACAACTTTGGAGGTTTTGTGGTGTGGTAGTAACTACTCTAAGAATCCAAATATAAATTTGTTTGAATGTACTGGTGATTTCAAAAATAAATACAAGAAAGTGAATATCATTTCTAAACATAAGGCTATTAAGGGAAGTGATTCAGAATAGTCCAGTCTAGTTTTTTAACTTTGGGAAACCACTATTCAAAACCACATAGCCAACAAGAAAGCTAGGAATTTCCAAATAGAATATGCCTCATTGGGAATTCTATTTTTAAAAATAACATGGTGAATACATATTGTAAATATCTAATAGTTTAAGAGATACTCACTCTAAGTATAAAATAAGATAAGTATTCTAGAAAGATCACTTCATATGCCTATAAGTTGAATTTTTTTAGAATGAATATGAAATTATTGATGAGGAAAATGTAAAATTTAAACATGGATGTTATGGTTTATCTATTAATTATAGATATCATACCTCCTAATGTTTCTAATCCTTTTCTCTATGTCAAATAAAAATCTAATTGAATTATTTACTTGCTTTAGTTGGTCTCGCCCAAATTTACCCAAGTTTTAAGGGTCAAGCGGTCGCTTGTAGTGTCGCTTGGGTTGTCGAATCCTCAGAGACCTAAGAAGAACCTTTAGACACTCAATAAAAAGAGATGGATTTTTGGCTATGAAGTGGAAAACTTGGGTTGATTTTAGATTTTTTTTAAAGAGCACTAAAAGATCTATGTGAATTCAAATTATGAGAAAATGAGTTGATCCTAGGTTATTGCTCGGGGTGGATTGAATGAATTACTTTTTTTACGATTTTAATTTCATTAACTCGAGAAGGATTCATGCAATGAATTCAAACAAACCTCATCACTTACTGATTAAACACCTTAAAAACATATGATAATCACCTATACACTTGTAGGATCATTTTCATGAGCACTCCAAGGTAAAGGATGTAATTAGCACATGAAATTGGGGTGAATAAATTCAATAAGGAAGAGGAAGAATAAAAATCATTGAATGAAAGAAACTCAATTAAAGGAAATTAATAACATTTAGGGCATAAGAAATAACATTCAATACAGCCCCTTGCTACTCCATTGGATCAACCCATAAAAGAGCTAGCCCTCCATTGATGACAAGTTCTCAACGGAAGCGGAAAGTAGACTTATGAGGGTGGAATTGAAGAAGTAAAAACAACAAAAATAACGATCACTCCACCGTTGTGTGAACAAAATCACAAGGTTTGGTGTGAATAAATTCACACCATGAGGCAAAGGTATAAAAGTGATAAGGATAAGAACAGAACAAGAGAAGAGAAAGAACTTTTATTGAAGACTAAGGTGATTCGAACAACTTACATGAGAAGGAAGAACATTACAAAGGCAAATTGGCATAATAACATTACAATGAAAAGAAAGCACCCAACCTCCCCAAATACATCACCAATACTGCCTTAAATAGAAAAAAATGAAGCCTTGGCCGATCCCCCAACATCCCATGTGTTTTGAATTAATTATGTTGGGAAAAGGTGGGTGGAACATTAATGATAAGAGACTTTTCCACTTCTTGCCCCGAAGTTGCAGCCAGCTTACATCCACCGGAGAGACGCGCCAAAAGTACCTTCTATAAGGCCGAATTTGAGTGGGCCCTAGATAACTTAAATGAATCCCCAGATGTTCCCTAACATCCTGTAAAATTTCATCCCAAAATAAGTTGTGGTTAGGGAGATATGATTGAAATGGTGGGCTGTTTTTCTGGGCCGCAGACTCTGGCCCAAAATTAAATCTTCAACTTGGGCCGCCTTAATCACCCCCATTGAGAATGAATTAGCACTGGATCCAGAATAATGATTTGTTCCCCTATATTCCTTCTATCCTTATATAAATTTTGGGCTTCATTGGGCCTGTATTGGGGGCCCCATAGTCCGATCAGTGAGATGATATCCAATCTGCCTTCTTCAGAATTGTTTCCTTTAATCGCCAAATATCTCCATCATACTTTATTAATAATCCATTGATTCTTGAATAAAAAAATGTTCATAATTAACTGAATATCCATTTCCAAAAATATCAAATTAAAACATGGATAGTTACATTCTTTAAAATCAGATGAAACTTTGGGCCTAAATTGGTGCACATTGGGCATGAAGTGCACAAATGATGAGAATGAGTGTTCAAAATGTAAAATGCACTAAAATGGTATTTATGAATAGCAAGGAACATGAAAACTACATATATTAGCAATGAATATTAGCCTCTTACAGTGTCTAATCACACCCCCAACTTGAGTTTTGTTAGTCCCGAGCAAAATATATCTCACAAAAATGAAATTCGAATGCCATTTTCCAAAAACATTTTAATACACATTTCTCAACAAAAGATCGCATACCAAACAATTATGAAACCCATAAAAATCATTTAAAACAAGATATGTCCATAAGCATATCCCAAGCCCAAGCCCATTCCTTTGTTCAAATTCATTTCCATATTTCATCCAAATTCAATTAAGCATGATGAAGTGTTGTGTGTCACAATAGACATGGGGGTTCATTTTCATTCGAGGGATAAAAGATGGAAGCGCTAGGAGTAATCAAATTTTAATAATAAGATGAGTACTCATTTTTTATTTTCTCTTTTTTTTTGGGTTTTTTTTTCAATTTTGCCATGGTAATTGAAATTGAACTCAATCGAGTAAACCCATGTAGCAAGACTTTGCCGATGACTCCCAGGCTCAAAGACCTTAGGGCACCAAGTGAAGCTCACATACTCGGGCATCATCTTGAGTTAACTCAATCAAAAAAAAATTCAAATTACCACAAATAGAGATAAAATGCCCAACTCTAGGCCAGACAACTATGGAGTCGCGATCCCCAAGTGCCGAAAGCCACACATTAGGTCAATTCATTGCTCTACGCGCAAATTAATTTTTTTTTTGAATACTCATGTTAAAATTAAAATGATCGCCAATCCTATGCTATTTATTATGGGTCCCCAAGAACTCAAACTAAAACCCCACAATCTAGAGGATGTGCATTGTGTTTTTTTTAAATGGATGAAAATATAACAGTGAAAAATCACATCGGACAACCGCACTTTCCAATAACTATGCACATGAACATAAACTTGCATTAAAATCAGAATCAAGGCATGCAAAATTATTTGATATCCAATTTCAGAGTTTGGAATGTGTGTTATCGTGTTCAAGGTTAATGGCATTTTTCATTCCACACATTTTCATCTCCCCCCCCCCCAACTTGGAATACACTCTCCCCAGTGTTGAAAGAATTGAAACATAGAAGTGGCAGGATAGAAGTGCAATGAAGACATTGAAAATGAAAATTATGGAATGAAGTCACCTGGTAGTTGATGTTGAAAATGCATTCCCATGTCTCCCTTCAGTTCTGGTTTATCTCCCAATGGTTTGGACGGTTGTGACCAGCTTTTCCCAATGACCTATGACATGCCTTAAATTTTTTTTAATATATATATTTTTTGTATTTTTTTTAACCTAAAAAAAAGTATAAAAACATAAATTGATCATACATTGTCTTCTCTTAAATTTCTGGGTAAGGTATTACTCAGGGATTACACCGCGTGACACGGATGAATACGATGCTCCCCTTTCATACCCATCCTTACTCATAAAAGAAGAACAGGTCAACAATCTATTTTTTTTAAATACCTAAAAAAAAGATAAAAATAAAACAAAATAAAATAAACTGATGATACATTGTCTTCTTTATATTTTCTGGGTAAGGTATTACTCAGGGATCACACCGCGTGACACGGATGAATACGGTGCTCCCCTTTCATACCCATCCTTACTCATAAAAGAAGATCAGGTCAACAGTCTATATTATTATTTTTTTAAAATAACAAAATGCAGAAGAAGGAAAGAACGAGTCACAAAGATTAGAAAGATGAAGACCACGAGTTGCCTCCCGTGCAGCGCTTTTGTTTAACGTCATTAGCCCGACATGGATCCTAAATCTATCAATTTTTTCCTGGTTCATAGGTTGGCTCTGTTAACTCTACCTCTATTTCATGTTTATTGAATGATTCAATGAATGGTTTTAACCTATGACCATTGACCTTAAAAATGTTACCACTTGTGGGATCCTGAATCTCTACAGCCCCATGAGGGTACACATGATGCACTATGAATGGACCTGACCATCTAGACCTTAACTTTCCCAGGTGTAAATGAAGTTTTGAACTATACAAGAGCACAGGTTTTCCGAGTTCAAATTGCTTGACTTTGATATTCCTAGATTGGTAGGCTTGAACTCTAGATTTATTTATCCTTGAATTTTCATACGCCTCCATCCTAAGTTCCTCAAGTTCATTAAGATCTAACTTCCTCTTTTCTTCGGCTAAAGAAATGTCGAAATTCATTTTCTTGATTGCCCAAAATGCCTTATGCTCAATTTCAACAGGTAAATGGCATGCTTTTCCACAAACCAACCTATATGGGGACATTCCTAGGATGGTTTTGAATGTTGTACGATATGCCCAAAGAGCATCCAAGAGTTTCTCAGACCAATCTTTCCTAGAGGGGTTGACAGTTTTTTCAAGAATTTGCTTAATCTCCCTATTTTCTAACTCAGCTTGACCATTGGTTTGAGGATGGTAGGCAGTGGAAACTTTATGAGAAATTCCATACTTAGACATGAGTGAAGAGAATGGATGATTACAGAAATGGGTTCCACGATCACTGATTATAGCCCTCGGAATTCCAAATCTAGAAAAGATATGCTCTTTTAGGAATCGGATCACAACATGATGATCATTAGTCTTGGTGGGAATGGCCTCAACCCATTTTGAGACGTAATCAACAGCTAAGAGGATGTAGAGGTATCCCTTAGAGTTTGGAAAGGGTCCCATGAAATCAATTCCCCAACAATAAAAGATTTCAACGACTAGAATGGGAGTGAGGGGCATTTGATTTCTTTTGGAAATGGATCCTAATTGCTGACATTGAGGACAACTTTTGCAGTATTGGAAGGAATCCTTAGTGAGGTTCGTCCAGTATAAACCACTTTGGAGGACCTTTGCAGTGGTTTTCTTTGTAGAAAAGTGGCCTCCACATGCCTCTCCATGACAAAATTTTAGAATGGACTCTTGCTCAGACTCGGTAACACATCTCCTGATGATTTGATCAGGACAGAACTTGAAGAGGTAAGGATCATCAAACACATAGTGTTTGACATCAGAAAGTAATTTCTTCTTAGCATGGGTCCCCAAGAATTTTGGAATGTCACCCGTCACCAAATGGTTTGCTATGTCAGCATACCAGGGCAATCACTCACTGAATAGAGGTGCTCATCGGGAAATGAATCAGACACAGAGAGGTGGTGGGAGTTGTCTTTGAATTCCATCCTAGAGAGGTGATCAGCTACAACATTTTCAACACCCTTTTTATCCTTAATGGTTAAATCGAACTCTTGAAGAAGAAGGACCCACCTAATCAATCTAGCCTTGGCATCTTGTTTTTGGAATAGATATTTTAGGGCTGAATGGTCAGTGAAGACAATGATGGGTGATCCTAAGAGATAAGACCTGAATTTATCTAAAGAAAATACAATAGCAAGTAGCTCTTTCTCAGTGGTGGTGTAGTTTATTTGTGCATCATTTAAAGATTTGCTTGCATAAGCAATGACACATGGAGTTTTCTCACACTGTTGTCCTAATACTGCTCCTACAACGAAGTCACTTGCATCACACATGAGCTCGAAAGGAAGTTTCCAATTTGGAGATTGCATGATAGGTGGAGATATAAGAGTTGACTTGAGTTTAGAGAATGATTCCTCACAGCTTTCTGTCCATAAAAATGGAGCATCTTTTACCAATAGAGCACAAAGTGGTCGAGAAATAGAGCTGAAATTCCTAATGAACCTTCTATAAAAACCAGCATGTCCTAAGAAGGACCTCACTTCCTTAACAGTTTTAGGAGAGGGAAGGTGACGAATGATGTCAACCTTAGCTTTATCAACTTCAATCCCTCTACCAGATACTAGATGACCTAGAACATGTCCTTCCCTTACCATGAAATGGCATTTTTCCCAATTTAGTATGAGATTCTTATCCTCACACCGTGACAAAACCTTTTCAACATTTAGAAGTCATCCCTCAAAAGTATCCCCAAAGATGGAGAAATCATCCATGAAGACCTCTAAACAATCCCCCACCATGTCCGAGAAGATTCCCATCATGCACCGCTGGAAGGTACCAGGGGCATTACATAACCCAAAGGGCATGCGCTTGAAGGAAAAAGTGCCGAATGGACAAGTGAAGGTCATTTTTCCTTGATCCTCTAAAGAGACTTTGATTTGATTATACCCTGAGAATCCATCTAGGAAGCAGTAGAATTGATGACCCGCCACTCGCTCGAGGACTTGATCAATAAAGGGAAAGGGGAAATGGTCTTTCTTAGTACAAGAGTTGAGCTTCCTATAGTCAATACAGACTCTCCATCCACTACTAACCCTTGTTGGAAGCATCTCTCCATCATTATTGGTTATTACTGTGATTCCAGCCTTCTTTGGAACCACATGGATTGGGCTAACCCACTCACTCTCAGCTATAGGATAGATGATACCAGCTTTTAACAATTTCAAAAGTTCTTTTCTCACTACTTCCATGAGATTAGGATTGAGTCGTCGCTGAGGTTGACGACATGGCTTTGAATCGGATTCTAGAACAATTCTATGAGTCCCGATAAGTGGGCTAATCCCAGGAATATCTGATAGAGTCCATCCAATGGATTTCTTGTGTCTCCTAAGGACATCTAGAAGCATCCTATAATGATTGGCTTCAAGAGAGGAAGAAATGACAACAGGAAAGGATTGGTTGTCCCCTAAGAACTCATACTTGAGTGATGAAGGTAAAACCTTAAATTAAAGATCAGAGTGGTTATCACTTTCCAAGAAAGGATGAGACTTTGTATTGAACTCAGTTTCTTTGTTCACATTTCTTGACAAAATTGGTTCCTTGTGAAGAGAATTTTCATCCACTAAATTAGCTAGAGTAGTTTCATGAAGGGATATAGACTCGATGTTATTGATTTCACTCATGGTATCATTGATTGGTGATTCTAGAAAATCATCAATAGAGCAATCTGAAAGAGATTCAAGACAAGGAGACAAATTTCCCTCATGTGAACAAATAAAATCAATCTCTTCTTGACTTAAACATCCTTCGGTAATTCCTTGATGTTGCTTGAGTTCACTATCAACACTACCCATCCAATTAACCTCATGGATCTCTTCATCATCCCCAATTTGAGAGTTTTCATTGTAGATGTTCAAGTCTAGACTCATGTTTCCAAAGGTGATGGTCATGTTCCCATTTCGGACTCGGATAACAGAGTTGATTGTTGCAAGGAAGGGATGACCAAGGATGATTGGGGTTTGCTCCCTAGGACCTAAGCTTGGGTGATTGTCAAGAACAATGAAGTCAGCTGGGTAAATGAAATTTTCAACTTTCACCAAAACATCCTTTAAGATCCCCTTTGGAACTCGAATACTACGATCAGCAAGTTGAAGAGTGACAGATGTGGGTTGGAGTTATTTGAGCCCTAACTAACAATACATAGCATAAGGAATGAGGTTCACACTGGCTCCGAGATTACACAAGGCTTTTACAACTTTGTTCTCTCCTAGTTCAACATTTATGTAAGGGCATCCCAGGTCTTTCATCTTTGGAGGAAGGGTTCCTTGGATTGTTGTGCTAACATTTGCTGCCAGAAGGACTTGGTTCTTATGTGAGAATTTCCGTTTAAATGTGCAGAGGTCCTTAAGGTATTTTGAGTATGCAGGAATGGTTTGAATGGCATCGAGGAGTGGAATGTTCAACTTGACTTGTGAGAATATTTCCCTCAATGTTTCACTCAATTCAGGCTTGGTTTTCCCCCTCATGCGTTGAGGAAATGGGGCAGGTTGTGGGGTTGTTTTTTGAAGAGTTGTTTCCTTCACATTTTTATTAGTATCATCAGTTTTTTCATGTGTTTCATTTGAATTTTCATTAGAGTTTGGATCTTCAGGTGGGTTTTGAACTATTTGTTCAGGTTTCTCAATTGATTTCCCACTTCTCAAAACTGCCACAGCCTTTAGTTGTTCACGAGTTGTTTGAGTGAAACTTGTCTCCCCCCTTGATGTTGGTTGTGGAATGGCCTGTGTGGGCATGGGTGCCTTTACAGTTTTTATGGTTTGAAGTTCTTGTTTAAGGGACGAGACTTCTGAGTTCATCCTTTCCATTTGTTTGCACAGTTGTTCAAGGATTGGGAGAGGGACATATTGGGAAGGGGTTTGTGTTGGTTGGGTTATCCCAGGGGGATACTTTGGTTGTTGGATGGGTTGTTGGTATTGGACTGGTTGTGGTTGGAACTGGTTATGGTTTTGAAAATTTTGTGTAGGGTAGGGGTTTGGTCCTTGTGGTTGGCTAGGTTGTTGGTTATCTTTCCATCGGAAGCCTGGGTGGTCATTATACCTTGGGTTGAATGTGTTTGGGTATTGAGGCTTTTGAAAGTTTAGGGCATTGACTTCAGCAGGTGGTCCTCCTAAAAGAACATCCTTGATGGATGGAATGGTTGGGCAGTTGTCCGTTTTGTGGTCATGTTTGTCACAGATTGTGCAAACAAGGTCTACAGTTTGGATTTCATTGATTTTCCTATGGTCTATCTCTTCAACCTTCCTAGAGAGTGCTGCAAGTTTCGCCCTAAGGCTTTCCTATTCCCTAAGTGTATGCATTCCAGTAGTTCTTTGAGGCTTTTCAGAATAAGGTGATGTTCCCCATGTTTGGTTTTGTTCAGCAAGGATTTCTAGATACTCGTAAGCATCATTTTGGGATTTGTTTTTAAAGGTCCTATTACACATCATGTCAATGAATTGTTTGTTCCCCGGGCCCAAACCTTCATAGAAAATTCTTACTTGTTCAGGAATAGAAAAACCATGGTGTGGAACCATTTTTAGGGTGTCTTTGAACCTCTCCCATGTTTCATAAAATGACTCTCCCTCTTTTTCAAAAAAGTTTTGGATGCTCTTTTTAAGTGCAATTGTTTTGTGATGAGGGAAGTATTTTTTGTAGAATTCTCTTTGAAGTTGGTCCCAAGAGTGTATTGATGCGGGTCTCAAGTTGTTTAGACAATTTTTAGCTCCATCCTTTAATGAAAAAGGAAAGAGCCTCATCTTAGCAGATTCTAGTTGATGTGGGGGACACATGGTTTCAACAATGTCGTTGAACTCTTTGACATGAAGGTATGGCATTTCTGACTCCATCCCATGAAAGGTTGGAAGGTGGTTTAGGACATGGGGTTTGAATATTTAGTTGGTGTCTCCTATGGAATTGTGTCTAATGCATGAGGGGGCATTGGTCCAATTAGGAGTGAGGTAGTCGTTCATGGTTTGATCAACTACATTCCCTAAGTTTGGAGCTTCTTGGTTTTGGTTTCCCATTTGATTCCCCCCAGGGTTTAAAATTTGATTTTGTGGATGACCCTCCATTGGACTTGTTTCAAGTTCTGACTTTGGGGTTTCAAGAATATTTGGATCTGATTTAAACAATCCCCTAGGTTCACTTGACTCCCCTATCCTAGGACTATCCACCCTAACTAGTCTGTTTGAGAAATCCCGGGTGTAGGCGGACATGCGCCAAAAAAAAAGCGAGAAAGGGAAAAGATAAGAGATCTTGGGTGAGAGTAGAAGAATGGGGGTGAGGAAAGAAGGTTTTTGTCTAAGGATCTTACTTGGTCCCCGGCAACGGCGCCAAAATTTGGTCTCGCCCAAATTTACCCAAGTTTTAAGGGTCAAGCGGTCGCTTGTAGTGTCGCTTGGGTTGTCGAATCCTCAGAGACCTAAGAAGAACCTTTAGACACTCAATAAAAAGAGATGAATTTTTGGCTATGAAGTGGAAAACTTGGGTTGATTTTAGATTGCTTTGAAAGAGCACTAAAAGAACTATGTGAATTCAAATTATGAGAAAATGCGTTGATCCTAGGTTATTGCTCGGGGTGGATTGAATGAATTACTTTTTTTACGATTTTAATTTCATTAACTCGAGAAGGATTCATGCAATGAATTCAAACCAACCTCATCACTTACTGATTAAACACCTTCAAAACATATGATAATCACCTATACACTTGTAGGATCATTTTCATGAGCACTCCAAGGTAAAGGATGTAATTAGCACATGAAATTGGGGTGAATAAATTCAATAAGGAAGAGGAAGAATAAAAATCATTGAATGAAAGAAACTCAATTAAAGGAAATTAATAACATTTAGGGAATAAGAAATAACATTCAATCCAGCCCCTTGCTACTCCCTTGGATCAACCCATAAAAGAGCTAGCCCTCCATTGATGACAAGTTCTCAACGGAAGCGGAAAGTAGACTTATGAGGGTGGAATTGAAGAAGTAAAAACAACAAAAATAACGATCACTCCACCATTGTGTGAACAAAATCACAAGGTTTGGTGTGAATAAATTCACACCATGAGGCAACGGTATCAAGGTGATAAGGATAAGAACAGAACAAGAGAAGAGAAAGAACTTTTATTGAAGACTAAGGTGATTCGAACAACTTACATGAAAAGGAAGAACATTACAAAGGCAAATTGGCATAATAACATTACAATGAAAAGAAAGCACCCAACCTCCCCAAATCCATCAACACTACTACCTTAAATAGGAAAAAATGAATCCTTTGCCGAGCCCCCAACATCCCATGTGTCTTGAATTAATTATGTTGGGAAAAGGTGGGTGAAACATTAATGATAAGAGACTTTTCCACTTCTTGCCCCGAAGTTGCAGCCAGCTTGCATCCACTGGAAAGACGCGCCAAAAGGGCCTTCTAGAAGGCAGAATTTGAGTGTGCCCTAGAAGACGTAAATGAATCCCCAGATGTCCCCTAACATCCTGTAAAATTTCATCCCACAATAAGTTGTGGTTCGGGAGATATGATTGAAATGGTGGGATATTTTTCTGGGCCGCAGACTCTGGCCCAAAATTAAATCTTCAACTTGGGACGCCTTAATCACCCCTATTGAGAACGAATTAGCACTGGCTACAGAAGAATTATTTGTTCCCCTATATGCCTTCTATCCTTCAATAAATTTTGGGCTTCATTGGGCCTGTATTGTGGGCCCCATAGTCTGATCAGTGGGATGATATCCAATCTGCCTTCTTCAGAATTGTTTCCTTTAATCGCCAAATATCTCCATCATACTTTATTAATAATCCATTGATTCATGAATAAAAAAATGTTCATAATTAAGTGAATATACATTTCCAAAAATGTCAAATTAAAACATGGATAGTTACATTCTTTAAAATCAGATGAAACTTTGGGCCTAAATTGGTGCACATTGGGCATGAAGTGCACAAATGATGAGAATGAGTGTTCAAAATGTAAAATGCACTAAAATAGTATTTATGAATAGCAAGGAACATGAAAAATACATATATTAGCAACGAATATTAGACTCTTACAGTGGCTAATCATTAGTTTTTCCCATAAAAACACTACTAGAGGTGCATGTTTGGTTGTGGGACTGGTTCAGATGTCGAGGGAAAATTTTAAATGAAATCCAAATGGGGGATTATTGGGTCACTAGTTGATGTTTTATAAGATCGTTGAGGAAGAATTAAATTATAAGAAGATGATATATTCTAAAAAATTAGTGATTAAGAACAACACTTCCAACGTTAGGCTTAAATAGGCATGAAAAATAGAACATTTCTTAAAATTCATATTCTCATTGAGTACTTTTTCCATTTATCTTGGAATGAAATGTGAAGAGGAATACCATATTGTTGAAATATCATAAAAAAAAATCAATGGGGGAGGTCAGGTTTTGTGATTATATAAAGTGGAAGATGGAACTGTATCAAGTAATTTATAATCTATGATAAGGTGGTAGTTTTATTTGAATTATTTAGTCTTTCCACCTTGAGTAAAAGTTGTAATTTCAATAGAGTGGTGATGATGGGAACATGGGATTGGGTTGTAGATTTATAGAATATTGTGGGGTGATGTTGCACTGGGTGTAGATGAATGTCTAATAACTACTAATAAATTATTGTAAATGGTATTTGAATGTTGTTTTCCTACTAGATGAGAGTACTTTGGGGATGATGATGTGTCTCTATTGGAACTACTAACTTCCATATTCTTCAGCTTCCACTAATTTAATTGGTCCTATCCTATATTTATTTGACACATATTATCTCTCAATAAACACACCAATGTTGAAATAAATATAGGTCAAAAAATAGTTTCCAAGAAGATTTTAATTTTAATTTTTACAATCACATATTTGATTTCATAATTTATATATGTGAAATTTGTTCAAAAAAACTAAAAAAATATTTTCTCAAGAAAAATATAGGGAGATAAGAGAAGAATAAGATAACTCTCATGGGCATATCTCATGATCCTTATCAACTAAAACTAGCATTGGGTGGTGAATGAGGAACACAATGCTCTTATAATGTGGTTATGTGATGGGGAAATAAGGACCTAGTGAGAGGTGGAACCAAGCAGTATTCAAGAACTAGTGGTTTTGGTATAGGTTAGTACCACAAGACTTCAGAGGTGGTATATGTATCATATTGAGTGATGAAATAGTGGATGTCTTCACTAAAGTCTAATGTGGGACTCATATATATAGTGTCAAAAAAGATAGTAATACCACCCCATGGTTGATATGGACCATGCTCATAGTAGATAGAAAATGGATAGTATTTTTTCACCATGTCATGGTAAAACTCTTGGATGTAATGTTTCATTTAAATGATTTATAAAATAGTGGAATCATGATTATTTTGGATTCCATATTCTAAGGAAAAAAAATGAATAGAAGATTCCTAAATCTCTTGGATGGCCTAAAGATGCCAAAATAAGCACCTGGAGGAGACCCTTCTATGGTGAACACCATAGTACATTTCTAAAGTACCTATGGGAAATAGGGAGGCTAACTATGGGAATGTTGTTCACCATGGTATACTCTTGTAAGGTGTGTTAAAGAGAGATGTTGGAGGATCCATGCATCATGGCATTGGGTGTTAGATGTTTTGGATCTACAACCAAAACCACCCAATGAGTGTGGTGATGGGAATTTCAAAAGGAATTTTTCTAGAAAGAGTGGTATGTTGTGATAAGAGAAGCACCGTTCCATGTTCAGATATTAGAGTAACAATGTTGAAATTTTTGTGAGAATTAAATATGATAATTAAATTTTTTTTATGTATCTCGATATTAAAAAAAACACCTTCCATGGATAATGAATATATGTACAAAATTATAGATATGTTTAAGTTTTGAAATAAATATAAAAGGGAATGATCAGGGTGTTGACCTAAACCTTTTTTGGAAGATCACATAAGAAATACCATCACAATGTAGATGTAAAAAGTATCTATTTGTGGAGAAATATTTAGAGAGTTTATGTGAATTAAAGGAATATGTTTGACCATACTAAAACCATGCAGAATTCCTAGAATTATTGTGAAAAATTTAGAGAAGGTGAATTGATTCCATCTCTCATATAAAATGGGTTGGTTTCTAGGATCTATATAACTTGATAGAGTAGTTAGAGATATTATATATGAGACATATCAAGTTATATATCTTAATCATAAGGAGTAAAGAGACCAAATAATTTCATTACTAGATATGGTTCAATTCTATAAGTGGTGGCTTGAGATAAAAAGTATTGCACTAACCCATTCCCACTGTGACACTAAAGGATTTACCTCACTAGTCATGCCTTAATGGTCATTTTATCTTTCTCAATTAAGATATCATCTATCAAGAATCTCATTATTTCAAGACGATATTATTTATTCTAGAAGGAGATTAAATTTCATGAAATTAGAGGATAGACGGTGAGGAAACAACATAGTTAATTCTATTTCTAATTCAATTATAAACCCTTTGAACCCTATTAATCAATAACTTAAACATTGAACCTTCAACAGAGTGGGGAAATCAAATAGAACTGATGAAGGTGCTTCAATCAGTTTAAAGAAAACTAATTACTTCAGTACTAAGTGGTGAATTCTTCATGGTAAGGTAGTCAATTTTATCTAGTTCAATTTTGTAGTGATGTTACTAAATAAAGTGTCAAGTTTTCAAGGATGGTTGTTTGTGTTTGATGAAAATAAAACAAATATTTTCTTTAAGTTTTAGCTTTTTATAAGAATACTCAGTTCATGTTTTCTCAAAATGAGGATATTGTCTTCTCTAAAGTGAAGGAAATTTTATATTGAGTTGGATGAAATTTTATACTGACCACATGAAGGGAGATTAATGTTAATACCTAATAATGAAAACAAGTTTTTAAAACAATCAAGAAATTATATAATTCAAATTAAAGGTTTAGGCATAGGGAACCTACCTCAACTTCAAGGCGCACTGCTTTAACGATGACAACTTGGATCTTTTTTTTCCTGCTTGCATGCATATGCACCTTCACACATATATAAGGACACATAGCCCCTATGTACATATTTTTATGGCTAAATATTCACAAGGGTATCATTATATATATATGTTTATACTTTCATATACCCCTTTTCACTTACACATGTATGCATTTTTCATATCCATATATACGCACACCTATCCCCAATATATATATTCATATGACCATGATTTAATATATATAAAGGGGGAACTTATATATGTATATTCCTACCTATTCATACACATGTAATTCACCTTCATCAAATGATGCTCGAATCCACCTCAACGAGATCCAAAACGCACTGCAAAAATATAAGGAACCCAAAAATCACAAAATCCCTAATTAAAATTGGGCCAAAGAATAAAAACTAAAGAAACCTTACATGAATCTTATGTCAAACTCACTAACTTATATGGTAGTGTATAAAACCAACCTAATCATAAGAAACTACCTGTAAGTAAATAATCTGAAAATAAGTGAGATATAACAACTTCTTATATATATGTGATCAGTGTGTCAACAGTACATGATAAATGATACATGACTCTATAAACAACAATGAACAAAGAATATTCACATTAACATGTACATCCAAATAATAAATAACATTATCCTTAATAAATGCTTTTTTTTTCCAAATAAAATCCAATTTCATTCAATACATGCACTACAGAGTGGTATCATGAATCACAAGATAACATATCATGCAGTTTCAATTCATGCAATAGGGATGTAGAACATCCAATTTAACATCTTACATCAATGAAATTAAACATGAAATTTACATTTTACACAATTATAACATAAAAATATGTAATACATGTACATCACATTATGGTTTCTAAAATGGTAAAAAAGCATTAAGACAAACATAACATAGTTTATAAAACATCATTCTTTTCTAGATACATTAGAGATAGGTGAAACCACTTATATGTTATGTGGGATGAGCATTTTATTGGTTTTATAATACCTATAAAAACAAGTATCTAAATATTTCATGGGTAGTAACTAGGGTGTATTAATAAAATTCTAGGTAACAGGCGGTATTTTTCATAGACAATACATACATAGTTTTTCATAAACTAGCCTTAAGTCACATGTAATGTTAAATAAGTCTTCAGCATCAGGGTGAAATTCAAGGAAGATAATTTTTTCAACAATTCCTAACTTCAAATCTAGAAGGTTAGGTGCAATAATAAAAAAGTTATTAAGGTCATATAGTCAAAAAATAATGCATAGACCATAGACCATAATAATTATAAGAAAATATGAAAAGATAATGAAGAGGAAGCTATCATCTAAGGATACATGTGCATTTTTTTCTAATGAAATAAAAGAGGTCCCATAAAATAAGCCTATTGATAAGGTCATTCAAGACCTACATAAAGGTCACACTAAAGAAAATGAGACTATATCAAGGTAATTCATGACCTATATAAAGGTCTTCTGATAAAGATAATGGCTACTTAAGGGTAATCTATGATTTGTAGTAACTACATAAAGTTAACTTTGGGATTGCACTAGATGTATCAAGGTAATTGTTATCCATAGTGAAGAGATGGAAACCATTTCACATGGTGCTGTGAAATGAAAATGCAGCCACACCATAGTTAATTACTAAGGGGTGTTTTTGTGATTGTGGTAAGATTATAATTTTTCTATGAGAAAATATGAGTCAAAAAAATCTTTGGAGATGCTCATGGTGTCTCAAATGAGAGAATAAGGGGTAAGGATTAAAATGGAAAAAGTGAATGAATAATTTTAAGCAAGATATATAAGAATAAACTACCACTGTGAGTTTTCACAGATAACACACCTCTGTTGGAGGGGTTTTATTACAAAACCATGACTTGTTTATCAAAAGAAACAATTATCTTAACTAACAAATATTCAATAATTTCAATTTAATATAAAAAAATATAATTAAGAAGGCAGATAAATGAAATTTAAAACATTATTTAATTAAAGAGGCTGGAAGAGGGACCTTACCACAAAGGAGCCAAGCCGCACTCGGCACTTGACACTTTTATCAGCAACAAATCTAAGCTGCTCCATCCATCCTCCAGACATATGCACCTTTGCATATACATAAGGATTCCCTAACCCCAATGTATGTGTCAGTATTTCCTTGAACACACACAAGATGATCCTTATATATATGCTCACATGCATAAGCTCATTATCACCCACACACGTATGCATTTTCCATATATATACATAAACACACCTAGCCCCTTATATGTAATCGCACTACCGTGGGTGGACATAAATATAATGGGAGAACTTATTATATATATTATTACCTATGCATACGTAGTAAGTTTCCTTCGACAAGAAGCTTGAATCCACCTCAATGAGATCTAAAACACACTACAAAAATATAGGAAACCCAAAAATCACAAAATCCCTATTTAAAATTAGGAAAAAGAATAAAAACGAAAGAAACCTTACCCAAATTAGATGTCAAACTCACTACCTTTGATGGTGGTGGATAGAACTGGCCACATCATAAGAAACCACATGTAAAGAAATAATGGGAAAAGAAGTGAGATATAAAGACTTCTTAAATATATGTGATCAGTGTGTCAACTGTACATGATAAATGATACATGAATCCAATACCAACATGATCAAAATGATATTATTAATGATTACAAAAACATAATATAATCCAAATGATCAAAAGAATTAGTAATATAAAGGACACCTACCTCAAACGATAATCCATAAATCGATCTCAAGATTTTACCAACCACCAATGGTCTTTCTATACCCTGTATCATCCATGAATACATATGAATCAAACAACAAAAAATTTTAAAATTATAACTACAATTGGTATAATTGATGCTAAACTCACCGGGTAATATACCGCACTTAGGCAACAAGGCAAGTGTGGGGTCCACTCTAGACACCCACCCAGACCTAAGAAACACAAAAAAACAAATTTATCAACCCAAAACAACTTAAAATTTCATCAAACTTTATGAAAAACCATAAATAAATCCACTGAGTAGTAAACCTAAACTCAAATGACATGTAATAATGAGATGTCAAGATTTCTAAGTCCCCTCTATATGCCGCACATGAAATCCCCATCATATAGAAGTGATCCCACCATGGGTTTAAAAAAAATAAAACTATGATTTTAATTAAACCCGTGGATATAAACTAAGCTATAACCATAGACATATCTTTGGTTTGGTTATTTTTAGTGGTATAGGGATACATGAGTTGTCTTTCTTCGATTAAGGCAGTGAGTTATCTTTCGTCATGGAAATGATACCTATGGGATCATGGGTGATTAGGTATTTTTTAGTATACACTTAATGAATCATCCAAAATGTTGAGAGTATGTCTTTTAGTTTGAAGGTTAGAAAGTGAAAATAATATAAGGCTCACCCCCACCCCACCTACACCCCCACTTGCAACCCCACTACCCCCTGCAGCCCCTCCTGCACCCCCCACCTACATCCCCCACCCCCACCTGCACCCCACTGCCCCCTGTACCCCCACCTACACCCCCCACCCCACCTACACCCCACTGCCCCCTGCACCCCCCACATGAAACCCCACTGCACACTGCACACTCCCACCCACCTGCAACCCCTCTCCCCCCCACCTACACCCCCAATCACCCAATTTCACCCCCACTCCCCCAGTACCCCCCACCTGCACCCCCACTGCCCCTGCACCCCCACCTGCACCCCCTACCCTCAGTACACCCCCTACCCTGCCCCCATCACACCCCCTACCCCCAGCACACCACATGCACCCAGAACACCCCTCCCCTACCCCCAGCACACACCCCTCCTCCCTGCACCCCACCTGTATCCCCACACCCCACCTACACCCCACCTGCACCCCCACTACCCCTAGAACCCCACCACCCCCACCTGCACCCCCACTACCCCTGCACCCCACCTGTAACCCCACTGCCCACTGCACACCCCCACCCACCTTCACCCCCACTCCCCCACCTACACCCCCACTCCCCCCACCTGCACCCAACACCCCTCACCTACACCCCCACTGCCCCTGAACCCCCACCTGCACCCCTTTCCCCCATCACACCTCCTTGCCCTGCCCCCAACACACCCCCTGCCCCCAGCACACCCCATGCACCCTCCCCCTACCCCTCCCCCTACCCCCCGAACACCCACTGCCCCTGCCCCTCCCTTTCACACCCCATGCACCCTGTGAACACACCCCCTTCCCCTACAAACCCCCTTCACCCTCCCCCCACCCCTTGGAAAAAGGAATTATTGTTATATTTTGACGAATATGTTGGCATTCCTTGTCATATTTTATTGGATGGGAATTTATTTGAAAGTCAGTATGGGGTTTTTTATGAGTTCGATCAATGAAATATTCCAATTGACGAACATTCTAATGAGGCATTGTAAAATTCTTTACAATAAGATGTATTTGAAATTTTAGCTCACTACAAGCTTTCCAAAGATATGTAAATAAAGTTCAAAGAATTGTATGGTCAAAAATCTATCTTGAAGAAGGGAATATGGGATGTTTCTAATGATGATCATTCAATTAATAAAGAATTTCATTTGTCTAAAATTGAAATGAAGAATATCAAGAATAGGGACACCAAGAAATTGGATACTCCTATCTAGTTAAAAAACGATTCATTGTGTATATTTGTTTCTAACCATATATAAAATGATTCATGAAAAAAAATAAAAATACAGATTTTATATCACTTTAATATGTTAAATATGAAGCAAGCACATCATGTGGTAAATCTAGAAATTGTTGGTACAACCCAAAAGAGAAAATTAAAGTCTTGGAAAATGAATTGAAATTTTTGAAAGCTGAAGAATAAATGAATTGTGATCTCATGGAAGAATTTAGGTAAAAAATCTAAAATATAGGAAAGAAAATGTAGGGAAAAGTGATATTATTGAGTTACTTGTTTAAGAATTAAATCATGTGAATGATGAGAAAACATGAGATATCCATGATAATCTCTAAGGAAGAGTATAAAGAACAAATTAAGATAACATAAAGTGAAAGGAATTATCAAATTCATAATTTAGAAGGACAACTAGAAGAGAAGGATATATGGATTAAGAATCTAGAGGATGATCTTCACATCATAATAAGGATGACAAAAATTGAAGAAACTCATTTAAAAACTATAACTAGTATTATGAAGAACAATAATAGGGTTTCTATAAAAATGTAGTATATATCTAGTATAAATCATGTAATAGGAACTCAAAAAAATATGGTGATGAAGTGATAACACTATGAGTGTGTATAAGAAAGATAGAGAGTTCAACAGTAAGAAAATGTCTACTATAACCAGAGGACAATATCCTGTCGATCATTGATCAACATCAGGTATTTTGTAAAGAAATATCCATCATCAGTTTCTAGATATACCTTGTCAATAATGTGCATCGGGTATTTCACGTACCTCCTTATCTGTAACAAATGGAAGAGATCATGAACATGGTCTAACTTTGGTGGAAATTCCACGTGGATAGAATACTCACATTCCCCCATAGGATCTTAAATTTACTAAATACCATTGGGGATATCTTGCTACCGCATTCAAGCCTCCATAATACTCATCATGGGGAGAAATTCAATAAAAAATGGTCCCCATGGTCAAACTCCAAATGTATGAGATGTCAATCTATGTGTGATATCTATGTCCTCTAGGATGTCCCCATATCCTCAAAATTCACTTTTTCTTTAATTTACATACCTTTAAAAATCTTTATTCCATTAAGTGATGTCTTTCTAATCAAAGTACAACAAAATTTTAACATGATGGGTCTCTCATATATATCTTCTAAAGGTTCCATACTGATTTTAGAGTGATGGATTTTATTATAAGAAAACATTACCAATAGAAATTGACCCCCACATCCATATAAAGTTATAAAAAAAGTATCTCAACATATCCTATAATACCAATATAGTGCACTCACTCTACCGATTGATTTGGGATTTAATTTCTATTCTCGTCATCGAATGGGTACCAAAACCATCCTGCAAGACTCTAAAAAAATGTGATAGTAACTGAGAATTATATTCATAAATAATCATTGAGGGTACCAATTGAAGTCTAATAATGACCCCTATATAAAACTATCCAAATATATCAAATGAAAATTTCAACCAATTTAATGAAAGTATGCAAACTTATTAATTTGGTCAAAAATAACTAATATAGCATCACATCCTATCACTATCTATGGATTATACATCACAAGATATCACTATCTATTTAATCCCACTCTCACTCTATGATCTCAAGAGGCTATATCAAGCTTGCTAACACATGATGATCAACATTAACTTGATAAAGTTTGATACATAAATATATAAACTTGATGAAAACCCACTTTATAGAATCCCCCCAAAACATGTTCAGATATTACATGCCCCTGATAAAAATCTCACAAACTTGAAACATTAACATTGAGATATTATCATAAAATATTTCTCATGTAGTATATAAAGGAAAATCATCAAATAAATCTTACCAGTGCCAATCAGAGAGGCCGACGATCTGAAATCAAAGAAACCCTGTAGTAGAAATCAGATAGAGGTGGGGTGGCCATGTCAAAGGAGAAACATCTTTGGGAAGTGGGGTGGCCACATCAGAGGAGGACTATGGAAGGTGGTGTAGCTACATAAAAGCAACATTGAGAGGCATAGAGCCATGATGGAGGAGGAGAGTAGTGGTGAGGTGGGGGGTCATCAGAGATATGAAGACAGGGTGGTAGGGAGGCTGAGTTGGTGGTGAGGTGGACTGGGTGCGTCCGAGCCATGTCAGAGGGGATGTGGGGAGGCCACGTTGGTTGAGGGGAGGAGAGGGAGGAGGAATCATGGGGGAAGGATCATGGGGGAAGGAAGAAATGCGAGATGTGAGGAATCATGAGGGAGGGAAGGGGATGGGTTGGAGTAATGGTATGAAGGAGGGGAGTACTACACAAGGGATGTAGAAACCCCAAATAGAGAAGCTGAGTTGTAATTGGAGAATCCATGACATGAATTAAGGAACCACGATGAGGGATGGAGGAACTGAAGCTGACGAGGATAAACAAGAGAGGAAAACAATGAGGGTGAGAGAGGAAAGCTGCAAGGGAAGAGAGGAGGGCGTGGTGAGAGAGGTATTCGAGGAGGAGGAGAGTTCCTTGGGGGAGGAGGGCACCGTGGTGAGAGGGTCAAGTACCAGGGAAAGAGGAGGAGCCTAAAGATAATAAAAAAAGGGATGCAAATGTGTATCCACGGATCGAAATTAAACTGTGGCTATAAACAAGCTATAGTCACATACCTATAAAACCATGGATATAGGTCTGTGGATATAGATTAAATTTTCATTAGTGGATACTGATGTTATTATATTATCATAGTTTAATATTATTTTTAGAAGGTGGAAGAAGAAATAAAATAAATATGCATGTTTAAGAATTTTACCTTTTCTTCAGAGATACTCTTTAGGTTTATACCTAAAGCCTAATTAGGAGGGATTACTAATCAAAATAAAGACTCTAGGATATATGGAGGGAATTAAGGAAGATATTTGGGTAGGTATTGGTTGAACCAAATGGTTTTGGAAGTGTGATGAAGGGAGGAGAGGGGGCATCCTTTTATATGTGGTGGGGGACACACATGGAATTTTTGAAAAGATAAAGTGATACCCACATTTTTATCATGAAACAAGCCTAAAAATGATTAATTATTGATCCTTATATGTTATAAGGTATAAATATTTCCATAAAATGTGTTTTGGAAATCTTTTTAGTTCATTTTAACCCTTATATTTTTAGTTTAACCCCGATAAATCCGTTTTTACCTTAACTGTGATAATTAATTTTTACTATTTTAACTATTCATTATGGTAAAAAATTAAGTTGGTTTTATTAGATAATATAAATTATTCTGATTTCAAGTATAGAATCTATTTTTTAAAATTCAATTCACATATGTGTAAGAATTAAATTTAAAATAAAACCCACAGATGTGATGAAAAAGAAGTTTTCATAAGAAAAGTTCACATAAGTAGGGAACATTTTTATATTAAAATTGAAAATTAAATTGATATAAATGAAATAAATTAATTAAATTTTAATATAATTTATATAATTTTATTTTAAAACCAATTTAAATTATAACTTAAATTTATAAATAATTTAAACAAAAAGACAATTTTCAATAAAAACCATAATTTTTAACTATTTATCAAAAAAGTTAATCTTTTCAGAAAATTATAAAACATTAAACTAAATATAATTTTGAAATTTATATTTCAAAAATTAATTTCATTTTTTCAAATAAATTTTTTTAAAGTGGTAAAAATTAATTTTAAAATAGTGTGTAAAGCATGATGAAATCACCTTTTAGAAAAATACAGTTTTTTTCAGAAAACATTTCATTTTCTTTTAAAAGGTTTTATTTTCATTTATATACAATTTAAAACCAATGTTTTTATTTTATATATGTTTAAAAAATATAAATTTCATAATTTAGTTATTACTATTCATACATTCTAATTTAACGACTAATTTATAACGGTATACTATATCACAGTTCATTTAGACTTAGGGTTGTGTGTTATGCAAGCTATTGAAGAGATTGAATTTATTTAAAAATAAATATATTTTAATGTTTTGGGGTGTTAAATTCTCATCTAAGATTAGTGTTTCATGTCATATATGCTATCAAACATGATTTTCCTCTTTTACAATCTCAAGGCATTACATTGGATTTTTTTATGAAGAAGTATTTGAGGCGATTTGTTATGACTCAGAGGTTATGACACAACTAAAGGTCGTGCTATGGAAAAGGACTAAATATTACATGATAATAATAAATGTTATTCCATAATTAATTTTATTGGTGAGTATATTCGATATAATACCCCATGAATTTTATAATTCAAAATCCAATTAGTCCATGATTTTCAATTTGATCTAGTAATTGACAAGAATTATGCCACAATGGCTGGAATTACACCATGATTTGGTAGATAACAGAAAAATATAGAGGATTTATTATTTTTAAAATAAAAGAATATTTTATTTCTTATTATATGATTTAATTCAACCATGGTAGTTTTTTTGATATAAAATCAGATGGTGACATGTGGAATATGAAGGGAGAGTTTTTTAGAGAAGTAATTTGAAGAGATTAAAGATTGAATATTGAAGAATGAAAAAAATAATAATATAACACAAGAGATAAGGGAGATTTTTTTTCACATATTGAGATATTTAGAGATTTTCCATAAATAATGATATTATTATCGAATATTTGGATTTGTTTACAGAGTTATAATTCAAGTGGAACACCCTGACAAACATGGTATTTTGAATATTATTTTGATATTCATTATAAGTGACCTAAGTGTTGACCTTTATTCACAAAACTATCTTAAAATAATGTGTGGATAATCATAAAGTGGGAGTTTCCCTTTTCATTATTAGTTATGTGAAGCAAAAATATTTAAATCACGATAGTAAGTTTGTGATTTCCTTGATACATCAAAACATAATTAGTGTATTTTCCTTGGACATAGCTTGTTTGGGTGAAACAAGTAAAATCCTCATCTCCATGGGATTTGATTTTCACATTTGGATGTTATATTTGTTTGTTTGGAATTGAATGTTTTGTGAATTCTTGGTAATATGTGTGAAAAACCTAGTTGACATGAGAAATTTTACACCCCATCCACCCCTATCTTTGGATGTTTTGGGATTTTTGGTTTGAATAAGTGTATCATATCCAAAAGGTTAAATCATGAAGAATTTGTCTAAATATGATACTTGGCACAATGAATTTCATTAAATGAAAAGGTAGTTAAACAATTTTTATGGATGTAATTATATAATTTTAAAAACCACATGAGATCACATATATGATCCCTTAGACTAAATTTTTCCTCTACTACAATTAATGGAATTCAAGTGAGTGATATTTTAAATATTTATTTGAATAAATTTGATAAGAAGATTCTCAACACTAATAAAAAATCACAAAGAATATTTCTTAAAGAAATATTTATAAAATATAAATGAATTTTATGAGTTGTACATCTATAAAAAATAAGGATAAATTTCAAGTGTTGTATAACAAGTTTTATGATTTGAAGATGTATCCAAATGAAAAAATGATGATTTCTTCAAGTAAATCACTAATATTTTTAGATCCATTCATGGACTTGGTGATGAGATAAAGGATTTTGATATTGGGAATAAGATCTTTTTAAGAACTTGAGTTTTTGTATGAGGCACGAGTATCTTCTTTTCAGTTTTAATGTTTATATAAGGCCTAATGTGAATTCCCTTTGAGGTCATGGAGGTTTCGAGGATGTTCAGGGCTTTTTCAAAGCCTAGAACCCATGTTTTGGGGTGATTTAAGAATCGATCACAGTTAGTGAAAACCATGAGAGGATGGATAGAGGGGAGATATAAGCCACATGGTTAGGCCAAACCATGAAGAATGGGACACATGGTTGTGCGACCTTGTATAAAACTTTTACAGAGGATTTTTTTTCACGGTTTCTGCACAGTTTGTAAAACTATGCAAGAAAATTGTGTGGGTTCCCTCCTCTTATAGAAAATCGTTTGCCTAAACCATTCATCCCTTGATATTTTGGGAAATTTGATAATTTTGAATTAAATTAAAATCCTTTAAAATCTTAATATCACTTTTCATTTCTCCCACACAACAACTTCAACATTTGAGAGATTCCTCCCTAAATATTATTGGATTTAATATATATTCTCCATATAATATCAAAATTGAAGTCTATTCTTATCATTGGATCCATAATAGTGAGACCTTGATTCTTTTTTAGACATTCTCTATTCTTCTAGATATCAGTTGCGCTATTTAGGTGAAAGATGATTTGACCTAATTTTAGGTTCTTTATCCATTCTTCATATAGATCAAAATTTGAGCCAAATCAAGAGTTGATACTATATGTGAACTTTACTACTGAGATAAGGTAGTTGTTATATAATTTTCCCATTGGTTTTGGTGATTTATTAAGATACCTACCATTGTGCTGCCTGCCAAACTTTTCGACACGGACCCAAAATCAATTTGAAAAATTTAATTGAATCATATAGGACCTATTAGGGATTCAATTAGGTTAATTAGAGATTAATTGGTGGTCATTTCCCAAAACATGGACACCCATGGGGTGTGCCTTATGAAATTACCCTATTATTCCAATATTGGACCACCCAAGGGGTGAGTTTTCATGCTTTCCTAGGTGTAGGAATCCCAATTTTAATTTAAATGAATTTAATATCTTCTTTAGGAGATGCTTTTCCTCCTATTATGTGTGATACTTAGTTTAATGGATATATTGGACTTGATATGACTAATTGGTTAATTAAAAAAAGTGTAAATGAGTGGGTGAGATCATTTGTTATGTTCAAACATGAATTATAAATAATGAGTGGGTATAATCATTGAATGGATTGAGTTCTAATTATGATATGTGAGTGGGTATACTCATGAGGTATTTTGGATGTAAATGGATAAATGAGTATGAGTTCTCATGGATTGAACTTGGATGTAAATGGTTGTTTGAGTGGGTAAACTCAAAATTACATGAAATGGTTTTTGGATGATTATGAAGTATTAATTGGATTGAATGATTTTTATATGACTTGGATTCCATTCCTTGGATCTTGATGCGGTAATGGATGCCCTGCATAGAGTATTCCCCTTGGGTATTGATTCTGTGAAATGCCTCAGGATTTGCTACCCCCTAGATCTGTCTTTCTTGGACTCATGTAGGACATATTCGGTAGAAATGCACCTAGGACTCCAACTAGTGCCTAACTAAGTTTCCATTGAGACGCTCTTGGGACTCAATAAGGATTCCTTAGTCTTAAACACCTTGTATTAGACCCTTCATGGTCTGACACTTTGTTTATACATCATGAACATGGGATTTTTATATGCTTGGTTGAATGTCTTGACCATGGTTGGTATGACCCTTGGATTATACGGCAAGGTCATGGTGGTATGATGTGTTTGGTTGAACAATAAGGCCATATTGGTTATTTATGATTTTCTATAGATTCCTTGTTACATAAGCTTGACTATATTTCATAGGGAACCTTGAGTGTCTATTTTAGTGTTTCTATTTTAGTAGTTTACATTCCATGGGAATATTTACTTATATTTACTACTTATCTGTTTACCTGCACGCTTCTTAGCTTATTATATTTCACAACCTGGATTTGTATAGAATTTTGGGTGATTACCTATTGGGATTGTATCTAAAACTTTGTTTGGGCTGCTGTTGGGTACCCAAAAAAAATATTTGGATGTAGGTAGTGGAAAGTGAAAGAACCCATAGTTTTAGGGTTGATTTTTGTTCCATATTATGAGAAAGAGAGCATGAGGCCAAGATGAGGCTTGTGATGCTATTCAGAGTTATAATTTTTTGGTATTTTTCATATTTTGGATACATTTATTGTACTGTACTATTATGTACATCTTTTATATGTTTTCTTAGACATATGATATGTATCATAATCATCATTGTATATGAGCCTTCTGTTGATATTGTTATCTATTCCTACTGTATATCTATTGTATGCATGTTCTACTACTTTCAATATTTATCTGTTATTGAATTTCTACTGTTTTACACTCTAGTGATGAGGTAATAGTCTCCCCATGGACACACCTAGGCCCTCTCTACTAGTCATAAGACTTTGGAATTTGGGGAGATGTTCTTGAGGCAATGTGGCCAACCCAGCATGGGGAATTGTTGAGTGGCATCTGGGTCCATGATGTTACAAAGTGGAATCAAATCAAATTTTATGGTTTTACTTACAATTTTGTGATAATAGATAGGTATTGGAAGGGAATGGAGTATGGTAATGATATGTTCCCAGGAGTATCTACCCCACATATTTGGAAAAGCCATATTTCCCTAAATAAAATTACTATTTTATGGATTTTGGATATTATAGTTGATTTTATTTCACTGTTGGGTGATAAAACTGGATTGTGATGTTATTATTGATATGACTATGAGTTCTCTTTTGTTGGAACCAAATGATATGGGGGTATTCTATCTCATGCATCATACTAGGTATTTTTTAGAATTCACTACCATGCATTATTCCATGCCATTTAGGATGCATTAATCATTTCATGATATCATGATAGACATTTTGATAGATATTCTTGTTGTTGTGATAGATTTTGTGCATTGGATATAGAAAGTTATACCATATTTTAGTTCATAAGGAGTATGTTCCCTTGTGTACAAGAATGTGATGCAACTTTTATTTAAACTTTTAAACTGAATGTGATATATAATGGTTATATATGCATCATGTTTTAGTTCATGTGGTGTTATGGGCCCTCATGGATTGAAACCTAGTGAACTATTGGTTAAATATTTTAAATAAATAAATGATTAAAATTAAATGTAAAATGAATATTAATTGAAATGGGAACTTGAAATGATAAAGAGAGACTTGACCTAGACCCAAATTTGGAGTGGGAAAGAGGTAATTTATCTAGTGATTTTTGGTAACTATCCTTTTTATAGTACTAGATTTAGGAGAAGGTTGTGTGGTATGACCTATTTTAGGAGGATTTTGACCAATCCTATTCTTTTGAGCCATGAAATTTGATGTTTCTCTTTTATGATGTGTGTGATTGGATTCAAAATGAACAGGTGGATCAAGTAGGTCAGTTGGGAAATGTTTCCTTTGAGATGAACCATTATGGGTGTTTGTAAACTTGATAATTAAACAACTTCTATTGGGTTTCTTTCTGAAGGACCTAGGTTGGTTTAACAGGACCCTCATAGGTAATCTTATCTTAAATTATTTGAAAGGAGTTTATTTTGATAAATTTCCTAATTTATGATAGGATGTCAATAAATGATTAATGTTTAGAAATGAAGTTTTATAAAAATTTCCTGCTGTTCCTTGGAGAGTTAGTTAAATTAGTTACCAAGTGATTTTATTTATAAATGGTACATAATTATCTATTTTATATCTTTTAAATATTTAAAGATTAAATTTAAATTAATAAAATAATCTTAAAATGTAATTGGAAGTAGTTTACATTGTTTAAACCTCATGTAAGGGTAGTTTAAAAATCTCTTTGAGTTGTCTTGGAATAGAAAAGTGAGCATTTTCTATAAGACTTATCTTTTTTATAAATGGATTAAATGATAGGATCTTGATCCTAGTGGATTTAATTTTTATGTGACCTAGTAATAGGGTGACGCTTATACCTTGATAAGGGGCTAGCCCATGGTAGATGACACCCTTAGAGTTTAAATTCCATGCTAAATCCTATAAGTTTCTGATGTTTTGGTGACATTCAGGTGCCATTATCCCTAGGATAACCCTTACCTACTAAATTAAACCCTGGTTCATATGGGTGGTCATGGTATCCTTGACCCTTGTTATGGGTATGATCATTAGGAAATGATCGATTTCCGTAGGTTCAACATGCCTAGGGAATGGTAATCCACTTAGAAGGTCTTGTGACTCAATTATTTTCTGTAGTAATGGGTGACTTGGTATATCATCATCCAGGTTAAAGGTCATATGGGGTATTACAAATTTGGGTTAAATCTCTTGTATGGACTACCTAATACTTGGATACCTAGAGTGGATAGCATATGGATTGTATCGAGGTGTTGTATTGATTCTAGAACCTCAAGATAGTATGAGTTCACGTACGTGGTACCCTTAAAGTTGTTAAATGATGTAACATATCAGTTGAGTTTGGTGGAATCATTGAGCCTTTTGTTGGTGAGTATGTTCTCATGGTCATATATGGAGTAGAGTGACATGGAAATTAAAGAACCAAGATTCATCCAAATTATTGGGATGAATTTCAAGAGACTCAGGTGTTTTTACATGTTGGTTAGTTTGGTTTTGGATTTCAGGCCAAATAATTTGGAATATGTAAGCGTGACTCAGAGGAGTATCACACATGCAATTAATGTGAGTTTGATCTAGCACACTTATGAGTGGCTAGTTTTTCTCTTCTTTAGATGAATAGAAAACTCCTAAGGTGGGGAGTATCATGTTGGTTCTGGTAAATATGTTCCCTTCCAAGTAGAAGGAGCACAACCTAAGAAGACTATTGGGGAATGGTTGTTTTTTCTTAAATTACCTTGAGTTTTTCAAGTTGGAATCATGTCAGTGCTTGCTTGACATCACGATTATGAAATGGTTGTCTATGTATGCAACCTCTGAGAAACACTATTGGTCTTGGATGGACTTTTGTGGTTTATCTTGAGAAATCATGAGATTCCTCGAGTGGTGAAGGCTTGTGATCAGTTTGTAACAGTGAGTTGGCAGGTGAAACTGAGATTCTTTCAAGGGAATTTGACTAGTAGTGGTTCAAATGATCTTCTTGAAAATCTTGAAATCCTCTTAGTTTTTTCATTTTAAAGATAAGATCATGTATCCTATCTTGATGTTGTCCTTGGTTCAATAAGAGAGTGTTATTCTTATGCCACATTAAAGTTTAAAAGTTATTGGGATTAAAAATATGTCTCTATCAGAGTCACGCACTGAATGAAGGGTTGTTTAAATGGGCTTGGTTATTCCAGAGTGACACCTAAGTTCCCATGTAGGAATGACTTGGACGGACTCTTGTACATCATCCATTTTCTTCTGACATGAATACCAAGAGGATGCTAATCTGGGATTAGTAGATGTTCTGTTGTGTACATTGTGTCCACGTACCAATGTCTCACTTGTGTACTTGAAGTATGGTCTACCTTGAGTTACTTATTTGGACTCCATTTTAAAAAATCCAAGGTTTCTCCAAACTTGCAGCCAGACTTGGAGGTAATGTTTAATAGGGTAATGATTCTAGTGGGTTAGAACTAGAATACACCCTTTCTTTTTCTGTGGAATTAAAATTTAAATGACCAGGTAGTGGTTTTAATAGGGAATGTCACCAAAAGTTAGGTATGAACTTTGGTGAATGTTCTCATTATAAATTCTTGGTGCCTTAGGAGAAGGCATTGTGGTTCATCTTGTAATATACCGACCATCTAAGCCAAGAGTTTATGAGAAAAGTTAGTTGGGGTGTCTTGACTTTTTTTTACTTTTATTTCATGTGTATGATTGAAAGGAACCTATTTAAAACACATCATTGGGTTAAGGAGAGTTTGGTTTAAGGGTCATAAGCATCTTTTAGGAAATATTTCATGACCAATTTTAGTTTTATCAATCAGGATTCAATCGTTACCTTACGGTGAGGTCCCTGATAAGACCTCAGATGTAGTTAGGTTCACCTAGTTAAAGAATTCACACTGGGAGCATCGCTAGAATTCTTAATGGCATGTTTTGTTAGGAAATTCAGATGGTGGAGGTACTGTGGTGGATAAGTGCCCCCTTTTTATGATCAAATCCATGGTGGAGAGAACCATTGAATATATATTTAAAGATACCATGACGTGATCACGTCTCTAGATAAATGAGCTCGCCAGTACTAGTGGCCAAGTATGGAAAGAGGTGTAGCTATTTTTGTCATGAGATCTTCCACCTATCAGCAGGTGAAGGTGGAACACCAGCGACCAATTGGGATTTTACAGTAGTTTCCATTCCCGAGTGGAAATGGAATGATGTTGATATGGAATTCATAATAGGTTTACTGAGTCCTCCTTGAGTTAATGATTCCATATGGGTTCTTTTAACAGGCTCATAGGTTTCTCAATTATTTCTAATCTAAGAGACATTTAGTGTGGATGATCTTGGGAGGTTGTATATCTGGGTGATAGTACAACTTCATGGGATCTCATTCACTATAGTTTCAAATAGGGACACCCACTTTACAACTTATTTCTGAAAGAGTATATATAGGGAATTGGGTATATAGGTTATTTTGATCATAGGATACCACCCTCAGACTGATGTCTTATCAGAGCGTATGATACAGGTTCTAGAGGACATGTTATGAGCATGCGTCCTAGATTTAGGGGGTTCTTGGGAGAATCATATTACATTGGTTGAGTTTTCCTACAAAAATAGCTATCAGGAGACTATACATATAGTAAATTATGAGTCTTTATATTCTAGTCCATACCGATCACCCCTGTGATGGTTAGTGGCAGGTGAAGAAGCTTTATTGGGACCACGTCTCGTGTGGGATACTTCTAACTAGGTTCAGTTGATTTAGAATCATATGGATATGGAACAATCTTGATAGAAATCATACATCAATCATCTCATATGACCTTTGGAGTTCAAGGCTGGGGATTTTTTTTTCTTACATGTATCACTAAGGCTGGGACATAAGAGATTTAGGAGATTGGGTAAGCTTTCACCGTGATATGTTGGTCCGTTCAAGATTTTGGAGAGAGTAGGGTCTATAGCCTATTGGTTGACATTACCTCAGAGGCATTGATCCATGCATGAAATCTTCTATGTATCTCAGATACACCACTATCATTCAGACCAATCTCATGATTTTCAGCCTGAGGAGGTTAAGCTAAAAGGTGATGTGTTATTTGGGGAGAATCTGGTTCGAATCGTTGATAGGAGCACAAAGGTTCTCTGAGGCTAGCCAGTTCCTCAAGTATGGGTACTATAGAATCACGACCTTTTACAGGATGATACATGGGATCATAAGGCTGAAGTACTTTCTTAGTGGCTAGATTTTTTCTCAGATGAATATTGACCACACTTCATAAGGCAGTTTGGGAGAGAATTTCTTTGAGGGGGGAATATTGTAAGAACCCTTGTTTTTTATGAGGTATGAATTTGTTATTATTGGTTTTAATGTTTTAAATATGGACTAATGTGAATTCTCTTTGAGGTAATGGAGGTGTTAAGGGTGTTTGGGGCTTGTTTGGAGCCCAAAACCCATGTTTTGGGGTGATTTAAGCATGGTGCACGGTTAGTGAAAACCATGTGAGATAGGCCACACGATTTGACCAAACCATGTGAGGCTGGAAAAAGGGGACCTAAAAGTTACATAGTTATTCCAAACCATATAGAATAGTCCTCATGGACATACGACCATGTTTGCAACTTTTACATAGGATTTTTTCATGATTTCTGAATGATTAGTCAAATCGTGTGAGGAAATCGTTCATGTTCCATCCTCCTACAACAAATCATGTGGATTGGCACATAGTTTATCAAACCATGCACCTAAACCATGCATCCCATGATATTTTTGGAAATTTAATAATTTTAAATTAAATAAAAATCCTTTTAAAACCTAATATCACTTTTCATTTCTCCTACACAACAACTTCATCATTTGGAGAGATTCCTCCTTGAATATTCTTAGATTTGAGATAACTTCTCCATATGATCTCTAAATCGAAGGCCGTTCATCTCATTGGATCCATAATAGTGATACCTTGATTCCTTTTTACCTATTCTACATTCTTCTTGATATTAGTTATGCTATTTAGGTGAAAGATAATTTTCCCTAATTTTAGGTTTTTCATTCATTCTTCATATTTCTCCTAATATGAGTCTAATCAAGGGTTGATACTAGACAATAACTTTACTACTGAGCTAAAGTAGGTGTTATATATCTTTCTCGTTGGTTTTGGTGCTTTATTAGGCTACCTGCTATTGTGCTGCCTCTAGGACTTTCCGTCACGACCCTGAAACTAATTTGATAAATTTAATTGAATCATATAGTACCTATTAGGGATTCCATTAGGTTCCTTAGAGATAAATTGGTTGTATTTTTCCGAACCACAACCACCCATTGGATGTACCTTATGAAATTACCCTATTATTCCAATGTTGGACCACCCAAGGGGTGATTTTTCATGCTTTCCTAGATGTAGGAAACCCAATTTTAATTTAAATAAATTCAATTACTTGTTTAGGAGATGTTTTCCTCCCCTTTCATGTGATACTTGGTTTAATGGATATACTAGACTTGATATGACTAAGTGGTTAATTAGGAAAAGGTGGAAATGAGTGGGTGAGCTCATGTGTTATGTTCAAATGTGAATTATAAACAATGAGTGGGTATAATCATTGAATGTATTGAGTTTGAATTGTAATTTGTGAGTGGGTATACTCAAGAGGTGTTTTGGATGTAAATGGATAAATGAGTATGAGTGCTCATGGATTTAACTTGGATGTAAATGGTTGTTTGAGCGGGTAAACTCAAATGACATGAAATGGTTTTTGGATGATTATGAAGTGTTAATTGTATTGAATAGTTCTTAGATTCCTGGGATGTCATTCCTTGGATATTGACGTAGTAGTGGACCTTGTATATATAGTATTCTCCTTGGGTCTTAATTCTGTGGGATGCCTTAGAATTTTCTAACCCCTAAAACTAGATTTCTTGGACTCACATAGGACATGTTCAGTATACATGCACTTAGGACTCCAACCAGTGCCTAACTGAGTTTCCATTTAGATGCTCCTAGGACTTGAGGAGGATTCCTTATTCTTCAACACCTTAGATTCAACTCTTTATAGACCAAAAATTTGTTTATATGAAATGACTTTGGAATTGTGATAATCTTGATTGAATGGATCGGCCGTTGTTGATATGACACTTTTTTATACAGCAAGGACATGGTGGTATGATGTGGTTGGTTGAACAGAAAGGATGTGTTGGTTATTTATGATTTTTCTATAGCTGCCTTATTACATGAGCTTGACCATCTTCTACAGGGACTCTTGAGTTGTTGTTTTAGTGTTTCTAGTTTAGTAGTTTACATTCCATGGGAATATTTACTTATATTTACTGATTATCTGTTTACCTTCACAATTCTTAAATTATTATATTACACAACCTAGATTTTTATAGAACTTTGGGTGATTACCTACTGGAATTGTATCTCACACACTATTCAGGATGCCTTTGGGTATCCGAATAGACTATTTGGATGAAGGTAGTGGTAGGGGTAAGCAACCAAATTTCTAGGGTTGATTTTTGTGCCATGCTAGGAGTAGGGGATCACAAGACTGAGCTGAGGCTTGCGATACTATTCAGATCTTGAATTTTTTGATCTTTTTTGGTATTTTGGATAAATGTATTGTACTATACTATTAAATACTTATTTTGGATGTTTTCTTATACTTATGACATGTATCATCTTGATAATTTTATATGATTTTTATTTTGAGATTATTATATATTCCTTATGTATATCTATTGTCTGCATGTTTTACTTCTTCTTATATTTATCTGTTATTTTATTTCCTCTAGGTTACACTATATTAATGAGAGAATAGTTTCCCCCTGGACACACCTAGGACCTCGCTGCTAGTTGGTAGCCTCTAAAATTTAGGGATATTCTCTTGAGGCCATGTGTCCAACCAGACTTGGGGCACTGTTGAGTGGAATCCAGTTCTGAGATGTTACAATCTTAAGAAGGTTTCAATATTTATATGATCCAAATGTATCAATGATTTGTGAAAGAAAATTGGTAGATCTTTCACTTGATTGCATGAAAAGTAGGTCGGTTGCTTATAAAATGTGTGTGAAACTAGAATGGATGACCAATCAATTACCCAAAGAGACAAAATTCAAAATAATTTAAAAAATTAACATCAATCCACTAAATCCATTTTTTTGATTTTATAGGATGTGGTCAACTTGATACAATAGAAAGTACACTGTAAATTTAAAAATTAAACACCCAAGGTTTAGTTTGAAAAAAAATTCAAAATTCAAAAATAAAAAATGGTAATTTGATAGTGTGTAGATGTTGAGTGGGGAGATCAAGGCTGACAGGTCACCCCAAACCTAGAAAATTTAAATGAGATAAAGTAATATTCAAGGGAAGATTATAATTTTCTTATGTAAATTATATAAATGTTAGGAACATTGATATAAGATGTCTTAAGATACAATACAGTTGTGATGGAAAGTTATTTTTCTCACAAAATAAGTAAAGAAAATTTCATCCTAGAAGTAATTATAAATCTATAAATTCATTTATAAGAAAGTTTCAATGAAATATATTAGTTTAAAAATAGGAATAAAATGATGATAATTTTCTTGAAGAAGGTAAAACATAGTTAAAATAATACTTAGATGATTATATAATGGCGATTATTGAGAAAGTAAAATATTAAAATTAATAAGAAAACCAATAGTAGGGCATTTTCGATCTTAAGGATGATCTTGAAGGTGCACTTTATGAATTATATATTAAAATAAATAATAATATAAAATTGGTGAAAAATTGAATTATTCTTTAGAATATATTGACCAATTTGATGGAAAAATAAAATAGAGAAGATTTTGGATGATTAAGCCACCACACAGAAAATATCCATAAATGCTATTTATTTTTAGATAAATATTGAGGAGAAAGATAAAGTGATCAATTACCTCAATATTTATGTTAAAGAGTTAGGAAATATGATTTAATACTTCAATAAATAGGTGGTTAATTTGGATATTTTTTTAATTTGAGTTAAAAGTTAGTGGTTTCAATAATAAACTTCAATTTGGGAAGTCTTTATATAAAGAAATCAAAGAAATGGTTGAAATAAGAACAATGAGTTTTGAGAAGTGTATGAATGATCAAAGGTCCAATATCATGGGAAAATTTTAATTGGATATTAATAAAAATAATATAAAACCCCTAAAAGTATATTAATAGATAAAATTCAAATGTTTAGAGATAACTGTTAATCATCATGAGTTTTTAAAAAACAAGAAGTTATTCATAGTCAATGAACATTTAGAGAGAAGGTGAAAAAATATTCCTCCTAATGAAGTGTTAATTTTTTGGTTACTTGGATCATATTATGACATATTGTGATGAGGTGAGGAGTTATTTGGAAGGATAAACATCCTAAGGTCAACAAAGGAAGATGAGAACATGTCCTACACCTAAAAGAATAATTTTTTGAATATTATTTTTATTTCTAAAAATTAGTCATAAATATTGTGATTTTATGTAAAGGATGAGTGGAAATAAACTCATTAGAGGGTTGAAGAGATTGTATATGTGACCAATGAATTAAATTACATTAGGAAATAAATTATCCCTATTATAATAAGAATAGTAATATTGTGTCACAATTTATACAAAAAATAATGAGAAGAAAACCACATTTGTTTCATCCCAACCTAGAGTGTCATGTAATAAAAGAAGAAGGAGAAGCCTATCTTGGATGAGATTTCACTTAAGTAGACAAAGAAAAATAACACATTTATTCTTTATTGAGCGTGTTAATCCCACACTAAAAAATATGGGTTTGTTGAAGAACGTGAAGGTATGTGTGGATAGAATGATCCTCTTTGACAATGAAAAAAATTAAAGATTAAGGGCAGCAGTAAAATGTGGATTGATGGAGATGATCTGATAAAATAAAAGTACTCCATGTATATGGGATTCATTATAACCTCTTGAGTGTAATTCAAATTTATGACTTGGGTCTCATAGTTATACCCAATCATAAGGGATTTATAATAAAAATGAAAGATGTAAATTCATTAATAAAATGATGGACGGTGAATGATAATTTCAATGAAGTGGAAAATAAATAAAATTATTGTTTTCTTATTGTATAAGAATATAATATATTATGGAATTTGAGACCTAGACACATTCATAAAAAATCATGAAAAATATCTCAAAGATTAAAGATTTAATTGATATTTCTAATTAAAAAATAGATATGGAGAATAATCATGGTGAATTTATGAGAGAGAAGATGACATATAATACCTACTAGAAAAAGAAGAAACAAGCTTTTCACTTACTCAAATTGGTTCACATCGATGTGTGTAGTGTAATGACCCATGTTCTAATCATTTTAATTTTTAGATTATTTTAGAGAATTAAGTGATTGAGGTGTGATACCTTTTAAAATTTTGGATCTAGGTTGATGGATGTTTTTTATTTTTGGATTCAATTATTTAATTCAAAGTTTGATAATAGTATTTATGTTTTTTTGGATATAGTTTAATGTTCGGTAGGTGATCCATGTTGGTACACTATGTTGGGATTATATGTAGTTCTTTCCTAAAGGATTTTAGATAGGGGTTTAACATCCCTATCATAGATGGATTTAGGATAATCCTTCCCATAATATGCAAGTCCCACATTAGGGAGAGGGGGTATTTTAGGAAACTTTATAATAAGTTTGGAAATCCTCACCCATACAAAAGGCCTTTTCCCATGAAGGGTGGGATCCCTAGGAAAAAAATGTTGTGTGGTGGGATTCTAGAGTGGAAAATTTCATACAGAGCATTATTGAGGTGGGTGTACCAACCATAGGAATGTGTACACTCAAATCAGCAACACTCTGTATAAAATTGTTTTATTTAGTATCCCACCATAAGAATATATTTTCTCTAGGGCTCTCACCCATCACTAGAAAAGGTCTCATGTGTGGGTGAGGATTTCTTCCCTTATTATGAAGTGCATTGAAATCCTCCCCCAACCCAATGAGGGACTTAGGTCATATATTCATGGAACATTCCTGGTCTAGTAATGAGAGTGTTGTTAAACCCTTTTTAAATATTCTTTGGAAAGTTCTATATATGGTCTTAATAATCTCCCTTTCTATGCATTCCTAAAGTATCTAAACCCGAGACTATACACTCTAATACCACACACATGAATGTGTATGCCCGCTCAATAGTTTTATGCATGAAATTTTTAATATCAATTTTTTTCTAGGGCTCAAACCCATCACCATAAAGTCCATGTATCTGGGAAGGAATAGAATATCTTACGCATTCATTATAAATTGGAAGAAAACGTTATAGTATGGAATTTACCAAATAACAAAAAATTATGTATATAATGGAAGTTGGAAAACCCCTTAAAAATTTTTTGGCCAAAGGAAAATTTATTACATATTGGAAATTTTGTGAATGAAGAAATATTATGTGAGAAAATATATATCCTACATATTTCATAATTATTATAATTAATTTTCTATATAATTTTTTTAAAAAGTATGGAATGATACGCATGGATAATAAAACATACACATTTAGTTTCAAAGTTTTTTCTAAGTATAAAATCTTCCATATTGGTGAAATATATTACACATTAAAATATGTATCTTATGTGTTAAACAAAAAATCTAATATATTGAATTCAAGTATTAGTTTTATATTTTATAAGAATAATATCATATATATAATATCCATAGGGAGGAAAATGTTATATATGAAGTAAAAATTAATGTTTAAAATAGTTTCATAGAGAATAAATTGTTTATATTCTTAATAAAAATATATCTTAACATTTTATTAGTTATTTTTAAAGGTATAAATTTTATGAAGAGTTTGACTAAGTATTTATAAGCATTTATTTCTTAAAATAAGGCCTAAAATGGCCATGAAGAATTCCTACTTTCATAGAGTAGATTATGGATTGTTTGATTGAATTAAATTTATGAATATTATACACATTTATCTCAACATAATTTTGGAATCAACAAGATTACATAGAATATAAAATTAAATATTGAAAAAATATACATGAATAACCCTACTGTGATTTGTGTGATTATTTTAGAAATTCTGCTTTTCAATTTTTATTTATAGTGTGATTAAAATGGGAAAAAAGAATATAGAAATACTAATAATTCCATGTAATATCTCAAAGATATGATTGAAGAACATTTTTTAGAGATACACTTTAGAAAAATGCATATCCTTTGGAGAATATTTAATCATTTGTAAGTTGCTGTAGACAACTATGTGTTGAACTATATCCCAAATTCTACACATATTATTTTTTTTATTAGTACACACTTTTTTCATTAAGTGTAGGAGTGAGGACTCATAAAATCCTTATAAGGAATATCCTAGAAAAAGTTATTGTAACCTTATAAACAATAGGTGTTAGCTAATTGTACTCATCTATGAGATACCTAGGAAAATGACTTAAATAAAAATCCCTAAAACTACATTGGATGTTGGTGGAGTGAACTAGGGGATGTTATTTGTAGCTTTGAACTGCTATAAAAATTTATTGTGTCCTACTATTTTTTTATTTCTGCAATATAATATAATTAAAATATAAAGGAAAAAATTAAATCATTTAAATAAGAGGTATGTTTTTATCTAGTTTTAAATTTAATAACTTTATTCACCCCCTATTGAGTAATTGTAAAATAGTGTTGGGACAACACATAAGGGGTTCAAAGTAAGATGAAAGATAGTGTCACCTACAAAATTTTATTGTTGATGACACTGAGTAACCAGTGGGGGTTCATTAGGTACCTGGTGATCTTAAAATAGGATGGGGTCATTTGGGGAATCCATTGGGTACCTGGTGGCACTACATTTGGTACTCGATTGGACCTGACCCCTTTTCTCTTTATATAACGAAATTTTGGTCATTTACATCATTATTTTAACCCATATTTTGGGTTTCTTTGGGCCCATTTCCTCTCCAATGGACATGAGGCTCTCTCATGGACTCTTATGGCCATCCTCACCCTCTATTTATTCTATATGATTCAAGGGTGATCAAATTAAGTTCCTTGTACCGGTTTGTAGTAAGGATTATCCCTACCCTGTCATCATAACTCTTCCTTATTATCATTTGTTCTCTTTATCTCATTATATATTTGATGTTGGGATTTCACCAAGTAATGTGAAATCAATCCTTGGTCTAGTAATTCTCCTTATCTTGGTTCAAGGAAGATTATATAAGTTTTTTTATGATCTGTTCATTACTGTTTTGATATGAGATGATGAATGTATAGTTTATTTTAGTAATTTTTTATTTTTATGGTAAAATTGGAAGGTGACATGGGGGAATTAATTGGGGATTTATGTTTTTATAATGTTTAATGGATTTTAGGAGTTATATACCTCAATTTATTTTAAGTTCATTTATCCTTTAAATTATATGATAATGTGATTGGGGTCCCTTGGTTATGGAATTCCAATCAGTAATTTTTATGTGCTTCCCCAATGATTCTTTATAATTGGAAAATCTATCCAATGGTTTTGCTAGGTGGTCTTAAAACTTTGAGTGATTCTCAATCCATGATTGTGACATGCAATAATTTTTTTACCTGAAAATTATTAATAAATATTTTTGTGTAATTTAAAAATATGAATGAGTGGATTTGAAATGTTTGTTTTGGTATAACCTAATTTTTTAGTGAATTTTCAAATAATATAAAGTAGGGTTGGGTTCCCTCTCTCATTACCTTGTGAACTTATTATCCCCACTTGTTTGTTACTAATTACTTACCATTAATGCAATTATTTTTGATGTTTTAATTTAATTGTGCACCAGGTGGACAATTTTTTATTATTCCATGTGACCCCTTTGAGACTATGTGCCATTCAATTTCTTTAAATGTTATAAGAGGTTAAAATGGAACCCTTGAGGGTGTATTTTTTACTAAACTGACCCAAGGAGCATGTATACATATAGCTCCCCTTTATAATAAATCTTATTAGTTTAATTTGTAATGGTTAATATGTAACTTATTGGGATTGATATGCATTTGAGGAAAAGATATTACCCTTTCCTACATAAACCTGAATGATTCATAAGTCAAATAACCACACTTAATCTCCGATTGGTAGGATTATCCAGTGGAAATGTGATAGTTAGGTTGGTTATGTGATATGGTGTGAATTGATATAAAATATTGATGATTTAAAATAATTTAAATCTTTAAAATATGAAAAATATAATGGTTCATAATAGTTAAATGCGTGTGGAGATTTAAAGAAAAACATTAATTTTAGCAAATGTTTCTTTTTGAAATGTTTTTATTGGTTAAATCCTTTCCCTTATCTTCCTTTAAAAGGTTTGATCAAGCATGATTTCAACATCACTAACCTATTTAATTTAAAAATTGTTTCATAAATAAGTATTTTAAATGTTTTGATAAAGCGGTGATTAATAAAGTGGGTTTCCAAACTTTATTTTAGGCTATGGTTTATCACTTATTAGTAAATGCATAACTCGAGTATTATACTTAAAGTTAGTTTTTATTTTAAAAACAAAATTTTAAGTTAAATTAAAGGATGGTCTAAAATATTTTGGAAATACCTTGGTATTGATGAATAAGCTTAAGCCAACTCAGTTGTGGTTAATGATCTCTTAGAAACCCATGCTTATAATTAATAGCTACATCTTGCCCACTTTATCTTGATCACCACTACTAATGGGATCTAGTTATTGCCTTATTTGGATTGTCAAGAATATACTAAACTATTTCTTATGCCATAACTATCATCTTATTTTATTTTATATAGTTATGCATAAAAATTAAACATGTCTTATTTTGTGATATTTTTGGATTGAGATCAATATGTTTATTGATTGATGGAACAGATGTTTGTTTTTTGGTTCAGAGTATGTCTATTGTTGTCAAAGAATTTTTTTATTTTTGATATAAAGTATTCCTTTGGTTGATATAGATAATGTCTAATTTTATTATGAATCTTGTTTATTTCTTTTACATAGATCATTTATACTATTTTATAGAGCATTCATATTGTTATGATATAGAGAATATCTGTTGATATGGTGTAGAGTATGTCAATCATTATGTTATGGAAACCTTATGTTGTGCTGTTGTTGTTAGGTATTAATACGATTGACATACTTAGAGGTTTCATATTTAGTGTTGCATATGGATATCCTTGATGTAACTATATATTTCATATGCTTTATGTGGACCTTATTTTGTAGGTTTAAGCTTGAGATGTGTGTGCTGGATACACATGAAGATGTATATATATATAGTTCCTTGATATGAGGAGAGTGGCCTCCTATAGAGGAAGGATTTATTATATATATATGATTATGGATACATACATACATACATAGATACATACATACATACATACATACATACATACATAGATACATACATACGTACATACGTACATACGTACATACGTACATACGTACATACGTACATACGTACATACGTACATACGTACATACGTACATACGTACATACAGACATACGTACATACAGACATACGTACATACGTACATACGTACATACGGACATACGTACATACGTACGTACATACGCACATACGGACATACGCACATACGTACATACGCACATACGTACATACGGACATACGTACATACGTACATACGTACATATGTACATACGTACATACGTACATACGTACATACGTACATACGTACATACGTACCTACGTACCTACGTACATACCTACGTACCTACGTACATACGTACATACATACATACATACATACATACATACATACATACATACATACATACATACATACATACATACATACATACATACATACATACATACATACATACATACATACATACATACATACATACATACATACATACATACATACATACATACATACATACATACATACATACATACATACATACATACATACATACATACATACATACATACATACATACATACATACATACATACATACATACATACATACATACATACATACATACATACATACATACATACATACATACATACATACATACATACATACATACATACATACATACATACATACATACATACATACATACATACATACATACATACATACATACATACATACATACATACATACATACATACATACATACATACATACATACATACATACATACATACATACATACATACATACATACATACATACATACATACATACATACATACATACATACATACATACATACATACATACATACATACATACATACATACATACATACATACATACATACATACATACATACATACGTACATACGTACGTACGTACATACATACATACATACATACATACATACATACATACATACATACATACATACATACATACATACATACATACATACATACATACATACATACATACATGCATACATACATACATACATACATACATACATACATACATACATACATATATACTGGTGTGGTTTTTGCCTCCACACTGGTGTTGGAGATTTCATGTACTAATTCATTTATAATTTTTATATGTTTAGGCTCTATTTTGATTGGTCCGTACTTGGGGCCTGTTTTTATATTATGGATTACACATGGTTTAGTATAAAATGAATTCATATAGAGATTATATGGTTATTTATACTCTCATTTATTCTTGTATGACCTCCTTGATACCTGGTTTTATTTTTAAAACGTCATTTATATGGATTAGTCATGTTGGTTTTCTAGTAGGACCCATATTTTAATTCTTTCTATAACCATAATGGGTAAATCATTTCCTACTGGTATACTAAGTCCTGCAGCAATAGTCACCAACCCCTAGGGATCAAGGTAATCTATTAGGGTCAGTGGAATCCTATTTTGGGTACCGTTTGGGAAACCGGGACATGGTCTCTATAAAGTGGTATGAGAGTAGCATTTTGGGATTTTATAGGCTTTTTTATTTTTATTAGACATGGTCCAGGACTATCAAGAATTGATATGTAACCCATAAAAATTCCTATAAAATCTCTTAATGGTGGAGGTTCAAGTTACCAGGGGATGTCTAAGTGTTTGGTTTAGGAACTATAGGCTAGTGTGAGGATTTATTTGGATGTATCAAGTATGATATGGTGAAACTCAATATATATATTGAGATAATTTAGGAGCCAAGTTCCTTGAGGATTCATGCATTATGAATTGATGTCTTGAGGTAGTCATTGTAAGGATTTTAGGACATACCATATGTTTTCCATTGGTTGTTTATATTATAGTTGTAATCAGTTAAAGATTTATATTAGTTAAAACATTAAAAATACATAAATAGTTTTTTCTTATTTATATATTGGAGAATACTAGGACAATATGAGTTAATAATGAATTCTTTATATTATGGTTTCCTTATTTATTCTTGGTGATAACTTGTTTCTTTTTTTAATTTCATAAAACCAAATATTCTCCTTGTTTTATATTTAAAAATTTATCACCGAGTATGTTATTAAATTCTTAGTGAGTGTTAATGATGAATCATGAAACTAGTTTATGATTAATAATGTTTACCAAACATTCTATTTAATTTTTGGTTTAGTAATTTGTATTTAATCATGCTACTTATTTCCTATTCAACATATCATATAAATCATATTATCTATTGCTTCCTTTCCATGATTATATGATTTAGGTGTCATAATACATGGGAAATAGTGCATGATATGTTGTATCATATGATTAATTATTTGATAAAATACTAATTATATTGGGTAAAGTAATCTTGGAATAATATATAGTTTAGTCATAATTCCAATGAGCTAATGTTTTATTGAAAAAAGGTTTTGTTCAAATTGAGACATAGTTTTATTTTCAAAATTAAATGAATATATGTGTAAAGATATTTCATAAACCGATGTTCTAAATTTAAATATGGATGTTTCCATTTGAAACTGTTTTTCTATACCAGTTGGTTTTATGAAATTTTGGTGTTTTACAAGTGGAATTTCAGTTTTGAATTTTGAAGCAAGATAAAACTTGGTGGTAAAAACCATTTAATTACCATATTTTTAAAATTTAAGTGGTTTTTAAATATAACAATCAATTTTAAATGTTTTATTTTGAAAAGAAATATGGGAAGTGATTTTAAAATTCAGTGTTTAATTGGAAGCAACTAATTTTTTTAGAAAATTATTTATAAACCATTTTTACCAAGGATGAGTTAAGAATGATTTTATTTTATACCATGCACAATTATTATTTTTAATATGTATTTACTTGTGGATTTTAAAGATGGAATTGATTTTTTGAGAAACCTTTTGGATAGTGAATTATTTGATAACTAGGGAACATAATGGTAGAAATTACTTAGGTATCCCTAGGAAAGTGTTATGGTGGGGATCACCATATATCATGGTAAAACCATTTAGTCTATGAATTATATGGAATTATAAGTGTGTCCATGTACCATCTAAGTTTTGGGTATAAATATCTTGTGTTTATTGGTGATTTATATCTGTTTTTGAGAGTTATAAATTAGAATATTGATAAATTTTGGATATGTACTAAGGTATTAGATGTTAGTGTGCTCAATGGATGTTAGAGCCTAATTGTATTTTGTGATTTGGGTTGAATTTTTTGAATTTATTGTGTGATGAATGTTTTGGTAAAGGCATGGGAGAATTGGATATGACTAAAGGATTTAGTAGTTAAATGAGTCTTATATAAGCATCTACATGGACTGATACATGATAAGATGTCTTGTCTAATGGGGAGTTTTTAATTACCCATGTTCTGGCCATTTGATTTTTTGGTTGATTTTGGAGAATTAAGTTCTGGTAGTGTGATCAAGTTTGGAATTTTGGATATGAATCAAGGGTTATTTTTTATTTTGGAATTATATTCTCGAATTGAAAGTTTGATAATGGTATTTGAGGTGTTTTTGGATATTTTTTAAGGTTTATTAGGTGTGTTAGGGGTTCAGGTAGGCTAGAGGGAGGTGTCACCTATAATGTTTTTCTAAAGATGACATGAATTATTTAGTGGGGGGTCATCAGGTATGAGGTGATACAAATAGAGGAGGGGGGAGTCTATTAGTTCCACTACAAACTTGGTGGAACCATACTTAGTATCCTATAGGTCCAGTCTCCTTTCCCCTTAAAGTAAGATTTTTTGGTCATTTCTACCCATTATTTTAACCCCTCTTTTGGGTTCCTTCAATATTATTTCCTATCCAGAATCCATTAGGCTCTCCCATAGCCTCTCAAAAACATCCCCACCCTATACTTCCATATTCTTAATGGGTGGTCAAGGGGATTTATTTCTATCAGTTAAAGGTAAGGATTCTACCACTCCTCTCATATTACCATTTCTTTATTCTTATTTATACCCTTTATCTCATTATGTATGTGATGGTGGGATTCTATGAAGTCATGGTGAAATAAATCCTTTGTTTAAGGATTCTCCTTCTCATGGTTCAAGGAAGATCCTATAGGTTTTTTGTGGGATGTTAATCACTATTTTGATATGTGGTGATGAAGGTATGGCTTCATTTAGAAATTTTGTGGTTTTATGGAATAATTAGAAGGTGATATGTAGAAACTAATTAGGGATTTTGGATGTGATAATTTTTGATGGATGGATATATATGGGTGTCAATAAGTTCATTTAGAGGCATGATTCATGTCTATTCATCAAGAACCATCATACCAGTTGACACTATAATGATCTAATCATCCTGCATCATATGATTAAGTATTAGAGATTCTAATGAAACCCCTAGAAAGACCCCTGTTAGATAGAGAGTTTCCATTAATGAAAAAAATTCATTCACTCATCCCTTCTGGTGAAGTGAGTTTGTCCTTTTGGAGAAAGAAGTATTTTTAGAAATCCACCATATAGAGAATAGGTACAATGGTACCCACATCATCAAGGAATGGTTATATTTTTTTGGTGTCGTGAGGTGGTTGGAGATGGAGTTGACGAGGTGGGTCCTATATGTTTTAGCAAGAAATACTCACCTCTAGTGTATTAATAAAGTAATACCTATTGGCAGTTAATATTTACAACCTATTCAGTGGTTATCATGGATTGTTGAACTATGTTTGTGGATTATAGTTCACTTTTGATGAGTACGGAGGAATGACCAGATACTTTAAAAGGATAACCTATTATTGAACCTTGTTAAAAGACTAATGTATGCATCAAATTTCATTCTAAGGATTATTTTTGAATGCTACTGAGTGTGATAATGATTTCCCCTATGGTGTTTATGGGACTGTGGATCCAACCCTTTTAGGAATTGGTTTATAAAGGATCTTGATAGAAATCCAAATAACATTACCTTATATTTATATAATAGTTATAGTTGTGTAGTAATCTATTATTGTATTAAATATAGATTCATGGGGGGTAAATTTGGTCTTAATGATGTTCAATTTATAGAGGTTGGTGAGATTAGAGTGGCATAACAAAGTCATGGTGGTTGAATATTCCGGCACAGGACTCTATGTATAGATAAGGAAGTAAGAGATTGAGTATCTAATTTTAGGGATATTGTTTCTAGCACAAAGATGGAGATATAGTTTAACATATATCTAAGATAGGTTCACTTACACTCTTTCATTGTGGAAGATAATCCCACAATGATAATGTTGACCCTATGGTCTAGGGTAGACAAACATTCTCAGGCGGTGGAATTAAATATTTTTCTAAAGGTGGGGAGCATTTCCACCACTTTATTAGGTGGATAATGGTTGTTACATGGTATCCATTGTGAATATAAATATGTACATACTATGTGGGGATGACCCTAGTAAAATGTGACCCTCAATGAGGTATGTCATTCAAATCCTTATAGATATAACCATTCCATTAAAATCTTTTCTATTCCATAGAGAAAGACGTTTTCTTTTTTAGGTGTAATCTTAGGGTTTGGATCTGACATAACAGGTGTTGGGGAAATTTTGGGATTCATAGCGATATAATGGTTTTTAGATGAAGAAAATAAATAATAAAATAACAAGAAGAAGATGAACATGGGACACATTGATTTTTGTGGTTCAGAAAAAACCCTTACATCTATAGAGAGGCAGAACACTTCACTATTTTAGGAGAAGGATTATAGGGTAAAATATCATAGTATAAAGCCCTAACTTGAAATGAGACCATAAAATATGATTAAACTATGCCATAAACCAAAAATTATGTTCATCATTCTATATTAACTGGTGGATGAAAGTCTACATAGCTACAATAACCTATCAATGTTACTAGTCACATGATGCTATAGTGAAATATCGAAGTCCACACTACTATAGTGTTCCATAACATGCTTCTACAGTAAGTACTCACTACTATAGTTACCTCTCAATGTCATTGAACATCACTACTATAGTGATTCTGAGTCCCCATAATAACCAAAATTTGGGCCGGGGACCTTTGGCCCCTAGACTTCTGATGAGGGTCATGTTTCCACTTATAAGCCCCAGTAACCTCACCACAGTGATCGAATCACAAGATTATTAGTCTGGTATACAGTATGAGCCACTAGAATTCGTCCCAACTTTATCCAAAGGATAAAGATACACCATTCCAACAATCTATCACTTGTATGCTGATCCACTAGATTGATCTACTTCGATGCTACCAACTTAGAAAACTTAATTAATCCGAGTACCTCATATTATTCAATCACTAATGAGTGATTTCACATCTAATATAGAATTTCAAGATAAAAATTCATGAAATATCAGATGTTTTCCTTTTCCATGCCCCCACTATGTTCTTCTACCTCTCACCATACATTCATCAATGAAAATCAACAGAGGCATAATAATGAATCAACTTCTATTCCCCCATAAACTTTATTAATATGTCTAATGTATTATCTGTTCCATGAATCTTATGTAATGTCAGCAACATATCTTGTATTAATCCTATGATAAAATGGTTCTTCAAATGAATATAATTTATACTACCATAAAATATTGGCTTCTTTGCAAGTTGTATAGAACTCTAACTATCATAATGCAATACATTTTACTCTTAATTTTTACCCATATCATCCAAAAATTTATTCAACCAAACCATATCCTTCCCAAATTCTTTTACAAAAATGTATTCTAATTCTATGGTGGATAAAGTGACCACCTTCTATAACTATGATATCCAGCTTACTGCAGTTACTCTATAGGTAAATACATAACTTGCGGTACTATTCCTACTATCGAAATCACCTCTAAGTTCAGAATTCATATAACCTTATAATGAATTTACTTTCCTAAATCACAGAGATACTTCCTTTATTCTCTTCAAGTATCTCAGTATCAACTTCACAACTTCCCAATGTTTTTTAGGGTTATCCATGTACCTTATCACAAATACCACCACATAAACAATATCAGGTTGAGTACAGACCATGACATACATCAATATTACAATAGACGATAAATATGAAACTTTTTCCATGTAATCAAACGCCTATTCTATATTTGGTACTTGCTCCTTTGATATTTTGAAATGGATTTCCAGGGTAATATGAATTGGATTTTCTTCTAGCATACCGAATCTACTCAGAACCATTCTAGTGTAGTCCACCTATGATAACATCATGGTTCTATCCATGTGGTCTCTTTTAATCTTTATCCCCAAAATCTTACTAGATTATCTAATATATTTCATCTCAAACTCCTGAACCATCTACCTTTTCATCTCATTAATCCTATACGTACACGATCCTGTAACAATCAGGTTAGCCACATATAGAATCAATACAATCTATCCATCACCAAAATATTTGAAGTAACAAAATTGATCCATGAAACATCATTTTTTTTCATTTTTACTCAAGAACGAATCAATTTTCTTAGACTACCTGGGTGTTTTATTTTACCCATATAAGATCTTATAGAGTTTTCACACTAGAAATTCCTTCCTTGAATCAATGTATCCATCTAGATGTTTCATATAAATATCCTCCTCCAAATATCCATGAAGAAAATCTATTTTTACATTAATATAATCAATATTTAATTATTCTAATTCAATAACACTAAGAACCACCCGAATGGTGGTAAGATTTACTACAGGTGATAAACTTTTAGTGAAATCCACACCTTCCTTCTATTGAAAACCTTTCACCACCATAATTTCCTTGTACATCCTCTTACCATGAAGTTCTTCCTTTAATCAGTATACCCATTTATACTATAACGATTTCTTTCCATGTAGTAATGGTATTAGATCCCATGTGTTGTTATCAAGAAATTAATAAATCTCATTCTTTATAGCCATATCCCACTTATTCCACTCCTTCAATAAAATTTCCTCTTCAAAAAATTTTGGTTCTCCACCATTATTAAATAAAAATAATGAAAGGATGATTAATAAATCTATACAGTCCTTATCACCCTTATTGATTTAGTAGGCTCCACTAGTTTTAGGGTCATTTTCTTAGGTACACCTTTAATCTCCAATTTCTCTTGGAACTCTGATTATTTATTCCCACTATAAAATTTAGTTGTATAATGGTCCTTGTATATGCCACATTCATTAACTATATACTTTTTTATTCAAATTACTATCTTATTATTGTCATCCCAAAAGTGATAACCAAACTCATCATCACTATACTGAATAATGAAACATGATTTGGACTTAGCATCAATCTTGTACCTTTAATCAACATCAATATGTACATATGTCAAACAACAAAAAAATCATAAATGTGAGAGTATTAAATAATTTCTAGAAAAGAGATCTTGGGTATACATTCTCTCATTGGTACATATGGACTCCTGTTTATGATATATGATTCCATGTTTACTGCCTTAGCCTAAAAAGTTTTGGGTAACCCTGAGTGTAGCCAGATACTCTTAAAATGTTCATTTAGTGTCCTATTCATCCTTTTAGCTACACTATTATTTTATGGTGTACCTATAAGATTATTTTACCATTGAATTATATTATTATAATATAATTCCATGAACTCCTAACTCCCATATACCCCTCCATTGTCAGACTTCAATCGTTTCAACTTTTTTCCTAAATCATTCTCTACTATGGTCTTCCACTTCCGAAACATGTTAAAAACATCATATTTTCTTTCCAGAAAGTTAAACTATATCTTTATTATTTATTCATTGATAAATATATCATAATATTGAGACCCTACAAGGGAATTTACTAGTGTAGGCACCCAAACATCAGTTTTCACCAAATCCATTTTCCTGTCCCTCAGTGCTCTTCCTAATTTTTCAAATAATACCTTCTTCTTATTTTAAAATATACAATATTCACATAAGATAACTACCAATAAATTTATCTTCAGTATAATTCTTTTTTTGTTATCACCTTTATCCCCATATCACTCTTGTGGTATAAGTTGTAGTTCCACAATTGTGAATCCCCAAGAAAATTCATTTATGAAAGTATATCCATGAAACTATCTATCATGTTGTACAAGGTTCCATTATTTACACCACTATATATGGCCATATCTCCCTTGGTAATATTCCATGAACCACCAGTGAATGTGGTACTAAAACCCACATCATCAATATGTTTGAAATAAATAATATTTCTTCTTAATATAGGTATAAACCACACATTTTCTATAACAAGAAAAATCCCACTATTGGTTTTAATTAATGCATATCCCTTCTCCAAAATCTTTTAGGGTTTATCATTAACAAGATGAACCTTTCCAAAATTATTAGGATCATAATTTTTTAGGAAATCCTTATCTAACATGCGATGGAAAGATTCCCCTAAGTCTAAAATCCATGATTTCGTAGGTCAATCCATGCTTAGTAGCAACACATCATCCATTTCTTCAGTTGACATTTTTTCTGTATTGGTTTTAGGTGCCTTCCATTTTTTATGTACTCATTATTGATATTTCCTCTCTTCCCACAAATCCAACATATAGGACTAATACCCTTTTACTTGTCTTATCTCTTTCCACATGTTTTGATCATCCTATATGACTATATCACTATATGTATCTTCCTATTCCTTTCATTTTCAAAGTAGAACTGGATAATCTTCCCAATTCCCTTATTTGAATATCCTCATCGAGGATCAGGACTTACATATTCTTTAGAACCACCATTATATTACATAAAAGAACTAATCATGACTATTATAATCACTTCCCAAATGTCAGGTAATGAATATTGTAAAACCAGTTCCATACCTCATCGTCAAGTGTAATTCCCACCAATGAAAAATTACATGTTATGGTGTTGAATTCATTGACATGATCAATGAAAATATCCCATTTAATCATTTTCAAATTGAATAGTCATCACATTTGATACACTTTGTTCTATTCAGAAGTATTATCATACATATTTGTGATAGATTTTGTAGAGACCCGAAGCCTGACCTACATGGACATTACATTACATTTGTGGAATACTTAGTACATAACAAAAACACACACACAAGGATCATAATAGTTTAGTGTCTTTGGAAACTCGGAATATAATCTTCTAATCCTGGTGAAAGATCTTCAACAACTCCCATAAAGATCTTCCTCTTTTTTTTATACCTAAAACCTTTATTTATATCCTGGGGAAAAGTAAACATAAAAGGGTGAGCTCAAATGCTCAGTAAGGGTAAACAAAAGAAATATCAATCACATCGTATACACAAGCACATAACTTTTGGAAATCTTAACCTGCAAAAGAGATCATAATTTCATAACATGGGATAAATCATGGCAGTGAAATGTAATCACAATAATCATAACTTAAAACATGAAACTTTGTGGCATACACACATAATCATAGATAATCATTTCTTGTTAGTCAAGACTCATTGCCAAGACTATCTTAGTGGACAAAGTCCCTTTCTGAACCGAGTCACCCTCGTTTCAGTCCTGTTTCACTGAACCGGTATAACCTACCGTTCCAGCCATGTCTATCTCATGAGATATAAAATCTTTACCCAATGCATTGGAGGGAGATATAGGTCCCACCCATCTTATAATGAATCCTTTCTTATGTGTGCCACATAATCATAAATCATACATCATCGCATAACACATGTAACAAAAATGGGATTCTTGAAACATCATGACATCATAAAACAAATCATATAAGGTAAATGACTTCATTAAAATAATTCCCTCACAACATAATCAAATCAATGTAATAATAGGGATAAAACATAACCCTTTATTATCTTAGATGGAAAATAATTTTGATAAAACACTTGAACTCCATTCTTGAGGAAAATATCCTTTCTACTTCAAATTTTTTTTCCTTTCTTAACATTTCTTACAATTTTAAACTAAAAGAAGTTGATTAAAAATAAACTTGAAAACTTGTAAAGGAATATTCTTGGAAATAATGTTTTAAAAATCCATTCATGCCGTATAAGTTAAAAAAAAACATTCTTCGTACTTTTGTCGGAAAAGTCAAAAAGTACCTCGTACGAAAAACGACAAAAGATTCCTTTCATTTCTTTTACTAAAAACTCACCGAAGGGTAAAAATGGATTTAAACAATTGTAGGTGGATGGAAATAATATTACATATTTATGAAACATGGATGTGGATGATAAAATACACCCTAGTAAATACTTACGAATAAACAATCTCGGATAAAAATGAGATTGTGATATTTCCCCTTACCTTAGGTCCGACTTGCTTTGTAAGTGTCCGAACCTCCTGTATAATGATTTAAATCATGTTATTGACTTATTAAAGAATCATATTCATTGTTATTATATCATATATGGTCCAATTATGACTTTATATTACCCGTTCTTTTGTAAATTCATGTTAAAGTAGCGTTTTGGGTAAAATCGTCTCATTTGTCGTTCGTGTTTTTAACTTGTAATTATTAATATGATTACTTGGATCATGATTACTTAATTCCAGAATATAAAACATGATTTATATATATATATTCAGAATATACATATATAATAAATCAGTAAATGGAAAGAAATACACCGTTCATGGAGACGGTAGTCCGTATGTACGCATGAACGCTGTTTTCGTTTCCTTATTGAATTGAATGGAATTAAGTAGATGACATACATATAAATATAAATAATTCCAGTATCATTATCAGGTCATATATTTCATTAGTACTTATTATATATATTTTATAATCATTCATGAATGGTTAATCATTGAGAATGAATCTCATCGCGTCGTGGAGACGGTAGTCCGTACGTACACACGAGCGATGATATCGTTCTCATGGTCGTGGAATTGTGTTTAAGTGTATGTATACTATTTCAGTATCAATATCACTTTATAATAATCATATATAGTTAATCGTTACACCTTTATACCAATCCAATTAAGGTGGTGGCAGAAAATAGATTACACCACGGCGTGGAGACAGGATTCCGTACGTACGCACGCGCGGTGATTTCCTTTTTCCGTAGGATGGATAGAAGGTTAATTAGAGTTTTTTAATATTTATAATAACATATCAGTATATAATAAATACTGATGTTATTACTTTATCATGAAACAACTAAAGAAGAAGAAGTTGAAGAAGAAAGAAATTGAAAAAGATCGGTAATGAATATTACCTCTTTTTGACGCGCCTTTTCTTAGCCTCCACTTAAAGAACTAAGGATGGTCTTTGAAGAAGACCAGGACCTCTAGGATTATTTTAGGGAAGTGGAGAGGAGAAAATGGCAGGGGTTGGCCGAGCTTGAGTGCTCAAATTGGTGTGAGGAGGAGGGGGAGGAGGTGCCCTTTTATAAGGGAGGAGAGGGGCACCTTAGGAATATCTCAAAATATTATTTTATATTAAAGTCAAAATCGGTTTATAATGGTTCCAAAGGGTCTTATTTCGAAGGTAAAGTGGGGATGGGTCTAAATAATATCAAACAATAGGATTTAGACAAGTTTAGGTTATTATTTTAACCTTATCAATTAGATTTAACTCTAAGTTAAATAATTTAACTTTTACCGTGTCTTTTTGTTTTCTTACACCATATGGTTAATACACTTACTATAACATGCCAAACGAACCCCAAATTGTTTATTATTAATATATATATCCTTATCTAATTCATTTGGCCTAACCTTAGATTTTTAGGAATAAAATAACAATTAATAATATAATATTAGATTTAAAAACTATTTTGTGTCAATTTTGACACTATTTGATATATGATTTTTGTAAAAGTCATAAAAGAATTATATGTTCGAACCAAGTTGATAAAATCAATACTAATATATCATAGTAACCTATAAAATTAGTGGAATTCATAAAAAGTCTCAAATTACATTTATTTTGGTGTTTATAACATCAATTATGTCAATATTTCATAAATAAGATAATTACTGTATCATCTTTGTGTCATAAATAAATTAACTTATTTGATGTCTAAAAATTACAAATAAAATACCATTATGTAGTAAATCTTTTTATATTTCTAATTAATATTTACAATCGAATTTATCTTATGTACACCCCTATATTAAAAATGTTTTAGTAAATAAACTTTGATTTTAACTCTTTTAACTCTTCTTTGAATTAAATAATAATAAATGTCCTAATCTAATCCAAGTGGGCCTAAATGATAATATTTTACACTTAAGGTTGTTTTTGGTCGAGATACACTTGTCCAATAGAATTAGGACATGTGTTAGGGTAATATTAATATCATTCTTACCCTTAATTACCCTATTTACTTTTAACCGTGGTAAATAAAAGTAAAAAGTTACTATTCACCAAAAATTATTTTCATCTCATTGAACCAAATTTTACTTACTGACATCAACCGTGTCTCTCGGATTTTTGAAATTCCATTCACAGAAGCGGTAAAATTAAGTTTTATGAAAAATTCAGATTTTTAACTACCACTTAGTAGTTTCACTATTCATCAAAAATTGATGTTTTTTCAGAACAATGCCAAAATTTCATCCTAAGCTATATTTTATATTCCGAATTCAAAAATGAAGTCTATTTTACCAAATTCATAACATATAAGTTGCATTAATTAATTTTATAATTAAATCCCGCTGTTAAAACAAATAGCGTGTTTTTAAGAAACAATATCTATCAAAAGATTGACACTTGATTATGTCTGGTTTAAATGTGAAATTACAACCAATGACCAACATTGTATTAAATTGTAAAAATATATTCTAAATATACTTTAAAACCACTCAAATTAATAATTTATCACTATTAATTATTTCTATTAAAAAAGTTGTTTTTAATTATAATTTAGTAATTTTCACTATTCATCAGAATATGAAAGTTATCCGAAAAGTACCAAAATTTCACCTTAGGCTAAATTCGATACTCCGAATCCAAAAATGAAGTCCATTTTGAGAGATAAATTTTCTAAAATTTAAAAAGTGGTTATTACTATTCATAACGGCTAGTTTTAATAATATTTTAATAGCATATCGTTGTTTCGTGAAACTCAGTATTGCGTACTACACACGCTATCGAGGAAGGTTGCGATTGCGTGTAATGTAAGGCAAGTCAAGGATGCGTGTTGTGCAAGCTCCTTTTGGTGTAGCGTACAACACAAGACATTAATAAAATTAAAAAGAATATTTTTCATAAAATCTCGGGCTGTTACAGATTTCATCAAAACAATAATTTTATTCTTCTATTTTATTTTTAACGCCATGTTTTCAGTCAACATAAGGCACAAAAAACCTAGAACCTATTGATGTAGTAGGTTTCACTCCATCTTCTCCATCTCTATTGATTTTTTACCTAGAAGTGATAAGTGATTTTTTTGTTAAATATAATCCTCAATCTATATCCTATAGTAACTAAAATTAGTTCAATTGAAGTAATTTATCCTCACCTTTCCTTATTTCATATCCAATGTTTAATTTGAGAAAAAATGAATCCCAATCATGAAAACTCAACCTTTGATACTAGTTTTTGAAGAAACATCAGGAGTCACAATGAAAAAATGTTTTATAGATGAATAAAATAAATAAAAAAATAATAATAAGAAGATGAACATGGGAAAAAATTATTTAAGTGATTTGGTGAAATACCCATGTCTACAGAGAGGAAAATAATTCTCTGTTTTGTGAGTAGAATTATAGAGTATAATCTCAGAGTATAAAACTCTAACTAAAATTTAGCTCATAAGAAGATTATTCAAATGTTACAACAACCAAACATTAAGTCTACTATGCTATAGTAATTAGTGTCTAGAAGTCTATGGAGCTACATTTACCTATCAATGTCACTAGTCACATGATACTACAATGCCATGTCAAAGTCCACATTGCTATAATGCCCGATCAGTGTTGCCGGTCAGCTCTGCTATAGAGAGATAAAGTTTCTAAAATGTACCAAATTTAGTGTGGGGACCTTAAACTCTTATACCCCTAATTAAGGGTGAATTTACCCTTGAAAACCAAAACAACCTTACTAAAAAGGTCAAATTGTGAGTGTTTTAGTTTGATACACTACCAATCATCCCAACTTCATCCAAATAATCAGGATACACTATTACAACACTAGGGTCAAATAAATGAAAATTAATGTAAAATTTTATTTCAATGGATTGCGACACATGAAAAGTAGTGGTATGATGTTGAGTGATTGAGAAAGTTTGGTGTTGTGACCATGGTTCTCTTTTATAGCTGTCGTGGAAGAGTGATGATAACACAATCAATATATATTCAAAAGTGAATAAAGAACCTACATTAGATCGATATATATATGGAGGATTTATATGGATATTATGTTAGAGAAAAATTCATATATATCCTTTGATTCATGAGTTAGAAACATTGGTACCCATGATTTGCTGGCAAGAGATGTCAGAGAAATTGATGTGGGATCAAAGGATCTTGCTGCTTTACAACCATTTTGATGTCAGTGTGAATTTTTATAAAGTGAACAATGATGTGTGTGTCATGGTTTAGTTTTACTAAAACAATGACCATATATAATTCTCTTTAAAGGTTGGGAGCAGAGTGCTCCCACCAGTGATAACTGATTGCACTATGATTTACTATTTTATTTCATCCTTACACTATTGTGTTAAACTAGATTTGTATTGAAAATTAAAAATATAATAAAAAATTTAAATTCACATTTTATTAATTTATTTAATGTTTATAACTTTTTAAAATGTAAATTTTACTTGTTTTGATGATTACATTGTAGGAGGAGGTGATTTGGAGAGCTAGAGATGATGTAGAAAGAAAATGGACCAAACTGCATGGAAGCCTAAGGACTTATGTACACTATTTTACATATTATGATAAATAAGTGCATTAAATTGGGGTGAAATTTGTTAATATGATCAAAAACTTAGTTTTATACAACTCATATTAAGACACCCAATCCCAATTCTTCAATCTGTTGGGCCAAATGAAATGATCTATCCAGGGAACCAAATCTGCTCAAAGTCAAATGTTTGTTTTGGTATATCTCTCATTATAAATGTAAAAGAGCCTTAAAATTTTATATGGTGATATTAAATATTATTTAAAACAACTTATATATTTTTTTTAAAATTTTATATGGCCATTTACTAGTTCAAAACCAAGACACAAGTGGTATTTAGGAATCTAGGTTCCCAAAACCACCTCCTATTTTGGATATAAGATGACACCTTGGGAACCTCATTTGGTAGTTTAACTAAGGAGTTAAGTGATGAAATTTTGGATTTACATAGGATTCCTATCATCACATTATAGTTTATGATGATCTCTATCCTCATAGGTATATCTTAAATGATGAAGGAGATCCACCCTAGTTTTCTCCTCATCTTGATAGTGGGATAGAAAATGGGAGTTCATTGTAAGGGAGATACACACATGTCAAGGGAGTTATGATGCTTATATTAGCTACTATTTTGGAGTAAATTGTGTTATAAAACATTTAATTTCATATATCATACATTATTCCATATTTTAATTATTGTTTTGATGCATGTGATTGGTATTATATTAATTTCTAACCGATCGATGTGAAGTTTTGAGTCTGTGAATTGTGTTATTCCAATTGGAAAACAAAAGAATCTTTTTCTTACCCAATTTATTGATATTTCAATATACTTTTATACCATAAATAAGGGATGTAAATTTTCAATATGATTTTTATGACAAGTTTTGGTTCTTCATGAATTAATATAAATCTTAGAAATTAATCGAGATTCTAATTAATTTCAACCAAAGATTTACTCCAAACCTAAATGAATCTATAAGAAAAATAAACCTGAAATATGTGTAGTGAACTCAAAACAACCCCTTAATCTCATATTTTTCAAAATACACTTTTTTTTCAACTATTAAACTCTTTAAATTCATTTATTTTCTTAAAAATATTTTCAAACCACTTCCACGTTTTAGTTATTTTTATTGAAAATAAACACTATAAACCACCAAAACTCCTTGAGAGATGACCTAGGGTCTATAATATACTACATATAATCATATAAAACCAATTCAATTTGAAATTTCAGGACAAAAATATTCAATAACCTTATCGATGAACCCTTTTTTAGATGGGTAGTGGTGGATCATAGTTTCATTTTGTTCCATGAGGTGGGATATCCTTTAGATGAGAAATATTTTGGATGTTGATCCATGGAAAGAATTTCATAGAGAATATTAATGTTTCTAATTAAATTATTTCTTAAATATGTATGGATATGGTATATTCATAAATGAAAGAGTACGTTTCTTTACTTGAAATCCATGTGTCAATTTTACATAGAGCTCAAACCTTTAATGACAAAGTAAGTTCATGTGATAGTGGTATATTTCCACACAAGGTTTTTTTGGAGAGATTTTTTTGGTTTATTTTGTATATTTACATTTTTTAGGATGAAAAGGTTTTAATGTGGGGAGGATTTAAAGATATAGGTTTTTCCCAATTGAGACTTATCTTAATTTTGAGTTTCAGAGTCTTGGGACCTCTATAAGTGTAACATGCTAAATTTACCCTAGAAATCAACCTTGAAAAAATTATTCTATAGTCCCATTGATTCTAGGATATGGTTTTTACCTTAGGACCAAGTTGGTTTAGTATTGAGATCAATAAGAGACCTTAAAAATACATATTAAGTGTAAAAATAAGAATTTTGTATCATGCAAATGTATTTATTATGAAAAAAATATATCTGTTGAATGAAGTGTCATATGGGAAATCTGAAACTATGTTTGAGTTAGAAATGTGGGTTTTACCTAAGGTAAAATGTAAGTTTTATTCACATCAGGTCTCATAATAGTTTGTATTCATGGTAAAATTTATATAAATAATAACTAAAATGTTTAATTATTATTTTAGCTATCAAACATATATTTAAACTAGGAGCATAATTAGGATTAGATACATGAATACTATAGATTTAGATATGGTCCACATTTGGATAATACATGGTGTGAGATTGAAGGGAATTATATGGATTGATGTAAGATTCCTAGAAAACACAAACGACATCGATGTAGATTCATTATTTACCAATGATCATACTATTGAAGAGGTATGAACTCTTCCCCGTGTTTATGACTCAATATTTGTGTTTATTTTCCAATGTAATATTCCAATGGTTGTGTGATATTTCCATATTGATTATTATATATTTTTACCTAAGGTTTTTTGATGTTGGGATTTAAACTCAAAAATTATTTGGGAAAAAAATCTTTGTGATGTTTCTTCTAGACCCCCTATGATATCTGTTCCCTATTTTTAGTGTGGCTTCCCCCTTTGGAATGTCTTTATTCACATGATCTACATTGAGATCACTGGTTTTTTATTGGGTGTATGGTATTCAAACCAAGAATAATTTGGGATGGTGGTTTGACCATGTAATTATCAGTAGGGTGGGGCGACGATATAATAGATTAAAGTAATTGGATTTAGGCATGGAAGTGAGATCAAGTGGGCCAGAGTGGCACTATGGGGCATGGGTGAATTGGTTTCAATCTATTTTCATGGGAGTAGGTGAATAATGAATAAATTATCAATGTGAATGACCCTTATAAGTCTTGGTTAATGAATGATGGTGTGATGTCTCAGGATCATCGACACATGGAGAACCAGGTGAATCAAGGGAGACCAGTCATGATCATGACTGATGTGCAACCAGAAAAGATATCTGTGATGAATAATGAAACTGAATAAGGAGGAAGTGGATTATAGTGTGTAGTCTATGAGATTCATTCCACATACACATGATTTGTAATAGAATAATAGGGGGTGATATAATATTGTTTTTAATTTTATTAATGAATAATTAATAGATCCCATATGTTTGCATAGGGGATAACATAAAGAGGGGGTTTAGGGTGTGAATATCTATCCCCTTATTTTATTTTATTATTAATATTATAAAATCTAGTTTAAAACATAACTTATTCATGCGATGTTGGATTGAATATTTTCATAAGACATTGTGATCACATTATCAATTTGGATGTTTCAATACCAATATTAGATACTTAAATCTTACTCATGGCATGAGACCCAGGTCCCATCACAAATCATCTCTCATATTTGAAATGATGGAATGAATTTTTTTCATTTGATTCTCATTTTTAATAATTAAATATCACATCTTGAGTATTTTTACACATAGATATCAATGGTGAAATCTATTTTATCATCAGGGGCTGTTTGTGAGGTGAGATAGGAAGATATTTTTTTATCTCTATAGGTCAGATGATGAGATTTATGTATTATCTTTAGAGTGATATAGGGGTTGGTACCCCTCATATAAGGGATATTCTAGTGAGGCATGGGTATCTCACATCTTTTATACAAATATGGTTTTGGAATCCCCCCTAAAAATACCTTGGGTTTGAAATCCTCTCTCTTAAACTCCAAGTAGTGTTTGACATACCCACTTACACCGAGGGTGTAATATCCACTATCCAAAAGATGTTATATAGATATATTTCTAGTATCTATCTCATCTAGTGAGTTGTGGAGCCTCTATCTTAGCTTGCAGTAGAATTAAGTATCCACCACATTTTATGTGGTGCATGATCCTTTATCTGCGAGGATCACTTTTTAGATGAGGTGTCTTCTAGTGAGGTGAAAAATCCCCTAGTGTTCTTCGAGAGGTTACATGGGTTATTTGTCTATAATAGCTCATATGTCAGATCGATGATGAAATATTTATAGATCTTGGGGTGTGATGATCATAAATTTAATGATAATTCTTCTATGATAAGTGGTATCCCCTTCTTAGGTTATGATGGTGGTGTGGTAGTTGAAAAAACAGACCACTAAATACTTCCTCAAGACTTGTGATTCCTCAAAACCCTTAGGGTTTACCTCAAGATGTGGTATACAACTGATATCGAATTTAGGCTTCATGCATTATTTAGTGATCTAATTTTTCCTTTTTTTCTCGTATGGTATGATTATATAGGTTTATATATGAGATGATTGAGACTTTACTTGAATCATTGAGAATCGTAATTTAGATCATATCTTGATTCTTTGAGATTCTTTCAATTTCTTTTCAGTACCAGGCGATTTGAGCTTCTAGTTTTTTCTATTTATCTTCCTCTTTATGAACACACATACTAGGAGTTGTGATGAATTATTTATTTGTATTTACTTTGTGATTTTGGGGCATCATACAAGGTATTTTTATAATCAACCCTACATGGGACTTGTTCCTCTTTGTATTATGCCTATACAGACTGCACATGGGTTCAAATATGGTCTAGGTAGACATGGTGCTGGTATGACTTGTTTGGGGATGACACCTAGTATTACATGGTGATGCATTATAGGGCATGGTGATTCGTAATAGTGGCGATGACCACTAAAACTAGATAGGGATACAGGAGTGAATACAACATAGAGCAGATTCCTAATGCTTTATGGTGAAGAGTCTTGTTAGATATATATAAAATCAACTAAACTATATAAAATAAATTCATGGTAAAACAAATTCAAATAAAATCCAAAAGTAAAGTAAAAACGAAATTAAACATCTAAAACATCTCTAAAACACAAAGCAATGAGAAGATCCTCCACTCTATATATACTCCCAGACCACCCTCCTACCATAGTGGTCACCCCCACCATCACAAAATACCATGATCTATAAATCACCCCCAAGTATCACTAGATTCTCTACTCTGAACAAACCATGCCAACTCTATATCCACCCAAATAATCTCTGACATTGTGTGCCATCTACCCAAACACAACACATATGGGCTTAAGGCCCTTGTAAAGTTGAGTATAAACATTGAAACGCCCCGACCCCAGTTGCCCAGAGTTAGTGCATTATTACATAACATTAGCATGATACAAGGAAATCATGTCACGAAAGACTGATCAATTTAGTAGCCTTGGAAGAAAGATTCATACATAAGTTCAACTTTACAACTTGAAAAGAAATACAAAACTAATTTATTCCATTATAAACATCCAAGCCTCCTAGATTATGCCTGTATGTCTCTCATAACTAACTTCTTTATATCCTGGGAAAATGAAACATAAGAAAGGGCTGAGGTCAAACACTCAGTAAGGGTAAGAAATACAATAGAAGATAACATAAATATAGTGAATAATTGAAAACACATGCCTTTAAAAATAATACACATGAACAATTTTATGGTAGGAATGTGATATGAGTAAATAATTCCATAATAAAACATAGTCATGGGTATTCTACTAGTCGAATAACCACATAAACCATCAATATTATTTTCATAATGAGGGAATGTATAATTCTGAAGTTTAATTTCTGTGTCATGACCTCGTGCTAGGACTTAGGGGATAATTGTAACCGAACCCCAACCCGGAGATCCTCTATAACTAGAATCCATCCCAGAGAGCCTCTGTAACTGGACTCTAACCTAGAGAGCCTCTATAACCAGACTCCAACCCGAAGAGCCACTGTAACCGGACTCCAACCCAGAGATCCTCTGTAATTAGACTATAACCCAGAGAGCCTCTATAACCAGACTCCAACCCGGAGGATCTGCTGTAATCGAACACCAATACAGAGGACTTACTTTTACTGATCCCTAACCTGGAACATACTAGTCCAATACATTCATCTTAAGAAGAGGTTGAAATATAACAGAAACATTCATACTAAAATTATCATATGAAATGTCAATACTTTAACCATAAACTATGAATGAAATAAAAATAGAACATCCATAGTCAAACATATCACAAAACCTTAAATACAATATGGAATATTTGTATCATAATAAATCAACTTCAAACAAGTTTAAAATTTATCAAAGGATGTTGACATAGATGAAATCAAAACTATTTGAGAGAAATATCTATTTTTTATTTTGAAATAATTTAAGAGTCACATAATTATAATGAAAACATTTATTTTGAAAATATTATTCTAATATTTTAAGGGAACCTTAAATGATTTTATAACGGCGAAGAATAACCGCACCCTCCGTATAAGTTAAAAAAAACATTCTTACCTTAATTTTGTCGAAAAGGTCGTAAAGTACCTTGTTTGGAAAAGGAAGGAAAGATTAATTTTAAAAACATATAAGGTTAAATAAGGGTATAAATGACTTTAACACATTTTATATTAAATATTAACTTTTTTTTGAAATACATTTTTAAGAAACACAGATGTGAATGATAAAGAGGTCCTAGTAGATACTCACGTATAAAACAACCTCGGATAATAAAGAGATTGTGAAATTCACCCTTAATAATTTGGTAACTTATGAAACATACACCCCATTGAAAGAAGTATCATACAATTAAGATGTAAATACACATAAATTAAAGTGTATTACAAAAATAATACAATTATGGGTAGTACATACACCACACAAAAGGAAATAATGGCAATATTGCATGAATCTCACAGGAATAAAGAGTGAGATGAAAACCCCTTACCTTGTTATTTTCCTTGGTTGAGGGTAGGCTAAAATCCTGTATAATGGTGAAATAATTGTTATTAAATTATAAAATAATCATATACATTAATATGATATTGTATATGATCTTCTAATATCGCTTTGATAATGACATTTCAGTAGTATCGTCGTTTCAGGTGTTAACTGATTCATTTACCTTTATATATTTTGATACATAAGCCGTATTTTTTATGGATAAGATGCATTTGATTAATATCCAGAATGATATTATGTTCTTAATATTTATTTTTAATAACCAAATGAAAATTATTCTTGAATGGTTACGATGGGGAAATGAATCTGATCGCGTTCATGGAGACGGTAATCCGTACGTACACACAAATGACAATATCATTATTTTTATTTAAAAACGTATGTAAATAGATGATATATCATATATAGAGAATAATTAACATGTTATATTTATTATTTACATCAATTATACATAATTATTATACCCATCCAAATAATAGTGTATTTGAATAACAACTACACCACGACATGGAGACGGTAAGCCGTACGTACGCAAGTATGGTGACATGTCATTGCTATGATGGATAGAATAATGAATATGGTTGTACCATATTTATAATAACATCAAAATATATATAATATACTGGAGTTATTATTTTATAATGGAAACAACAAAGAAAGAGGAAGTGGAAGAAGAAAATAATTTGAAAGAGGTGATGAAATATTTACCTCTTCTTCGGGTTCTTCCTTTTGATTTGATCAAAAGGGATCCTTAGGTTGGATTTATGACTAAAGAAATGCATATAGGATTAAGGTAGGATAGTTTAGAGGGTATTTGGGCAGGTATTTACTGAGCCAAAAGGCTTTGAAGATGTGAATTTGAGGGAAGGGGGAGTTTCCTTTTATAAGAGGGGTGAGGGGAACCTTAGGAAAAACTAGAAATATTATTTTATAATAAAATAATTTTCGGTTTATAATGGATCCAAAATGAATTATTTAAATTATGAGGTGGGTATGGGTCGAAAACCACTCAAAATATAGGTTTTAGTCAGGTTTGGGTCACTATATTAACTTTATCTTTTAGATTTAACTCTTAGTTAAATAATTTGACATTTACCATGTCTCTTTGAATTTTTATATTATATGGTTAATAAACTTACTATAAACTTTCAAGAGAACCCCAAGTGGTTCATTAATGATAAAAATATCATTATATAAGTCATTTTTCTAAGACTTCTATTTTTAGGAATATTATATCAATTAATAATATAATATTTGTTTTAGAAACCCCTTTATGTCAATTTTGACACTATTTAATAATTTATTTTTGTTAAAGTCCTAAAAACTTTATTAATTAAAACTAAATTAATTTAATCAATCCTAAAATGTAATAGTAACCTATAAAATTCGTGTATGGAATAAAAACTTTCAAATTATATTTATTTAACATTTAAAATACCATTTATTTGATTCTTTAATTAATAAGGAAAATATTGCATCATCATTGTGTTATAAATAAATTTAATTATTCAATCTCTAAAAATTATAAATAAAATACCATTATGTAGGAAATATTTTTATATTTCTAATGAATATTTATAGTCTAAGAGATAACATTTATAACTCTATGTAAAAATCATTTTATTAAAAGATATATGCTTATGCCATTTTTGTATTTACTTTAACTTAATTAATATAAAGTGTCATTATCACTTACATGTGGCTCCATGGGGTCCCAAAATTAACCCAAATATGCCCATGGTCAGAAATGTATCATAAAATAGGGTTAGGACATGTTTTAGGGTAATTTAATATTATTATAATATTATTTGTTTACCCTTATTTACCGGATTTACCCTTTAACCATGGTAAATAAAATATTTACCGAAATAATTATTTAAAATGTCTAAAAATAAAAGTAATCTATTTACATAATTTGGACCTCCTGATTATAAATATGGAATCCATTTTTCTAAATTCAAAACATATAAGTGGCAGAAATTAATTTAAAATTAATTCTTGTTTTCAAAACAAAAAGCGTGTTTTTAAGAAATAATAACTATCAAAAGATTGACACTTGTTTATGTCCAATTTAAATGTGAAATTAGGTCCAATGACCAAAATTGGATTAAATGGTAAAAATATAATATAATTATACTTTAAAACCACTCAATAGTATAATTTAGCACTATAAATTATTTTTATTAAAAAATTTGTTTTTAATTAAAATTTAGTATTTTTCACTATTCATCAAAAACTGAATGTTTTCAGAAAAATACCAAAAATTCACCCTAAGATAATTTCGATACTCCAAATACAAAAATGAAGTCCATTTTGAATGATAAAATTTATAAAATTTCAAAAAGTGGGTATTACTATTCGTAACGGCTAGTTTGATTGGTTGTGGTGTGTTAGAACTCAAAGTTGCATACAATACATGCTATTGTATTATTCAAAGAGAAGCATACCATGGAATATTAGGGTGTTGCATTCTACCCTCTAATAAATTGCATTCTCGCAATTTGAAATTGTTCTTCAGTTAAAAATAGAAAATACCTTTGCAGGAGACCCACATCGAAAATTGGGTTAATAAATTTTAGTCTTAATAAGAGGGAAAGGGAAATGAAAAGTCACCACCAAATTATGATCTTTATTTTGAGAAGAATGGTGAAAATTAGAGACACATAATCAGAGGAAAAAATGTAAATATTTATAGGGAGTGATTGAGGTCATGAATCCCAAACAAGTGTAAAATTGAGGGCCTCAAAGCCATCAATCTATAATGATTTAAAATATCATAAGTTCTACAAAATATAAGGTATCGGGATAATAAATTTTTGGTCGTATGATCCCTTAACTATAGTTTAATAATTAATTTCTTAATAGAATAAGAGAAAAAAATATACTTGACAAGTAAAGTTTTATCATTTAACTAATTTCTACCACAATCTCATCTTTCACTCTAAATGATAATAGAACATAAGAAAATACTCTATTTGTCCTAATCGTATAGGGTTATAAATATTAAAATATACCATTTAAACAAATAAAACTATTTTTTAATAACCAGGGACTTCTTATAGGATAGTGGTAAGTAATAAAGCCTTGTCGCACTTTGGTTGTGGGTTCGATTCCTGCAGCTTTGTCCAACGTGATGAGTTATCACCTGTCCTGCAAGTTGTCCTTTTCCTAAAACTATAGTATTATAATATTACAAAAATAATCTTAAGAAATGTTTCAAACTTAAACAATACTATCAAAAGTTCAACTTAATCCATTCCAACCTTTATAGTTATCCAAAATACCTCTGTCCATACTCTCTCTAAAAGGTCTCTAAATTCCAAAATCAAAGGTAAAATCAGATTCCCCAAACAAAGTAAAGTTTCTCTTATTGTCACATAATGAAAATATGATTACCTTATTCATATTAAAACCATAATTAAAACAATAAGTACTTTAGTACAATACTTATATATATCACATTATTCTTATAACCAGAATATAATTCTTGAGTCCAAAAACACAAATACATTAATTATTCCACTTCAACTGTAGTAACAGCATAAGCTTGACCTTGCTCCCTTGACCTTTTATGAGGTAAGTTTCCGTGGTTCTTAGGAAATTCATTTTTATAATGACCCATTTCTCTAAAATTTTAGAATTCAATATTGACAAAAACTTTATTTCTCTTTCAATCATGAGCTTGGTGGCCTTTTTCATCACACTTGTAACAGACTCCCATTCCTTTTAGGAAAGTACCAGGGTGTTTCTTCCCACAATTATCACATAATGTAAAATCCTTATTTCCATTTTCCCTTTATCTATCTCTTACTCCACCATTCACTTCTTCTCTTGCTTTACTTTATTGTCATAAGATTTAGAGAATTCCTTTTCTGTCTTGATAGCACATGAGAAAATATCTTCATATGATGAGAAGTATTGTGAGACTAATGCTCGAAGGAGAAATGTTTTTAACCCATAAAATAATCGATCAATATTAATCCTTGGGTTACGTATATAATCTGCTGCATGCCTCGATAACCTTGTAAAGTTATCTTCATACTTCGCGACATTCTCATCCTCCTTTTGTCTCAGGCTCAAAAATTGCCTTTCCATATTCACACGATGGTCACGAGGAAATTATTTTTCAAATAAAATCTCTTTAAACTCACTCCATTCCATATTTGATACCTCATAATCTTTCTTTGTGTTTTGAATCAATGACCACCATTGATCAGCATCTCCAGTGAGGTGATAAACTGCCATGAAAACTTTTTCCCTTTCTCTACTTCCAAAAGCATGAAATATTTTCTATAAAGAATTTATCCATTTCTCAGCTTCTAATGGATTTTTACTCCCATTGAATTTTGGTGGTTGTTTCCTCATGAAGCGATCTAACATTGATCTTCCGCGTTGAGGATCGGGGTGCTCCATATGAGTAAGGTTATTATTCATAATCTGGGTGAGTTTTCCCAATATTGTGATAAGTTGATCAGCACCAGTTGTATCACCAGCTCCACTATAATTATCTTGAGTAGGAGATAAATCCCTTCATGGAGTGCGTGCATTGATACAATTTCCATTCCTTACACTAGGCGCCATTTCTAAAAAATGGCATAAACTAGATTAGTTTATGAATCAAAATACATAATTACAAACTTGTAAAACACTTAACATAAATTGAACAGTTTATGGATATAATCCATAATCATAAAAAAATGTTTTCTTTGAGGAAGTATATACTCATAAACCCATCATAATGGTTTGTAATTAAAATGAGAATTATCCTAAGCATATCCTTCGGGCGTGTCTAAACCAAGAGTGCAGTAAGGCCCATTGTCGTGCACCAGTTCCTATTCGAGTCTATCTCAAAGTAGTGTTTTCATATTTTACCCCTAGGTACATCTATGTCAGATCTGCCTCTACCTGCTCGTATCCAGACATGGATGTATTTCTTGTAAAACTCACAAAATCTCTACAATACCAAAATTCTAGAAAGTTATTCTATATTAATCCTCAAATTCTATCTTAGGTCTATGTGCTCTAATAAGAGTTCACCTAAATCTAGTTCCCAAGGTTTGTACTAAAATTCCTCTGATACCAACTATAACACCCCAACCCCAGTTTTCTAGAGTCGGTGCATTATTATATAACATTGGCATGATATAAGGAAATCATATCTCGAAAGACCGACCAATTTAGTAGTATTAGAAGAAATATTCATACATAAGTTAAACTTTACAACTTGAAAAAAAATACGACACTAATTTATTCCATTAGAAACATCCAAGCCTCCTAGATTATGCCTGCAAGTCTCTCATAACTAACTTCTTCATATCCTGGGAAAATGAAACATAATAAAGGGGTGAGATCAAATGCTCAGTAAGGGTAAGAAAAACAACGGAAGATAACATAAATATGGTGAATAATTGAAAACACATGCCTTTACAAATAATAAACATGAACACTTTTATGGTAGGAATGTGAGCGGAGTAAATAATTCCATAATAAAACATAGTCATGGTTATTCTACTAGTCTAATAACCACATGAACCATCAATATTATTTTCATAATGAGAGAATGTATAATGAAAAAGTTTAATTTATGTGTCATGGCCTCGTGCCAGGACCCAGGGTATAACTGTAACCGAACCCCAACCCAGAGAGCCTATATAACCAGACTCCATCCTAGAGAGCCTCTGTAACTGGACTCCAACCCGGAGAGCCTCTGTAACTGGACTCCAACCTGAAGAGCCTTTGTAACCGGACTCCAACCTGAAGAGCCTCTATAACTGGGCTCCAAACCGAAGGGTCTACTGTAACCAGACTCCAATCTAGAGGGCTTACTTTTACCAATCCCTAACTTGGAACATACTAGTCCAACACATTCATCTTAAGAAGAGGTTGAAATATAACATAAAAATTTGTATTAAAAATAGAATATGAAATTTAAATACTTTAACCATAAACCATTAATGATATAAAAATATAACATCCACATTCAAACATATCACAAAAACCTTAAATACAATATGGAATATTTTTATCATAATAAATCAACTTCAAACAAGTGTAAAATTTATCAAAGGATGTTGACATAGATGAAATAAAAACTATTTGAGAGAAATATCTATTTCTATTTTGAAATCATTTAAGAGTCACATAATTTTAATGAAAACATTTATTTTCAAAATATTCTTATAAACTTGTAAGGGAAGCTTTGACGATGTTATAACGGCGAAGAATAACCGCACCCACCGTATAAGTTAAAAAACATTTTTACCTTAATTTTGTCGAAAAGGTCGTAAAGTACCTTGTTTGGAAAATGACAAAAAGATTCCTTTCAAAACATATAAGGTTAAATAAGGGTATAAATGACTTTAAACAATTTTCTATTAAATAGTAAAAATGTTTTGAAATACATTTTTAAGAAACACGAATGTGGATGATAAAGTGGTCCCGGTAGATACTCACATATAAAACAACCTCAGATAATAAAGAGATTGTGAAATTCACCTTTACCAATTTGGTAACTTATGAAACATACACCCAATTGAAAGAAGTATCATACAATGAAGATGTAAATACACATAAATTAAAGTGTATTACACAAATAATACAATTATGGGCAGTGCATACACCACACAAAAAAATAGTGGCGATATAACATGAATCTCCTGGGAATAAGGAGTGAGATGAAAACCCCTTACCTTGTTCTTTTCCTTGGTTGAGGGTAGGTTAACCTCCTATATAATGGTGAAATAATTGTTATTAAATTATAAAAGAACCATATACATTAATATGATATCATACATGATCTTCTAATATCAATTTAATAATTATATTTCAATAGTATCGTCATTTCGGGTGTTAACTGATTCGTTTTCCTTTATATGTTTTGATACATCAGCCATATGTTTTATGGATAGGATGTATTTGATTCATATCAAGAATGATATTATGTTCTTAACCATTATTTTTAATAACCAAATGAAAATTATTCTTGAATGGTTACGATGGGGAAATGAATCTCATCGCGTTCGTGGAGACGGTAATCCGTACATACGCACGAACGACAATATCATTATTTTGATTTAAAAACGTATGTAAATAGATGGTATACCATATATACAGAATCATTAACATGTTATAATTATTATTTACATCAATTATACATCATTATTATACCCATCCAAATAATAGTGTATTTGAATAACAACTACACAACGACGTGGAGACGGTAAGTCGTACATACACACATATGGTGAAATGTAATTCATAGGATGGATAGAATAATGAATATGGTTGTACGATATTTATAATAAAATCACAGTATATAGAAGATACTAGAGTTATTATTTTAGAATGGAAACAACAAATAAAGAGGTAAATATTTCATCACCTCTTTCAAGTTCCTTTCTTCTTCCTGACCCCAGAAGCCTAGAGTCGGTGAATTATTACATAACATTGGCATGATCACAAGAGATCAAGTCTCGAAAGACTGATTAGTTCAGTAGCCTTGGAAGTAATATATATATTCATAAGGTTTACATTACATCATAAAATGAAAAACTACAACAACATTGTTTCTATAGACCACACTCATATCCCCTCATACTATCCCTTCAGGTCAATCATAAAATAATTTTTCGCATCCTGGGAAAAATAAAACATAGAAAGGGGTGAGCTCAGATGCTTAGTAAGGATAAAAATATAGAGGAAACTTTCATAAATAAGCATAAACATTTAAGGAAATGTATAAGACTAAAAAAAATCCTTTTAAACTTGAACTTCATCATAATATGGCAAAGATAAAAATCAAATAATTCTATTTACTTATTCACATGGATATTATACTAGTCGAATAATCACATGCAATATGAATAGCCACTTTCATAATGATGGAATGCATAATTCCAGACTTTTATAAGCACATAGTCAAGGCCTTGTGCCAAGACTACAAATAAGATTTTGTCAAGTCCTTGTGCCAAGACACTAGTTTGTCTCATGAGACCTAACGATGCATCAAAGAGCTATATCGGGCTCCACCCGTCACTTACTAAGTCCAATGAATTCCTCATATGAAAAGGTTTAAACATAACATAAACATTTTTATTAAAACTCGCATATGAAATGTAAATACTTTAACTATAAACCATGAATGGTATAAAAATATAACATCCACATTCAAACATATCACAAAAACTTAAATAAAATATGGAATATTTGTATCATAATAAATCAACTTCAAACAAGTGTAAAATTTATCAAAGGATGTTGATAATTATGAAATCAAAACTATTTGAGAGAAATATCTATTTCTATTTTGAAATCATTTAAGAGTCACATAATTATAGTGAAAAAATTTATTTTGAAAATATTCTTATAATCTTGTAAGGGAATCTTTGACGATGTTATAATGGTGGAGAATAACTGCACCCACCGTATAAGTTAAAAAAACATTCTTACCTTAATTTTGTCGAAAAGGTCGTAAAGTACCTTGTTTGGAAAACGACGGAATAATTCATTTCAAAAAATATATGGTTAAATAAGGGTATAAATTACTTTAAACCATTTTATATTAAATAGAAAAAATGTTTTGAAATACATTTTTAAGAAACACAGATGTGGATCATAAAGAGGTTCCAGTAGATACTCACGTATAAAACAACCTCAGATAATAAAGAGATTGTGAAATTCACCCTTACCAATTTGGTAACTTATGAAAAATACTCCCCTTTTAAAGAAGAATCATACAATTAAGATTTAAATACACATAAATTAAAGTGTATTATTCAAATAATACAATTATGGGCAGTACATACACCACACAAAAGGAAATAGTGCCAATATATCATGAATCTCACGGGAATAAAGAGTGAGATGAAAACCCCTTACTTTGTTATTTTCCTTGGTTGAGGGTAGGTTAAACTTCTATATAATGGATAAATAATTGTTATTAAATTATACAAGAAAAATATAAATTAATATTATATCATATATGATTTTCAAATATCGCTTGGATAATGACATTTCAGTAGTATCGTCATTTCGGGTGTTAACTAATTCGTTTTTCTTTATATGTTTTGATATATAAGACGTATTGTTTATGGATAGGATGTATTTGATTAATATCCAGAATTATATTATGTTCTTAATAATTCTTTTTAATAACCGAATGAAAATTATTCTTGAATGGTTATGATTGGGAAATGAATCTAATCGCGTTCGTGGAGACGGTAATCCGTACGTACGCACGAACGAAAATATCATTATTTTGATTTAAAAATGTATGTAAATAGATGGTATATCATATATAAAGAATCATTAACATGTTATATTTACTATTTACATCAATTATACATCATTATTATACCCATCCAAATAATAGTGTATTTGAATAACAACTACACCACGACGTGGAGACGGCAAGCCGTACGCACGCACGTATGGTGACATGTCATTCATAGGATGGATAGAATAATGAATATGGTTGTACCATATTTATAATAACATCACAGTATATATAAGATACTATATTTATTATTTTAGAATGGAAACAACAAAGAAAGAGGAAGTGGAAGAATAAAGGAACTTGAAAGAGGTGATGAAATATTTACCTCTTCTTCGGGTTCTTCCTTTTGATTTGATCAAAAGGGCTCCTTAGGTTGGATTTCTGACTAAATTAATGCCTCTATGATGAAGGGTGTAAAGTTGAGAGGGTATATTTCTAGGGATTTACCGAGCCAAAATGCTTTTAAGATGTGAATTTGAGGGAAGGGGGAGTTCCCTTTTATAAGAGGGGTGAGGGGCACCTTAAGAAAAGCTAGAAATATTATTTTATAATATAATAATTTTCGGCTTATAGTAGCTCAAAAATGAATTATTTAAATTCTAAGATGTTAATGGGTCTAAAAAACCTCAACCAATAGGTTTTATACTAGTTTGGGTCACTATATTAACTTTATCTTTTAGATTTAACTCTTAGTTAAATAGTTTGACATTTACCATGTCTCTTTGAATTTTTATATTATATGGTTAATAAACTTACTATAAACTTCCAAGAGAACCCCAAGTGGTTTATTAATAATAAAAATATTATTATATAAGTAATTTTTTTGAACCTTAGATTTTTAGGAATATTATATCAATTAATAATATAATATTTGTTTTAAAAACTCCTTTATGTCAATTTTGACACTATTTAATAATTGATTTTTGTTAAAGTCCTAAAAAATTTATTAATTAAAAATAAATTAATTTAATCAATCCTAACATGTAATATTAACCTATAAAATTAGTTTATGGCATCAAAACTTTCAAATTATATTTATTGTAACATTTATAATACCATTTATTTGATTCTTTCATTAATAAGGAAAATACTGCATCGTCATTGTGTCATAAATAAATTTAATTATTTAATGTCTAAAACTTATAAATAAAATACCATTATATAGGAAATATTTTTATATTTATAATTAATATTTATAGTCTAAGAGATAACATGTATAACCCTATGTAAAAATTGTTTTATTAACATATATATGCTTATGTAATTTTTGTATTTACTTTAACTTTATTAATATAAAGTGTCATTATCACTTACAAGTGGCTCCATGGGGTCCCAAAATCGACCTAAATATTTCCATTGTTGTAAATGTATCATCCAATAGGGTTAGGACATGTTTTAGGGTAATTTAATATTTATATAATATTATTTTTTACCCTTATTTACCGGATTTACCCTTTAACCATGGTAAATAAAATATTTACCGAAGTAATTATTCAAAATGTCTAAAAAAAAGTTACCTATTTACACAATTTGGAACTCCTGATTATAAATATGGAATCCATTTTTCTAAATTAAAAACACAGAAGTGGCAGAAAATAATTTAAAATTAATTCCCATTGTCAAAACAAAAAGCATGTTATTAAGAAATAATAACTATCAAAAGATTGACACTTGCTTATGTCTAGTTTAAATATGAAATTACGTACAATGACAAAAATTGGATTAAATGGTAAAAATATAATCTAATTATACTTTAAAACCACTCAATAGTATAATTTAGCACTATAAATTCTTTTGATTAAAAAATTTATTTTTAATTAAAATTTAGTATTTTTCACTATTCATAAAAAACTGAATGTTTTCATAAAAATACAAAAAATTCACCCTAAGATAATTTCGATACTACGAATCCAAAAATGAAGTCCATTTTGAATGATAAAATTTATAAAATTTTAAAATATGGGTATTACTATTCATAACGGCTAGTTTGATTGGTTGTGGTGTGTTAGAACTCGAAGTTGCGTACAACACACGCTATTGTATTATTCAAAGACAAGCGTATCGTGGAAGATTGGGGTGTTAAAAACATACCCAGTAAGACACACCAAAATTAAAAATTAAAAAATATCAATAACTCATATTGAATTATCATACATTAGGTGACCAGTCGGAATAAGAATAAGAGAAACAAGAAACACCAAGTTAACTCATAGCTCCTGGTAGTCAATGGTGTCTCAGAGAAATTCCAAAAACAAATAATCCAGATATGAACATAAATTAATAAAAACATTTTAAGGGAATTTTTAGATTTCATATGATTCTAATAATACATATTAGACACAACATAAGTAATTTGAAACCAAATATGAAGATCTCCCATGAAATATAAATGAAAACATGATAAACAAAAATGAAGGACTTCTTCTTTAAATGAGTGTACCATGCACCAAATAGAATTTTAAACATCTAAAAACTCAATCACATGGGTTTGATAACTATCACCAAGGGTATAAAAAGGACATAACCTCTCCATAGTGTATCTATAGGTTTCACCTGAATCATCTAAGATTTAGATAATATCATTATTCCATCAATGATGTGATTACATCTTATATAAAAAAAGAATAAGTAGGAAGCTTTGGGTATTGGGGAGTTTCATCCAAGAAACAAGAATGCACATCACTACCCACAATCATATAGTAGTAGGATTTATAAATACCTTGAGTATACCCCACGATATTTTAAGAATTAAATAGAAATTAAGCATTCTCCTTATTTTTTGTTTCATTTATTCATGTATTGAAACACATGAATAAATAACATGCCTAGTTCATTAATGCATGAATGTATCACATGAACTTAATCTATATAATTATATCTCATATAAATACTCTTAATTTTATATGAGATGGATGTCCACTTATATATAGGTTTCATGTATGAAATCTTATTTCATACAATCTTTATGAATAGAAGCAACAACATGTAAATCTTATTTTCATATTGATTATAAAAATTACAAACAATATATCCATTTATATCATATATAAATAGTTTTAGGGAATAATGGATCCTTAAATGACCCACTTTCACTAAATCCTAAAAGACTATGTGCTATTTCACATTATATTGTTTTTTATACAATAACTTGTGAAACCATATCCAAATATCCTTTGGGATATCTTCTAAAACTATTTTGGAAATCTCTAATTAACTTCACCTAGTATCACATCATATATAATACCTTGTGAATACCCATAAAAAAACTTTTAAATTAACTCTAAAACACTTTTGGAGTAGCTATTTGATTCAAACTCAATCCTCATTCAATCAACCACAAAGTGTATCCCCACAATATTTTATAGCATTGACAAAAAATACAAATCTATAGATCCATATATGTAAGCAGAGAGTGGAATCAAGAAATGTATCAATGCTACTCAATCTATAAAGGGATCTAACATGATATCCATAAAACACAAATATCTCTATATTTGTCTCCACTGGTATGCATCATATGGAAATTCTCATTATCATATTTTCCATTTTTCTGAGACATAAAGTGAACATGGGATACGGAACATGTAAATCCCATATAGACAACTCATCTATTATCAATTCTTAGAGTGTATATTGATCTGATTGATGAATACATAACATGTTATTCATCCTTATAGATAATAACATAACATGTACCTTATCCGGATAGATATATAATATATAGGTGCGAACACACACTCCCACAGTCTATCTCAATCGAGGGACCATATGTTATACTTGTTATATGAGAGGAAAAATAAAATCTTGGTTAAGCTCCAACCAACGACATGATCAACAACATACCCAACCAAACTCGCATTAGATAAGTTAATATATAGACTTGCATAAGTAGGGTATCAAATTATGCAAGTTATCATGCTAGGTATCTTTACAACTCCATGTATTAGGGACTAAAATATGATCAATTCACCCATAATATACCAAATTCATCTCTGTATGAAACTTCATGTGGTATAATTAGTAGGTCATATAGCACACACAAAGTATCATATTATTTATTTTGTGCCTCATGAGAATATTCTATACCTATATACAAGAACCACACTCATACCAACCTTAAGATTTTTTACAACCTATAATACTTTATAATGAACATTGGTTAAGGATAAAATCAACGTTATACTTGATAGGTCAATTATCATTACACGTCATAGAATGTATATATATATATAGACATTTATGCATATAATGTGAAATAATTATAATAATGGAGTTATACTTAACGTGGTTCATTTTAGTATTCTTAAACTCTTTATTATAATTTAACAAACCTAAAATAAGCATTGGTTTACCATATCATATATGATAAACTACCAGATCACCCTTATGTTTTCTATTATTTCTAGGTTTTTTAACACTTTACATCATATGTAATCTATGTCACATATCTATGTGTCCATTTGATAAAACTCTCTCACTAAAATCTTTAGTGAGAAACATATATGAAGAAATCCAGTTTGAATAATGGTGAGACTTAGGAATCATATTACTAACTATTTAACTTCTTGAACATATTCAAACATCTTGACTTCACAACATTAAATGTTATGATGACAACTTCTGTTGTCTATTTATAAACATTCCTAAGTTCATCATAATATTTGGAACCCTATTCCTCAAAAACTTTTATTGAAATAATGTTACTACTTACAATATTTTTTACTAGTTCTCCTAAACTATTTTAGGATAAATTTAAAATCAATTTAATATGGTAAATAAATGTCACTCTTATATTTCTCTTTACCTCTACACCCTAAAATATTTTAGGATAAAGTTAAAACACTTTGTTATGGTAACTAATGAAACTCTTTACATTTATATTTACCATCATATCTTAAAATTATTTTAGGATATAAAATGCAATTCACATTATAAATTTGACTAGTATAATGCTTAAAGAAATAACATCTTTCAATTTTCATGATAACCAAATGTAACTATTTACATTTTTTTTCTTTATCATCACATAAACTAAATTTTTTAGGATATTGAGTGAAAAAAATTTATCTTAAACTTGTATAATAGTGATATACACTTTTGAAATGGTAACTAAATTTAATATTTTTAATTTTTATTTACCATTATATATCCTAAATAGTTGAGGATATTAAGTGGAAAAAAATTTAATTTAAGATCAATTTTATCCTTTATTTGTTAATTTTAAACTTCACTAATTCCAAAAACACTCCCACTATCCTATTAGACACTATATTATTTTTATAATATCTTACTAATAATCAAAAAAATTTTTGTGTTATAAAATAACATTTATTTCCTTTTAGTAGGAATATTTAACAAATAAATTTATCATTAACATATCATATATGGTATTCTATGTGTTTGGAAGGTTTCCTTTTTTTAAAGAATATTTTATTAAATTATAACACCGATGGGTGGTGGGAAAAAATTCCCACATATTTTAACAAACATTTATATAAACACTTTATCCTATATAAACAATTTTATCCAAAACATATTCTCAAAACATGTTATAGAAATTTATGAATCATAAAACACATGTATACAATCAATAATATCATTTTGTTAATAACATATATTTATTATTGACAATTTTATATTATCACATAAGATAAATGAGATGAAGATACAAATATTTTACTTAGATTCATTTGATCTTGATAAAATCCTTTACATTCAAATCCTCAATGTAGTAAGTATTTAATTAATCTCATGAATATAAACTACATGACCAATTGATTATTTTATTTTAAACTTCTGTATATTTACAAAACTTTTTAAAATATACATTTGGTATTATATACCCATAAAAATCAAAGAATTAATTTCTATAGCATCCATACTTAAAATAGACATTCCATGGAGTTTCAAAAACTTCTTTCGATATATCTTATATAATCCAATCATATTGAATTATTACTCTTACTTCCTAATAACACTAGGTTTCAATGACCTTGATTGGATTTATACAGAAACATTGTTGAACTTTTCAACCAATTTATTTTTCTTCCGGCTTGAAATTTTAACTACTTATATTATCTATATAGTATAGAAACTAGAGATCATATGCATAGTTCATATATATTCCCAACACTTTAAGAATATCAGGTAAACATTCTTTGAATTAAATCATATTTTTGGAACATTTCCATAGATGAAAATATGATAAATTCTATAACCATAACAATCCATTTTTAGTCTATCATTAAAGTATGTTATAGAATGGAAAAAATCATAACTATGTGCATAAAAAACACATACTAAAATTTCATTAAACAAAAATTGTTTTCATGATATTCCTAAGATAAAAATTAGATAATAAAAATATTATGACAAGTTTATCTAAGCTTGAAGCTTCTGAGTTATCAATACAGTAACTCCTTTGATCCATTACTTAAAAACAACCTTTAATATCCAAAATTCAATTATTTTCTCACTATGACCTTATATATATTTAAAAAACTTATAAATCACACAGTAGATATCATATATATATCATAATAATAAAATTAATTTCTATAACCAGTAATGTTTTAAGGTAACCTTTAATATCACCAAGTCTTCTAGAGTATTAAATAATATCAAATATCATCTCACATACCCAATCATATTGAGTATATGAGACTAAAATCATTGTGTATCCAATCATATTGAGTACATGAGTAGAGACTAAGATTCCTTCGGTTATTATGCATCTAATGCCTTTGAAACCTTAAATGAATCACTCTATGCTTCCATAAGAATCAATATTCACTTGTTGAACAATTTCAAAACTTGTTTATTGAGGAAGGTACTATTATGATAGATATAATTTTCATTAAGAACTTTTCTTAAATCATTAATCTAGCTTAATAAATTTTATTAAGTTACCAGTATTAAGAGTAGCTTACTTTAATCTTATTATTTTAATGATTGGTCATTAATTTAGCTTGATGATGATTATGATATTATCTAAAAAAAAGATTTTATTAGATGAGTATCATGTATTATTAACCATTTAATAAGGGTTTTTTATTAAATGGGATCCCACAAAAATAATGACCCATTTTGGAATTCATCATATCTATTAGCGAGACAAGATCCATATTTTACTAAGAAATGATTCTTCTAGAGCACCCATCTCATCACTTAATTATTTAGGTAGGGCATAATCCTAATCATATAATATATGAATCTTGGATAGTTGAATAGATAATCTTTTTTCCAATACATAATATGAGAAAACTTAACTCCATTCCTCTAGTATCCTTCATAAGGGTTTCCTGGATAAGTGCAAACTAAATCAAACATCAAAAACATATTAATAAAAGACAACTCAAGGGAAACCTGCTATGGAATAAACTACCCAAGGATGATCCACTATCACCCATTACTTTCTTTCCTTACACAAGATAATCTAGGGGTTCCTTGCTATGGCAGAACCTACTCGGTTGAATGATCGAGGTCTTGCAAGTGCCGCTTTGGAAATAATATCACACTTAATATTTGAAGAGTATTTTAATCTCACCATATTATCTCATGTTATTCCCTTTTATATGCACACGATTCTAGTAATTTAGTTTGGAATCCTATTAATCCCACCAAATCAACATGTTTAAACCATATTTATATGAAACTCTTTACAAAACCCATAAGTTTTTATTACTTACCCAAAAATAGAAGCCAAACATATTCATACATATATAGATACATCATATGAATAATGCATAATAACACTTCATGTAAAGGTATAGAGTTATCCATATGAGTAAGACTAGATTAACAAATAGCCAAACCCATTCACTAGCCTAGACAAGGTATAATCCTCAAGGTAGGCGGGTAGTCTAACCCTAAGTCACTCTACAAAGGATACTTTACTTAATATAGAATCAAATTCATCATAACTATATAAACGAATATTCACAAACTATATTAAATAGCTAAATTGAATAAATTTAGTTACAAACTGAGGTCAAGGTAGATGAAAAACTAAATTTATTTTAGAGACATTCCTAGTATGTAATGAAAGGCTCTATATAAAATCAATTTAACAATTAAACTAAAGCATACACAATATTAAATTTTCTTATATAATTTACTAAACATGAATATATTAGGGAATAAAATTTTAAATAAAATTAAAATTCATATATTTAAACATGAGATAACCATTCATGAACAATTCATAAATAAAATCTAATTATAAAAACTTTTATAATTTTATCCTTAACATTATATACACTCCATAATCTTGAATATAAACAATTTATATTCATTACAATATAAAATCTTTCATATTTATCATTATATGGAATTTAAATTTTAAATATATGATATTATATGAATTATAAACAATTTATAATCCAATTTATATTATTTAAAAAATTTACATAATCTAAATATCATATACTTCATTATTTTTTAAACCTTGATCATATAAATATTCAAAACATTTTTAATGAGGCTTAAATAATATCGACATAAGGCCCCCTTTTTATTTTGAACAATTCAAAATAATTAATTATGAATAATTCATAATTTAAATATAATATTTTTATTATGGACTTATTTTATAATTTATAAACCATTATAAATTATCACTTATTATTAATAAATAAAAAATTTATTTCTATATCATAAGTAATGTCATATAATTTGTTAAAAGGTATTTTAAATATTAACATTTAATATTTGGGAAAGATAAAAGTTCCACAAACATTTATTTAATTAATTATAAACCATTTATAATTAATTAATTAATTTATAAAATCTTTTAAAATTAAATATTCCCCAAATTACTTTTATAATTATTTATAAACATTTTATAAATCATTAAAATATTTTAATAAATTTTAAACATTTTGTAATTTTTTTTATGTTTACCCTTATACAGAATCCCTATTTTTTGTAAGTGTAACCTCAATCTACCCTTACACAGACAATCTACATAAGGGTAAATAGGGTTGACCCTTACGTAGTGCATACCATGTAAGGGTACTGAGCTTTTACCTTTACATGAACTCCTTCACGTAAAGGTAAGTCCTTCATCACTTTTACATACCGGCATTTCAGTAAGGGTAATTTTCAGGTTACCTTTACACAAACCTTTATAACCTTGAACTACCTTTATGAGTAAAAGTAATCAATATCACACTCTTACCTAACACCTTTACACTAACCATTTTCATATGTGTTACAATACAAACTACCTTTACATGAACCCTTCACGTAAAGGTAATTTTCATGTTCCCATAATTGGATAAGGGTAATGTTAGGTGACCCTTATATGGAACAATATATATATATATATAATGGTAAGGAGAGATGAACCTTATGCATACCACTCTATGTAAGGGTAAATCCTTGGTTACCTTTTTCCAATCCAATAACGCAATGGTAAACTGTTTTTCTATATTTCTGTAAAACCTAAAAAATGATTCTATGTTATTGGTTTCTTATTGATTTCAAAGAAATATTTCATAAATCTAAATCATGATTTCCTTATTATACCACTATTATGTTTCTTATGAATCTAATAACACTTATTAGACATAAAATAATAAATTAGAAACCAAATCCAAGGATCTCCCATGTAAGATTAATGAAAACATGATAAATAGAAATGAATAACTACTTCTGTAAATGAGTTTAACATACACCAAAAATCATCTACAAGATATAAAAACTCTATCACATGAGTTTTATAATGATCACCAAGGTAATATAAAGGGCATACCCTCTCTATATTATATATATGGGTTTCACATGAATCATCTGACATTTAGATAAGATTATTCTTCCATATCATGATTTGTTTATAGATTTCATGCATGAAATATTATTTCACGCAAGATGTATGTATATAAGTAGAAAAATGTAAATATTATTTTCATTATACTTATCAAAATTCAAAAAAATATATATCCATTTTTATCATATACAAGTATCTTTAGGGAATACCATCTCCTTTAAAAAACTTATCCTTCATAACCAGATATTGGTAAAATCACACCCATAAACACATGAATCTGATATGCTGATAACCAGTATTTATTAATAACCTTTCAAATAACATTTGGGGGTTTTAAAACCTCTTTAGAAGAAACGTTAGCTAAAAAGTGTGTAAAGACTCGTAAATTTCAAGGAAATTTTTTTCTTAATTTTCTTTGGAATTTTACAAGAACGCAGTTTCTGACGGCACATGATTCCGAGGCACGGTGTGCCTGGAGTCATTTTCTGAAGTTTGGCTCGGGTACGTTCAGTGAACGAACGAGCGGGTTTTTCTAACTTTTGAACCGGTGCTCGAAATCGAATTGCAAGGGAACCGATAGAATCGCAGCGTCAGTACTTGCTTAGAAATTCCTCTTCTGGAGTTGCGTTTTCTCAGGTGTGGTTTTTAATTTTTGGGGTTAAGTGAAGAAAATAAAATAAAGTGGTGTGACAACTTTATTTTATTTCACTTAAAGCCACTTAAAGCCACTTAAAAGCTACTTAAGCTAAGTTGAAGCGGATAGGGTGGAACCCAAAATATCCTACCCTATTGGTAGGATATTTATGAGGTGGGGCCCGCACGAGCCCCACCATTTCTTTTCCTCTAAGTAACGCATCCACGAAAACTCCTCATTAATGAAAGTCAACTGGTGCGTTTTCTAAAACTCTTAACGCTCCTATTAAATGGACTGTTAAGTCGTTACCATTAATTTACCAAATTAATGGTTCGTTTCTTAACCTGTTTTCAAACTATTGGCATAATAATAAAATAAGAACAACACACTTTCTTCTTGGGTGTGGTGTGTTGAGAGGATTTGGAGAAACAGTATCTTCATTCCCCTTTGCGAAGAGTGCGAAGAACGCAAAGAACACGAAAAAAGCGAAGAACGCCGGCCTTCAACGAAAGGCGATGAAGAACGCCGAACCCTCATAGATCGACGACGAGACACCGTGTACCTCGACGCCGACGATTCTCCTTCCCCGACGTTCTTCTGCGACGATTCTCCTCCCGCGACAAATCTTCGATCAACTGCTTGAGGTAGGAGATTGCAGATTTTTTAATTTTTTTTCCTTTGTGGATTTTATCCTCAACATGGATTTAATTCGTGAAATTAAATCTGTGTGTTTTCTTTAACCCTCGGAGATCGTCGACGCGACGCCGTGTTCCACGACAACATGATGCCATTCCGTGACGCGACGATCCTCTTCTTCCGCGACGGTCAATTCCGTGAAGAACTCTCGTCCGACGACAACTACGAGGTAGGGGTTGTTCCTTTTAAATCTTTGTGATTTATATCCCTGGTTGTTAAATATGATTGTTGTGAGACTTTAAAAACCGCTAACGTGGTGGGTGCGGACCAACGAACAAGTCCGAACCCACCGCACTTTTTGTTTGTTATGCGTGGATTGGCGGGCGACAACAAATGGGGCCGCAAGTTAATTTTGAAGGCTTTGCAATGAAGAATGGGTCCCGCGACGAGCACTGGCGAAGACCGCGTGCAAAACGGACCACCGGAGCGCGTCCGGTGGTCTGCAGAAGCCCCCGCCGGCGCGCCGCCGGAAAAACCCGCCGCGGCGGCACTGGCCGGTCCCGCGGCCACGCGGGACCGTGGAGGAGGGACGCGGCTTAAGACGCGTACGGGTGTCACAGAGCAGCCCCCGCACGGGGGGGGGGGGGGGGGGCTGCCTTGCGCGGCGCTTGGCCAGCGCCAGCGCGCCGGCCGAGCCGCCCGGCCGGACCGCCGGGTCGGGCCGCGCTTAGCCGGGCCGGGCCGCGCCGGCCGGGTCGGATCCAGACCCGGGTCGGGTCGACCCGGTTCAGCCGACCCAGGGGGTATTGGGCCGGGTCGGTCCGGGCCCAGACCCCCCGTTTTCGGACCCTTTTTGGTTTTTCACCCATATCTTGGGATACAAACCTCCAATTGATGCACTGTCAGCGGAGATTCGATCCTTGGATCGAGACGGTCGTTTCAGTATATTACACTCAAGGTTTCAGAATACTTTGGGTTCGGCCGGGTTGGTTCGTCCACGAAACCAACCGGTCCCTCGGAGCGGAAACACTCATAACTTGAGCTCCGGATGTCCGATTTACGTGCCGTTGACTTTGATGGATTCCTATAAGTGAGACGGATCTTTTGGCTTACTCTGCCCAAGGTTTGAACACAGGTGGAGTATGGTCGGGTTGGTTTTGACTTAAAAACCAATCGGGCCCCTGGGACGGAAAAGCCAATAACTCTCAGACCGGGCGTCCGATTGACGCACCATCTGTTGCGTTGAGTTCCTATTGACGATACGGAACTCTTGGGATAGATCAACTCTGGAATACATGTCATTTGATGCATCAACCTCTTAGCTCATGGAGTGGACCCTCCCGGAACGAGCATGCTGTGTGCGGAAACCCTAGAGCCGGTTGAGACTTGACTACTACTGATCGAACGACTCGGTGTGTTACGGATAGCCCAGTGGGGAGCGCTTGGTTGTAGCGGCAGACCCACGGCGGAGGAGCGCTTGGTTGTAGCGGCAGACCCATGGTACTCAACAGAAGGAGTACCTATGGAGGCTATGAGGGGGAGCGCTTGGTTGTAGCGGCAGACCCATGGCGGAGGAGCGCTTGGTTGTAGCGGCAGACCCGCGGTACTCAACAGAAGGAGTACCTCTGGAGGCTATGAGGGGGATCACTTGGTTGTAGCGGTAGACCCACGAAGGAGGTGCGCTTGGTTGTAGCGGCACGAGGGAGCGCTTGGTTGTAGCGGCAGACCCACGACGGAGGAGCGCTTGGTTTTAGCGGCATGGGGGAGCGCTTGGTTGTAGCGGTAGACCCACGACAGAGGAGCTCTTGGTTGTAGCGAAAAACCATGGTACTCAACAGAAGGAGTACCACTAGGGGATATGAGGGGGAGAACTTGGTTGTAGCAGCAGACCCATGGTGGGAAGCACTTGGTTGTAGCAGCAGGCCCACAGTACTCGATAGGTGGAGTACTACAACAGTCCAAGGTAAGAGGAAAGTGCTTGGTTGTAGCGGCATGCCCATTGTACTTGATATAGAAGGGTTTTCCCAATAGCTATGGTTTCTTTATCATGATCGATCCTATGTGGGTAATTGCGGGGGTTAGTACCTATCGATCCTTTGTGGGCCCGATAGCTTAGATGTATTAGTGGATACATCTGATCATCTCTAACGTCATACGAAGAAGTACCTGTGTGAGCTGAAATACTGTTTTTCTTTCCTTTGTGGATTGTGTTGTGCTATCCTGTGTGGATTTACGTTTTGCTTTCCTGTGTGGACTGGGTTGTACTTGGGCTCGGATGTTGGAGCCGAATGAGAATTGAAGACTTAGGTATATGTATGGGAATATATCTAAGCGGTGTCGAATGTTACTTCGTGATTGTATCTTTCTTTTGTGGTTTATCCTTGGTGGATTCTGGGAGACCTTCGGGGGTCTCGGGGTCCCTACTGAGTAGCTTATACTCACCCCTACACGGGCTATGCCCGCACTATGTTATGTTGGTTGCAGACGATGGACATCGCTGATCGTGGTTGAGGCTTGTGGAGTAGGACGGTACCTGGAGGTGGACCACTGGGGGGGACGTACTCGGAGCGGTCGGCTGGACCCGAGGAGCAGTGGAGGCTATCTATACCCACCCTTCAGGTGGGATTTTCAGTGGACAACTCGACGTTGCGGCTTTATTTTTCAGTTGTTGTTTTTCCTTTCCAGTTGTACTTTACTTTCAGTTTGGGTTTGTATACTGGCCCACTTACTTTTCCACACTTACTGTTGTACCAGTTTTTACTTAGTGTTTACTTCTGCCTGCTTGCTTTGTGGTGTTTTTGGTTTACTTTACAAAGGCAATTCCTTCCCTTTTTCCGGGATTTACACCTTGGTGCTAGTTGCCAGCCCCTGGCCTATGGAAAACGGGCTTGGGGTAGTCATGGCACGAGCCCCGAGAACGGGTCGTGACAAATTGGTATCAAAGGAGTTCGGTTCTACCGCAGAACTCAGGACTCTAATCTTTTTCTATGTGAAGCAATAGTGTTAAGAGTATTGGGCGTGGTTATCAGTCCAGGGAGTCCAGTGTTGGTGCGGCGACCGACGTATCCGTACACCAGGACCCTGACTTCTGATTTCCGACTTAATGCACGAAAACATTGATTGCATGTGTGTTTCAAGTTTTCTTTGTGATTACTTTGTGTCAGCTCACCAGGTATACTGTTTGACCGTGGCGCACCTGTTTCTTTTCAGGATGGCCCCATGACGACAGCCAGCTAGGGTTCCGAGAGTTGAGCGTGACAATAGCCCACTGAGCGACGATGCCTCGGTGCAGGGCCCTTTGACAGCAGAGGCACCGGCGGTACCGCTACCCGCCGAGCCACTGATGCTACCAACCCCAGCCGCTGACGATGAACGTCGCCTTAGCGCACTGCACGAGTTTCAGCGCCAGCGACCGCCGAGGTTCCGCGGGGAGACAGACCCCTAGGCAGCCGAGGATTGGCTGGAGGCAGTGGTACAGGTTTTTAGGTTAGTGAGGACACCAGCAGACCTCATGGTGATCCTCGCAGTGAGCCTACTGCACGCGGTGGCAGGCCAATGGTGGAGCTTGATGCTCCAGGTGCACGATGAGGCATCTCTCCTCTGGACGGACTTTGAGAGCCTCTTCCACTCGGAGTTCATCCTAGCCACCCTCCGTGCGGTGCACATCCAGGAGCTACTACAGCTGCGGCAGGGCAGCATAACAGTAGCCCAGTACGCGATGAGGTTTAACGATCTCTCGTTCTATTCCACAGACATGGTATGAGACCCATTCTTCAGGGCCTGAACCTTCGATCAGGGGATCAGGCGAGAGATCAGAGCTTCAGTTGTATCTAACAGCATTCCGACACAGACAGGGGTGCTGGAGCGAGCCCTCTTAGTAGAGAGTTTCCTTGCTGAGTAGTCTCCAGCAACAAGACCCACCTCTAGCCGGCATGCAGTAGAGTCTTCTGTAGTGGGCAGTAGACAGATGACACAGGGGTCCAAGAGAACTAGTCCTACAGGTGGTCGACCGCATGACACAGGATCATTTGTGCGAGGCACCCGGGGTGGACAATGACTTACCATGAGCGGACAGTGCTACTCCTGCGGCGGGGTTGGTCACATGGCTCGTGACACTCCGAACCGCCATACAGATGACCAGTAGATGAATGAGGGACCTCCCAGGCTGAGGCAGAGGTTTGATCAAGGCGGACCGCATGGAGAAGGAGACCATGACAGGGGAGATGGCCGTGCAGCTGGAGGTGGACGACGCTTCGAGGTGTAGCCACCACCACCACCAGGAGGTCCACCCCGACCGTAGGGAACTGGTGGACATGTGAGAGCTCGACTTCAGGTAGCTTAGGCCTACGATCATGGAGCTCTGGAAGCAGACGGACAAGAGCGGGACTAGATCCAAACCTGGAGACTTTTGTTTATGCTGCTTCTAGCTTTGTTGATGTTTTGTATCTTTGTACTTTGAGCTGCAGTAATAAAAGACACATTTATTTTGGAGTTTACCTTCCTGTCATCTCTTTTGTTTTTACTAAGAGGTTCCGGTTTAAAAACCGTTGACTTGACCCTCACTTAGAGATACCTACTGGAGGAGACCCAATGACCACGCACTGATGCCGATAGTGTGACTCAACCCTTGGAGGTGAGAGTAACGGTTAGATCTCTTGGTAGTAGCGTCGAGGCCTTACGACGTCATCCTTGCTATGGGTTAGTATCATCCATGACAGGATTGACTGTATTAGGAGAAGAACATGGTTCATCCAGGGTATGAGACCAGATTTATCTTATTGGAAAAGAAGAAATCTTAGCAGCTCTTGTAGGACCAGAAAGGTCCAAGTCATCCAGGAGCGGATGAGGACAGCTCAGAGCCGACAGAAGTCTTACATTGACAGGAGGCGGAGGCCACTAGAATTCGAGGATGGTGACCACATTTTCTTGCGTGTATCACCTCGAAGTGGTTTGCGGAGATTTGGACAAGGTGGAAAGTTGTATCCACGCTTCATCGGACCATTCCAGGTCCTCAGCAGGATTGGAGAGGTGGCTTACCGCCTGGCTCTACCACCTCAGTTGCACCGGGTGCACGGCGTCTTCCACGTATCTCAGTTGAGGAGATACGTGCATGACCCGACGCACATCTTTGACCATGGGGAGCTGGACATTGATGATAGGGAGACTTTTGTGGAGGTCCCGGTGGAGATCGAGGATCGACAGGAGTGGGTCCTACGTAGACGGTCGATTCCTCTAGTGCGCATCAGATGGCAGCACGAGAACCTCCAGGAGAGCACTTGGGAGCGGGAGGCTCATATGCATGCTCAGTACCCGCATTTTTCCCCTAGTTTATGATGTATCTTTACAGGGACGTAAATCCCTGAGGTGGGAGTGATGTAAAGACCCTTAAATTTCAACGATTTTTTTTCTCTTAATTTTCTTTGGAATTTTACAAGAACACAGTTTCTGACGACATGTGATTGTGAGGCCCGGTGTGCCCGGAATCATTTTCCGAAGTTTAGCTCAGGTACGTTCAGTGAATGAAGGAGCGAGTTTTTCTAACTTTTGAACTGGTGCTCGGAATCGAATTCTGAGGGCACCGATGGAATCACAGTGCCGATAATTTCTTAGAAACGCCTCTTCCAGAGTTGCGTTTGCTCGGGTGTGGTTTTTAATTTTTGGGGTTAAGTGAAGAAAATAAAATAAAGTGGTGCGACAACTTTATTTTATTTCACTTAAAGCCACTTAAAGCCACTTAAAATCCACTTAAGATAAGTTGAAGCGGATAGGGTGGAACCCAAAATATCCTACCCTCTAGGTAGGATATTTGTGAGGTGGGGCCTGCACAATCCCCACCGTTTCTTTTCCTCTAAGTAATGCACCGGGGAAAACTCCTCATTAATGAAAGTCAACTGGTGCGTTTTCTAAAACTCTTAACACTCCTATTAAATGGACTGTTAAGTCGTTACCATTAATTCACCAAATTAATGGTTCATTGCTTAACCTGTTTTCAAACTGTTGGCATAATAATAAAATAAGACCAACACACTTTCTTCTTGGGTGTGGTTTCTTGAGAGGATTTAGATAAACAGTATCTTCATTCCCCTTCGCGAAGAACGTGAAGAACGCCAGCCTTCGATGAAAGGAGACGAAGAACGCCAAACCCTCGAAGATCGACGACGCGACGCCGTGTACCGCGACGCCGACGATTATCCTTCTCCAACGTTCTTCTGCGACGATTCTCCTCCCGCGACAAATCTTCGATCAACTGCTTGAGGTAGAAGATTTCAGATCTTTTAATTTTTTCCTTTGTGGATTTTATCCTCAACATGGATTTAATTCGTGAAATTAAATCTGTGTGTTTTCTTTAACCCTTGGAGGTCGTCGACGCGACGCCGTGTTCCGCGACGACGCGATGCCCTTCCGCGACGCGACGATCCTCTTCTTCCGCGATGGTCAATTCCGTGAAGAACTCTCGTCCGACAACAACTACGAGGTAGGGGTTGTTACTTTTAAATATTTGTGATTTATATCCCCGGTTGTTAAATATGATTGTTGTGAGACTTTAAAAACCGCTAACGCGGTGGGTGCGGCCCAACGAACAAGTCCGAACCCACCGCCCTTTTTGTTTGTTATTCGTGGATTGGCGGGCGACGACAAATGGTGCCGCAAGTAAATTTTGAAGGTTTTGCAGTGAAGAACGGGTCCCGAGACGAGCACTGGCGAAGACCGCGTGCAAAACGGACCACCGGAGTGCGTCCGATGGTCCGCGGAAGCCCCCGCCGGCGCGCCGCCGGAAAAACCCGCCGCGGATGAAGCCGTGACGGCGCTGGCCGGTCCCGTAGCCGTGCGGGACCGCGGAGGAGGGATGCGTCTTAAGCTGCGTCTGGGTGTCACGGAGCGGCCTCCGCTTGGGGGGGGGGGGGGGCTGCCTTGCGTGGTGCTTGGCCAGCGCCAGCGCGCCGGCCGAGCTGCCCGGCCAGACCGCCGGGCCGGGCCGCGCCAGACGGGTCAGATCTAGACCCAGGTCGGGTCGAACCGGTTCGGCCGACCCAGGGGGGGGGGGGGGGGGGGGGGGTTGGGTCGGGTCGGTCCGGGCCCATACCCCCCGTTTTTGGACCCTTTTTGGTTTTTCGCCCATATCTTGGGCTACAGACCTCCGATTGACGCACCGTCAGCGGAGATGTGATCCTTGGATCGAGACGGTCGTTTCAGTAAATTACACTCAAGGTTTCAGAATACTTTAGGTTCGGCCAGGTTGGTTCGTCCACGAAACCAACCGGGCCCTCGGAGCGGAAACACTCATAACTTGAGCTCTGGACGTCCGATTTACGTGCCGTCGACTTTGATGGATTCCTCTAAGTGAGACAGATCTTTTGGATTACTCCGCACGAGGTTTGGACGCAAGTGGAGTACGGTCGGGTTGGTTTTGACTTAAAAACCAACCGGGCCCCTGGGACTGAAAAGCCAATAACTCTCAGATCGGGCGTCCGATTGACGCGTCGTCTGTTGCGTTGAGTTCCTGTTGACGATACAGAAGTCTTGGGATACATCAACTCCAGACTACATGTCAGTTGATGCATCGAACTCTTAGATCGTGTAGTGGATCCTCCCGGAACGAGCATGCTGTGTGCGGAAACCCTAGAGCCGGTTGAGACTTGACAACTGCTGATCGAACGACTCGGTGTGTTACTGATAGCCCAGTGTGGAGCGCTTGGTTGTAGCGGAAGAACCATGGCGGAGGAGCTCTTGGTTGTAGCTACAGACCCGTAGTACTCAACAGAAGGAGTACCTATAGAGGCTATGAGGGGGAGCGCTTGGTTGTAGCGGCAGACCCACGACGGAGGAGCGCTTGGTTGTAGCGGCAGACCCGCAGTACTCAACAGAAGGAGTACCTCTGTAGGCTATGAGGGGGAGCACTTGGTTGTAGCGGAAGACCCACGACGGAGGTGCGCTTGGTTGTAGCGGCACGGGGGAGCGCTTGGTTGTAGCGGCATAACCACGACGGAGGAGCGCTTGGTTGTAGCGGCACGGGGGAGCGCTTGGTTGTAGCTGCAGACCCACGACGGAGGAGCGCTTGGTTGTAGCGACAAACCATGGTACTCAACAGAAGGAGTACCACTAGGGGATATGAGGGGGAGCACTTGGTTGTAGCGGCAGACCCATGGTGGGAAGCGCTTGGTTGTAGCAGCAGACCCACAGTACTTGATAGGTGGAGTACTACAACAGTCCAAGGTAAGAGGGAAGCACTTGGTTGTAGCGGCATGTCCATTGTACTTGATAGAGAAGGGTTTTCCCAATAGCTATGGTTTCTTTATCATGATCGATCCTATGTGGGTAATTGCGGGGGTTAGTACCTATCTATCCTTTGTGGGTCCGACGACTTAGATGAATTAGTGGATACATCTGATCATCTCTAACGTCATACGAAGAAGTACCTGTGTGAGCTGAAATCCTGTTTTTCTTTCCTTTGTGGATTGTGTTATTCTATCCTGTGTGGATTTACGTTTTTCTTTCCTGTGTGGACTGGGTTGTACTTGGGCTCGGATGTTGGAGCTTAACGAGAATTGAAGACTTATGTATATGTATGGGAATATATCTAAGCAGTGTTGAATGTTACTTCGTGATTGTATATTTCCTTTGTGGTTTATCCTTGGTGGATTCTGGGAGACCTTCGGGGGTCTCTGGGTCCCTACCGAGTAGCTTATACTCACCCCTGCACGGGCTATGCCTGCACTACGTTGTGTTGGTTGCAGATGACGGACAACGCTGATCGTGGTTGAGGCTTGCCGAACAGGACGGTACCTGGAGGTGGACCACTGGGTGGGACGTACTCGGAGCGGTCGGCTAGACCTGAGGAGCAATGGAGGCTATCTGTACCCACCCTTCAGGTGGGATTTCCAGTGGACAGCTCGACGTTGTGGCTTTACTTTTCAATTGCTGTTTTTCCTTTCCAGTTGTACTTTACTTTCAGTTTGGGTTTGTATACTGGCCCACTTACTTTTCCACACTTACTGTTGTACCAATTTTTACTTAGTGTTTACTTCTGCCTGCTGGCTCTATGGTGTTTGTGGTTTACTTTACAAAGGCAATGCCTTCCCTTTTCTGGGATTTATGCCTTGGTGCTAGTCGCCAGCCCCTGGCCTATGGAAGGCGGGCTTGGGGTAGTCACGGCACGGGCCCTGAGGACGGGTCGTGACAAAGTGCTCCTTGATTATAGAGGATATCATGCCTTATAGAAGGAGGGGATGCATAAACCTACTTCAATAAGAGATGGAGGGTCTCACACCACACTCAATAAAGGGGATATCACAACTCTATTAGTAGAAAATCATTTAGATTGAGGATATCACACCCTAAGTAAATTGTAAGATAATGAAACCTACTTAATTTTTAAGATAAAGGATATCATTATTCAAGTATAAGGGTGAGTGAAGAACCTTTTTGAGGTTTTATTTTAACAATGTTTTGTATTTTTTAAAAACTAACCTTTTTGTAAAATAATTTTTTTATTATTTAGGATCTGAACCGGTACATCAAAAAGAGTTTTTATAAGAAATATAAAAGTTTCTAATTGTTCTAAACCAGAAAAGGGGAAGAAAAGTTTTTGTATTTATGATTTTTTTTCTAGACACAAGTTTCTGGACATAGGTTTTAAATCTGAGTAGTACCAAAAACAAAATGTGTAAGGAATATAGAAGAAGGAAGTTATGTAAAGTTTTTAATAAGACACACCATCAGTCTTGGATCCATCGGCATGAAGTTCAATATTCATCAGACTCAGCATTGGTTTGAAAGTTAGAAGTTTTGTAGTGAGGAAGTCAGAATGACACTAAAGATATTGAAGGAAGGTAGTGATGTTAGTAGTTAGAAAGTTCTTAAAATTTCTTACCTCAAGTAATATGATGATTTCCTAGTCATGGATATCTCATAAATCATGAAAAATTCTCATGATAGAATATTTTGGAGAAATTGAGGAATCATAAAGATTGTATCAGTTCCATAGATCAAGACTAAGTTTTCATCAGATCTAGAAGTACAAGACATAGAAGTTTTCAGAATTATGAATGAGTTATATATGATAAGGAAATTCCATCATAATGATGTTTCATTGGATGATGTTTAAGGAGTAAAGTCAATCAGAATGACTCTAAGGAGGAAAGTTTAATTAAACTTAGTTTATGTTAGAAAGTAAGATAATGATGAGTAGAGAAAGAAAGACAGATTGTAATGAGAATAGAAAGAAAGTCAAATCGTAACGAGTAGTGGAAGAAAGTCAGATCCCAATGAGAAGATGAATAAATTCACATCATAATGATTATAGGAAGAAAGTCACATCATAATGAGAATAGGAATAAATTCATATCGTAATGAGAAGAGGGAAAAATTCACATCGTAATGAGATGAGGAAGTTCCATTGTACTGAAGAAAAGTTGAGAAGTTTGAGAAGTTTGATCACTATGAAATAATCAATACAATTAAAATATTGATAAGGTTTGAATAAGTTAAAGTTGAATTTTAAATGTGATTGTTTTTTAAATATTTGAAATTTGATTAAGTGAGAGAAGTTTTTTCAGTTTCCAGCATTTCCTATTCCGAGTCACCTATAAATAAAATAATAGTACATTCGTATTTTGAAAATTTTTCACCAGATAAAAATGGTGGAGTGCTGTATAATTCATGTCAAAGTTATCTTTTTTAAAAGAGATCTCATTAAAAGATCAGATAAATGAAAATTTTCTTACCAGACTAAAGAATATCGAATTAAGGATGATAATATTAAGCATTTGATAAGAGTTTGAGAAGTGTGTTTTAAGAAAATGGTTCATCGTAATGATTCCATCATAGTGAGATAATCAGATTGAGGAAATCAGAACTAGGGTTATCATACTGAGGATCCATACAAATTTTTGTGGATAAATTTTTTTGGTGATATTTTATTTTATGGCTCAATTTTTTTAAGAAAACTTTTTAAACTGAAAAGAGTCAGTATAATCAATATTATTGGGATATAGAATGTGTCTAATGGTAGCTAGAACAAGTTTTATTCACTTCTTAATAATAGTGAAATTCCATAGACGCACATGAGTGTCCATGGAAAGGATGTAGGTTCTCACACTAAGGATGAACCTTATAAATCTCATGCGATTTACTTGGTTTCCTACTTTTTAATGCAATTATTTACTAAAATATAATAAGGATATAAACTTTAATAAGTTGTAGGGTTTAATTTTTTAAAATTATTGAAACTTATAAAAGTAAATAACTGATTCAACCCCCCTTATTTGTTGTTATTTTATCCTTTGTAACTTCAATTGGTATCAGAGACAATATTCCCTTGTTTAATCCTCATCATAGATAATATCAATTCTATAAATAGTATAATAATTTTTATATTTGATGGAAAAAATTATTATGAAAGAAAAAATAGGATGATTCCTTATCTCCTATCTCTTAGCCTAAAATTTATTGATGCTGATACAATTGTTTTACCACCCATTGAGAAAGATGATCATATAAAATTTTCTTATAAGGGAAATATAGAATTATATAGAAAGGATAGAAATTATATCCTTATGTCCTTATAAATTTTTTTATATGAAGGTGATGGGTCCCAAAATTTCAAAGAGTTTGTGGGACAAGTAGGAAAGTATATTTGAAGGGAATACTAAAGTGAAGGAATTAAAACTACAAACCTAGAATAGTAAGTATGAATATATAATAATGAGAGATGAAGGATACATTGATGAATACTTAACTAGAGTGAATGAAATTGTTTGCAACAACAGAGGTTTTGGAGATGTCCCAAAATATTCTACATTTTGAAGAAACTCATGAGAAACTTTTCAGACAGGTGTGATTATGAAATTTCATCTTTAGAAGATAAGGATGATTTATCTCTTGATTAATTTAACAACTTCATTTTTTCTTATGAAATTATAAAAGAACCAATGTTCAAAAAGAATATAAAACATAAAATGGATTTTGAAGCTTTGAGAAAGATAAAAATTCAAGATGTTGAAGATGTTTATCCTTGTGATTTAAAATATAAATAGGATGAAAAGTTGAATGAAAAAATAATGTCTCTTATATCAAATAACTATTGAATAGGAAGAAGAATTTATAGTGGTAAATTTTTTCTCAAATATTTTGAGTGTGGTGGAATCAAAAACTTGTCTATAAATTTCTCCAATTAGAAATAAGGAGAATATCAAGATGATTCTGATGAAAACCCTTAATAGAAGAAGTGGAAAAAAATTTATAAAGAAGAAAATTCATTCAAAAAATATAAGAAGAATTTAACTGGAGAAAAAAGGAGTATACTAAGTAAGAAAGATTAATCATACTTAACTGAAAACAATTCTTTGTAAGATGAAATTTTAGAAAAATTCAAAACCTTCATTGAAAAAGTTGATAAAAAAGATTCCTTAGAAAGTGAAGAAGGTGGTGAAGAATAATATAGAGAGTATCAAATCAAAATAGAAATTGTTTCATATCTTGAGAAAAATAGAAATCTTAAGAAATAAATCAGAGTTATTAAGAAATATTGTAAATAAGTTTCTTAAGGAAGAAAATATGTCATTAAGAAGGAGGAAGAATACGTTAAGGAGATCTAAAGTTACAAATTAATAATGACTGAATAGGGAAATATGGTTGAATATCTTAGTAAGAAATTAGAATATAAGGAAGAAGAATTTAATAAGTTTCAATATAAAATTCTTGAGTCCAAAAATACCTTAAGAAATATGAATGAAAACTTCAAAAAATATTTAGAAATAAAATATGAGAATTATAAAGTTATTGAGAGAGATCAAATCAAGAATTAGGTGAAATCTTCACCCACTAAAAATAATGTTTCATCTGTTTTTTCTAACATTTCAGGTTTCATAAAAAGTTTTAGGAATTATTGGGTGGAAAAAATGATGTGATAAATCTATTTCATCTAAAAAATATGAAAATTCAATCTGGAGGAAAGATAATCTACATCTATAGATTGTTAGTGTTGGAAGAAGCTATCAACCTCAGAAAAGTTTCTTAAGAGAAAGACCTTAATTTAATAGAAAATAAATATTTGATGGTTTTTTTGGTGTTGTGGAATCTATGGGTATAAGGATTATAATTATTGGCACAACTTATCTATACATGGAATAAGGTTTGAGAAAAGTGTAAGAAATAGTTAAAGTAGAATGAGTAACTTTTATAACCTACAAAAAGATGAAAAAGTGAATTCTCATGATGTTTGATACATTCCAATGAAGAATAATTTTGAATATATGAAAGAGTTTTTTGGAATATGTGATCAACTTGTTCATATTTATAAATAATGTATTACTACTATTCTAGGAAAAGTTTTTAATCAATAAAAGAAAAGGAATATAGAAAGAATAAAGTTATGAAAAAGGATTTTTTTGTTGAGACAACCTTGAAAGCAAGTAAAAAGAAAAAACATGGATACTTGATAGTGTTTGTTCTTCACAAAATGATAGGTGATTTAAAAATATTTAAACATGTTGAAAATCACGATGGAGGTGTTGTTACCTTTGGTAATGATAGTTCCTTAAAAATCATAAGAATCAGAACGACTGAGATTGAATCATAAAAGTTGAAATATAAGGAAGTTTTATTTGTTGATGGGATAAAACATAACTTTTCTAGTGTAGGTAAACTTTTTGATGATGGAAAAGAAGTTATTTTCAGAAAATATTCATATACTATTAGAAGTTTAAAAGATATAAATTTATCATAATAGGAGAAATAACTAGTGGAAATATTTTTCAAGTTGGAGAACTTAAAAACTCATGTTATCTAAGTGCTAAAGAAAAGAATAAGTCATGTCATCAAAGACTTGTCCACCTTTGAAAGAAAAACATGGAAAATTTTTCTAAAGTTAATGTTGTATGAAATTTTATAGAACTAAAAATAGGAGAGGAAGATGTTTGTGTTACTTGTTAGAAAGGGAAGATAACTAATAAAAGTCATAATAAAGTTTAGATTTAGTATTCCAGTCCTCTTGAACTTATTCATTATAATTTATGTTGTCCAATGATACATCAATAAAAAATAATATTTTTGCTTTATCACTTTAATTGATGATTTTACTCAGAAGAAAAACATAATGTTTATGAAACAAAAATCATAGGATTTGGAAATGTTTAGGGTTTTCATAAAATAAGGTAAGAAATAAATAGGGTAATTATAAATAATATGAGAATATATAATGGTAATGAATTCAAAAGAAATTATTTTAAAACTTTTTTAAGAAATCATGGTATCAAAAATAAGTATAGTTCTCCCTATAATCCATAAAAATATGGAGTATCAGAAATAAAAAATATAAGTTTGGTGGAAATGAGAAGAAGTATGTTAGAAGAATACAAACTTTCAATGTTTTACTAGAGATAAGCTATTCGTACTGATATAAATATTCAAAACATATGTTTGTTGATACCAAAATCCAACATGAATTATTATGAAATTTGGTATAATAAAAAACCTTAATTTATGTACTTCAAAGTTTTTGGAAGTCCATGTTTACTTAAAATCAAAAATCTAGATCTGGGAAAGTTTGATAAGAAATATGATAAAGGAACATTTATGGGTTAATCACCCAATATAAGAAGTTACAAATATTGAAACAAAAATTTTAAAAATTTGATGGACTCATATTATATCAGAGTTATTGAGAATCCAACTTCTTTAAAAAAAGTATCTGGGAATGTTAAGGAAGAAAAACTGAATGTTTCCAATGAAAATGAAAGTGAGAAAAGTAATGTGCATGAAGATTCAGATGAATTGTGTGATGAGTAAAGTGAATCTAGGAGAGGAACTTTAAAATTTATTACCTTAAAAAAGCATGTTGAGATTGAAAATATTATTGGGAATCAGAAGGCTCTAGTTCAGAATAGAGGAAAGCCGAGATTATAAAATCAAACCTCTCTTATTTCAAAATTTGAAACAGAATCAGTTTTAGAAGATATTCAATACAAAGAATCAGTGGATGCTATAAATAGAGAGTTAGATCAAATTGAAAAAAAATAAAAAATAGGAAATTTTACCACATAAAAAAGGTAAAAATGTTACCAAAATAATGTGGGTTTATAGAAACAAGTTGAATGAACATAGATAAGTTTCAAGAAACATATAAAGGCTTGTTTGTAAAGGCTATGAATAGGTATAAGGTGAGGATTTTGATGAAACATTTTTCCTCATTAAAATGTTAGAAACTATTAGAATGTTTCTATTAGTGAATTCTTACCAAATTTACAAAGTTTATCAGGTGGATGTAAAGTCAACATTTATCAATGGAGAAATTAAATAATAAGTTTACGTTGAACAAAATTTTTTATTTTTACTTGATGAGAATGAAAACAAAGTTTATAGATTGAATAAATATTTTTATGGGATGAAACAAGATCCATGTTCATGGTATTCTAAGGTTGAAAATTGTTTGATAATATTGATTTTTTTTAAAGGAAAAGTTGATAGCAACTTATATGTGAAAGATATTGAATCTGAAACTCAAATTTTAATTGTTTATATGGATTATATAATTTTTTTGGGGATAAAGAAGATGTTTTTAAAACATTTTCTATAGAAAAGAAAAGGGAATTTGAGATGTCAATGTTTGGTGAATTAATATTCTTCATTATTTTACAAGTTCAACAAAAAGAAAAATATAATTTTTTATATCAAGAAAATATTACTAGGGAATTGTTACAAATTTTGGCATGGTATAATCCTAAGAAGTTTCTACTCCTATCCCAGTGGGGTTGAAGTTGAGTAAATATAAGTATGGAAAAAGTGTGAATCAGAAAGACTTTAGGAAGCCGATAGGATGTCTACTTTACCTTACAAAATCAAGGACTGATATTGTTTATGTTGTGACTTTGTGTGAAAGGTATCAAATTAAACTAAAAGAATCGCATATACTGAAAAAAATAGAATTATGAGATATTTTAAAGGAACAACTTCACAAGGGTTGTTATTCAAAAGAAATTGTGAGATAAAGTTTCATTATTATACTGATGCCTATTTGGATAGAGATTATAATGATAGAAAATAAACCTCAGGAGGACTATTTTTTTGGGTAAATGTTGTGTAAGTTGGTATAGTAAGAAACAATGTTTAGTAACATTGAGAACAACAGAATCCGAATATGTCACGGTTACTCAGGCTTGTACTTAGATACTGTGGATGAAAGTTTAGCTAGAAGATTTGAAAGTAAAATTTTGTAAACCATTTAAGATACTTTGTGATAATTAGAGTGAAATTGATCTTCATAAAGGTAATGACAAAAGAAATTTTCTTTAAGTTGAGGCTATAACTACATGTTCAACCTCCTCTATGAATTCATAAATTTCATAAGGAAGTACCCCACCATTATTTGGATTATGTTGACAAAAGGGGAGATAAATTAACAATTTTTTACTTTGTAATAAGTTTTTAATTATCTTTATTTTATGAATATGAAGCTATGGTTATCAGATAACGAGGGATATAACAATCAAGGGGGTGAAAAAAATAAAGGCGAGAAAAGATAATATCGAGGGGGAGTTTATATTTTCATGGATGTAAAATTTTATTATCACCTAGTGATGGAATTCCTTAAAAAACATTACTTTATTCAGTAGTGTGGTTTCAGGACACTCTCTTTTGAGAAAGGATATGTTTTTATAAAAGTTGAAAACCTTGATTTGTTTAAAAAACTTGATTTGTGAAATTTTTTTGAGAGTTGAAAAAGTTGTTAATGAGTATTGTCAAAAAATCCAAAGGGGGATATTGAATAAACTTTGTGATGTTCTGTTTTAAAAAAGTTTTGTATTTTTTGATAACTAACCTTTTTGTATATTAATTTCATTGTTATTTGGGATCAGATATAGTCCATCAGAATGAGTTTTTGTAAGAAATTTGAAAACTGTTAAATGTCTGAAACAAAAAAAGGGGTATAAAAGTTTTTGAATTTGAAAAAGTTATTTCTAGACACATGTTTTCAGACATAGGTTTTCAATATGAGTAGTACCAGACATAGAAGGTGTAAGGAAGATGAAATATGGAAGTTCTTTAAATTTGTTGATCAGATGAACAATTGGACTTAGATACATCAACATGATGTTCAAGATTCATTGGAATCGGTATTGTTTATAAATTCAGAAGTTGCAAAGTGAGGAAGTTAGAATGATACTAAAAATATTGGAGGAAGACAATGATATGAGGAGTTATAAAGTTCTTAAACTTTCTAACCTCAAGTTATATGATTCTTTTCTGGTCATGTAGTTCTCATAAATTATGAAACATTCTCATGATAAAATATTTTGAAGAAATTGAGGAATCATAATGATTTTATTAGTTCCATAGATCAAAATAAAGTTTTCATCAGATCCATAAGTAAAGGTTAAAAAAGTTTTTAAATGTCTTAATGAGTTATAAATGATAAGGAAATTCCATTATAATTAAGTTCTATTAGACTGAGACTGAGGATTAAATTCAATTAGACTAACTTTGAGGAGAAAAGTAAAATCATTCTGAGTTTATATTATAAAGAAAGATCATAATGAGTAGAGGAAGAAAGAAAGATCATAATGAGTAGAGGAAGAAATCCATATTGTAATGGACATAGGAATAAAGTTAGATTGTAATGAGCAGAGAAAGAAAGTCATATCTTAATGAACAGAGGAAGAAAGTCAGTTTGTAACGAGCAGAAGAAGAAAGTCAGATTGTAATGATGAGAGGAAGAAAATCACATCATAATGAGATAAGGAATTTCCATCGTACTAAAGAAAATTTGGGAAGTTCAATAGGGATTTTTACTAATAAGACTCAAGATGATTCAAATCTTGAGAAGGTTTGAGGAAATCAAAGTTGAAGTTTAAATGTGAGTTTTTTTCTTCAGAGATTTGATATTTGAGTAAGCATGATTTTTTCCAGTTTCCCACATTTGATATTCTGAGTTCACTATAAATAGAATCATAATACATTCATACTTTGAAACTTTTTCACCAGATCAAAAAAGGAAAAGTTCTACATAATTCATGTCAAAGTTATCTCTCTAGAGAAATATATTGTTATAAGATCAGATAGTTGAATGTTTTCTTACTAGACTGAAGAAGACCGGGCCACAAAATATCGAACTGAGTAGTTGATCAGAGTTTAGGAAGTGCAGTTTGAGAAAAGGGTTCATCGTAATGAGTCCATCATAATGAGACAATCATACTGAGAAAATCAGACCTATGGTCATCAGACTAAGGTTCTGGAAAAAGTTTTGTGGAGAAAAAGTTATTGTTATTTTTTATTTTATGGATCAAATTATTTACAAGAAAAAATTGAAAACTAATGAGAGTAAGTATAATCATTCCTATCAGGATATATAAGGTTTATAATGGGATTTGGAACAAGTTTCATTCACTTATTCATAATAGTGAATTTCTATAGAACCACAAGAGTGGCTATAACAAGGACATATGTTCTCACACTGAGGACAAACCTTGTAAATCTCATGTTCTTTACTTGTTCTCCAATTTTTTTATGCATGAGTATTTACTAAAAGATGATAAAGATATAAAATTTAAAAGGTTACATGGGTTAAGTTTTTAAAATTATTGAAACTTATAAAAGTGAACAACTGATTCAACCCCCCCTTCTCAGTTGTTATTAGATCATTTGGAACTTCTATGAGATTCCAAAACCCTATCACTAAACTAAGACATAGGATTTAACACCTCAATAGATGAAGTAGATACTAAAACCCCATTTTTAAATGAAATTAGGGACCCATTCCTTTCTATAAGATAACTCATTCAATAGGACAATAACCCCAATACCACATTTAATATCACACATGATTCATTCCATTGAACTAATGTAGATAAATATGAAATCTACCTATATAAACTCACAAATGTCTTGGATAGATAAATAGACTTCACCATTATGATCTATATGGAGAAATACACTGAATAAGCTATTTACTTTCTCAAAATGTAATCCTAATGAAAAATATGCATTTATTTATATCAAACAAGAGAGACATTGCACGAAGTGACCCATGCCTCATACAGTGAGTAGGATTTAGGTGCTTAATATTTCTCTTGAACCATCCTTCGTAATTTCTGGGTAATGATTCCATAAATGGATCATCAATAAGATGTCTCAGTAACATGTTATAACCGAATCAAGACTTCAATAATAATAATAATAATAATAATAATAATAATATTTTTAAAATCTTGATTCAGTTATAACTTTTTACTAATATGTATGATTTAAGATACATCTATGGAATCATGACCCAGAAATCAAGATGTATGATTAAATACCAATTTGGGCACTTGAATTTGACTCATGTCATGGGTCTTGGGTCTTGTCATGAGGTATCTCTCATGTTTAATTAAAAAATGAATATTTTTATCAAGAGTATGTTTGGGAAAGTAAATATCCTATTATATTTTTTTTCTATTTAAATCATAATAGTGTGTTCTATTTGGCTATCCAAATCTATTTGTGAGATGAGATGAAAAAATTTCATATTTAGCCATGTAGGGATGACAATAAGACTCATGTGTGATCTTTAGAGTGATATTTTGGTTTGTATCCTCTCAACCGAGGTGTCTTCTAACAAGGTGTGGGTATCAAATTTCTTTAAAAATACAAGGTTTTACAATCTCCATCATCTGGTGAGTCATGATATCCTTTATCTGTTGGAACTATGGCCGTTCTATGCATGAATTAGAGTATGGTTTGTGTTTGTTGTCAATCCTCATTGGAAGTTAAGAATGTGTGCCAGTAAAGTGATCATACAGTTCAAGTAGACAAAAATATTGAAGTTGGTGCTGTTTTCCAGTGTTTGCCTAATTTTTGGGCCTCAAAATCGGAAAATGAATACATGGATTGTTGGTAAAAGGAGGTGCGCTCAAAGAGGAAGTGGTGCGTGAAAAAGGAGGGTTGTGTGTGAAATATTTGTGTTGGGTGTGAAAAACATCATGGTGCACGAAATAGTGGATCAAATTTTTTCACGCAAATAGTGTTTCAGAATCAAAACGTTGAAAAATGGAAAAGGCATGGGTTGCGCGAAAAATCTGGAGATGTGCGCGAAAAGCGACACTTATGTGAAATATTACTCGCCAAATGAGAGGTTTTTCATGCCACGATGGGTTTTGCACATGGGGTTCTGAGACTCCTATATATAAGAGGTCACCCCCTAATTCTATATAGTTGAAGACTCATAGAAGATCTGAGGTCTGATGCACGTAAAAGGTTCACATAAAGGGGATAACGCAAAAAATTTCAAGCTGCACGAAAAATTTCGTGCTGAGTGAAATATTCTAGTTTACGTGAAAAAAACTGAGGTGCGTGAAAAATTCTGTGCTGCGTGAAATATTCTAGTTTGCACGAAAAATATGAGGTGTGCAAAAAATTCCAAGCCGCGCGAAAAAGGGTGTTGTTGCACGAAATATTTTCCGTGCGAAAAGGAAATCTTGTGCGAAATAGTAAGTTCTTGCGTGCAAAGGGTTGGTGGTGTGTTCAATTATCAGTGAAACTTGTTTGCACGTTCTGGTTATCTGCTTTAGTGGTTTAGTGCGTACAAGTGCATCATTTCCAGAATTCAATGCAAGCAGAGTCTCATGCTAAGAAGAGGCAAAGACTTCAATGCGAATCTATTGAAGAGACCTTCAAGTCTATAAACTGATTGGGACTTCACCAAAGGCAGTGAACCAGGGGGAGTCAACATGAGTGACCTGAGGGACACAATGGGCTATCCCTGAACAATTATAAAGGCAGTGATCCTGGGATAGAGTGACTGTTCTCGAACCTTTTTAATCAACAACTAGTGAATAATAGTGGAATTTGGTACGACCGACAACCTGTCGGCGTATGCTCCTTGGACGTAGCCCTTAGTGGTGAACCAAGTAAAAAGTGCCGTGTTTTCTCTTTGCATGTGAATGTTTGATTTCTTATCATATCCATCATACATGTTAAACTAGTTCCTACCAACGTGGGAACACGATCCATTAGTTTAAAAGAAAAAGTTAACACCCTGATTCACCCCTCCCCTCTCAGGGTGTCCCGAGGTCCTACATTATCCTTGTTTATTGATAGGGTATTTTCATCCCTCTTATTTACTCAGGGTGTGAGAACCTCTATCTTAGAATCCAAGAAGGATTTGAAATATCCCCCTATGACTAGGGTGAATTATACTCTATTTTCAAGATTTTATATTTCTAGGGTTTCAACATATCTCTCATTTAGTGAGGCATGAGATCATCTATCTTTCATTGAGATAGGTTTAGGTATCCCCCTCATTTTATGAGTCATGATATCCTCTATATTCAAGGATCACTTTTTAGTTGAGGTGTCTTTTAGTGAGGTTTGGATTCCCCTTGATGTTCTAGGGAAGGTTAAAAAGAATTACTGGTCATCGACACATCAAATTCATGGGTTTGTGAGTGGTATTTTTCTGATAGATAACTATGAAGGATGATATTCACTTAAGATACTTGAGTTCTTTTATGTGAATGTATAGATTATTTATTTTTTGAATTTCTCATGGAAACTATTAAGTATATGGAGATATGATCCAACTTGGTTTTTTTGGTTTCTCCTCTCCCTATTCCTCTTGGACACATCATGTACTAGGGTTTGAGATAACATTTTTCTTTGTGTTTACTTTATGGTTTTGGGGAATCTTACTGGGTATTTTTATACTCACCCACACATGGGACTTGTGTCTATATGTACTGTGTTTTTGAAGATAACTAAAAATGTTAGATATGTTCTAGGTAGATGTGGATCTAGTATTACTTGTTAGGAGAATAAATTTGGTGATTCTTGATGAAAAATTATGGAGATGATGTTTTTTGATGGTGGTGGTAACCACTATGGATGGAGGGTTATCCAAGAGTATATGCATCATGGATTAGATTCTTAGTATTTCTAATTTCAGAGATGTTTCAAATGTTTTTTCCCTTGTACTTACCTTATGGGTTATATTTTTATTTTTTTTTACCATGCATGCGTTTTATATAGTTCAATTTATTTTATATATATCCTACTTTTATTTTGGATAATTTTTGAATTAGAGTTGTGTTAGTTGTAGGTTATTATAGGATAAGGCATCCCATGTTGTGAGATATGCCTATTTGGTGCTAGTCATTAGCCCTTGGTCTATTGGAAGTGGTCTTAGGGTAGCACTCTTAGCCTAATACTAGACTAGAAGGGGGATTAGTAGGATGGGTCATTATAGAGTGGTATCAGATTTAGGTTGTCCTAGGGATGAAATTTTGATTTAGTATTCATGAAAATATTTGGTTGGAAACTTTGGGAAATAATGTTAAGGGGGTATTGAGTTTGGTTATCAGACTATAGAGACCAACATAGGTATGGTGGATGACATATCCTTTTTCTAGGACTTTGATAACCAAATAGTCAATATAGATCTTTGGGGAATTATTACAGGGTATAGTTAAGGTTGGTACATGAATCATATAATAGTTAGTTATGATATTTCATGCATTTTCCATGTAATAACAACTAGATATTCTCTAATACTTGTGGTTTTATCTTATAAAGGGTGATACCCATTGATAAACAACTTGAATATAGAGGTATATTCATGACTATATCATGACTATAATCAAGAATTTCCACTATGAGATAGAGAGTGATGATACATTGTTTATAGAGACTCGATTGAGAGATTCACTTTCTCGGTGATGCAATGAAGTATCTCTTTCCCTATTATTCTTAGTGAATATATTTTATCATTTATCATATAGTAGTTTTAATTGAGTTGTATGAGACTACCTATAGACCAAATATGTTATTTTTGTTCAACGAAAGAGGCCTTAGAAGTTTGTGAGGTGAGTTTGATCCTCGGGTGATAGAGGTTTGGATGGAGTCTAAGACTCACTTTTTCCATTAGGATCAGAATTTTTGTTAACCAAAGTTGATTATTGTATCATTCTTCTTATATGGAACAATGATCCATTTACGGTTATCACATTATCAACTCGTGATGAAAAAATCTACCATGGAAACAGTTTGATCTTTGTCCCGGGATAAAAGATTTATCCATGGATGTTGTTCCCTCGATAAGGTTGAACGTCCATGTATGAGTGAACATCGAAGACTATAAACCTCATAAGGTATTTCCTAAATATGTTTCATAGTTGAATTTTTTTGAGCTCAGTAGTTTATGTGGAGACTCCAGGGGGAGGATTTATCAAGTTGTGGTTGGGTTTTTGTGAACACCACCTTTGGCTAGTTTTTTTCAAGAATGGAGTATATAATATCATTATTATGATATGATTCATGTGATTAATGGGTATGGTTAGGATTTAGTGAGTGTAGTTGAGGGTAACATTCATGTTAATTCTTCATATACCCTTGTATGAGTTAACATTAGGATGAGATAATACTCCTCCTCTATATTTTTGGGTGTTGGAGATTCTAGTGGGACCCCTAGCTTAACCCTGGTTGGCTAGAGAGTTTCCCTTGATGGTAAGATTCTTTTAATCACCCCTTATAGTGAATTGGGACTATCTTTTTTGGAGAAAGAGATCTTCTCAAATAAATATTCATGGCAAAGAAGTGGTGCGGTGGTGACCATCTTTGTAATGTTTTCTTATCAATTAATAGAGTCATGATGTGTTGGAATTTGGGTTAATGAGGTGGGTATTTTATTCAATAGTAAGTGATACCCCATAAAGTGTGGTGACTAGGGAAAAACATTATTATTTAAGATTCAATACCTTTACAGTTTTTAACATTGGTTGTTGCATATATCCATGGATGAGAATTCTCTTTCTATGAATATGGAGGAATGGATAATTGATTTCAAGGGGTAAACCATGGTTAACCCTTGTCAAAAGGTTTATGTATGAATCAAATTGTATTATGAGGATTATTTTTTAAGGTTAAGGAGTGGGATAATGAGTAACCCTTGGGAGTTTGAAGGTATGTAGACTAAACCCTATAAGGAAATGGTTTGTAGAAGATCATGTTGGGTGTCTGAGGGATTTTTCCTTGTCTTTCCATGAAAGTTCCATCTATGAGGTAAACCCATGTAGTACGAAAATTATATTCATGGGGTAAATATGGTCTTCATGGTATTTAATCCATGGACGTTGGTGATATCAGAGTAGTGCACTTGAGTTATGGTGGTTAAAGATTTTAGTAGAGGAATCTATATTAAGACGATGGAAGAGATACATGATTAACGAGTTTTGGGGTTATTTTTCTAGATTGGAGATATACATAAATCACTATAAATTATTTATAGGTGACCCTATACTCTTTAATTATGAAATATAAGACCATGGTGATAATGTTAACCCTATGGTTCAGTGTAATTAGATGTTCTCAAGTAACAGACTTGAAGGTTTTACTAAAGGTGGGGAGCACATCCACCACTTTCTAAAGTGGATAGTGTTTTTTTACTTAGTGTTCATATTTAATATCAAAATGTAAATCCTGAGTAGATACTACCCTTATAGAGTGTTGGCCTTAGTGTGGATCATCCATTGTATCTTTTCAGGTACACCAGTCTTATGGAAACTCTTCCTATGCAGTGTGTGCATGTGTGTGGGGTGGGGGGTTATTTTCTCAATATATTGTGTACTGTATTTACTCAGTAAGGTGTTATTATGGGGTATGAAGTCGATAGGGTAGGGTCATCTGAGTGGTAAGGATATTCTACTTTAGATTGTGGTAGGTTGGTCCACACAGCAGAAAGTGGTGTGATGTTGAGAAATTGAGAGTAGTGGTATTATTACTATGGTTATCATCAATATCTTTTGTGAAAGAGTGATGATAAAACAAAAAATCTATCTTTAACAATAGTTGAGAGCCTATTATAGATTTTGGTGATGATGGGGGAATTCCCATTGATGTTTATAGAGAAATTTTAAAATAATTCCCATGTTGCTCTTATTCCATATGCTAGTGAAAATGGTGCTTGTTTCCTTGATTCCAAGATATGGTAGTGAAACTGATGTAGGTATGAAGAATCATGCTTCTTAGAAACTCATCATATGTTAGTGTGAGATTTTTGTGAAGAAATTGTTATTTAAGTAAAATATGGATGGGTTGTTCTCATATGAAAACCATAAAAAATTATATTTAAAAGTGGGTAAAGGGGACTCCCCCAATGATAATATTATCAAAGGAACATTTTGGGATGGGTGTCGATGGATCATGGTTTTGTTTCATTCCATGTGACAGGATGACCTTCAGATGAGAAAACGTTTAGGGTGTTGAGCCATGAAAAGACTCTAAAGGAGTGGTTATATTTTTTTGATACCTTCAATTATCAAAAATATTTTTTAATTTTTAGTTTACAGTATAACTAGTTCACTTAGGTATCAAAGCTTCAAAGATAAAGTAAGTTCACATGATTTTATGACCTGAGATGCTACTGTAACAAGTAAATACCAGATCATGAACTATTGCACAAATACTCCCTTTAAAGACCCTTTATTCATGAATTTATTTAAAAGTTAAATTTTAGAATTTTAAATTGACCAAAATGAGTCCATTTTTGAATTCATAATATCTTAGTATGAATTTTTGAGCTTTTTATGTAAGGTCCTATTTTTTGTTGAAGATTATGGTTTTCATGAAACTTGTAATTTATATGACCTTACCTTTATATAAGAATGAACTATAAGTTTAGATACCCTTTTAAGTAATCAAATATTAATTTAAGGAATAAAATTATAAATTTTATAGTATTATTTTAACTTAGAAAACCTATGGAAAACATTTTTAGTTCTAATTAAAATGTTACTTTAATATAATTTTTTTGGTATTTTCATTAAATCAAATATTTTCAAGGGAGATTCAGTATTGAATTTATTTGAAAGCCTAATAAAATTTATTTCTTTTATATTAAATAAATTGTGGTCATTAAAATCAGTAACCATAATAATTTTATATTATATATAAATTTAAATCTTAAAATTATTATCTCTCTAAAAATGGTTTTTAGGTGATTAACCATATTTATTTTAAAACTAAATTTTCACACCTTTAGAAATTTCATTAGATAAAATGATTTTAAAAATGAAATTATAAGTATCCAATTAGGTAAACTGATCAATCTAAATATTCTTCATGAAAATCAATTACTAAGATTAGAAATTAATCACCAAGGTAAAAGTGAAAGGGATAAATTGAGTTTAATATTGTATAAAAGTCATAATAAATTTTAGTGTGCCTATAATTTAATGGTTGATTTTTTTATATGAAAATACATGTATCACCTAAACTTTTTCTCTTTTTTGATCCATTTACCCTTGAATAGTTCCATGGAATTATTGAAAAATGTAAAGGTGTTCCCAAAACTACCCTTTCCTTCACTTATAAACGGGGAATATTTTCACCAATTCAAGGAAAACCTACCACTATAATTTCTCCTTGAAACTCTAATTTTTATCTCTCTATATAACCATAACCCAATAAAATAATCTATTGGTCACTCATATGTATCCTAATCCCTTATAATTCAGGGAGACTTCTAAGAAAAAATCAAGTCCCTGACATGAGTACAATCAACTACTTAGTTTTCTTCTTAATTATATTTTTTCGAATTTATTATATATGCACTAATATAATGATATTATTATAATTTATATACTTTAAAATTAATATAATAATGTTATTATAATTTTTTTTATTCATATACCCAAAGAAAACCTTTGTTCATGTATTGTATGAGCTATCGCCTCTACGACGTAAAATGTCTTGTTTTCCTTCACTATCTTACAAGGTTGTATATAAGGATGATATTAGAGGAGAAATATTATTTTTATGATATCATTATGTTTTTGGTGTAACAAATTTAATAACCTATTAAAGAAATGACCAAAAAAAAATCAATGTTAGTTTAATCATTTAAAATAAGCATATTAAGAGGATAATCTTTTATTCAAATGGAATAATGTTATCACATATATTATTTATTCTTATACTTACTTATAATTATAAAATATCACACTAATAAACACTAAATAATATCATTATGATCTTATTATAATTATATTACAACCAAACTACCTCACAATCATCCATTAAAATAGTGTCTGTTTATGTTTGAGTTAGTTTAACCACCCACTTGAACAATAATTTGAATTTATAAAATGAATGACCATGGAAAAAAAATTAATGGCATTATATTATATAAATGTGTAAATATAGGTTTATTTTTTATATATATTGTATCAACATTTACGTCATCAACTATGAGAACATCCTTCATTTATCAAAAATCACCAAAACATGCTTATTATTGACTTTATCTTCAAGGATAATGTAAAAAACACTCATGAAAGGGATTTGAAATATAAAAAATTATTATAAATAATATTAAATTTAATGACCTATTAATAATAAACTTTTTAATAATAATTAATATTAATACTTCTTTTATGAAACGTGTAAAAACAATCAAAACTATAAACATCAACATGGAAAATAGAAAGAATTCATGTATAGGATGACTATTTATAAAGAGTATAAATGAAAATAGATATGAAAAATTTCATGAATTAAGTTATTAAGATATATGTGTTTATGATATAATAGGTTAAAGTATGCTCATAGAAGTCAGGAAAAGAGGTAAGAGTTTTCCGTCTGAAATTCCTCTCTTTGAGAAATATTTTTTATCATGCACCCAATTTCCTTTATGTGGTGTATATAATGACTATTTTAAATATTATATCATGAAATGATTTTGTTCATGGTATTTTAAGATCAATTTTAATCCCTTTTTTCAAGTGGTTATGATTTAATTTCCACTCAATCCATTAGTGGGTGTTTTTGTCTCAATTTTTATTCTTTGGGACTTATGTTATAATCACCACCTATTTTATTTTGTGTATTGCATAAATTTCCATAGAATAATTTTTTTTTTCATGCTGTTATTGAAATTTAATGTATTTAAAAGTCTATATTTTTATCCCCAATCATATTATTTTGATTTAAGAGTTACCTTTTCCATGGTGGAAAAACCATCCTAAATTTTGGTAAAGTAAATGTGTGTGTAATTTCCTAAAAAGACACACCTATTTAGATATTGGAAAGTGGATGCAACTATGGAATAAATTCACCTCGAGGTAATCACCTAGAAAAGGGTTGGATGAAAATTGACTAAATCATCACCCCAATGCATAATAAGTGGGCCTATTACTGCACACTTGGTGAGACTCTCCTGAGGGATATGATTTTGAATATTCACACACACTTAATGAACCATGATAAAGTATTTTTCCTGAAATTTCCCTAGTATCATACCAATTAAAGCTATTGAATCCAATTATTATCTCCCATGTACAACCTAGAAAATTATAAGTACCTTCACCACTATATTCCGTTGATAAAGTCACTTCATGTTACTTTGATGACACCCCATAGATTCTAAGTTGATTAAGGGATGTTCTATTAGAAATCCACATTATTCTATTGAATGGGGAATTATTTGATGTCCTTATTCATAAATATATAGATAACCGAGTTTTACTTATCAAGAGGTTCCTTAGGAAATATTATGAAAGTTCTTGATGACTCTTCTAGTGAATGCATTGGACTTGATCAAGTAATAGGTGGGGATAAGAATTATATAGCTGCTTGATGCATCAAAAGGTCTCACGAGACAAAGGGTTCGATTTTGGTGTTTTCCTCTTCCCATGATATGAAATTATTTTGGAATAATGCTTTGATATAAAGTTTTTTATGTCCATCATTATGTATTCTATTAGTATGAGATAAATGATTATTATTATCCATGTTTTTATTTATTTTTATGGATATATCATGACCTCAGTTTCAGTGGATTATAGATTCATTTAGTTCATTTAATCTTTCCATATCACTTATGTCATTTTTATGTTATGTAAGCTTCCATTTTATTCAACTCCTTACTGAGCATATGATATCACCCTTATTTTTTTTCCTTTCCCTAATAAACCTAGAGGAGGACTATGTGTAATTTTTAAGGGATATAATGGATGGTAGAATAATTTTATCAAAACATATTCATTTTGTATATTATGTTTTCAAGTGAAATATATGTATGTATATGGTCTTCCAAGAACACTAAACCATTTTATCCTTTAGGAACTCTTTTAATTTATAATAATAATGTAATATAACTACTGGATCTAGGTTTATATAGTTTTGGGTATTATAGTTTGTATTAAAGGAAGTTTAGTATCAATGTTGAGGATTATATTTAAATTAACTTGTTAAGACAACACAAATACTATGAAAACCCCTTAAGATTTCTAAGGAACACTTTATAAATCTTAAAAAGAATATTATTTCACAATTTAATGTTATGAGTTAATTATTTGTGTTTAATTATAGAAATATGGAGACAAATGGGGGGAATTATAACCATGTATACAACCATAGTCTATGCATGGATATTCACCCTAAACATGTTAGTGAAATTAGAGTTAAGTATAATAAGTTAATAATCATATATAGGTAGTTAGACCAGGTTATGAAAAATAATCATTCCGATATAGAGAATTATGCTGATCCAAAACATTGTGTAACTATGATAGATAACATCATGTGAAAAAAACGTGCAACATCAAGTGGAAATACTAATATATTAGTTATTGAAAAATGGATCAAGTCTTTAGAGAATATTTTTCTCACTTTGGGAAGTAGTGAAAAGGAAAAAGTCATCATGGTAGTATATCTTGTATATGGATATGTGGACCAATGGTGGTCACTAATTCAAAATACCAAAGAGAAATATAAAATCAAGTTCATTGAATGAGGAACTTTTAAGGTGGTATTATATGAAAAATAATTTCCTCATGAGAAAAGATAATAAATTTAAATTAATTTCCACAAACTTAGACAAAAAGAGAAGGAAAATTATGATGAGTATGATTCTAAATTTACAAGGTTAACTAGTAATTATACATACTATATATGTTGACCATAAATCTATATTGATCATTTATTTGATGGGTGAAAGTTTATCCTTCAAATGGAATTGGTCTCTTAGACCTTTTATTCATATGAGTATATAGTCTCAAGCACTCTCAAGATAGAAAAATAGTTCTCCAAGACTTATGTATTCAAATGAAATTGGGAGAATAAGATTCCAACTAAGCATCATGGGATGAATAATGTGGAAAAAGTAAAGAAAGGAAGGATGGGATTTCCCACACGTGGTAATTATAGGAAGAAACACCCTGGGTCTTACATAAAGGGAATAAAATTTTGTTGCAAGTGTGAATAAAAAGTCCATAAAGATCACTAATGTAGGGGAAAGGCAGTATATGTTTATGTTCAATGATTTAAATATAAGGAGAAGGAACATTATAAAAACTAATTACCCAAACTTCAATGGATTTTTATATATAAAAGGACAAGGGAGAATGTCCAAGATTATGTGGTAACCACATATGAATTCAAAGTTTCTAATGATGTGGTGGAAGGTACATTGATCATTAACTCAAAGTTAGATAACATTTTATTTTATTCTAGATATTCATACTCTTTTATATCTACCATGTTTTCCAAAAACATTAGATATTTATATATATCCCTATTAAAAGAGTTATTAATTAAGATACCAAGTGGGAGAATTATGGAAACAAATATATGTTAGATAGTTCCAATTATGATACATGGGAATACCCTATTTAAAAAACTGGTTATTATACTTATGATGGACTTTGATACGATCCTTGGTATGTATTGGATTTAAAATTATAATGTAAAAAATTATTTCCAAGAGAAGGAGACTATGATTCCTGAAGGTGAAGTGGAACCTCTTGTCTTTAGAGGGGAAAATTAATCATTTAAATCATGTTTGAATCCCCCAGTAGATATCCTTAATGAAATTGTTGGTAAAGAAGAAGATAAAGAGTAATATATGGATTATAATGGTATCCTAAGAATAGAGTATATACCCATGGTAAAAAATTTCATTGATGTTTTTCTAGAATAATTACCTAGTCATCCACTATAGCATGAAGTTATGTATTTAATTAATTATTTAAACAAGACCTATATCTAAAATGACTTATAGAATGGAACCAGTGGAGTTGGAATAGTTAAATAAATAGCTACAGGAGTTGAGTGATAAGGGATTTATATGCCCTATCATTTCACCGTAGGTAGACTCTATTTTATTCCTGAAAAAGGATGGGTCCATGACATTTTTCATCGATTATAGGAAGAGCAATGAAATAACTATAAATAATAAGTATCATTTAACACACATTTATAAATTATTTGATCAAATTCAAGGATCCAAATACTTTTCAAAGACCGATCTTCACTCTGGATATCATCAACCAAGAGTAAACAAGGATAATATAACGAAGAAGACATTTTAAAAAAAGGTATAGACATTATGATTTTATGGTAATTACTCATGTATAAACTAAAAAACATTTCATATTTATGGATTTTATGAATATATTATTCAATTATAATATTATAACTTTTTTGTGGTATTAATTTATGATATCTTTATATAATATAAGAGATCTGAAGAGCATTAGAGTAATCTGTAAATAATTCTGGAGACCCTCAGAAAAATGAATTACATGGGAAGTATAGTAAGTGTGAATTTTGGCTCAATGATGATTCTTTTCATGGCTATATTACCTCCAAAAAAAGGATATTTTTTGACCCTTCAAAGGAAAAGGTATTAAAATAATGGCATACACTATTGATAATAAATGATATATAAAGTTTCTTGGGCTTAACAGGTTACTATCAGTGGTTTGTTGAAGATTTTTTCCTAATTTTCTAACATTTTAACCAAGTTAACACTTAAAGGGGTTAAATTCACATGGTTAAGAGAATATAAGGAGTGTATTGAAGAGCTGAAGAGGATACTTATTAATGCATCGAATTTTACTCTACTATCTGGTAAGGAAGGATTTGTAATTTATAGTGATGCATCAAAGAAAAGTCTTGGGCGTGTTTTTATTCACAATTATAGGGTGATTGAATATGAATCAAGTCAATTGAAAATCCATGAATATTAATATATAACTCATGACCATGAGTTGTAATCTATAATATTTTCTTTTAAAAAATGTATACACTACCTTTATAGAAAAAGATGCAAGATATATATGAACCATAAGAGTTTTAAGTATATATTCTCTCAGTAGGAGATCAACATGAGGCAAATAAGATGATTATAACTACTCAAATATTATTACTATTTGATACACAACCACCCTTGGAAGGAAAACATGGTGGTTGATGTAATGAGTAAGATAGAAAATAGAGTTCTAAACACGATGAGGATTAACAAGGATCCCATATATTGATATCTAGAAAATATGAATATGGTGATTTATAGTCAAGATTATTCCTTTTACAAGAAATTGAAAAACCATCCTTACTAGAATGAATAGAGAAGTACCATTAGGATGATGAGAACTTACAAAGTAATATTAAATTAGTGAATGATAGGAAATTTAAATACACCATCTACAAAGATAAATTGTTGATGTTTATGAAGAGGTTATGCATTCTATATATATCATAGTTGAAAAGGGAACTGCTAGATATAACATATATATCAAATTTATCTATACACCTTGGTAGAACAAATATGTACATGGATTTAAGAGAACATTTCTAGTGGGATGGTATGAGGTGGGAAATTGAGGATTATGTGTCTATATTCTTAGTATTCTAGTAGGTAAATACTGAAAGAAAACATACTACTGGAGTCATGACACCTCTTCCTATACCTATATGGAAATGGAAATTGTTATAAATTTATTTTTCATTGGACTCCAAAAGACTCCAAGAAATAATTATTCTATATGGTTCATCATATTGTCTTACTATGTCTACTCATTTATTTGAAATAAGAGAAGATTTACCCCTTGAGAACCTTTCCCAAATCTATATAAATGAAATCATAATGCATAATGAGTATCATCTATCCATTGTATCTAATCATGACCCTCAATTCACATAAATTTTTTGGAAGAGTCTTCAAAGGTATCTCAATAGTGAGATACATTTAAGCAGCACCTATCATCCCTAAACTGATGGGCAGTCAGAAAGAACCATCTAGAATTTTGAAGATATTATTAGATCATGTTCTATTAACCTCCAAGGTATGTGGGGTCATTATCTAACTTTGGTGGAATTTTCATACAATAATAGTTTCCATTTGATAATCCAGATGAAACCATAAGAAGCATTGTATGAGGAGAGGTTTCATACTCTAACCTATTGGGAAGAAGTTGGAGAAAGTAAGTTAGTTGTACCAGAGTTCATGGAGGAGATGATAATTAAAGTATGAACTATTTAGGATTATATTAAATCATCATAGATAATATAAGGGAGTAATGATAACAATTGAAAGAAATAATTGGAATTTCAAGTTGGGGATCATGTATTCTTAAAGTCTTCACCATGGAATGGATTTGTAAGATTTGGTAAAAAGGATAATTTTATACCTAGGTACATTGTAACATTGAAATATTATAAATAACTTATTTTGTAACTTGCTGATTAGATATGCTACCCAACATTTCTAAAGTAAATGATTTCTTCCATGCTTCATTATTGAGGAAATACATATCAAATCAAACACATGTTCTCACAAATGAGGGAATATATTTGGATTTTAAATTGTCTTATAATGAGTATACTATCTATATTATTGACATGAGAGATCATGTATTGTCGAATCAGACAATTTGTTTTGGTGAAAGTCCGTTAGAGAAATCACAAATTAAAAGAAGAAACTCGGGAGATTGAATAAGCTATAAGGAATGAGTATCTAAATTTTTTCAATAGTTGATATACACCACACTTTCTAGGACTAAATTATTTTGATGGGAGGGGGAAAATGTAACACTTGAGACTCTATCATAGTGGGTAAATGCTGTATCATGAACTATTGAAAAATTCACCTTTTAAAGAACTTTTATTCAATATTTTATTTGAAAGTTAAATTTTATAATTTTAAATTGAAAAAACTAAGTACATTTTTTAATACATCATATCAAAATTATCTTAATATGAATGTTTTATCTTTTTCTGAAAAGGATGGTTTTTAGTCGAAGATTAAAATTTTCACGAAACTTGTAATTTGTATGACTTTACCATTATATAAGAATGACATAGTTGTTTAGAAACCTTTTTATGTAATGAAATATGAATTTAATGAATGAAATTATAAATTTTACAATATCATTTGAACTTATAAAACCTATGGAATTTTTTTAGAACTAATTAAAATGTTAATTTAATAAAAAACCATTTTCAATATTTTCATTGAATCAATTATTTTAAAGGTATATTCCATTTTAGATTGAATTTAAAGCCCATTAAAATTTATTTACATTATAATAAATAAATTTCATTTATTAAAATCAGTAACCAAAATAATTTTACATTATATATAAATTTAAATCTTTAAAAACATTATCTCTATAAAAACAGTTTTTATACGATTAAGCATATTTATTTTAAAATTAAAATTTCACACCTTTACAAATTTTATTGGATCAAATTATTTTAAAATATGAAATTATATGTATGAAATTAGTTAAAATAGTCAATATTAATCTTTTTCAATAAAATTAATTACTAATATTAGAAATTAATTACCAAGGTAAATGTAAAAGGGGTAAATTGAGTGTAACCAAGTATAAAAGTACTAATTTTTTTAAAAACACATAAATATAATTGAATGGTTGAGTTTTTGATAGACCAAAACATGTTTTAATTATATTTATTTCAATTTTTATCCATTTAACTCTAAATGGAGTCAGGTAATTATTGAAAAATGGGAAGGTGTTCCCAAAACAACCTTTCCCTTCATTTATAAAAGAGGAACATCTTCACCACTTCAAGACACACATAATATTATAATATCTTATTTAAAATATGATATTTATATCCCTATAACCCTCTCACAATAACATAATCTCATGGTACCTCATAGTTATCCTAATCCTTTCAAATTCAAGGAAACTTCTAAGAAACGATCAAGTCCCCGACATGAGTACAATCAAATACTCAGTTTTCTTCTTAATTTTATTATTTAAAATTTATTCTAGGCAGAATAATATATTTATATTATTATTATTTATATAATTTAATATTAATATAATTATTTAATTATCATTTTTATCCTTATACCCTATCCATTAAGAAAAACAAAACCGCTGTTTTTTGCGTTGTACGGACTATCGCCTCCACAATGTAACATGTTTCATTATCCTTTACCACCTTAAAAGGTTGGATATAAGGATGAAATTAAAGGATAAATATGATTTTTATGATATAATTAAGGTTATTTTGTGAAAAATTTAAGAACCCATTAATAATTTGACCAACAAACAATCATCGTTAGTTTAATCGTTTAAAATAAGCATACTAAGAGGATGATCTTTTATTCAAATCGTGTAATGTTTTAATATGAATTAATTATTATTATAATTACTTATAATTATGATGTATTATTCTAATAAAAACTAAAAAATATCATTATTCTCATATTGTAATGACATTACAAGAAAACCACCTCATAATCATTCATTAAAACAACGCGTGTTCATATCTGGGCCAGTTTAACCACCTACTTGAATAATACATATAATTTATACAATGAAAGATTATGGTAGAATAATTACTAGTATATTATGATATAAATGTGTAAGTAGAGTTTTTTCGGGTGATATTATATTAATATCTAATTCACCAATTAGGTAAACACCCTTTATTCAGAAAAAATCACCAAAATATGCTTATTATCGACTTCATCTTCAAGGATAATGTCTAAAAAATCATGAAAGGGATTTGAAAAAAAATAATTTTTTATAAATAATATCTAATAGTTACTTTAATTACCTATTAATAATAAAATTTGTAATAATAATTAATAAAAACCCCTCCATTATGAAACTCATACAAATGATCAAAACAATAAATGACGATGTGGAAATTTGAAATAATTCATATAGATAATGATTATTTATAAAGATTATAGATAAAAATTAAGATTATTAAGGTTATTAATTAATTAATTAGGATATATATGTTTATTATATTGTAGTTTAAAGTATTATCATGGAATTCAGGATAAGTGGTAATGGTTTCCCATCTCAAATTCCTCTCTTTGAGACATATTTTATATTATGCACCTAATTATTTTTATGTAGTGTATATAATGACTATTAGAGATGTTATATCATGAAATTACTTTATTAATTGTATTTTAGGATCATGTTTAATCCCTATATTTCAAGAATTTATTATTTAATTTCTACCAAATACATAAGTGGGGTCTTTCTGTCATAATTTTCTTTCTTTGTGAATCATGTTATAATCACCACTTATTTTATTTTTTGCAGTGAATACATTTATATGGAATATTTGTTTCCATGTTATTAATGAAATTTAATGGATTCATAAGTATTTATTTTTATCCCTCTCGAATATTCTTTTGATTCAATAGGCACTTTTCCATGGTGAAAAAGACATACTAAATTTTGGTAAAGTAAAAGTGTTTGTAATTTCCTAGAAAATACATCCCTATATAGATACTAGAAAGTGGATGAGGTTGTGGCATGAATAAACCTAAGGTTAATGAACCTAAAAAGGGTTGGTTGATCATTGAATTAGTCATCACCCTGATACATGAGGAGTGGTCCTAATACTTCACACCTAAAAAAGGCACTCTTTAGGGATATGATTTGAATATTCACACACTCTTAATGAACCACGAAAAATAATCTTTTGAACCATTTCCTTGGTATCATACAAATTAAATCTATTGAATCCGATTTCTGTCTTCTATGGATAAACTATTACATTGTAAGTACCCTCAACACTATATTCATTTGATAAGGGCACTTCATGTTACTTTAATGATACCCCATGGATTCCAAGTTGATTAAGGGATGTTCTACTAGATATACACACTATTATATTGAATGGTGAAGTATTTTATGTATGTATTTTTCAATATATATATATATAAGTTTTATTCAGCAAGAGGTTTCTTAAAGAATGATATTAAAGGTCTTGATTAATCTTATGTTGAATTCATTAGAATTAATTTGGGGATGGGTGGGGCCAAGAGTTATATATACTCTCAATGCATTGAAAAGTATCATGAGAAAAGATAAGTTGGGTTTTAGTGTATTCTTATTCCCATGATAGGAAAGTGTCTAGGTACAAGGAATTGAAAATAATTTTTTGATGTAAGAAATTATGCATTCCATCATTGTGAGATCAATGATTATTTTTATCTATGTTTTCATTTATTATCATGGATATAAAATCCCTCAATTTCAATTGATTATGGCTTCATGTTTTTTATTTATTCTTTTCATATAAATTATACCATGTTTATATTATGTAAGATTTTATTGTATAATACTACTTAATAATCATCTAATATCACCCTTATTTGTTTTCCTTTACCCATGAAACCTAGAGGGAACTATGTGTAATTTTGAGGGATATGAAAGAAGGGCTAATCATGTTCTCACAATAAGATCATGTGGTATTTTATGGTTTTAAAGTGTAATGTATGTATGTATTTGGTCTTCGAAGACTATTAAACCATTATATCCTTTGGAAACTCTTGTAATTTTTACCAATAATGTAATATAACTATTGGATCTAGTTTTTTTAGAGTCCAAGATGCTATAATGATGGAGGATTTTTCCACATGAGGTTGTTTCCTGAGTTTTTTTTGTTCAAAATGTCTAGTTGTTTTTTTTTGTGTGGATAAAAGGGTTTTAAGGTGGGGATGATGTTGATACCTAAGTTTTCCTAGAATGAGACTTAGCTTAATTTTGAGTTTCAGAGTCCCATTACTATCTAGGGGTAAAATGGTAAATTTACTCGAGAGAAAAATTTTAGAAAAATTATACCATTGTTTTATTGATTTATATGTACATAGGAGTCACAATAAATATATATTAAGTATAAAAATAATATTATTTCCCGTGTTCATATTTATGATAAAATTATTATATCTCTTAAATGGAGAATAATATAGGTAAACTAACATTATGGTTAAGTCCATAACATGGGTTTTACCTTAGGAATGGAGTAACTTTGGTCTATATTTAGATCCTTTGGTGTTTTCAGTCATGGATGGATTAATTAATTAATTCATTTGACTTGATTAATTAATTAATTAATTGATTCATGAATGGAAAACCATGGAAGATAATATATTTATACCCATATTATAGACTATATAGGGTTAATCATTGGTGGATGATGTGAACCCCATAGAGGTAAAAGGCAGAGTGGTCAGTTTTTGGTCGTAGCATCATCAAATCAGAGAAGTAGGAATGAATTTGTAGTGACACCAATGACTGAGTTCTTTGATGTCGATGTTAATGAGTAGAACTGTAGCCTTAATGAATCAAAGCATTATATGTTCTTCCATGGTGTAGGACTTGTTATTTCAATTTTATATTTCATTTCCCATGATTTCAATATTGTATTTTAGAAAAGTAATTTCTATTCTTCCTCAACAATTAGAGATAATTTATTCAATTAATATCTATAATTTTTGTTATTACTTATTGATTATTTGTTAAAATATGTTCTAATAATTATAATCCTTGTTATATGAATATTAATATGTTATGAATTATTCACCCATAACATTGATCATTGACATGATTCTATTGATGCAACTATGAATAATAACCCTTAAATTATCCTCCCTTCCTTATCAATACCTTATTTCTCCCTTATTCTTGGCTCTTTCTTAGATCTTATTTTTTTATCATAAGAAAATCATGGAAAATGGACCTCAAAGTGGTTTATTACAACATAATAGTCAGGAGAAGGTCTCATGATGAAAATCAATGTGGAGATCTATGTTACGGGGGATAGAGGGAGGCTGTTGTAGCATTTGTGGGGTGTCTTAGGTGAGTGAAGGCATGTGAGATGATCATAAGTAGAAAGGTTGGAATTAGCCTATAATATCCTACAAAAAAACATCTCTAAACCCATAATAATCAAAATAATAACAAGATATATATAAATAATCAACTAAAAAATATGAGGTTCTCATAACTTTAAAGAGTCTATAATGTCTAATGTTGATAGAAAACTACATACTGAAATCCAAAAAACCCGTAGGGTGCCTAAGAAGTCACAAGTCTTTAAGTATTCCACACTAATGTACCTTTTATACTGCTAAACCATTATCAAAAGCCATAATGAGGAGTATAATCATCACTAAAGCACACTCACCAATTGAGGGAGTACCACACCCTTTAGTCTAACCATACCATACCATCGACCAAGAACCTATTATACTATGTCATAAAATCTATATAGCCTCTCTAAAACCATAAAAGAAACTAAAATCCTGGGTTTATAAACATTATTTTAGGTCAAAGGTTATCATGATTTAGTAAACTCATAACTCACATATTCTATATAAAGTGAGTTTTTATTTTATAAAAACTTTTAATTTGAATTGAGAGATGGTCTATTTTTGCTGTGTAAGGCCTTGGTAACAAATAATAAACTTAATAAAACCTATTTGTGATTAATGGTCTCTTAGAAATCAATGATTATAATTAATGGACATGCCTTTTACACTTCATTACAGGCACTACCACCAATGGGCTCTAGTTGGTCGTTCGTTTGGATTATCAAGACTATGTTAAAATATTTCTTATTCTTTTCTTGTTACCTTTTTTGGTTTAGTGAAGTTATGTCTAAACAATAAATATATCTTTCTTTTTGATATATTCGGACCGAGATTATCATATTTATGGCTTGATAGAAAGAATGTATGTTACTTAGTTTTGAGTATGTTTTCCATTGTTAAAGAGCATGTTTACTATTGATATAAACCCTGATTTTGGTTCATATAAACCATGTATACTATTATTATGAAGAATGTTAGTTTCTTTGAAACAGAGCATATATACTATTTTATAGATCATGTATATTGTTATGATATAGAGCATTCCCGTTGATATGATGTGAATCATATCAATCATTATGTTATGGTAGCATTTGTTTATACTGTTATTGCCCAGTATTAATATGATTACCTTACTTTAAGGTTTTCTCTTTAGTGTTTCATATGGATAGCCTAGATTGTACTATATGTTTCAAATACAATATGCGAACTTTTTTTGGAGGTTTCATCTTGAGATGTGTACACTGGATATACACAAAAATATATCTATATGTATGTATAGTTCCTCCCTATGACGAGAGATGTCTACTATAGTGAAAAGATTTTGTATATGTTTATGATTATGAATATATATATATATATATATATATATATATACATATACACATTCCACTCCTAATGATTAAATCTACAATTGATATTCCTAATCTAAAAATAGATAGGTATAAAAAATCATGATGCATTTATGAGATGAAAGATGGTATGGAATCCCTACATGAAAAAGAAGAAACAAGATTCAAACTTACTAAATTCAGTTCACATCAATGTGTGTAGTGTAATGAACCATGTTCTAATCATTTGAATTTTTGGTTGATTTTGGAGAATTTATTGATAGAGGTGTGAGACCATTTGAACTTTTGGATCTAGAATGGGGGATGATTTTTTATTTTAGGATTAAACTATTTAATTCGAGGTTTGATAATGGTATTTTAGTTTTTTGGATATAGTTTATAGTCTGGTAGGTGATTCATGTTGGTACACTATATTGGGACCATATTTGGTGCTTTCCCAAGGGATTTGTGAGAAGGGTTTAACATCCCTCCCATATATGTCTTGGGGATGAGCCATGTCTACAAGATTTGAGTCCCACATTGGGGATATAGAGTACTTTAGTGCACCTAAGGGTAAAAATACTCACCCATACAAGAGTCCTTTTTCTAGTGATGGATTGGATTTTTAGAAAAAACAAAGTTGTACTATGGGATACCACAATAAACAATTTCATGAAAAATATTTGCAAGGTGGGTGTATCAACCATAAGAATATGTATGCTCACCTCACCAATAATATGTATGAAATTTTATTCTTTGGCATCCCACTATAAGAATATGTTTTTCCTAATGCTCCCACCCATCACTAGAAAAATCCTCATGTCTAAGTAAGTATTTACACCCTTATTATTAGGGGCACTAAAATCCTCCCTTACCCTAATTAGGGACTTGAATCTTATAGGCATGGCACATCCCCCAGTCATCCATGATATTTCTATTAAAACCTCATCAAAAATAATTTAGGAAATCACTATATATAGTCCCAATAATATCCCCATCAATGAATGCACAATGTACCTAGACCCACAATCTTTCACTCTGATACCATACATATGAACATGCACATTCACCTCATTAGTGCTCTACATGAAATTTTCCACAGCACAAATTTTTTTCACAAGGATCCCACCCATCACTAGAAAAATTCTCATGTCTAATATAAAAGATAATATCTTACTAATTAATTGGAAATTAGAAGAAAACTTTAAATTCTAGATTTTTTAAAAGAATAAAACTTTACGTATATAGCTGTAGTTGGAGGAATCCCTATGTATTGTTTTCGGATAAAGGAAAATTTCTTACGTATTGATAATTTCACAAAGGAAGAAATATTATGTGAGAAAATATATATATCTTATGCATTAAATAAGTATAATAGTTTATTTTCAAAACAAAAAGTTTAAAAGTATAAAATTTTATGTATGGATAATAAATACTTCTACAAAATAGGCCATCAACAGTGCTAAAAATGGCCTTTATCAGTGTTAGAAAAGCAGTGACTACCGAAGTGAGATTAAAAGTCCCAGGCTTTTATTAGTGATAAAAAATTGTGGATAAAGGGTATATTTATTAGTGTTTGTAAAATCATTGATAAAGGTTCATTTATCAGCACTTTTAAATGCACTAATAAAGGGGAATACTACAATGTGCAGTAATAACACACTACAACACCAGGGTAGTGTGCTGTAATAACACACTGCACACCATAAACATCACCAGTTATCAATAAAATCAGGTCCCAATACATAATTTAAATGAAATAAAATTTACAGCACCAATACAAGAAATAAAACACTATTATATACATTTCAAACATTGGTTTATACAATTATATAGGTAAAAATTATTACATACATTCAAAAACATCAATGTTCCTTTGTCTTTTGTTCTTGACCCCGACTCATGATATTGCCAAAAAAACCACCCCTGATCGAGAAAAATAATGCACTTGTATAAAAAAAATTCTTATGTTTGTAATAATATAAAGAAATAAATTAATATAAAGTGTTAATTTTAAACTAAACTTTGATTCATACCAGGAACACTGTGTATCATATTGTGTTGTGGTTGATTATTGCATATCAAACTATTTCTTGTTCATCTTAAAGAATTATCTATGCGATAATTAATTAAATAAGTATAAGATAAAAATGATAAGGAAATTAATTAATTAATAGAAGATATTATGATAAGAAAACAATATATGTTTTTTCTTAGTTTTGGGGATGTGATGCGCCTTTTAAACTAAAATGAAACTTATATATTGAAAAGATGCACTTGGAGTCATACCGGTCACACCATGCATTGGATTGATATGAGTATGATTCCTATAGATAAAAAATGACTTATGAATCATTTTTACAAAGTATCAAAACAATTTTAATGCATTTTATTTGTTTCGAGTACGTCACTTGTCTTTTTTAAAAACAATGTCATTTTAAACTGGAAAGATGCACTTTAAGTCATACCAGTCACATCATGTAAAAATTTGATATGAGACTAATTCCTAAACATAATTAATGACTTATAAATATTTTTACTGAATTATCAAGACAATTTGAGTGCGTTTTCTTGGTTTTTAGTAAGTGACACTTTTTGAACTAAAATGTCAATTTTAAACTGATAACAAACACTTTGAGTTATACCAGGAACATCGTGTATCAGATTGAGGTGTGGGTAATTATTACATGTCATAAATTACTTATGGATAATTTCTTAAAGTATTAACACAATATGAATTCGTTTTATTTTTTTAGTAGGTCAATTGTCTTTTTTACTAAAATTGATGTTAATTTTAAATAAAAAGACGCATTTGGAGTCATACCAGTCAAAATGTGCATCAAATTGAGGTAAGGATGATTTATACACATCTAAAATGACTTATATATCATTTTAATAAAGTATTAAAACAATAAAAATGTGTTTTATCAGTTTTGAGTATGTTACTTTTCTTTTTAACCGAGATTTCATTTTAAATAAGAAACATACACTTTAAATAATACCGGTCATATCGTGCATCAGTTTGACGTGTGACCAATTATTACATGTAAAAAATGAATTTTGAAATTTTTTAATAAATTATCAAGATAATACAAGCATGTTTTCTTGGTTTTTAGTGAGTGGCACTTTTTGAACTAAAATACTGATTTTAAACTGATAACGAACACTTTGAGTTATACTGGGAACATAGTGTATCTAATTGAGTTGTAGATGATTACTACACATAAAAAATGACTTATGGATAATTTTTATAATGTATAAAAAAATCTAAATTCATTTTCTTAGTTTTGAGTATGTAAGTTATCTTTTTTACTAAAATCATTGTCAATTTTAAATAAAAAATTCAATTGGAGTCATACTGGTCACATCATTTATCATTTTGAGGTGAGAATGATTCCTACACATCTTAAATGAATTATGGATCATTATACTAATGTATCAAAACAATCCCAATGAATTGTCTTAGTTTTGAGTATGTCACTTGTTTTTTTATTAAAATGTCATTTTAAACTGAAAACACACTTTGAGTCATACTATTCATATCATGTGTTGGTTTTATGTGAGGATGATTACTACACATAAAAAATAACTTATTAATAATTTTCCTAAATTAAAAAGTAATTTTGAGAACATTTTTCTAGTTTTCAGTGAGTAAAACTTTTTGAACTAAAATTTCCATTTTAAACTAATAACAGAAACTTTGAGTTATACGAGTAACATCGTGTATTAGATTGAGGCATGAATTATTCATAAATGTAAAAAATTACTTATGGATAATTTTACTAAATTATTAAAATAATACTAATGTGTTTCTCAGTTTTGAGTAGGTCAGTTGTCTTTTTACTAAAATTGATGTCATTTTTAAATTAAAAGACACACTTGGAGTCATACCAGCCACACTCTGCATCAGATTGAGGTTCATATATTTAATACACATCCAAAATTACTTATAGATAATTTTACTAAATTATAAAAAAATAAAAATGATTTTGATCAGTTTTGAGTACGTCACTTGTCTTTTTTACTAAAATTTCATTTTAAACTAGAAAAAAACACTTTGACTCATACTAGTAATATCATGTATCTATTTTACATGATAATAATTCCTATATATCATAAATTACTTATGAATCATTTTAATAAATTATCAAGACAATTTGAGTGAGTTTTTTAAGTTTTTAGTGAGTAACACTTTTTGAACTAAAATATTGATTTTAAACTGATAGTAGACACTTTGAGTCATACCGGGAACATCATGTATAAAATGAAGGAAAAGATTATTCCTACATGTCAAAAATGACTTATGGATCATTTTAATAAAGTATCAAAACAATCTGAATGTTTTGTCTTGGTTTTTAGTTTGTAAATTGTATTTTTTACTAAAATTAATGTCAATTTTAAATAAAAAAGTGCACTTGGAGTCATACCAATCATATCAAGAATCATATTGAGGTGATAATGATTTCTACATGTATAAAATGGCTTATGGATAATTTTAATAAAGTATAAAAACAGTATCAATGCATTATCTTGATTTTGAGTATGTCAGTTGTATTTTTTAATAAAAGTAATGTCAATTTTTTATAAAAAGACACAGTTGGAGTCATAATGGTCACAATGTGCATAAAATTGAGGTGATTATAATTAATACATGTCTCAAATAACTTATGGATCATTTTAATAAATTATCAAAACAATATAAATGTGTTTTCTTGGTTTTGAGTACGTCACTAGTCTTTTTTTACTAAACTGTCATTTTAAACTAGAAACACTCACTTTGAGTCATACCAGTTACATCGTGTATCAGTTTGATTGAGACTGATTCTTTAAAATCAAAAATGAATTAATTTATTTTCCTAAATTATACAGACAATCTTAGTATGTTTGCTTAATTTTTAGTGAGTGACACTTTTCAAACTAAAATATCAATTTTACACCAATAATGGATGCTTTCAGTCATACCAAGCACATAATGTATTAGATTAAGGTGAAACTGATTTTTTCATGCCAAAAATTACTTATGTATCATTTTACTAAAGTATAAAAACAATAAGAATGCATTTTATTAATTTTGAGTATGTTAGTTTTATTTTTTACTAAAATTAATGTCAATGTTTTTAAAAAAATAAGCACTTAGAGTCATACCGGTTACACCGTATGTTATACTGAGGTGAGGTTGATTCATACATATCCAAAAGTCTCAAAAAAAAATCCCAAATACCAATTTTACCATGATTTCCAATGGATTTATTTTTCAAACTTCCAAGTCTACATATTAACTTGATGTTCTTAGCTGAAAACCCATTTTTATCTAGGAAAATCGATTCAATATATAGTATTGTATTTTGAAATAAAAGTGAATGGAAATCATGGTAACATTGAAAAAATTAACATTTTATCTCTTTTATGAATTGTTGTAGATAGTTTGAATAAAAATATGACTTCCTAAAATATCTGTGTAAAAAACAAGATAAGTATTAAATAAAAATTATAAGGAAATTAACCTAAAATTAGTAGTTAAAATTATGAAAAATCTAATTAAATAAGTAATAGTAATTTACATTTTCATGATTGTTGTATGAATTTTTGACACATTTCCTTTTTAATTATTTATGTTGTAGTCTTAATGTCAAATCTCTCACGATCATGATAAGATTCAAACAAACCACCCAAACTTGAACACAATAATCCACCTGTATAAGAAAAAAATTATTATATGAGTAATAATAAAAAGAAACAAATTAAACATAAATATGAAAAAACATATGAATTCTATGGAAAATATTTTACTATGAAAACATTAAGATTACCTATGTGATTGAGCAGAGGTAGCATCATTGCTCTTTCTACAAAGGTAATGAAGAGAACTTGAAGGAAAGTGATAAATACCAATAGTTCAGGGGTGAAAAGGTTTTGAGGGAGAAAAAGTATATGGATGTTTTGGTGTTTAAAGGAATGAAATATGGACAAAAATATTATAAAATAAAGGAACTATAAAAATATGAATTCCCAAAATATCTGTGAAAAAAAGTAAACAAGTATTTAATAAAAATGATAAGGAAATTAGCTTAAAAATAGTACATAAAATGATGAAAAAATTAATTAAATAATTATTAGGAATTAAAATTCTCATGATGGTTGTATAAATTCTTAACCTATTTCCATTTTCTCATCATCTTAGTTGTATCCTTAAATTGCAATCTCTCATGATCATGAGAGGCTTCAAACAAACCACCCATCTTGAAAAAAAGAATCCACCTATATAAGAAAACAGTTATTATGTGAGTAATACTCAAAAAAAAATAAAAATAAATTAAACATAAATATGAATTAATAAAATAATTCTATGGAAAATGATTTTATTGTAAACGCATCAAGATTAACTCTATGATTGAGAAAATACATCATTGCTCTTCCTACAAAGGTAGTGGAGGGAACTTGAAGGAAAGTGATAAATGCTAATATTATAAGGGTGGAATTTTTTTGAGGGAGAAAATGTTTGTAAAAGTTTTGGTGTAGAAAGGCATGAAATATGGACATAAATCTTATAAAATAAAAAAAACTCTACATGGAATAATGAAAATTAAATCAATGTTTCATTATATAATTTTTGGAAAAATAGATAAAGTATATCATAACATTACCTTTAGATCTTACCAAAGGGTTTCCTTCATTATGGTATGTTCTTACATGGGATTGCTAACATCATCATGTGAAGAAGAATTTGTCTACATGACTAGTCAAACATTTAATTTAGATTATATTAATATAGTAGAGAACATATAATATTATGAGGAAAAATATATTATATTAAAAAACACTTTTACCTTCTCATTGAACTCTCTTTATTTTTTAAAGGTTTTAGGGATTTATTTCCTCTTTCAAGAATCCAAATTCCCTCTTTATGGTCCACTCTAACATACAAGATATTTTATACATTGGGACCCACATGAAATTATTGTGATCTCCTAATGAAAGGGTCATCCTTGATTGAATTTTCACATGAACTGAAATTTTTTTAGTCCCCAGTAGGACAATCGACCAATTATTTTCTGCCAGATATGAGGTATAAAATACATTCACTGCTTATGATTCCATTATTAATGATAGGAAAGTACCATACATATCTCAGAGGACTTGGAATCATTTTTATTATATTGATCTGTGCCACACTTAGGGAATTTTATGAGTGATTCATGGTCCTTGCAAAAAAATATTCAATCATTTGGACAAGCATATATTTTTTAGATATCATTCCCATTGAACATAATATTTGTTTAGAATCATATTTTCAACATGGTAGTTCATTTTCTTTTGGTATCATATCATTCAGTAGAACAAGTAGTTATATAAAGCTGGTGTCACTCCATCTACTGCCAAATTTCAAATTATATAACTTCAATATAGCTAAAAATGTTGTGTATTTAGTACAATCGGTATACAATGGTCTCCTAGAAAAAATATTTTATTTCTAAAACAATATTGAAAAATCATGAAGGTCATCTAAAACTACTATTTTAATTTCTTCCATGGGATCTTCATCATCACTTACAATGGTATTCATATCAAAGGATCTATAAACCACAGTATCATCCCAATCCGTGTGCACGTTCAATTTTTCCCCATTTTTATTCAAATTTTATAGATATTATCTATTATATGAATAATAAAATGTGATTAAAACTCTTTCAGACTAATTTTTCTTGAATAACAACAATGTAAACATAGACAAAGGATTTGAGAAGGGTTGTATGCATACTCTATTACAAACTTGATGAACTCATTAACTCTATATTTTAGGATTATAAGATATTCTCATATGAAAATACTTACAAGAGGGTGGGGGAGAATTTTAGTTTTAAAAAATTAGTTTAAAATAATTAAACTAATTAATCCAATGCCTCTTAAAGTAAGTTACCAGACTCATCCCTCTGTCTGATTAACAATATTATAGAATCAGAATTATAGTATGTCTCATTATATTTGAGTAAAAAAATTTAATCACTATGGATATGATTTATCATAGTATTTTTTTTTAAAATAATCATATTATTAATGAAAAAATAGATAGTTAAATATGACAATCAATATTATATTACATGTAGTAGAATTAAAACTTGTAAAAACAAGCTATAGAATAGCTATGTAAAAGTAAGAATGACTTTAAAGATATTATTAAAAAGACAAATATTTAACCTTAAGAGAAAGGTAGTCAATAACATCGACTAAATGTGTCCACTGTTTTATACATACAATAAATTCTGAATTTCCTTACAAGGAAATCCCTTAATACGATGATAAGGTTTTCTCTATCTTCATATCCCTAGAAGCCCTCGATATGATGATTAACACCGTATTCCTAGCCATGGACACCCTCGATCTGATGGATTAGATCTGTGTTACTATCCCCATAGTCCCTTGATCTGATGGATCATATTCTCTATCTTCTATCACTAGAATCCCTTTACTGTAAAAATGACTGAACAAGAGTTATAATTTAAAATGTTCTTTAAGAAACAACTATCATGACCCATACCAGAGGGGCCTATGTCGTGACTTCACAAGCCCACCTCCAATAGGTCAAGGGCTGAAGACTAGTGCTGAAAAGGAATATCACTGACATGGAAGACCATATCCTAAGTACCTACACACACACACACAAATCTCCATGCCTATACAATGTTGAAATTTAAAAACAAATGAAAAAATGCATGAATAAATCTAAATACCATTACTAGAGTATGAAAGGAAGTAAAAGAAAGTAAATAGGGTCAAATACAATCTCACCACAAAGAGTCTAAAATATAAGTCAAACTTGAATGTAAGTACTGGGACTGATGTCATAAATAATTAGGAATACACCTCAGTATTTCTGGTCACACTAAGTATCATCTGGTCTTGGTCCATCTACGACTCTGTCAAATGGTCGATCGTCTGCACAAGGCATGACATGTGTGGGTAAATACCATATAGGGGTGAGTATAATAATACTCAGTAGAACACCCCAAAACCAAAAGGCATACAAAAAAGTAAATAGAGTCAAATATACATAGGTATATGTCTACAACACATACTACAAGAATATCCAGATATAATCAACAAAGACACATGGTATAGAGGTAAGTCCCAACCATAGTATACCAGCCTAGAATTCTAGCTTGAATATTCTATGAAGCACTCATCTGGGATAAAACACTCCTAAGTCTGATAGAACTGATGAATTCTGTCTAAGAGGTACTTCTCATTGGGTCTCATATCGAGAAATAACATGCTAATAGTCCGAAGAGAATACAATAAACAAATGAGGATCACTGCAAAGGCCATGGGGTGATACCAATAAATCAACATGGATTAACCTACTAAGTATAGGATTGACTCCCATTTAGTGTTGGTCATTATGATACCAAGAACCCCCCTTAGGGAATGAAGATGAATAAAGGATCTCACTCTAGGCCTCTTGGAGGGATTCTAATGACTTTATCCAAGAAGTCATGCTGAAAGGATCACAATCCTATGAGTATGAGATGATTCCATACCAAACTTTAAGGAAAGGATAAGGGGAATGTAACATAAAGAAACATGTACAAGATATGAAGGAAAAGAGATCTAATCCATGTATAAAAGGGCACATGACATGTAGTAGGGGTTATATGCCATGTCCCTTGACCCGAGTCTTGTCCGTGTAAACGAACCATGTCATCAATCCATGTTCATGTAGTACTATGTGACATGTAGGATACCCATGTAGTCTAACCATGTTTCAGTACAGGGATTCATCCCATTTAAATGTGCATGTGTACCAGTACATGGATTAGACCATGTACTTGGTCCAGGCAGTATCCGTGTGGGGGAGTACACAACGTGCACCAACCCATGTAGTCCACCCCATGTATGTGTACTTTCCAAAGTACACATTGAGTCACTTAGGAGAGACCAAATTCTATGTGACATAGGTCAAATTCCGTGTGATACTTAACTTTATACCAAAACCCTAGCCACCTCAAAGGAGGCCCCGCATAGTGTTTAGATCCTAACTACACGTCATGCTGTTCGGGATTTTACTGAATCCTATATCTGCTCTCATGTTCAATACGACACCTTAGGAATTGGATCCAATGTTCATTTCACCATGATATATAAGATCAAAACTCTTCCAAGCCCTACCATAATCAACCAATGTGTTCCTCTATCAGATATTCTTAGAAAAATTATCAAATCATCGTTATTCATTATGCACTGAAGAACATTGAAGAATGTGAAATCAGGTATCCACCGTTATCCAAATCACTTCATCTCCATCATCACACCTCTTTCGTGTCTTGATGATCCTAAATCTATGATATGATATTTTTGATCCAAGAAATGGGTTCCCAATGATCAATTTATCATAATTAGTCGATCCACATGGAAAATGAAGAACGCCCATGACGAGCGATGAACCAGGGGAGAGAAGCACAAGAACATATAAGAGGAACAAATCTTTATCGATGTTCATGTAGATATTGATTATTTTCTATTAGAATAAAAATAGAATAATCAACAAATAAAAGATATTGTCCCATCAAAACCATGCAAAAATAACCCATACTACATAATGATTGAACAACAGATCAATCGATTCATTAATTGATTTGTGTTTATAATAGAAATCCAAAATAAGGAAGAACAAAATCAAAACAAAAACCCTACCTTGATTTGGATTGATTGATGATGAATAATGAGGTTTATCCATTGTCGTTTTCAAGGTCCTTTGAATTCATTGTGCATTGATCTCGATCCATGATTCTGTCACTGACCGTCTGATAGAATTCCCCAACATTCTCTCTAAGGGTTATCTAACATCTCTAGGGTTATGCGACTAACCCTGGGATTTCACCGCAATAGTCTATTTTAATACTATCAATCACTATGTCAATAAAATTGAAATAAAATAATTTATTCAATTATTTTATGAATTGTCATGCCCACGATGATTTTTCTAAAAATGACCTGCTTCGACTAATGTTATGTCACACCTAAGGTAAAAATCACATTCTGAACTCTATATTTCCCTCATATTTCTGACCAGGTAACCCGTTTATAATTTATTACAATTTTTTAGGAAAACTATGCATGCATGGTTTTTAATATATTTAATATACTTCAAACATTTATTGTAGGAACACTAGGCCTTGGAATCATGCGCAGTCTTAGTGTCTGGTCTAAAAAATAATCCATATAATATCAAAAAATAATACACAAAAAATTAAAGACATTACATTCTCCCCAACTTGGGGCTTTACATCCCCAAAAATCCAAAACAAGGGCTACTAGAAAAGATGAGTGTACTGAGCATGAATATTAGCCTCCCACTCCCATGTGCTCTCCTAGAGATTCCCATGATGCCACCAGACACACACTAAAGGAATCGATCGCTCATGAAGTATCCTCTCCTATAGATCCTCAATATCTACCAGGTACTCTACAAAGGTTGTTCCATATTTAATGTCTAGATTTCCCTAGTCGATAACATGTGATGGGTAATGTACGTACCTCCTCAGTTGTGACACATAAAATATTTCATGTACCTAGTCTGGCTATGAATGCAGAGCTAAGAAGTATACCATCTTTCCAACTCTATGCAGTATCTGGAAAGGTCCAATGAACCTCAGAGATAGATTACATCCCTATACAAATATCCATAATCCATTTCATGGTGAAACCCACAGGAACACATGGTCTCCTTTCTTTAAATCCAAATACCTTCTCCATAAATCAACATAAGACTTCTGACAGCTCTGTGCAGTATTCATCCAATACTAGATGATCTACACCTTCTCTATTGTAGATCAAAAAAACTCTAAGCCCATGAGTGATGGATATCCTAGGTTATTCTAGAAAAGTGGTGACATATAGGTCCCCCATTCAAATCCTCAAATGTTTCCATACCGATGGTGGAATGGTATCTGTTGTTGTACACAAACTCCACCAGTGGTATATGATCCTACCAACTATGACAACAATCTAACATGAAAGGTTTCATCATGTACTCTAGAACCTTAATGGTCTAGTCATTCTGGCCATCAGTTTGGGGATGAAATGCTATGGTCAAGCATAACTGAGTCCCAAGATCCTTCTATAATCCTTTCCACAATCGAGATGTGAAGTGAGCACCACTTTCAGAGATGATTTTAGATGGAACTCCATGGAGTTTGACTATCTCCTAAACATAGAGGTATCCCAATATCTCTACTGAACTCTTCTATTAGATGGATTAGAAGTTGGACGACTTGGTGATCCAATCTATGATCACCCATATGGAAACATGTCCCCTAGATGTACGTGGTAAGACCATCAAAAATTACATAGATATCCCATCCCACTTCCATTATAGAACCTCAAGGGGTTGAGCTAAACCCATCAAAACTTGGTGCTCAGACTTCACTTGATGACAAGTAAGGCATCGAGATACAAACTCAGAAGCTCTTTTCTTCATCCTTAGCCACCAAAAATGACATCAAATTACCTATTACAACTTTTCCACACTTGGATGTACCTCTAATGGAGATGTATAAAAATATCTCAGAACCTCCTCCTGAAACATCACTTGTACCATCGTGCATCCTCTAAAAAGAACGACATGGTCCCAACCTTTATAAAATCCATCAGGATAATGTCAAGTGGATATATTAGCATGTAGGGTCTTGAAGTTGGTATCCCAAATTTGTTCCTCCCTGACTCACTACAAGAGAAGAGGGGTAACAAGCATCGATTAGAGGTAAGCTGATTCATCTCCATCCACAAAAGATAACTGCAATGAGGCCAAATACTCTGATGCATTGTTCAATAACTATGAATAATATCTCCTGATGAGATAATATAATACTAAATTCCCCTTCTCAGAAGTATAGAAAATTTTTAAGTCATAATCCTTGAGGAATTATAGCCATCTCCTCTGTCTTAAGTTGAGATCCTTATTAGAGAAGATATACTTAATACTCTTGTGATCATAGTAGATGATAAAACTATCTCCCATCGGTAGTTTCACCACATATTCAAATAGAATACTACTTCTACTAGATCAAGACCATGATTCATGTAGTTATTCTCATGTGGTATCAACTGGCATGAACCATAGGCAATCACCGCTTGCCTCTACATCAGAACACAACCAATACCAGTTTCTAATGCATCACAGATCACCAAGTACTCAACACCCTCCTTTAAAAATATCAATATAGGAGTTCTTGTAAAACTCAGTATCAAGTGTAGAAAAGACTGTTGGGACCTCTCTTCCCACACTAAAGGCTTCCCCTTTTGAGTTAAAGCTACCATGGGTGCTGATATCCTAGAGAAATCGGGTATGAATATCTGGCAATAGCCTACTAGCCCAAGGAAGCTCTGCATCTCCATTACACTTTTCGGTGGATCCCAAGCTAACACTGCCTTGACCTTGGCCAGGTATACAACCACTCCATATTCTGAGATAACATGTCCCCCGAGGTGTAACTCTTAAATCTAGAACTAGAACTTAGAGAGCTTTCCGTAAAGATAGTTCTCTCAAAGTACATCCAGAACCATCCTCAAGTGTCTCATGTGCTCCTCCTAAAACACCAAGTACATAATGATATCATCGATGAAGACTACCATTAAACGATCTAAGTAAGGCTGAAATATCTAGTTCATGAGTCCCATGAACACTATTGGGGCGTTTTCATGCCAAAGGGAACCGCCATATTATCATAGTGACCGTAGAGACATTCGAATTCCGTCTTCGGTATATCCTCATCCAGCAATCATAACTAGTGATATCTTGACCTAAGGTCAGCCTGTGCCCCTCTTAACTAATCAAAGAGATCATTAATCATCAACAATATATAGTTATTCTTTAGGGTCACATGGTTCAAGAACTAGTAGTCCAAACACAACCTAAAGATCCCATCTTCCTTCTTGTAAAAACAAAACTGGGGATTTCTAGGGTAAAATGCTAGTTTTAACAAATCCATTCCTCTAAAATTCCTAAAAATCCACCCTCATCTCATGAAGGTCTACGTAATCCATCCAATATGATGGCACATAAATCAGTGTTGTCTAGGGGATTAGATAAATGAATAAGTATATCTCTCAGTGGGGAGGTAAACCTGGAACATCCTTGAGGAAGATGTCCTCATACTCCATCACTATTAAAGGAAACTGAGAAATCATAACATCCAATACACCAAGGGCCAGACTGGACAACTGATGAGTAATCGACTACACCCTCCTATGCATGAGTCTATCCTTCACTTCATGGGTCTCCTTTTCATTGACAAAGGAAAAAATGGTTCCATCACTGTGGACACACTGCATACTTCTAAAAAAATATTCAATATAGGCATGAACTATAGATAACTATTCTAATCCAATAATGACATTGCAAGGTCTCGATACTGCATCTAAGAGATTCTAACAGAAACTCTTACCTCCAAGTGCCTGGTCACATCTACAACATAAGTTTATAATCACTAAATCATCTCTAGTAGAAGTCTCCAAGCATAAGGGTCTATCCAAGGGCTCAACTACAACCTCTAAGTCTCGTACAAGGTATGTGGAATGAATGAAATGACTAACACATATGTCTATCAGTACTGTAGATAAGGTAGGAAAGACATATATCATACCTTGAATCATTCCCATAGCCTCTAGGTCATAAGCATCAACCACCTATAGCTATCCCCACCCCTGTTACCCAGATCCTTGAGCCTAGTGTGGAACACATGGGGGTGGTGGTGGTAACAAGTCAAAATATCAACCCCCTCCTAATTCTCTTCTTTATACTCTTCTATGTATGAAACCCTATGAAATCGCCTGCTCTTATAATTTTCTCTACCTTAGAGTCCCATCTATGGCCTCTCTGTCAGCTGTACGGTGGGTCAGAAAATCTTAGGTGATATGTCCCCTACCATCTAATGAGTAACACCACCTTTCTTTGGGCTGAATGGACCCACACTGTGATCCCAGGACCACATATCCTCTATCTTGGGACCTCATCCTAAAACTTTTCATATGTCTGGGTCCGTAAGACAGTCATCGTCTCCCTGCTTCTGACGTCTCTACTATTGGTTTCCCACTACTAACAACCACCAAATTTATCTTCTCATATAAGAAAATCTAAACCACAAAAGCTCGATATAACACCCAAGAATATGTAATAATTCATAGATGGATAACATTGGATCCTATGTATCTACGAGGACCTCATTTGAAGGTCAGATCTTCGAATAAATAATTGCAAACCATATTCATAGAGTACTTGGAGAGGCTGTTAAACCTCGACAAATACTCATCTACTATCGGGCTACCCTATTGGATCTGCAGAAGCTCCTGGATATGTACATATCTCAATGTAGCTGGTGAAAAATACTCTATAAAAAGGTGATCAAATTATGTTTAATAAAGAGTCACCTCATTATAATAATGGTTAACCAAACCACACTATTTCCCTTTTGATCCATGAAGAAGGCTCGTGAACAGGACTAACATCTAATCTACTAGTGTACTGACTATAAATAAAACTTAGGTCATGATGCACTACTATGAATAGGGAATTTCCACATATTTTAGTATCTTTAAATTTGTTGTGTAAATTTATTTTCATGATTTTTACAATTTAAATATGCATTGATAGGTATTTTAGTCACTAAGAAAAGAAAATTGAATACATTGAATTAATCGGTGATTCAGATGGAAATCAGAGGCTTTTGGACCCTTTTTCCATGACGTATGCTACTGTGGAGTCACCCAGGAAGAGAATTCAGACCTGAAGGCCAGGTGATCCCTGATTTTTCAAGGAAGAGACACCCCACAAGATCTCCTCATGGTTTGACGAACCATTCAAATTCCCAAAAAATTGTGCGGGGTGTGCATTTTTGGAGGCAGAGGCACCCCGCACGGTCTCCACACAGTTAGTCCAAATTTACAACCCAACCCTGTAACCATGTGTGGTTTGTAATTTTTGGGATAGAGCCCATGCACATAGGCTCTACATGGTTATTCAAACCGTGTGTCCCAACCCAGTTGATTGTGTGATATATTTTTGGTGGAAAGAACCTTGCACATGGTTGGTTCACAGTTAATCTAACCGTGTGCCTAACCATGAGGTAGTCAACATCTCCCTACCTAATCCTATATAACCTCCTACCCAACCTCTAAACTAGGATCTGGACCCCTAACCACCCTAGGACAAGTGGGAGATGACCAATAATAGTGAGTAGGACACATGGGAGGGATGAGTCATCAGGAGGACACAATTCTTGGGAGAGGGAGATCTTGAAACTCATTCTAGGAAAATTTTTAGAGTTTTTCTCTTGTAATCATCATTTTTCTCTTTTTTATTTCCACTATAATGAACTCTTTAGGTATTACATGTTTTTTATCATTTACTCCATGTGTAGATAAATTCTCCATGTGTTGGGGTTGTTGACGAATGTGGGTTCATTAATCGATCAATTTTCTTATCTTCATGTTGTTCATATTTCTCAAATAATTCCCTTGATACTTGTTGATGAATCTCACTAAAAACCCCATATCATACCAAGAACAGAGTTTCCAGAAATCCTTATGGGAATTAAAACAAGTACATTCATGATCATTGGGTGTATTTGTCATCATGGAATGGTTGATCTTTAATAAAAATTAATAAGAATCAAATTCCAGACCAATGAATTGGTATCTATTGATTTAATCAGAAATAACTGGGCCAAGGGGGTTCCGACACATTTAAAACTGAGAAATGTGAGTTATTATAAATTAAACAACATAATAGGAAAAGAGATTCTTGACAAACTGCACAAAAAATCACACCCCAGACACATTTTTATCATATAGCATCAAAAGTTAGTTTAAGTGTTTTTTTCTTCTTAATATTAATTAGGTGTGAATTGAAAGAGTTTAATTACTAGAACTTTTGAAAACAATTGACACAAACAACAAACATCATTTTTAAAATTTGGTACCTTCACTTAATTAATCACAAATCAAGTAACACGACACCTTAACTATCCCTATGAATCGACCCCATACTTATGCTATACTAGTGGTAAGAAAGGGAATTTCAATTTGGGTTACTAGAATAAACACTTTGAATGAGACAACATCAAATTCTGGCACTGTTTCTGGGGAGCTAAGTTAACGGTGTTTTGGAAAATTGAGTTGTATTAACTAAGTAAAAATAAAAATAAAAAATTATGAAAATTCTATTCTTGACCGCATTTCTATTTTAATTATTTTTGGTTTTTCCCTTTTACATGTTGTGTGTTATTTGGTGTTGTGCAAGACCATAGGTATATGAGTGGCTGGGTCATGCATTCTAAGAGTTTAGTGCAATCATAAATACTTCCCCTTGATTCAAAAATCAAACGAACTTTTTCCAAGAGACATCAATCACTTATGGGAGAGAACAACCAAAACACCCCCATAGAGAATTTGGAAGAAGAAGAACCAGATACTATCCAAAGAGTTGGGAAACTGTTTGTACTTGATGGGAACCAAAAATTGACTATCGAGGATAAGAAAAACCAAAATAAATTGACCAATTTTATGGATTATGCACCACATAACCAGAAACGACCACTTGTTCTATTTATTCCGGGGTTTGGATTGCCTCAGCCATGACAAGAAATTCTCAAGATCCACAAACGTACTTACCTACGAATCAGCTATGGTATTTCCCATATGAGCAATGGTTTATACCCCCATTTCCTCAATAATAGTTACCTCCGTGCCATACTCTTATGGATTATAGGATTCCTTCCATCTATGGAGTGGATACCGGTATTGTCAGAACACCAGTGCAAGACCATAATTTTGAGATCATGCCAGCTACCATACATCTCATCAGAAATATGGTTCAGTTTGGAGGTTTACCAAGTGAAGAACTCAATAACCATCTATCTAAATTTTTGGAAATCTGTGATACATTTCATTACCATGGAGTGTCCAAGGATTCCCTTCATCTTTGCTTGTTTCCCTTCTCACTAAGGGATAAATCAAATGATTGGATTAAAGGATTGCCTAAATTCCCTATCCTCACCTGGGAGGCATTGGATCAAGCATTTTCTTCCCAGTATTTTCCTCCCTCCAAGATGGTCACATTATAGAATGAAATTCATAACTTTCACTAGCATGAGTCGGAGTCACTATATGGATCTTGGGATCACTTCAAGGAAATGTTGAGAAAATTCTCTCATCATGGCCTTCCATTGTGGATATAAGTCCCAAATTTTTATGGAAGTATTAACATAAACACCAAATTCATGGTAGACGTAGTGGTTAGAGGTAATATTATAAGAAAATCTCTAAAGGAACTCTTTGAATTGTTGAAAGATATGTTAGTGAATATATTTCAATGGAATTCGGAGCCGAGAACTCATAAGAGAGGCATGCACAACATTGATTCCACTATGATTATTTCCACCCAACTTGATGCCGTTTCATAGAAAATTGATGCATTGAATCTAAAAACCACATCACAAGTTCAAGATGTTAATCACCCTATATCCAACAAATGTGTTGACAAAAATGTTATGGAATAATGCCCTAAGACAAGTGTTAGTCCTTCTACTAGTGAAGTGAATTATGTTTCATAAAAACGAGGTCCAAACATTCAACCCTCAATACCAAAACCTGACTTGGAAAGATAACACAATCATGGGATGGGGAAAACGACAAAAAAATCCTCAACCCCAACCATAGAGGCCACCTGGTTATGGTGAACAGTTATTTCAAAATCCTTATCCCATGCAACAATAGAGAAATCAGTTTCAGTAAATAACCTTCCAACAACAAGGGAATCAAAACCCTCATCCAACGCAACTACCGAGGTAGCCACAACCTCAACCAACTACACAACAAATCTAGTAAGAACCCCAATCAAGTATGGAACAAATGATGTCAAAATTCATTACAACCACTAAGACAAGATTTTAGAATGAGGAGGCATCTATTAGAATCCTTGAAAATCAGATTAGGAAGCTTTCTAATCAACTCTCTTTAACGCATCCCAGTAAATTATCAGGTAATCCTGAAAAGAATCCACAGGAGGAGGTTAATGATGTCACTTTACAGAGTGAGAAGGAACTCCCCTAAAATGTAACTATAAATAAAGGTGAAGATAAAAATCTAGATCAAAATGCACCCTCTTCATATAGATAATCTAAAGTTGAAGAGACTCCCTCATCTTATGGATTATCAAAAGAAAAGGAATCCCCATTGGGTAAAGGAAAAGAGGTGGTCAAACCTTATGAACACACATTTCCATTTCCTAAATTAATTAAGCAGAGGAGGTTGGATAAGCATTTTGGAAAATTCAAGGAGGTGTTTCAGAAACTTCACATTAATATTCCTTTTGAAGAGGCATTAACTCAAATGACAACCTAAATTAAGTTCATGAAGGAAATACCCTAAAACTAGAAGAATATGGAAGATTTTAGAACCATTACCCTCACTAAGGAATGCTCATAGGTGGTTCAACATTCTCTTTCTCCAAAACTCTATGATCCTGGAAGTTTCATAATACATTGTACAATCGTATTATGTGAATTTGGAAAGGCACTTTTTAATTTAGGGCCTAATGTCAACTTGATACCCTTTGGAGTCTTTGATGCACTATTGTTTATAGTGAATTTCCGCTTATTTTAGTACTTGGAAAGTGGTTGTGTGAATTGATTTTCATGATTTTAACATTTTAAATATGCATTGATAGGTATTTTAGTCACTAAGGAAAGAAAATTAAATACATTTCATTACTGGGTGATTCGAATGGAAATCAGAGGTTTATGGACCATCTTTTCCATGATGTATGCTATTGCGGAGTCACCTAAGCTGAGAATTATGACCTGAAGGCCAAAAGGTCCATGATTTTTTAAGGTAGAGGCACCCTACACAGTCTCTCAAGGGTTTGAAAAACCATACATATTCCCAATAAATCATGCGGGGTGTGCATTTTTGAGGTAGAGGCACCTCGCATGGTTAGTCCAACCATGCGAATCGACCCTCTAACCATGTGAGGTTTGGAATTTTTGGGATAGAGACCATGTGCATGGGTGCCGCTAGGTTAGTCAAACCGTGAAACCCTACCCAATTCCCCATGCACTATATTTTTAGTGGATAGAACCATGTGAACGGTTGGCACACAGTTAATCTAACCGTACGTTGTAACCATGCAGTAGTCAAAAGACCCTACCTACTCTTATCTACACTCCTACCCATCCTCTGATCTAGGATTTGGACCCCTAACCACCCTAGTACAAGTTGGGTATGACCAATAATAGTGATGAGGACACTTGGCAAAGAGGGGATCATCATGAGGACACAATTATTGAGAGAAGGAGAGCTTGAAACCCATTATAGGAAAAATTTTGGTATTTTTATCTTGTAATCTTCAGTTTTCTATTTTTCATATCTGTTTTAATGAACAATTTAGGCGTTACAAGTATTTTTCATCTTTTACTCTATGTGTAGCTAAATTCTCCATGTGTTGTGGCTGTGGATGAATGTGGGTTTGTTAATTGATAAATTTTCTTATGTTCATGTTGTTCATATTTCTCACATAGTTACTTTGATAATTATTGCTAAATATCACTAAAAACCCCATATTAGACCAAGAATATAGTTTCCAGGGATCCTCAGGGGAATTACATTGGGTGAATTTTTCATCTTAGAAGGGCCTATCTTTAATAAAAATTAATAAGAATCAAATTCTCGACCAATGAATTGGTCTCTATTGATTTAATTAGAACTCACTAGGCCAAGGGGGTTCTGAAAAGCTTAAAACCTAGAAATGTGAGTTATTATGAACAAATCAACACAATAGGTAAGGATATTATTAATGAACTACCCAAAAATTCATAGCTCTAATTTTTTTTATCATATAATATCAAAAGTCAGTTTAAGTTTCATTATGTTCCTAAGATTAATTAGCTACGAATTGGAAGAGTTTAATTACTCTCCCTTTTGATAAGAATTACCACAAACAATAAACATCTTTTTTAAAATTCGATACCTTCACTTAATTAATCACAAATAAAACAGCACGAAACCTTAACTCTCCCTGTGGATCAACCCCATACTTATGCTATACTAGTAGTAAGAAAGGGAATTTCAAATTGGGCTTCCAGAATAAACACTTTGACTGAGATGAAATCAAATTATGGCACCATTTATAGGTAATTAAGTTAATAATGTTTTAGTAAATTGAGTTGTATTAACTAAGTGAAAAAAATCAAAAAATCAAAAATTTCTATTATTGACCTCATTTCTATTTTAATTATTTTTGGTTTTTCCATTTTACATTTGGTGTGTTTTTTGGTTTTGTGTAGGACCATAGGTATATGAGTGGCCGGGTAATGATTTCCAAGAGTGGCGAGTAATTGTAAATACTTTTTATAGATCTGGAATTTGAATAAACTTTGTCCAGGCGACATCGGTCACTTATGGGAGAGCACAACCAAAACACCCCCATGACGAATTTGGAAGAAGAATAACCAGCTGCTATCCAAAGAGTTGGGAGGCCATTTTTACTTGATGGGAACCAACAATTGGCTACTGAGGATAAGAAAAACTATAATCAATTGGCTAATTTTATGGAGTATGTGACACAAAACCAGCAAGGAACACCGGTTAAGTTTATGCCTAGGTTTGGATAGCCTTAGTTGCGACAATACATTCCACAAGATCCATAGCCGTACATACCTCTGAATCAGCAGTGGTATTTCCCAGAGGAGTAGAATTTTATACCCCCATTTCCCCATGAACAATTACCTCTATTCCATACTCTTATAGAGTATGAGATACTTTCCATCCATGGAGAGGATACCAGTTTTGTTAGAACACCAGTGCAAGCCCATCATTTTGAGATCAAGTCGAACATCATGCAGTTCATCCAAAATATGATTCAGTTTGGTGGTTTACCAAGTGAAGACCCCAATGCCCATCTATCCAACTTTTTGGAAATTTGTGATACATTTTTTTACCATGGAGTATCCGAGGATTCCATTCATCTTCACTTATTTCCCTTCTCACTTATGGATAAAGAAGAGGATTTGATTAAAGGATTGCCTCAATGTTCCATCCTCACCTAGGAGGCATAGGCCGAATAATTTTTTTCGCAGTATTTTCCTCCCTCAAATATCGTCAAATTGTGGATGAAATTCATAACTTATAGAAGCATGAGTCGGAGTCACTACATGAGTCTTGGGAGTTATTTAAGGAAATGTTGAGAAAAATACCTCATTATGGCCTTCCGTTGTGGATGCAAGTCCAAACATTTTATGGAGGTCTTACCACGAACACCAAATCTGTGGTAGATGTAGTGGATGAAGGTAAAATTATGAGAAAATATCTAGAGGAATTATTTTAATTGTTGGAATATATGTCAACGAATATATTTCAATGGAATTATGAGTGGGGAACTCAGAAGAGAGGCATGCATAATATGGATGCCACTACAATGCTTTCCGCCCAACATTGATGCCACTATGCACATTAGTGCCTCAAAACCCCCCACACTAGGAAATTCACTATGAATAGTACTTCTGTGCACTGACGATAGTGGATGATCACTTGGACTATATAGAAAGTGGCATGGGATATTGCTATATCACTGATGACCCTGTTTTCATAGATATTAAACCCGAATAAGAACTAGAAGAGCTGCAAATTATCGTAGGCTAGGGCAGTCATTATTGGAAGTGATTAGTGATTCCAGATATCCTAGAGTAGGCTGAGGTCAAAATGATTGTGCCTTCAGTTCTTAAATCCCCACAGATCGAGTTGAAACCTCTCCCCTATTCTTTAAAATATGGGTACTTGGGAGATGAAAACACTCTATCAGTAATCCTCAATGCATCACTCACAAAATATCAAGAAGATGCACTCTTACAAGTTCTTTGGATAAGAAAATAGGCCATTGGTTGGATGGTTACTAATCTTAAGGGAATTAGCCCCACTATTTTTACACATAAGGTGTTGCTTGAGGAAGGAGAAAATCACTCTCGAAAACCACCGTGATGGCTAAAACCTATAACGAAGAAGGTAGTGAAGTAGGAAGTGATCAAGTTATTTGATTTTGGAATCATCTACCCAATTTCTGAGAGCCCATGGGTGAGTCCATTGCAAGTGGTTCCCCAAAAACGAGGAATCACTATTATTTCCAATGAGAAGAATGAACTCATCCCAACAATAATAGTTATGGGATGGAGAGTTTGTGTAGACTATCAAAATCTCAATGATTCCACAATTAAGGTCACTTCCCACTTCCGTTTATGGATCAAATATTGGAGAGATTGGTGAGGCATGAGTTATACTGCTTTTTAGATGGTTATTCTAGATATAACCAAATCTATATTTCTCTTGAAGACCAAGATAAGAGTACTTTAACATGCTCTTATTGAAATTTTTCTTATTGAAGGATACCTTTAGGAATGTTCAATTCTCCAACCACATTTTAGCAATGAATGTTAGAAATATTCCATGACATGATGGAGAATATTTTAGAAGTCTTCATGAGCGATTTCTCAATGTATAGAAAATCATTCAACACCTGTTTGAAAAATTTGGAATTAATACTTGAACGCTACGAGCACACCAATATGGTTTTGAACTGGGAGAAGTCTTACTTTATGGTAAAAAATGACACAATCTTAGGCCACTAGATTTCCATGAAATGAATTGAAGTTAACCTGGCCAAGATTGAAGTAATTTCACAGTTGTCCATTCCAACTTCTGTCCGATACATCCAGAGTTTTCTAGGACATGAAGGTTTTTATAGATGATTCATTTGTGACTTCTCAAAAATAGCTTACCCATTGATAAATCTCATTTTGAAGGATTTTGTCTTTGAATTTGATGAAACATGTACTGCAACCTTCCATATTCTGAAGCAAATATTTTTAGAGGCTCCAATCATGATTACTCTGAATTGATAGGAACAATTTTATATTATGTGCGGCATAAGTGATTATGCGGTGGAGGAAGTACTCTAACAATGGATAAATCATATCTTCAGACTAATTTATTATGTAATTTGAGTGTTGAATGAATCTCAAATTAACTAAACCACTACTAAGAAGGAGATGTTGGTGGGGGTATTTTCTTTCGACAGATTCCGATCATATTTTGTGCTATCCAAAGTAGTTGTTTATACCGATCATGGGGAACTTAAATATTTTTTGAATAAGAAGGATGTAAAGATGTGGATCATTCGTTGGGTACTTCTAATCCAATAATTTGACTTAAAAATCCATGAAAATAAAGAAGTGAGAATATAGTCACTGGTCATCTGTCCTGCTTGGAATTGACTTATTTGGAAAGAGAGGATGATAGATAAATCAAGGAAGACTTATCAAATTAGCATATTTTCTTAGTTGGAGTTACACCTCACCCATGGCATGCCGACATTTCCAACTACTTGGTTATGGGAGTGGTTCATCCTGATCTTGCTTTCCAACAAAATAAATGATTTCTGTCTAAAGTAAAAAAAGATATTTTTTGGAGGACCCACTGATCTTACACTCATGCAGAGATAGGTTGATTCATCCATGTGTCTCGGATGAAGAAATTACTGAAATTCTTGAGTTTTTTCATTCTTCCCTAGCTAGTGGGGATCACAGGCCCAACCAAACAATATTAAAGGTTCTAAAATCTGGTTTTTTCTGGACCACCATGCACAAGGATGCCTGATATTTTGTAGCATGTTATGATAGGTGCTAGAGAATAGGTAACATGGGTGCTGACCCAAAATTCCTCAACACCCCATCATTGAGGTTGATGTCTTCAACATGTGGGGTATTGATTTAATGGGGCTATTTTCCCATCTTATGGGAACTCATATATTCTGGTTTGTGTGGATTATGTATTCAAATGGGTGGAATCTATTTCCATGACACATAAAACAATGAAGGTCATCGTTTCCTTCTTGAAGAAGAATATTTTCAGCAGATTCAGTGTTCCATGGGTTCTGATCAGTGATATAGAGACCCATTTTGACAATTCCTTGATGTGAAATGTGCTCACAAAAAACAGAGTTAGGTATATCATGGGGATACCTTACCATCCCCAGTCCAGTGGCCAAGTGGAGGTCTCAAATTAAGAAATAAAGAAGATACTTGAGAAAACTATGGGCGCTTCAAGGAAGGATTGGTCAAAGAAGCTTGATGATGCTTTATGGGTATATAGGACCACCTTAAAGACACTACTGGGTATGTCTGAATTCCATTTAATCTATGGAAAACCATGTCATTACTAGTGGAACTTGAATATAAGGCCTATTGGGTTGTGAAGGACATGAATTATGTGCTAAAGGCCATATAAGTAAAATGGAAATTTCAATTTATGGAGCTCGATTAAATCCAGTGGGAGGCCTATGAGAATTCTAGGATATATAAAGAGAAGAAAAAGGTGATTCATAACCACATGATATCCCGAAAATACTTCCATCCCGACGATGAGGTATTGATTTTTAACTCTTGATTGTGATTGTTTCCAGGGAAGCTGAAGTCCCGGTGGTCTGGGCCCTTTAAAGTTATCAAAGTCTTCCACCATGGTGAGGTGGATGTTTTTGGAGCCGGTAGTCAAACATTCAAGGTGAATGAGTAGCATCTCAAACCTTAACTTCTCATGGAAAAAATGGTGGGAACAATCTCCACCATGCAATTTGGGTAGTCAGAAGCCCTGGTATGTCGATCTTGAGACTATAAATGTAGCACTGACTAGGAGGTAACTCGGTATTTTGAAAAACTTTTCTTAAAAATATTTGTTTGTTTGGGTGTGTTTAGGGATGCATGATAGTATGTTTTTCATTGATTGTATGTTTTTTTATAAAATCACTACAATAAGAGAGATATATTATTTAATTTTTATAATGTAATACTGGTAATCTCTTAGGAAAAATCTCAAATTATCTTTTATACTTCGTGGGGGAACAATAGATTTTAATTTTTAAAGGTTGTATTGAGTTCAAAAGAGAGAAAGTTTCAAAACATTTTCAAACAGAACCAACAGTATGGTTGGTGCATGGTTTAAAAAACTGTGTTCCGTAACCGTGCGCTTTGAATATCCCATTCCAATGGCCAACTTCTCGATGAGTGCATGGTTTTTGAAACCGTTCACTGAAATTGTGCTGCCACTTAAACCCCCAACATTTCTTAAAAACCCAAAAATCTCTCAACTACCCAAATCATGTGTTTCTTCCTTCTTCCCATGTGCCATGTCCTCCTCCTCCTCCTCTTCATATCCTTCAATCCTTGCTTCTCCCTTCCACCTGATATTCCACCGAGGTAAGCATTCTCTCCCTCTTTCTTATCCTTTTCTTATCTTATTCATCTCTTATCTCTCTTTTCTCCCTTGGGTTCGGATAGACCTTTCCTTTCCCCCCCATTTTCTTTTCTTTTCCTCTTCTTTTTGGATTCACTTTCTTCTCTATTCCCATTTTTTTTCACTGATTCATTGTCACAAAAAATTACAATAAAGAATTTCTCATCAATCCTTAATTCCAATATTGAATTTTCCATATTTGAGATTTGCCATTGGTTTTTTATGTTTTTTCATATTATTTATTAAATTTTCTATCTCTTCTTGTTGTAAATTGTGAAATTTTGTTGTGTTAACTCCACTTCCTATAGGTTCCAAAACACAAACCCATAATATCCTCCTCAAAGAAAGATTGCTCTTCCAGTTCAGCCTATGCCCATGGTCCCCACTTTAAATTCAGTAAAAAGGAAGATAGTTTGAGATATAAGAAATTGGTAATTAGGGAGGTCAATAACCCTCACAAATTTTCACATGAAAATATTAAGGAATTGATAATTTTTAAAGAACTAAAATAGTTCATAGCCCGAGGAAACCTTACCAGAGCCCTTTCCGTTCACCAACCCACATTCAAGGAGCTAGTTTTGGAGTTAGAAGCAACCGTCCAGTGCTGTGATCAGTACAATGAAGATATGAAAGGCTATTTGAACGAGGCAGAAGGTGATGTCACATTCCTTCTAATGAACAAATGATTCAGTTTTTTCCTTAGTAAGTTTTCCATGTTCATTGGAATTTATGATTGTGAATTTGTGGAAATTATCACCTTTTCAAAGGCACCCCTTGAATGGGACCCCAAAAATTCCCGATCCATCTGGGAAACCATTTCCCAACCTAGAGATTCATATGTTCCCCAAACATCTAAGTCAACCTAACTACTTAATCCCATTCATCAAATTTTTCATCATATTGTTACCACATGCTTCACAGCTTGGTCTGATAGTTAGTGAAATGTTAGTAATCTGGATTTGTTCATCATCCACTCCATGATCACTAGTGTCAAGGTTAACCTTTCATTCCTCTTTTCACAATACCTGAAGACTATGTTTTCTAAACCAAATGGGGATATATTTTCTAACCCATTTATTACCCTATTGATGGATATATTGGATATTTAATTTGATGAGACAAAATTAATGGAGCTTCCACCGACCCCTTTCTTTGACATTACCCTCATCCGGCATATGTGGATTCCCAAGTATGATGGAACTAGGTATCAGTTTCATAGACATACCATGGATTCCCCAGCTAAACCCCAACATAAGAGCATAAGGAAGAGGAACCTCCCATTTCACCTATTACCTCCCACCACTCCTCTTCCCAAGCTAAAACATTTCCCCCCACCGCCCCCACTTATATGAGCCCACCCAATTTCCCACCCAATTACTTATACCATAACCTACAAAGAACCCCATATACCAACCCAAAAATCTTTTTTTAAGTGGAATCATGAGCAGTATCAGACGTTCCACTAGAATTTAGAAAAAACTAGGCTGGAGGTGGAAGGGCTCCACCTGGCCAATCTTCAACCTCCTGATCTCTACGTGGTCATTCCCAACTATACTCCCTCCTATTACATGTATGTATATGCACAATTATATCCTGATACTTCTTGGGGATCCTCATTAATGGGAAGTCCCTCCACCACCTCTTCTCCCACTAAAGGGATAGACACCACTCTGCCTACCACCGACCCCGCCTGGGATGAAGCCGCTCATGCACAGGTTTTGAATCCGTATAATCCCTCTATGGGATGGTACTGATGATGTTTTTTTGTTATTATTTTTGTCCACATATCATGTGTGACTTTGTTAAAATCTATTTTCCAATATTGTGATTAATTTTCATTGTGTGATTGTGTATTTTTTTAGTTTCCCCTATTGCTTCTTTTTTTTATTTCTTCACTTATCTAGTTTTCTTGTTTAGTTAACAAGTGACTCACTCTTTCCAGCTTGACAACACTCTTCTACTTGGTGGGATCTCACACAACAATTATTTTCATCTCATTTCCATCTTTCCAAGGGATTTTTCTAGTTCTCAATTTTTCCTTTCATTTATTTTTCTCCCTCCCCTTGCCTGCATACCCTTCCCACCCTTCCCCACCTTACTACCTTTACGGGGGACAATGGTCAGTTTTAAGTGTGGGGGATGGGACCCACATGTGGAACCCAATTTGGTTTAACAACATGAAAAATTACCTAGGATGAAATGTTTTCTTAGGAGTTTTATAAAGGGATATTATAGGTTCCATATGCTTATATAAATTGGATAAAAATGGATTTTTGGGAATTATTTCTAAAAATTGCTCATATGTCTGGATTAAAAAACCTTCTTGGTGATATGAGTGAACATTATAACACTTTATAAGGAACCTTTAATCATTAATTTATATTTTTTTAAAAAATACCTTTTGTGATGGAGTAATTTAAATTAAGGAACCCGTTAAAATGGAATTCAATTTGTGCATAAAGAGAGGTGAGGCATGGTAATTGTTGTTTCCACACTAGGGGTTATCATGTGGTCTTAATTTCATAAACTCTTAACTTGATCCAAATTTTCATCATTTGTTGACATGAAAAATTGGGACTAATTTAATTATAGTATCTCATCCCAATGAAAAATATTCGAGATATGCAAAGGCATGCCCAAAATTTTTGAAGACCCTTCATTATGTTCTAAAAGATGCAAGTTAATGAGGGTGTGTGACCTATAAAAGTGATATCCCTCCAATTGGAGACAAATAAACCTGAGCTTAACCAATATAAGTGTATGATGATATGGAAATGAAGGTTGGGACTTTCTTTAAATGAATAAGGGAAAATTTAGTTTTAAGCAACATTGATTTATGAATGAATGGTTGGATGTTTTGGATTAAGCTTACCCTGTTAGCTGATTTCACAAATTTGGAGAGCCATGAAGTATAAATGTAGTAATTTTTAATGATAATTCAATCAAAATACATATTCATTTGATTGATATAATCTATGACACTTATACCTATTTCTTTGTTAATTATCATGAAATGATTATCTAGGCATTTGTTTGAGGACAAACAATCAACCAAGTGTGTGTGTGTGTGTGGGGGGGGGGGGGTTGATGCACTATTATACTTAGTGAATTTCCACTTATTTTAGTATCTTGAAAGTGGTTGTGTGAATTGATGTTCATGATTTTTACATTTTAAATATGCATTGATAGGTATTTTAGTCACCAAGGAAAGAAAATTGAATACATTGCATTACTAGGTGATTCGAATGGAAATCAGAGGCTTCTGGACCCTTTTTCCATGATGTATGATACTGCAGAGTCACCTAGGATGAGAATTATGACTTGAAGGCTAGGAGGTCCCTAATTTTTCAAGGAAGAGGCACCCTACACGGTCTTTTCAGGGTTTGAAAAACCATGCAGATTCCCAATAAATCATGCAGGGTGTACATTTTAGAGCCAGAGGCACCCCGTATGGTTAGTACTTCATGTGAATAGACCTTGTAACCATGCGTGGTTTGGAATTTTTGGGATAGAGACCATGTGCAAGGGCACCGCCCAGTTATTCAAACCGTGCAACCCAACCCAATTGACTATGCTCTATATTTTTAGTGGATAGAACCATGTCCATGGTTGGCGCACAGTTAAACTAACCATGTGTCGTAACCATGTAGTAGTCAACGGCCCCTACCTACTCTTATCTACCCTCCCACCCATCCTCTAACTAGGGATTTGGACCCATAACCACCCTAAGACAAGTGGGGTATGGCCAATAATAGTGAGGAGGACACTTGGGAGAGAGGGGATCATCAGGAGGACACAATTCTTGGGAGAAGAAGAGTTTGAAACTCATTATAAGAAATTTTTTGGATTTTTTCTCTTGTAATCGTCAGTTTTCTCTTTTTCATTTCCCTTGTAATGAAAAATTCAGGTATTACAAGTTTTTTTCCCTCATTTACTCTATGTGTAGATAAATTCTCTATGTGTTGTGGCTGTTGATGAATGTGGGTTTGTTAATCGATCAATTTTCTTATGTTCGTGTTGTTTATATTTCTCACATAATTCCCTTGATACTTCTTGCTAAATCTCCCTGAAAACCCCATATCAGACCAAGAATGTAGTATCCAGTGATCCTTAGGGGAATTACAACAAATACATTCTTGATCATTGGGTGTATTTTTCATCTCATAAGGGACAATCTTTAATGAAAATTAATAAGAATCAAATCCCTGACCAAGGAATTGTTCTCTATTGATTTAATCAGAACTCACCGGGCTAAGGGAGTTCCAAAAAGTTTAAAACCCAAAAATGTGAGTTATTATGAACAATGAAACACAATAGGTGAGGATATTCTTGATGAACTACACAAAAATTCACAGCCCTAACACATTTTTATCATATAACATCAAAAGTTAGTTTAAGTATCTTTCTGTTCCTAAGATTAATTACCTATGAATTAGAAGAGTTTAATTACTAGCCCTTTTTAAAAAAATTACCACAAACAACAGACATATTTTTTAAAATTCTATACCTTCACTTAATTAATCACAAATCAAATAGCAGGAAACCTTAACTCTCCCTGTGGATCGACCCTATACTTACACTATACTAGTATTAATAAAGGGAATTTCAAATTTGCCTTCTAGAATAAACACTTCGATTAAGATGACACCAAATTATGGCACCATTTCTAGGGAGTTAAGTTAACAGTGTTTTTTCAAATTGAGTTGTATTAACTAAGTGAAAATAAAATTCAAAAATTCTAAAAATTCTATTATTGACCTCATTTCTGTTTTAATTATTTTTGGGTTTTTCCTTTTACATGTGGTGTGTTTTTTGGTGTTGTGTAGAACCATAGGTATATGAGTGGCCGAGTCATGCATTCCAAGAGTGGTGAGTAATTATAAATTCTTTTTCTTGATCTGGAAATCGAACGAACTTTGTCCAGGCGACATCGGTCACTTATGGGAGAGCACAACCAACACACCCCCATGGATAATTTGGAAGAAGAACAACCAAATGTTGTCCAAAGAGTTGGGAATCCATTTTTACATGATGGGAACCAACAATTGGATACTGAGGATAAGAAAAAATAGAATCAATTGGCTAATGTTTTGGAGTATGTGACACAGAACCATCAAGGAACACCGGTTCAGTTTATTCGGGGGTTTGGATAGCCTCAGTCATGATAATACATTCCACAAGATCCATAGCCTTATATACCTCTGAATTAGTAGCGGTATTTCCTAGAGGATTAGAATTTTATACCCCTATTTCCTCAAGAAAAATTACTTTTGTTCCATTCTCTTATATATTATGGGCTACCTTCCATCCATGGAGAGGATACCGGTATTTTCATACCACGAGTTCTATCCAAACATTTTGGGATAAATTTAACCATCATGAAGTTCATCCAAAATACGGTTCATTTTGGTGGTTTACCAAGTAAAAAACCCAATTCCTATCTATCCAACTTTCTAGAAATCTTTGATACATTTTTTTACCATGGAGTATTTGAGGATTCCATTTGTCTTCGCTTATTTCCCTCCTCACTTATGGATAAAGCAAAGGATTGGATTAAAGGATTGCCTTAATGTTCCATCCTCACCTAGGAGGAATTGGCCTAAGAATTTTTTTCCTAGTATTATCCTCCCTTCAAGATGGTCAAATTGAAGACTAAAATTCATAAATTCTAGAAGCATGAGTTGAAGTCCCGACATGAGTCTTGGGAGTGCTTCAAGAAAATGTTGAGAAAATTCCTGCATTATGGCCTTCTGTTGTTGATGCAAGTCCAAACATTTTATAGAGGTCTTACCACAAACACCAAATCTATGGTAGATACAGCGGCTGAAGGTACGATTATGAGAAAATATCCAAAGGAATTATTTGAATTGTTGGAAGATATATCAGTGAATATATTTCAATGGAATTATGAGTCAGGAACTTAGAAGAGAGGCAGGCAAAACATTGATGCCACTATAATGCATGCTGCCCAACATTGATGGCACTATAAACAACAGTGCATCAAAACCCCCCACACTTGGAAATTCACTATGCACAGTACTTATGTGCACTAACGATAGTGGATAATCACTTAGACCATATAAAAAGTGGCATGGGATGTTGCTATATCAATGATGACCCCGTTTTCACAGATATCAAACCTGAATAAGAACTAGAAGAGCTGCAATTTATCGTAGGTCATTATTAGTAGTGAGAAATGAATTTAGATATGATAGAGCAGGCCGAGTTCAAACTGATTGTGCCTTCAGTTCTTAAAGCCCCATAGATAGAGTTGAAACCTCTCCTGTCTTCTTTAAAATATGGGTACTTGGGGGATGAGAACACTCTCTCGATAATCCTCAATGCATCACTCAAAAAATATCAAGAGGATTCACTCTTATAAGTTTTTTGGAGAAGAAAATAGGCCATTGGTTGGATGGTTACTAATCTTAAGGGAATTAGCTCTACTATTTTCACACATAAGGTGTTTCTTGAGGAAGGAGAAAATCCCTCTCAAAAACCATCGCGATGGCTAAAACCTCTAAAGAAGAAGGTAGTGAAGAAGGTAGTGATCAAGTTATTGGATGTTGGAATCATCTAACCAATTTTTGACAGCCCATGGGTGAGTCCTTTGCAAGTAGTTCCCCAAAAGGGGGGAATCACTGTTATTTCTAATGAGAAGAATGAACTCATCCCAACAAGAATAGTTATGGGATGGAGAGTTTGTGTAGACTATTAGAATCTTAATGATGACACAAGTAAGGTCACTTCCCACTTCCCTTTATGGATCAGATATTGGAGTTATTGGTCAGGCATGAGTTATACTATTTTTTAGATGGTTATTTTTGATATAACCAAATATCTATTTGTCCTGAAGACCAAGACAAGGGTACTTTTACATGATCTTATTGAAATTTTTCTTATTAATGGATGAATTTCGGCATGTTCAATTCTCCAACCACCTTTTATCGATGCATGTTAGAAATATTTCATGACATGGTGGAGAAGATTTTAGAAGTATTCATGAATGATTTCTCAATGTATGGAAAATAATTCAACAACTGTTTTAAAAATTTGGAATTAATCATTGAATAGTACGAGAACACCAATATGATTTTGAACTGGGAGAATTCCCACTTTATGGTACAAAATGGCATCAACTTAGGCCACTAGATTTCCATGAAATGAATTGAAGTTGACCTATCCAAGATTAAAGTAATTTTTCTGCTGTCCATTCTAACTTATGTTCGATCCATCTAAAGTTTTTTAGGACTTGCGAGTTTTTATAGATGATTCGTTATTGACTTCTCAAAAATAGCTTACCCATTGAGCAATCTCATTTTGAAGGATGTTGTCTTCGAATTTGATGAAACATGTACTAAAACCTTCCATATTCTGAAGAAAATATTTTTAGAGGATCCTATAATGATTTACCTAAATTTATAGGAACAATTTGAGATTATGTGTGCCATAAGTGATTATGCAGTGGGGGAAGTACTCGAATAGTGGATAAATCATATCTTTAGACTAATTTATTATGCAATATGAGTGTTGAATTAATCTTAAATTAACTACACCACTACCTAGTAGGAGATGTTGGTGGTGGTATTTTCTTTCAACAGATTCCGATCGTATTTTGTGCTATCTAAAGTAGTTTTTTATACCGATCATGGGGAACTTAAATATTTGTTTAATAAAAAGGATGAAAAGCCACGAATCATTCATTGGGTACTTCTAATCCCAGAATTTGACTTCAAAATCCATGAAAAGAAAGGAAGTGAGAACATAGTCACTGGTCATCTCTCCCACTTATAATTGCCTCATTTGGAAAGAGAGGATGATAGAGAAATCAATGAAGACTTCTTAAATGAGCATATTTTCTCAATTGGAGTTACACCTCACCCATGACATGCCAACATTACCAAATACTTGGTTATGGGAGTGGTTCATCATGATATTTCTTTCTAACAAAATAAATGATTTCTCTATGAAGTAAAAATATATTTTTGGGAGGACCCATAGATCTTCCACTCATGTAGAGATAGGGTGATTCATCCATGTGTCTTAGAAGAAGAAATTACCAGAATTCTTGAGTTTTTTCATTCTTTTCTAGCCGGTGGGTATCATAGGCTTGACCAAACAATATTAAAGGTTCTACAATCTGGTTTTTTCTGGACCATCATGCACAAGGATGCTCGATATTTTACTGCACGTTATGATAGGTGCTAGAAAATAGGTAACATGGGATGCTAACCCAAAATGTCTCAACACCCCATCCTTGAGGTCGAGGTCTTCGTCGTACGGGATATTGATTTAATGGGGCTGTTTCCCCCATATTATGGGAACTCATATATTCTGGTTTGTGTGGATTATGTATCCAAATTGGTGGAAACTATTTCCATGACACATAAAACAAGTAAGGTCATCATTTCCTTATTGAAAAGGAAAATTTTTGAAGTTCCTAGTCAGGATCCAAGTATCACTGAGAGGGGGAGGGGTTGAATCAGTGATATATTTTTCTTTTTAAGTTTCCTTCTTTATGAAACAACCTTCACCTCCTGTTAAAGAGTTTCTTCCCTGTTGAACACACACAACCACAGGAACACAATATTTACAAGGTTCACTACTCAATAAGAGTAGATACATCCTTGGTATGATATGAAAATAATCCAGTACCACACAATCCACTAGAAAACAATCCTTTGATGTGGAATACAACGAGTAGGATATACCCTTACACTCGTGTAGCACTTTGAAAACAATCCAATAGTGCGTGTGCTCCCTCTTAGCACAAATAGGGTAATAAAATAATTCTGTGCTTCTTGATGACCTTTCCTAGATCAAATATTTCAAAACAATTCTTCACTTTCCTACCCAGAAGCTGGTAGAAACCTCCTGGAGAAAACATCTTGCGCGCCTCCTTCCACTTGCGCGCCTCCTTACCACTTGCGCACCTCCTTGAACTTGCACAACTCCTTGCACTTGTGCGCCTCCTTTATACTTTCACGCCTCTTTGTGGACATCACAACACTTGCACACCACCCTTACCACTTGTGTGCCCTAGACTTGCGCGACAAGACTTGTGCGACAGACTTGCACGACAGGCTTGCGCGACAACAATTGCACGAAAACACTTCTTCGACTTGCATGCTCAGAGCTCAAAATATTTCTCTAAGTCTCGAGCCTTAAAAAATGAGGAGGCGAGCCGTCTATTTATAGGAATTTTGGTGACTTGCGCGACCTAGACTTGCGTGCCACCACTTGCGCTCCACCACTTGCGCGCCACTACTTGCACGCCACCACTTGCGCGCCGCCACTTGCATGCCTTCTTCTTTCCTTTGTAATTTTTGGATATGATGATGTTGGAATATGACATGCACAACACACTTGAGCGCCAATACCTTCGTGCCAAATACTTTCATGCCATTCTTGACTTGCACGCCACTCTCTTTCCTTTGCCATATTTCTGAAATAATGCTCTTTCGAAATATGACTTGCACACCTCTACATACTTGCGCGCCTACTGGATTCTTTCACGCCTACTGCATAGTTGCGTGCCTCCTGCATACTTGCGTGCCTACTGCATACTTGTGCGCCTACTACATACTTGCGTGCCTACTTCTTTCATTTGTCATATTTTTGATCTGATGATATTTTGTGATACGACTTTTCCAAAAAAAACTTCTTTGTATCTCCCTTTACTTCATAAGGCTTGCATCACAAGTTCTCCAAACTTTTGATATTTGTGAAATACAAATCAGCAAATCATCGTATGGTTTTACAATTCTGTTACAAAGTGAATTGATTTAGCTTCTTTGTCATCAAAAGACAACACTCTATAACAAAAAACTTCTCTTACTTCCTTATCCGTTCAACTTGGTCCCAAAAATCTCCCCCTTTGGATTTTGTTGACAACCATGATTCATAAATCACTAAACTTTGTAACCTTACGCAATGGATTTCTTATCAACAATTCTAAGCCTACATGAGCTAACTCATTGTAGGAAACAAGAATTATTGACAGCCAAAACCATACTGTCCAAAAGCAGTGACTATGAAATCTCATGAGCGTACCTCCTCAGACTTCTTCAGAACATCTTTCAAGATTATACTTCAGCATTCTTCACTTCCTCAACTTTCCTTGAAAACAACATTGTTTCCTACAACCACTCCAACAAATAGTTAGAAGAATAGTTCACACACATACATGCTGGATTCACAGCTTACCCACAACTCCCCCTTTATGCACGCATCTATAAGGATAGATTTATGAAACAATTCTCCCCCTTGAAAACACTATCCAAAGGTAAGATGAGAGAGGGGACAGAAAAATGTACCTTAACCTTGATGAGAAGGAGGTTAGACACCCATGTTCAACCTCAATTTTGAAAATGGTTCTTTTGGTAAGGGTTTGGTGAATATATCAGCAACTTGTTTAGATGTAGGAACATACTCCAGCATTAATTCATTCTTTTCTAAATTCTCTTTGATGAAGTGGTACTTTATATCAATGTGTTTTTAACGAGAATGTTGTACATGATTTCTTGTAAGATTTATTTCACTCTGATTATCACAACCCAAGAGCAATAGTAGATTTACTTCAAAAAGTAGATCTTCCAGCTGAGTCTTCATCCACATTAGTTGAGTTGTAGCCTGAGTAGCAACAACATACTCAGCTTCAGCTGTGCTAAGAGTTACTGAATTATGTTTCTTGGCATGTCAACTAACACAACTTTTTCCCAGAAAGAAAACTCCACCGGATGTGGATCTTAGATCATCAACATTTCCTACCCAATCAGCATCAGAATACCTGAATAGATCAATATTTCCTAAGCCATCATACCTGATTCCAAAATTTCTTGTGCCTTTGATATATCTGAGAATTCTTTTTCTAGCAATCAAATGTGATTCTTTAGGAGCACTTTGAAATCTTTCACATAAGGTGACAACATAGACAATGTCGGGTCTTGAGGTAGTCAAATACAACAGACTTCCAATTAGCTTTCGACACTCTTTCTGATCAACATACTTACCTTCTCCATCTTTAGACAACTTGGTTCCCACTGAGATAGGTGTGGAAATTGGTTTCAAATTTTCCATGCCAAACTTCTTCAGAAGTTCCTTAGAATATTTTTCTTGAGACAGAAAGATATGATTCTTTTTTTGTGAGATTTGTAACCCAAGAAAGTATTTCATTTCACCCAGCATAGACATCTCAAATAACTTATTCATCTCCTCAGAAAAATTTTCACATGATATTTCATCATTCTCAGCAAAGATTATGTCATCAACATAAACAATAACAATCAGTGAAAAATCTTGGCCCTCCTTGATGTAAAGATTGCTATCAACTCTTCCTTTCTTAAAATTCATCTTCTTCAGGAAAGTATCCAATTTAGAATACCATGCACTTGGAGCCTATTTTAGCCCATACAAAGCCTTATTCAATATACACACATAGCTTTCATCCTTTCCAATAACAAAACCACAAGGTTGATCAACGTAAACTTCCTCGTCAAGGTCACCATTCAAGAATGCTGATTTGAGATCCATTTGAAAGATTTTGTAACCTCGTTGTGCAACAATGGAAAGAAATATTCTGATTGTTTCTAATCTTGCTACCGGAGCAAAGGTTTCATCAAAATCAATGCCTTCAATTTGGGAATACCCTTTTCAAACCAGTCTTTCTTTATTTCTTATTACTTCACCTTCTTCATTCAGCTTGTTCCGGAAAACCCATTTTGTGCCAATAATGTTCCTGTTGTCCGGCTTGGGTACAAGTTACCAAGTATTGTTCTTATCTATCTAATCAAGCTCTTCGTTCATAGCATGAACCCATTCTGGATGCTCAAATGCTTCATTTACATCATTCAGTTCAATTTTTGAATTAAGAGAAGTATATGATATAGAATTTTATGTTCTTCTTGTTTGAACCCTCTGATCTTTATCTCCAATAATGCTATGAGCCTCCACTTGATTCCTCAATCTAGGATGATTTGTTTGAACTTCTTCATCATCACTCGTGATCTCTGAGTCAGATTCCTCTTCTTGAGTAGGATTAACATAGTCTGCAGCATTATCAGAATTATTAAAAATTTTTTATCAATCCTGCTCAACTTCCACATCAACATACGACTGATTTTCTTTCTCAGCATTTTCAACAACTTTTACATATGAAGAATCAAAAATTATTCTTGTTTCTTTATTGAGGAATATATAACCTCTTCCTTCTGTAGCATAGCCAAGAAAAATTCCATCATCTCCTCTTTGCTCAAACTTTCCCAGGTTTCCACCTTTCTTCTTTATAATGCATGGACTCCCAAAGACTCTAAAGTGTTTTAGACTTAGATATTTTTCATAGAACATATCATATGGAGTCATATCTGAGTTTGGACTATAGAAACATCAGTTCTGAATATGCACTGTAGTGATCATGGATTGCCTCCAATAATAATGAGAAAGAATATGTTCAAGTAACATAGTTCTCACCATTTCCACCAGAATTCGATTCTTTCTTTCAGCAACCCCATTTTGTTGAGGTGTGTATGTTGAACTGAACTCATTCCAAATTCCATGTTTGTCAAGGTATCTTGAAAAATCCTCATTATTATACTCTCCACCATTATCAGTTCTCAACTTCTTCACCGAATACTCACATTCCTTCTCTGCTTTCCTCCTGAAACTCTTTAACATTTTCAGAGCATATGAATTATGTCTCATGTACATAACACAAGTAATGATAGTAAAGTCGTCAATGAATGTAATGAAGTACTTATATCCATTTTTATATTTCTTGCTCATTGGTCCAAAGATATCAGAGTGTATGAGTTCCAATGGCCTTTTTGAGCGAATTTCAACTCTCTTATGAATAGAGTTTGTAATATTCCCTTTCTCACAAATGGTGCAACACCAATATCTTTTTCTTAATAAATCAGAAATATCTCAGACACTGTCTCTCTTTGATAACTTGCACATATTTCTCTGACACATATGTCCCAGCCTTTTATGCCATAACTAATTTTCATCCACTACACCCATGTAGCAAGAGCTCTGCACTTCACCAACTTGAAACAAATTCCCTTTTGTGCGTTGGCCTCTCGTAACTATATTTCCATCATTTTTACTTTTAAAAATAAATCTATATTTTCTGAAAATAACTTTGTTTCCTTCATCACAGAGTTGTGATACACTAAGCATGTTATGTTTCAGTCCATCAACATATAATGTTTTCCTGTATTTCATCTTTTCTTTTCCAATGATGGCTGATCCAACACCTTTGATCCTTAGAGATTCATCATTTCCAAATGTCACTATTCCTTCTTTGAAATCTTTCACTTTCTTCAAAATCATTAAGTATCCTGTCATATGAGATGAACATCCACTATCAAGAATCCATGGACGTTCTCCTTTTATAGCTTTCAAAGCGGTTTCAACAACAAGAGCTTTTACTTCTTCCTTTTCTTTCTTCACCTCCGGCTTCTGAGAATTGTTAATGAGCTTTTGTTGTACTGGTAACAAAACAAGGCATCCTTTCGCAAGATGTCTAGGTTGTTCACATCTTTCACAAATAGTTTCTAGGGGTTGGAACCTATTTTTAATCTTTACTCCAACATTCTCAGGTTTCTTTACAACCACCTTTTCTGACTTCTTTCTTTGAGGAGATTGACTCCCCCTCAAACCCTGCCTTTCATAACCTGTGGAATAATAGTAATGTTGTTGGCTGAACCAACACATATTTGAAGAATGTCCAAATCCACCACAATACCAGCAGTATCCATAGAAAGAGTATTTACCTCTGAAACTTCCATACTGACTAGAATTGAGAACACATTTCTCTGCCACCTTCCTGTATTTCGTTTCTGATCCACCAGCCTTTCTGTTATAAATCAAAGTATTGCTTTCCATTTTAGTTATATCAAAACCAGAAGTTTTGGAAACTTTTCCGGATTCAAAATTTTTTGATTCATTTTTGAACTCAGGGTTCTTTGAAACATCTGAATTCCCAATTTTGTTGGTCATTACAACATACATAGCTTTCCCAGTATTCTTCATTTTAGAACCACTTTTACTTTTCTTTTCAACCTTTGAAGGCAACCCTTTTTGATCCTTCTTAGGTTCCTCCTTCAAAGAACATTCACCAACTTCAGAGATAGAGTTTTTGAAACTGAAACTCATTTATTTATCTTTATAAAGTTTTTGTTGGATAGACTCCAAATCTTTTTCTTTTGCCTTCAACTTTTCTTCAAGATGATCATTGCGATTATTTGCATTCTCAAGAGAATTATTCAGATCATCAATCTCTTTTTTCATATTGATTTTCTCATCAATAAAACCTTATTGATTGTTTATTGTAGAATTTTCATTTGTAAACTTATTATTTTCCTTCTCAAGACTTTTGATCTTTCTCAAACATTCCTTCAACTCTTCTTTCAGATAGGATTCAAGTTGAGTTTCTTCTTCTTCAGAACTACTGCTCTCATTATCATCATTATTCATAGTTGCAACAAAGGTCTTCTCTCTAGATTTCTCAGCAACTGAATTTTCAGATCCAGTCTCACTATCATCTTCTTCTTCACTTTTTGAAAACAAGCTTCTTCTTTTTGATTTGAAGAACTTTTTATCCTTACCTCTTCCAGAAGAACTATCTTTTCCACCCTGTGTCTTCCAAGACCTTCTTTGTCTTCTATCTTCTTCATCACTATCTCCAAATTTCTTCTTTTTAGGACAATTAGCCACAAAGTGACCAACAGCTCCACATTCAAAACATTTCAAGGGAAGTTTCCCTTTATATTTTTATGTACCTCTTCTCACATTTTTAAAAAACAATGATAAAATTTAATCAATGTTTTCACATACCTCATTTTCAGAGTCAGAGCCAACAACATCATCTTCCTCATGAGCCTTCTTAGATATTTCTCTCTTGGCATCTTTAAAAGAAATTTCTCTATCAACTTTGGTTTTTTTATTCATAGTCATCTCCCTTCTCATTTCATAAGTGATAAGAGTGCTATGAAAATCATCCAGAGACAATTCTTCAGGGTCTCTGTCTTCCAATGAAGAAACTTTAGCATCAAATTTTTTAGGAAGAATTATTAAGATCTTTTCAACGACTGTAGAATCCTCCAGCTTTTAACCAAGACATCTGATAGTGCTGACAATGTCATTTACCTTGGTAAAGAAGTCACCAACAGATTTAGCTTCTCCCATTTTCAAGTCTTCATACTTCAGTATCCATATTTTAAGTTTAGCCTTCTTCAATTTCGTATTTTCTTCATAGATGTTTTTCAGTTTTTCCCAGATTCCTTTAGCTATAGCAACACCTTTCACTCTTAAAAATCCACTCTTGGACAGAGATGAGAGTAACGCATTTTTAGCTCTTCCATCATTCTCAAGATTCTTCTTATCGACAAGAGTAAAAGGAACCTTGTCATAAATAGTAGGAAATCCATATTTTGTAGTTTCAAGAACTTCATATCCAAGAGACATAAGATAAGGCATCATTCTATCCTTCCAGATGTGATAGTTTTTTCTGTCAAAAATCGGAATCCTCTTACTGTTCACACAGTTTAGATTTTCCATCACAGCTTCTCTTCAACCACTTCAACAAAGAATAAACAAAGGCAACCTGGCTCTGATACCAATTGAAGTTCCCAGTCAGGATCCAAGTATCACTGAGAGGAGGAGGGGGTGAATCAGTGATATATTTTTCTTTTTAAGTTTCCTTCTTTATGAAACAACTTTCGCCTCTTGTTAAAGAGTTTCTTCCCTGCTGAACACACACAACCACATGAACACAAGATTTACAAGGTTCACTACTCAATAAGAGTAGCTACATCTTTGGTATGGTACAGAAATAATCCAGTACCACACAATCCACTAGAAAAGAATCCTTTGATATGGAATACAACGAGTAGGATATACCCTTACACTCGTATAGCACTTTGAGAACAATCCAATAGTGCATGTGCTCCCTATTAGCACAAATAGAGTAATGAAATAATTTTTTACTTCTTGATGACCTTTCCCAGATCAAATATTTCAAAACAATTCTTCACTTTCCTACCCAGAAGCTGGTAGAAACCTCCTGGAGAAAATAGCTTGTGCCCCTCCTTCCACTTGCGCGCATCCTTACCACTTGCGTGCCTCCTTGAACTTGCGCACCTCCTTGCACTCGCGTGCCTCCTTTATACTTGCGCGCCTCTTTGTGGACATCACAACACTTGCGCGCCACCCTTACCACTTGCGCGCCCTAGACTTGCGCGACAAGACTTGCGCGACAGACTTGCACGACAACACTTGCACGACAACACTTCTTCGACTTGCGCGCTCAGAGCTCAAAATATTTCTCTAAGTCTCGAGCCTTAAAAAATGAGGAGGCGAGTCATCTATTTATAGGCATTTTGGTGACTTGCGCGACCTAGACTTGCACGCCGCCACTTGTGCGCCCCCACTTGCGTGCCTTCTTCTTTCCTTTGGCATTTTTGGATATGATGATGTTGGAATATGACATGCGCAACACACTTGAGCACCAATAATTGCACGCTAAATACTTGCACGCCATTCTTGACTTGCGCGCCACTCTCTTTCCTTTGCCATATTTCTGAAATACTGCTCTTTTGAAATATGACTTGCATGCCTCTACATACTTGCGTGCCTACTGGATACTTGCGCGCCTACTGCATACTTGCGCGCCTACTGCAGACTTGCGCACCTACTTCATACTTGCGCGCCTACTTCTTTCCTTTGCCATATTTTTGATCTGATGATATTTTGTGATATGACTTTTCCAAAAACACTTCTTTGTCTCTCCCTTTCTTCATAAGGCTTGCATCATAAGTTCTCCAAACTTATGATATTTTTAAAATACAAATCAGTAAAGCATCTTCTGGTTTTACAAATCTTTTACAAAGTCAATTGATTTAGCTTCTTTTTCAGCAAAAGACAACACTCTATAACAACAAACTTCTCTTACTTCCTTATCCGTTCAAATTTGTCCCAAAAATTTTCAGTAGATTCAGTGTTCCATGGGTTCTGATCAGTGATATAGGGATCCATTTTGACAATTCCTTGATGTGAAATGTTCTCACGAAATACAGATTCAGGTATATCATGGGGATACCTTACCATCCCCAGTCTAGTGGCTAAGTGGAGGTCTCAAATTGAGAACTAAATAAGATCCTTGAGAAAACTGTGGGCGCTTCAAGGAAGGATTGGTCGAAAAAGCTTGATGATGCTTTATGGGCATATAAGATTCCCTTAAATACACTTTTGGTTATATCTGCATTCCATTTAATCTATGTAAAACTGTGTCATTACTAGTGGAACTTGAATATAAGGCCTATTGGGCTATGATGACCTTGAATTATGATCTAAAGGCCACATAAGTAAAATGGAAATTTCAATTGAGGGAGCTCGATGAAATCCGGCAGGAGGCCTATGAGAATGATAGGCTATATAAAGAGAAGAAAAAGGTTATTCATGACCGCATGATATCTAAAAAATACTTCCATCCCGATGATGAGGTATTTATTTTTAACTCTTGCTTGAGATTGTTTCCAGGGAAGATAAAGTCCCGATGGTCTGGGACCTTTAAAGTTATCAAAGTCTTCCTCCATGGTGATGTGGAAGTTTCTGGAGCTAATAGTGAAACATTAAAGGTGAAGGGGAAACATCTCAAACCTTACCTTCACATGGAAGACATGGTGAGAATGGTATCCACCATGCAATTTGGGTAGCAAGAACCCCAAGTAAGTCGAGCTCGAGACTATAAATATTACACTAACGAGGAGGTAACTTGGTATTTTGAAAATATTTTCTTAAAAATATTTTTTTGTTTAGGCGTTCTTAGGGATTCATGACAATGTGTTTTTCATTGATTGCGTTTTTTTATAAAATAACTATAATAATAGAGATATATTATTTAATTTTTATAATTAAGGACTGTAAATATCTTAGGTAAAGTCTCAAATTATCTTTTATACATCATGGGGGAACAATGAATTTAAAAATTTAAGGGGTTTATTGAGTTCAAAATAGGGAAATTTTCAAAAAAATTTCAAACAGAACCAACCATATGGTTGGTGCATTGTTGGAAAAACTGTGTCATAACTATGCACTTTCAAGACCCCATTCCAATGTCCAACTACATAGTGAGTGTATGGTTTTTGAAACTGTGTGCTGAAATTGTGCTGCCACTTAAACCACCAATATTTCTTAAAAACCCAAAAATCTCTCGACTACCCAAATCACGTGTTTTCTCCTCCTTCCCATGTGCCATGGCCTCCTCCTCCTCCTCTCCATCTCCTTCAATCCTTGCTTCCCCCTTCCACTGGATCTTCCACCAAGGTAAGAATTCTATCCCTCTTTCTTATCCTTTTCTTATCTTATTCTTCTCTTATATCTCTTTTCTCCCTTGGGTTCGGCTAGCCCTTTCCTTTTCCCCCAATTTTCTTTTCTTTTAATCTTCTTTTTGGATTCACTTTATTCTCTATTCCCATTTTCTTCACTGATTCATTGTCACACAAAAGCACAATAAAGAATTTCTCATCAATCCCCAATTCCGGTATTGAATTTTCCATATTTGATATTTTCCCTTTGTTTTTTTAAGTTTTTTCATCTTATTTATTCAATTTTATATCTCTTATTATTATAAATTGTGCCATTTTTTTGTGTTCACTCCACTTACTATAGGTTACAAAACACAAACCCATAATGTCCTCCTCAAAGCGAGCTTGTGCTTCTGGTTCTGCCTATGTCCATGGTCCCCACTTTAAATTCAGTAAAAAGAAGAGAGTTTGAGATATAAGACATTGGTAACTATGGAGGTAAATAACCCTCACCAATTTTCACTAGAAAATATTAAGGCTTTGGGAATTTTGAAAGAAATAAAACAATTCATAGCCTTAGGAAACCTTACCAGAGCCCTTTCCGTTCACCAACCCACATTAAAGGAGCTAGTTTTGGAGTTCAAAGAAACCTTCCAATGTTGTGATCAATACGATGAAGATGTGAAAGTATATTTGAGTGAGGATGAAGGAAATGTCACATTCCTCCTAATGAAAAAATGATTCAGTTTTCACCTCAGTGAGTTTTCCACGTTCATTGGAATTTATGATTGTGAATATGTGGAAACTATCGCTTATGTCGAGGCGCCCCTTGAATGGGACCCCACCGATTCTCGAGCCTTCTAGGACACCATTTCCCAACCCAGAGATTCATATGTTCCCCAAATAGATAAGGCATCCTAGCTACTTAATCCCATTCATCAGATTTTCATCAGATTGTTACCACATGCTTCACAGCTCGGTCGGATAGTTGTGGAAATGTTAGTAATTAGGATTTGTTCATCCTCCACTCCATGATCACTGGTGTCAAGGTTAACCTTGAATTTATTTTTTCACAATACCTAAAGACTATTTTTTCTAAACCAAAAGGGGATATATTTTCTATCCCATTTATTACCCTATTGATGGATATATTGGATATTGAATGAGGAAAAATTTATGGAGCTGCCACCAACCCCTTTCTTTGACATTACCCTCATCTGGAATATGTGGATGCTCAAGTATGATGGAAATAGGTATTAGTTTCACGGCTATCCCATGGATTCCCCAGCTAAACCCCTACATGAGGCCATTAAGAAAGAGGAACCTCCCATTGCACCTACTACCTCCCACCACTCCTCTCCCCAAGCTGAACCATTTCCCCCCACCAACCCCACTTATATTATCACACCCCATTTTCCACCCTATTACTTATACCCCAACCTACAAGGAACCCCATATGCCAACCTGAACCTCTTTTGGAAGTGGAAGCAGTACCAATATTATATGTTCCACTGAAATTTAGAGAAAACTAGGCAGGAGGTGGAAGGGCTTGGCCTAGCCAATATTCAACCTACTAATCTCTACGAGGTCAAGCCCAACCATCCTCCCTCCTATTACATGTATGGAGATTCGCCATTCTATCCTGAAGCTGCTTGGGGATCCTCATCGATGGGCTATCCCTCCACCACCTCTACTCCCACTAAAGGGATGGACACCACTCCGCCTACTGCCGACCCCACCTAGAATGAAGCCACCCATGCACAGGTTTTCAATCCCTCCAATCCCTCGATGGGATAATACTGATGATGTTTTGTTGTAATTATTTTTGGCCACTTATCTTGTATGACTTTGTTAAAATCTATTTTCCACAATTGTGCTTAATGTTCATGGTGCGATGGTGTGGTTTTTTTAGTTTTCCCTGTTGCTTATTTGGTTTTATTGCTTCACTTATCTAGTTTTCTTGTTTAGTTATCAGGTGACTCAGTATTTATAGATTTAGGCCACTCTTATGCTTGGTGGGATCTCTCACACTAATTACTTCCATCTCATTTCCAACTCGGCCAGAATGGCCCAAAGGCCTTAATTTTTTTATTATTTTGATAATCCATATCATTTTCATCATTCCAGGGGATTTTTCTAATTCTCAATATTTTCTTTCATTTATTTTTCTCCCTCCCCTTTCCTACATACCTTTCCCACCATTCTCCCCCTTAATACCTTCATGGGGGACCATAGCCAGTTTTAAGTGTGGGGGAGGGGACCCACATATGGCACCCCATTTGGTTGAACAACATGAACAATTACCTTGGAAGACAAGTTTTCATAGGAGTTTTCTAAAGGGATATTATAGGGGCCACATGCTTATATCAATTGGATAAAAATGGATTTTTGGGAATTATTTCTAAAAATTGCTCATATTTTCGGATTGAGAAACCTTCTTTGTGATATTAATGACCATTATAACACTTGATAAGGAACCTTTAGTAATTCATTTATAAAAAAATTTTGTTTAAAAATTACTTTTGTGATGGAGTAATTTTAATTAAGGAACCCCTTAAAATGGAATTTAATTTGTGCATAAAGAGAGGTGAGGCATATGAATTTTTGTTTTGACACCAGTGGTTATCATGCGGTCTTAATTTAATAAACTCTTGAATTGATCCTAATTTTCATCATGCATTGACATGAAAAATTGGGCCCAATTTAATTCTAGTATCTCATACTAATGAAAAATATTCAATATATGAAAAGGCATGCCCAAAATTTTTGATGACCCTTCATTATGTTCTAAAAGATGGAAGTTAATGAGGGTTTGTGACCTATAAAAGTGGTATCCCTCCAATTAGAGACAAATAAACCTAATATTAACCAATCTAAGTGTATGATGAGATGGAAATGGAGGTTGGGACTTTCTTTGAATGAATAAGTGAAAATTCAATTTTAAGAAACATTGATTTATGAATGAATGGTTGGATTTTTTGGATTAAGCTCACCTTGTTAGCTGATTTCACAAATTTGGGGAGCCATGAAGTATGAATGTAGTAATTTTTAATGATAGTTCAATCAAAATAAATATTCATTAATTGATATAATCTGTGACACTTATATTTGTTTCTTTGTTAATTCCCATGAAATGATTGTCTAGGCATTTGTTTGAAGACAATCAATCAACCAAGTGTGGGGGGGTTTTGATGCACTACCATGCATAGTGAATTTCCACTTATTTTAGTATCTTGAAATTGGTTGTGTGAACTAATTTTTCAGGATTTTAACATTTTAAATATGCATTAATAGGTATTTATTCCCCAATGAAAGAAAATTGAATACATTGCATTACTGGGTGATTTTAATGGAAATTAGAGGATTTTGGACCCTTTTTCCATGACGTATGCTACTATGGAGTCACCTAGGATGAGCATTCTGACTCGAATACCAGGAGGTCCCTAATTTTTAAATGTAGAGGAACCCTACATGGTCTCTTTAGGGCTTGAAAAACCATGCAGATTTCCAATAAATCATGCGGGGTGTGCATTTTGGAGGGAGAGGCACCCCACATGGTTAGTCCAACCATGGGAATCGACGCTGTAACTGTGTGAGGTTTGGAATTTTTAGGATAAAGACCATGTGCATGGGTGCCTCCCGATTAGTCAAACCGTGAAACCCAACCCAATTTCCCGTGCACTATATTTTTAGTGGATAGAATCATGTGAACACTTGGAAAACAGTTAATATAACTGTGCGTTGTAACCATGCAGTAGTCAACTTCCCCTACCTACTCATATATACCCTCCTACCCATCCTATGACCCTATATTTGGACCCCTAACCACCCTAGGAAAAGTGGGGTATTACCAATAATAGTGAGAAGGACACTTGGCAGAGAGGGAATCATCAGGAGGACACAATTCTTGGGAGAAGGAGAGATTGAAACTAATTATAGATTTTTTTGGAGTTTTTCTCTTGTAATCATCAGTTTTTTCCTTTTCATTTTCATTGTAATGAAAAATTAAGGTATTACAAGTTTTTTTATCATTTATTCCATGTGTAGGAAAAGTATCCTTGTGTTGGGGCTATGGATGAATGTGGGTTCGTTAATCGATCAATTTTCTTATGTTTGTGTTGTTCATATTTCTCACATAATTCCCTTGATACTTCTTGATAAATCTCACTAAAAACCTCATATCATTCCAAGAGCATAGTTTCTAGGGATCCTTAAGGAAATTACAACAAATACATTCAAGATCATTGGGTTCATTTGTTGTCTTTAAAGGGCCGATATTTAATAAAAATTAATAAGAATAAAATTCTTGACCAAGGAATTGGTCTCTATTGATTTAATTAGAACTCACCAGGACAATGGGGTTCCAAAGAGTTTAAAACCCAAAAATGTGAGTTATTATGAGTAATGAAACACAATAGGTAGTAAGACTCTTAATGAACTACAAAAAAATTCATAGCCCTGACACATTTTTATCATATAACATCAAAAGTCAGTTTAAGTGTCTTTCTGTTCCTAAGATTAATTAGCTATGAATTAGAAGAGTTTAATTACTAGATCTTTTGAAAAAAATTACCAAAAAAAACAAAAATATTTTTTAAAATTTGATACCTTCACTTAATTAATCACAAATCAAATAGCACGAAACCTTAACTCTTCTTATGGATCGACCTTGTACTTAGTCTATACAAGTAGTAGGAAAAGGAATTTCAAATTGGATTTCCAGAATAAACACTTTGACTGAGATGACACCAAATTATGGAACCATTTTTGGAAATTTTATCTAATAATTTTTTTTCAAATTGATTTTTATTAACTAAGTGAAAACAAAAATAATTTTTTTTGAAAATTTTGTTATTGACCTCATTTTTGTTTTAATTATTTTTGATTTTTCCCTTTTACATTTGGTGTGTTTTTTGGTGTTGTGTAGGAACATAGGTATATGAGTGGCTAAGTCATTATTTCTAAGAGTGGCGAGTAATTGGAAATAATTTTTCTTGATCTAGAAATCGAATGAACTTTGTCAAGGTGACATCAGTCACTTATGGGAGAGCACAACTAAAACAACCCCATGGAGAATTTGGAAGAAGAACAACCAGCTTCTATACAAAGAGTTGGGAAGCCATTTCTACTTGATGGGAACTAACAATCGGTTGCTAAGGATAAGAAAAACTTGAATCAATCGGCTAATTTTATGGATTATATGGCATAGAACCAGTAATGAACACCGGTTCAGTTTATGCTAGGGTTTGGATAGCCTCAGTCGCAAAAATACATTCCACAAGATCCATATCCATACATATCTTCGAATCATTAGAGATATTTCCTGGAGGAGCAGCATTTTATACCCCCATTTCCTTAAGAATAATTACCTTTGTGCCATACTCTTATAGAGTATGGGCTACCTTCCATCCATGGATAGGATACCGGTATTGTCAGACCACCAGTTCAAGACCACCATTTTGAGATCATTTCAACCATCATGCAAGTCATCCAAGATACAATTCAGTTTGGAGGTTTACCAAGTGAGGATCCCAATTCCCATCTATCAAACTTTCTGGAAATATCTGATACATTTTTTTACCATGGAGTATCTGAGGATTCCATTTTTCTTCACTTATTTACCTTCTCACTTATAGATAAAGAAAATTATTGTATTAAAGGATTGCCTCAACATTCCATCCTCACCTGGGAGGCATTAGCCCAAGAATTTTTTTCCCAGCATTTTCCTCCCTCCAAGATGGTCAAATTGTGGAATGTAATTTATAAATTCCTGAAGCATGAGTCAGAGTCACTACATGAGTCTTGGGAGTTCTTCAAGGAAATGTTGAGAAAATTCCTTCATTATGGCCTTCCGTTGTGGATGCAAAGTCCAAAAATTTTATGGAGGTCTTTCCACGAACAGAAAATATGTGGTAGATGTAGTGGATAAAGGTACGATTATGAGAAAATATCCAGAGGAATTATTTGAATTGTTGGAAGATATGTTATTGAATATATTTTTATATAATTCTAAGTGGGGAACTCAGAAGATAAGAATGCACAACATTGATTCTACTACAATTCTTCCTGCCCAACTTGATTAATTTTGGAATAAAATTGATGTGTTGAATCTAAAAACCACATCACAAGTTCATGATGTTAATCACCCTACATGTAGCGAATATGGAGACAACCATGTTATGGGAGAATTCCCCAAGAAAAGTGTCAGTCCTTCTACTGGTGAAGGGAATTATGTTTCACAAAACCGATGGTCAAAAATTTACCCTAAATACCAAAACCTTGCTCGGAAAGATAGCACAAACATGGTATGGGGACAACAGAAACAAAATCCTTAGCCCCGACCACAAAGGCCACCTGGTTACGGTCAGAAGTAGTTTCAAAATCCTTATCTGAGGTAGTAACAGGGAAATCAGTTTCAGCAGGGAACCTTCCAACATCAAGGGTATCAAAACCCTCATCCGGTAAAAACACCAAGGTAGCCACAACCTCAACCAGATGCATAAACCCTCAGCATGAACCCCATCAAGGTTGGAAGAAATGATTTAAAAATTCATTAGAACCGCTAAGACAAGATTTCAAAATCTGGAGGAACCTATTAGAAGCCTTGAAAATCAGTCTGAGAAGATTTCTATTAAAATATATTCAAGGAAAACCAGTACACTACTGGATAATACTAAAAATAATCCACAAGAGGAGGCTAATGTTGTCACTTTATAAAGCGAAGGAGCTCCCCCATAAAGTAACTATAAATCAAGCTAAAGCTAAAAATCCAGATCAACTTGCACCCTCTTCATATAGAGAAGTTTAAGTTGAGGATACTCCCTCATCGTGGGGATTATAAAAATAAAAGAAATCCCTACAGGGTAAAGGAAAATAGGCATTGTGAACCCACATTTCCATTTACCTAACGAATGAAGTAGAATAAGTTAGATTAGTAGTTTGGAAAAATCATGGAGGTGTTCCAGAAACTTCACATTAAAATTCCTTTTGCAGAGGCATTAACTAAAATTACAACCTATAAGAAGTTCATGAAGGTAATCCTCTAGAGAAAGAGGATAATGGGGGATTTGGGAACCATCCCCTCACCATGGAATGATCATCAGTGGTTCAACATTATATTCCACCAAAACTCCAAGATCCTAGAAGTTTCACAATACCCTACACAATCAAATTGTGTGAATTTGGAAAGGCACTTTGTAATTTAGGGGGTAGTTTCAACTTGATTCCCTTTGGATTCTTTTAGAATATGGGTCTGAATGATCTAAAACCAACACGAGTGGCATTACAACTAGCAGATTAGTCTATTTAATATCCTAAAGGGCTACTTGAGGATGTGCTAGTTAAAGTGGGAAGACTGATTATTCCTACTGATTTTATTATACTCTACATGGAGTAAGACTAAGAATAACCTATTATCTTGGGAAGACCCTTCCTAGCTACAAGAAAATTTTTGATAGATGTTCACCAGGGATAATTTATCTTCAGATTAGGAGATGAAATTTTTTTCTACAATGTCTTCAAAGATGTTAAGAAAGCATCAATTGTAGAACATGAGGACTACTATGCACTAACGATAGTGGATGATCACTTTTTCCATATGAAAAGTGACATGGGATGTTGCTCTATCTCTAATGACCCAGTTTTCACAGATATACAACCTAAATAAGAACCATAGGAGCTTCAATTTATCAAAATATAGGGAGGTCATTATTGGCAGCGAGCAGTGATTCCAGATATGCTAGAGTGGGCCGAGGTCAAACTAATTGTGCCTTGAATTCTTAAATCCACACAACTCTAGTTTAAATCTCTACCATATTATTTAAAATATGGTTACTTGGGGGTTTACAACAATCTGCTGGTAATCCTTAATGCATCACTCAAAAAAGATCAAGATTATGAACTCTTACAAGTTTTTAGGAGAAGAAAACAAGTCATTGGTTGGACGGTCGCTGATATTAAGGGAATTAGCCCCACTATTTGCACACATAAGGTGCTGCTTGAGGAAGGAGAAAAGCCTTATTGTCAACCAAAATTATGGATAAACCCACTAATGAAGGAGGTAGTGAAGAAGCAAGTGATCAAATTATTGGATTCCAGAATCATCTACCCAATTTCAGACAGCCCATGGGCAAGTCTTTTTCTAGTGGTGCCCAAAAGGGGGGGAATCAATATTATTACCAATGAGAAGAATGAACTTATCCCAACAAGAATAGTTATGGGATGGATAGTTTGTGTAGACTACCAGAATCTCAATGATTCCACAAAGAAGGATCACTTCCCACTTCTGTTTATGGATCAGATGTTGGAGTGATTGGTAGGGAATGAGTTCTATTTCTTTTTAGATGGTTATTCTGGATATAACCAAATATCTATTTCTCTTAAAGAACAAAAGAAGAGTACTTTCACATTTCCTTATAGAACCTTTGCTTATCGACAGATGTATTTTGGAATGTGTAATGCTCTAGACACCTTCTAGTGATGCATGTTGGAAATATTCCATGACATGGTGGAGAATATTTTATAAGTCTTCATGGAAGATTTCTAAATGTATGGAAAGTCATTCAATACCTATTTGAAATTTTTTTAATTATTCCTTGAACACTGTGAGCACACCAATCTGGTTTTGAACTGGAAGAAGTGCCACTTTAGGGTACAAAATGGAATCATCTTAGGCCACCAAATTTCCATAAAAGGAATTAAAGCTGACCCAGCCAAGATTGAAGTAATTTCACAGCTACACATTCCAACTACTATCCAAGACATTTGGAGTTTTCTGGGGCATGCAAATTTTTATAGACGATTCATTCGTGACTTCTCAAAAATAGCTCACCCATTGACCAATCTCCTTTCGAAAGATGCTATCTTTGAATTTGATGAAACATGTACTGTATAATTCTAGATTCTGAAGAAAATATTGGTAGATGTTCCTATCATGATTGCCCAATATTGGGAGGAACAAGACACATGTGATTATGTGGTGGGGGAAGTACTCAAAAAAATGGTTGGATTGTATCTTTAGACCAATTTATTATGGAATCTGATCACTGAATGAAGCTCAAATTAACTGCACCACTACTGATAAGGAGATGTTGGTAGTGGTATTTACATTCAACATATTCTGATCCTATTTAGTGCTATATGATTTAGTTTTTTATATTGATCTTGTGAAACTTAAATATTTTTTGAATAAGAAGGATACAAAGTTGCAACTCATTCATTGGGTACTTCTACTCCAATAATTTGACTTAGAAATTCATGACAATAAATGAAGTGAGAACATAGTCATTGATCATCTCTCCCACTTAGAATTTCCTCATTTGGAAATAGAGGATGATAGAGAAATCAAGGAAGACTTCTTGGAAAAGAATATTTTCTCAGTTAGATTTACACCTCACCCATGGTATGCCGACATTGCCAACTACTTGGTTACGAGAGTAGATCATCCTGATCTTGCTTTCCAACAAATGAAACAATTTCTGTCTGAAGTAAAAAAGATATTTTTGGGAGTACCCACTTCTCTTACTCTCATGCGAAGATGGAGTGATTCATTGATGTGTCCCAGAAGAATAAATTACCGGAATTTTTGTGTTTTTTCATTCTTCCCTAGCTAGTGGGTTTCATGGGCCCGACCAAATGATAGAAAAGGTTCTACAATCTGTTTTTTTGGCCCACCATGCAAAAGGATTCCTGATATTTTGTAGCACACTATGATAGGTTCCATTGGATAGGTAACATGGGGAGATGAGCCGAAATGCCTCATCACCCCATCCTTGAGGTCTAGGTCTTCAACGTGTGGGGTATTGATTTCAGGGGGATTTTATTCCATCTTATAAGAACTTATATATTTTGGTTTGTGTTGATTATGTACCCAAATGGGTGGAGGATACTTCCAGGGCACAAAACACAGTGAAGGTATTCATTTCATTCTCAAAGAAGAATATTTTTATTAGATTTGGTGTTCCATGAGTTCTGATAATTGATAAAGGGACCCATTTTGAGAATTACTTGATGCAGAATGTGCTTAAGAAATATGTATTGGGGTATAACATGGGAAAACCTTACCATACTTAGTCTAGTGGCCAAGTGGAGGTCTCAAATCGAGAACTAAAGAAGATCCTGGATAAAACTGTGTGTGATTCAAGGAATAATTGGTTAAAGAAGCTTGATGATGTTTTATGGGAATATAGGACCGCCTTCAAGACACCGCTGGGTATATCCCCATTCCGTTTAATCTATGGAAAATCTCGTCATTTACTGGTGGAACTTGAACATAATTTCTATTGGGTTGTGAAGGCCTTAAATTATGATCTAAAGGCCACATAAGTAAAATGAAAATTTCAATTGATGAATCTTGATGAAATCTGGTGGGAGGCCTATGAGAATGCTAAGCTATATAAAGAGAATACAAAGGTAGTTCATGACCACATGATATCCTGAAAATACTTCCAGCCTAATGATGAGGTATTTATATTTAATGCTTGATTGAATTTGTTTCTAGGGATGCTGAAGTCCTTGTGTTCTGGACCCTTTAGAGATATCAAAGTCTTCCACCATGGTGTGGTGGAAGTTGCTGGAGATGAAGATCAAACATTCAAGGTAAATAGGTAGCATCTCAAACCTTACCTTCACAAGGAAGACATGGTGGGCACAATCCCACCATGGAATTTGGGTAGTAAGAAGACTAGGTATGTTGAGCTCAAGACTATAAACGTAGCACTGACCGGGACGTAACCCGAAATTTTGAAAAACATTTCTTAAAAATAGTTGTTTGTTTGGGTGTGCTTAGGGATGAATGATAGTGTGTTTTTCATTGATTGCGTATTTTAGTATAAAATCACTACAATAGGAGATATATATTATCAAATTTTTATAATTATAGATTAAATATCTTAGGGAAAATTTAAATGTATCTTTTATAATTCACAGGAGAACAAGAGATTTAAATTTTCAAGGGGTGTTTTGAGTTCAAAAGAGGGAAATTTTCGAAAGGTTTTCAAATAGATCCAACTACATAGCTGGTGCATGGTTTGAAAAACCATGTTCCGTAACCATAAACCTTGAAGACCCCATTCTGGTGGCCAACCATATGGCGAGTTCATGATTTTTAAAACTGTGTACTGAAACCGTGTGACCACTTAAACCCCCAAAATTTCTTAAAAACCCAAAAATCCCTCCACCTACCAAAATCATGTGCTTCCTCTTTATTACTGTGCGTCATGCCCTCCTCATTCTCCTCTCCATCTCCTTCAATCCTTGCTTCTACCTTCTACCGTATCTTACTCCTAGTTAAGCCTTCTCTCCCTATTTCTTATCATTTTCTTCTTCTCTTATTCTCTTCTATATCTTTTATCCCTAGGGTTTGGCCAACCCTTTCCTTTTCCCCCCATTTTATTTTCTTTTCCTCTTATTTTTGGCTTCACTTTCTTCTCTCTTATTGTTGTTTTCACTGATTCATTTTCACACACAAGTGAAACAAAGAATTTATCATCAATCCCCAATTATGGTATTTAATTTTCCATATTTGAGATTTTCCCTAGGTTTTTTAGTTTTTTCATCTTATTTATTCAATTTTATATCTCTTCTTGTTATAAATTGGGCAATTTTTTTTGTGTGCACTGCACTACCTGTAGGTTCCAAAACCCAAACCCATAATATCCTCCTCAATGCGAGATTTAACTTCCAGTTTTGCCTCTACCCATGGTCCCCACATGAAATTCAGTAAAAAGGAATAGAGTTTGAGATATAAGATGTTGGTAACTAGGGAGGTTAATACCCCTCACCAATTTCCACTAGAAAACCTTGAGGATTTAGTAATTTCAAAAGAACTAAAATAGTTCATAGCCCGAGGAAACCTTATCAGAGCCCTTGATGTTAACCAAACCACATTCAAGGAGCTACTTTTGGAGTTCACGACAACCTTATAGTGCTTTGATTGGTACAATGAATATGTGAAAGGATATTTGAGTGAGGTGGAAGGAAATTCCATATTCTACCTGATGAAAAAATTATGCAGTTTTCACCTTAGTGAGTTCGCCACTTTCATTGGAATTTATGATCGCGAATATGTGGAAACCATCACCTATGCCAAGGAATCCATTGAATGGGACCCCATAGATTCTTGAGACTTATGGGCCACCATTAACCAACCCAGAGATTCATATGTTCCCCAAACAGCCAATGAATCCCAACTACTTAATCTCATTCATCGTATTTTTCATCAAATTGTTACCACATGATTCAAAGCTCATTTGGATAGTGAGGGAAATGTTAGTAATCAGGATTTTTTAATCCTGCACTCCAAGATCATCAGTGAAAAGGTTAACCTTTCATTCCTCTTTCATAATACCTAAATACTATGTTTTCTAAAACAAAAGAAGATATCTTTTCTGACCCATTTATCACCCTCTTGATGGATACATTGGATATTTAATTTGATGAGATAAATTTTATGGAGATGCCACCGACCCCTTTATTTGACATTACCCTTATCCACGTATGAGAATTCATGAGTATAATGGTACCGGGTATCGGTTTCATGACCATCCAATGGTCACCTCAGATGAACCCCAACATGAGGCCACTGAGGAAGAGGCACCTCCCGTTGCACCTGCTACCTCCCACCACTCCTCTACCCAAGATGAACCATTCCCCCCTCTCCTCCCCAACTTATATGATCCCACCACATTTACCATACTATTCCTCATACCCCAACCTTCAATGAACCCCATATGTCGACCCATTCCTCTTTTGGAAGTGGTAGTAGGACCAGTATCAGATGTTCCACTGGAATTCTGAGAAAAATTGGATGGAGGTGGAAGGGATTAGCCTGGACAATCATCAACCTACCATTCTCTATGAGTCCATTCCGATAATTCCTCCCTCCTATTACATGTATGGAGATGAAACATTCCATCCTGATCCTTCTTGGGGCTCCTCATCGATGGGAAGTCCCTCCACCACCTCTGCTCCCACTGAAGGTATGGCCAATACACTGCCTACTACCAACCCCACTTGGGATGAACCCGCCCATTCATAGTTTTTCAATCCCTCTGATCCATCCATGGGATAGAATTGATGATATTTTGTTTCTATTCTTTTTGGACACCTATATTGTGTAACTTTGTAAACATCTCTTTGCCACTGTTGTGCTTAATTTTTATGGTGTGATTGTGTGATTCCTTTCAGTTTTTCCTACTAATTATTTGGTTTTCTTGATTCACTTTTATGGTTTTCTTGTTTATTCAGTAGGTGACTCAATCTTTCCATCTTGAAGGTACTATTATTCTTGTAGGTCTCTCACACATCAATTGCTTCCATCTCATTTCCATCTTTCTAGGGGAGTTGTAAAACCCCGCCCCTACCTCATTGGCTTGAGGAGGAGGGGAGGGTTATGTGGCCTTAAGTGACATCCCCAAGATGCCAAAGGTTGGAAATAAATGCAGAAGGATTTCAAATATAAGTTGGGGGATGATTTACCCTTTAAGAAACAAACCCATAAACCAACCATAAACAAACATTCACTATATGATGCATGAACAAATGAAAGACCAGTAATCAACTTCATTTATAATAAACCACATCAAAGTACGCAATAGTGGAAGACCAAACTAAGCATCAAAGTACTCAGTGGATGAACAACTCAAGAATCTCAAAAGACACTACAAATCCATTCACCACAAGCTCTAAGCTCCACAACATCTCCCAAGCATCACCACGAGCCACTAGAAATGAGATGCTTTACCTTTACCTGTGTCTCGGTGTACGACATCTGCAAAAGCACCAACGTGCCAAAGAAGGGGTGAGTATAAAACCTAGTAGTTTTTCCCCAATGACTTCCCTACTCACGCCACTAGGATAGAAGAGTTAGCCGCATTTATATAAAAACAGTTTGTATAAAACATTTTCTCAAAGGCAGTTTATAACTAAATATAAAAAAGTTTCCAAACCATTCATAACCAAAGGAATTACAAGAGCAATTAAAACCAATTTTCCAGCAAGTTATTTTTCCATAAAAATAACCAAACAAGCTTTATAACCATGTCACAAGATCCCTTTTGTCACACCCAGACCATTCCACAAACCCATGAAACCAACCATGTATGCTACCTAGAAGAGGGGAGAAGCCCTACCCCTTATCCATCCCAACCATGATGTGGGAGACTTCTTAACCTTATCTAACCCAAATGCACATGAATTCTTGATGTGGGAGATCCCTAACCCTTATCTATCCCAACAAAGATGGGGGAGACCCCTAACCCTTATCCGTCCTGAATACAGTATGAATGTTTAATGAGGGAGAGCCCTAACCCATATCCATCCCAACACTGATGGGGGAGACTCCTAACCCTTATCCGTCCCACATGCCCATGAACACACACAACCATCATGTCAAAAACTAAGTGTGTTCAACCAATTCAAACCATTTCAACGCTTAACCATTTCAATTCCAAATCATTTCAATAAAACTGCATTTTTATTGAAAACCAAATTCATCAATGTCATTTAAATCTCAAACCATTTCAATAAAACATCCTTTTTATTGAAAACCCAATTTTCATCAAACCATCTACAATTTCAGAAAATCAATAATTTAAAATCAACATTTTAAATTCAACAAGCCAAATCACTTTGCACAACAATTCACCAAGATTTCATAATCCCATCAAAAGCATAAATCATCACTTAATAAGATTTATTCTATTATTTTCACAGTCAAATCCATTCAAATAAACCAATTTGAATCTAAAACAATCAATTCTAGCAAGAGGAGTTGAGAGTGAATCCTCCTACCTTAAAGGTTTTGATGAAAACCACAACGGTCGAAGAACGCTCAAGAAACCCAGGTCGATTCTCCAAAAACCCGCCTTAGATCACTTATCCTAGAAAGATCAAGACCAAATATCATCATATTTGGAATCCAGACACTTAGATCTACCCATAAAGGGCATATATATAATAAACCGAGAGAAGATGAGAAGTAGATATAAGTAGATCTAAGAAACTGATCAATAACGATGAAGAACGATCACATACCTCAAGAATCCGGCTTCGATTAGCCAAGAGAAGCATTCATATCACCTTCGGAATGATGGGAGAACCCTCTTTGACCTTAGGAGAAGAAAAATCCAGATTTAGGGCCACTTAGAAGGAAAAACTATCCACTTAGTGGAAAAAACGTGTGAGATCCAGTTTTATAGGATCTCATTTAAGTGGCCACACTGTTAGTTTTCATGGTTTGAAAAACCGTGCGCTAACCGTGGGTTAGCTACTGCCTCAGCCACCCTTCTCACACGATTATACAAATTGTGTGCCACCCATGCGGAAGCTACTACCTCCAAGACCAACTACGCATGGTTTGACCACACAGTCTAGACAAACCGTGTGCCACCCGTGCGACTTCCCCTTTTTCCACAAAACTTCATTCCAAGTTCTCCCGACTCTCCCATTCATCACCATTGACTTTAAAACCACTAAAAGCATAAAGAAAGGGTTACATAACAGAAACTGGGGGTACTAAATTCTCCCCACCATAGGTCTTTTCGTCCTCAGAAAGTAGAAAACCTTGAGCCAACTGAAAGAGTTTCGTCCACTGCTCTTTCATTTCCCTTTCACGTTCCCAAGTCTCTTACTGAATCTTACCATGAAGCCATAAAATCCACACTAGAACGATTATTTTTCCATGAAAGACTTTCTATTTCCTATCCAAAATATTTACCGCCATATGTATCAATGAAGCATCCAGCTCTAGGTCAACGTGATCCCATCTGATCACATGGTTAGGATCAGGCTGATACTTTTTCAACTGAGATACATGGAACAAATTATGCCCCAAACTGAACCGTGGTGGTAATGCCAACTAATATGCCACCTCTCTAAACCGTTATAGTATCTCAAAATGGTTAATGTATCTAGGAGATAACATTACCTACTTCCAAAAATGATGATGTCCAAGCCTTGGAGAGATCCTCAAGAAGACATGATCACCCACAACGAACGACAACGGTCTTCGACGGTGATCTGAATAAGATTTATGATGACTCTGAGCCATCTACATCCTCTTTCTAATCAACTGGATCTTTTCTATTGTTTCTTGGACAAGGCTTGTCCCGAAGAGTGAAGTTTCACCCGTTTCCACCCAGCATAGTGGAGAAAGACAAGGATGCCCATACAATGCTTCAAACAGAGCCATGCGTATTGAGGCTTAATAGCTGTTATTGTATGAGAACTCCACTAAGGGTATATGATCCTCCCATGAGACACCAAAATACATTACACAAGCCCAAAAAATATCTTCCAAAGTTTGTATCATCTGCTCAGATTTCCCATCCATCTGAGGATGATATGCTGTGCTCATAGTCAATTGAGTTCCGAGGGATTGCTGTAATGATTTCCAGAAATGAGATGTGAAACTGAAATATCTATCTGAGACCATAGAAACTAGTACACCATGCCTCTTTATCACTTCTCAGATATAGATTTTTGAAATATCTTCCACCATATGAGTTTCAAGAATAGGGATGAAATGGTCCGACTTGGTTAGACGATCCACTATCACCCAAATGGAATCATGTTTCCGGACCGTTCTTGGAAGACCTGTAAAAAAATCCATTTCTATATGATCCCATTTACACACTCAGATAGGTAAATATTGTAACATAACAACAGGTCTCTGATGCTCTACTTTAACCTGCTGACAAGTTAAGCACTGTGAGATGAAATCGGCCACCTTCCTTTTCATGCCTCTCCACCAAAACTGTGCCTTCAACGCCTTATATATCTTCTATGTACCTAGGTGTACATCCCATATTGAATGGTGATAAGCATGAAGAAGTTGTTCCTGAAAAACCATAGGTACAACCATCCGATCTCTGAAACACAAAACTGAACCCCCATCAAGTTTCCAGCTATCAATGGTCTCCCCACCATTGAGTTTTGAACTTAAAATCAGGAATTCTGCATCAGATGTTTGTGCTTCTTTGATAATATTTACTAAATTAGGAACAAGTGTAGCTCAAAAGAAAACAGCAACATCACCTCAGTTTTCATATTCCACCTACATGTCGGCTAATACCGACATTAACTGCCATTCATCTAATGCTTCTTTCACTAACTAAACATATGACTTTCTACTCAATGCATCCGCCACCGAATTCCATTTTCCTGGTGTGTACATCAAGTCAAAGTCAAACATCTGGAGATACTCCATACACCTCCTTTGCCTCAGATTCAAATCTTGATGTGAGAAAATGTGTTTCAAGCTTTTATGATCTGTAGACACAGTAAATTTCTCACCAAAGAGATAATGTCTTCATGTTTTCAAAGCATGGACGACTGCAGCCAACTCCAAATAATGTGTTGGGTAATTTTTCTCATGCACCCTCAACTACCTTGATCCATAAGCAACCACATGGTCTCCTTGCATGAGAAAACAACCCAAACCTATTCTCGAAGCATCAAAATACACCACATACCCTTGTATTGATTTAGGAAATATCAATATGGGTGACGATGTAAGACAAACCTTCAGTTCCTAGAAGACTTATGACATTCTTCTATCCATTGTAATGGATAATTCTACTTTGTCAGAGCTGTCATTGGTGATACTAGTCATGAGAATTCACTCACAAAGCGTCAGTAGTAACCAGCTAGACCAAGAAAACTTCGTATCTCAAACACATTCTTCGGTGGTTTCCAAGAGATAATGGCTTCCATCTTTTTAGGATCAACATAAATGCCTTTATCATAAATGACATGGCCAAGGAAACATACTTCCTGTATCCAGAAATCACACTTTGATAATTTGGCATACAAATGATGATCTCTCAAGATTTGTAACACTGTTTCCAGGTGCACCTCATGATCATCCCTTGTTTTTGAATAGAAAAAAAATATCATCCAAAAACACCACAACAAAAGAATCCAGATATTGATGAAATATGTGATTCATCAAATCCATGAAGACTGCTGGTGCATTCATTAGAACGAAAGGCATGACTACATATTCATAGTGGACATATCTACTTCTGAAAGATGTTTTTGGAATATCCTCCTTCCAAACCCGAAATTGGTGATATCCTGATTGCAAGTCAATCTTGGAGAACCACTAATCTCCCCTAAATTGATCGAACAGATCTTCAATGCATTGAATTGGATATCTATTCTTTATTGTAACTTGGTTAAGCTTATGATAATCAACACACAGCCGAAGAGTTACATCTGCCATATTCACAAACAACACTGGTGCTGCCCATGGAGAAGTACTTGGTCGAATGAAACCCTTGCTTTACAGCTCCTCTAACTACACTTTACATTCCCGTAACTCTGTTGGTGACATCCAATAAGATGGAAGGGAAATAGGACTAGTCCCTGGAAGGAGATCAATCGTAAACTCCACTTCCCTTAGAGGTAGTAACCCTGAGAAGTTATTGGGAAAGACATATAGAAATTGATACACAAAAGATGAAAAACTATCTTACTCAATCTCTTACATTGATGCCAAGGTCAATGCTACTATTTGGTAAGAGATTGTTCCCACCATTGGTTCCAACAAGCTCTTTTCATCTTTCTTTACCATCCTCTCTCCTCTGAAGAGATGGTCGATGCCATCCGCAGTCTTGAAACTAACTGTTCTCTTATAACAGTCGATGTGAGCCTTAAACATTGTCTACCAATCCATACCCAGGATTACGTCATCGACATCCATGTCTAACATCGAGAAGTCCCATTTTAACTTAGATCCATCAATATTTATAGCACATGCTCTACACAGAAAGGATTGACGTTCTCTTTCACCAAGAGGAGTTTTTAGTTTCAAAACAGAAGACATCATTTCCAGTTTTAAACATAGCAAGTCAACAGTATGAGAAGCAATGAAGGAATGTGATGAACTAGTATCAAACAAAACTTGCTCATGGGTAGAATTCAAAAGAATCGTACCTCTCACCGTAGATGGTCCAGCCTGATCATCTACCATCATCTACTCAGCTCTATACAATTGCTTCATCGCTGAACTATTCTACTTGTTACCTTTCTGAGATTGCCCTGGTTGAGGATTCATGGTATTTTGAGAATCACCATGGCTAGCTCTGTTATGCTGACGAGACTGATTCTGCTGTCCACACCCTGTCGAAGCATATGATGCTTGAGACTCCTGAGGAGTGTCACGTGCCCCCGAACTCAGTGAAGTACTACAAAGGCGCTGTAGATGCCCCATCTGCTTGCAATTGTGACATGATCTAGGTTTCGTCATACAATCTTGCCTTTTGTGGTCAAGAGAACCACATTGAAAACAACCTTCTTTTCTCTAGGGTCATGGAGGGAGGTTCACTGATCCCACTGTCTGGTTCTGATTTTCACTCACACCATGGAAATAGGTATCCCTTTTCCTCTTGTTCCCAATGGTTGAGTTCCCACCATTTCCCATAGGAATAAACATGCCTCCTCCCATCGATCCCAAGATATCACGTTCAGCAACAGTCACTCTGTTCACCATCTCTGTATAATCTGTAATACAGAGCACCGCAATCTTCGATTGAATCTCCTGCCTTAGCCCCGATTCAAAGATGCGTGCTTTCAACGAATCACTTTCCACAATCTATGGTTCAAAACAGACTAAATTCACGAATTTAGCTGCATACTCTATGATAGTGAGACTCTATTGTTTCAGGCTGAAGAAGTCCATCATTTTCTGGATCTTGAATGTATGAGGATAGAATTGTTTATTGAATAATTTCAAAATCCTCCCATGTAAGGCCTTCATCCAATTTATCATGCACCGCTAAATCCCACCATTGACGTGCAAGATCCTCGAGCATATACGTCGCCAACTTGAACTTGAGCTCTGATGGTGTGCCAATGAAATCGAAGATACGATTCATCCTACTTAGCCACACCTCTGCCTTTTTGGGTTCAACATCACCCGAAAGTTCGGTGGATTCTGCTTCATGAACTGGATTGTATTATCCACATCTCTTGGTTCATTCCTCCGGTTCACCATATCCACAACATTAAAAGCTTGGAAAATACTCTGAATCAGCTCTTGGTTCACATGTGGTTCTGGTGCAACCACATTTTCCGCAACTTCTTCTGGTTGGTTTCGACGACGCCTACCAGGTGCCATTTTCTAAACCAACAACAAACTCCATCAATATAACTCTCTAGAAACTGATGGCTTAGCATTCAAATTCTATCACAACATTTATCACAACATTATTTTTCAAAAAACAACCTTTTTCCATGTTCAACCATTTTTGAAAAAATTCAACATACTTTTTCAAAAGCAACCCATTTTCAAAATACACCAACTACCCTGTTTTCAAAGTCTTTCACTTGAAAACAATTTCTGCATTTTTTAAAAAATTGGCACCATACACAAAATCCTTACTCATTCTTCACAATGAGATATGCAATCCTAGTGGGAATTCATTCCTCTAAAATACATTTCATGCTCTTCTCATTGGCTAAACCCATGATAATGAGATTTCCAACATTCTAGAAGTGTATCCAAAACACTTATGTACCCAACACCCTGGTAACTTGAAGTTCAGTATAAACAGGTTAACTACATCCTTTTATGCTATACATTTCAAGTTCCAACAATCCTACTTCTGTCTAAGATTTTGACCCAAGGAATAGACAAGAATGAATTTCAACTCCAAGACCAAGAACATTTATGACCACTTGTTAGGCAAGGATCGAACAAGCTGATACCATTTGTAACACCCCGCCCCTACCTCATTGGATTGAGGAGGCGGGGAGGGTTATGTATCCTTAAGTGACATACCCAAGATGCCAAATGCTAGAAATAAATTCCAAAGGGTTTCAAATATAAGTTGGGGGATGATTTACCCTTTAAGAAACAAACCCATAAACCAACCATAACCAAGCATTCACTATATGATGCATGAAAAAAATGAAAGACCAATAATCAAATTCATTTATAATAAACCACATCAAAGTGTGAAATAGTGGAAGACCAAACTAAGAATCAAAGTACATAGTGGATGAACAACTCAAGACTCTCAAAAGACACTACAACTCCATGCACCACAAGCTCCAAGCTACACAACATCTCCCAAGAATCACCACGAGCCACAAGCAATAAGATGCTTTACCTTTACCTGTGTCCCGGAGTACGACATCTGCAAAAGCACCAACGTTCCAAAGTAGGGGTGAGTATAAAACTCAGTAGGTTTTCCCCAATGACTTCCCTACTCATTCCACTAGGATAGAAGAGTTAGCCACATTTATATAAAAACAGTTTATATAAATCATTTTCTCAAAGGCAGTTTATAACTAAATATAAAAAAGTTTACAAACCATTCATAACCAAAGGAATTCCAAGAGCAATTAAAAAAAATTTCCAGTAAGTTATTTTTCCAGAAAAATAACCAAACAAGCTTTAGAACCATGTCACAAGATCCCTTTTGGCACACCCAGACCATTCCACAAACCCATGCAACCAACCATGCATGCTACTTAGAAGAGGGGAGAATCCCTAACCCTTATCCATACCAATCATGATGGGAAATACTTCTTACCCTTATCCAACCCAAATGTACATGAATGCTTGATGAGGGAGATCCCTAACCCTTATCCATCTCAACACTGATGGGGGAGACCCCTAACCCTTATCCGTCACGAATGCAGTATGAATGTTTGACGGGGGAGAGACCTAACCCTTATCCCTCCCAAAACTGATGGGGGAGACTCCTAACCATTATCCATACCACATTCCCATGAACACACACAACCATCATGTCAAAAACCAAGTGTGTTCAACCAATCCAAACCATTTCAATGCTTAACCATTTCAATTCCAAATCATTTCAATAAAACTCCATTTTTATTGAAAACCAAATTCATCAACATCATTTCAATCTCAAACCATTTCAATAAAACACCCTTTTTATTGAAAACCCAATTTTCATCAAACCATCTAAAATTTCAGAAAATCCATAATTTAAAATCAACATTTTAAATTCAACAAGCCAATCCACTTTGCACAACAATTCACCAAGATTTCACAATCTCATCAAAACCATAAATCATCAATAAAGAAGATTTATTCTATGCTTTTCACAATCAAATCCATTCAAATAAACAAATTTGAATCTAAAACAATCAATTCTAGTAATAGGAGTTGACAGTGAAGCCTCCTACCTCAAAGTTTTTTACGAGAACCACAACGGTCGAAGAACGCTCAAGAAACCCGGGTCGATTCTCCAAAAACCCGACTTAGAACACTTATCCTAGAAATATCAAGACCAAATATCGTCATATTTGGAATCCACACACTTAGATATACCCATAATGGGTGTAGATCTACGAAACCAATAGAATAGGAGAAGTATATCTAAGTATATCTAAGAAACCGATCAAGAACGATGAAGAATGATCACATACCTCAAGAATCCGGCTTTGATTCGCCAAGAGAAGCCTTCAGATCGCCTCTAAAATGATGGGAGAACCCTCTTTGACCTTAGGAGAAGAAAAATCCTGAGTTAGGTCCACTTAGGAAGAAAAAAGAGCCACTTAGTGGCAAAAATGCATGAGATCCACTTTTATAGGATCTCATTTAAGTGGCTTCACGGTTAGTTCGCATGGTTTGAAAAACTGTGTGCTAACCATGTGTTAGCTAATGCCTTCTCCACCCTTCTCGCATGGTTTGGACACACGGTTAAACAAACTGTGTGCCACCCATGTGGAAGCTACTACCTCCAAGACCAACTGCGCACGGTTTGACCGCACAGTTTAGACAAACCATGTGCCTCCCGTGCGACTTTCCCTTTTGCCACAAAACTTCATTCCAAGTTCTCCCAACTCTCCCATTCATCACCCTTAACTTTAAAACCACTAAAAGAATCAAGAAAGGGTTAAATACCAGAAACTAGGGGTACTACAATAGTTTTTCAGTTCTCAGTCTTTCCTTTCATTTCTTTTTCTCCCTCCCCTTTTATTCAAACCTTGCCTACCCTTCTCCACCTTACTACCTTCAGAGGGGACTGTGCCTAGTTTTAAGTGTGTGGGAGGGTGCCCATATATGGAACCCCATTTGGTTGAACTTCTTGAACAATTACCTAGGATGAAATGTTTTCTTAGCAGTTTTATAAATGGCTTTTATAGGTTCCACATGCTTATATCAATTGTATAAAAATAGATTTTGGGGAATTATTTATAAAAATTCCTCATATGTCCCGATTGAGAAACCTTGTTTGTGATATGAATGAACATTTTCACAATTGATAAGGAACCTTTAGTCATTCATTTATATTAAAAAAATATGAATTTTTGATGGAGTAATTTAAATTAAGGAACCCCCTTAGAATGGAATTTAATTTTTGTATAAAGAGAGGTGGGGCATAGAAATTGTTGTTGCTGCATTAGTGGTTATCACACGGTCTTAATTTCATAAACTCTTGACTTGATCCTAATTTTAATTATGTGTTGACATGAAAAATTGGGCCCAATTTAATTATAGTATCTCATGCCTATGAAAAATATTCGAGATATGCAAAGGAATGCCCAAAATATTTGATGACCCATCATCATGTTCCAAAAGATGCAAGTTAATGAGGGTGTGTGACCTATAAAAGTGGTATCCTGACAATTAGTGATGAAACAACCTGAGCTTAACCAATATAAGTGTATGATGAGATCGAAATGGAGGTTGGATATTTCTTTAAATGAAGAAGGAAAAATTCAGTTTTAAGTAGCATTGATTTATGAATGGATGGTTGGATGTTTTGGATTGAGCTTACCTTGTCAGCTAATTTCACAAATTTGGGGAGCCGTGAAGTATTAATGTAGTAATGTTTAATGATAATTATATAAAAATAAATATTCATTTGATTGATATAACATGTGCCACTTATAGTTATTTCATTGGTATTTCTTCTGAAATGATTGTCTATGAATTTGTTTGAGGACAAACAATCAACCAAATGTGGGGGAGTTTTGATGCACTACTGTGCATATAGAATTTACACTAATTTTAGTATCTTGAAAGTGGTTGTGTGAATTTATTTTTATGATTTTAAAAATATAAATAAGCATTGAAAGGTATTTTTTTACCAAGGAAATAAAATTGAAGACATTTCATTACTGGGTGATTCAGATGGAAATCAGAGGCTTTTGGACCCTTTTTCCAAGAAGTATTCTATTGTGAAGTCACCCAAACTGAGAATTCCGACTTGAAGGCCACGTGGTCCCTAATTTTTCAAGGAAGAGTCACCCCAAATGGTCTCTTCAATGTTTGAAAAACCATGTGGATTCTCAGCAAATCATGTGGGGTGTGCATTTTTGGATGTAAAGGCACCCCGCACAGTCTCCGCTTGGTTAGTCCAACCAAGTGGCCCTACCCTATAACCGCCTGGAGTTTGGAATTTTTGGGATAGAGACCATGCACACAGTCACTGCACTGTTAGTCAAATCACGTGACCCATCCTAGTTTTTTGTGCACTATATTTTTTATGGAGAGAACCGTGCACACTGTTGGCACACAGTTAATCTAACCTTGCATCGTAATCGTGAAGTAGTCAACATCCCCCTATCTACTCCTATATACCCTCATACCCTATATTTGGATCCCTAACCACCCTAAGACAAGTGGGGGATGTCCAATAATATTAAGGAGGACACTTGGGAGAGAGGGGATCATCAGGAGGAAATAATTCTTGGGATAGAGAGAGATTGGAACTCATTAAAGGAAATTTTTTGGAGTTTTTCTCTTGTAATCATCAGTTTTCTCTTATTAATTTTTTCTATAATGAAAAATTCATGTATTACAAGTTTTTTTATCATAATTTACTCCCTATGCAGCTAAATTCTCCATGTGTTGGGGCTGTGGTTGAATGTGGGTTTGTTAATCGATCAATTTTCTTATGTTCATGTTGTTCATATTTCTCACATAATCCCCTTGATACTTATTGCTGAATCTTGCTGAAAACCCTGTATCAGACCAAGAATAGAGTTTCTTGGGATCCTTAGGGGAATTAAAAAAAGTACATTCATGATCATTGGGTTCATTTGTCATCACTAATGGGATGATATTTAATAAAAATTAATAAGAATCAAATTCTAGACCAAGGAATTGGTATCTATTGATTTAATCAGAACTCACCAGGCCAAGGGGGTTCCAATACATTTGAACCCAAAAATATGAGTTATTATGAACATCAAAACAAAATAGGCAAAGATATTCTTGATGACCTACACAAAAATTAACAGTCCCGATAATTTTTTATCATATAGCATTAAAATTAAGTTTAATTGTTTTTCTATTCTTAAGATTAAATAACCGTGAATTAAAAGAGTTTAATTACTAGAACTTTTGAAAAAAATTACCACAAAAAAAAATAGTTTTTAAAATTTGGTTCCTTCACTTAATTAATCACAAATAAAGTAGCACGACACCTTAACTCTTCCTATGAATCGACCCTGTACTTACGCTATACTAGTAGTAAGAAAGGGAATTTCAATTTGGGTTACTGGAATAAACACTTCAGCTGGGAAGACACAAGGTCACTACCTCAAGACAGTCCTTAGCTGCCTATGGGTTGGACTCACCTCAGAACCTGATTAGTCTTTTTCACTGAAACTCGAGAATTGTTTTCAGCTTACACACCTCATCTAATGGTAATTTGGGTACCACGTGTAGCTCTACTGGTGAAGTTTTGGCTAGTTAACCACCTGGAGGTAACATCTTAGAAACTAGTCCCTATATCGATGCCTCATCACTAAGGGAATCATCCTCATGATCATGATTCTAAATCCTAGATTGCATACATTGTGGGAGCATCCTGAAATAAACAAGATGTACCAAGGTCTATGAGTATATCTAGAGAGATGACTCAATAAGTACATGGAAACAATAACCCATTACTATATGATGTATGTACAATTTTTTCCCTTGAAACTAGTGTTATCATGTACCGAGTCAAAAACTAGGTGATCAGAGTCCTGGTGTATGGATATGTCGGCTGTTGCAACAACACTGGAGTCCCTAGCCTAAAAGCTGAACTAAAAACACTTAACATTGTTTCCCCAAACCAATATCACAGACTCCCAGTCCTAAAGTAGAACTGATCACTCTAATACCACTCTATCATGACCCATCCAAGAGGGGACTATTCCGAGACTCCCCAAGACCACTTCAAATAGGCTAAGGGATGGAGACTAGAGTTGAGAAAGAATATCACTGACATGGGAGGCCTTATCCTAAGTACTTGTACACACACACGCATCTCCAAACCTATAAATGATAAAATGAAAAACAACTTAACAATCATGCATGCATACATGTAAATCCTGTATCCATAGTATGATAGGAAGTAAAATAAAGTAAAAAAGTCCAAATACAATCCCACCATAAAGAGTCTGAAATACAAGTACAACTTGAAAGTAAGTACTGATACTACTGTCAGAAATCCATAGGAACACACCTCAGTTTGTACTACCACACTAAGCACTATTTGGTCCTAGTCTGTCTAGGACTCTGTCAAAAGGTTGATCATCTGAACAAGACAGAACACGATTGAGAAAATCCTGTGCATGGGTGAGTATTTAAATACCCATTTGGACACCCTAAAACCAAAAAACATACAACAAATGAAATACAGTTATCTCTATATAGGTATATGTTTAAAACACACATGATAAGAATATTCAGATATACTCAAAAAAAAAACACAGTCTAGAGGTAAGTCACAACCTTAGTATACTGACCTAGAATTTTAGCATGGAGATTCCACTAAGCAATCATCCAAGAGAACACACTCCTGAGTTTGATAGCACAAATGATGTCTGTCTAATAGGTGATTCTCATATGGTCTTGTCATGAGAAATAACACACTAATAGTCCAAAGAGAATATAATAGAAAGATGAGGATCACTACCAAGGACACAGGGTGATACCAAAAACTCAATATGGATTAACTCGCTAAGTATATGATTGAAAACCATGTAGTGTTGGTCACGAAAATACCAATAACCCCACTTAGGGAATGAAGATGAATAAAGGATCTCACTCTGGGCCTCTTAAAGGGATTCCAATGAATCTATCCAAGAAGTTCTACTGAAGGGATCACATTACTAGGAGTAGGAGATGATTCCATACCAACCATCAAGGAAAGGATAAGGGGAACATATCTAAACAAAAATTGTCCATGATATAGAGGAAAAGACATCTAATCCATCTATAAAAGAGTATGAAACATGTAGTAGGGTTCACATGCCATGTCCCTTGACCCTAGGTCCTGCCCATGTAAATGGCATGTGTCATCAAGCTGTGTCTGTGTAGTAATACATGGTGTATAGGCTACCCTTAAAGTCTACCCATGTTCCAATACATAGATTAATCCCATGTACATGTTCCAATGAACCAATAAACAACTTTTCCTATGTAATTGGTCTAGGTCATGTCCATGTGGGGGAGTACACGACATGCTCTAACCCATGTAGTCCAACCCATGTCCTTGTACTTTCCAAAGTACACGTCGGGTAACTCAGGAGAGACCACACACGATGTGATAGGGTTCACACACCATGTGATACTTAAATTTCTCCCAAAACCCTAGTTACCATAAAGGGGTCCCCACATGGTGCATATATCCGGACTACACACCATATTGTTCGAGTTTTTTTTAAATCCCAGATCTGCTCCAGTGTTCGATCTAGTGCCTTAGACCTTCGATCCAGTGATAATTTCACCATGATATTGAAGATAACAACTCAACTAAGCCTCACCATCATCAACCAATGTGTTTCACTATCAGATCTACTCAGAAAAAAGATCAAATCATCATTCTTTATTGTGTACCAAAGAATGTCGAAGAACAAAAAATTGAGTATCCACCATCATCCGAATCGTTCCATCTCCAACATCACAACTCGACTGTGCCGTGATGATCCCAGATCTATAATATCAGATCATTTCACTAATAAATAGGTAAGAAATGATCAATTGATTGATATTAGTCGATCTACGATTCAAATAAAGAACGCTGTGATGAGCGATGAATCGGGGGAGATAAGCACAAGAACAAATACGAGGGAAAAACCTCAATTTATATTCATTTCAATAGAAATTCATTTACATTAGAATGAAAATATTATAATAAACATATCAAAGATATTCTACCATCACAACCCCATAGAAATAACCCATCCCCATAAAGATTGAACTACAAATCAATCGATTCTCTGATTGATTCACATTTATCATAGTAATTATGAACATGGAAGAATAAAATCAACACACATACACTACCTCGATTTGTATTTATCACTAATAAATATTAGGGTTACACCTTTTTTGTGGGCGAGATCCCTCAAATTCATTTTGTGTCAATCATTGATCCACGATCCTATCACCGATCACCTAAAAGAATTCCCCAATAGTCACTCCAAGGGTTCTCCAACGTCTCTAGGGTTATGTGAATAACCTTGGGATTTCTCCATAATAGTATATTTAAAGGCTTTAAATTTTTGTGTTAACCAAAATGAAATAAAATAATTTATTCAATTATTTTATTCATTTATGCGACAATGATGAATTTACTACAAACAACCCTCCCCAACTAATGTTAAGTTGTTCATAGGGTAAACCCCACATTCTAAACTCAACAATGCCCTTAGATTTCTGATTCAGGCACCTATTTAGAAGTTATTCCACTTTTACAAAAAAATTGTATGCACGTGCTATTTAATATATTTCAAACATTTATTTTGGGAACACTGGGACTCAAAATCTCATCCCGTCTCAGTTCCCGATTTTAAAAATAATTCATATAATATCAAAAAATAATACATTTAAAATCCAATACATTACAAAAAAGATTATGAGGATTGCTTATATTGAAATATTACCAAAGAAAAACACTGACTAAGAATGATTTGTTCAGGAAGAGATCTATTTAGAATAGAGTAATCAACCAGTCAGCTCCAAAATTTTCAAATGACTGGGTATTTATAGGAAGTCTCCCATCAATTATATTTTTGTGATTTTTACAATGAACTTAAATGGTTCTTGAAAAATCATAACGATCTGGTGTAACTGAATGCTCGATGTCATATTTATTAACACCATCATAGTTTAAACCTTTCTCCTTAAATTAGAAAAAAGTTTTCCATTTTTCAATTATAAACATCAGTTAGTTGGATGGACTTACTTAACATTGTCAATATGATAATATTAATGAGAGTTAGTTCGATTGTATTGGTACTTGTATTAGTCTGATTGTCATGAATTGTTTAATTATGATAGACATGACTAAAGTATATCTTCTATTATAATAATGGTGAGTATGATTAATCAAATACATACTCATTAAGATATCTCCAATGAAGAAATATAAATTTTATATTCACAATACTTTAGAAATTTTTCTAAGTATGGTAGAAGGTAATATTTTCTAGAAAAACATACTAAAACAATTTGACATAAAAAGTTAGTAAACATGTTTTAAGAAAGTGTTTGTGATTTCAAAAATAAAAGGAATATAAAAGTAAGAAGTATAACTTCTAACTCAACAATCTCACCCTTTTTGGAAAGAACAAACAAAAAAATTAAATGAAAAAATAACTTTGAAAAACATATAGTCCTTTGATCTTTTAAGAAATTCATATTCAGAGTTGATATTTAAACCATAACTTCACCTAAGTTTATAACTATTCTGAATATGATTTATAGTACAATGTTGAATATGAAAATCTCCCTATTAGAATAATATCTTCTCCCAAGGATTTTATTATCCCCCTTAATATAAATTCCCCCATTTGTATTACAACTTTCCCTTTAACAAGGATTATATCTTTTATAAAACTTTTTTACTTATTTATATAAAATTATCCCCCTTTTTGATTTTAAAAAAATAATGGGGAATAAATTATAAATTTCCTAGAAAGAGTTATAAAAAAAATATAAGAAGCAATAATGAACTAAATAATCATCCACAAAGAAAATATGAAAGAACATTCAACAAATCAGAATTAGAAAAAAATCAGACAAAATAGGAATTAGATGAAAAGTTAATTCATTCAAAAATATATTTTCAAATGTTTTAAAAAAACAAATACAATCGAGAGTTCAAAATAAAAAAAATCAATGTTTCTTCATCAGGGTTTTCACAAAATCCTTGATCTTCCTAAACTCCCTTCATTATTTCTATAGCTTCTCAAATTTCTATTATTTAATATAAACTTTCTTAAACAACTAGTTGTTTTCTTATCTAAAAATGATTATATTATTTTCACATGATTGGAGTATGGACATCTATAAATCCATATCTCAGATATTATGTTTCAAAATATTTTCATCTTCAGAACATTCATCAGTAAAATGTCAAAACACATCAATAAATTTCACCCTGTCAACCATATCTTTTGATAAATAATTGGTTGAAATATATGAATCTAATATAAGATTATTTATCTCATAAAAATTTTCATCATTCATAAGAATATCTAAATCAAATTGATGATACCACTCACCATATTATTACACAAATTTTTATGATTCTGGGAAGTTTCTTAAATTTTTTTTAATTCAACTTAAGTCCAGATCACATTCTATATTAAAAGATTTATAGATTTTGATTTCTGATTTACAAATTCTTAAATTAACTAGCACCGGGACTCAAGATTTATGAAATAAGGAATAGTTCCTTCTAACATTTTTAAATAATGAACAATATAATTAACAAATTATAGAGAAATGGTTCCAACAGATTCTGATTGATCTTGATGAACCTTTGGAGGTTTTATTATGCTAGTACCAATATTATATTCCTTGAATTTATTATCATATTTCTTTAAAATTTATTTCTAAAATTATATAGTTTCTTACCATCTAATAATTCCATAATGTCTACATCATCGGTCTTAAATTTCTCATCTAGTTTAGCCTTTGAATTCTAATATTATTCTCTCTTTGGTAAGGATGATATTTATTCTTCTTCTGATGATTCTTCTTATTGAGAACTTTAAGATTTATCTTTTTTATTAGACTTTGATGGAATGTCTGATGAGGATGATAATTATGAATCTGAATACTTCTTATCAAATTGATTTTCTTCATGATCATCTGCCTCTTCATTCACATCATATTTTTCCTCTTCTTCATCAACCTCTTCTTATATTTATTCCTAAACAAGTTCATATTCTTATTCTTCTTCATTTTCTTTTCCTTATTTAAATTTAAATTTATCAACTTATTTTACATCAAATTCCTCATTGATTTTATTTTTATGTTATTCTTGAAGTTTTCTCGTAGTTATAAGAACTACCTTATCGGTTGGATCTAGTTCAAATTTTTTCTCTTCGATGTCTGGTAACGATTCATCTTCAATAACCTTTTCTTTTCCTTTTTCAGACATTAATATAAAATCAACATGAACCATAACTATTTCTTTAAAAGATAATATGACTCCAAGATTGACATGATTGGTGTGAGAAGTTAGTATAATAACCTTCTCAAATGACCTTTCAACACCTTTCAAAAAATTTTCACAAAGTTGGGCTTTAAAAAATATCTTCTTTTGCTTCTTCTTATTTAATTTCAACATCTTTAATTCTTGATTATTGAACGTCATCAAGATTGAGTCCGAACTCTGGATAACCTATTTTTTACCAAAATTTTATTTCATACACTTATCAAAAACATCTTTTGAGACTTTAATTTGCTTATTTTTTTTCTTTGGAGAAGAGGTCTATACCTTCCACTTGTTCTTCATTTATATTTTTTCTAATTTCCTTGATGAATGAACATTAAAAGTAGTACCATATACTTTATCAACAAACTTATTTGATTTATTATCAAACACAAACCTCATCCTGTTCATCATATCATCACTGATAAATGAAAATTTCCCCATCATCAGATGTTATTTGTTAGAAAATTTGAACAATTTTATACACTCAATAACTATCTTACTTATAAAAGTTGGGAATATAATGTTATTAGATTTTATTGATGAGTTTTTGATATTTTACATGGTAGTAAATACAAACTTAACTAGATCAATATTTCTCATATTCACCAAGTAATATAACACCAAAATATTAGAGACCTTTAGCATATCTCAGTATACCTTTCTTGGTATTAGGAAACCTTGCATCCATAATGCTACAACATTATTATCTGGAGTATGGTGTGAAACCTTTTTTACTTTTTCATAATGATAAAACAATGATTCTTTATGTCTGGTTTTGGTAAAAGTACCAAGACTATCTAGAAACTTATGTGAAGCGAAATATGCTTCTTCATCCAAAAGAATTATAAGAAGATTTGCAAGATTATTATAAGAAATATTATACCTTTTTACTTACATAGTGAAATAAATTTTATCTTTTTCATCTTCCTTGAAAAAATGAATGGATACATAAAAATCATGAACAAAAACTAGATAATAAAGATAAAAATCTTTGTTCGGTTCTTCCACACACACTAATCCCCAACGTTAAAAATAAATGATTTTATTAAGAGTTGAATCACACTTATCATAGAATGATATTTTAACTAACCTTTCTCTAAACACATACCACTTCGAGAAATCCTCCTTTTTTCCCATCAGATTCAAAACTGAATACGGTGATCGGTCATAAAGAAAACTTATTGGACCGATAAATATTAAGGCTACAAAAACTCAGGAGAAAAATCCATGAAAAAATAATGTGGGATGGGAGGTAATCCTCATTTATATAGGAAATCATGTTGATGGTTCAACATCCAAAAGATATCCAATAGTTTAAATTGAAAACATTCTGATTTGACATTTGATATTGATCTGAAGAATGATTTAAAGAAATTCTTATACTCTCAAAGATTTTAACATTTTTATCAGAATAATAATGAATCTAATTAGAAAAAGTTTTAAAAACTTTGAAAATAAAACAAAAAATATAAAACTAAAGTAATAACAACAAAAATTAAAGGAATAACATAATGATATAGTGTAAAAACATAAAATAACAGAAGATTACCTTTGGGAGTGAAAATATCCATCAGTTTGATTAACCTATTATTCTTGGTTTTTGTAAACTAATTGATTATGATAGTTTTAAAAGAAAAAAATGAATATGATAGTTTCTATACAAAAAATAATTATGATATTTTCATTATTAAATAAAATCATAGTAGTTTTTCATGGAAAACTGAATACAATAGTTTTATAAATATTAAATTATTATGATAAATCTTGATTACAGAAATTTGAATATGAAAAAGTATTGAAGAAGTTTCAAGTCTGTAAATTTCATAATATTTTCAGAATATAAGAATCATTTTGATAATTCTGAATCTGAAAATTTTATAAAAAGTATTTGAGTCCAGAAAACTCATTAAGATTATAGTTTTAGAAAAAATAAAAAATTTAAAAAACTAAATGTTTTTGGAATATGTATAACATATGTACTCCTCCTATAAAAATGAGTAACTTAATGTAAGGAGATGGGTAAAAAAGAAGTAGATATGAATGATTACTTTATGTTGACCGTTCCTAGATTCTCTTTAATGTATTCAAATCTATCAAAATTATGAGGTTTTGTAAAAATATCAATAAGTTGTTCCTGTGTTCCAATGGCTTTTAAAATGATATCTACTTTAAGTGAGTGATCTGGTAGGAAATGGTGTCTTATATCCATGCTATTATCATGTGAGTGATGTCTTGGGTTTTATCTTAATGTAATTTTGATCACTTGTATTATCAAAAATTATTTGAGATTTTGTATGCTCATGCCACAGTTAGTGAGTGTGCGTTGCATCCACAACACTTGAGAACAAAATTTTTTTGCTGCCACATATTCGACTTTAGCAGTGGAAATTTCTACTGAGTATTGTTTCTTACATGGACAAGAAAGTAAATAATCTTATAAGAATTAAAAATTTATGGATGTGTTTTTTCTATCCATTCTACATCCACCAAAGTTAGTATTTGATTTTTTTTAATTCGAAAACATTTCTAGAAGAATAGAAAAGTCCTAAATCTGTTTCTCCCTTAAGATAATTAAAATTTTGTTTTATATCTTTTAAATTGGATTATTTTGTATTTTCTTGATATCTTTCACATAAGAATATAAAAAACATTAAATTTGGATGATTAAAAGTTAATTAAAGTAAAATTCTTATCATACCTATATAAATATTTTGATCAACTGGTTTCCTATCCTCATAAAGATCAATATTATTGGAGGTACCAATAAGAGTAATAATACTTTTATTATTATCATATCCAATTTTCTCAATAATATGTTTTTTATACTTATGTTGAGATATAAAAGATCCTTCAGTTTTTTGTGAGATTTAAAAACCAAGGAAATATGTTAACTCACCCATTATACTCATTTCAAACTCAGAATTTATAATATCTACAAAGGAATCTATTAAGGATTTTTGAGTTGAACCAAATATATTATCATCAACATAAATTTTTATAAGCATAATATTTTTATTTACTTATTTTATAAAAAGAGTCAAATTCATAGTTCCTTAACAAAATTGTTTTGTAAAAAAAATCGTGTTAACCTATCATACCAAGATCTAGGGGATTGTTTATGTCCATATAAAGATTTGGTAAGTTTATAAATGTATTCAGGATGTTTTTTATTTTCAAAATGTGGGGGTTTTTCAACATAAACTTCTTTATGAACATATCTGTTAAGAAAATCACACTTCACATCCATTTGAAAAAGTTTGAAATTAAAGAATGCTGCAAAGACTAAAAGTATTTAGATGGATTCTAGTATTTCTACCGAAGAATATGTTTCTTCATAATAAATTCCCTATTATTGATTAGAACCCTTATTAAAAAGTATAGTTTATTTCTAATAATTATTCCATTTTCATCACACTTATTTTGAAAAACCCATTTTACTCCATATCATATAAGTTTCTATAAGTCGTTCAACTAAAGTACATACTTTGTTCCTCTCAAACTCATTGAGATCATCTTTCATGGTCTTAATCCAATCTGTATGACCTAAAGCTTCATTGGGATTCTTAGGTTCAAATTGGGATAATAAATCTAGATGTTCAATTTCATTCCTTAAGGTAATTCTAGTACTAACTAGTTAATCTACATCACCAATGATAATTTCACTAGGATGATTCCTAAGAAACAACCAAATTCTTAGATTTTTAAAAACAATTTCTTTAAAAAAAGGTAGAAAATATTCCTAAGGAATAACTTTAGAAATTATTTCTTGAGTTATTTCTTTATGGTAAGATCCTTCTAATAATGGTTGAAAATTAGTTTTAGAAATAACATCTGATGATATTGGTTGATGTTTTTTGAAAACAAAAGGATCCGTTTCATCGAACTTAACATGTACTATTTCCTAAAAAATACAAGAAGTTTTATTAAAAAATATATATTCATTATAAGTAGTGTAATAACCTAAAAATATCCCTTCATCATATTTGGGTGAAAATTTATGTAAGTTATATTTAGTATTCAGGGTGAATAATTTGTAACAAAAAACATTGTAGTAATAAAATTTCAGTTTTCTTCCTGTCAAAAACTCATAATGAATTTTATTAAGAAATGGACTAATTAAAACATGATTTATAGTATAACAGACAATACTTATTGCTTCATCCCAAAAATGTTTAGCAGTTGAGTATTCACTCAACATGGTTCTAGTTATTTCATGAAGAATTCTATTTCTTATTTCAACTAAACCATTTTTATGGGGGTTCTAGGTGATGAAATGTTATGTTCTATACCTTTGTTACTACAAAAAAGTTTCATAATCAAAATTTTCAAATTCTCCACCATGATCACTATGAATAGTTATCAAGAAGAGGTTTTTCTCATTTTTTACCTGGTCTACAAAAGTTTTAAAATAACTAAAGGCTTCATATTTTTTTGTGAGAAAATAAAACCATGTATATCTAATGTAATCATCAAATAAGACATATACATAGTATTTTCCACCAATACTTATATTTTTTGTATGAACAAATAAGTCTACGTGTACTAACTATTAAGCATCAAAAGTTGAAACTTCACTAATAGATTTAAAACTTGAATTATATTTCTTACCATATTTACAAGGGTCACAGATTTTTGATGTATCAAACCTAAGTTCCAGTAGATCCTTAACAAGTCCTTTATTAATCAATTTAGATAATTTTTCAAGGTTACAATGTACTAAAATTTTATTCTATAACCAATATTGAACTTCCATTGCACTTAGTCGAGGTAAGTCTTGTTTCCTAAGGACTTTTAAGTTAAGTGTATAAAATTACATATATCAATATGAAGAAAAAATAAATTCATCCTTGAAACTATGTACTAAAAATTTATCATTACTAAAGATAATAAGGTAACCTTTATCATATAATTGACTTATACTTATAAGGATATTGATAAGACCTATAATAATAAAAAAATTTGAAATAAGATCTTTTCCAAAAAGAAAAATGTTACCTATTCGATAATCTATCATTGAGAATTATCTATGAAATTTAATTCCACCCCTTTCGTCTTTATTATCTTATGGAAGAATTCCTTGTTTATAGTCATGTTCTTAGAAAACCCACTGTCCATATACCATATATTCTTATTGTAGGTACTAACTTTGTTTTCCTGAAAACAAAAACATTAGTCTTTTTGAACCCAAACCACTTTGGGTCTAGTAATGTTTGAAAATAAAACATTAGGAATCCATTTTTTTAGAAAAATAGATTTATGAAAACCAAGGTATTGAAATTTATTTAATGAAAAATTATTATTCCAATTCCCACCACTTTGTCACTTGGTGAAAAAAATAATCACTTTATGGAACAAATATGTTGTTACTAAAACACATTTTTATATGAAAACACCATTCCAAAACTATTCACATGAGGAATAATTTGTTTATACATTTTTTCAAAGTTTTCTTTACCAGTTGTAAAGTTTGAAAAATATTTCTTCATATAAGAAATTTCAAACTTTATTTTTACAATTAATTTTTATCTCTATGATTAATAGTCATGGAATTAAGCTTTTTTTGTAAAGAATATTTCTTTGAAAATAATTTTTATAAATCTTTTGAAAGGGTTTCCTTTTTAGAATTAGAATCATCATGATATTTTTAAAGATATGATATTTAATTAGCCAAAAAATTTATCCTTGAATCAACCTTATCTAGTTTATCTTTAGGATTATCAAGTTCTTTAAAGATTTTACAATTCTCATTTTATAAAAGTTTATAGAAACAAGAAACTTCATCATAAGATGGTAAATAATTATCTTCCTTTGAGGAAGATTCTTCCTCAGATGATATATAATTTTTCCCATCAGGATAATTAGAATTTAAAGACTTATTTTCAAGATTATTATATATTCATACGTCTTCCATGAAATAATGATTTTCAATAGATATATTAGAAAAATGACCTATATTCCTCTATTCAAAAATTTCACTATTAGAATCAATCTCAGAATAATAACTATAATTGGAAATCCATATGTAAAAAGATTTTAGAGCTTTCTTACCTTTGGATTTATAATAATTTTTTGCATTCCATTCTAAATTTATTTCCTTTATGTCTTTCTTTTTTATCTTTGTAATATCTAGTCTAATATATCTATCTTTATTACATTCATAGCATGTGAATTTATCTTTTGTTTCACCTTTATCCTTATGAAACTTTTTATAAGTGTACTAAAAATATTCTTTCCAACTATCTTATTCATCATTCTAGAGATATTAGCTAATTCATTCTCAGAATTTTCAGAAGCACTAGAATTAGATTGAACAACAAATTTGTTCTTTCTAGAATATTTCAAAACTATATCGGATGATTTCAATTTACAAGATAAGGTAGATTTTTTATCTAAGGTAACACCACAATTTTTCCTTTTCTTTTCCTCAACATTTCTTTTGAGTCTACTCTCATACTGTATAAGGATTCCAATAAAATCATTCATAGTGAGATTTTTTATATTTCTTGTCACTTACATAACTATTATTTTTTATTTCAATTCATTGATCATAATATCAATTATATTTTCCACAAGGATCTCATCATCAAGACCTTTTTCACCAATGGATTGTAAACTATTTATAATTTTCCTGAACCTATGGTGCATCTTTGCAACTGATTCTCCTGGAATAAAATAAAAGGCCTGATAGTCTGATCTTAGCATATCTCTCCTGGTCTCTACAAACTTAGAAGTACCAAAATTTGTGACTTCAATATTTTTCCAGATACTATTTATAGCTTCACATGAGGATATATAACTGTAAATACTCATTTTCATGGAACATAACAAAGTATTACTTCCTCTGTAGTTTAACTGATATTTTTATTTTTCTTGATGTGTAAAATGAGTAACTTCCTTATCAAGAATTTTATAGTCTCTAGTAATCATAAAAAAATTATCAACTCCAATATTGATAAAAAAAGTTTTCATCCTATATCTCTAGTACTCATAATCAACACCATCAAATATTGGTGGTCTATTTGGATTGAAATTGAATATAGAAACAACATTAAGACCCAACATCTTAAAAATAATTGAAATTATTTTTCCATAGATACACATTAGTGTAAAAAAAGTTTACAATTTAAAAGTTTATTTCAAAAATTTAATAAACATGCAATAGTAAAGAAAGTAAAAACTAAGAAAGTATATGAGAAGTGGAAACTTGGATCTGATACTGATTATAGGATTGTAAGATTTGATCATATGTAAATACTTACAAGATGGGGGGGGGGGGGTGAATTTTAGTTTTAAAAACCTAATTTAAAATAATTAAACAAATTAAACCAATGAATCATAAAGTAGGTTATTAGACTCAACCCTCATTCCGATTAAAAAATTCATGGAATCAGAATCATAGTATGTCTGATTATATTAAAGTAAAAAATCGTAATCATAGTAGATCTGATTTATCAGAGTATGTTTATTATCATAATCATAATAGTAACCAAAAAAAAACAAAGTAGAAATTTGTATACAATAATCAACTTTATATTTCATACAATATAATTAAAACTTGTAAAAATAAGAAATTGAATATTTATGTAAAATTAAGAATGAATTAAAAGATATTATTAAAAAGATAAATCATTTAAAATTATGATAAAGTTAGTCAATAACATTGAATAAATGTATACACTATTTTATACTTACATTGAAGTATGACTTTCCCTAACAGGAAAGCACTCGATATGATGATCATATTTTCTTTATATTCATATCCCTATAATCCCTCGATATGATGATAGACTTTGTATTCCTAGACATAGAAGCCCTCAATCTGATGGATTGGCTCCATCTTACTATCCTTGTAAACCCTTGATCTGATAGATTAGATTCTCCATCTTCCTATCCCCAAAATCCATCAAGCGTAATAATGATCAGATGTGATTTAAAATTACAAAAGTTCATTAGGAAACAACCCTTAAAAGGATTAATTAGAATGTAATATTAATAAAGAAATAAATTGACTAAGAATGAGTTGTTCATTCAAACATCTCTTTAGAAGAGAGTAATCAAACATCCAGCTTCAAACATTTTCAAATGACTTGGTCTTTACAAGAAATATCCTAGTAGTAATATTTCCAAGTTTTTTGGAACAACCCAGGATAATTGGTACTTGATAGATCATAATGACCTAGTGTGACTGAATGTACAACTTTGTATTGATTAACACCATCACAATGTTAAATTTTTTCTTTACATTAGAAACAAGTTTTCCATATTCTCATTATAAAATCCCCTCAGTCTAATGGAATTCCTTAATAATTTCAATAAGATATTATTTATGAATTTTATTCTAACTGTATTAGTACCAATATCAGTCTTATTATCAAGAATTTTTTCAATACGATAGACATGAATAAATTTTAACTTCTATTCTGATAATGGTGAGTCTAATTAATTAGACACATACTCATTATGATAAACATAATGAAGAAATGTAAATTTAATATTTTTAATACTTTATAACTTATTCTAAGTATGGTAAAATGTTACTTTTTCTATAAAAACATACTAAAACACTTTGTACATAAAATGTTAGTAAAAATGTTTTAAGAATGCGTTTGTGATTTCCAAGACAAAAGGAATACAAAATTAAGAAGTAGAAATTTTTTACTCAAAAAATATTCATACTCTTTTTTCAAAAAATTAGTGTGAATCCATTTTCTATTAACATCGATCTTATTGGGTTCATAAAATATATATTTTTTAAAATAAATAAATAAATAAATAAATACATATAATATATTCATTATCAAAGGTGAAAGTTATAGATAATTATAATAAGGGAAAACCCAAATTTTATTGTTTCAAATAATTTCTATATTATTTGAAGAAAATAGGTAATTTAATTTAAGAAAAGAATTATTCTAATATGGTATGTTTTATCCAATGAATTAATCCAAAGGTGAACGTTATAGACAACTGTCATCCTCATCAGCTCATCTCCCGAACAATTATCATTGTATTTTGTTGTTTTACAATCATTCTCTATCGCTTGTGGATATGGATATATTCTTGTTGAAATACTCTAAAAAGTATTCAACCATGGGATTACTACTTCTCAGTGTATTAAAAGTAATATAAAAGAGATGAGGGATGAGTTTCAAGATAAAAATTGAAATAATAACTATTTAAGAGATAAAGTTTACAAGGATGAAAGTTGCACTACATTGTGTTATGTATAAGGGGTAATGCCTCCCATTTGTGAGAAATATACCATTGGAACTATTTATTAACTCATGGACTATTGAATGTGAGATTTAGGGGGAATAAAAGTTCTTGTCTATGATTCATGGGGTGTCAGTGGGGACATGTTATGATATATGAATCCTTAGGGCCTCTATAAATTATATATTTATAGAAGAAATAAAACTTTTAATACTTTCAATCCTCTAACTAAAACTATTATTACCTCTATTAAAATGAGTCATCAAGTATTTCTTAAATCCCATAAACAAATGAAAATACAATATAGGCAATTAAGGAGTAATAAGAAGCCCAAACATGATAAACAATAATAATAAACTCTCATTCTATCAACTAGAAGATATAAAAATATATTGATAAAACATTTTAATAAATAAAGAGTTATTTCATATACATATATGGTAATCATAGATTACTAGTGGTGGACCCAATACATGTAGACCTAAAATGATGAATACCTTAAAATAATTTCTAATAATTATTCAAAAATATATAGAATTTGATAACCTCAATTCTATTTTTTTTGAATAAGGGATGTGACAACCTAAAAAACTATTACATTTAATATTAATGGTTTATCAAATATTTTAAAACATCTCAAAATTATAATTTCAATTTCAATTAAAAATAAATAAGGAATGGAAAAAATAATTTTAGGAAAAGAATATACCTAATAAAGATAAAGGTTTTAAACATCTCAAAATTCATAGTTGATAAATTGATTCAAGAATTATGTCTATACGGGTTGAAAATAAGAATTAGTTTCAAGAATATGAAGAGTAGGATTTATAATAAAATCTAATCTTCATGGTAATTATGGGTTATATGGTAATTTTGGGCATATAGTATAAATTTTTAGTCATAATGAGATAAATAATAATAATTATGAAATATATCATGGTTTTAAGTTAAAGGGGAGATGACCCACTCTTACCAAAATAATTTTGAACTGAGGCGAATATTCATAAGTAAAATTTGATGATAAATTTCAACTATTGATTGAACTGCATTGAACATGTGGCAAATTAAATAGTTGTGTGAAGGATTTTTAAGATTTTCTAAAATCATATATGAATGTGAAGAAATAGTTAAAAATGTATTATATGAAAAATAATGGAATGTAAAAGGAATTTATTATTGATGTCACACTAAAGTATTTACAAAAGAAACATCCTTTCATATTAGATATTGGTTGTTCATGTCACACATGATAGGTAAATTGATGTAATTAAAGATTTTTGACACATTCAAAGTGTACTTATTATTTTAGAAATGGTGGATCTCTTAAGATAAATTGTTTGCATTTAAAAGATGCTGGAAATAAAAGACAATGTTAAAGAATGATATGTTTTTAGATGGATTAAAGTAAAACATACATAGTGTTTATTAGATATGTGATGAAGGAAATGAGGTGATATTTAAGAATCATTAATGGGAGGGTTTATCATTTCAATGATGACTATATTTTTATAAATTTATATAAAACTAGACGAAGCATATTCAAATTTGGGGTCAGAAAAAATTTAAGGTAATTGTGTTTGAAAGAGGAAATTGATTTGTGGTGTTGAAAAATTGATCATATTAGATGATGATACATTTAAATAATGACTTAAAAAGTGTGATTTGACATGTTTTTATGATGATAATATAAAATTCATAAATATTTTTTACAAATTAGAATGGGGAGATTATTGATAATTAAAATAATAAACTAGATATTTAAATAAAACAACCCTTGGAGTTTATTAACTATGATATATATGGACCCTCAAAGTATAAATCAATACATTGGGATAAGTATTTCATTTCACTCATTTATAATTATACTTAGATCATATGTATTATGTTCTAGTCATGTCTGTGTATATATATATATATAATTCTCTAAAGATGATTACAATTTTAAGAATAAGTATTATGAATGAGTTTCATTATGTTGTAAGGAATTATATATCAGATTATGGAATTATTTTCAAAGGCATGCACCTTAGCGTGCCTTGGAATGAGGTGAGGCGAGGCACACCTGGTGAACCTCACCACTAGTGAGGTGGTGTGACCTCAACAAGGCACACCAAATGTGTGCGCCTCATGAACCAACTCAAGAGGCACTATAGCGCAAGATTTGGTAAAGGTGCACCACCGGCTGCCGAAATCGTGGGGAACAGGGAAGCAGAAATCACGGGTATAGGGGTGGAGGAAATCAAGGGTGACCCAATGGAAATTAAGGTTGGTGGCAGAAATAATGTTTATAAGACAAATGCAAATAGATATCACCAAACAAGCAATCAATGAGTGAGGTGAAGGAGAAAATAACATACATTGGATTGAAGCATTGAATCAGCTGAGAGAAAGTAGATATATTTCCAAACTTGGAATTCGTTCGAGCATTGGATTTGTTTAACCCTTAAATCATTTGAACCTTGGATTCAATCCTTGGAATTGTTTTAGCCTTGATTTGATTCTTGATTTGATCTTGGATTCGATGAGGTGGAGTGCCAACAATAGGTGGCTTTTGTGAAATGCTTCGAATATCATAATTAGTTGGCAATTAGCTAGGGTTCTTAAAATAGATCAAGACACTTTTATCAGTACTTCCAAAAAATCACTGATAAAGATCCCTTTTAGCATCACTAAATTAACAAAAATTAATAAAAGGAATCTTTATCAGTCTTATTACTTAAAGGATAGTAAATGATTTATAATTATAATTATAAATATTTTTTTTGTAAATATATTTATATAATTATATATATACTTAATAAATATATATAAATATAAATATAGTAAATATATTCATTATTTAAATATATTTATTAAAATTTTATAATTAATTATTTATAATTACATAAATAATTAAAAAAACAATATTTATATATTTATATAATTATATATAATTATATATATATATAATAAATATAGTAAATATATTCATTATTTAAATAAATTTATTATTATTTTATAATTATTTAAATATATATAATTATTTATTTATAATTATATAAATACTTTTTTTAAAAAATAATATTTATTTATTTATAATTGTAAATATATAAGTCTATAAGTATAGTAAATATACATTTATAAATATTTTTATTTATAAATATTTATTTACAAATATATTTTTAACATTATTAATTAATATTTAATTTCAAGTACATGCATGTTAAAAATGAGTGAAATTGAATAATTAAAAATGAGTAGACTTTAACAATATTGAAAAAATGGATAAGTTTTATTAATTAAATATAAATTATTAACAAAATATGAATATATATTGAAATAAAGATGAATACATATTAAAAGTATCAAAACATAGTAAATTAATATATATAAATAAATAATAAAAATTGATTAAATACTAAAAAAATAAAAAATAAAAAATAAAAAATAAAAAATAAAAAATAAAAAATAAAAACCAAAAAATTTAAAAATAGAAAATATTAAAAACAAATTAACACAGAATTGTATAAAAATTTAAAATAAATAAATAAAATTTATCAATTAAAGAAATGATATATTAAATGTATCATGATATAACTAAATTCTAAAATGGATACTAAAATTTGAATAAATTACATAAATATTAGGTGTATGTGTTTTTATATAAGATTTCATTAATTAAGTAAATATCTATGTTTGTGCATAGTATATAAAAATGCATTAATTACATATATATATTTTAAATCAATATAACACACATTTTATATCCGTTAAATTGAAAATTCAAACGATATTCAATTATGTCCATCACTCGATGCAATTAGTTAGTATTTTTTAATAATATTAATTTTTAATTATAAATTATTCTTCACTAAATATATTACTATTTAATTTAATGCATAATTTTTTTATATAAATCATATTTATATACACAGACATATATATTTAATATATATTATTTATTAATATTTTTAACAATTATTTAATTAATAAAATGTTTAATATTTTTCTTAATTTACTTACTTTTAATTTTTATTTGTTTAATTTTCATTTTACATATATTTATATATTTAATATACACTATTTATTAGTATTTATAATTTATATATAATATAATCAATTTATTGATTTTTATCAAAAAATATTTAATTAATAAATTTTTTAATATTTTTTTAACAAACTCATTTTTATTTTATTAGAGATTTTTATTAGCACTAAAAAAGCGCTAATAAAGAATCCCTTTATCAGCACTAAAAATAAAGCACTGATAAAGGGTACCCTTTATCAGCTCTAAAATAAAGCACTCATAAAGGGTACCTTTTATCAACAATAATGAAAAGCAGTGATAAATGTTACTCATTTATCAATACTTTTTTCTAGTGCTGATAAAGGTCAGTGCTATTAAATATCTTTATTATAATAATGAAAAACATACACATTCAGTTTCATTGTTTTTACCAAGTATAAAATCTTCTATATTGGTGAATGAGCTTACACATTTCATGAAGTATCTTATGTGTAAAACAAAATGATCTTACATATTGAATTCAAGTATTAGTTTTATGTTTTTGAAGAATGATATCTTATATATAAAATATTTCTAGTATAAAATGTTATTTATAAAGTAAAAATTCAGGTTTTAGATATTTTTAAAGAGAATAAATCATTAATATTATTAAGAATAATATTGATCAACTATGAGGTAGTTATTATTCAAATGTATGACTTCTAAAAAGAGTTTTACCAAGTATTTATGAGCTTTTATTTCTAGAAAGAAGGTCTGCAATGGATATAAAGAAGTCCTATTTGAATAAAGAAGGTTACAGATTGTTTTATTGAATTAATATTATTTATATTATGTATATTTATCTCAAAATAATTTTAGAAGAAACAATAAGATTTATAAAATAAAATTAAATATTTAGAAAATATACATGAACAACCCTTCCATGATTTGTGTGATTATTCTAGAAATTATGTTATTCACATTTTATTTAAAGTGTGATTGAAATGGAAAAAAGTAATAAAGAAATAATATGGATTCTGTATACCATCTAAAATATATGATTGAATAAAATATTTAAGATATACAATTTGGATACATACATATTCTATGGAGAAGATTCAATCATTTTTAATATATTAGAGACATTCATGTGCTAAATTTTATCCCAAATTCTACATCTATAATATTATTAGATAAGTTCACACTTTTTGTAGTATGTGTGGGAGTGAGGGATTGTAAAATCCTTATGAGGGAGATCCCAGTAAAAGTTCTTGTAACCTTGTAAACACTAAGTTTTGGTTTCTTATACTTTGTTTTGAGATCCATAAGAAAAGGATCAAAATATAAATCCCCACACTTGCATTTGGTGTTGGTGGAGTGGACTTGGGGAAGTTCTCTGTATCCCTAAACCATTATATTTTTTTTCATGTCTCAATATTTATTTTTATTTCTTCTATATAATCCAATTAGAAGACAAAGGATATAACTAAATCATTTAAATAATATATAAGTTTTAATTTAGTGTGAATTTAAAGAAATCAATTCACCCCCTCTTGAGTCATTGTACAATAGTGCTGGGACAACCCATCAAGGTTTTCGGTATGTTGTAAGAACACATCAACAATAAGATTTTATTGTATATGACATTGGGTACATGATGGGGGATCATCAAGATCCTAGTGAACTGAACAAAGAAGGGGGAACTTGGGGGAGCCACCGGTTACCCGATGGCACCATACCGGGCACTTAATATTCCTGAACCCCTTTTCCCTTAAAATAAGATCTTTTTGGCCATTTCCCCTCATTCTTTTAAACAATATTTTGGGTTCCTTTAGGATCATTTTCTCTCATAAAGTCATGAGGCTCCCCTGGCCTCCCATGGCCATCCTCACCCTCTCTTTCTTCATATTCTTCAAGGGTGATCAAGGAGAGTTCCTTCCATCAATTAAAGCTAAGGCTTCTCCCTCTCCTATCCAAATACCCACACCTTATTTTTTATTTGTTCTCTTTATATCATTAGGGATTTTATGTTGATATTTCACCAATTCATGACGAAATCAATTATTAGTATAAGGATTATCATTCTCTTGGTTCCAGGAATATCCAACGAGTTATTTACTATATGTTAATCACTTTTTGATATGAGGTGATGAATTTATGATATCCGTTATTAATTTTGTTGTTTTATTGTGAAATTAGAAGGTTATATATGGGAATTATTTTTGGTATTTCATGTGTGATAGTGTTTAATGGATTTTATGATTTATATACCTTAGTTTCTTTTATCTTTAGCCATCCTTTAATTTGGTTGATTATGTGATTTGGTTCCATTAGTTATGGAATTATGATTAGTGTTTTTTAGGTGCTTCCCCAACAATTCTTGATAATTTTTAAACCGACTCAATGGTATTGGTAGGTGGTCTTAACCCCATAAGTGATTCTTGATCTATTCTTATGACATGAAATATTTCTATTTTCCAAAAAATTATTGATAATTTTTTTGTGTGCTTTTAACATATGAATGAGTGGATTTAAAAAGGTTATTTTATTATAAATTTTTTTAGTGATGTTTTAAATAATATATAGTATGGTTGGTTTCCCTATATTTTTCTCTTATAAACTTGTTATACCTACTTTTTTGGATAATTACTTACTATCTATGAAATTATTGTTTATGTTTACATTTAAATGTGAAATTGGTGTCCCATTTTATGTTATTTCATGTGACCACTTTTAGAATATATTCCATGAACTTTGTTCCAATGTTAGAAGAGGCTGAAAGGGAAATATTGGAGGTGTATTTTGTACTTAAATACCCCAAAGAGATTATATACATAAAGTGGTCCTAAAAATAAATATTCTTAGTTGAACTTATAATGGTCAATAGTTAACTTATTGGGTTTGAGATGAATTTAAGGAATGGATATTACCCCTTACCACTTAAACCTGAATGGTTAAAAAGTTAAAGAACTATAATTAATCTTTGACTAATAGGATGATTTAGTGCCGACATGACAATTAGTTTGATTAAGAGAGAAGGTGTGAATTGATATGAAAATATTAATGATTTGAAATTATTTAAAGCTATGAAATATAATAGATACAATGGTTTCATAAGAGTCAAAGGTGAGTGGAGATTCAATAAAAAATTTATTTTGTCAAATAGTTATTTTGTAAATGTTTTTCTTGGTTAAATTATTTTCCATGTTTTTCTTTAAAAGGTTTGGTAAAGCATGATTTAAACAACACTCACCTATTTTCTTTAAAACTTGTTTCATAAAATAATACTATAAATGTTTTGATAAAGTTGTGATTAATAAAGTGGTTTTCAAAAATTTATTTTGTGACATGGGTTCTTGTGAGTTATTAAATGAATTAATTGATTATGCTATATAAATTGAGTTTTTTATTGAATGCTAACTTTTAAGTTGAATTGAATGATAGTATAAATAATTCTGGTTAGGCATTTGTAACAGTTAATAAACTTAATATAACTTAGTTGTGATTAATGATCTCTTATAAACCCATGTATATAATTAATGACTACGTCTTTCTCGATTTATATTGAGAATTAATACTAGTGGGATCCATTTGGTGCCTTGTTTGGCTCATCAAGATGATGTTAAACTATTTATCATGCCTTACCCATCATCTTATTTGGTTTTATATAGTTATGTATAATCAATATTAAACATGTCATATTTTATGATATGTTTCTTCCAAATCAAAAAGATATTTTATTTTAAAAGTAAAGGGGAGAAAGGGAAATTGGGAGATTAAAAATCAAGACTGTCTAAAAAAATGGAGACCAAGGGAGTCCCTGATAACATGATCCATCTCAGAAGGGGGATAGGAACCTAATGAGATAAATTATAGAAAGAGGGAGCTCTGTGAAGCTATAGAGGCCAGGAAATTGACCAAAAAATTACCTTCATGCTAATTATGAAGTGCCACCATGTCATTTGATAGGAGAGGCCCGCATTTATGGACCAGATAGGTGATGCAACATGGATGATAAGAGACCCCTATGAGGGAGCTTGAGATGATGTTGGAGTTTGTATCCACTATAGATAAGACCAAGTTTTTGTCACTGGAGATAGATATCCCACTGAGCATGGCCTTGGCCTCTACCCTTAGAGATTATCCAAGACCAAAAAGGTGCTAAAAGCATAAAGCACTGAGAAAAAAGGATCCTGAACTATTCCACCTCTGTGCATTTCTACATGGGAACATGAACCATCTACATTGAGCTTGAGACCACTGGAAGGGGGAAGAAAGTGCACCCAGATGCTAGACTGGCTAGACCAAGGTAAGCTTGAGGGAAGACTCCCATGTAGAAAATGCCTTAAGGAAGGTGCATCCCCTTCCTGACTCTAGAGACCGACCATTTTCACTACTACACACCTAGATCTCACCACTACAGCCATGGAAGAAATACTTGATCCATTCCAAACCTGATTATGAACCTTCTATATGCACCAACAACCCACGACCAAGAGCATTGTCCATGCTTTAACCTCCTGCATGTTGGCCAGATATCCATAGAATTAGGAATGGAGAAAAGATAAGAGGTAGTCTGACACCTGTCTCAGGTGAAAAAAATTACCCAGGATCCTCTATATAAGGCCTTCCCAATTTCTATGAAAGAACAGGTGATCCAAAGACTCCTCCATCAGAGATAGGAAAAAAGATAATTTAGAGGCCATGTGAACACCCTTTACTTTAACCACCAGATTAGAGGGGATGACCTAGTTCCAGTTTCAACACAATAAGAAATTGAACTTGGAAGGGATATCCTTGCACCAAAGACAGAAACCCCAAGTATCTCTACTAGGCTGAGACCTCAAAGAGTGCCTATAGGCCTTAACCAAGAATCTCCTAGACACGAATCCTGTAAAAATACAATGGTCCATGAAAAAACCTAGATCTAGATTCTCCTCAAGCCTAATGTTGTAATACGTCGCCTATTGAGAGGGGTTAATAACTGCCTAAAGTAAAGAGAGGTGGAATCTTGCCTCCTTGAAGGATATATTTGAGGATAATCACCCCACAAACTTCAAGATCCCTTATGAGTATGTCTACTATTTTTAAAGTGCATGTTTAATATTCATATAAAGAACGCCTTTGGTTGATATAAATCATATCTACTTTTTTATGAGGCATGTTTATTTCTTTTACATATACCATGCTTAATGTTTTATGGATAATTTATATTATTATGATATATATCATGTCTGTTGGTATTATGTAGAGCATGTTTATCATTATGTTATAGAAACCTTATACTAAACCATTATTTTTGGGTGTTAATATGATTATCAAGCCTAGATTATTAATATGTTGCATATGGATATCCTTGATTTCACTATATATTTCATATGAGGTATGTGGACCTTGTTTTTCACATTCGAGCTTGAGACATGTGTACTGGATACACATGGAGATACATATATATATACGCATAGTTCCTCCCTATAATAAGTGAGGCATCCTATAGAATAAGGATTTCATATATGTATATGATTATGGATAGACATATATATATATACACATACACACATACATTTATACGTATACATATTCCTTCCTATAAGGAGAAAAGGTCTCATAGGCAAGGAAGATATGCATACAGTTCCTCCTGATGAGGAGATGAGTGGCCCCTAACTAGGGAAGATATTTATATATACATAGATCTTCCCAATGATGAGATACTGGACCTTAGTAAGATGATTGTATATATATATATAGATATGTATATATATATATATATATTTCACCCCATATATATGATGTGTTTTGATAAAAATCCTTTATGGATAGGTCCCTTTGGTGGAAAATTTTACTATCTTAATTCCAAGATATAGTTTAATGTAGGTTTGGATGATACAACTAAAAATTATTTTCATCATGTTATGACATGATATCTATCACTTTGACTCATAGAAAATAATGTTTACTTTATCTTTATAGTGCTTTATATTAAATTAACTTTTGTGTCTGATGATTGATTCTATGATTTATGAATGAGTATAAAGATACTTTTATACACCATTTTAAATGTGTATACATGTTCATGCACATACTTGTTTATAACTATGTGTGTTGGGACACCATTGGTGGTTCCCTACTAAATATTTATGCTCCCACCCATAATAGATACACTGGTGTACATGTAACCTCTATTTTTTTACATTTTAGGTATGAGAATATACTTTAGTAGTAGTTTTGTGTGTGTATATTGGGTTTACATATCATAGGTATGGGTTTTTCCTCCACACTAGTGTTGAAGATTACAGTCGTGCTATTGAAGGATGTGTTTTCCACATCAGCAATTCATTTCAAAATTTTGTATGTTTAAGACCTATTTGGATTGGTCCTTATTTAGGGACTATTTTTATATTATAGATTACATTTAGTTTATTCTAATATGAATTCATGTAAATATTTCATAGTTATTTATTCTTTCATTTATTCTTATATGACCCCCTTGATATTAGGTTTTATTTTAGAAACCTCTGCCATATGAATGAGTCATGTTGATTTTTTTGTAAGAGAATTATTTATATAACCACAGTGGGTAAATCATTTACCATTGGTATACTGAGTCCTAAAGAACTAGTTTACAACCCCTAGGGATTAGGGGATGCTATTTTGGTTAGTGGAATCCTAACATGGGTATCATTTAGGTAATCAAGTTAGGGTCACTATACATGGGTATCAGTGTGGTGTTTTGGGATTTTATAGGTTTTTTATCTTTTCTTAGATAGGATATAGGACTATTGAAAATTGATAAGTAACCCATAAATAATCTTGATCAACCTCCTTATAGTGGAGTCTCCAGTTACTAGGGTATGTATATGTGTTTAGTTTTGGAACTACATGAATGTGTGAGGATTTTTTGGGATGTTTCAAGTATGATATAGTGAAACAATAGATCTTTATAGGGATTAGTCAATATCCAATTTCCTTGAGGATTAATTAATTATGAACAGACTTCTTGAGGTAGGAACTGATAGGATGTCATGACATACCATGTTCCTTACTTTGGTTTTTTACATTGTATTTTGAATCAGTATAAAATTTATATTTGATAAAAAATTAACAATACTTAAATAAATATTTCTTATTTATCTATTGGTTATGACTAAGACAATATGAGTTAATAACCAATTCTTTATATTATGTTTCCTCTATTTATTCTTGATGATAGATTATCTCACTTGTTTAATGTAATACTTCCAAACATGTTCCTTGTTTTATATTTTAAACATTATCACTTGGCATGTTATTAAATTCCTAGTTATTGCTAACACTGGAGAATAAAACTAGTTATTGATTAGAAATGTTTACCAAAAATGCTAATTGATATTATATTTAGTAATTTTCAACTAATCATGTTTGTTGTTTCCCATTTAGTATATCCTATAGAGAATATTATTTGTTTCCCCCTTTCCATGATTAAATGTTTTATGGGTCATAATACCTGATAAATTATGTGTGATATGTTTTGAAATATGAATAATTATAGATAACTTATTTAGGGTAAAGTAATCTTGGAATAATAAATAGTTTAGTCATAATTATGAAGAGTTGATGTTTTAGTAAAAAAAGGTTTTATTCAAATTGAAACATGGTTTTTTAATGAAATAAATCATGGTGTAAATATATTTCACAACCCTATTTTTTAAAGTGAAAGGGGAATGTTTCCCTTTGAAACTAGAATTATATACCAATTGGTTTTATAAAATATTAGTGTTTTGAAATTAAAATTTCCATTTTGAATTTTTAATTGGAACTTGGGGGTAAAAACCATTTAAATAACTTATGTTTTAAATGGTAAGTGGTTTTAAAATTTAGATATTAATTTAAAATTTTTTATTTTTAAAATTAAGGTGGGGAGTGATTTTAAAATGGGGTGGTAACCTAAAATTTTATACTTTTTCAAAAAAATGACTTAAGAACCATTTTTTCTCTACGTTCGGTGGAGATAGTGGATTTAAAGATGAAATTGATTTTTGAGAAACCTTATCACCACAAAAAATAGGCATTTGGATACATTTTATAATTTTTTTTTCAAAATATTAATTTAGTCAAATTTTAAAAAACCATTAACTAGTCTCATTTTAAAATGTCACTTGTAACATTTTGGTTTTTTGGAGCGGGTCAAAAGCCTCACCCATTTTGAATTTTCAGAGTTTTGTGGGTAGAAAAACTCTTTTCACATTTAATGGAACATAATTCCGAGGATTTCCTTAACCAAAGACCTTATTTTTGAATGGTTTTTGAATCTTGAAAATGCCTCAATGTGTCTTTTGGGTTTTGGATTTATCAGAATCTGAAAACCAAACTTTTCAAAGCATGTATACTAAGTTGAAAGGTTTGGAAAAACCGTGCGACCTCCTAGGAGAAACCATGTGACCCTCTAGGTCTACTTTTCATGGTTTGGAAAACCATGTAGGATGTGGTGAACATACATGAATCCATATCTATAGTTTTTGATAGAGGTATCACACACTGGTTGTACACGATTTGGTAAACTGTATGCATGAATTATGTGAACCTGGAGCTTTGTGAAGTGGGTGTCACACGGTTTGGATAAAAATATGAGATAACTATATAGTTCACTTAATGTTTGAATTTATCATTTTCACTTCCCCCTTATTTCCCTTTTATTCTTCCTCCTTCCTCAATGGGTTGGGCGTAGTAGGGATCTCCTCCCTCTTTTCTTCGTTCGCCTAGGGATTGAGCCACACCACCATCTGACCTCCATTTCTCAATTCGTCTCTGGTGTTGGATCCATATTGGAAAGGTTTATAATCCTATTATCTATTTTATTATTTTACCTCACCATACAGTGTTCTAAATCCATGTGAGTGGTTCTACCCTATTTTCAGGGCGTTCTCCCAAAATGCCGATTTCTTCCAAATCGGTCTAAGATAGAGGATAATATCAGATGTGCAGACCTATACCAACACAAGGTAGGTAGTGATCATCTTTATTTATGATTTCATGGTTATTTTTGGGGTGCGTATCTGAGCATGAAATTGGGTAGTCTGAACAAGACCCAATAAATTAAATAGTTTCATTAAATTAATTAATTGAACCCATTAGATATGCCTATGGTCATGATCCTTAGTTTTACAAATGGCTGAGGCTTAATGAGAGGTAGGAACTTGGAAATATTAGGTTGGGGTGTTGATTTATTTAATATTAGTTAATCAATTTAATTGTATCAAATTTACACACACACACACATTTGTTGTGATGAGATCCATGAAATCGTGATGATCCTGTCCCAAGGATTGAGATGGTGGTTCCATTTGAACTGAGGCGATGTGATCATCAGGCTGGGAGTGGCCCGATATATATATATGGGTGATGTTGATCACTAGTTAGGAGAATTGGTTATTGAATTTAGGCGGTGAGGATGTTAGGTTTCGGGAAAGGCCTATGTGATGATTGCATAGTGATGACCATTTGTTTAAGATACATGGTCGAAGGGGAATGAGTTTCTAGATGATGTGGCTTAGGTTATTTATTTGGTGATATATGCTCAACCGTGTTGGATAATGTGCCCTTAAGTTTCATGTGCACACATGATGACTTAAATGATGAGATGGTTTTGACCACTCATGAGGGTATAGGCCCCCAATATTTGTGGATTAGGGAAAAGGATGGGGGTTTTTACGGTAAAATCCACAAGGATAGTGAGGATCCATCAGTTGACAGTGTTAAGACTGTCAGTTAGGGGCTAAGGCTCTTCGCACTTGAGGCTGATGGTCCATGACTTATTTGGGATGATGGACATCATCATTCCTTGAGATGTAGATTATTGATCCGATGATGATATTACTTAAAGGGAATACATCATTGTGACTCATACGTCTGGCCAAGGCATAAAGGGATTTCTTTTGAGATGGGTCCAAGGGACCAGGATCTTATTGTTTAGGCATTCCTTCAAGATGTTGGTGACTTTATTTGGACACGAGGTGTTGGTTGCCACATGTTGCTTAGTTAATTTAGTAGATTTGGAACCCAAGGGTTTAACTAGACTATTTTTTATCAAGGGATGCCTTGGAGATTATGCTAAGGATCCTCTCCACTATAGTATTTTGGCATTTTATGAAGTAGGTGATAGATTTCTACATCCTATTGAGCATCACGAAAGATTATGTTTATTAATTTCATGTGTTGCCATTATTTATTTTTTGACAAACCTGGTAAATCATATATCTAAGATAGGTACACATTGGTGGTGTCCTACTGATATTCTTTATCATACCCTATACGAGACCATCAGAAAACATGTAGATTTTATGTATTTGCATTCAGGTAAGGGTTTAAGCTTTGGATCTGGACCTTAGTGTTGGAATGATTAGCCTAGGATGGATGGAAAGGGACCTTGAGGTCCCTACATCATTTAGATTTTATCTTTTGTTTCTTTTTTTTGTATCAACATGCTTATATGTATGTACATACTATGGTCATACATTAGTGACCCTTCTTCTTACTGATATGTACATATTTTTTTGATATGAATGATTAACTACAAATGGTGTATTTTTATTGTTTATTTATTCCACTTCTATTGTTTTTTATGCTTTCACTATTGTATGATATTGATTGTGCTTCCACTAAAGGCTATAGTTTCCCCACTATATCCTTTTTCACCCTTCCTGCTAGTACGTAGCCTTTTTCATATGGTGAGTCATGCCTAGGGCCAGTGACACTCAGACCGAGGCACTGTTTTGGTGGCTAAACAGGTCGGGGTGCTACAAATGGTATTAGAACGGTTCTTTACTAGGAATTTTTAGTAGTGTTTGGATGGATAAAAATAGTATCAAAGGGATTTGTTTTACCTCTTTATTGGTCCTAATATTTAGGCTATGGTAGATCAGGGATTAGTATGTTGTTGGAACTATGTTTATAGATCATGTTTGGGTGGTTACAACCCCATGAATGGGGGACATAACAAGTTTCCATGAGTGGGAATTATAGTTCTATTTTTATCTTTTTATAGTTGATATTATTTCCACCTTGAGTGGTGCACTTGGGTGTGATTGTTATCTATTATGACTTGTGATCCTTGTCCTAGTATGACAAGGAGATTTGGACCCTTATCTTGGTATGAAAAATGGTGTTTGTTTATGATTTTGGTAGGCACATATGATGATTTAAATATGAATATATACATGTGTTTTGATATAAAATTCATGTGATTATCATCGGGGATCTCGATTGTGCTAAAAGGGGTCAGTTTTTTTAAAATGTCAACAAAGGAAGCTAAAAAGCATTCTCCTGCCTAGCATCTCTTTGGGGGAATCTTACTCAACCCACTGAGACAGGTGGACCCAATGAAATTTGTATGTGTTATGTGATATATATGCATGGGACTAAATTTTATAGTAGTAGGAAGGTACAATGATATGGGGTAATGTTGATCACCAAGTTGGGATATGAGTTCGTTAGTTTAAGGTGACATGGTTTGTTAGGACATGCATGACCCGAGGCATATATGATACTTGGATCTATTATGGGTAGGTAAGGGGCCATAAGGCCAGATGTCATGTGACATAGTTGTAATGGGGGAGGGTATGGGTAGTGAGTTTACAAAACCTATTACTACTTTCCTTATCCATGTTATATATATATATATATATGTATACGTTATCTTGGTTTTCTAACCATATATTAGTATTCAACGGGATGCCACCTAGATGAGATCCAATGGAGCTTTAGGTGGACGATGATTTAGTGATGCAAGATAATGCACAGGTTGAGACCCTTGAGGGTCAGGATAAAAACCTGAAGTGTTAGGAAGATCATGATCTATAGGTCCAAGATTAGGTAAAATCTCTAGTACAGGCGGGGAAGCCACTAGATATGAAAAATTTATGTTTGTGGCTTTATGATCATCTCATAGAGAGTCTGGTAAGTGTTATCAAGGGTATTTATAGGGGAGCTCAAGGAGTAGATCCTTCTATGACATACCTGACTTAGTAGTTCCATATGTATCACAAACCACTATTTTAGGGTGAGGGTGGACAATAGATGGTTGAGAACTGGATTGAGTTCGATCATCTTGAGAAACACCCAGGGCTGAGGGTGAATCGAGAAAAATACCTTCTCAAGATACCGACAAAGCACTGGTGGGATGTGTAGGTTTAGGAAGGAAGACACAAGGGACTGTCTTAAATGGACTTTGAGGCCAGGTTCTTTGACCAATTCTTCCCCAAAACACTAAGGGTAGAGAGAAATTAAGAGTTCTTGAGCCTACAATAGGGTGACCTATCCATCATGGACTATGAAATGATTTTCATCGAGTTGTCTCATTTCTTACCCAACATGGTGGGAAACAAAACCTCAAGGGTGATTCATTTAGAGAATGGTTTATGGAATTCCATTTAGGTGTAGGTAAACATATTCAGGTTGACCTCATTCTCAGAGATGATGAATCATGCTCTCATAGCTGATAGAAACTTAATAGATTGATCATACTCGAGCCGGGTGATGGAGTCAGGTGATTTTAGAGGAGACACTTTTGATATAAGGAATTAAGGCTGAGAGGAGTTCCAGCTAGGTGGTCAGGACAAGAACTCAAGTAGACCACCAAGTGGGTCATCAATGATGATACTATAGTGTGGGAATCTAGTTCATGTGTAGATGTAGTGTTATTGGGCATCGAAGGAGTGTCAAGCATGTGGATAGTTCAAGAAAATTGGGAGGTTCTACAGGAAGCCTTATCTGATAGCTGAAAGTATGGGACCAAGGAAAACTCAGGGTTCTAAGATCAGACTAGGAGTGGTTCCATTTGATGGAATCTGGGTTTTAGCTACACGTGGAGTTTGTGGCAGGGACAATGAGACCTAACATTGGGGTCAATGGTTGGTGGATGGTACAAAACCATAGGAAGGGCATGATTTAGTTAGTTGAGCATTAGTAAAGGTGCATGCCATGAAGCTTCTAGTTTCAGAGGAGTCTGGTGAGCTAGTTAAGGTTATATGTATGCTGTGGGCATAACCATGTTTCATTTTGTTTTATTTTAGCATGTAATTTTAATATGCATGTCAGTTTTGGGTGAATTAGGTGAATGGGATATATCTATTGATTAACCAAATTCTGGTTAGTAGGTTGGAATCAAGTCAAATTCATTATATATATATGAGTTGTGTGGCACGGGTATTACTCATGAGTAATGTTTGGTGCATGATTTATGAGGTGCATTGGTATCTGTGAATCGATGCGATGTAGGATTATGTGTGGTGAGTTATCATCTAGGCATTAATGCAATGAAAGAATTGTTTGATGTGTGAGGAACCATGACTGATTTGACCATCTGATGAGATGTGAGACCTCATAGATGTCATGTGTGACATGGACATGAGGTGGGAATATGATGAGATGTAGAACATGATGGGTGTTAGGTATGATATAGGAGCACCTGATGAGGTGAATGAGTGATGATGCATTACAAGAGGTCCTTTGATTCTAGTTATGGTCAATGGTCCATTATATTTATTTGAGTTTTGGGTCGAGAATAGACCGAGGTAGGCAACTTCTAAGGTAGGGAGCCCCTTGATATAGTTGACATATTCCATTTTTACCAAGGTAGTCTAGGTTAATTTTTAAATATATAGGTATGTTCAGTACCGTCTCAAATTTATGTTTTATATAACATATATGATACATTTTAAGGGGAGGAGATTATAACATCTTGGGGTTTTGGAGAAGGTTGAAATCCGCCCCCATTTTGAATTTTTGGAGTTTAGTGGGTAGAACAACTCTTTGATCGGTTAAAAGAACTTAATTCTGAGGTTTTAATTAATCCAATACCATATTTTTGGATTATTTTAGAGGGTTGAAAAATTACTTGGTGTTTTAGTTGGGTTTCATGTTCATCCAAGTCAAAAAACCAAAGTTTTAAAAGCATTTAGACTGAGGAACATGGTTTGGAAATACCATGCGGCCTCCCAGGAGAAACCGTGCGACCCTCCAGGTCTACTATGCATGGTCTAGAAAACCTTTCCAGAGGGGTTTCACTAACATGTGTCCATGTATGCTGTTTTTGATAGAGGGATCATTCACGATTTGGTAAATCGTGCACATGAACTGTGAAACCTGGAGCTTTGGGCAGTAGGTGTCTCACGAATGCCGCACAGTTTGGAAAACCATACGAGTTAACAATGGGGCCCATTAGAAATATAAATTTACCATTTCCATTACCCATGTTTCTATTTTATTCATACTTCCTCCTTTGCGGGTCACATGTAGCATAGAGCTCCTCCCTCTTTTCTTCTTCCGCCTAGGGATTGAGCCACACTCCCCATCCAACCTCTATTTCCCAATAATTCTGTGGTATTGGATCCATATCGGTAAGAATTATAATACTCCCACCTCTTTTCCTATTCTACCTATCTATATAGTGTGATAAATTTGTGAGAGTGGTTTTACCCTATTTTTAGGGAGTTCACCTAAAACACTAATTTCTTCCAAATCATTTTGAGTTGGTGGTTAAGATCAGACATGTGGGGTGTCTACCAATACGAGGTAGGTGATGCTCATTTTTCTTTGTGATTTATTGGTTGTTTTGGGGGTGAATATTTGATAATTATATTGGTTAGTCCAAGTGAGCCCCTATAAATAAAATGATTTCCTTAAATTAATTAATGTAACCCATTGGAGACGCCTATGGGTATGATATTCAGTTCAACAAATGGATGAGGCTTGGTGAGTGGTTAGACCTTGGTCAGATTAGAACAGGGTGTTGATTTATTTAATTTTCATTGTTCAATTTAATTATATTGAATTGTTATATATATATAAATTTCTTATGATTAGATCCATGACATCTTGATAGGCTTGGCCTAACTATTGAGATGGAGATGTGCATCTAGACTGAGGTGATGTGATCACCAGGTTGGGCATGGCCTGATATATATATGGGTGATATTGATCACCAGTTGGGAGACATGGATGTCGTATTGAGGAAGAGAGGGCATCCGGTAATGGGAAAGACCCATTTGATGATTGGATGGTGATGACCATCAGTTTTAGTGACATGGTTGTAAGGTAATGAGGTGGAAAATGATGTGGCTTAGGTTATTTATTTGGTGATTTCTGCTCACCAGTGTTGGCCAATTCACCATTAGAAGTTGTGTTCAAACTAGATAACTCAGATGATGGGGTTGTTTTGATCGATTTTGTAGGTAGAGGCCCCTGATAGTTGAATATTATAAAACAATTTAGGGGTTATTTCCATAGAAATCCACAAGGATGGTGATGATCCATCATTTTATAGTGTTGATACTATCAGTTTGGGGACGAGGCTCTATATATTTGATGCTAATGGGCCATTAATTATTTGGGAGGGTAGACATCTCCATTACATGGGACGTCGTAAGTTGAGCCAACAATGATATTAATTGGAGGGAAGACATCACTATGCTTCAAATGTTTGGCCAAGGGCTGACAAGGTTTCTTTTTAGATGGGTTTTAGGGACTCTTATCTTATTATTTAGGAGTGACTTCAGGATTTTGGGGACTTTATTTGGACATGAGGTGTTGGTTGGAACATGGTGCATAGTGACTTTACAAGAGGTGGAACCTGAGGGTTCACCTAAACTATTTTACATAATGGGATTCCTTGTTCTTAGGATAAGGATCCTCTCCACTATAGTATTCTGGTGTTGTCCAAATTAGGTGATAACTTCCTAGTGGATATTGAGCACTAGGAAAGCTTGTGTTAATTAATTTCATGTGTTTCCTTTATTTATTTTCTTACACACCTACTGAATCCCATATGTAATATAGGCACATGTTGGTGGGGGCCTACTAAGATTTGTTTTCACACCCTACACGGGAATTTCAGGAAGAGTGTAGATTTTATGGCTTTGTGATTAAGTAAGGGTTCATGATCTAGAGATGGAACTTAGTGTTGGGATACTTAGCATGGGATGGATTTCAAGGGAACTTGAGGTCCCTACATCAGTTGGAGTTTCTCTTTTGTTTTTTTTGTCTAAGCATGCTTATATGTATGTACATACTATGGTCATCCATTGGTGACCTTTATGCTTACTGATATGTATGACTTGTTTTGATACGTATGATTAGTTAAAAATGGTATGATTGTCTTGTTTATTTATTTTTCTGTTGTTTTTTATTGTTCTTCTTCAATTGTATGATATTGCTTTTGCTTCCTCCATGGGTAGGTTAATGGTCCAATGTTTGTTGTTCTTTGTTTTACTATACATATTATATATTTTCTTGGACCATTATTATATCATCACCAGAGGGTATAGTCTCCCCACTATCATCCCCTTTTAACCCTCGCTACTAGTTGGAAGCCTTTGGCATACAAGGTGGCATTCCTAAGGCCAATGATATTCAGCCCGAAGCACTGTTTGGGTGGCTAAACTGGCTGGGGCACTACATCACTGATTTAGAAACATTTCAAAACTTCATTAAGTAGCCGTGTTTTAAAGCATCACTAATTTAGTCATGTTTTAAAACATTTATAATTTAGCTAGATTTTAAGACGTCGCTAATTAGCCACATTTTAAAATGTCTCAAATTTAGATGCATTTTAAAACATCACTAATATGAGTAATTTTTATTAAGTGTGTTTTAAATGTGATAAACATTAAATAAAAAATTAAAATTCATTTTATGTATATATATATATTTATAGTAGTATTATATTTAATAAATAATAAGTAAAAATTTATTAAAAATACATATAATAATACTCAAAATTACTAATTTTATATATAATTTATATATATGTATATAAACATAATATATATATGTATGTATATATTTGTATATATATATATATATATTAAATTATAAATATATAAATACATATATAAATACACACACACACATATATACACACACACACACATATATATACATGTAATTATCTAAATTAACCATGATATATATATATATATATATAAATTTATATATGTGTGTGTTGAACTATGTGTATTTATTTATAATATATATACACACACACATAAACTAATATTTTTAATATTTTAATAAATATACAAACTTGTTATTATTTGTATATACACAAAAATATATTAACATATAATATATATATATATATATATATATATAACACAGAAACAAACATAGAGAGATATACCTACACACACATATGCATACATACATACAAACTCATATACATATAAGTTAAAACACATTTATAATTAATTAATAATAATTACATAGATGATCATTATTAACATATAAATTAGTATATATATAATTATATTTACATTAATTTTTATATATAGAGAGAGATAATCAATTTATATATATATTAATAATAAAATAAATGACCATTAACGTATAAATTAATATATACATAGAAACACACACACAAAAATACATATATGTGAATATATATATATATATATATAAATTTATACAATAAAAGAAAATAACTAAAAAAATTGTAATTAATTAATAATAAATGGAAAAATGATCATTAACACACACACACAAACTTATATATATATATGTGTGTGTGTGTGTATTTGTAATATATATATATTAATAATAAAAAAAGATCATTATTTTATAAAACAATATTATATATATAAATTTATAAGTATTTTTGTGAATTTATAAGTATATTTATATATCAAATTACACGCACTCACATATTTATATACATAAATATAAATTACTATAAATATACTTATATATTAATTAAAATATTAGTAATTTATATAAATATGAATTTATAGATAAATTTATAAATGTGAATAAATATATATGTGTATATATACATATATATATTATTTAGTATAAATTTTGATAGAAATGGGTGCCCAGATGAGTGGTTCAGGCACCCCACTTTGATCCCCACCGCTCGGGTTCGAATCCAGGTTGAAACACAATTTATATTTCCCGCATGATGCATATGAGGGGGTTTTGATAATGGTGGAAGGTGGAAGGCCATGTTTTCTCAAGTGATGGTGGTGGGGGGTATGACTATATTGAAGGATAAAAAGGGGTGGTTCGAGTGGTGGCATGTGAGGGTGGTACGATGATGGTGGAAGGCGACAGATGGGGGTTGGAATGAATTTTTTTAAAAGATTACAATTGAAAAACATAATGACATTAAAAAAAATTGCAATTGAAAAATTATTAAAATATCGAAATAAAAATTACCCATATTTTCATGAAATGTGGGAAACTGGTAAGTCATTTACCTATGTTTATAAAAAAACACAGGAAAATGGTGTGTGGATAATTAACCGTGTTTCTAAATGTGACTAATTTAGTGATGTTATGGCTAATTATAAACATTTATAAACACAACTAAATTATCAATTTTTATAAACATGGATAAATTATCAAAATTCCATTTCCTGATGTTTTTTATTAAACATTGGTAAATAGTTTAGCGACATTTATAAACATGGGTAAACATAAAAACAAATACAGATAAATTCAATTTTTCTTATAGCATATGGCTAGTGAATTATTTGATAATCTGGGAAACATAATGGTAGAACATGCATATGTATCCCTTAGAGAGTAATACAGTGGGGATCACCTTAGATAGTGGTAAAACCAATTAGTCTATAACCTATATGGAATTATAAGGGTTTCCATGTACTATTTAAGTTTTGGGTATGGATATCCTGTGTTGATTAGTGTTTCATATCAGTTTTGGGAGATATGAATCAAATACGTGATGAAATTGGGACATTTACAAAGGTATTATTTGTTGGTGTAATTCATGGATATTAGATCCTAGCGGTATTTTATGATTTGGGTTGAAGTTTGTGCATTTAGTGTGTGATGGATGTTTTGGTAAAGGTATGGGCTAATTGGATAATACTTTAGGATTTAGTAGTGTAGTGAGTCTTACATAAGTATATCCTAAGACTTCTCACAAATTTAAAATTAATATAGTAGAGAGTTTTTAATGAATTATGTTCCAGTCATTTTAATTTTTGGTTGATTTTAGAGAATTAATTATTAATTAGTGTGATCCAATTTGAAATTTTGGATATTGAGCAAGAATTATTTTTTATTTTGGAATTTGGTTATTTAAATCAAAGCTTGATAATGGTATTTGATGTGTTTTTGGATATTTTTACGGTTTGGTAGGAGATTCAGTGGTTTAGATATGATATAGGGAGGTTTCATCTACAACATTATCAGACATATGAAATGGGGTACCTGGTGGGGTCTCAACAGGTACTTGGTGAGATAAATTGAGGAGAGAGGAACCTAAGGGTTCCACTAGGTATTTTGTGGTACTATACCTAGTACTCGATAGGTCCAGGATCATTCCCATTAAAATAAGGGTTTTTTGGTCATCTCCACTCATTCTTTTAACCCCTATTTTGGGTTCTTTTAGGATTATTTCCTCACTAGTAGCCATATGGCTCTATGATGACCTATTATATACACCATCACCCTATCTTTATTTCATATGATTCATGGGTGATCAAGGGGAGTTATTTCCATCAATTTAAGGTAAGTATTCTTCATACACTCTACTCTTACCACTTATTTATTCTTATTTGTTTCTTTTCTATCATTATGGATTTGATATTGGGATTTCACCAATTCATAGTGAAATAAATCCTTGGTTTAAAGATTCTCCTTCTCATGGTATAAATAAGGTCTTATAGGTTTTTTGGAATGTTCATTATTGTTTGGATATAAGGATATGAAGGTATTATTTTGTTTAGGAATATTTTGGTTTTAAAGTGAAATTGGATGGTGATATGTGGGAATTAATTGGGGATTTTTTTTGAGATAATGTTCAATGGATGGATATGGATTATATTCAGCATCCTAAGTTTAGGGTATGATTCATGTCCATTCTTCTTGAATCATTGTACTAGTTGAAATTGAATAGTCTAATCATCTAACACTGAATGATCAAGTGTTAGAGATTCTAGTAGAATCCATAAATAGATTTATGATGGGTGGAGAGTTTACTTTAACAGTGAACTTAATTTACTCACCCCTTATAGTGAAGTGAGTTTATCCTTATTGGAGAAAGAGGTATGTTCAAAAAATTCCTCATGGAAGAGAAGAAGTGAAGTTCTACCAAACTCAATAAGGGATATTTATATTTTACTGGTATCATGAGGTGTTTGGAGATGTAGTTGATGTGGTGGGACTTTTCTTTAGTATTAAGTGAGACCCCACTAATATGTAGTGAGCAGGGACAACCCATTGGTAGTTAAGATTAATAACCTAGTTGTTGTTTAGCATGACTTGGTGTGCTATTTGAATGGATTAGAATTCAATTTTTATGAGTATGTAGGAATGCATAGATTCTTTTGATGGGTAACCCATGGTTGACCCTTTTCAAAAGAATGATGTATTCATAAACTTTCATTCTAAGGATGATGTTTGAATATTTCTGAGTGAGATGATGAGAACCGTTGTGGTGTTTTCAGGCATGTGGACTGAACCCTTATATGAATTGGTTCACGAGGATCTCGACGAGTATCTAAAATATTTTCCATTTTCTTTCTACATGAGTTCCAAATGTTTGGTAATATCTTGTAGTATGAAACCTATATTCATGGGGTAAAGTTGTTCTTAGTGATTTTGAAGCCATGGTGGTTGGTGAGATCAAAGTGCGCAAAAAAGTTGTGGTGGTTGATGTTTCTATCATAGGAATCTTTATCCAGATGATGGAGGAGGATATTGAGCATCCAATTAATAAGATATTTTTTCTAGAATAAATAGTTATATTTATCTCATCATTGATTGATTATAGGTGTCACTACAATCTTTAATTGTTTAATAGAATCCCAAAATGATAATGTCGACCTTACGATTTAGTGTAATCAGATGTTATTATGCGACATACCTGAAGATTTTCTTGGATCTGGGGAGCACATATACCACTTTTTGAGGTGAATAATTGGTTTTTCTTATTATCCATTGTGAATATTGAGATAAAAATTCTAATTAGGGACCACCCAATTCAAACACAACCCTCAGTAAGGTATGTCTTGTGAATTCTTGTGATTGAACCCATTTCATAGAAACTCTTTATATATAGTGAAGGAAAATATTTTCTTGGGTATGTGTTATCATGGGGTATGGAGCTGATAGAGTAGGATCATATAAATATCCAGGATACTCCAATTTATATTATATTGGATTAGTCCACCGATTGGGTAATGGTATGATGTTCAGTGGTTGAGCAAGGTTGGTTTTGTGCTTGTGGTGATCTTAGGTAGCTTTAAAAATGAACCATTGACAAAAAAACTAGTCTATCTTCGACAGTAAATGAAGAACATACTTTGTATTGATATTCATATAGAGGATTAATAAATATACTGAGGTAGAATAAAAAGGCATATATAACCTTCGAGTCGAGAGATAACAACATTGGTACCTGCACATTGCTGGTAGGAGATGTTAGAGAAGTTGATGTGGGATCAAAGGATCTTGCTACTTTACAACCCTTCCAATGTTAGTGTGTAACTTTGTGAAGTGATTAGTTATATGTGGGGGTTTTCCTCAAATAATTACTATCTATAATTATATTTAATGGTATATAGAGGATCTCTATCACCAATGATAACCTTGTTGATAGAAAATTTTCGAGATGAGCATTGGTGGATCATAGTTTCATTTGATTCCATGAGGCAAGAAACCTTCAGATGAGAAAGGTTTTGGATTCTGAGACATGGAAAGACTCTCTCAAAGAGGATTTATGTTTCCAATTAAATTCTTTCTTCAAGATTTTCATATCTAGTATCTTCATGAATGAAAGAGGATGCTTCTTTCGTCGTCAGTTGTATTTCATGTTTACTTAAAGATTGAACCTTTACCAACAATAAAAGTTCATGTGATGGTTGGTTGTTTCTATATGGGTATGTTTTGTAGATATTATTTTTTATTGATCTCATTGTATATTACTTTTTAGGATTAAAAGGTTTTAATGTGGGGAGAATGTATAGACATGATTTTTTCCCAATAGAAACTTACATTAATTTCATGTTTCAAAGTCCTGAGACCTTTATAAGGATAAAATGGTAAATTTACCCTAACAAACAACTTTATAAAAATTATATGATGGTCCCATTGATTCTAGGTCATGGTTTTTACCCGTAGGATAAGCCAATGTAGAATCCTAATCAATATTAGGTCTTAAAAACATATTAAGTATAAATTATTATTTTTAGTTCACACACACATATTTATGATGAAACACTTATATCTTTTGAACAGAGTGTTAAATGAAAAATATGACACTATGATTGAGTCAAAAATAAAGATTCTACCATTTTAATGAGGTATGTTTTGTTTTCATTAGGTCACACGATAGAATGAATTCATGGGGGTGATTTAGAGAAATATTAATTAAATAACTAATTAAATTGATTAATTAAAATTTTACCCTATAAAAATCTATTTAAACACCGATTAGGAAAATATATAGTGTTATATACATAAAGATAAGATATTTAGATTGGACCAACCATCATAGAATCCATGTCATGAGGTCGAAGGGAATTCGAGGGATCAACAATGGATTCTGTGAAAATTCTAATGATGTTGATACAAATTCATTATTTATAAATGATCATAACATTGATGAGGTATGGATTATTCATTGGGATTATGAATAAATATTTATGTTTTTTTTTTCAATATAATATTCCTATAATTTTGTGCTATCACCATGTTGATTATTATATATTTTTACCTAATATTTTTTGATGTTGTGATTTAACTTAAAAAATTATTCAGGCAATGAATCTTCATGATGTTTCTTCCTGACTCCCTATGATATTTCTATATGATTCTTGGTGTGGATTCCACTAGGTAATTTATTTTTTCATGTTATCTAAATTTAAATTGTGGGTGGTTTATGGGGTGTTTGATATTCATACCGAAGGAACTAGATTCAATCATGGTAGTGACCTCAAACAAGCCTGGACATCACTACAAGGTATTGATGCATTTGTTTCAAGATGGTTTTTTAGGAGGTAAATTGTCACTCATAAGGAACCTTGATATTTCTAGTCAATGGATGATTGTGTGATATATTAGATCACTGTCTCATATATAATCTGGTGAATCAAGGGAGACTGACCATGATGGTGACTAATGTTGTGTTGCAGAATCTAGCTGCGACGATATATGTCATTGAATGTGGAGGCAACGGCTTACTACATGCAGTCTGTGGGATTTTCCCCCCCATCTGCATGATTGGAAATATAACGGGGTGGGGGTTAGATTAATTTTAATTTTATTTTATTAATAAATAATTAATATTTTTCATATGTTTGAATAGGGCATTGCATAAAGATGGTTTTTGCACCATAAATCTCCACCCCTTCCCTTTTTTATTATTAATATTATAGAATATAGTTTAAGGCCTTAAATTTTCATAAAATGTTGGATTAACAATCCACTTATGAAATTATGATTGTGGAAACAAATAAAATGCTTCATGGCTAATATTGGGAACCTAAATCCAGCTCATGGCATAGGCCCTAGGTCCTGTTACATGCCGTCTCTTGTATTTGATATGATGAAATGAATTTTTTTATATTATGCCTATTTCAATAAGTAAATATCCTATACTAAGATTTTTCCTCATAGATATCAATGATATACTTTATTCATCCATCAGAGGCTATTTTTTGGGGTGAGATAGGTAGATATCATTTTTAGCTCGATATGGTCGATGATGGGATTTGTGTGTGATTTTCTGAGTGATACTAGGGCCTGTACCCCCTAATATGAGGAATATTATAGTGAGGTGTGGGTCTCTAAATTCCTATATATAGATAGGGTTTTGTTATCCCTCTCTAATACATAGGGTGTGATATTTTTTATCTTAACATCCAAGAAAGGTTTAAAATCTCCCCAAATACCCAAGGTATGAGATCCTCTATCAAAAAGATGTTCTAAAAATAGGGTTTTGATATCTCCCATATCTAGTGAGGTGTGAGATACTATATATTAGGTTTTATAAGTCTTAGTTATCCATCTCAATTTCTAAGTCATGGGTTCCTATATTTGTGAGCAACACTTTTCAGTAGAGATGTCTTCTAGTGAGGTGCGAAATACCCATTGTATTCTTGGAGTGGTTAGTGGTTATATGGGTTATTTTTCTATAATAGATTAGATATTTGATCGATGATGAAATATTTATAGATCAAGGGGGTGGTGGTGGTGGTGGGGGGGGGGGGGTAAAATAATCCCCCATTTGATGAATATTATTCTATGATGAGTGCTCTCCCCTTATTGGGTTCTAATATTGGTGTGGTAGTTGAAAAAACAGTGCAATATGAACTTCCTAAAGACTTGTTCCTCTACAAGATGCCTAAGGTTTCCCTTGAGATATGGTGTATAATTGGATATCAACTTCATGCTTTTTTAATTCTTCCTTGATATGTGATTTCCTATTTTCTCATTTGGTATGACTATTGAGGGTTGGGGATGAGATGATTGGGACCTTCCTTGCATCCTTGAGAATCCCAGATATAGAGATTATCTTGATTATTATTCATTGTAATTATTTACATAACTATTAAATACTAGGTTCTTTGATCTAGAATGGTATTATGGTTGCCCTGTTTTCTTATTCCTATCCACCTCATATACCAGGAGTTGAACTAACTTGTTTCTTTGTGTTCCTTTTGTGGTTTCAGACCATCTTACTGGTTATTTTTATACTCACCTTTACACATAACTTATTCCCATACATGATGTGTCTTTGTAGATGGTTTAAAAGTTCAAATATGGTTTGGGTAGACATAGAGATGACATGTATTGTTTGAGGCTAACACCTAGTGTTTCTTGGAAATGCATTATGGATCATGGCGATTCATGATAGCGGTGGTGACTACAGAAACTAGAGAGTGATCTAGAAGTACATACAACATGGAGGAGATTCCTAGTACTTTGTGTTATAGAGTATTTTTAGATATATATAAAATAAAATAAATTATATACAATTCATGCATGGTTATGATGTCACAGATAGATTGTCAATCTGATGACTTGGTAACAAGTTATAACTGAATCAAGTTATCAATGATAATGATAATGATAATAATATTATTTTTAAAATATTGACTCAATTATAACATTTTTATAAGATGTCAGATTGAATACCCATCTATGACATCATTACCCATAAATTGAGATTGACAATTTAAAACTAATATTAGGCACCTAATTTTTACTCATGGTACAATACTAGGGTCCCATCATGAAATATCCATAATGTTTAATATAAAGGACTGCATATTTTTCACTAAGAACAAATTTTGGGAAAGTAAATAGCCTATCCTAATTATTTTTATACATAACTCACAATGGTGTGGTATTTTTGGATATATGAGGATATTTATGTGATGAGATCATTAGATTTAATATTTATATTCATAGGTATGATGATGAGAATCATTAGTGATATTCATATTGGAGTTGGTATCCTCTTGAAATATGGTGTCTTCCAATGAGGCCTGATCCAATGAGGCCTGATATCCTCTATCACAATTGACTAATAGGGTTTCAATATCTTCTATATATACCCAAGGTATGAGATCCTCTATTTTAACCTCTAGGTAGGGTTCAATATCTACCCATATTCCTTGGGTGTGAGATACTCTATCTACAATATGTTCTACTATTGGTGTTTCAGTATCTCACTTATTTATCAAGGTATGATATCCTCTATCTTAGATTGTGGTAGGGTTAGGTATCCCCATTTTTTTAGGGCATGAGATCCTATATCTTCAAGGATAAATTTTTAACTGAGGTGTCTTCCATTTAGGTATGAAAACCAATTGATGTTCTTGGGAAGGTTGTAAATAATTTTTGGTTATCAACACATTGGATTCATGGGTTTCTGAGTTTGATTTCTCTAATATCTTTTTGTGAATGATGATATCCCCTTCAGAGACTTGAGTTCTTCTATATGAATTTCTATATTATTTCTTTCTTGGATTTTAACTAGTAACACTTCATTATTAGGATATATGAGTTGACTTTGTGTTTCTGGTTTCTCCTATTCCTCTTCCTCTGGGTTATCTCATTTACTAGGATTTGAGATGATTTGTTGAATTATGTTTCCTTTTTAGTTTAAATTCATCCTTATGGGTATGTTTATACTCACCCTTACATGGGACCTGTGTCCACACATGTTGTGTATATGAAGATGATGTTTAGGTTTGAATATGGTTTGTGTAGATATGAAGATGGAATGACTTGTTTTGAGAATACATATGGTGATAATCAATGAAACATTATGGAGTACGCTGTTTTTTGATGGTAGTAGTGAGTGCTATGGATGAAGAGTGATTTTTAAGTATATGCAACATGGAGAAACTTATTAGTGCTTCGTGTTTCAGATATATATAAAATGTTTTTCTTCCCTTATACTTACAGTATGGGTTATATTTGTATTCTTTTTACCATTCCAACATTTCATAATGTTAATTTGATTTCATATATATCCTATAGGTATTTTGGGTCATATAATTCATTGTATATTTTTTGGTTACAGGGTATTATAGGTTAAGGCATCCCATGTTATGGGATATTCCTACTAGATTCTAGTCACCAATTCCTAGACTATTGGAGGTGGTCTTGGGGTGGTAATCTCAGACTACTACTGGACTAGGTAGGACCTTAATATTTTTGGTCATTTTAGATTGCTATTAGATCCATATTGTCCTAGGTATGGAGTTTAGAGTTTGTAGTCATGTGAGGATTGGTTTGGGAACCTAGTGAAATGATGTTAAAGAGTTATTGAGTTTGGGTATCAGACTAAGGATACCAACATAGGTATAGCGGATGAAATATCCTTTTTAGTACTTTGATAACCTGATAGTCAACCCAAAAATTTGAGTCAATATTTTCAGAGTATTTTTATGGTTGGTACATGCTTCATATAGAAGTTAGTTATGATCTTTCATGCCTTTTCCATGTCATCTTAACAAGGCATTCCCTAATACATATGAGTTTATCCTACAAAGTATGATCCCACTGATAATTATCTTGTATGTATAGGAAAATTCAATAAAATATCATTCCAATATTTGGGAATTTTTCTTCATGATATAGTGAGATATGATGCATCATTTCTAGAGACCCACTTGAGAGAGGAACATTCCCAATGATTTGAGGTATTCTCTCTCACCCTCTTATGTTTAATACTAATATTTCTCATAGAGAAGATGAAAATTCCCATTAAGTTGGATGGGACTGCTTGTATACTAGATACATTTCATTTGTTCAATGAAAGAGGCATCAATAGTTTGTGAGGAAAGAACAGTACTTGGATGATAAAGGTTTGAATAGATTCTAAGACTCATGTTTCCATATGGATCAGGTTTTTTATTGAACATGTTTACATTCTTGTATCGAGATTCTTATATGGAATAAAAGGATATTGAAAAGAGAGTTCTTCTTAACTCATGATGGAAAGCTCTACTATTGTTGGAGTTTGGGCTTTGATATATAATAAAAGTTTTATTTTAGGATAATAAACTCTCCACTAAGTGGATTGACCATATATGAGTGTGTGTTGAAGACCGAAGACCTCATGAGGTGTTTCCTAGACATGTTTCATAGCATAATTACTCAATATCAAAGGTTTGGTTAGAGACTCTTAGTGGGATGATTTATCATGTTTTGGTTGTAATTTTACAAATACCACCTTTGGATAGTTCTTTTTAGGCATAAATTATAGATAGTCAGTGCCATAGGATGATTCATGTGATGAATGAATAAAGTTGGGAATTAGTGGGTACAATTCATGGTACAATTCATGTCTATTATTTATGGACCCTTGTATGGTTTTACACTATAATGAGCTAATAATACTCTAACATATATTCATTTGTTGGGTATTCTAGTGGGACCCCTAGCTTATCCTTGGTTAGACACTCATCCCTAATGGTGAATTTATTCTACACTTATTGGATAAATATGTCTTCTTAGAGAACTCCTCACAGTAGAGAAGGGATGCAGTGATTCACATATCGATATAGTTTGGTTATATATTGCTGGAGTCATGAGGTGTTTGCATTTAGGTTGACTATGTGGGTATTTTCTTCATTAGTAAGTGAGACCCCCCACTTGTGTAGTGAAACAGGTGGAAATAGAGGTTTTACCAATTCTTTTTTACCAACGGTTTGAACAAACCATTGGCATACTATAAAAAAGAGAAACCTTTCCCAATGGTTTCTTCTAACCATTGGCATTGTGTTTTTAGAAGGAATATTTCCCAACTGTTTACTCAAACCATTGAGAAATCTTGAAATTATCTAATCTATACCAATGATTTTAAATTTTTTTGGTAAAGAATGGATTTCCCAACAGTTTTTAAAAACTGTTTGGAAAAGTTTCTCCCAAATACATAATAGCCCAACTCCCCCATTCGTGCAATTGCAGGCCTTAATCTGAACCTCTCCCAATCCCTCTCTTTACCCAAGGTGGCGAAACTACTTCCACCCGATAGATACATCTTCAATGAATAAATTTTTTTTTCTACACTTCAAATTATTAAGTTCTACCTTAGTTTTAGTGTTCTGCATCTATTTTTTTGTTTTTTGTTTTGATTTGGACAAAACCAGAGTTCTATGTGGTCTGTGGCATGGAATACTGAACACTTTTATTTGTTTTCTATTTTTGTTCTACACTCCACGTGTCATGATTGTGTGAATCACCTTTATTTGAAGTCTTCATACCCACTCCTTCTGTGTAGAGTTTGTGAACCATATGAACTAATGGGTGCTGGTGAGACGTATCCTCACTCAAAGATGGTAAAGGGTAATAGATATAAGTATTGTCCATGTGAAGGGATTGGGGACAGTTGGGGTAGTGGTGTAGGTGGTTTTTCATTTTTTAGTGGTGTGATATGGTAGTTTATATGGACTTTAGTTTAGTTGAAAATTGGATTTGGATTTTGTATTTAAATTTGTTATTCAAGGAATAATGGGAAGGGTAGTGATATTGAGGATGAATTGGCTATTGGTTGGATTGGGTATAGGTAAATTTCAAGGTATTATATGGGTATTTTATCCCCTGAACACCCCCACCCCACCCCCTAGACACCACCCCATTGGACATCTCCTCCACCCCCTGCACAACCCCACCCCTTGGACAACAACCACCTATGGACACCCCCACCCCCTTGGACAGCCCCACAGATACCCCCTATCCCCAATGGACAACCCCCCCTCCCCCACCCCCCATGGACACTCCCCATTCCTTGGACATCCCACCCCCCTAGACAACCCACACCACCTGGACACCCCCCATTGGACAACCCCCCTCCCCCCTACATACCCCCACCCCCTTGGATAGTCCCCACCCCCTAGACACCCCACCCCCTTGGACAGACCCCCTGAGACATCCCTCACCCCCAGGGACAACCCCCCTCCCCCACCCCCTTGGACACCCCCACCCCTGGAAACCCCCACCCCCTGGATATCCCCCACCCCCTTGACACCCCCACCCCTGGACACCCTCCAACCCCTTAACACCCCATTTTCCAGTGTTTTCCAAATTTTAGGGCCTGAAAATTGGGAGATTAAGATATGTGTTTTTGGAAAAGGATGTTGTGTGAAGGTTTTAATATGGCTTGGTATGTTGCATGCAAGTGGAGTTCCATGATCTGAACATCAAAATCTAGCAAAGGAGAGGCTTGCGTGAAAGATTGGTTTTTGCGCGCATGATTGAAGGGAGTTTGGAATCTTGTGCACAAGGCATGATTTGAGGTCCAAACTTTGAAACATGGAAAAGGCATGAAGTGCATGAAAGATTCAAGAAGTGCTAGGAAGATGAGGTTGGCGCGAAAGAGACCTACGTGCCCAATGTGGCGTCAAATGGGGTTTTGCAAGACACGTCAGGATCTTGCGTGACACAACCGGGTTTTTGCGCACAGGGGTCGAAAAGGTCTATAAATAAGAGGTGAACCCCTCACATTTGATAAGATCGACACTTAGATAAATACCAAGCTCTGAGGCTCGGAAAAATATTAAGAAAACTAGAGTGTATGAATGAAATAGAGTTGCACGCAAGAAGAATAATTTGTGTGCAAGAAGAGAGTTGCGTGCAAGATTGAAGTTGCGTGCAGAGGTGTTTCATGACAAAAGTCAAATATTGCACACAAGACATTAATGTTGTGCACAAGACACCTAAAAGGTTTTGTGATAGATTTGGGTTTTTTGCACGTATTCAGTTGTGCGTAAGATTGTTCTTACATACTTCTGGGTAAGAAATTGATGATTTGTACTTCAGATAATATACTTTTTGAATTGTAAATATGAACTGAAATACTGTAATTCTATATTTGTGCTAAGATGGTGCACACACACTTGAAAATTGTTTTCCAAGTGATACATGAGTGTAAGGGTATATCCTACTCATTGTATTCTACACCAAATGATTGTTTTCTAGTGGATTGTGTGGTAATTGATTGTTTTCATACCATACCAAGGACGTAACTACTCTTATTGAGCAGTGAACCTTGTAAATATTATGTTCCTATGGTTATGTGTGCTTAGTAGGGAAGAAACTCTTTAACAGGAGATGAATGTTTTTAAAAAAAATAAGAAAACATAAAAAAAAGATATCATTGATTCACCACCTCCCCCTCTCAGTGATACTTGGATCCTAACTAGGAACTTCAGAGGGGGGTGGGGGTTTTCCAGGGAGGAGGGGGGGGGGTGTCTAGGGGGGCTGTAGGGGGGGGGGGGTGGGTGGGTGGGCAGTCCACTCCAATACTCTAAAAAAAAATAAGAATTACATATAACCAATGCATATTTTATTTCACACTTTAAGACTTTTCTTGAAGTTCCATACCAACACTCACTCTTACCTTTCAAAGAAGAAGTGATATCTGCAAAGAAATCTCACTCAGGTTCTTATCCACTATTCATATTGATCTCATACAAATTAAACATTCGTATAACTCTATATCACCTAATGATATAACAAAGATCATACTCCCATGAGTATTTTCCCATCGAAACTAGGCTCATATGCCTAAACAACATATATATGATCATATTTTACACTCACACAAAATTTCGTAAGCACCAAAAATACTATATTTACACCTTGTATCACAAACTAGAATTAGCTCTTACTTATCCTCTCAAGGAATCAATAATCCACATACCTAGCTCAAAATTTGAAGGTGTGTTTATAATTAGTTGTGTTTTTTAGAATTCATGTATGATATTTATAGAGGAAGATAAAATCCGATCAACGTATGATATTTGGAGGTGTATTTACAATTAGGTGTGTTGTGATTTATATGTATGATATTCATGGTTTACACCAATAGTCTTCTGTGTCATCTATAATAGGCTTGAATTAATTCTATAATTATATAGATATTGGATTCTACAACCCTAGTTTGGGAATGGACACCCCCACCCCCTTCGACAGCCCCCACCCCCACCCCCACCCCTGGACCCCCCACCCTTGGACACCCCCACCCCCTGGACACCCCCACCCCCAAGGATATCCCCCACCCACCTGGATATCCCCCCACCCCTGGACAACCCACCCCCTTGGACAACCCCATGGACACCACCCTACCCCCTATACACCCCCACCCCTAGACACCCCACCCCCCTGGACAACCCCCCTGAACACCACCCCACCCCCTGGACACCCCACCCCCCTGGACAACCCCCACCCCGCAAACAACCCCCATCCCCTGGACACCCCCACCCCTCGGTATTTCCCCCAACCTCTGGACACCCCCACCCCCCAGACACCCCCACCACTTTGGTCAGTGTATGTGATCACTCAAATAATCAACTAAAATATAAAATTTTTTCAATCTAAAATTTACTCAACTCCTGAATAATCCTCCCCCACAAGTGAACATGATCTTGTACACTCATGTATAGTTCTTCAAAGATATTTTGTTATAAATATAGTATTTTTTGGTCTTTTATATTATGATTCTCATATAGAGTAGTCTGTCAGTTATGATTTCATATAAAGTGAACAATTATCATTTACTTAAATATATTTTTGATGAAACTTAAATATTATTGAATTTATTTTGACTAAATGACTTATAATTTTTTTTACAGAATGGTTAGAAGTTGTATGTATGAAACTGATCAGATATCAAGTAATTTTCAAAACAATTTGAAGAGTTTTTTAGATTTTTTTTCACAATGATTCAGATAGTGGTCACATACACTGATCATGTTACAATTGTTTTGGAAGACCTTGGTTGAGCCATGAAGAAGTCAGCTACCACATAACCAAATATGGTTTTCAAGAAAACTTATATGTGTGCTATCATAATAGGGAGATAATGAAATATCAAATTTCTATTGATACAAATGAGAGGGATATATTTGAGAATTTGTTATATGACTGGTTTCCATTTATTTTTCATCATGAAAAATAAAGGATTCCAACCCGAGAAGGCTTAGATATGATCACACAAGATGCATCTAATGAAAATGATGATTATTTCAGGGTGAAAAAATTGAATGATGCTGCCACGACTCTAGTATATCGACAATGTGGTAAAATGAAAAAAGTTGGAATTTTTAATCTGATTGTTTCATGAGAAAACTATGTATGGAATTTCTAATACTACCATTGATTACATTATTACCTTCTTGAAGGACTTAATTCCAGGTGATGCAGATATTACATTGATCCCTAGACTTCAGAATCTTTTTATGAATGATGAAATATCAATAAAAATGAGATGTCATGATACAAAGAGAAAGAAGACTAATAATGAGTTAGTTTACCCTGCAGATGGATTTTCATGGTAGATATTTGATTCTCGATATCCTAATTTTTCATCTGATGTGTGTAATGTGAGGATGGGTCTTTAATGTGATGGTTTTAATTTATTTGGGAAGATTCTTACTTCATACGACACATAGTCAGTTTTTATACACATTTATAACCTTCCCCCATGCTTGTGTATGAAAAAACATTCACTTTCATGATTATAATCATATATGGACCTTCTGATCTGGGTAATGATATAGACGTATACATAAAACTTTTAACAAAAGAGTTTAAACTTCTTTGGTATGTGGGTGTATGCATATACAATTCATGTTTGAAATACATATTTCAAATGCATGCTGTGATTATGTGGATGATCAATGATTTTCTTGCTTATGAAATGATGTATGGATGGAGAAAAAATGGAAAACTATCTTGTCCTATTTGTAAGAATAATACACAATACAAAAGACCGAAACATCGCTATGGTTTCAGTTTTATGGGACATCAATGATTCTTTCCAATGGCCCATCCATATAGAAGTAATTATCAATGATTTGAAAATACCATGGATACCAATGATCCACCTCAGCGTATGTTTAGAACTAATGTGATTAATGAATTAAAAGATTTCAGTTTTTCATTTGGGTAGGGTCAAATGAAATTTTGAAAGAGAAATAATGTTTCCACTATAACCTTTTACAATTTAAAGAATAAAGGTATTTTATTTGATTTTCCTTAATGGTCAACCAACTTTTTACATCATTTATTATACATAATGCACATTGAAAAAAATATATGTGAAATGATGCTTTCGATTCTTCTAAATGTTAAGGGAAATACAAAAGATGATTTACGATATCGGCGTGTCTTGGTGGATTGGGGCATTAGACCAGAATTGTATCCTGTACGTATAATTGAAAATAAATGGAAAGATCCAGGTGCTTCTTATGTGATGATAACTACATAAAAAAACAATTTCTAGAAGTACTAGAGACTATTAAAGTTCCTAATGGCTATTCATGCAACACATCTAAATGGGTCAATAGAAGAGAGTTGAATCTAAAATATTTGAAGAATCATGATTATCACATCCTTCTACATGAGTTGATTCCAATAGCAATCCACTATATTTTGTCCAATAATGTAAGGGTGGAATTTATTTGGTTGTTCCATTTGTTTATAGATATTTGGGCTAAGAAGTTATCCAAGTATTCCTTTCATAAATATTTGGTAGATACCCCATTAATTTTGTGTGAGTTGTTGAGTCAATAAGGTTTTCCTTATGACTTTTCCATTCCTTATTGTTTTGAAAATCACAAACACCTTATCTTTAAGGAAAATATTTTTTGCCCCTACTTTGATTTTATAAGGAAAATTTATTTTCTAAGGAAAATTATCCTTATCATATTTTCATTATCTATATCCATATATTTATTAAGTATAAGAATCAGATTCATTTATATATTCTCGGAATCGTTTAAAGCATTGATACAAAGCATTCTGTTTTAGGCTCCGAATTCTAGAAGAGAACTGTAATGAAGTTCCACTCCGAATTCTGGAAGGGAACTATAATGAAGTTCCACTCTGAATTCTGGAAGAGAACTGTAATGAAGTTCCACTCTGAATTCTGGAAGAGAACTGTAATGAAGTTCCACTCCGAATTCTGGAAGATAACTGTAATGAAGTTCCACTCCGAATTCTGGATACGAACTCTCATAATGTTCCACTGCAAATTCTAGATACGAACTCTAATAAAGTGCCACTCCGAATTCTGGATACAAAATCTCATGAAGTTCGACACCGAATTCTGATGACGAATTCTGATTGCGAATTCTCATTACGAATTCTAATGATGAATTCTGATTACGAATTCCCATTATGAATTCTGATGACGAAATCTGATTAAGAATTCTCATTCCGAATTATCCTATTAAACAGAATCTGATTATCTTTGCTTTATATACTCTGAATTTATTTAGACTCCGAATATTATTTTTGGTTAGACTCCTAACTTTCATTTTGCTTACACTTTTATAATTTGTCTACTCTTTAATATTTTTTCTTACACTCCGAACCTTCACTCGGAACTTTTGAGTTAGACTTAAAACGATGTCGTACATTCTATTACACTTGTTTTGTTATAAAATTATGTCGTATATTCCGTTATAAACTAACTGTTGGCTAAGTGACACGTGTACATGTCCCTCCGATTTTTAAGGAAGATATGACCATTGGAGGAGGGAGATAACCTTGCCTATAAATAGGAGATCATTTGAAAGAGCTCAGAATAACAACTTCTTTGACATTGTTCACACATGCTGTTGAAGTGATTTCTAGAGAGAGAGGCTCTTATTAACTCTCAGCTTCGTGCATAAAGTTTGATCTATTTGTTCAAACATTGCCTTGTGCAGATTTTCGTCGTGCGACTCCGATTGTTGGCGATCACAATCGAGGTCTTCCAAGGATAGGAAGATAGAGGTTTGAAACACCTTGAAGTTGAGGGATTCCTTGCTAAAGAAGACAGAGGTTGCCAACTACCTTGAAGTTGAGGGCTTGCGGGGATAGCAAGATAGAGACTTCGATCTTTGTATCGAGGGCTTACCTAGGTGTGGGTAAGACAGAATTTCTTGAAAGTATAAATCAAGAGACCTTTATCCAAGGTTGTTGGATACCCTTCTCTTTGGGTTAAAAGATTTATATCTTGTTACTGTTTTTGTTACAGTTTTATTTCTGCTGTGTTTTGTATATTAAGGAAAGTATAACCATATTGTACTTCCTTACTTTTGAACTCTGTTAAAGTTAGATTCTATATGATTTATGGTATAATCTCTTTTTGTAATCTTTTATTAAGATTAGAGGTGTTGTGAATTTTCTTAAGTTTAACTTTGTTAAACATAGATCTTTCCTTTGTTTAAGGAAATCCTTGTTATTTGTAATCAACTTTAAAGGTTCCAAAGGAATTTTTAAAGTATACAATTCACCCCCCTCTTGTATTGTTGGCATATTCGATCCTACATTTGATATATTTGAGTATATCATACTCACATATCATCTCACAATTGGTATCAGAGCATTGGTTCAATCTGAATTAATCTCACGATTAGATTCCGAAGGAAATTTTCCAGAGTCAATTTCTCGGAATCTGTTTTTCGGAATCTTAGTTTCTCGGATTCACTTTTTCTTACTTCATCTTAACTGTTATATATTTTTTGCTTATATTTTTCGTAGTCACATTTTTTGGAATCATATTTTTTCATTACGAACTTTTGTTACTTACAAGCTTGAACTTTAAGGATATCTTAAGGATGAAAGGTATGAATATTGGGTCAATTGACAACCTAAATCTTTCTAGACCTCCTATCTTTGATGGGAATGATTATGAGTACTGGAGAGATCTAATGAAGATGTTTTTGATCAATACTGGTGTAGAAAATTTTATAATGCTTACTGGTGGTTACAAAATTCCTGACAAAGAAGTCAATACTTTTACTAATCAAGAGAAGTAAGAATATCAACTGAATTACAAGGTACGTAATACTTTATTATGTTCTATGACAAGGAATATTTACAGTCAGATATCTTCTTGTGAAGCAACCAACTGTATTTGGAAGAAATTAGAAGTCACACATTTTGGTACATCCAAGGTTATATAAACAAGAAGAGAAATGCTTCGTGATGAGTATCAAGGTTTTGTTTTTCCTTATGGAGATCCTATATGTAAAGCGCAACAAAGATTTATGACAATTTTAAACAGTCTACAATCCATGGGAGAGAAAGGTCTTGATGATGAAGTGCTTGTAGACAAGATCATTGATATAATTCCAAATGAATGGGAATCAAGGAGGACAGATATTGATGAAAACAGAAAAGTTTCCCAGATTACTCTTGATGTGATTTTTGGAACCCTTTTACAGCATGAGACAAGAATGAAAAGAGATGCTGAAAACATCAAAAAGAATAATGGTAATGGTAGTGTAACCTTTGCATCTAAAGCTAAAACTCCTGAGAGAGTTACCATATCTAAATCCAAGAAGGTTATTATCCAATCAGAATCCAGTGAGGGTGAATTCTCAGAAAGTGAGTTTGCTAATCTTGCTCGTAGGATGAACAAGATAGCTGGACAAAGAAATTTCCAATCCTTGTATAAGAAGAAGGAAAAGAAAGATTCAGAAGTTACATGCTGTGAATGCAAGAGAGCTGCACACATCAAACCGGATTTTCCTTTGCTCAAAAAGAAAGAAACAAAAGAGAGGCATTCTGAAAGGAACAGAAAGAAGTATTACAATTCCAAAGCTAAGAAATTTCTGAAAGCCAATGACACCTGGAGTGCCAGTGGTGGTGACTCTTCTAATGAATCTTCTGATTATGAATCTTCTGGAGAGAAGAATCTTGGTCTTATAGCCAGATTACTTATTGACAATAATTGCTTTATGGTTAAGGTACAAAACGCTGAATCATTGACCAATGTTTATTTAAATGCTAATGTTAGAAAATATTATAACTCTTCAGATGAATAATCCTCTTCTGATGAAGAAAATAATTTACCAACCTATGAGGAATTTTCTAGGTTTTCTGAACTTCTTGGGATTGAGAATTAAAAACTCAACAAAAAGATTCATAAGGAAAATTCTAGGAATACTATTCTTACGAAGGAGATATTTGATCTTTCTAAAGATTATGATAAGAAAAATGATGATTTTATAAGCATTTCAAAAATTCTTGAGGAAGTAAATTCTGAGAAGGATAAACTTTCTAAAGATCTAGAAAAAGTAATTACCAAGAAAATTGTTTTTGAGCCTAGCTCTAGTTTTAAATCTAATGATTTTGAAGATAAAAACTTGGTTATAAAACTCAAGTCTGAAATATTTTCCTTAAATAAGTGTTTTTCAAACTTTACCCTAGGTAAAGATGATTTTGATGAGATGTATTCGCAAATAAGACCTTTAAGAAACAAATCCGGATTTGGTTATACCCATGCAAAACCTATTTTTAATAACAATTATTTTGTTCCTCAAAGTGCCCCATTTTGTACCAAGTGTCAATGTGGTGTTCAATGGGCAAATAATTTTTCTTTAAACAAAACCCAATCTCTAAGATTTCATAATGCCTATTTTACTAAGAAGATGTGGGTACCAAAATTTTCATGGTCTAACAATCTTGGATCCAAGCAAATTTGGATTCCGAAAGTCTAATTGTTTTCTTGTTTTTAGGAAAATAGAAAAAGCGCCAACAACAATTTATGGTACATGGATAGTGGATGTTCCCAGCACATGACTGGTAACAAAATCTATTTTGAAAAGATTATCAAAAATAAAGGAGGGAAAGTAACCTTCAGAGATAATCCTCAAGGAGATATTATTCTTCAGTTTATCGAAACGCAAGATCAACTTGCTGATATTTTCACAAAATCTTTGCCTTCTGATAGATTTGAATACATTAAACAGAAGTTATGAATGATAACCATAAGGTAATATTTCTTTATTAACTTTCTGTTGAAAAAATATCCTTACAGTAATAAACTCCTTTTCATAGGGGGAGTACATATGTTTGTTATTTCCTTTTTTTATGAGTTTATACAAATTTTTTTTCGTACTAAAATGTTTGGAATGAGGCTTTCATACTGAGACTTTCGTAAAGAGATTTCCGTATTGAGACATCCGTAATGACATTCTCGTACTGAAATTCTTGTAATGAAATTTTCATACTGAAATTCTTATAATGAATTTTCGTTTTTATTATTCTTTTCATACTAGGTTTTCCGTACCGAGTTTGTTTTTTGTAGTGAGTTTTGTGAACTATGTATTTTTGTAGTAAAGATTTTTCGTAGTTAATTTTTCTTCAATAAGAATATTACCCATTACGAATAATCCTCTTAAGCCAATCCTAAAGGTATGATTTCTTTACTAAAGTTTTTGTAATCATACTTTACTAGCGGCTGTTTTCTTGTATTTTGTTTTTGTATTCTAGTTTCCTTAAATCTTTGTTTTAATAAAAACCTCAAAAGATCGGATTCAAGTTTTCTTGAGAATTGGTTTTCAACCGTCAGATCTGATCTCAGTATTTTACAACCGTTCGATCAACTGAGGAAGATGAACCGTCATATCTTTGCCTATTTAAAGGGGACCCCAAATGGTCGCCCCACATCGGTTTTTTCAAGCTTCAGTGTCCCGAAGCTCTGCCTCTCCGTTTTAAGGCCATTCCACTTTTCAGAAATCTCCATTCCGAACTTCTCAGAAGTCTTCAGATCCAAATGTCTGTTGAAGTAGCCTCTCAAGACATGTCAACCTCTAAGACGATTTCCAAGTGGTTAGTATATAGAGAAAGGTTGGTTCGCCCTGATTTCTTCAATTTTTACGATTCCCTTATCTCCAAGAACAAAAAGCTCAACGGATGGGAAGATGTTGCTGTGTCTATACCAGGAAATCAAGATGAAGTATATTCGGAGATGCTTTTTGAGTTCTATGAGACGGTTTCTTTCTTTAAGGAAGATAATAGGGAGAAATTTTCCTTTAAGTCTTATGGAAAGACTTATAAGCTTTCTAATGCCAAGGCAGCCATCTTGGTGGGGATGACCTATGAAGGAGAAGCTGAGTTCATCACTCATGTTTTTCCAGATTCAAAGGGAAGCTTCAATAAGGAAAAGGAATTGGAGACTCTCGAACTGTTAGATGACAAGGCTCCAAAGATTACTAGTTTGTCTATGAATTTTTGGATTCTAGAATTATGGGTACAAGGATTTATCGTACCGAGAAAGGGTGACAAAGACAGTTTGAAGAAGAGTGAGATCTTTATCCAAGATTTTCTGATAAATCTAAGGAAGTTTAATCTAATGAGGCACATTCTTATTACCATTGAGAATGTTAAGAAAGGGAATCTAAGAGCTCAGATCGTAATGTATCCAGCAATCATCTTGAAGTTAATAGTTCGGTGCCTTGAGTCTTTCAAGGAGGCTTGCAAGTCTAAGACAAGAACATGAAAAATTATGTTGGTGAGTGATGATACCCTTAAAAGGATGGACGCTACTTTCGACAAGAATACTGGTGAGTTCTTTGATATGCCTGTTCATGAAGAAGAGGTTCCGAAAGCTGCTGAACCTGAATCTTCTAAGCCATTGAAGAAGAGAAAGTTGAAGGGAGTTGAAGTTGAAGCAGAGAATCCTAAATCTAAGTAAGTTCATTCCACACCTCCAAAACTGAAGAAGAAGAAATATTACCCTGATGAGGTAGTTTCTAAGTGGATGGAAGTCAAAGAGAAGAGAGTTCAAGGGGAGCCTCAGTTTGTCTTGGACCCTACGGAGGCTAAGGCCTTGAAGGAAAAAATAGCGGATGAACTGGAAAAAAAAGTGAAAGAAAAGAAGCTTAAGAAGAAGATGTCTGAAGCTGAGGTGGCTCATAATTTGTTGAAGTTTAATGAGATGGACTCTAGAAACATTCCAGTCCCGAGATCTTCCTCTGTGGAATCTCTACCTAAGACTCCAGGAAGAAACTATGTCACTCCAGAGAAGGTAAAAGCTAAGCATGTTGGGGAAGTTGAGCATATTGAGCAAGTGGAAGAGGAAGAAGCAGTTGTTGAAGGTAGTGGTGAGACCAGAGATCTAATGAAGAAAGTATAAGATTATAAGGAGACACCTTCGGAACATTTGTCGCTTCGAACTTTAGAAGCTGAGTCTGCTAAGTTAGTCACTCCAGGGAAGGATGAGGAGAAAGGAGAACAAGAAGTAGCTTATCATGCAGAGGAAGAACATCTTCTACATGATATTTCTCAAATGGAGAACGTAAAGGATGGTGCTAAAAAATATGTTGATGATGAAGACAATGTTGTTCAAGTATCTGATAGTGAACAGAAAACTCCGAAACATGAATCCAATCCGAAAGTGGACAAGGGAAAGCAAGTAGTTGTCGATACCCCGAGCTCATTGGCTGTAAAGAGAAGAGAAGATGGTGGTTCTTCTAAGAGAAAGGTTGAGAAAATTGAAGAAGAAAATTCTCCAAGAAAAGTCTCGGATTTAGAGTCATATTCGTTGGGGCATGACTTTGTTGTTTAGTCATTAAAGAAGTTGGTGGGTTCTATTCCGACCTTATCAAGTATTGATTCAAGATTCCAAATGCTCCAACATACTTTGAATCAGAAAACAAACTCCGTATCCATGGTTATGGATAAATTTGTAGAGATGGAGGCTCAGTTCAAATCTTTTATTTTCAGCTATGAATCCCACAAAAGTTCTTGTAAGAAAATTACTAGTAGGTCAAAGAAAACAGTAGATGAGATGAGGCTCTTGGATGAATTCCAAGAAAATGTTAAAGATGCAATTGAGACAGAAGATAGGGAGCTAAATGAACTTACCTTCTCCTTTGAAGAAAAGTTGACAGCTGAGAAGAATTCCCGGATTCAAGAAGACAGAGATCTAAATGGGAAGCTGAATTCTGTTGCTCAAAATTGGAGGAATGAAAGGGATCGTCAGATTGAGGTTGAAGAGAAGTTGTTAAAGTAATAACAAATTTTTAAAGCTCATGAAGAAAAGCTTGAAGCTCAGGAAGAAAATCTTGAAGCTCAAAGTGCAAGAATAGTTGTGTTAGAGAAGCAAGACGAAGAAGACCATAAAGACTTGAAGAAGATAAAGACTATTCTCAAGGGTCTCATGTCGAAGGAAAAATATCCAAAATAGACAAATCCAATATTTTGTTGTATCTTAGCTTCCTTGTTTTTGAACTTTCAAACTTAATGAAAATCTTGCTTGCTCGTCTATTTTGTTGTTGTTACTAAATTTTCAGGTACATTTTTAGTTTTTCCATTCCCTCGAATTCTTTTTGAAAATCACAAAGGGGGGAAGGAAAAAGAACCTTAACAAAGGGTGAGAAAGAAAAATAACTCTTATAGAGTTTATCTAAGGGGGATTATTCATTAAAGAAGACATTATTATTCTTAATGAAATACCATTTCGGAAATCTAGAATACGATCCCTAGAGTTTCAAAGCCTAAGGGGGAGTTAGTCGTATTCATCAGCATCCATAAGCAAAGGGAGATAAGCCTTAATGTTTTCGTCTTTTTTCTTAGTCTTTCTTTTTCGTAATGATGTTTGTGCTTTACAAAAAGGGGGAGATTGTTGAGTCTATAAGATTTTCCTTATGACTTTTCCATTCCTTCTTGTTTTGAAAATCACAAACACCTTATCTTTAAGGAAAATATTTTTTACCCCTACTTTGATTTTATAAGGAAAATTTATTTTCTACGGAAAATCATCCTTATAATATTTTCATTATCTATATCCATATATTTCTTAAATATAAGAATAAGATTCATTTCTATATTCTTGGAATCGTTTAAAAATTCGATATGAAGAATTCTGTTTTAGGCTCCGAATTCTTGAAGAGAACTGTAATGAAGCTCCACTTCGAATTTTGGAAGATAACTATAATGAAGTTCCACTCCGAATTCTGGAAGAGAACTGTAATGAAGTTCCACTCCGAATTCTGGAAGAGAACTGTAATGAAGTTGTAACACCCCAGGTAAATAAAGAATATGAAATTTTCATATTTATCCATATTTGTGAATAAAATATTATTATTACTTTAAAGGGGACGCTATGCTCGATGGCGTACCCAACACGCAACAACGAGTTTCTTGGGAATCTTACGTTGCACTCTAATAATAAAATAATATTATTTTAAATGGTAGTTAACATGTAGCCGTTTTATTGGCAGGAATGGATAGAAATAACTAAAATATGATTATATATGTTCTTAAATGTTTTTACATTTATCCAATAAAGGATAGAGGCTTAAAATACGGAAAGAATTCAATTTTAGGCGTATATGCCCTAGTTTTCACTAAAGGTTCACTTATCACCTTTTGGTGGAGAATTGTCATTAAATATAGTTTTGATCACTCTTATACATTATTTTGGACCAAATAAAACTCTTCTTTAGAATCGGGACATCAAATTTTTACTTTGTGTAATTTTTTGGTATTTTTCCGATAAAGTTCATTTTTTAATGAATAGTGTAAAATGTTGTGTTTTAATTCAAAACCTCTTTTTAATATAATTTATTTATATGATTAGATAATCTTTTGAATTGGTTTTAAAGTGAAATTAGAAAATATTTTTACCATTAAATCCAATAGTGGTCGTTGGAATTAATTTCACTTTTAGATCGGACTTAAACTAGTATCAATCTTTTGATACTTATTGTTTCTTAAAAACACGCTATTTGTTTTGACAGCGGGAGTTAATTATTAAATTTATTAATTCTACTTATATTCTTTTAATTAGTTAATATAAACATCATTTTTGAATTCGGAATATAAAATATAGCTTAGGGTGAATTTTTGGTAATTTTCTAAAAAACTCCAATTTTTGATGAATAGTGAAACCACTAAGTGGTAATCAAGCAAACTTATTTTTCAGTTAAATGAAAGTTTACCACTAATGTGTATTAAATTTTGAAAATCCGACATACATGGTTGTCATTAGTATGTAAAATGTGGTTCAATGGGATGAAAATAATTTTTTGGTGAATAGTAACTTTTTTTCATTAATCGCGATTAGAGGTAATTAGTGTAATTTAAGGTAAAAATGATATTATAAAAATATGAAAACACCATGACACTTTTCATACTCCTATTGGATGAGTCATGGACGAACAAGACAACCCATGGGTCAACTTTGGGACCCCATGGAGCCACTTTGGTTGGAAAATGACATTAATATATATTTATTTAATGTTAAAATTAAATTGACACAAACATGAGTTGTTTTACTAAAACAGTTTTTAAGTGGGGTTAAACAAGTCCAAATTTTGACTATAAATATTAATTATAAAGATAAAAATATTTCCTACATCATAGTATTTTATTTATAATTTTTAGACATTAAATAAATTAATTTAATTACGACATCATGATGATGCAACGATGACCTCATTATTTAACGATTTAAATAAAATGGAAAGATAATGTAATATCTAAGACCTACACTTGTCCAAAAACTATTGTATGGGAATATTTCGAAGACTTATCATCTTATCTTTGAAATATATCAATTTGGGACCTTATTAATTCGAAACACGTTTGAAAATAAAATAATAGTTTCATGATTTCCAAAAGTGACCCTCCTCTCCTCTTATAAAAGGCCCCCACCTCTACCTCATTTCACACACTCCTCAAGACTTTGGCTCGGCCATACCCTGCCCATTTACTCTCTCCAAATCCCTCTCCTCATCCTAGAGGATTCCCATTGTGCATATTCCTTTCAAAGGAAGCCTTTAGGCTCAAATCAAAAGGAGTTACACTTTTAAAGGTAATTCATTCTCTCATGTTCATTTGTTTTATTTTGCTTCTCCAACCCCCTAAACTCTTTTTATTTACTTATTTTGTAACAAAAAAAGTATCTTCAATATACTAGGATATTTTTATAAGATTTATTCGAGCTAAAATCTCACACAACTACATCAAATGGTTAAAGAACATACGGTTTCCGTGGATGGCGAAATTATACCTCCCGAAACGATGATTGTTCAATACTCATTTAACACCTTCAAAGGTGGCCATTATGATGTAAATATTTTTATATATGATATATAATATGTTTATTCTTTCCTTAAGCTTCTGTATTTTTCATTTATTGCATACCATTATTGTTTCCATTATGGGTAAACACGATAATTTCATTTTAGGAAGTGCGGACTACCGCCCCCTCAAAGTGATTTGATTCGTTAATGCTATACGTGGGACTTATAAAGGATGGATTTAAAGTTATTATATATGATGTTATACTGGAATTATAATATACCTCTATATAATTATTGTTTCTTTCCATTAAAGTATTAGATAGAAATGAAAGTAGCGTTCATGCGTACGTACGACTTACCGTCTCCATGAACAGTGCATTTCATTTCTTACCTCTAAATGATTATGTAATATTATAAATACATGTATATTCTGGATATATATGATATATATGATATCCAAATCATGAATATAATTCTGGATATAATTAACCTTTGACCACACAAACAACATGTAATTGTAAGAAGTCCATTTTCGACTAAAGAACCAAATATTGAAAGAACAAACATTATTAACTTAAATGATTACATAATGTTTATAACATTGAAATAAGTGATATAAAAGGAATAATGAACTTTAATAAGTTTCATAAGAAAGTAGAAATTAACTCAAGTTTATTATTCAGGAGATTAAAGAACGGTCGGGTCAAGTCGGATACGAGGTAAGGGATCCTACACCTCTCTTTCTTTTTAAGTACACACTTTTATGTCATTCCTTTTAAGCTCATCTTTCTTATGATTGGGATGTTATTTTATATTAATCCCACTGTACTTATTATGTTCATATGATGAGAGACCCTATTTCCTCTCATCAATCCATTTTGGAAGTTTTAAGTGGCGCCGTTAGGCTGCCGAGTTTTCGTAAGGGATTTTTCATCTCACTTTTATTCTGGTGAGATTTATGCTACATTTGCCACAATTTCATTTGAGTGGTTTATGTACTGCCCATTATTACACTCATTTTGTAATATAATTCCATTTATGGGTATTTACATATTCATTTTATGACACTTCTTCAATGGGGTGTACTTTTCGAAAGTTACCCAAGTCGGTAATGGAACCTTTCACCCTCCTCATTTTAAAAGACTTAGTTTGTTATGTCTTTTAATTCACATATTATTATGTTGTGATATGTTCTTCTATATCCTGATTGATGTAAATTTTATGTCCAAGTGATGAGATTCCCTTTTTATCTCTCATCAACTCATTTTCTGAATTTTTGAAGTGACGCCGTTAGGCTGTCGAATTTTACCAAGGGAACGTTTTAACCCAATTTCGATTTCTTTGGGTTCAACATGTAGTTATTGAATATGTCATCCTTTGAATATGTGTGAATGAAATTTTATTGTTTTACACTTAATATCCAATTATATTGGGTGTATTTATATTTTTCACACATAATTTTGATATTGATTTATCCTTAATTTAAGGATACCTTCCTTATAAGGGATTTCATCACATTTTACATCCCTATTGAGACTTCATTGTTGTTATGCACCAATTCACTCTTATATGGTGTATATAATGTCCTTTGGAATATTATATCATGAATCCATTTATTCTCATGATATTATAAAGTTCTGATTAAATGTTATTCCTCAATTATTGTATTCAAGTGTCTCTAATTTTGGTAAAAACCCTTTGACCAAAATATCGCTTAAAATGTTTTAATGACTTGTTCATATTAATATCCATGTTTTAAAAATGGTTTTAAGGATTTATTTATATGGATATTAATGGTTTAAAATGTTAAAAGCTTCAAGGTGGTATGGGAAACTTTGATTCAAAATTCTCCTTATTAAATGTTTTAAATGGTTTTGGAAATGGTTTCTTTTTGTATGGATTCATTATTTCAAAATACTAAAATGTAATATTGTGATTGAAATGTGGAAATGTTTTGCTTCCTTTATGCATGTTTTATGTGATACGTTTATGTTATGATTCTTGGGCATTGTTATGAAAATGGGTGGTTACGTGATAAACTAAGGGCGGGTGAGCCCGATATAGCTCTCCAATGCATTGGGTAACGCGAAGGAGTGAAACGTTAAGGTTTCTCCAAAGAGATTCAGGGAATATACTCTGATGGGTATTCCAAACGTAACCAAGAGGGTTACTCCCTATGTAAGAATGTTATGAATGCCTCAAGTTACCTTTATGTCTTATGATTTCTATGATTTATTCATGGTTTGATGAGGTATGTTAAAGTGCCTTTGTTTTATGGGTGAAGTATGATTTCATTCTTATGTATATATGAACTCATGTTGCCTTTCCATATTTTTTATAACCCTTACTGAGCTTTTTATGCTCATCCCAAGTTTTTGAAATGTTTTTCACAGGTCAAGGGAAAGGTATATGATGTGATGATAGTGTCAAGGATGTGTCAAGAAAGAATCCATGTTTTATTTTCAATATGTTTCCGTTGATGGGAAGAATGAATACTATCTTTTATGTAACCACTTTGTTTAAATGTGGAATGTAATGCAAGTTTCATGATCTAATTCTCTAAAACTCTAAACCTGAAAAGATCCTCAACGTGTAATCTTGTGATAACTCAAGATTATGTAAGGTTTAAGGCTGGGGCCTTATAGTTGGTATCAAATGGAGGTTTAGATAACTTTATAGGTTAGGGTATTCTCTAAGCACAAGTGACATTACCATAATGTTTAGTATTTCAGAAAGAGTCCTAGTTTTAGATAATGTGAATGAATAAGTGTATCTTAGTGTTTACCTTCCTCATTAGTACATGATGGTTTTGTTGATATACTCACACTGAAATTTCTGTTTTAAGTGAATGGATGGATATAGCAGGCACCAAAGAGTCAACAGGGTTGAAGGAAACTGTGGTGGTTCTCTGATTAAGATACTAGATAAAATGGAGGATTCAATGAGGAAACTCGTGGTTGTCCTAAACCAAATATCAAGGAGTCATGATCAACCACTTGAACCTTGGTATGTTCTGTAATGCATCATGTACGAGATGACCAATCGATGTGGAAGTTCAGGTAATAATTATAAAGGTAACCATTAGAGTTTATATGATACTTACTTTTGAGGTAATTATGGGTTATTATATGATATGCTGGAAAATGAAAGGCATGAGATAAACTTGAGGTTAAAATATGTAATGATCATTTTTGATGATTTTATCCCTTTTTGGGGAATTATTTGAGAATTATATAGTTTTGGAAAAAGGACAACACGCAGACCGTGTGACTACCCATCACATCGGACAAAGCTGTGGGAATCGAACCCACAACCAAAGTGCGACTGGTATTTATTACCTACCACTGGACTATGTGAAGTCCCTGGTTAGTTTGACTGATTCTTTCTAGTTATATGGTTTTATGAATTAAGAGTAAGTTGATTTTGGGTTATTTATGAAAATTATTAACCTATCATGGAGGATATGTGATTAGGTTAATTACTTTTCAATACGAGACTTTAGGAGAAACTGATGCTGTTTAGAGATAAATGTTACGATTTAACTTGGAAGACTATGTGACTAAATCCTTCAAATATTTGGGTTTCAATCTTATATTGGTTTACTTTGAAGAATTTTATGGACAAATTGTTTATCGGATGATCCTTGTTGAACTTTGGGTTTTGTTTGACAAATTTTGGAGATTAAGAATAGATTTTCTTTTTATAAAGGGTTATACTTTTCTGGATTATCTGACCTTGTACTAACCTTTTTGGTTTTGGTAATGGTTAAGGTCTAAAGATATGGGAAGTATATAGTTCTCTTTTTTGGATTAGGTGATTCTCTAGAAGTTTATTATAGTACTCTTAATGCGAACAAGTCTCCCTAAATACTCGCCTTTTGAAAAAAAAATATGAGTTTGACTAAGGAATCTAGTAAAAGTTGAAATTCAACGTGATAAGTGATTATGTTTCCTTATGAATAAATTCCTCAACAAAAAGTAACCTAAAACAAAAATTTTGTCTATTAACTTTTCCTACTGGGGAATCGAATACCGTTTAACCCATCACAAGTTTTTGATTTTCTTATTGTTAACTTTATCCTAAACATATTTTCTATCACTCTCCATCAGAACATGACCCTATGTTTTCTCCTCCATGTCCATGTTTTACTACATGGAATCCTAGTATGGGTTAACTTGGGTGACCTCTGTACTTATCTTTCTTTATTTTAAAGTGATTGTTTTACCGACTCTTGTTCCGATGTGGGACTTTCAAGGATGTTTCCAAGCCCAATTTTAAAATTGCGAGGACGCAATTACCAAAATGGGGGAAGGATGTAACACCCCAGGTAAATAAAGAATATGAAATTTTAATATTTATCCATATTTGTGAATAAAATATTAATATGACTTTAAAGGGGATGCTATGCTCGATGGCGTACCCAACACACAACAACGAGTTTCTTGGGAATCTTACGCTGCACTCTAATAATAAAATAATATTATTTTAAATGGTAGTTAACATGTAGCCATTTTATTGGAGGGAATGGATAGAAATAACTAAAATATGATTATATATGTTCTTAAATGTTTTTACATTTATTCAATAAAGGATAGAGGCTTAAAATATGGAAAGAATTCAATTTTAGGCGTATATGCCCTAGTTTTCATTAAAGGTTCACTTATCGCCTTTTGATGGAGAACTGTCATTAAATATAGTTTTGATCAATCTTATACATTCTTTTGGACCAAATAAAACTCTTCTTTAGAATCAGGACATCAAATTTTTACTTTGTGTAATTTTTTGGTATTTTTCCGATAAAGTTCATTTTTTAATGAATAGTGTAAAATGTTGTGTTTTAATTCAAAACCTCTTTTTAATATAATTTATTTATATGATTATCTAATCTTTTGAATTGGTTTTAAAGTGAAATTAGAAAATATTTTTACCATTAAATCCAATAGTGGTTGTTGGAATTAATTTCACTTTTAAATCAGACTTAAACTAGTACCAATCTTTTGATACTTATTGTTTCTTAAAAACACGCTATTTGTTTTGACAGCGGGAGTTAATTATTAAATTTATTAATTCTACTTATATTATTTGAATTAGGTAATATAAACATAATTTTTGAATTCTTAATATCAAATATAGCTTAGGGTAAATTTTTGGTAATTTTCTGAAAAACTCCAATTTTTGATGAATAGTGAAACCACTAAGTGGTAATCAAGCAAACTGATTTTTCAGTTAAATGAAAGTTTACCACTAATGTGTATTGAATTTTGAAAATCCGACATACATGGTTGTCATTAGTATGTAAAATGTGGTTCAATGGGATGAAAATAATTTTTTTGGTGAATAGTAACTTTTTTTCATTAATCGCGATTAGAGGTAATTAGTGTAATTTAAGGTAAAAATGATATTATAAAAATATGAAAACACCATTACACTTGTCCTACTCCTATTGGATGAGTCATGGCCGACCAATACAACCCATGGGTCAACATGGGGACCCCATAGAGCCACTTTGGATGGAAAATGACATTAATATATATTTATTTAATGTTAAAATTAAATTGACACAAACATGAGTTGTTTTACTAAAACAGTTTTTAAGTGGGGTTACACAAGTCCAAATTTTGACTATAAATATTCATTATAAATTTAAAACGATTTACTACATCATAGTATTTTTTTATAATTTTTATATATTAAATAAATTAATTTAATTATGACATCATGATGATGCAACGATGACCTCATTATTTAACGATTTAAATAAAATGGAAAGATAATGTAATATCTAAGACCTACACTTGTCCAAAAACTATTGTATGGGAATATTTCGAAGCCTTATCATCTTATCTTTGAAATATATCAATGTGGGACCTTAGAAATTCGAAACACTTTTGAAAATAAAATAATAGTTTCATGATTTCCAAAAGTGCCCCTCCTCTCCTCTTATAAAAGGCCCCCACCTCTACCTCATTTCACACACTCCTCAAGCCTTTGGCTCGGCCATACCCTGCCCATTTACTCTATCCACATCCCTCTCCTCATCCTAGAGGATTCAATTTGTGCAGAATCCTTTCAAAGGAAGCCTTTAGGCTCAAATCAAAAGGAGTTACACTTTTAAAGGTAATTCATTCTCTCATGTTCATTTGTTTTATTTTTCTTCTCCAACCCCCTAAACTCTTTTTATTTAATTATTTTGTAACAAAACCAGTATCTTAAATATACTAGGATGTTGTTATAAGATTTATTCTAGCTACACTCTCACACAACTACATCAAATGGTTAAAGAACATACGGTTTCCGTGGATGGCGAAATTCTACCTCCCGAAACAATGATTGTTCAATACTCATTTAACACCTTCAAAGGTGGCCATTATGATGTAAATATTTTTATATATGATATATAATATGTTTATTATTTCCTTAAGTTTCTGTATTTTTCATTTATGGCATACCATTATTGTTTCCATTATGGGTAAACAGGATAATTTCATTTTAGGAAGTGCGGACTGCCGCCCCCTCAAAGTGATTTGATTCGTTAATGCCATACGTGGGACGTATAAAGGATGGATTTAAAGTTATTATATATGATGTTATACTGGAATTATAATATACCTCTATATCATTATTGTTTCTTTCCATTAAAGTATTAGATAGAAATGAAAGTAGCGTTCATGCGTACGTACGGCTTACCGTCTCCATGAACGGTGCATTTCATTTCTTACCTCTAAATGATTATGTAATATTATAAATACATGTATATGATGGATATATATGATATATATGATATACAAATCATTAATATCATTCTGGATATAATGAACCTTTGACCACACAAACAACATGTAATTGTAAGAAGTCCATTTTCGACTAAAGAACCAAATATTGAAAGAACAAACATTATTAACTTAAATGATTACATAATGTTTATAACATTGAAATAAGTGATATAAAAGGAATAATGAACTTTAATAAGGTTCATAATAAAGTAGAAATTAACTCAATTTTATTATTCAAGAGATTAAAGAACGGTCGGGTCAAGTCGGATACGAGGTAAGGGATCCTACACCTCTCTTTCTTTTTAAGTACACTCTTTTATGTCATTACTTTTAAGCTCATATTTCTTATGATTGGGATGTTATTTTATATTAATTCCACTGTAATTATTATGTTCATATGATGATAGAACCTATTTCCTCTCATCAATCCATTTTGGAAGTTTTAAGTGGCGCCGTTAGGCTGCCGAGTTTTCGTAAGGGATTTTTCATCTCACTTTTATTCCGGTGAGATTTATGCTACATTTGCCACAATTTCATTTGAGTGGTTTATGTAATGCCCATTATTACACTCCTTTTGTAATATAATTCCATTTATGGGTATTTACATGTTCATTTTATGACACTTCTTCAATGGGGTGTACTTTTCGAAAGTTACCCAAGTCGGTAATGGAACCTTTCACCCTCCTCATTTTAAAAGACTTCGTTTGTTATGTCTTTTAATTCACATACTATTATGTTGGGATATGTTCTTCTATATCCTGATTGATGTAAATTTTATGTCCAAGTGATGAGATTCCCTTTTTATCTCTCATCAACTCATTTTATGAATTTTTGAAGTGACGCCGTTAGGCTGTCGAAATTTACCAAGGGAACGTTTTAACCCAATTTCAATTTATTTGGGTTCAACATGTAGTTATTGAATATGTCATCCTTTGAATGTGTGTGAATTAAATTTTATTGTTTTACACTTAATATCCAATTATATTGGGTGTATTTATATTTTTCACACATAATTTTGATATTGATTTATCCATAATTTAAGGATACCTTCCTTATAAGGGATTTCATCACATTTTACATCCCTATTGAGACTTCATTGTTGTTATGCACCAATTCACTCTTATATGGTGTATATACTGTCCTTTGGAATATTATATCATGAATCCATTTATTCTCATGATATTATAAAGTTCTGATTAAATTTTATTCCTCAATTGTTGTATTCAAGTGTCTCTAATTTTGGTAAAAACCCTTTGAACAAAATATCGCTTTAAATGTTTTAATGACTTGTTCATATTAATATCCATGTTTTCAAAATGGTTTTAAGGATTTCTTTATATGGATATTAATGGTTTAAAATGTTAAAAGCTTCAAGGTGTTATGGGACACTTTGATTCAAAATTCTCCTTATTAAATGTTTTATATGGTTTTGGAAATGGTTTCTTTTTGTATGGATTCATTATTTCAAAATACTAAAATGTAATATTGTGATTAAAATGTGGAAATGTTTTGTTTCCTTTATGCATGTTTTATGTGATACGTTTATGTTATGATTCTTGGGCATTGTTATGAAAACTGGTGGTTCCGTGATAAACTAAGGGCAGGTGAGCCCGATATAGCTCTCCAATGCATTGGGTAACGCGAAGGAGTGAAACGTTAAGGTTTCTTCGAAGAGATTTAGGGAATATACTGTGATGGGTATTCCAAACGTAACCAAGAGGGTTACTCCCTATGTAAGAATGTTATGAATGCCTCAAGTTACCTTTATGTCTTATGATTTCTATGATTTATTCATGGTTTGATGAGGTATGTTAAGGTGCCTTTGTTTTATGGGTGAAGTATGATTTCATTCTTATGTATATATGAACTCATGTTTCCTTTCCATATTTTTTATAACCCTTACTGAGATTTTTATGCTCATCCCAAGTTTTTGAAATGTTTTTCACAGGTCAAGGGAAAGGTACATGATGTGATGATAGTGTCAAGGATGTGTCAATAAAGAATCCATGTTTTATTTTCAATATGTTTCCGTTGATGGGAAGAATGAATACTGTCTTTTATGTAACCACTTTGTTTAAATGTGGAATGTAATGCAAGTTTCATGATCAAATTCTCTAAAACTCTAAACCTGAAAAGATCCTCAACGTGTAATCTTGTGATAACTCAAGATTATGTAAGGTTTAAGGCTGGGTCCTTATAGAAGTTCCACTCCGAATTCTGGAAGAGAACTGTAATGAATTTCCACTCTGAATTCTGGATATGAACTCTAATAAATTTCCACTCCGAATTATGGATATGAACTCTAATAAAGTTCCACTCCGAATTCTGGATACGAACTATCATGAAGTTTGACACCGAATTTTGATGACAAATTCTGATTATGAATTCTCATTACGAATTCTAATGACGAATTCTGATTACGAATTCCCATTACAAATTCTGATGATGAATTCAGATTATGAATTCTCATTCCGAATTCTCCTATTAAACAGAATCTAATTATCTTTGCTTTATACACTCTGAATTTATTTAGACTCCGAATATTATTTTTGGTTAGACTCCAAACATTCATTTTTCTTAAACTTTTATAATTTGCCTACTCTTAAATATTTTTTCTTACACTCCGAACCTTGACTCCGAACTTTTGAGTTAGACTTAAAACGATGTCATACATTTTGTTACACTTGTTTTGTTATAAAACGTTGTCGTCTATTCCGTTATAAACTAACCATTGGCTAAGTGACACGTGTAGAGGTCCCTCCAATTTCTAAGGAAGATATGACCATTGGAGGAGGGAGCTGACCTTGCCTATAAATAGGATCTCATTTGAAAGAGCTCAGAATAACAAATTCTTCGACATTGTTCACACATGCTGTTGAAGTGATTTCTAGAGAGAGAGGCTCTTATTAACTCTCAGATTCATGCAGAAATTTTGAACTGCTTGTTCAAACATTTCCTTGTGAATATTTGCTCCATGCGACTCCAATTGTTGGTGATCAAAATCGAGGGCTTCTGGGGATAGGAAGACAGAGGTTTACAACACCTTAAAGTTGAGGGCTTCCTTGCTAAGGAAGACAGAGGTTTCCAACTACCTTGAAGTTGAGGGATTACGGGGATAACAAGAAAGAGACTCCGATATTTGTATCGAGGGATTACCTAGGTGTGGGTAAGACAGAATTTCTTGAAAGTATAAATCAAGGGAACTTTATCCAAGGTTGTTGGGTACCCTTCTCTTTGGGTTAAAAGATTTATATCTTGTTACTGTTGTTATTACAAGTTTATTTCCGCTGTGTTTTGTATATTAAGGAAAGTATAACCATATTGTACTTCCTTACTTTTGTACTCTATTAAAGTTAGATTCTATACGCTTTAAGGTAGAATCTCTTTTTGTAATCTTTTGTTAAGATTAGAGGTGTTTTGAATTTGCTTAAGTTTAACTTTGTTAAACTTAGCTCTTTCCTTTGTTTAAGGAAATCCTTGTTATTTGTAATCAACTTTAAAGGTTCCAAAGGAATTTTTAAAGTATACAATTCAACCCCCTCTTTTATTGTTTGCATATTCAATCCTACATTTGATATAGTTGAGTATATCATACTCACATATCATCTCACACGAGTTAGAGAAAATATTTCCTCCATCAATTTTCACCTGCATGCTGCATTTGAATGTTCATATTCAAACTAAAATACTTCTTGGAGGACCTATTTCTTTTCATTGGATGTATCTAAATGAAATAAATATGTACACATTAAAGTCTTATGTCTGTAATAGGAATCATCCCGAAGGTTATATCGTGAACGGTTACTTGTCTCATGAATGTATGGATTTATGCTCTATGTCTTTGTCTGATCTTACTACAAGAATGAACAGACCAATGAGAAACAAAGAAGAAAAATATGAGAAAATTGAACCTAGTTTTTCATCACTTCCACAAACAGAAGGAATTTCTAGATTATATACATTGACAACATTAAGCCCAGAAGAGAGGGAGATGGCACATCAAACAGTTTTGTTCAACTGCGATTTGTTCGACAACTACATCAGGTAAGTAAATTGAATATATTTATATCTTACATATATATCTATTAAACTATTCTTATTTTTATATATAGGGAACATAAATCAATGATAAATATAAATAATTTTTATTTATCTTTGAGAAGGAGGGATACTTTTCATAGCAAAGAGTTTTCTGTTTGGCTAAAATTGAAGGTAAAAATATTATAGTTTAAAATAATTAAATCAGTATTTAATTAAGTTTAATTTTCTTCTATATTTCAAGTATTGAGTTTTCCTGTTGACTCTATCTATGAGGAAATAAGAGCTTTGGTTTTTGGTCCTAATACCGTGGTTCGTGACTGTAAATCAATTGTTATCAATGGGTACAAATTTATTATCACTGATCGAGAAAAGAATATGAGAACACAACATTATGGTTTTATGGTTATTGACACAACAGACTATTATGCCAGTGCATCAGATAATAGACCGTGATTTAAAAATGTAGGTTATTATGGAGTCATTGAAAAAATAATAATATTGGATTATTATTCTCATAAACAAGTCATGATGATGAAATGCCCGTGTTTTGATTCGATGACGAGGCATGTGACATTTATTGATGATTTTGGATTTCAAGTAATTGATATGACTCACACTCTTGATACGGATGAACCATATGTATTGGAATCAATGGAGAAACCTGTTTTTTATGTCAAATTCCATCTTCGACCTGAATTTGGTGTCATTATTGAAGCAATTCCAAGACATATTTTTAATGATGGTGATGATGAAATTAACACCATCCCTATTTCCATTGGAAACGATCCATTTATTATTTTTGATGACTCTAATAGCTCAATTTTTAGAGTTGACTTTGAACCTGAAGTTGTGGTGGGAAATATATAAAATCATCCATCTATGTTCTCAATTATTTTGGTTTAGATCCAATTGCGTTGTTAAGGTTGTTACTATTCAAATTGATTTAATATTGATTACAAATATATTGTATTAGACTTGATCATTATGTGATTTTTCAATGTTTATTGGTTGCAATTTTATTTGAATTACATTTTCTAATTTGGAATTTAACTGTATTCAAACCTAAGAAACCAACATTTCTAAATTTGTGAACATTGCAATGCTTTATTGAACCTATATAAAATTAGTATAGCTCTAATTCCTCTATTTAACAACTCACTAGATAATTAATATGATGGTTTGTCTTCTTCTGCAAAACATGTATAGAAACCTACATCATCTACCTGGGCTAAAGAAATTAAATTTTTCATTATGTTTGACAAGTGATTTATCCCTTATGAGAATGATGGTTTTTCTTCTTGGTAAATAACCACCCTACTAAAAATTAAATTTATTTATTACATCATATACAGTTTATTGAATTAATTATATATCTAATAAAGATCACCTAAAACAATGGATAGTTAAATTATCCATGAATCCCCCTACTCCCTCTCATTTATTTTGTTTTTTGGTTTACAAATTAGTTATCCTTTTTTAATTACTTCCATATTTATTTTCAAATGCATGAAATGAAACTAATTTAAGAGAGGTGATATAAAAATATGATGGAAAATAATCATCACATGGATGAGGTGGGAATTCCATCAGTAGTGCCAATAGTGAGTATTTTATTTCAAATATATATATTTAAATAATATATAATGTCATGTGATTAATTTTTGTTTTAAACATTTTTGTAGGATCCACCTCTTAGGAAACAATTATTTGATAAGCAACCTAGTAGTGGTCCCATTACTCAAGGTGTTCGTATGGGTGGGGGGGGGTATGAGAGCTAGCTGATCTGGTCGACGTACCCGATTAGACCCTACCCCTCCCACTGACATACCATCTATCCCATATTCTGATACCAGTGTGTCATTAGGGAAACACATGATATTTAGGCCTCCCATGTTTTCACCAATCATTACATCTGAGTCTCCTCACCATTCTTTACCATATATGATGATGATTCCCACTCCCCATCAAACATTTGGCCAGTTATTTGTGCCATCTTCTTTTACTTATACTTACTTCTCTCTAAGCATCTATATTCTATCTTCTTCGACTCTTTCTCCACTAGATTCTATCCCTGCATAGCATATATTGGGACCCACTCTACCTACATAGGGTGTTACTTATGTTTTTTACAGAACCAGCAGTGACCATTGATCTGACTGCCACATGTATATTTATAAAACCCTAACAAATTTTTATACCACTATTTATTTTCATTATAATAAGTATTGATAAAATATTTGTTTTTATTTCATAATAGATACATATACTTATAGGAGGTGGGGGAGGGGTCGTACACATATGCGTGCGGTGTGGAACCTCCACATGCTGTTGATGGTGTACTACAATGAAGATAGTCTAATGATTGAAAAAACAGGGCAATAATGTTAGAGTTTTTTGGAGACACTTTCCAAATACTCTGACATCATTCCTGTTAGTCCGCTCTCATGGAGACAGTTTCAAAATTAAGTCAAGGATAATTCTTGGGCAGAGATATGGGTAAAAAATCTGTTGTATTTAATGAAATATATTATTTTTTGTATTTATATTAATTAATATTTTCGTGTCATCTTTGGTTTAATTTACCCAATGGGGAGGGTCCACGACCAGTATGTCTAAAGGATTTAGGTGAGCTTTGAAGAGCCTATAACAATGAGTTGTATATTGGATGGTTTTCTAGAGTTGGCACAAAGTTAGAGGCGATCCCTGTCGTTGATGACTGTTTGATAGAAATGTATCGGCATATGATTATTCAGTGGACAACTACCCAGTTTAAGGTATTAATCACATTTGAGGCATTTAAATGAAATATTTCATGTTTTTCATAAATAATATATTTTTTTTATTATTTAAATTTATTTAATAATCATTTGGAAGAAATAAAAAAACATTAATGATAAAAAATACCTCCACACATTGGGACGTACTACAATTCCAGATCATGAGAGGAAGTAGGTATGAGAGTTGTTTATAATTTTTCTTTATGACTTGCACTTTCTATTTTTTCCTCCATAATTTATTTGATTTCTAAAGTTGTTATATAATTTTAGTTATGAAATTAATTAATGGTAACATATTTTTAATTATTTTTTACTATATTCAATGTCATTTTAGAGGAATAAATTGAATATTGAAGGACAAGTGCCTCGATAAAAACTGTTTTTCTCGAGTTGAAGGAAGAAAGATGGAAGTGCGGTTAATGAACCGACTCAGCAACAGATTATAAGTTTTACTTTGTTGATTTAAAATTTTAATATCTATTTTTAACTTAATAATCTATTTATATTTGTATTAGGATTCTTTAGAGGCACTTGATGCCTAAGAACCTGACAATTTTGGGCCAAATGATCACTTACATCAGGTGTTGGGAGATGAGCACCTTGGTAGAGTATATTGTCTACCTGGGTAGAGTATAGTCCTGATGAGGTATTGGCCCTACTCAGGTATGAGTTTTTGTGCCACTGAGTTCCAGAAGGTTAAGTTATAGGTAGAACAGGCTGAAAAAAGGGTCATAAAGAGGGCATAAAAATCTTCTAGGGAAAACACTACATTTATTAAACTGATGGAAGTTTTACATCCAACACTTCCACCAGAGGCCAACACAGTTTGTGATGAATATATGTTGTTGATGAATTCTATATATAGTACAACAGGTGGTAGTTATAGTAGTGTTTTAGACGATGGCATGGAGGAGGTAGAGGCGGAGGAGGAGGAGGCGGAGTAGGAGGCCAAGGCGGAGGAGGAGGGCAGGGAGGAGGGAAAGGTGGAGTACGAGGGAGAGGATGAGAGCATTTAGGAGGGAGAGGATGATAATGGGGATGATGATGAGGATTTAGGTGAGGCTGATGATGACAGTGATGATAGTGATGGTGATGAGGGATAAATTGATCCATTAAATTTTGACTAATATTACTGACATTTGATGTTTGAGGATTTATTGTGCCTAAATGTATGTGTCATTAGGTAAGTCACTTTATATTTATTTGTTTTTTCTATAAAAAACAAAACTTGACTTGATGATTTGCTGTGACTAATTCACCCCTCCCCTGGACACCCCCACCCCCTGGACAGCCCCCACCCCTGGACACCCCCACCCCCTGGATACCCCACCCCTGGATAACCCTACCCCATTGGACAACCCTCAACCCCCTAGACATCCCCCACCCCCTAGACACCACCCACCACATGGACACCCCCACCCCACCTGAACACCCCCACCCCCATGGACACCCCCTACCCCCCCTTGGACAGCCCCAACCCCCTTAGACAACCCCCCCCACTGGACACCACCCCACCACTTGGACACCCCCACCCCACCTGGACACCCCCATCCCCCATGGACAACCCCCACCCCCTAGACACCACCCCACCCCCTGGAACCCAACCACATGGAAACCCCCACCCTCATGGACATCCCCCTCCCCTTGGATAACCCCCACACCCATGGACACCCCAACCCCCTGGACATCCCCCAACACCCTTGGAAAAATCCAACCCCATGGATAGCCCCCACCCCCTTGGACACCCCACCCCCTAGACAGCCCCCACCCCACTCCCTGGACACCCCACCCCCTGGATATCCCCTACCCCCTTAGACATCCCCCCAACCCTCTGGAAAGCCCCCACCCCCTTGGACATACCCCACCCCCTGGACACCCCCACCCCCATGGACAATCCCCACCACCCTCGACACCAAACCACCCCCTAGACACCCCCATACCCATGGACACCCCCACCCTCATGGACATCCCCCACCCCTAGGGACAGCCCCCCCCACCCCCATGGATAGCCCCCCACCCCCATGGACACCCCACCCTCTTGGACAGCCCCCAACCCCCTAGATATCCCCCACCCACCCTGGACACCACCCCACCATCTGGACACCCCACCCCTGTGGACAACCCCCACCTCCTGGACAACCCCCACCCCTTATACCCCCACCCCCTTGACACCCCTACCCCTTGGACAACCCCCAACCCCCAGGATAGCCCCCACCCCCTCGACACCACCCCACAACTTGGACACCCCACCCCACCTGGACTCCCCCACCCCCATGGATAGTCCCCCACCCCCTGTACACCACCCCACCCCTGGACACCCCCATCCCCCTAGACACCCCCACCCCCATGGACTGACCCCACTCCCTGGACAGCCCCCCCACCCCCATGGACACCCCCACCCCCAGGACACCCCTACCCCCTTGGACAAACCCCAACCCCCTGGACAACCCCCACCCCTGGACACCACCCCACCACCTAGACACCCCCACTGCCTGGACACCCCCACTCCATGGACAACCCCCACCCCCTAGATAGCCCCTACCCCTAGACACCCCCACCCAATGGACACCCCCTACCCCCTTGGATAGGCATAAACCATTAGAGCCTTTAACCTATGTCACATTAAACCTTACTATAGTATGGAATACCACATTATCTAAAAATTAAAATCTCATATGAATTCACCCTTGCCTATGAACAACAATTCCATATTCAAAACCTAAAACATGATTTTTTTATATAGGGGTTATTACCTTCTGAATTATGAATTTAATTCTATATGTTTTATAGAGAATTCAATATTGTATGTATTCAATTAAGAATTCTATATTTCATATGGTAATTACCCTAAATTCTGAATTGAATTCTTTATGTATTTAATTAACTTATGAATTATGTGTTAATTCAGTATGTGTGTATTAGGTAATTAAATACAAAACTACAGGTATGTGTGTATTGAGAACTGGGGGAAGTGCATTGCTATAGGTGCACAGGAGGATGCAGGCCTGCTGCTTCTGCTGTAGGTGCATAAAGTCTATGCCAACAGTTTACAACCGTTGGCATATGTTTGAAAAGAAAACATATACCAACAGTTTACAAACCATTGGTATATATTCTATACCTGACCTTCCCAATAGTTTGTGAGGAATTGTTGGTAAAAGTCTATTCCAATAGTTTGGAAACCGTTGGTGTAAACATAGATTTTGATATTTCCAATGGTTTTAAACCATTGGTAAAAATTTTACCAATGGTTTCTTTTAACCATTGGTATATAATCCATTAAGAACCCATATCCCAATGGTTTTCATAGAACCATTCAGAAATGTCTATCCCTATGACTCCACATCCAACGGTTTGGACAACTGTTGGTATAGTTTATACCAACGGTTGTATGACCTTTACTAACGATTGGAAATCATTGGTAAAAAATAAGTTTCCAGTAGTGCGACCAAGACCAAACCATTGGTAGTTAATATTAACTACCTTTTTAGTGGTTAACATGGCTTAGTGCACTATATCTATTCATGATAATTGTCTTTCTATGTGTATGGAAGAATTATTAGATACTTTCAATGGGTAATCCGTGGTTGACCCATGCCAAAAGGATAATGTATGACAAAAATTCTATTACATGGATGATATTCAAATATATATAAGTGGGTTGATGAGTGACCCTATGTAATTTTTAGTCATATGGACCAAACCATTATATGAAATGATTTGTGGAAGATTTTGGTGGGTGTCAGATGGATTTTACCTTTTCCTACTATGAGAGTTATAGCCATGCAGTAAATATTGGAGTTGGTTCCCTTGAAAAAACTTCTGTATACTTTATGATAACCCATATTTATTATTTTTATTATTAATAAACTCTGTATCACATCATGATTGTTTTTACACAGAACATAATATTTTATAATGTCCTAAGATTATTTTTTGCACTAAAAGGTCATAGCAGTTCCCCGCTATGATGAGAAACCATAAGTACGATGATAATATTATTAAATATACATTATATATATAGATGAAATAATTTGATAGAAACAAATGATATATGATATTAGGGGTCAAAAATGATTGGAGTTTTAATCAATTTCTCATGGGGTACACCCTTTTCAATATCTAGTGTAGGATATTATGAAAATGGGACCTTCCAATAGGAAATACAAATTTATATATGTCATTGGAAGTTCCTATATGTTGATGTGTGCATTGATCTTTAGGATTTTAATATTATTATTAATAAGTATTATAATTTATGTACTTTTATGTATTGATGAAAACGTTATGAAATATGTTTATGGTGAGGTCGGATATGTTGGGTGCATCACAAGTAATATTTCATTAATGAATAATGAAATCTAGGATTTTCCATTATATTCTTTAATTGGATTTAATATCTCATCCCCTTTTATGGAAATTATATAGCTAAAATAAATATGTGGACATGATGTTCTATAAAAAAGTTATATTTTTAGAAAGTTAAATAAAGAGACATCAAGTATATAGATTAATTCCACCGGCATGCAACTTGTTTGATTATAAATATCATGATAAAGAGATTATGTTGCACAATAATTTTCTTTATGTGGATTCATATCATTGATACATTAAATTCTTTCTCTATGGGTACCGTAGTGTGTTTCTAGATACTAACCTTGTACTTTGGGATACTTCGCCTAATGACACTAAGAAAGAGGCCTTGAGGGTCACACAATAAATGTATCTAAAACCTTAGTTAAATAATAATATATTTATTATTTAAAAATATGAATAAATATTGCTTATACATATGATTTAAAAATTATTAATGTTTTCTCGATTACATATATTATATCACCAGTTATTCAAGATAACATTTTGTGAGAATAATATTTAATAAATAATTATTTTTAATTTAGTGAATATAATATATATAGTTTTATTAGAGAATAATGTAGTGATATTTTTTTATTAAATAAATAGTCATTATTCAAGGTCTAAAAAATACTGTGGAGGAATGGTGGACCAAGTTTAATGGTCTGGCGAGTAATGATATATATATATATATTGAATATTATTTTGATAAATATTATTTAATTTAGTACTCAAGTTTTTCACATGTCAAGAAATAATAATAATATTATTATTATAGACATGGTGTTTTATAGGGATTAATAAAAATAATAAGGTCACATATGAAATTATTATTTTATAACCCTAGAAATATATAAACCCAATTATATAATATTCGTAGTAGATCCAATTCATTTGGTTGTGCCCAATGAGATCCAGAGAGAATTTACTCAAACACATAGAAATATCCCTTTCCAAGAATTCTCTTAAGAATTAAGATTGATCCTCCTCCACCACTACTCTCATGTATAAAGATATCGAAGAGAACCCTTTCTTGAAGTGATTCTCATGGCGATCAAAGGTGAATGATGAAAGCATTAGGATTTTCAATACTATCACCTGAATATCCCTATGATGATGTTTGGAGGTTCCTTGAGAATTTGTATATCCATGTTGGAGAGAATCTATTATTGATTCTTGTAATGATATGATGGTAAAACATAGATATGTTGTTAGATTGATCAATGAAGAAAGAATTATTTACAAGGCAATTATTTAATTTCTTAAATTAATTATAAATAATATGTGATGGTCCTACGATTTGGTTCTAAAATTTTCCCTCATAAATATTATTTGATTTAATTCCATTGACCATGACATTTATCATCATGTAAATCTCATATTAATCATCGATTATGAAAAAAATCCAAGTTGGTCATGCCTGATCCAATGCTTCTACTGTACCTGAAACCTTTAGTAAAAACTTTCTGTATTGAAACTAGATTTATAGGGTAAAGTTGGTCATTCTGATGTTGAATCTAGGGAATTTAGTGATATTATTATTGTACAAGAAAGGCATGGTGGTTGAAACATCTAGTATATGACTCCATTTTCAGATGATGGAAGAGATTCTCGAGAAACTAGTTTTGGGGGATATGTTTTATAGCTCAGATAGATACATATCTCACCATCTAATTTTGATATGTGACCCCATATTCTTTCTTTATGAAATAGAATCCCATGGTGATAATTTCAACCATGTAGTCGAGTGTAATTATGTATGTTCTCAGGTGATGGACCTAAATGTTTCCCTGAATATGGGGATAACATGTACTACTTTCCCAAGTGGATAATGGGTTTTCCATGGTGTTCATGAAGAATATCAAAATTGGAATCCTGAGTAGAGACTTCTCTTGTAGGATGCAAACCTCAGTTTAGAAAGTCCAATGTATCTTTTTTGGGTGTACCCATCTCATGGAAACTCTTGCTATGAAATGGATGGGGAAATTTAGTTTATCAAGAGTTTATAGACTTTATTCACTTGGTAATGTTTTATCTTTGGTTATAGAGATGACATATCAAGTTCATCTAAGCATTCAGAACCATCCACTTTAGATTTTGGTGGATTGGGCCACCCGATGTGTAGATGTGTGATTTTTAGTGGCTAAGAGAGGTTAGTATTATGACTATGGTGCTCTTTTGAAGCTTTCTTGAAAGAGTGATGACAATAAAACTAGTCTATCTTGTATTGTGGGTGTGATCCCATTAGGGATCATAGTAAAAATAAGGTAATTCCTAATGATGTTCATGTAGAAGTTTGGGAAGAAGGAACATATTGAACTTATTCCACAATCTAGTGAAAACAGTTCCCATCAAATTACTTTTAAGTGATGTTATTGAAGTTTACATAGGTCCAAATAATCATGATTCTTATTAACTCATGAGGTGTCAGTGTGAGATATTTATGAAGCACTCATTTTTGGAGTGTTACATGGAAGAGTTATTCTCATATAATAACCATAAATAATTATATTTAAAATTTAGAAATGAGGATTTCCACCAATGATAACCATATTGACTGGACCTTTTGTGACTAGTGTTAATGGATCATGGTTTCATTTCTTTTCATCTTATAATATGACCTTAAGATGAGAAAAAATTTGGTGTGTTGAGTTATAAAAAGACTCTCCTAGAGTGATTACATTTTTTTGATACCTTCTATGATTAAATAGGATATTTTATTCTATGTTGGGGGTATACTAAGTTCACTTTGTGCTTAGAACTTTGAAGATTAATGAATTTCATTTGACGATGGGTTTTTCCATAAGAGTTTTTTCATGATATTTCTTTTTCATCAGCTTCAATTAGTTTCTTTTTTTGATATCAAAGAGGTTTTAAGGTTAGGGAGATGTAGATACTTGGGTTTTTCCCAAATGTGCCTTATTTTAATTTTGATTTTATGGATTTTGGGATATTTCTATGGTTCAAATGGTAAATTTTCACTATAATACAACCTGAGAAAAATTATACTATGATTTAATTAATTTTGGGGTGTTGTGTTTACCTCAAGGCTGAGGTGACATGAAATTGTGAGTGCGGAGGGGCCATGATAAAAAATATATTTGGTCAATTTTTTTTTTATCCTATGTGTGTATTTGTGCTAAAATTACTATATCTATTAAATGAAGCATTGAATGAGAATAAAAACATTGTGTTTGAGTCCCAAACATGGGTTTTACTCTAGGATGGTGCAATTTTAGTTTATATCTAGATCCTCATGTGTTTACTGTCATAGGTGGATTAATTAATTAATTTAGTTGGATTAATTAATTTATTAATTGAGTTATGGATGGAAAACCCCAAAATATCATCAATTTATACCCATGTTATAGAATCTAAATGATTAGTTTTGGTGGATTAATTAAACCCTAAAGAGGTAGAAGGTGGAGAGGCTGTTATTTGGTAGAGACATCATTAGATCAGAGGAGCAGGATTTAATACGCATTGACATAAATTATTGAGTTCTTCAACATTGAAATTGCTGATTGGAACCACTAATTTAACAAATCAAAGAATCAACCATTGTTTTAGGATGTAGGTATTGTTATTTTTATTTTCTATTTCATTCCCCATTGTTTTAATAAAGGATTTCTGTAAAGTAATTTACATTATTCATCAATATTCTAAGATAAGATATTCATTGATTATTTATAATTGTTTTTATTACTTATTGACTATTTTTCCAACTATATTCCAAGAATTAATATCCTTGTACTATGAATATTAAGAGGGTAGGAATTATTCTCCCCTAAATTTTATCATTGGCATGATTCCATTGGTGAAGCAATGAATAATAACCCCAAAATTATCCTCCCATCCTTCTCACTATCTTATTTATTAGTTATTATCATCTCTATCTCAACTACTTATTTTAACATCATGAGTGAATTATGTATGCTGATACTCATGGTGGATGTTGACATCGTGATGACTCGGTGAAGGTCTTATAGTGAAGCTCGACATGAAGGGGGAGAGTAGGAGGTCATCATGGTGCATTGGGGGTGGTTTATGTGAGAAGTGGGGAAAAAGATAGACATAAGTGACAAGGTAATTCTTATACCATAATATCCTACAATAATCACATCTCCAATCACATGTTAACCAAAACACCATCAAGATAAATATAAATAATCAACCACACAGTCTGAGGTGCTCAGAATGTTGAAGAGTCTATAATGTCTGAAGTTGATATCCAGATGCATACTAAAAGTTGAAGGTAACTCTATGGTGCCTAATAAGTCACATGTTTCAAAGTATCCCATGCTGATATCCCTTCCATAATACAACACCACAACCAAAAATAAAAATGGGGAGTATTATCACTACTAAAGAACACTCTCCATACAAGGGAGTACTTCTCTATATAGTATAACCATACCATACCATTGACCAAGAACCCATCTTATTATGATGTAGAATCCCTATAGTCTCTTCTAAACCATAAGGGAACTCCAGTCCTTGGTTTAAAAACATTATTTTGGGTTGTGGGATCTTATGAGTTAGAAAATAGATAAATTGATTATTATATATAAAGTAATTTTTTATTTTAAAACAAAATTGGAATTTGGATTAAGGGATGGTATAAAATATTTTTGAAAGGCCTTGGTAACAAAGAAGTAACTTAATCTAACCTGATTGTTATTAATGGTCTCTTAGAAACCTATGCTTCTAATTAATGGACATGTTTTTCCCACTTTATTTTGAGTACTATCACTACTAGTGGGATCTAACTGGTGCTCTATTTGTCTTTTGAAGACCATGTTAAAATATTTCTCTTGATTTTCTTATCACATTTTTTGGTTTTTTATAGCTATGTACAAGAATTAAACATATCTTGTTTTGTGATATGTTTGGACTGAGATTAGCATGTTTATGACTTTTTGTAAGGAGTGTTTGTTAGTTGGTTATGAATATATATAAGTTTTTTAAATATAATGTTTAATATTGATATAAGGCATGTATATTATTGTTATGAAGAGTGTTTTTTTCTTTGACATAGATCACGTCAATTGTTTTATAAACATGTCTGCTGTTTTGATATTGGTCATGCCCATTGATATTATGTGAAGAATTTCTACCATTATGTTATGAATACTTTTTACTATAAAATTATTTCATAGTATTAATATGATTATAATCCTTTGAGGCTTCCTCTTTAGTGTTTCATATGGATAGGATTGAGTTTACTATATATTTCTTATACAATATGTGTATGTTTTTTTGAAGGTTCTAGATTTGGACATGTATATTTGATACACATAGACATATATCTATATGTGTGTACAGTTCCTTCATATGAGGATATAGGCCTCCTATAGTGGAAGGATTTTGTATATGTGTATGATTATGAATATATATACATGAATACATATAGATATATACAAGTACATGTTTTTTCTATGAGGAGATAAGACTTCCGAGGTGAGGATGATATACATACAGTTCCTCCCGACGGGGGGATGAGTGACCCATGGGTGGTAAAAACATTGATATATATATATATATACTTCTTCCCTTTTTTGAGAGAGTGAACCTCAATAATATGATTGTGGATATATATATATACATACATACATATATATATATATGTGTGTGTGTGTGTGTGTGTGTGTGTTCACTATCCCCTATAGAGTATGGGTCTTAGTACTCCCTTTGGAGGACATGGTTATTATATCTATTTTGAGATATGGCTCAAAGAATATTTGACTAATTTAGGTGAAAACGATTTTTACCCAATTATGATATGATATATCTCTCCTTGAATCATATAATGGAATGTATAATTTAACTTACTAGCACCTAATATTAACATTACTTTATTATAAAATTATTTCTACCATGATTTATGTTTTCTTATAAATCTATTTTTATTTACCTATATATTTATTTATAATTTTTATTCATACACTTTTTTATCACTATGTTTGTCGAGACACCATTTTTAGTGCCCTAATGAGTATTTTTGGTCACACCCTATATGGAACCCTGGCGGAGATTCAAACTCTCCTTTTTTTCATTTCAGGTATAATCAAGTACATTAGTATCTATTTAATGTTCATTGATTTTTTGTTCATGTCATAGTTTCAAGTTCATCCCCCACATTGGTGTTAGAGCTGATAGTTGTTTGGTCGGAGGATGTGTTTGGAACATCACCAATTCATAAACTATTTTTATATGTTTAAGCCCCTTTTAGACTGGTCCTTATTTATTTTCTATTTTTATATTATGGATTTCATATGTTTTAGTCTATTATTAATTCATATAGATATTTTTTTGGTATGTTATACTTTGATTTAATCTTGTATGACCTACTTGATATATGATTTTATTTTGGAGACATCTGTCATATATGCATGTCATGGAAATTTTCTAGTAGAACCTAACCTTGATTTCTTCCTATAACTATAGGGGTTAAATATTTTCCCAATAGTATACCAACACCTATGGTGCTAGTCTCCAAACTCTGGGGATCAAGAAACACTCTTAGGGTTAGTGGAATCCAGACTTGGGAACCATTTGGGTAACAGAGTTAGGGTTTTTACATGCGGTCCTATGAAAAATGATAAAACATAAGAGAAAAACATTTTATCTTCTTTGTGGATAAATAAATTATAATTAGATGCATTATGTTTATAAAAATAAATAAAGGATTCATAAAGTGAATTAAAATTTATCTAAGTAATATTAGAAAAATAGGGAGATCGATTACGATTTTTCAATCAGATAATGGAATGGAGTAAAACTTCATGGAAGTTTATAACTATCTTTAGAAACATGGAATAAAATATGAGGTGTAATTAGTTATAAATCTATATAAAATGGAGTGGATTAAGGGAAAACTATATGTTGAATAATATGGATTAAAATTCTAATTGAGAGGAGAATCTCAAGGAAGTAATGGAAATAGGTTGTTCAATTTTTGGTTTATAGAAAGAATAAGTTATTTTAAGTTCTAGTGAGAATAGAACACCATTTGACTTGTGAAACATAAGAAATATGACTATAGAACACTTTTTTATTTTTTAGCAATAATTTTTTTATTCAAAAAATTAATTTAATGAAAGGAAAATATAGAGATATGAACAAAAAAGGATTATTTATTAGTTATTCCACCAAGATTAAGGTATAAAAGTGTTTCAATAAGTGGCTTGGTGAAATAATTAAAAGAATTGATGATAATGTGACTGAGGAGAAATCTAGATATAATTCTTAAAATTTATATTTTAAAGAAACTTGTGAGGAATAGATTAATTATGATGAAAATTTTATATAATATTAAAATAAACCTCATGAGGATAACCCAGGGTCTGAATTGAAGGAAGGAAAATGTTCTGAAGAGATCCAACCATTGACTCAAAGGTGAAAAAAGAGATATGAAATTGATGAGTCAAATTTTTTTTGAGACAAGGATACTCTAACTTAGACTGTATGGATGAGGAGTGTTGATCACACTATTTTTTTTATCATAGGAGGATCTAAAAAAATTTAAACAAGTGATAAATAATGAATCACAGGTTAAGGCCATGGATGAGGAGTTTAACAAAATTGAAAATAATTAAACATGGTAGATTTTGAAGAGTCTAAATGATCATTATGTTATTAGTGCAATATGGGAATTAAAAAAAATATAATGAGTATGGAATTTTATTTTAAATAAAAATAGGTTGGAATGAAAAGTTTATACTCAAATTTTAGCCATACATATGAAAGAAACATTTTCGTTGGTGAAAATAATTTAATCGATACCAATATTCTAATAGGTTGTAATAAAAAATAGTTCAAGATTTATAAAATGGCTTTGAAAATGAAATTATTAAATAGGACACTTAAATATAAAGTATACATTGAACAACCATTATGATTTCAAATTTTTGATAATGAAGGAAAGGTATTTCATTTTAAAGAATATTTATTTTATTTGAAATATAAACCATGATCTTGGTATGCTTATTTTTTTTTTCATACTTGAAGAAGTTAGAATTTAAAGGAGGCTGTGTTGATCATAACCTTTATTTCAAATCATCAAAGGAATAATAATTCATTACAATCATATATATTGATGATATAATATTTTTTGGAAGGATGATACTACAAAATAAAGGGTCATCAGTGGTAGTTATTTAGTGTTCTAGAGATTGTTTAAACCACCACCTAACAGTTTAGCTGCAGTTCTTAAAACTACAACATATTTCATAGTCACTAGTCAATTAATGGTGGTTAATTTTATTTAACAGTAGTTATTAATAGTTTTTTTGGACAATTTAGTGGTGGTTTTTTGTTTAATTAACAGTAGTTATTTAATAAAAAAATATCCACTGGTAATATAAATAAAATAAAATAAACCGCAACAAATCATTTAGTAGTGGTTTATCTAAAACAACACTTAATACATTTCATGTAATATATTTAGCGGATGTTACTAAAAACCATTGCTAAATCTATTTTGATTTTAAAAAAATTAATAAAAATATCTAAATATAAAAAACTGACATTCTATAAACTAAAACTTAAATATATGATAAACCCATCATTCATACATCACACATCCACAATCATATACAAATAGACATGGTCATCATGACCTAAGTCTTAGTCACCCCATACATAAACCAATACCTTGGTATTAAATATATACATATAAAATATGTCAAAAAACAACCAATTACCAATATACATCAATGTCACAACCTCCACTACATATTTATGCCTTCACATCATCTCATAACTGAAACCAACCACATCATCTCATCAGATGTAAAAAAAATGAAATAAAAATTGAAACTAAACATAATAAATTAGAATTATAGTAGAATAAATGATAAAATTTTAACATACCATGGAAACTAAGAACCATCACGACTGCCTTTTGAAAAATACCATGGATCAGAATGGTCAAACTCTGACCTACCTTCAGCATCTTCCACCTAAAATGAAAACCAAAACATTTAGGAAAAGAAATGCGAAATAGAAAAGACACATAATATATTCAGAATGCAGCACATAAAAGTTTTTATTTTGTTAATGAAATAGAAGTATTTTTAACATAAAAAAATAATATATAATTAAAAATACCTTGAAAATTGAAACATAACTATTTAAGATAAGATTCAACACTTGAAGATGAAAATGGATAAGTAAATATTCAAATTTATTTTTAAAGAGACATGTGATGTGATTGAAATTTATCTAATATTTTTAAAAAATATTTTGATATCACAATATGAATTATATTTTTAAAACAACTAAGAAGTGTTTGTAATATAATTTCACATCAACATGAAGTCATTTTCTTTAGTTTTGACCATTCCACGCACATTTCAGTGTTTTAAAACAATAAAAATACATTTATGGTCATAACAGGAAAAACATCATTCCGAATGAAGTCTCTTGAGAACCTATATTTAAAAGTTAAATCTATAGTCATTTTATTCTAATTTTAGAACAATACGATGGGTTTTCTTAGTTTTGACTATTCCATACATGTTTTAGTGTTTAAAAACATTAAAAATGTGCTTATGACCATAATCGAAAAACCATCTTTCAAAATGATGTTCAGTCTCTTACTAAATTTTAAAATTAAATCTATGGTGGTTTTCCTTAGATTTTAAGACAATCTGATGTTGTCTTTCTGGGTTTTACCGTTCCACACACATTTTATTGTTTTAAATCACTAAAAATGTGTTTACATCCATAACGGGAAAACAATCATTTGGAATGATGTGCCATCAGTCCCTAAATTTTAAAAGTAAATCTGCAGTCATTTTCCCTTGATTCTAGGATAATATTATGTTGTTTTCCAGGTTTTGACCATTCCAAGAACATTTTAGTGTTTTAAAACACTAAAAACATGTTTATGAACATAATTGAAAAATAATCATTCAGAATGACATTCCATTGGTTCTTACATTTCAAAATTAATTCTAAGGTGGTTTTCCATTGATTGAAAATTAATATGAAGTCATTTTCTATATTTTTACTATTTCATGCATGTTTTAGTGTTTAAAATACTAACAACACATTTACGACCATAATGGGAAAACTGTCACTTGGAATCAGGTTCTGTCAGTTCTTAAATTTTAAAATTAAATCTATAAACATTGGTCTCAAATTTCAGGAAATCTTACATCATTTTCAATGTTTTTACCATTCCATGCATGTTTTAGTGTTTTTAAACACTAAAAATTAATTTACATCAATAATAGGAAAACTGTTATTTGGAATGACGTGCTGTATATTCCTATATTTTAAAATTAAATCTATGATGGTTTTGCCCATATTTTAGGACATTCCGAAGTCATCTTTACAATTTTGACTGTCCCACACACGTTTCATCATTTTAAAACACTAAAAACACATTTACCACCATAATGGGAAAACCTTCATTTAGGATGATGTTCCATCATTTCATACATTTAATAATTAAATATATGGTTATTTTCCCTTTATTTTAGAATAATATGATATATTTTTCTTGTTTTGACTGTTCCATTCATTTTTTAGTGTTTTAAAACACTAAAAATGCAGTTACAACTATTACGGGAAAGATGTAATTCATAATGAAATAGCGTTGTTCCTATATTTCACAATTAAATCACCAACAATTTTCCTATTATTTCAGGAAAATATGAAATTGTTTTTCTGTTTTTTATTGGTCCATGCATGTTTTAGTATTTCAAAACACCTAAAACACGTTTACAACCATAATGAGAAAACCATCATTAGAAAAGAAATTTCGTAATTTCAAATATTTTAAAATTAAATATATATTTGTTTTCCCCAAATTTTATGAAATATGACATCATTTTCCTGGTTTTGACAATTGCATGCACGTTTTAGTGTTTTAATATACTAAAAACACATTTATTACCTTAATGGAAAAACCATCATTCAGAATGGTGTGCCATTAGTTAATATATTTAAAAATTAAATCTATTGTCATTTTATCATGATTTCAGGGAAATATGATGCCATTTTTCTACTTTTGACCCATTGACACTTATTTTCAAAGGATCTTTTTTACCTTTTACAAGTTTTTAGCGAGTAATTTAGATCATACCATACATCATATTGTTCTGTTGTATACAATTACACTTTAAAAACAATTAAGAAATAAGTTTCCCTTGATTTAATTATAATATGATTTTATTTTCTTAGTATTGACCATTTCATGCATGTTTTAGTGTTTTTAAATAATAAAAATGAGATCATGACTGTAACAGTAAACCTATTTTTTAGAATGATGTTCCGTCAGTTCCTAAATTTCATAATTAAATATATAGTAATTTTCTCTAATTTCAGGGATTCCTGACCTTGTTTTCCTAGTTTTTTCCATTCCATGAATGTTTTAGTGTTTTAAAATCCTAAAAATGTGTTTACAGTCATAATGGGAAAATTTTCTTTCGGAATGAAATTCCTATCATTTATACATATAAAAATTAAATATAATGTGTTTTACCATGATTTCCGGACAACCTGACATCGTTTGTCTGGTTTTAATTGTTTTATGCACGTTTTAGTGTTTTAAAACATTAAAAAATGTTTACGTCCATAATAGGGTAACCATCATTCAAAAAGACATGCCACTAGTTTCTACATTTCAAAATTAAAAATATAATCATTTCCCCTTATTTTAGGACAATCTATAATTGTTTTCCTAGTTTTGACCATTCTATACATTTTTTAGTGTTTTAAAACAAAAAAAATTCATTTATGACCATAACGAGTAAACCATCATTCGGAATGACATGCCATCAGTTCTTACATTTCAAAAATAAATATACGTCATTTTCCCCTAATATCATGTTAATATGATTTCATACCCCTCGAAACTTATTTTTAAAGGCTTTAGTACATTTCATAAGTGTTTACCAAGTAAAAAATGAGCAAACAACCTTGGATTGTTTTCAAACTCATGTATAATGATCTATAATCTATTTTTGATGTGTAGAAATAAAACACATGTCAATATAGAAAAATCTGTTGTTGGTTTGACTCAAAATTTGTGTTTTCTATATAAAAGTTTCATTTTAGTTTTTTATGGACATTATTTGCGTTCTTTGTAAAATCCATGGGCAAGAAACGGAGTCAAGGACATCAAAATGAAAAAACATCTAGAAATCAAAAACATAACACTTTATAAGTATATTACAAAATTTTACTCATGTATTTTAAATTATTTATCAAGGAATATTAAATTAATATTACCTTTACTTTAGTATCATGGACCTCATTTTTACAAGATGTAAGAATATGCCTCTAATATTTATAATTAATGGAAAAACTCAGTGTCTCTCAAGAAATCTACCCAAAAATCTACCCATATATTCATGAAACATCATCGGTAGGAAACCAAAACTCTTCTAATGGAATGGTAATATTTAAGTCCTTTAGGTACCATACATCTATTGTGTTTATATTTCCATCCCTTATATGATTATATTTATCTTTTTGAAAAATTCATTAAATAATTAAGATAAAATGAAGTGTTTTTGAAAAATTACATACATACCAGTAACAATAACTCACCAATATCCCCTAGATGGAGGGGTGACCAGCTACTCCATCATTAGAGGTAAATCAAGTGGTGGGATTCAAATGACATATGGGAAAATATCTAGATCTCTAGTAGTTTTGAGTATAATATAATCACTAGGATCCATCGAAGATGATGATAGTGGTAGCATACTCTGAGATTCTGATCAGATAGAATCCTAATTGTTTTTTTGTTCTCATCAATCCTATATTTCAAAAGGTTTATGTATTATAAATATATAAAAAATTAAAAGCTAATTTTTTTTAAAAATAAAATTAAAAATAGAATAATGTATATATGTGTGAAACAATTATCAATGATAAAGTGTAATATAATATCATTACCAATTTATATATATTCAATTACATTCATTTTCAATATATTCACTTTTATCAACCTCCATTATAAATATTACTTAATTTTAAAACCCTCTTTAAAGTTCTACCATTTCTATATTATCATGAAAAAACTATTCAATATTTTTATGGTTGATGAGGTTCACTATCACAAAGCACCAATTGATCTTCATCACCCATATCATATAAGTATCTCTACTTTAAGTGTAAAAAAAAACTTCAACCTTCATTTATTTCATCATCTATATAATAAAAAATATTCTCTTATAAATCCAAGATAAATGGATCATTCTCTACATGCTCACCAGTATCCATCAAGCAATAAAAGTTGATAGAAGTAAAATGTAATTAATCTTTCATTATACCCCTATAAATGTTGACACACTTTCATTTGAATAAGAAAATTGAAAACTATAAATGATAGTTTAATTAAATTATTTCAATCATCTTCCCATATTATCTCACTTCTAAAGATGAAAATACACCACTATTTTAAGATTTCATGTTTTCTTTATGATTTTTTTTTGAAAACTGGAGTGATGAATATTGTAGGCATAAAGTCTCTTAGCCTCCCTTAGAGTACCTTGAGCCAAAAACTTCAAATCATTTAATATTTCAGACCGATTATCAATATTCATTATCGAGACAAAAATACATAAGGTATTACTTTTAACATAGAAAAAGAAACTACACATCAATAATATGAATATGAGTATATACTTACATGATGAGTGAACCATTCGACAAAATCTTTATTAATAGATTTTGTTAATCGCATCTCATTTTGAGCTCGATCCCTTAGCCACCTCTTTGTTTGCAGCCATAATTCTTCAGTAAATGGTTCTATAATAACATTATTGAGTATCAAATATCTATCTACTTTTTGAAACTCCGTTTTAGTTAGTTTAAAAGTTTACCCCATTCTAATTGGTTATAAAATATTTATAAATACCGATTAATGATATTCAGAACTAAAATTAATGATGATTTCATCAATATGTCCCGCATGATTGAATATAGTCACAATACCATTGAAATAACTAGAACAGAAGGTCAATCACTCTTCAGTTATGTAACCTTAAAAAATAGAGCATTCTGGTTGAGATTGTTTCCTCACATATGATTTCAAATAACCTAATTACTTGATGAAAAAAATAAGAAACATATTAAAAAAAAATGCAATTATTTGGTAAAATCTAATTCACCAATGAAAATAAAAAATATATCAACGTACCTCTCAATTGGATACATCATCGGTCCACCAAGTTTATCTTCTTCAACAAAATAAATATTCACATGAATCATGATTGTAAATAATGAAGGGATAAATAAAATCTCTAAATGACATAGTGCTAAAAAAATTCATTATTGAAATATTTTAAGCTCTGTTGGATTTATATTTTTTCCAAAAAGCTCTCTAAAAAAGGTACAAAACAAAACTAGAACTGCAATTACTTTTTCAGGTAAAGTATTATTTAAAGACAATGGAAACAACAACTCCATCAAAATATTTGAGTCATGAATTTTAAATCCATGAAACCTTGGATGTTTTAAGTCAATGTACCTTGATATGTTACTTGAATATCCATCTGGAACTTTTAAATTATATAAATCTAAAAGGAATATGTCTTTATCATGATTTTTCATTGTAAAAACAGCCGAAGGATATTTTCTATTCTCATTTTTTCACAAACCATTCTTTATATTCATTGGATCTAAACCCTAATGATCATTTAGGCGACCCTTCTATTTACCCATATCATTAGGCCCTGTTAAAATTTCATTATCATAGAAGTTATTATGAATATGCATTACATAAATATTATGACATATCAAATTAAACTCCCAATAAGGAAGTTTGAAAAATATATTATTATTATTTTTTCATTATTGTGTTCTAGCTTCTTCAGATACTGTACCTCATACCCTTTTCTCCCTTCTCTAAACTGATGACATTTTCGAAATTCTTCAGTGAAATTCATTAATAATTCCAAGATTTATAAACCAGATAACAACTTCAGTGACTTTATTATTTCAGTATCTCTATTAAATAATGTATTGTTAAACATGAATTTATGAGAAGCATCAAGAAATTGATGATGACAAATAAAACACAATTTACTGCTATGAGGTAATCACTGAGGTTCAATACCAAAATTACAAATTAAGGAAGCCAAACTAGTATGAGTGTTCCAACTAGATAAATTTCCTTGTCCAGGAAAGTCACTAATTTTCCAAATTAAAGTAGTATACATTTTGAATGGTTTTCTCATTGAAGTATCATATGTTTCACACCACCATCTGATAATTTTCTGAATTCTTTTATTAGAGGTTGAAGGTATACATCAATGTAATTTACATGAATTTTCTTTCCAATAATAATCATCTAAAGAATGAAAGAAGTATTCTTCATAGACATCCACAGAGGTAGATTATAGGGAATCAAAGAAACTTTCAAAATTCTATAATTAGTAATTAAAGTACCAAAAGGGTTAAAACCATCAGAAGCCAATCCCAAATGTACATTCCTAGGATCTGAAGAAAAATATATATATAGTGAATCAAACATATTCCATGATGTTAAATCTTTTGGATGTCTTATTAATCCATCATTACTATCCCGAGAATGCCAATTCATGTCATATGTAGTCTTATATGACATGAATAATCTTTACAAGTGTGGTTTCAAAAGAAAATATTACAATACATTTGTATGATTTTTCTTCTTCTATTTCTTCCCAGGGTTTCATTGATTTATAATCTCACTATATTTCATTGAATTCCATATGATTGAATAAAATCTTGATCATTATTATTTATCATACTCTTCTCCCTCGTAAAGCTTACAATCATTAGGTCATAAATGAATCTTTTTATAATCAAGTCCAAGTTTGTTGATGAATTTCCTCATATCATATAATGATACAATGATCTTAACTTCACTAAATGAATCGTGAATAAACTCTAAAATAATGAAATTTTCTTTATCAGTAATTCTATAGATACACTTGATATGTAGAGACCCGAAGCTTGACGTACATGAACATTACATTACTTTTGCGGAATACTTAGTACATAACAAAAACACACACACAAGGATCGTAATAGTTTAGTGTCTTTGGAAACTCGGAACGTAATCTTCTAATCGTGGTGAAAGATCTTCAATATCTCCCATAAAGATCTTCCTTTTTTTACCTAAAACCTTTCTTTATATCCTGGGGAAAAGAAAACATAAAAGGGTGAGCTCAAATGCTCAGTAAGGGTATACAAAAGAAAAATCAATCACATCATATTCATAAGAACATAACTTTTGGAAATCTTAACCTGCAAAAGAGAGCATAATTTCATAACATGGGATAAATCATAGTAGTGAAATGAAATCCCAATAATCATAACTTAAAACATGAAACCTTGTGTCATACACACATAATCATAGAGAATCATTTCTTGTTAGTCAAGACTCATTGCCAAGACTATCTTAGTGCACAAAGTCCCTTTCTGAATCGAGTAACCCTCATTTCAGTCCTGTTTCACTGAACCGGTATAACCTACCATTTCAGCCATGTCTATCTCATGAGATATAAAATCTTTACCCAATGCATTGTAGGGAGATATAGTTCCCACCCATCCTATAATGAATCCTTTCTTATGTGTTCCACATAATCATAAATCATACATCATCGCATAACCCATGTAATAAAAATGGGATTCTTAAACAACATGACATCATAAAACAATTCATATAAGATAAAGGAATTCATAAAAATATTTCCATCACAACATAATCAAACCAATGTAATAATAGGGATAAAAACAGAACTCTTTTATTATCTTAGATGGAAAATAATTTTGATAAAATACTTGAACTCCATTCTTGAGGAAAATATCCTTTCTACTTCAAAAACATTTTTCCTTTCATAACATGTCATACGACATTAAAATAAAAGAAGTTGATTAAAAATAAACTTGAAAATTTGTAAAGGAAGTTTCTTGGAAATAATGTTTTAAAAATCCATTCATGCCGTATAAGTTAAAAAAACATTCTTCATACTTTTGTCGGAAAAGTCAAAAAGTACCTCGTACGAAAAACGACAAAAGATTCCTTTCATACATATTACTAAAAACTCACTGAAGGGTAAAAATGGATTTAAACAATTGTACGTGGATGGAAATAATATTACATATTGATGAAACATGGATGTGGATGATAAAATACACCCCAGTAAATACTTACGAATAAACAATCTCGGATAAAAATGAGATTGTGATATTTCCCTTACCTTACGTCCGATTTGCTTCGTATGTGTCCGAACCTCCTGTATAATGATTTAAATAACGTCATTGACTTATTACATAATCATATTCATTGTTATGATATCATATATGGTTCACTTATGACATTATATTACCCGTTCTTTTGTAAATTCCATGTTAAAGAAGCGTTTTGGGTAAAATCGTTTCATTTATCGTAGGTGTTTTGACTTGTTGTTCTTGACATCATTATTACTTATATCATGATTTACTTACTTACAGAATATAAAATATGATTTATATATCATATATATTCAGTATATATATATATAATAGATAGATAAATAAAATGAAAAACACCGTTCATGGAGACGGTAGTCCGTACGTACGCATGAACGCTGTTTTCCTTTCCTTATTGTCTTGAAATGGAAGTAAGTAGATGAAATACATATATATATATATATATATAAATAAATCCAGTAGATTTATAATGTCATATATTTCATTATTATTTCTTATATATACTTTATAATCATTCTTAAATGGTTAACATGGAGAATGAATCTCATCGCGTCGTGGAGACGGTAGTCCGTACGTACGCACGAGCGATGATATCATTTCCATAAATATTGAATTAAATTGGAGTGGATTATACAATATATCAGAATCAATATGATGTTGTAATAACTATGTATAGTTATTCTTTACACCATTATACCCATCCATGTAAGGTGGTGGTGGAAAATAGATTACACCACGGCGTGGAGACGGTATTCCGTACGTACGCACGCGCGGTGATTTCTTTTTCCGTAGGATGGATAGATGGTGAAATAGGGTTGTTTCATACTTAAAATAACATATCAGTATATGAGTGATACTGATGTTATTACTTCATAATGAAACAACCTAATAAGAAGAAGTGGAAGAAGAAATAAAGATGAAAGAATTGGTAACGGTAATTACCTCTTCTTTGAAGCGCCTCTTTGAGACCTCCTCTTAGGGCACTAAAATTGGTCTTTGAGGAAGACCAAAACCTCTAGGATGTTTCTAGGGAAGTGGAGAAGAGATTTTGGCAGGGGTGGCCGAGATTGAGTGCTCAAATTGGTGTGTGGAGGAGGGGGAGGAGGTGTCCTTTTATAAGGGAGGAGAGGGGCACCTTAGGAATACCTCAAAATATTATTTTATATTAATGTCAAAATCGGTTTATAATGGTTCCAAAGGGTCTTATTTCGAAGCTAAAGTGGGGATGGGTCTAAATCCTATCAACCAATAGGATTTAGACAAGTTTAGGGTATTATTTTAACCTTATCAATTAGATTTAACTCTAAGTTAAATAATTTAACTTTTACCGTGTCTTTTTGTTTTCTTTCACTATATGGTTAATACACTTACTATAACATGCCAAACGAAACCCAAATTGTTTATTATTAATATATATATCATTATCTAAGTCATTTGGCCGAACCATAGATTTTTAGGAATAAAATAACAATTAATAATATAATATTTGATTTAAAAACTATTTTGTGTCAATTTTGACACTATTTGATATATGATTTTTGTGAAAGTCATAACAGAATTATATGTTCTAATAAAGTTGATTAAATCAACACTAATATATCATAATAACCTAGAAAATTAGTGGAATTCATAAAAAGTCTCAAATTACATTCATTTGAGCATTTATAACATCAATTATGTTAATATTTCCTTAAAAGGGTAATTACTGCATGATCGTTGTGTCATATATAAATTAATTTATTTAAAGTTTAAAAATTATAAATAAAATATCATTATGTAGGAAATCTTTTTAGCTTTCTAATGAATATTTATAGTCGAATTTATCTTATGTATAACCCCATATTAAAAATGTTTTAGTTATTAAACTTTGATTTTAACTATTTTAACTATTCATTAAATAAATTAATAATAAATGTCATAATCTAATCCAAGTGGACCTAAATGGTCATATTATATTCATAAGGTTGTTTTTGGTCGAATTACACTTATCCAATAGAATTAGGACATGTGTTAGGGTAATAGTAATATCATATTTACCCTTAGTTACCCTATGTACTATTAACCGTGGTAAAAAAAAGTAAAAAGTTACTATTCACCAAAAATTATTTTCATCTCATTGAACCACATTTTAGTCCTTGATATTAACCGTGTCTGTCGGATTTTCAAAATTCCATTCACAGAAGCGGTAAAATTAAGTTTTATGCAAAATTCAGTTTTTAACCGACCACTTAGTGGTTTCACTATTCATCAAAAATTGAAAGTTTTCAGAAAAATACCAAAAATTAGGCCTAAGATATATTTGATATTATGAACTCAAAAATGATGTCTATTTTACCAAATTCAAAACATATCAGTTGCATTAACTAATTTAAAAATTAATTCTCGTCGTCAAAACAAATAGCGTGTTTTTAAGAGATAATAACTATCAAAAGATTGACACTAGTTTATAACTGGTTTAAATGTGAAATTACATCCAATGACCAACATTGTATTAAATTGTAAAAATATATTCTAAATATACTTTTAAACCACTCAAATTAATAATTTATCACTATTAATTATTTCGATTAAAAAAGTTGTTTTTAATTAAAATTTAGTAATTTTCACTATTCATCAGAATATGAAAGTTATCCGAAAAGTACCAAAATTTCACCCTAAGCTAATTTCGATATTACGAATCCAAAAATGAATTCCATTCTGAAAAATAAAATTTACAAAATTTCAAAAAGTGGTTATTACTATTCATAACGGCTAGTTTTAATAATATCTTAATAGCATATCGCTGTTTAGCGAAACTCGGCGTTGCGTACAACACACGCTATCGTGGAAGGTCGCGATTGCGTATAATTCAAGCCAGGCCAGAGATGTGTATTGTGAAAGCTCCTTTTGGTGTAGCGTATAACACAAGACATTAATAAAATATTTTTCATAAAATCTCGGGCTGTTACATTCTACCCCCCTTAAAATGAATTTCGCCCTCGAAATTCGTCGGGGTTATAAATGGTTTACTATTCGAACGTTTCTTTAATAGAAACCCACGTCGTAAAAAGGAATACCAAAACTTGGCTTTAAAAACTAAAGTATGAAATGTAACGATTACCCAAATAAACTAATCACTGGGTTTCCACATAGGTGAAAATATGGATATGGAAGAGAAATCTAACCATCATGTTCTGATGGAGAGTGTTAGAGAACATGGCTATGGAAAATCCAGTAATCACAAATCCATAAATTTGTGACGATCTAAGGTACCATCTGATTCATCAGGTATAAGATCACTAGGAAAACATTTTTGGTTTTCAAGATCATTTCCCTAAAGTTGAAAATTTGAATTAGAATAAATACTTTATTTTGGTACAATCTCACTGTTGTTCATGTCTTGAACAATTTCCACTTCATCTCTTAAATAAATGAAGTTGAATTTGTTATTCGTGAAGTGTTAGCAGATCATGTGATAGAATGACGGGTCATTCCATCTGTCTCAAACAAAAGGTTAGCAAAAATTATATACATAAGTCGATCTATAGTGAGATAAAGCATATATGGTTCCTAAAATGGACTTATACTTCATATATCATACTGCTTAATATAATAAAACTAGTTTCTACTAAACAGGGACTTCCTGTAGGCCAGTGGTAGGCGATAAAGGCCAGTCGCACTTCGGTTGTGGGTTCGATTCCCACAGCCTTGTCCGACGCGATGGGCTGTCGCCCGTCCTGCAGGTTGTCCTTTTTCTAAAACTACATTACTATAACATCCCATCAATAATATCGAATAAAAAAACCTTCTATCCTTAAACAATAATCACTTATGTCCAACATAATCCATTTCAATCTTTAGGCTTATCCATAATACTGCATTCCACTCTCATAACATAGTGAAAACGATTACCAGAGATTTAATACCATCGTTGATCCCCATACATCATAAGATATGTTTTGTTGGTCACATTCCAAACATTAAAAGTCCTTAATCATGTATTCTCTTGAATACCTTAGTGAAAACATGAATGCAGTTTAAAGTTAACACTTTCCACATACCAAAATCCTCAAAATTCTATATACTCAAACCATGATATCACTTAGTCCTTATATCAATCATGAGCTCATTAATACTATTAAACATTTCATTTTCTCATTTTCCCTTCATTATGCGCATATCATCTTATTTACAAAAAATATCTCAATCACTTTGAATACCACATCAATAAATATTGCAATACTCAATGATACAACATTATTTTGGAATCCCATTACATAAACACTTAATCATTCCCCCACATCGTTGTCATATTCAACATTGCCAATAGTGATCGCATGTGACTTCCCTTTGTCCTTTGCCTTCAGTGGTTGCTCATGTTGATCATCACTAACCCTTGGATTAGGGCATTTATTAGCATAATGCCCCATTTCCTTGCACTTGAAGCATTGAAGTGTTGGTGGTGCGTTCTATGCAGTGTTTTCTTTATTCACATCATTAGAAACCCTTTTTCAATTACTTCGACACTCAGCTGCTCGATGACCTTCTTTTCCACACTTAAAAACATTTTATAGTACCTTTAAGACAATCTCCACCATGCTTCTTTCCACACTTTGTGCATAAGGAAACATTCATCTTCTTTTCACCATTATTCTGAGATTTCTCCTTGAACTCCATCTTTCGTTTCTTGTCAAAACCATGAGATGGATATGTAACACCAACTTCCATTTCTACCTTGATAGCACAACACACAATTTCTTCATAGCTACGGAAGTCTCTTATAGCTAATTCCCTTCGAAGACTTGGTTTTAAGCCACTGAAAAATCGATCAACTTTACTTTCAGGTTGGATGATAATTCCAGATGCATACCTTGCAAGTCTTGTAAAATTCGCTTCGTATATACCAACAGATTCATCATCCATTTGCTTTAGTTCAAGAAACTCCTTCTCCATCTTTGTTCGAAGAATACGAGGGAAGTACTTATTGAAAAATAAGTTCTTGAACTCGTCCCATTCCATGGACTCAATTTCATCTCTTTGCCTTGTATTCTTGATAAGACTCCACCATTTATCAGATTCACCTTCCAAATGATATACTGCTAAGATGACTTTATCATTTTCAGAACATTGAAGAACTGTAAATATCTTTTCAGTGGTACTGATCCATTGTTCATCAACAAGTGGACCAGAAGACCCACTGAAAGAAGGTGGACGTTGCCTCATGAAAGACTCAATAGAATATTGTTCCCTTCTCTGCTCATTTGGAAGTCCAGAATGATTCATAGCTTGTGTAAGTATAGCAATAAGATTTTTCACTCCATATCCCATAACATTTGTTTGTTCAGGAGGATAATCATTGCATTGTCCATTGCATTGATCAACACGGTTCCTTCGGGTTCCAGCCATCGTCTAAAACCCAAAAAGAATAGTGTGAGGGGAAAAAATCATGCTAGGGAAAACAACATAATAAAGGGGGAGTACCTTCAATATATAACATCTTAGGTTTAATTCTATGATCGTTAGCGTAATTCTAGTACTATAACCTATACGTATACTTAACCTTAGGGACATCCCTAGACATACCTTAGAAATTTCTCTAGGGATCTCACTAAAGTTCTCGCATCCTAGTTTCCAAAGGTTGACTAAACCTTTCCTCTGATACCAACTGTAGAGACCCGAAGATTGATTTAAATGAACATTACATTACTTTTGCGGAATACTTAGTACATAACAAAAACACACACACAAGGATCATAATAGTTTAGTGTCTTTGGAAACTCGGAACGTAATCTTCTAATCGTGGTGAAAGATATTCAATATCTCCCATAAAGATCTTCCTTTTTTTTACCTAAAACCTTTCTTTATATCCTGGGGAATAGAAAACATAAAAGGGTGAGCTCAAATGCTTAGTAAGGGTATACAAAAGAAAAATCAATCACATCATATTCATAAGAACATAACTTTTGGAAATCTTAACCTGCAAAAGAGAGCATAATTTCATAACATGGGATAAATCATAGTAGTGAAATGAAATCCCAATAATCATAACATAAAACATGAAACTTTGTGGCATGCACACATAATCATATAGAATCATTTCTTGTTAGTCAAGACTCATTGCTAGGACTATCTTAGTGGACAAAGTCTCTTTCTGAATCGAGTAACCCTCGTTTCAGTCCTGTTTCACTGAACCGGTATAACCTACCATTTCAGCCATGTCTATCTCATGAGATATAAAATCTTTACCCAATGAATTGGAGGGAGATATAGGTCCCACCCATCTTATAATGAATCCTTTCTTATGTGTGCCACATAATCATAAATCATACATCATCGCATAACCCATGTAATAAAAATGGGATTCTTAAACAACATGACATCATAAAACAATTCATATAAGATAAAGGAATTCATAAAAATATTTCCATCACAACATAATCAAACCAATGTAATAATAGGGATAAAAACAGAACCCTTTTATTATCTTAGATGGAAAATAATTTTGATAAAATACTTGAACTCCATTCTTGGGGAAAATATCCTTTCTACTTCAAAAACATTTTTCCTTTCATAACATGTCATACGACTTTAAAATAAAAGAAGTTGATTAAAAATAAACTTGAAAACTTGTAAAGGAAGTTTCTTGGAAATAATGTTTTAAAAATCCATTCATGCCGTATAAGTTAAAAAAACATTCTTCGTACTTTTGTCGGAAAAGTCAAAAAGTACCTCGTACGAAAAACGACAAAAGATTCCTTTCATACATATTACTAAAAACACACCGAAGGGTAAAAATGGATTTAAACAATTGTAGGTGGATGGAAATAATATTACATATTTATGAAACATGGATGTGGATGATAAAATACACCCCAGTAAATACTTACGAATAAACAATCTCGGATAAAAATGAGATTGTGATATTTCCCTTACCTTAGGTCCGATTTGCTTCGTATGTGTCCGAACCTCCTGTATAATGATTTAAATAATGTCATTGACTTATTACAGAATCATATTCATTGTTATGATATCATATATGGTTCACTTATGACATTATATTACCCGTTCTTTTGTAAATTCCATGTTAAAGAAGCGTTTTGGGTAAAATCGTTTCATTTATCGTAGGTGTTTTGACTTGTTGTTCTTGACATCATTATTACTTATATCATGATTTACTTACTTAAAGAATATAAAATATGATTTATATATCATATATATTCAGTATATATATATATATATATAATAGATAGATAAATAAAATGAAAAACACCGTTCATGGAGACGGTAGTTCGTACGTACGCATGAACGCTGTTTTCCTTTCCTTATTGTCTTGAAATGGAAGTAAGTAGATGACATACATATATATATATATATATATATAAATAAATCCAGTAGCTTTATAATGTCATATATTTCATTATTATTTCTTATATATACTTTATAATCATTCTTAAATGGTTAACATGGAGAATGAATCTCATCGCGTCGTGGAGAGGGTAGTCCGTACGTACGCACGAGCGATGATATCATTTCCATAAATATTGAATTAAATTGGAGTGGATTATACAATATATCAGAATCAATATGATGTTGTAATAACTATTTATAGTTATTATTTACACCATTATACCCATCCATGTAAGGTGGTGGTGGAAAATAGATTACATCACGGCGTGGAGACGGTATTCCGTACGTACGCACGTGCGGTGATTTCTTTTTCCGTAGGATGGATAGATGGTGAAATAGGGTTGTTTCATACTTAAAATAACATATCAGTATATGAGTGATACTGATGTCATTACTTCATAATGAAACAACCTAATAAGAAGAAGTGGAAGAAGAAATAAAGATGAAAGAATTTGTAACGGTAATTACCTCTTCTTTGAAGCGCCTCTTTGAGACCTTCTCTTAGGGAACTAAAATTGGTCTTTTAGGAATACCAGAAACTCTAGGATGTTGCTAGGGAATTGGAGAAGATATTTTGGCAGGGGTTGGCCGAGATTGAGTGCTCAAATTGGTGTGTGGAGGAGGGGGAGGAGGTGTCCTTTTATAAGGGAGGAGAGGGGCACCTTAGGAATACCTCAAAATATTATTTTATATTAATGTCAAAATCGGTTTATAATAGTTCCAAAGGGTCTTATTTCAAATCTAAAGTGGGGATGGGTCGAAATCCTATCAACAAATAGGATTTAGACAAGTTTAGGATATTATTTTAACCTTATCAATTAGATTTAACTCTAAGTTAAATAATTTAACTTTTACCGTGTCTTTTTGTTTTCTTTCACTATATGGTTAATACACTTACTATAACATGCCAAACGAACCCCAAATTGTTTATTATTAATATATATATCATTATCTAAGTCATTTGGCCGAACCTTATATTTTTAGGAATAAAATAACAATTAATAATATAATATTTGATTTAAAAACTATTTTGTGTCAATTTTGACACTATTTGATATATGATTTTTGTGAAAGTTATAACAGAATTATATGTTCGAACCCAGTTGATTAAATCAACACTAATATATCATAGTAACCTAGAAAATTATTTGAATTCCTAAAAAGTCTCAAATTACATTCATTTGAGCATTTATAACATCAATTATGTTAATATTTCTTTAAAAGGGTAATTAGTGCATCATCGTTGTGTCATAAATAAATTAATTTATTTAAAGTTGAAAAATTATAAATAAAATATCGTTATGTAGGAAATCTTTTTATCTTTCTAATGAATATTTATAGTCGAATTTATCTTATGTATAACCCCATATTAAAAATGTTTTAGTTATTAAACTTTGATTTTAACTATTTTAACTATTCATTAAATAAATTAATAATAATTGTCATAATCTAATCCAAGTGTACCTAAATGGTCATATTATATTCATAAGGTTGTTTTTGGTCGAATTACACTTATCCAATAGAATTAGGACATGTGTTAGGGTAATAGTAATATCATATTTACCCTTAGTTACCCTATTTACTATTAACCGTGGTAAAAAAAAGTAAAAAGTTACTATTCACCAAAAATTATTTTCATCTCATTGAACCACATTTTAGTCCTTGATATTAACCGTGTCTGTCGGAGTTTCGAAATTCCATTCACAGAAGCGGTAAAATAAAGTTTTATGCAAAATTCAGTTTTTAACCTACCACTTAGTGGTTTTACTATTCATCGAAAATTGAAAGTTTTCAGAAAAATACCAAAAATTAGGCCTAAGCTATATTTGATATTATGAACTCAAAAATGATGTCTATTTTACCAAATTCAAAACATATCAGTTGCATTAAGTAATTTAAAAATTAATTCTCGTCGTCAAAACAAATAGCGTGTTTTTAAGAGATAATAACTATCAAAAGATTGACACTAGTTTATAACTGGTTTAAATGTGAAATTACATCCAATGACCAACATTGTATTAAATTGTAAAAATATATTCTAAATATAATTTAAAACCACTCAAATTAATAATTTATCACTATTAATTATTTCGATTAAAAAAGTTGTTTTTAATTAAAATATAGTAATTTTCACTATTCATCAGAATATGAAAGTTATCCGAAAAGTACCAAAATTTCACCCTAAGCTAATTTCGATATTACGAATCCAAAAATAAATTCCATTTTGAAAAATAAAATTTACAAAATTTCAAAAAGTGGTTATTACTATTCATAACGGCTAGTTTTAATAATATCTTAACAGCATATCGTTGTTTAGCGAAACTCGGTGTTGCGTACAACACACGCTATCGTGGAAGGTCGCGATTGCGTATAATTCAAGCCAGGCCAGAGATGTGTATTGTGAAAGCTCCTTTTGGTGTAGCGTATAACACAAGACATTAATAAAATATTTTTCATAAAATCTCGGGCTGTTACATTCTACCCCCCTTAAAATGAATTTCTCCCTCGAAATTCGTCGGGGTTATAAATGGTTTACTATTCGAAAGTTTCTTTAATAGAAACCCACATCGTAAAAAGGAATACCAAAACTTGGCTTTAAAAACTAAAGTATGAAATGTAACGATTACCCAAATAAACTAATCATTGGGTTTCTACATAGGTGAAAATATGGATATGGAAGAGAAATCTAACCATCATGTTCTGATGGAGAGTGGTAGAGAACATGGCTATGGAAAATCCAGTAATCACAAATCCATAAATTTGTGACGATCTAAGGTACCATCTGATTCATCAGGTATAAGATCACTAGGACAACATTTTTGGTTTTCAAGATCATTTCCCTAAATTTGAAAATTTGAATTAGAATAAATACTTTCTTTATTTTGGTACAATCTCACTGTTGTTCATGCCTTGAACAATTTCCACTTCATCTCTTAAATAAATGAAGTTGAATTTGTTATTCGTGAAGTGTTAGCAGATCATGTGATAGAATGACGGGTCATTCCATCTGTCTCAAACAAAAGGTTAGCAAAAATTATATACATAAGTCGATCTATAGTGAGATAAAGAATATATGGTTCCTAAAATGGACTTATACTTCATATATCATACTGCTTAATATAATAAAACTAGTTTCTACTAAACAGGGACTTCCTGTAGGCCAGTGGTAGGTGATAAAGGCCAGTCGTACTTCGGTTGTGGTTTCGATTCCCACAGCCTTGTCCGACGCGATGGGCTGTCGCCCGTCCTACAGGTTGTCCTTTTTCTAAAACTACATTACTATAACATCCCATCAATAATATCGAATAAAAAAAAACTTCTATCCTTAAACAATACTCACTTATGTCCAAAATAATCCATTTCAATCTTTAGGCTTATCCATAATACTGCAGTCCACTCTCATAACATAGTGAAAACGATTACCAGAGATTTAATACCATCGTTGATCCCCATACATCATAAGATATGTTTTGTTGGTCACATTCCAAACATTAAAAGTCCTTAATCATGTATTCTATTGAATACCTTAGTGAAAACATGAATGCAGTTTAAAGTTAACACTTTCCACATACCAAAATCCTCAAAATTCTATATACTCAAACCATGATATCACTTAGTCCTTATATCAATCATGAGCTCATGAATACTATTAAACATTTCATTTTCTCATTTTCCCTTCATTATGCGCATATCATCTTATTTCCAAAAAATATCTCAATCACTTTGAATACCACATCAATAAATATTGCAATACTCAATGATACAACATTATTTTGGAATCCCATTACATAAACACTTAATCATTCCGCCACATCGTTGTCATATTCAACATTGCCAATAGTGATCGCATGTGACTTCCCTTTGTCCTTTGCCTTCAGTGGTTGATCATGTTGATCATCACTAACCCTTGGATTAGGGAATTTATTAGCATAATGCCCCATTTCCTTGCACTTGAAGCATTGAAGTGTTGGTGGTGCGTTCTCTGCAGTGTTTGCTTTATTCACATCATTAGAAACCCTTTTTCCATTACTTCGACACTCAGCTGCTCGATGACCTTCTTTTCCACACTTAAAACATTTTCTAGTCCCTTTAAGACAATCTCCACCATGCTTCTTTCCACACTTTGTGCATAAGGAAACATTCATCTTCTTTTCACCATTATTCTGAGATTTCTCCTTGAACTCCATCTTTCGTTTCTTGTCAAAACCATGAGATGGATATGTAACACCAACTTCCATTTCTACCTTGATAGCACAACACACAATTTCTTCATAGCTATTTAAGTCTCTTATAGCTAATGCCCTTCGAAGACTTGGTTTTAAGCCACTGAAAAATCGATCAACTTTACTTTCAGGTTGGATGATAATGCCAGATGCATACCTTGCAAGTCTTGTAAAATTTGCTTCGTATATACCAACAGATTCATCATCCTTTTGCTTTAGTTCAATAAACTCCTTCTCCATCTTTGTTCGAAGAATACGAGGGAAGTACTTATTGAAAAATAAGTTCTTGAACTCGTCCCATTCCATGGACTCAATTTCATCTCTTTGCCTTGTATTCTTGATAAGACTCCACCATTGATCAGCTTCACCTTCCAAACGATATACTGCTAAGATGACTTTATCATGTTCAGAACATTGAAGAACTGAAAATATCTTTTCAGTGGTACTGATCCATTGTTCAGTAACAAGTGGATCAGAAGACCCACAGAAAGAAGGTGGACGTTGCCTCATGAAGGACTCAATAGAATATTGTTCCCTTCTCTGCTCATTTGGAAGTCCAGAATGATTCATAGCTTGTGTAAGTATAGCAATAAGATTTTGCACTCCATCTCCCATAACATTTGTTTGTTCAGGAGGACAATCATTGCATTGTCCATTGCATTGATCAACACGGTTCCTTTGGGTTCCAGCCATCGTCTAAAACTCAAAAAGAATAGTGTGAGAGGAAAAAATCATGCTAGGGAAAACAACATAATAAAGGGGGAGTACCTTCAATATCTAACATCTTAGGTTTAATTCTATGATCGTTAGCATAATTCTAGTACTATAACCTATACGTATACTTAATCTTAGGGACATCCCTAGACATACCTTAGAAATTTCTCTAGGGATCTCACTAAAGTTCTCGCATCCTAGTTTCCAATGGTTGACTAAACCTTTCATCTGATACCAACTGTAGAGACCCGAAGCTTGACGTACATGAACATTACATTACTTTTGCGGAATACTTAGTACATAACAAAAACACACACACAAGGATCGTAATAGTTTAGTGTCTTTGGAAACTCGGAACGTAATCTTCTAATCGTGGTGAAAGATCTTCAATATCTCCCATAAAGATCTTCCTTTTTTTTTACCTAAAACCTTTCTTTATATCCTGGGGAAAAGAAAACATAAAAGGGTGAGCTCAAATGCTCAGTAAGGGTATACAAAAGAAAAATCAATCACATCATATTCATAAGAACATAACTTTTGGAAATCTTAACCTGCAAAAGAGAGCATAATTTCATAACATGGGATAAATCATAGTAGTGAAATGAAATCCCAATAATCATAACTTAAAACATGAAACTTTGTGGCATACACACATAATCATAGAGAATCATTTCTTGTTAGTCAAGACTCATTGCCAAGACTATCTTAGTGGACAAAGTCCCTTTCTGAATCGAGTAACCCTCGTTTTAGTCCTGTTTCACTGAACCGGTATAACCTACCATTTCAGCCATGTCTATCTCATGAGATATAAAATCTTTACCCAATGCATTGGAGGGAGATATAGGTCCCACCCATCTTATAATGAATCCTTTCTTATGTGTGCCACATAATCACAAATCATACATCATCGCATAACCCATGTAATAAAAATGGGATTCTTAAACAACATGACATCATAAAACAATTCATATAAGATAAAGGAATTCATAAAAATATTTCCATCACAACATAATCAAACCAATGTAATAATAGGGATAAAAACAGAACCCTTTTATTATCTTAGATGGAAAATAATTTTGATAAAATACTTGAACTCCATTCTTGGGGAAAATATCCTTTCTATTTCAAAAACATTTTTCCTTTCATAACATGTCATACGACTTTAAAATAAAAGAAGTTGATTAAAAATAAACTTGAAAACTTGTAAAGGAAGTTTCTTGGAAATAATGTTTCAAAAATCCATTCATTCCATATAAGTTAAAAAAACATTCTTCGTACTTTTGTCGGAAAAGTCAAAAAGTACCTCGTACGAAAAACGACAAAAGATTCCTTTCATACATATTACTAAAAACTCACCGAATGGTAAAAATGGATTTAAAAAATTGTAGGTGGATGGAAATAATATTAAATATTGATGAAACATGGATGTGGATGATAAAATACACCCCAGTAAATAATTACGAATAAACAATCTCGGATAAAAATGAGATTGTGATATTTCCCTTACCTTAGGTCCGATTTTCTTTGTATGTGTCCGAACCTCCTGTATAATGATTTAAATAATGTCATTGACTTATTAAAGAATCATATTCATTGTTATGATATCATATATGGTTCACTTATGACATTATATTACCCGTTCTTTTGTAAATTCCATGTTAAAGAAGCGTTTTGGGTAAAATCGTTTCATTTATCGTAGGTGTTTTGACTTGTTGTTCTTGACATCATTATTACTTATATCATGATTTACTTACTTACAGAATATAAAATATGATTTATATATCATATATATTCAGTATATATATATATATATAATAGATAGATAAATAAAATGAAAAACACCGTTCATGGAGACGGTAGTCCGTACGTACACATGAACGCTGTTTTCCTTTCCTTATTGTCTTGAAATGGAAGTAAGTAGATGACATACATATATATATATATATATATATATATATAAATAAATCTAGTAGCTTTATAATGTCATATATTTCATTATTATTTCTTATATATACTTTATAATCATTCTTAAATGGTTAACATGGAGAATGAATCTCATCGCGTCGTGGAGACGGTAGTCCGTACGTACGTACGAGCGATGATATCATTTCCATAAATATTGAATTAAATTGGAGTGGATTATACAATATATCAGAATCAATATGATGTTGTAATAACTATTTATAGTTATTCTTTACACCATTATACCCATCCATGTAAGGTGGTGGTGGAAAATAGATTACACCACGGCGTGGAGACGGTATTCCGTACGTACGCACGCGCGGTGATTTCTTTTTCCATAGGATGGATAGATGGTGAAATAGGGTTGTTTCATACTTAAAATAACATATCAGTATATGAGTGATACTGATGTTATTACTTAATAATGAAACAACCTAATAAGAAGAAGTGGAAGAAGAAATAAAGATGAAAGAATTGGTAACGGTAATTACCTCTTCTTTGAAGCGCCTCTTTGAGACCTCCTCTTAGGGCACTAAAATTGGTCTTTGAGGAAGACCAGAACCTCTAGGATGTTTCTAGGGAAGTGGAGAAGAGATTTTGGTAGGGGTTTGCCGAGCTTGAGTGCTCAAATTGGTGTGTGGAGGAGGGGGAGGAGGCGTCCTTTTATAAGGGAGGAGAGGGGCACCTTAGGGATACCTCAAAATATTATTTTATATTAATGTCAAAATCGGTTTATAATGGTTTCAAAGGGTCTTATTTCGAAGATAAAGTGGGGATGGGTCGAAATCCTATCAACCAATAGGATTTAGACAAGTTTAGGGTATTATTTTAACCTTATCAATTAGATTTAACTCTAAGTTAAATAATTTAACTTTTACCGTGTCTTTTTGTTTTCTTTCACTATATGGTTAATACACTTATTATAACATGCCAAACGAACCCCAAATTGTTTATTATTAATATATATATCATTATCTAAGTCATTTGGCCGAACCTTAGATTTTTAGGAATAAAATAACAATTAATAATATAATATTTGATTTAAAAACTATTTTGTGTCAATTTTGACACTATTTGATATATGATTTTTGTGAAAGTCATAACAGAATTATATGTTCAAACCAAGTTGATAAAATAAACACTAATATATCATAGTAACCTAGAAAATTAGTGGAATTCATAAAAAGTCTCAAATTACATTCATTTGAGCATTTATAACATCAATTATGTTAATATTTTCTTAAAAGGGTAATTACTGCATCATCGTTGTGTCATAAATAAATTAATTTATTTAAAGTTTAAAAATTATAAATAAAATACCATTATGTGGGAAATCTTTTTAGATTTCTAATGAATATTTATAGTAGAATTTATCTTATGTATAACCCCATATTAAAAATGTTTTAGTTATTAAACTTTGATTTTAACTATTTTAACTATTCATTAAATAAATTAATAATAAATGTCATAATCTAATCCTAGTGGACCTAAATGGTCATATTATATTCATAAGGTTGTTTTTGGTCGAATTACACTTATCCAATAGAATTAGGACATGTGTTAGGGTAATAGTAATATCATATTTACCCTTAGTTACCCTATTTACTATTAACCGTGGTAAAAAAAAGTAAAAAGTTACTATTCACCAAAAATTATTTTCATCTCATTGAACCACATTTTAGTCCTTGATATTAACCGTGTCTGTCGGATTTTCTAAATTCCATTCACAGAAGCGGTAAAATTAAGTTTTATGCAAAATTCAGTTTTTAACCTACCACTTAGTGGTTTCACTATTCATCGAAAATTGAAAGTTTTCAGAAAAATACCAAAAATTAGGCCTAAGCTATATTTGATATTATGAACTCAAAAATGATGTCTATTTTACCAAATTCAAAACATATCAGTTACATTAACTAATTTAAAAATTAATTCTCGTCGTCAAAACAAATAGCGTGTTTTTAAGAGATAATAACTATCAAAAGATTGACACTAGTTTATAACTGGTTTAAATGTGAAATTACATCCAATGACCACCATTGTATTAAATGGTAAAAATATATTCTAAATATACTTTAAAACCACTCAAATTAATAATTTATCACTATTAATTATTTCGATTAAAAAATTTGTTTTTAATTAAAATTTAGTAATTTTCACTATTCATCAGAATATGAAAGTTATCCGAAAAGTACCAAAATTTCACCCTAAGCTAATTTCGATATTACGAATCCAAAAATGAATTCCATTTTGAAAAATAAAATTTACAAAATTTCAAAAAGTGGTTATTACTATTCATAACGGCTAGTTTTAATAATATCTTAATAGCATATCGTTGTTTAGCGAAACTCGGTGTTGCGTACAACACCCGTTATCGTGGAAGGTCGCGATTGCGTATAATTCAAGACAGGTCAGAGATGTGTATTTTGAAAGCTCCTTTTGGTGTAGCGTATAACACAAGACATTAATAAAATATTTTTCATAAAATCTCGGGCTGTTACATGATATGATAAAACTTAAGTAGAAAATACAAATTCGAATACATGAAAAACCCTTCATAGAGTTATTGTTGTCCATATTCAACTAATTCATAAAAATATTTTTTAGTCACTAAATTTATGAGAAATATTAAAATACTCATGATAAAACAAATGTTCCATTTATCTATTGAAATACTGGACATTATATTCTACAAAACCGAATGCGTCATTTAACAAATTTCTAATTGAATTATCCTCTACTGGTTAAATTTATATTTCATTGACAATATTGTCAATGTTTTTACTTTCCATAACATTTGATTCACCCTGAAAAATAAAACATACATATCAAGAAGTAAACTTTGTCAATATAAAATTCTCATGTACTTCTTTTTTATTCAACCATTACTTTAATTTATAATCAGAACACATACATTTTATTCTACCATCCACTGATCAATTTTCAATTTCATAATCTAAAAATTCTTCTAAACCCTTGTCATACCAAGGTGTGTTTCTAGGTAAATTAATCAAAATTTTAAACATAGTTATTATATTTTATTATTCTTGTACATTCATATATAAGGATATAAATATTTAATCAAACAAGTAAAATAAAAATAAAATATCACCCAACTTCTCCATTGACTCTTTCATAAAAACTATAATGGAAAATGGGATGAATCAAATAAAGAATATTTTCCTACAAAACTCATAAAATAAAAATATGAATCAAATAAATTCTTATTTATCACAAACATAGATGAATGGGATGAATCAAATAAAATATAATGGTGTATTCTACCATATTGTTCTAACTAAGGAGGGTTTATTCCATTGAAAAATTAGCTACATTGATCAATGTCCGAACCATTTCTTATGATCTTTCTAATAACAAGATCATACCTTTAAAAATATGAATTCAAAATATACTTTTTTTTCAGATATCATGATATGTCATGTATAACCAAAATATTCAAATATATATGTCTATATTCTGTTGAAGTAGTTTAATGTGACTTCATGTTGTTATATGAATTATATAAATAAACTCTTTTCACATAACATAAAATTAGACATTCCTTCAATTTGAGATAAATATAAAAAACCTGATGTTAACGTAAATTTGAATAATTTATACTTTGATCATAAAATAAAATGATAAAAAATAGTCATTTTAATAAAAAAAACAAACTTCACACTATAATTTGTTTTATTAAAAATCATGTTAGTTAAAATAAAATCAATGAAACTATATTCGATATTCTATTTACCATAATCAATAATTGATTATCATAAATGTAAAAATTAACCATAACTACTCTATCATTATTCAATAGATTTTATTAAACTAAATGATTCCTCACATATGCATAAAACATTAATCATTCTGATAAATTTAAAAAGGGTAAAATATATCATTTTAAGGCCTTTATAAATGATTTTTTTAATTTAATACAACATAACCAAAATTATTGATTATTATAACTCCAAACAACTAATTAAAAAATCCAAATAACACATTATAAACTAAAATTACATATATAATTATTATCCAATAAATAAAAAACAAATTATATACTATTTTTCTACCCAAGATTGTCCATCTAATGGTACTCTATTAAAAAATTATAGTAAGAATGATTCAAACTTTATGGGGGGGGGGGGGGGGGCGGCGTTCGCATCACTGATGATTCGACTAGAGAAGATGTTGTAGGGGGGATGGTTACAAGGTTCAGGGTCGAAGGGGGTGGGTGTCGCAGGGGTTGGGGGTTAAGGGTTCGAGGTCGCAGGCTTGGGGTCACCACTAGGGAGAGGAGAGGAGGAGCCCAAGGGAGGTGGGGGGGGATCGAGTTTGCATAGAGGTAACTAGGGAGGGGATGGGATTGGGTTTTTTTAATGTTTAGTGTAAGTTTAATTGAAACTACTACTAATTGAAAACATAAAAAAATATTATTTCAATTTTATGTAACTATTGGTATATTATTTATATATCTTAAACAAATTTATTTTACAGTGGTTACAAGAACTAGCACAAATAATCCACAACTAAACATATATTTTTTTTGTGGTGTGATAAAATCAATGGGATATTTTACAAAAAAAAGTTTATATTATTAGGGTTTGAGATGTCCATTATAGGTGAAATATCTTATTTTCATGGGTTTCAAGTCAATCAAAAGGGTGAATATATCTAATTTGATATGAAAAAAATATACAGAGGGGTTGTTGAAATTGTTTGATATATACGATTTCAAAGTGGTTTCAACTTCAATAATTATTGGAACAAAACTTGGGAAGCATGAATATGGAAATGATATTGATCCAAATTTATATCATAGAATGATTAGAATAGTATTATATTTAACAATAAGGATACTGAAAATTGTTTATGTAATGTGTTTTTTGTATGGTTTCAATGTTTTCTAAATAACTATTATCTTACTCTAGTAAAAATAATTTTGAGTTATGTTTAAGGTAACCTTGATTATAGATGGTGTTTGGTGTAGGAAATGACAAAAAATTTATTCCATATTTAGATGTCGATTGGAATGGATATTTTATTTATTGAAAATTCACAAATGTCAGGCCATTTTTCATTAGAAAAAAATGTGAGAGATGTGATATAAAAAAACAATAAACCTATTCTCTTAACACAATTGAAGTGGGTTATATTTTGGAAATAAAGTATTATACTCAATTTAATTGAATGAAAATAAATTGGAGGATTTAGGTGAGAAAATAATGATAAATTTGGTGACTTTTTTGATCACTAATGTACCATTGATTTTAAAAATAATCTACATGGATTTGTTAAGGTGTATCATACTAGAATACATAAAAACAAAGGATATATTGACTAAAACATTGAACAAACCAAAATTTGTGAAACATCAGCTGAATCTAAATTCTTAACCCCCTCCTAAAGCCAAAATAGGTTTAAAATATCCCCTATTCCTATAATATTTTATTGTTTAACATGCATTTCTCAATGATGATATAATATTATACCCTTTGGGTTTATATGAAAGTGGGAAAATCAATGAAATATAGATAAAGTGAAAAGATAAATTTGGAAATCAATAAGTGGTTATAGAGAATTATCATCACATAAAGAGGGGAAATATACTATTGAGAGTGTTTTTTAGTATAATATGCAGCGGAAGATATAATTCATAGTAAATTAGAATCAATAATGAAGACAAGAGGAGTCATATTATATTTATAGTTTAATAACTGATTAAATAGAGTTTTAATGTCATGGTAAGAATATAATTATCTCTTAAAATATTGTTTTCTATACTAAGGATTGATCAGGTAGACTTAGGTTGATGATTTGGACTTTATGTTAATATTTTTATTGATGAAGTATGGGGAATATTTAATTCCATTTTGGATTTCCAATAAATCTAAAGGGGGAGAATTTTAAAACATAGGTTATTCAATATGAGATTAATGGATCAAAATATGAGTTTGTTGAATCACTAAAAAAGTGTATTTTTATTATAAATACATAATTTTGGATGGAGTATATCATTTTTGAATATTTAAATAAGATTGGTGAGTTTTATAAGAGATTTTGAATTTTTTTTTATTTAATTAAAAAAAAATTTAACAACATTGTGGATCATGCTATATTTATTTGGTTTAATTTTAGAGAGTTATGAGATAAATATTATCCCATGATGTTAAATTATTAAACTATAATGGGTGTAATTATTTACAATGGTTTCATTTTTTGGGCCCATTTTGGTTGTTTCAGGTCTCATGCAAGTCTCTCTCTTTTCAAAGGTGGGTGACCTCTTGATCACATGGGGTGGTGATAATGACACCTTTTTTCAGATGAGAGGATTGGGGGTTGGTTAATCCCACAAGGGCCTTATTGTAGTTTTTAGGACTCTCTTAAAAATTAAAGTCATATGAATGAAATGATTTATATTAACAATACTGGTTACCCTATAGTAAAAATAATTTACTTAAAACATGCATTTAATAGGGAATTGAAAATGATAATTATACTATATCTAATTTTATCCATGAATTTAGTCACCTTATAGTTTAATTATGTATAAGAAGATACTCAAAAAGTTTTCTCTATCTTGGGAAGTGTTGGAATCTTGGGAAATTAGGTGGGATGTGTTGTAGAGTCAAGACCGAGCCCATGAAAGGGGATTATTATGTATCCTAGTGAATGGTATTAGAACCCACATAGTTCAATACCATTTAACGAGACACATCATACCTTTCAAGGTCATGTGATAAGGACTACAATGTTTCCTTTTAAGGTCTTTCATCTATGAAGGATTCCACCTAGTTTAAAGTCATACATAGTGGACTATTAGGTGAAGGGTACCTAATATTGGTTTGGTGTGAAATTTATTCATAGAGCGAACCTTTTAGGTTTAACTTAATATATGAGTCAGGGGAAGTCATTTTAAGTAACCAAGAGGAGAATCTGTACTCATGAAAATTTTGGAAACCAAGAAGAGAATCTCAACTCAAGGCATCTATGGAAATGAAAGTATGATCTTGACATAAAGAATATGAGGAAACCAAGAAGAGTATCTTAAATCAAGGTATTTTTGTGGGAATATAGAATAATAACAACTCATGGTATTTGAGGAAACCAATAGGAGGATATAAAATCAAGGTATTTAATATAATTAGGAGGAGTATCTCAACTCAAGGTAATTTTGGGATTAAGGTAAGATTTTTAGGGACTGTGATACAAAATATTTCCATTCCAACATAAATGGTTTGTGGTGTGACTCTATATCTTTTATAGTGTCTAGGGATAAAAGTAGAGAGATTAGGATGAAGGTATGGGACTATAACCCATCACTGATACTAACTCTTCGTATGAACTATATTTATTAGGCTGGGTGACCTAGTATAATGGGTGCTCATGTATGAGACTTGGCTGAATTGGTTCCCAAGTAGGTGACCTGGGTGAGTGGGTGCTTGAGTAGGTGATCTAGGAAAATGGGAACCTGGGTAGGTGACCTGGGTTAAGGGCTCCTAGGTAGGTGACCTAGGAAAAGTGGAACCCTAGTAGATGACCTAGGAGATTGGTCACCAATGTAGGTGACCTGTAAAAAATGGAACCCAGGTAGGTGACCTAGGTGAAGTGAAACCCACATAGATAACCTGGGTGAGTGGAAACCCCAATAATCCCTAATGGCTAGGAATAAATCTAGGGGATAACTTGGGTACAAATGTATGGGATATCCTTTGCATGAATCCACTATCTACACACCATGGTATTTTAGAATAGTGAGAGTCTTTGAGGGATGGGTACATATATTTTCAAAAGGATCCTAAGTGCCATAGTATTTCAACCTTATATTCTATCTCATTCCCGTAGGTTATGAATTGAAAATCACATGTGGGATTCCATAGAAGACTTGGGTGAATATGATTTTCTCCAGATGCTATAGTGGTGTAGCCTTCCTAGGGAGTTGTACTTAGTGTTAAAAATATGAGGCATGGGTTCCTATATAAGAAAATGGATGTGGTATCCTATGTAACCACTCAAAACCATTTTAGGAACTTAGGTTTAGGTTTGAGTGAACATAATAATGTGTGATACTAGATGCATGTAGAAAGTGATGCAGAGATGGGTGTGATGTTAGGCATGAGTCATCTAGAAATGTAAAAATCTACGTAAAAGTATGGGCATGGGCCATATAATCAAATGAAAATTTTGTTGTGAAACTTGGAACAATACTTGTGTGCATGTGGAGCTATACATGAGAATGGGATTTGATAAAACATCATAAAAAAATTCCAATTTCAAATGGTAATGTATTTTTATAGGTCATACCATTTTGTCTTCATGACATGTCAAATTGAATCTCATGAAATGAGATACAACACTTTATAAACAATTTACTATTTTTTTCTATTTTTAAAATGAAAAAAGTGCTCTACACTGTCTATAAAGTTAGATATTAAAGCTGGAGAAACCTTTTTTCCCATAATATATATAATATATGATTTACTCCAAGTGGTAGGTTCTCCCAACATCACTGGACTAGGAAACATTTTTTTATGGAATTCCATCTCTCGATATATGAGAAATCATGAAGCACATATAGATCCCATTTGTGTATTATTCATTGGTTGTGGAACTTCTTTAACTTCATCTCAACTCATGTGATCTGAGTGAGGCTAATATTAAGTTCATCATGAAAAAGAGCATGGTGAACAATATTTGGGCTCCAAAAAATTCCCCCCTTAGAAATAGAATTTTTCAGAATGAAAATAATCTAATTTTTAGGTAGAATAGAGAAATATTCCATATTCAATGGAAATCAGATAGGTTCCTAGAGTGGACTCACCAAAATTGTATTCACCAATAAAAGGACATCAACACAATTTTTTTCCCCAAGAGGATAATCTCAACTAAAGGTGTTTGGGTCAACAAGAGGAGGATATTAACCCAAGTAATTTTTATTTCCTAGAGGATAATATCGACTCAAGGATTTTGGATTTCCATAAGGATAATATCAAAACAAATATTTTTTATTTCCTAGAGGAATATCTCAAATCAATTATTTTTAGAACCAAGTGGATAATATTGAATTAAAGTGTTTGTAATTCTATGATGAATAATCAACTTAATGATTTTGATATATCCAAGAGGAATACTCAATTTGATTCTTTGATATAGCCAATATGTATACTTAAGTTGAGGTATCTGATTTTACCCATTGGAATAATCTATTGGTAGAATTTGATTTTATAATAGGAATAATCAATTCATGGATTTTGGTTTTCCAAGAATAGTGTCTCAACTAAATGCATTTGGTTCTCCAAGAGGAATACTTAGCTTAAGGAATTAGATTTTTCCAAGAGGAATAATCAACTTGAGACATTTGGTATCCTATAATAGGGTTAATGGGGGGAAAACTCAACATAAATTGGTGGGACCAAATTATAACTTTGTATGGGGAATATAATAAAAGTGAAAATTATGTATCGGTGTAGGATTAGTAATATATACATTTCTATGTATCCTATGTGAACAAGAATCAACACATACATAGTTATTGACATGTAAATTTTCATTCTAATATAGGATAAAAACTAAAAGATTCTATTTGGATGTACAGAGGATTAAATATATGAGTTTGTTCATATAGAATCCCAATGTATGGCCAATGTAGAAAACCTGATGTGAATTTAGAGACTATACACTAGGAAAGTTTTGATGAAAGTGAAATTTATGTATGTATCCGAGATATATGATACAAATATCACTACATATCCTATGGGAATATGAATAAAGCCACAAATAGTTCTTGGAAGATATTATCTACACATATCTAACTTATACATAGGGGAAAATGAAATAGAATGAACAAATTCCCTAGTGAGAGAGAGAATAGTGAAACCTAATGTGAATTGGTGTATGTATCAACACTGGGGATAGTGTGAAAATGAGTTATTATGACTAGGATCAAGATAAGTTGCTTAAATATCACTATGTATCCTATAAGAGAAAGAATCAATCCACATGACGTTCTTGGAAGTATGTTTTCATTTATACTAGTCTCATGCATATTACATAATAAAATGGTTTTATCCCATTACAAAGTTATTTGAGAAGATCCAATGTGAACTGATAAACCCATACACTAGGAACTGTTATATATATATATATATTTCACTTGCATAAGGAAGTTATGTCATATAAATAGATAAATATATACAGTTTAAAGTCTTATAGTATGAAACATTGTGTCATGCAATTTGGTATCATATAATGAGAACTAGATACCAGATGAAAATTTTTCAAGAGGATAATTTCAACTCAAGGACTTGGGGTTTCAAATAGGAGTATCTTGACTCAAGGAATTTGGGTTGACAAGAGGAGTATCTTGAATCAATTAATTTGGGCTACCAATATGAGAATATAAACTCACAGAATTTTTTTCTTCATATAAAATGAATACACAAATATGAAAGTGTATAGATGTAGAATGAAATAATCTTTATTTGATAATGGGTACAATGCATGAATGTGTAGCATCTAGGGAATTTGTATCCAATTGTACTATTTGGTTATGAAAAGATTAAATCATAACATAATAATGTCTAAGTCTATGGGACATGATGATAAGTGATAATAGGTTTACCACTGATAATGGAAGTACCACCCTTTCACCAATCAGAAGTAGCACATGGGGTTAAAGGGGACATTTTCTCTAGGACCAAAAAATATCCTAGGGATTAATTAGTAACTCACTAGAAATTATGATATTAACCATTAAAAATGGGGTCCATTCCAAAAAAAACATTCATACTATTATAAATTACAACGAGAGGGGGAACCAAGAGGGTATGCTCAAGGTTTTTAGGACGAAAAGAAGAATTTCCAGTCAAGGATGTGGGTTTCCAAGAGTGGAATATCAACTCAAGGTAATTTACTTCATTAATAAGAGAATACCGACTCAAGGTTTTTATTTAGTTTTGATTAAAAAATCAATTTTATAAATATAATTCATATAGAAAAGAATGTTCACGAAGGGATCAAGTACCCAAAATTTATTCCATCATGCATTGAACACATTCTCAAGGTGAAGGGATACAAAATGGAATTTCTTGAGTACACGATCAACTGAAATGGAGGGCCATCACAATATGAAGAATATTCCTTGACATGAATGATTATTTACCCAATAAATAGTGTGATCTCATATTTATGAAGTGATGAGGGTTATCTCTAACTATTTCATTGATCAGTGGGTCAATTGAGCATAACTTGAATTTTTATATGGACATGTGCTGGTCCCTAAAATCTATTTATCCTTTTTTCCTTTTACTCACTAAATTTTCCTCAAGATATAAATGAAAAGTCTTAGTGATGAAAGATCAAATTTTTTATAGGACACCCTCAATGGGGTTTTAATCTGATTTGCCTTCATGCATATTTCATCCATTTATTATGCTCTAGATTTTTCCTAATACTTTATAGGGAATGTCTTAGTGAGAATAGATTCAACTTTTATTATGATTCCCTTTATGGATTTTCAAATTTAAAATCCTTATATCTATTTCATTTTCAGTTTAAGTTTTTGAAATTTATAACAAAATTGGGAGATTTAATTTTAATTTTTATGGTTTGTCACATGACCATATAATGGTAATATTATCATATAAGTTAGAATGGATCACACCATCACATGAGTTCAAAATAATCTTGGGACAAGGTCTAGAGAATCATGTACAGTTTCAGAGTATATTCCATATTCATTAAGAAGACACATGATGTATGTTTCATTGACAAAAATAATTTGAATTAATCATGATATCGAATAAGATCAAAAGATATATCATGGTGAGGTCTCACAGAGCACATGAGTGAAGAGGAGATCATGTGACTATGAGAATGGGTGAAGGTTGATTGTGTAATTTTAAATGGTTAACACATCATAGGTGATAGGGAAATCAAAAGAAGTTTGAACTGGTGAGTTCCTGAAGGTATTCATATTGGAAATTATAGAAGGCTCTAGTATATGGCCAAAATCTCATGACCACATAAGTGAGGAGTATGCGTAAAAAAGCTATATTCGAGGTGGAGAGGCTTGTGACTTTTGGTAAAGATAAAACACATGATCTCAATAAGATCTTGTTATTTAAAGAAGTAAGGGGACTTGTGAAGAGTGTTATAGGGATGGAAATAATACTATGTCAAATGGTGTTACTTGATCATCTCGTAGTATGGTCAGGAGAAGCATAAATATTTTGGAAGTGGTCGCTTTGATAACTAACCTTGTTTCTTGGATCTAAGTCGGTGGGAAATACCCTATAAATACCCAATTTTCAACACTTAAAAACAAAAAAGATGATTATATTAATCATTTAATATTTATTTGGTAGTGTTCTTGTGAATTGGTCTCACAATCGCATAATCAATGAAGAGATATACAATGGGGTATCATTCTTAGGCTCTTGCGACTAGGGTCATATGTGCTGGGGTATTGTTCTTAGGCACTCATGACTAAGGTTATGTACAATAAAGTCTATTGATGGTGTTATGTGCTCCTGGTCATGTACTTTGGATCTCATAACCAGATTTATACACTAAATAATCTTGTGAATGAGTCTTGTGCCTAAGGATACGTGACATGGGTCTTTTGTTCAGGGTTATGAAAATAAGTTATTCACTAATTTTATGAGTTTCAAAATGTTTTATAGTAAAATTTGTTTGAACTTTGAATTAAGTGAATTATGAATATATTTTTAAGAATAAGAATCATATTAAAGAATTATATTCCAACATTAATGATGAGAAACATACAACATAATTTTAATGCGTAGAATATGACCTTCAATTCATTAAATTGAGGAAGACATCATCCAAAGTAGTGTACAAGGATGATTCCAAAAAGGTTATCATAGGGAGGTAGTTTTCTATATACGAATAATTTGAAAAGGTAGTGTTCCTGATGGAGTGACCTTGGAAAAAATATGTAATCCAAAAACTAGTGAAGCATAGTTGATCTTGGCAGATCAACACATCATTTATGTGTGATCCTGGGATGAAACCCTTTGTGGTGAACCAAATAAAATATATTGTATTTTACTTTAACTTTTTTCACTTCTATTTTTTGTGATTATATAATACTATCTAGATATTTTAACAAGTTCCTACCATTATGGAAACACAGTCCTTAAATCAAAATAAAATTTTGACACCTTGATTCACCCCTCCCCACTTAGGCTGTCATGCAGATTAAAAACCTTTATATTGTCGAATTATTTATAAATTAACCTTATAATTTATTAATAAAAAATTTATTTCAATATTAAAAGGTATAAAAAATAATTATTTTAAAAATTTATTTTAAAAATTAACATTTAAGTTTTGGAATATTTTTTTAATAAACATTTTATAAACATTTATATAATTTATTATAACTACTTATAAATAATTTATAAAATTTTTATACAATAAAATATTACCAAAATACTTTTTACTATGATTTATAAAAAAAATTATAAAACATATAAATTTGAAAAATATATCCTTAATATTAACTCTTTAATATTAATGGGATAATTATAAATAAAAGATTACTATAAATATTTTATAGTTAATTAATTTAAAAATTTATTTATAAACTAAATAAATGTTATAAATTTTTTTATTCTATTATTTATAAACAATTTATAAATAATCTAAAACAATGATGTTATTTTTTCCCATAGAAGTTACATAGATTAAGTCAACTACTTAGCGTAAGCCATACCTTCCACTCCTTATTATGTTAATAATTTAACATAATGTCAAGTACTTATACCAACACCATGTTATTATATAACATAATTCCATGAAGTAAAAACTAGTAATGATTTCATAAAACATGTTCTTCATTTAATATTGTAAGAAACAGGTTGATTAAATGAGGAAGATGGTGCTCTAATACCATTGATGTTTTTTAGGGGATAATCATATGATCAATTAGTAGTGGAAGAAAACACATGTAATGATTGTTCTATCCATGATGATATAAATATGTAATATAAATGAAGAACATAAATGTGAATACTTGGACACCAACATGATCCATATTCAATCTTTGATGAAGTGAACCTAATTGGAAAACAACAAGCTCAATTTTCAATCTTTGATGAAGTGCACTTGATGTCAGTCACTGGAGTAGAAGATGAAAGCCTACTACCTCCTAGTGGATTATATAAGACAAAGAATACAAAGATGTATCTTGAAGAAATATAAATGAAAAATGGGTACTCTCACCTTAAAATTGTGATAAAATATGTTTTGGCAGTAATAGAGTATTAGGAGTCTTGAATAAAATCAATTGTACCCAACATGAGGGATCTCATCACTTTATATAACCATCGTCGACACATTTCATTCAATGAAACACATAATCCATTTGCAACATATAAACATACATTTCTTATCATATAAATTATTCATTGGATTCCTTTAATGAATATAATCCATTTAATATATTCATAATGTACTATAATTGATGAAACTGTGTGGGAAAATTCATACACCTAAAGTTATGCATATTTGGAAAATACATGCACTCAGTCTGCATAGTGGATAATACATGCACTTAGTCTTAAATTCATGGTGAAATATATTCTTTAATATGTATCATATACATATGTTTTTAGTGAATTACCAACATGATACTCATGCCACATGTGACTTGGGATAGTTCAATGGAACTTTACAATCATTGACCATATACTTCTATACGTCCTTAAAGATGAATCATTCTAACATTGCCTGACCCAGTAAACGATAGTAAGGGAAATAATTTAGGCAATAATTATACCATTAACCATTTAGATTCTTGATTTATAGAAATTTGGTCAGGTTGTTGTATAAGGTAGATATGAAGTACCCTATAAAGTGATCATTATGGAAGGGATAGTCTTTGTTCCACCTATTTTTAAAGCCATATTTACTTAACCTTAAAAGCTTGTGGGTGAACATAACTGGTTTTTCTTTCTTTGAATTATTTATTTATGATTGTGGTTTTTGATGATCTCTTTCCTTGGTTATTTGAATGAAATCCTCTAGAAATTATTTTATAGTCATGAACTCTTGGAACCCACCAGGGTAGTTTAGGGCGATAAGGATGATTGAAAACATATCCTATAGGCTCTCCACACAGATCTCCAATAACTATTTTAGGGGAACCTATATTTACAAGGAGTATGTTAGATCCTTCTATCTTATAATGAAATATGTAAATCTCTCATTATATCACCACTTTTAATTAGAGAGGTCGAAGATAGTTTTTTTCTCATCATAGAGATAAATAGGTAGAGGAATTACTCAAAAATATATTTTTATCTTATAATAGACCCAACTGAAAGGTTACTGTACTACAAAAATATAGGATCTTCAAATGTTATCAAGAAGAATCTGAGTCAAGATACCTCTTATTGTTCTAGGTTTCCCAAAACTAGGTCAAAATCTAAATAAAAACATGTGAGATGATACTCTGGATATCTCATTCCATAAAATGTTGTGAAGTTAGGATTCCAAAAGTACGGTGGAGGTGGATTCAAATCTACCCAATCAGGATATGACTTCCTCCATGGTTATACTGATGCCTTTCATACATACATAGGCTCATTTTAGTAGTAATATCATCTAATAATTCTTGGGATACTACATATTAGTCTAAAATTTGAGTTTGAATATCTCAATAATCTCAGTATCATAGGATTGTTTTAAATAGTGATTGGCGACATGATAGAGTTAGTCGCTGATGAATTATCTAGATTGGTAGATGATGTTTCCCCAAGAAAAGGTAATTCTGGATAATCAATTGATGCTACAATCAAATAATATATTTGATGTAATCTCAAGTTGTTTGGGTGGATTGATAATGAATTTGTGGATTAATAAATATCCTCCCATTATAGAGGGATAGATGAAGGACACATGCTAGCTTAATCATATAGAAACTAATCAGTGGGTATATTTCCCCTAATCAATTTATTACTGATCAACTAAATTTTCTTTATTCTAATCTTTAATTAAGTAATGTATTATTTTTTGAAGAGGATATCATTGAATTTAATCAGTGTGTTATAACAAACCTTATTTTTATTACACATTAATAAATGATTTAATTACATAAAATTAAACTTAATACAACCCATATGACCAATAAGTTTATCATCTTTAGGAATTAGGTATATTTCATTACAACATTAAACATTAATTACAATATATTTATTGAAAACTTCTTTAACATGATTGATCTTAAAACTGAATTGGATAACCTAGGGAAAATACATAAGAAAGGGGTGAGCCATAAATTCCAGTAATAGAATAAAATTGGAATAACATGAAAAAATAATACAAGTTAGACAAGGCATAAAAATGAGGCATAAATGAACATGAATAATAAGGCATGATATAGTAAGAAAATCATAACATGGTAATTGGGGCTACAATTAAAACACTGCATCATAAGTCAAGGATAAACCACCAAGAATTAATGGTTTAAAATACCCATAAAGGAATTATTCACACACCTTTTCCAACATGACCTTTCATTATACTTAACATTACCCAATGCATTAGAACTCTATATAATTATAGGCGCACCTATCACATTCATTTTGTTCTCATGATTAAGCGTGCCACATAGATCATAAAACATGGATTCATTCATTATCATAATTTATTACAAGATCAAGGAGTGTGGAATAAATAAATTTAATTACCCAATAAAAATTTATATGTTCATAAAAGTGAACACCCTGGATTTGAAATAGGTACGAAATTCAATACAAAATTGGTTTGTCATGAAAAATCATGGTGAAAATTCTACAGAAAAACAACGTCACTTAAAAATTCATATAATGGGTTGATAAAAATGGGTATCTAATAATTTGAACATGAAGTAGAAAGTAACAGGAACACATATGGATTTACACGCATTTATAATTAGAAAAATAAGGCATACAATCATAAATAATCTTGAATAAAAAAAGAAAGGAAATGATGTTTAAGTTATTTCATTATGGAAATTGTATACATGGGAGGGATTAATGAGAAAGAAAGGGGTCTCTAATAAATTTTACATAATAAGGTAAGTAAGGGGGATGTGTTAAAATATAACCTATCATTAGGAAATTAAAAATTAAAGGGAATAACATAGAAGTGATTCTTGAATAAAAGTGACATAGAGAGGACCCCTTACCTTAAGAGTATGATACTAAAAGATTGAAAGGGGATTCTTGAGATATTTGGGGAACCATGAGAGTATTATAGAGATATTAGGTAAGAATAAGTTCATGCTTCAATGATTTTTAGTAAAGATAAGTTGTAGATTTGATGGGTTTATATAGAAAAAGATAGGGATTTCTTTAATATTTAGGTTTTGGACTCTACACAATAAAATATTTTAAACCAAAAACATTCACAAGGTTTTTGACCTTGTTTTTTTTTTCAAATTTTATAGTTTTTAATTTTTTTATTATTCAAAGGGAAGAAAATATTAAAATATTTCCATTTCTTATATAGAGATGAGTCGCATTTAAAAAAAATCAATTTAAAATCACAAATAAATTATATTTTTTGGGGGATTTATAAAGGATTAATAAAATTAATAAAATAAACTCAAAATAAATTTACTTTAAGTTGAAAATATATATTTGGTCTAATTTTACCATTATAGTATTTATTACATCATTTTTAGATCATTATGATGTCATAAAACACACAGTATATTTCTACGGTATTTAATTTTTACCAGAAAATTCGATTATCTCAGAAAATTATGAAAAATTATCCATTGGATAATTTGGACATTCTGATTCCAAAAAATATATTCATTTTATCTAAATATTTTTTTAAATGTATTCATTTTCAGTTTTAAAATAAGTTTTGACACTTATTAAAAAATGCTTGGTTTTTGACAATAATAGTTTTTGAATCCTTATAAAAAGTACATTTCACTTAATAAAAATTATATAAACATTTATAATTAATAAACTTTATTTAATAATAATATTTTATTAAAATTATATATTTTTCAAAAATCCATTAATTGATCGAAATAAATCCCTTAATTGAATTTGAATATGACCCGAAAATACTATTTTTGTTTAATTGAATAAAAATCAAAATCATTTATAAAGTAACAATAAAAATGAAAAAAATAATTATTATATAAAATATACATGTTAATATTATTAATGTCATCATACATTTCCCTTTATTACACTAGCATACACCTTAAGAGTAAGGTGCGTGATAGTGAGACTTTCATGGCGGCATTCGACAAATATAGTTTGGGATATGATCTCGATGGGATTAAACTTCTACCATAAATGGTTTTTATCATGCTTAAGTTATTTGATATCATCTTGGTATTGGTCAATGGAAAATCCTAGTGATGTTATCTCCCTCAGAAGCTCAGATAAATGGGCTTCATAGGATAAAATCTTACTAAAAGAGACCATCACTTCCTTTTTCTATGTTAATTGGATTTGTTAAAGCCCTATATTTATATTAATCATTTAATCACTGTTTAATGTCTATATTAAAAATGGTATTATTATTAACAATATCTGAGATCCGAAGATATAACTATGTAAGTGCATGTGTTTTCTATAACCATATTACATAATAATATATTTAATTAAATCACAAAGGGAAACTTCATTTATAATTGCTTAGGTCATTACAATCTTCCCCCTTGAGAAATTTCACCCTCAAAATTTTCATTTCATCCACCCTTAAAATATATGAGGTTAATTATATCTCATCACTTCCCCCTGTTCCCACATTACTTCTTCAATCTTATGATTTCTCCACAACACTTTGACAAGGTACATTGTATTATTTCCTAGAACTTTGTCTCTACAATCTATGATCTTCACCAGTTGTTCCTCATAGGAAATATTATTCTCTAGTTGTAAGACATATGAATTGAGTACATGTGAGGGGTGATGTATTTTCTTCCTTAAGAGTGATACATGGAATACATTATGAACTCGATATAGGTTAGGTGGGAGTGCAAGTTAATATTCCACCACTCTGATGAAATCAAGGATCTCAAAGGGGCCGATGTATATTTGACTAAGAATTACCTTATTACAAAATATCATCACTTTTTTCCATGGAGATATGTTGTGGGATACCATGGCTCCAACATCAAACTCTAGGTCTCTTCGAAAATTGTCATCATATCACTTTATCTGACTCTGAGCATCCTTGATGTGATATTGAATGGTCTTAACCTTTATCACTATTTCCTCAACCATTTCAGGACCAAGAAGTTTTCATTCCCCAACATAATCCCAACATGTAGGTTTCCTTCACCTCTTCCCATAAAGGGCTTCATATAGATCCATTTAGATGCTTTATTGGAAGCTGTTGTTGTAATAGAACTTGACTAGATGAAAATTTTGATCACATCCTCCTTTGAAGTCCATTGAGCATGATCTTAACATGTTCTCAAGTGTTTGGATAGTCCAATCAGATTGGATATTATTTTGAGGGTGATAGGACGTTTTGATGTTCAACTTAGTATTTAGAGTATGCTGAATACTCTTCTAGAACTTAGTGGTTAATATTGGATCTTGACCAGATACAATTGATAGTGGTACTCCATGTAGCCTGAATACTTCCCTGATGTATAATCATGCAAGTAGATCTAGTGAGAATTCCTATTTTATCTCAATAAAGTGTACAGTCTTTGTAAAACCATCTAACATAACCCATATAGCATTATTCCCTCTTTATGTATTTGTAAGATCAATGATAAATTCCACAGTGATGTTTTCCCATTTCCCTATAGGTATGGGTAATGGTTTCATTATCCCCTTGTATTCGTTTCCTTTATGATTTCACTTGATGACATACAAGACATATTTATTTATATTCTATGATATCCTTCTTCATATTGTCCCACCAATAGTGTTCTTGGAGATCTTGATACATATTTGTGCTTCCTGGGTGTATGGAGAAGGTTGAGCTATGTGAGTCATCCAACAACTCCTTCTTTAACTCAGTATTTAATGGTACACATAGTCTTGAACCAAATCTCACAACACCTTCATCATTAACATTGAACTCTGAGGATTTCCCTTTCCTTATAGCTTCTAATTTCTTCTTAATTCCCACATAAACTCTTTGAGCATCCTTTAAAATCTCCAGAAGAGATATTTGAGCAATAATTTTTGAAAGGATTGATGATGTTCCTTATTTTATGATTCCCATGTCCATACTTTCCAACTCTAATAAGATCGGATCCCTCTCAATTTTTATAAATGATAGAATTACTAGATCCTTTATTCTTAGAGAATCTACCACTTTATTATCTTTATTATGATGATAGTGAATTGAATATTCATAGTCTTTGATCATATCTAACCATCTTCATTGGTGAATATTCATCTCTTTTTGCGTGAATATATAATTGAGGATTTTTTGATCCATATATATTTCACGCTTATCCCCAACGAGATAATGCTGCCCAAATTTTCAAGACAGAATCACCACAACCAATTCCAGATCAAGTGTTGGGTAGTTCTATTCATAAAAATTCATCTGCCTTGAAGCATAGGAAATGAATTAGTCATTTTTCATCAACACACAACCCATGTCCTTCTTCAAAGCATCCCTGAATACCAAAAAAATATCTCATCTTGTTGGTAGTGTGAGCACAAGCACATCGATAAGTCTCCTTTTCAACTCCTTGAATCTTTCTTCACATTCATCATTCCATGAAAACTTTACTCCCTTATAGGTTATCTTGGTAATAGGATTTCATAATCATGATATATTTCTCACAAATTAGCAATAATGCCCAGATAAACCAAGAAAACTATAGATATCTGTCATAGATGTTGGTCTTGGCCATTCTTTAATTGCTTCTATCATTGAATGTTCTACATATATCCTATTTATTATGATGAAATTCCCAAGAAAGAGACTTCCTTCAACTAGAACTCACATTTTTTGCACTGGGCATATTGATTTTGCTTTCACAAGGTATTTATAATAGTATTCAAATTCTCCTCATGATCCTCTTTAAATTTGGATTATATTAGAATATCATATATAAATACTACCAAAAATACATTGAGGTAATCTATAAAGACTCTATTCATCAAGTCCATGAATATTTCTAGGGAATTAGTGAGTCTAAAATGCATTACTGTGAATTCATAGTGCCCATACCTTGTACAAAATGCAGTCTTGGGGATATCCTCATTTTTCACCCTAACTTAGTAATATAACGACAAGAAATCCACCTTAGAAAATTATTGTGATCCACATAGTTGATCGAAAAAGACATCAATACAATGAATATGATACTTGTTCTTTATCATGATCTTTTTGATCTCATGATAATCGACGAAAAGGCGCATTGACGCATCCTTCTTCTTGATGAAGAGGATCGGTGCACCCCATGGAGAAGCACTTATATGTATGAAACCTTTATCCAGATTCTTCTATAGTTGCTTCTTTATCTCCCCGAGTTCCACAATAGCCATTCTATATAGATTATTGGATAATGGTAATTACCCGTGTATAATATTGATAAAAAAATCAACATCTAGGCTAGGAGGAAGACTAGAAAATTCCTCAGGAAATACATCAGTGTATTCCCTCACAATAGCTATGTATTAAAGGGTGATTCTTTCCTTAGACTCAATCATTTGAACTAGATACACTTGATTATAGGTAAATATTGTCCATTCTTGAGATGACAGTGCTAAAGAAGATTCATCATTCTTCTTTCATTTATACAGAATATGAGGATGATTCTCAATATGAAGAGTGATTTTATTTTCATGGAAATTTATGTTGGATCTATATAAGGAAAGTAAATACATTCCTAGAATTGAATAAAATTACACCAAAGGTAGTATAACAAGGTTTTCTAGGAAATTCATCCCACAAACATTGATAAGGGAGGAGTTATATACTTGGGATGAAATAATTTTCCAATTTCCATTTTCACTGACATCTCTACTCCCAATATTTTTAGTGGTGTTTGAATAGTTTAACTATAATTTCATGATATGAAGGAATGTGTATAAATGGAATCAAATAGTACATTCACTATTCTTTAATGAATAACTAGTGTACCTGTTACCACTTTGTTGTCGAGATTTACTTTGGTAGTAATGATGGAAAAAGATTATCCTATCCACCTTGGAGGTTGTTGGTTGTCTCCAAAAACACTTGGTCTAGTGAATTGGTTTTCTAAATGTCCTTGTTATTTGTAGTTGTAGCAATGAACAATATGCTTAGTGTTGACAAGATAATTATTTTCCACCATCATAGTAGTAGGTTTCTCAGGTTGGAAATCAATGTATATGTGACCTTCCTCCCCGCACAAAAATAATTTCCAAATCCCATTCTGTAAATTTATGGGGTGATTCTTTTTGTACCTTTGGAAGGTGGGAAGTTTAAATTTATTGTCACCAATAGATATCTCTATTAGACCACCAGAATTGATCTCCACTTTCTACTTATTATCCTCATGATACCCCTAAGATTTATCAATATCCATTTCAACTTTGATGGAACATCAGAAAATTTCTTCATAGCTATCAAAGTCATGGATCACCAAGGATTTCCATAGGCTAGGTTTTATCCCACCAAAGAATAGGTAAACCATGCATTCAAGTGTAATGACAAAGCCAAAGCTGTAACATGAAATCCTTGTGAAGTTTTATTCATATGCCCAGATTAATTCGTCATCTTTCTGCTTGATGATAAGGAAATCCCTTTCAATTTTAATTCAGAGGGTGCAGGGAAAATATTTATCAAAAAATATTTTCTAGAAATTAATCCACACCATAACTCTGATCTATTCCCCAAGATTCATATTTTTGATCTCTGTCCACCATTGATCAGATTCACCCTCCATACAATGAACTTCCAAAATAACCTTCTCTTGTTTGGAGAATTGAAAGATGAGGAAGATATTTTCAAGGGAGTTGATCCATTGTTCGGTGATTATGTGATAACATGATCCATTGAAAGTTGTAGGCCTTTGTCACATGAAGCTTTTGATTGTGGCTAGTTATATTTTTTTGGGATTTGGATGGTCCTCATGATCTATGTTTCTATTCAAAACATGAGTCAGTGGAGAGAGTATCGTCATGAAGTGTGTGATTCCTACTCCCATCGAGTTGAGAATATCATTTGGGAAATCATTATATTTATCTTCACATTGATTGATTACATGGTTACTCTTATTTCTAGCCATTTTATAGAATAAAAGGAAAATTAAGTATGAGTATATTTAACTTTTAAAAAAAATGTGAATTTAATGACATTAAAGGGATAACTTATAACTTACATGTATTTTCTTAACATATGGATTTCTAGGATTTGGTCCTTTTTATCCATGATATATTTCTTAACATATACTCTTATGTTCATTTTTTTAATCCCTTAGTAATGGTTTGTAATGAGATTATAAATTACCAAAGTATATCCCGTAGGAGTGTCAAACTAGGTGTGTATTAAAGCCTGTTGTCGTGTACCAGGTTACCCCGAGTTAGGCCTAGAACACCTTATTGGAGTTGTTACTCCTAGGTAAATCTGTACTTGAACCACATCCAATTGTAGTATCCAGAAAGAGATGTATTTTCTTGATAAAACACTTAATCTATACTCACCAAAATCATAGGGATGTATTCTTATACTTAGTATTATCTTTAAGGGGGTTTTTAATCCTAATCCCAAACTTTTACTTTGATACCAACTATAACGAACCTTATTTTTATTACACATTAAAATATGAGTTAAATTATATTAAATTAAACCTAATACAACCTGAAATAGAAATAAGTATAGTGTTTTTGGGAGTTATGTACATTTCATTACAACTTTAAACATGAATTACAACATTTTTATTGAATACTTCTTTAATATGATTGAGATTAAAACTACATTGGATAAACTGAGGTAAATACATAAGAAAGGAGTGATCCCTAAAGACTAGTAAAGGAATAAACATGGATAACATGAAGATAATAATACATGTTATACAAGGAATAACAATGATTCATAAATGAACATTAATAATAAGGCATGATATAACATGGTAATCATAACATGGTAAATGTGGCACGAACTTAAAACACTACATCATAGGTCAATGATAAACCACCAATAATTCAAGGTAAATAAATTCCCATAACTGAATCAGGTACACCCCTATCCCAATATGAAGTATCATGATACTAAACATTACCCAATTCAATGGAGAGCTATATAATTTTGGGTGCACCCATCACTTTCATTTGGTTCTCATGCTTAAGTGTGCCACATAGATCATAAAACATGGTTTCATTCATCATCATAATTTATTATACAATCAATAATTGTGGAATCAATAAATATAAGTCCCTAATAAATAGGTATATTTTCATAAAATTTAACACCCTTGATAGTAAATGGGTACGACATTCACTACACAATTTGTTTTTCATAGAAAATCATGATGACAATTCAACAACATAACAACATCACTTAAAAATTCTTAAAATGGGTTGATGAGAGAGAAATGGGACTATAATCATTTTGAAATGAATTTTATATTAATATAGACAAGAAATGACTTCCACAAAATTATTATTAGAAAAATAAGGCATACAATAAGAAATAATCTTGAATAAAAAGAGAACAGAAATAATGTTTATGGAATTTCAGAAGTGTAACAGTGTAAATGGGAGAGATTAATGAGAGAGAAAGAGGTATCTAATAATTTTTACATAATAAGGGATGTATGTGGGAGGTGAAAAAAGATACCCCATCATTAGGAAATTAAAAATAATAGGGCATAACATAGAAGATATTCTTGAATAAAAGTGAGAAATAGAGGATCCCTTACCTTAAGAGTATGACACCAAAAGCATGAAAGGGGATTATAGAGAGATTGTGGGAACCTTGGGAGGATTATAGGGAGAGGATTTCAGATTAAGTTAATTTTCTGAGGTTTTTTAGTGAATATAAGTGAGATATTTGGTGGATTTTTATAGGAAAAGATCGAGATTTCTTTAATATTTAGGTTTTGGACTCGACAAAATAAAATATTTCAAACCATAGACCTTCATAGAAGTTTTGCCCATGGTTTTCTTCCAAAGTGAATATATTTTCATTATTTTACTATGAAAATGGCAGAAATTATTAAAATATTACCATTAATTATGTGGATATGAGTCACATTTTTAAATAAATGAATTTTAAATAAAAAAATACATTACATGTTTTAGAGGATTCATAAAGGCTTAATAAAATTAATAAAATAAATTTAAAATAACTTTATTTTAAAGGGTAAAATATATTTGGATGAATACACCCATTATATTATTTATTACATCATTTTTTGGTCATTATGATTTCATTAAACATACAGTTATAAGGTATTTAATTTTTACCCAAAAATTTCTCGTCTCATAAAATTATGAAAAATTCACAATTGGATAATTTCGACATTATGATTACTAAAATAATATTAATTTTAACTAAATAATTTTTTAAATATTTAAATTTTTCCTTTTCAAACAATATTTGATATTTATTGAAAAAATGATGGGTTTTTGACAATAATAGTTTTTAAACCCTTATAAAAAGTACATTTCAATTCATAAAGATTATATAACCATTTATAATTAATAAAACTTATTTAATACTAAGATTTTATTAAAATTTTATTTTTTTCCAAAAAAACCATTAATTAATCAAAATAAATTCCTTAATTAAATTTTAATATTAACCAAAAATACAATTTGTGTTTAATTGAATCAAAATAAAAAACATTTATAAAGTAAAAATAAAAATGAAAAAAATAATTATTCTCTAAAATATACATATTCATATTATTATGGTCTTGATATGTATACCTTTATTAAACTAGTATATTACCTAAGAGTAAGGTGTGTGATAGTGATAATTTCATGGGGGTGTTTGGAAAACATGGTTTGGGCCGTGATCTCGATGAGCTTGAACTTCTCCTGTAAACAGTTTTACCCATTCTTAAGTTGTTGGATATTAGCTTGGTCTTGGTCAAGGGAAAATAACAAAGATTTTATCTGCCTCATAAGCTCCTATAAATGGGCTCCATAGGGTATAATACTACTAGATGAGGCCATCACTTCCTTTATCTATGTCAATTGGATCTATTAAAACCCTATATTTTTATTAATCATGTGATCATTTTTTAACAACTGTATTAAAAATGGTAATATTCTTTATGGTATTTTAAATCCAAATATATAACCAAGAATGTGCATGTGTTTTCCATAACCATATTACATAACAAGAAATTTAATTAAATCACAAAGGGAAACTTCATTTATAACAGTTTAGGTCATTACATTGGTGGGTTGTGGAAGTGGCCATCCTTTTCCCATTTCATTGACACTAGAATAATGAGTGGTAGATAGTGTAATATTCAATGTTATCCCATATCATGAGATTTTGTTTGATTCCATGTATATAATTCTTTTTCACATACCTCTATTTGTGTGGAATTGTCTTAAATCTCTCATTCTTTTTCATTTTTATCAATATTATCAAATTCTATAACATCAGTTGGGTTAACTTTGATGATATTTACTAATATGAAACATGTGTTAGGAAAACGATATTTTTTAGAGGAGGTATATCCATAATCTGGGTACATTTCTTCCCAATTTATAATTTTGGGGATGATTATGTGGTAAAAATATACCCTATCTCTACATGTTTTGGTTTCCCCTAAGATATTGCAGCTACAACTACTACATTCCTTACATCCCTGGATGATATTATTTCTGTGTCATATGTGGTGTGATACCCCCAAGAGGACTTTTATGTTAGTTTTTTCTCTCCATATTTGGTTAGGGGTCTATTAAAGTAGTCACCAAGGAAATATTTGAGGAATTTTGAGGCTTTATCTAATGGTTTTAAGGGATTTACCTTAGGCCACTTTCAGTATATGTCGATGATTTTTAAGGATGTTATAAATATCCATGACATATAACTTATCTTGAGTTGTAGCGGTTGTATTCTCCTGATGTGATCTCATTCTGGGTTCCCCAGTTAAGATGATCGAGGATAACATAGCTTCCTTTAGAACATTATATAAAGTTTGAAACATGAAAATATGTTGATGATGTCCTTTATTGGTTCTAGTAATCCTTGGTGGATTTGGGGAAATTGAATAGATATATGAGAATTAATCCTTACTATATTCTAGCTATTTAAAGTAGGCATAATAATTCTTCTGCCAGAAAGTCCCAAAACAGTTTTATATTAATATGGGGGATGCCTTCTTTAGTTTATTTGTCTGCATGTTGTTGGACTTTGTGGATTTATCCTCTCCAAATTAGCAAGGGATATTTCCAAGGTTTTAATTATCCCTTCAAGAAGGTTACCTAGCAACATTTCATTCACTATTTATTTCTATAAACATTGGTTGGGGTATAATGTAAGTCGGTTCCTCAGTGTTGAGGTATTTGTATTGATAAAAGTTGTACAAGATCAAGGTTACATTGGATAATGGTTCACAGAAACCCCCATTTAAGTGATATTTCACCCATGCTATTTGGGGAGCCTAGTAACTCAAAATATATTCATCGTGAATTATATTTTTTTTGAACGAGAAACACGAAACCAAATAGTGTAGTATAAAAAATTATAATTCATGGTCAAAAAAATTATTTCCTATGTAAATGATTTCACATTATATTCATTATTTTGTTTATAATGGATTCATTTTTCATGGGACCATTTTGGTTGTTTCAAGTCTCACATGAGTCTCCTAATTTCTAATGTTAAGGAATATCTCGATCACCTAGTGTGTTAATAATGGAACATTTTATTATATGAGAGGATGTGAGGTTAGATCTTCCCAAAATGGGCCTTATTTCCTAGTTTGGGACTCTCTTATAGATGCACCTGAGCCTTAGACCGATTGGTAAGGACTCCGTAAGTGAATCCAAGAGACTAGGGATCAAATCCAGGTCGAGGAAGAATTTATGGGTACTGTAGCAGGAGTTGGGCATTACTGTAGCAGTATTGTAGCGGGAACAATAGCAGGCACTGTTTGGCACTATAACATCTAGGAATATGCCCCTGTTTGGGCCTTCAGGCCATCGATATGGTCCCTGAGTCCTTTAAGGCCTTTGGGCCACCCAGGCCTTCAAGCCAGTAAGGCCTTAGGGCCACCTCTAGGCCTTAGATCCACCTTAAGTGCAGATGTAAACCACACAACCTACAAGGAACAAGCTCTACCAGGAGGATGAGCAATGAGCTTTCACCACAGAAGAAGCTAAACGGATTGCAAGAATGAGAGGGTATGACACCTGCCATCGGGGGAAGACTGTGCATGCATAAGAATGCCTAGCCGAATAACTATGTGAAGGTTGAGAGCTGATTTCACGATGAAGACGCTGGGGAGGAGCAGTTCCAAGTAGTTAGTCTGGGTTGTATGTAATGTTTGAAGCCTACGAGAAATGAATTCTTCTAAGGCCTATGGGCCATGTAATACTTACGCCTACGGGCCTTGTAAGTGTTCCACCTCACCCCTTTAAAGGTGGATTATCAAAATAAATAAAAAATGAAGGCCTTCGGGTCATTTGATAACTATCTTATAGATTTAATAAATTTTATAAAATCCTTACTAGTTAGAATACCTATTACCCTTGGGTTAAATTGATTGACTGAATACATGAATTTTAGAAGACATTACACATGGGAACAATACAATATCTCATTTGATCCATGAATTTAGTCACTGTATTGTTTAAATCCATATATTAAGTTACTTAGAAATTTATATCCATTTAGAGAGGAACTGGAATCCTATAATATGAGGTGTGATTTGTTTTGGAGTAAGGATCAAGTATAATAAATTTTCATCCTATTCATCCCTATAAAGTTAATAAATTATTTTGCAGTTCAATTCCATTTAACAAGACATGTTGAAACTTTTAAGGTCATGTGATGAAGAACATAGCCATTCCTTTTTAGTTTATGAATCCCTAAAAACTTATAATTAGTTTAAAGTAAAGTAGAGTGAACTACTAGAATAATGATACATAACAATGGTTTGGTATGGGGCTTATGCATGGAGCTTCTCTTTTCAGTTTAGTCTACTAGATTAGTAAGGGGAATGAATTCTAAGGAAACAAAAAGAGAATATTGACTCAGGGTATTTGGGGAAACCAAGAGCAGAATCCCAACTCAATTAATTTGAATAAACCAATAGGAGGATCTTGACTCAAGTATTATGAGAAAATTAAGAGAAGTATCTCAAATAAAGGTATTTATAAGAACTAATAAGAGAATATCAACTTAATTAATTTGAGGAAACCAATAAGAGGATATCAACTCATGGAATTTTAGGAAACCAAGAGGAGTATCTTGACTAAATATTATTTTAGGATTTAGGTGGGGTTATTTTTATCATATCCTAGATCTTCTTAGACCTAGACATGAACGTTCACAGTGTGACTCTTGATTTTAAATAAGGGATAATGACATAAGTGTAGGGATCAGACTAAAGGATCGAGACTACATCCCACAAATGATCCCAAACAAGGGAGTGGGGGAATATACCCTATGATATGGAAAATGTTTTTTGGGTTGGGTTCCTGGGTAGGTGACCTAGGCGAATGGGCACCGAGGTAGGAGACATGGGCGAATTGGTTCCTAAGAAGGTGACCTAGGTTAATGAATTCGTAGGTAGCACCTAGGTAGGGGACATGGTTATGTGTGTACCTAGTTAGTCCACATAGAAAAAGTGTCACCTTGGTAAATGGTCTAGGTGATTGGGAACCTAGTTAGGTGATCTGAGTGAAGTGGAACCCAGACTGATGACTTGGGTTAGTGGGTGCCCAAATAATCCCTAAGGCCTAGGAGTCACTCCAAGAGATAACATAGAAAAAACTCCATGGGATAACCGAGGTGTGGATCTACTATGGGACGACCTAGGTTCCAAGGTATTTTTCCTAACTTAGGGTCTTAGAGGTATGGGCATGACTCTACCCTAAAGAATCCTGGGTACCATAGTATTTCACTTGTGTATTTTATCTCATTCTATTAGGTCATCATTTGAAATCACTTATGGGAGTCCATGAAAGACTTGAGTTTATTGGATAATGATTCAATCACTCTAGTGGTAAGATCTCTAGCAACCTAAAATTTTATGAAATATATATTTTTCAAATGAATTAAACATCTTTGATAGCTTGTGTTACACGCAACACTGAGTTTTAACGAACCATAATATACTATTAATATTATTATTTATACTTGGCCATTATAACCTAGACATTCAATTTTGGTGGTATGAATAGAAATAACTATATTTTAAATATTAATTATATTTTTTTAAATAAATAAATCATATTAATAAAAGGTACATAATTTTTAGTAAAGTATTTATATGTTTTAAAAATACTATTTTCTCAAAAATATGTTTTTATTACTTTCTGTTAAAAAACAATAAAAGTAATTTTTAACACTTTTAGAATTTTTTTTGAAAAAATAAAATTACTTTTTTAAATCTACATTTGAAAATTATCTTTGAGTGAATTTTTGATAATTTTAAAAAAATATTAATTTTTTGATGAATTGTAAAAAATACTGATTTTTATTACAAACCGCCTTTTTCGTTTAAAGAATTTATGAGCTCAATTTTATACTAATAATATTTTAAAATTAAAATTTGTTCAATTATATATTTATTAATAAAATTTAGGTTCTTTGAATCAATTTTATATTGAATTTTTATTTTAAAACTTTATATACTTATGAAAATTTTCTCTTTATAAAAAAACTTTTTTTATTGCGTATGAGTGCTTAATTTTAAATTAAAAATTTCACTTCTATGAATAGTGTTTAAAAAAATGGATACAATATTTTGAATCATACTAATTAACATTATATAATAACTTAAACTTAATTTTTGGTAAAAATTAATAGAAAAAACAATAAAAATTAATTACCACGATTAAGGTTAAAATGAGTTTACTAGGGTGTTAAACTAAAACGATAAGGGATAAAATTACCTATAAACATGATAAACTAACATTTTATGGCCATATTGCAACCTTATATCATCTAAGGTTCAATAATGATCCATTTCTTATCCTTTTTTCATGTTTAAAATGTGGGTACACTTTTTCATTCTAAAAATTCGAAGTGTGTCCTCTCCCCCACTTATAAAAGTTCTCCCCTATCCTCTCCTATTCACACTTTTAAAACCATTTGGTTCAGATAATAACTAAAAAATCCATTATTTACCTCCCTATACACTACCTAGAGTAATTTTTTTGTTTATAAAAACCTCCTATGGAGGCTTTGGGTATAAACCTAAAGGGGTTCTCCAAAATAGAGGTCTCGCCATTAACCACATGTTTTTATTTTATTCCTTTATCTAAATACTTGAAATATTATTAAACCATGATTGTATAATAACATAATTATATAAAATATAATGATATGTTATTATGTTAATGTTGTGACCTACATCTATGCCCTCTTCTAACTAGTGAGAAATGAAACCATAGATTGTGTGTATTGTGAACTACCACCTCATGAACCGATGTAAATAATTTTCCATCAACACCCCTCACAGCTAGATAAAATAATGGATTTAACATATTTATATGATATTAATGAAATAATTATAATTATTTAATTATAACATCACATATACCGTCTTACTTTCCATACCATGGGAATATGATAATGTTGCTCGTGTGTACGGTGGACTACCGCCTCGTGAAGTGATGTGATTAGTTCTTCACTTACACTTTACATGGAAGGTAATAATGATAGGTATAATTAACATATTTGATATATATGATATAAAAATTTATTTTTAAATGTAATATATTATTTAATTTTTTTCATTTTATTCATTGAGAAAATAGAAGCAACATTCATGCATATATATGACCTACTTTCTCCATGAATGGTGTAATTCATTTTATATATTTAACATTTGTTGGTTACTATAAATAAATATATAATGTATATATATTACATATATATAATTTTTATCTTTATGGAGATTATGGAACCATGATCATAGTAAAAGGACCAGAAAAATAGTAAACCAAAATATACATGAAAAATGAAGCTTTTATTTCCTGAAACATGATTTTAACAAGGAATTGTAAATAAAAAGGTAATAAAAGGTTATAAGTAAGTCATATATGGTATTATAAATATGAGTATGGTTTTTAATATATGTATAATAAACTTATATTTATTATATTGGAGGATAAAATGTGTATGAAAGAAGTTGATACTTAAATTAACGTATCTTCATCTCACTTTATTTTTTTGTGGGACACATGACTTATACACCACTTTTTATTTTATATGGTGTATAACAAAGTGGTAAAGGTTTTATGTTATAATATAATTTTTACCAAGATTTTTTTATCCTTCTAATGAAGAGATCTTATAATCCACCACTCAATAATATCATTAATTTTATTCTACTCTTGTTATGTCATGAAAATATATGTTTTCCTTTAATTTTACTCTCCTTATGTGTTCAAGAGTTAAGAAGAATGATTTTGAGGGAAAACTAAATTTATTCCTCTCTTAAGTCTAAATCCATTTTTATTCCATGTCTTTGTTTTCTGAAAATCTTTTAATGAAATTTTTACAATTATCTCCAATAATTGTTTAAAGACATTTCTAGCCATGTTTTACTTTTTTTTTATTTTTTAAAGGAATCTTATTGTTGTTTTATGAACAAGGTAGTTTTGATTTTTTACCCAAACTATGAAATGAATATTTTTTTAATGTATCAAATAGAAATGAAATTTGAAACCATCATGATCACTTAATTATTTTAAGCATCCTTTAAAATTTTTAGGTTTATTTTCGAAGAAAATTTTTTCATTAATATTTTTAATTTTTTTAAATTTTACAGGAGTGATTTAAAATAGAATGTATATTTTCCTCATGAAAGTTTTAATGATATTTTATGTGACTTATATTCATTAATGGAAATAATCTTGGGTGTTTATTATATTTTATTAAGTATATGATCCAATGGTACAATCCTTATTATTTATTTTGATGGTTTATGTTTATATTTATGATGATAAGATGTTTGTGAAACCCATTCCTTTTCAATGGGTTATGCTATGATGAATTTTAGAGATGATTATAATACCCATTTCCCCTATATGGGTTATTATATGATGAAATTTTAATAAAACCATTTTCTTTTTCATAGAGCATGATATAATGAATGTTTTAAGATACTGTGGAACAAATATTTGTGATTTCCATTATATAATGGGTGAGACCTATATCTCCCTCTAATTAATTGGGTAAAGTTTTATATCTCAGGAGATGATTATGGGAAACAAGCTGATGTGCTTGATCTAATATGGGAAATAGGCTGATGTGAATGATCCACTATAGGAAACATGTGATGATTCCTGATCCATTATGAAATATTAATTATGTGTTGAATCCTAATCTATTATGATTTGATGGTATTAGATGTTAGACTTGACATATGAAATGGTTTCTATACAAATGATGATTCCACACATATATGACATAGAATTGTGGTTTATGATTGGTTTATGATAGTTTCTTACTCTTATAGTTCATGTCTTTTGAAGTGATAATGTTTTATTCGATGGATCATTGTTTACTATCCATGATATATTGGGTATGAACTTTGTAAGTTATATCTATAATCTCATACCCTTATTCTAATCTTAATCTTTTTTATGATCATCGATTGATATCTTCCATGATTACTTCTATAATAATCTAATCTCACCCTTTATTACTTCCCTTTATCCAAGTTATGAAGAATGTTTTAAGTAGGATATGTCTATGAAGAGTAATAAATGAGAAGATATTTATGGTAGATGTTGAAGATATTTCATAAAATAATAAGATTGTGTGCCTAGTCTCCAAAGGCTCTAAACCTTTACAGTCCTTAGGTATATATTTGTGAAATGTATTTAATATTATTTTAAAAAGATGTAATATTTATGTATGAAAATCTAGGTTCATTATTTTTGGTATTATAAAAAAGTTTTCGTTATCCTTTGGAACTAGGATGAGAGAAATTTAGTGATAACCCTATGGATAATTCTATAGATAAGTCTTATTATAGTAAAATATCCTAGAATTTTGGTGAAGGATAGAGTGAGTGGTTCTTGAGAAATTGAATCCCCATATGGATACTACAAGGGGATGTAGATATGAAATAGTTGTACCTAGGGGAAATAAATAGAAAAAGGTTGAATTAAACTAGACTTGATCATCACCTAGTGCACAAAAATGGGCCTTACTATACACCTAGTTTAACATACCCAAGGGATATGTTTTGGGAAATTCCAAAATCTTTACGAAACAAAATGAAGGATTTTAAAAGATAAAAAACATGAATGAAATAGGTGAAACCTAAGGAATCTTATACTAAAAATAAGTTTCCATTATTTTGACATCTTATCAATGATTTTTCATGTTTATGTGGTCTCCCACTATGATTATTGTTTCTTACATTATGATTTTTGGTTTTAGTGAATATATGGAACATGAAGGAACCATGTTAATACTTAATGTAGTAGAAAATAAAATTATGTCACCCCTAGGAAACCAATTTTATGGGATCTAGAATGAAAAATAGCATTTCTATACTCCCAAAACTTTATCAAGCTATAAACCGTGCTGTGATTATAGATGAACAAAGGAGGGAACAATGTTCTGTTGAGTCATTTATGAGGCAATTCCAACATTATTTTAATAGTTCCACTAATCCACAAGTTTCTAAGAAATAGATCAGTACCAATAAAAAGAAAGTTTCTATTCTCTATTGTTTAGTGCATGAAAAATTTATTTTGAATATTTATTATTTGGAAGGTGTAGAAGATCAGTGGAGGACTCTTATCAAGAACATGAGGAAACATTAAGAAATTGACTCTATAGAGTTGGATGATTTTAAGATATTATTTTTTAATATTAAATATCCTAGTATTAATTACACAAATATATAGAGGGAATTCATTGAGCTGAAGTAGAATGATGATGAATCCATTGGTAGTTTTGAGGAAATATTTTCAAGACTTGCAAGGCATTATTTCACTATTATCAACCAAACTAAAAGTAAGGCTGATCAATTCTTTGGTTAAATAAAACCAAGCCTCTGAAATGAATTATTTATAAGTGATTTTAGTAGTTATAAAGAAATATTTTTGATTCACACTCAAGGTAGAAATGAAATCATAGATTCCCACCATTCCTATGCTTTTGATAGGAAAAGGAAGACTAACTATCATGAAAACTTGAATAAATTTCATAGTGAAAAGAAATTATGGCCATATACATGCCATAAATGTTAAAATAAAAATAAAGGGAACTAATTTAAAGGAACCGAGGAAGTGATTTAAATGTGGAAGTGTGGGTCATAAATCTCATGAATGTATAAAGCCAATGAATGGTCTAGTTAACGTAATGAAATAGAAGAAAAGGTACACTAATGCACCATCCACACTATAATTTTTCAAACTCAAGGAGTATGTGATTATTATAACCAATTATAAAATCTAAAGGTTAATGAAGATGATAAACAGAATCAAAATATTATGTTTATGGAAAAATTTAAATCTCATGTGATCACTATTTTTGAGGATGGGTATGATAATGACGTGGTGGAAGGTGCATTTACCATCCACTCAAGGGCGGATAATGTATTTTTTGAAACGGATCTACCCACTCATTTATATCTAAATAATATTTAAGGGTATCATAGTACCAACAAAATTAATATATTTTGAATTAGTATTGATAACCCATAATGGTACAATGAACATATCTCAATCCTACGATTCTTCTCCTATTGATGTTTGTTGGAATGTGTTTCCTACAAATTTTGTTATTATTCCTACAGTAGAATTTTATGTTATCTTTGGAATATATCATATTTCTATATATAAGTCCCACATCAATTTATAAGGAATAAAAGTCACGTTTTATATTAAAAACCAATCCATGATCATCTATAAGTGTGATGATAAATATGAACTTATAATAGAGATAACATCCATTGTATGGGTCTTCATTCCCAGTCAAAAAGGGGTGTTTATCTCTGATGGTTGGGGATGAAATAAAAATTCCTGATATTTATATTATTCATGTGTTTGTTGATGTATTAAAAAAATAATTCCTAGTCTTATACTAAAATGTGATGTTGAGTTCTCAAGAAAACTCATACCAAGTAACAGAATCCATATAGAATGTCCCTGATTGTGTTTTAAGAATTGAAGGAGAAACTCTAGGAGAACCATGAAAATGGATTTATTTGTACAACTGTGTCACCTAGTGGTAAACATGGTATTTTTTTATTATATATGAATCAATGTAAATATACATTGATTATTAGGATCTGGACAACATCATTACGAAGAAGAAGTATCCTCTACCCTGTATTGGTGACATACTAGATTAGTTGCATAGAGAAAAATACTTTTCCAAGATTAGCTTTAATTTTTTATAATCAATTAAGGGTAAATAAGGAACATATAACCAAGAAAAAATTACTTAAAATGTATTAACACTATTAGTATATAGTGGTGCCATTCGATCTTACCAATTCCCCCACTATCTTGATGGATTGAATGAATAGAGTATTTAGAGATTACCTTGATCAGTTTTTAGTATAATATTTTAGATAATATTATTATCTATTAAAAGATCAAGGAATATTATGAATATCACTTTATAATTATGCTAAAGACCATAATTAATGATAAATAAAATGAAAAATTTACAAAGTGTTAATTTTGGCTATAAAAGGTTTCATTTTTGGGTCATATAATCTCAACTATGGGTATATTGGAGGATCTATCTAAGATGGAGGCTATTGAAAATTGGACTAGACAAAGAAAAGTGGATGAGATACAAAGTTTTCTTGGTTTATCTGGATATTACCAATAATTTATGGAAAATTTCTCATGACTATATAATTGACTCACCCAGTTAACTCAAAAGGGAGCCAAGTTCATCTGAAAAAATAAATGTGAGGGAAATGTTAAGAAACCAAATATAATATTATTTAGAACACATTTTCGTACATTACCTTGTAATTGAGAAGGGTTTTTAATATATATTTATGCTTCCAAGAATGTATTTGGATGAATTATCATGAAAAAGGACATAGTTATAGCTTATACAACACAAAATTTGAATGTTCTCAAGAAAAATTACCCAACTCTTTATTTGGAGTTGGATATGATAATTTTTTCATTAAATATTTCGAGGAATTATTTTAATGGAGGAAATTGTGATATATATACCAATTAAAAAAGTTTAAAGTATATATTTACACAAAAGGAGTTGAATATGTTATAGAGAAGATCGATATAAGTGATTAGAGATTATTAATACTCAATAAATTACTACTTTAGAAAAAATAACAAAGTGGATTATTAATTTAGTTGAAAGGATCATTCTAGATTATCTATAATGAGGATAAAAAATATCCCATATTTATGGATTTACAAAGTATGGATCTTGAAATCTTTAATAATGGGTACAAATTTTATATTTCTCAAATAAGTGTTCAACCATCTATCCATGTGTGGATTAAATAGGTACATAAGTATGATACGTAGATGAAAAAAAGGTGATAAATATTCTTGAGTTCAGAATTTATTGTGATAGAGTTATATGGTTCATGAACCCTGTATACATTCCATCCAAACCATATTTGAAGAAGATTCTATTAGAAGAGGCTCATAGCTCTTCATTCTCTTTTTATCATGGAAGTACCATGTTTTATAGACCTTTTAAAGAGTATTTCTGGTGGGATGGAATAAATAATGAAATAATATAGTTTATATTTTGGTGATTGGTATGTCATTAATTTAAGGTTAGGAGATAAAATTCTAAGGGGTTGTTACAACAATTACCCACACCAGAATAGAAATAGGAAAACATCACCATGGATTTTATCATCAGACTCCTCAAAACATCCAAAGGGACCAATTATATATGGGTTATTGTCGATATCCTTACAAATTCATCACAAATAAACACGATTAGAGAAGAATTATCTCTTAATTAGCTTTATAGAATATATATTAAGGAAGTGGTAATGTTTCATGGAGTACCACATTCTATAGTATTTTATCATGATATGAGGTTTACCTCGAAGTTCTAGTGAAGGCTTTAGTATGCTCTAGATATAGAGTTAAGTTTAAATATTGTGTATCACCCTAAAAAAGATGGTTAGTTTTAGAGAACAATTCATACCCTAGAGGATATTTCCGAGATATTGTTATATGGATTTCAAAGTTGGTTGGTATCAATAACTTCCTCAGGTAAAGTTTTATACAATAATATATTTCACTCGAGCGTTCAGATGGATCTTTATAATCCCTCTTTTTAAATAAGTGTAAAAATCCAACATACTGAGATAAATTTGGAGAAATAAATTTATTGGTACCTGAGCTAGATGAAAACATGGAAGATAAGGTTAAAGAAATTCATCAACACATAAGGAAATCCACAAGTTGGGAAAAAAGTTATGCTTAAAATCACTGTTGTGATTTAGAATTTGCAGTTATTGAGAAGATGTTTCTAAGAATATCTCTATGGAAGAGCATAATGATATTTGGAAATAATGGAAAACTAAACCCTAGTTATATCTGTCCCTTTAAAATTTCTGATCGTATTGGGATGGTATCTTATCAATTATTAGTTCCAATGAACCTATATCAAGTCCACAATGTGTTCTATGAATTTCTCCTAGGGAAGTACATACTTAATCCTTAAAATGTACTAAACTCAGAGGGAGTAACAATATAGAATGACCATTCTTATGAAGAAAAACTGGTGGAGATTCTTGATCATACAAATAAATCACTAGAAAATAAGAAATATCACCTAGTCAATGTTTTATGGTGAAACCACCAGCTTGAGGAAGTTACGAGAGAACCTAAGGATATAATGAGGAAAAAGTATCCTCAATTGTTTGTATCGAAGTTATGGAATTTAAAGGGATAAATTCATTTTAATGGGGTATAATGTAACACCCTGAGATTTTATGAAATATATTTTTTTTCAACGAAATTTAATTCCTTTGATATATTGTGTCACAAACAACACCAAGTTCGAACAAACCACAATATTCAATAAATATTATTGTTTAAAATTGACTATAATAACCTAGAAATTAAATTTGGAGGTATGAATAGTAATAACCAAAGTTTAAATACTCATTATAATTTTTTTATTTAAAGAAAACATATTACTAAAAATAATTATTTCTTAGTAAAGTATTTATATGCTTCAAAAAAATGAATTTCTCAAAATATATATTTATTACTTTTTGTGAACCAATAAAAAAATTAATTTTTTCACTTTTAGAAAATTTATTTGAAAAAATACACTTAATTTTGTAAATCTATAGTCAAAATTATATTTTATTAAATTTTTTAGAATTTTCGGAAAATATTAATTTTTCAACGAATAGTAAAAAATAATAATTTTTATAGAAACCCGCCTTTTTGTTTAATGAATTTACAAGATCCATTGTATTTTAATATGATTTTAAAAATTAAATTAGTTCAATTAAATATTTATTAGTAAAATTTATTTCATTGTAATCAATTTCATGTTGAATTTTTATATTAAAACTCTCTATACTTATGAAATGTCTCTCTTTGGAAAACTGTTTTTTCTATTTTGTATTCACGTTTAATATTCAATTAAATTTTGTGTCTTATATGATTTTAATTTAGGAAAATGGATTAAATATTTATAATCATCATAATTAATATTATATAATATGTTTAACTTATTTTTGGTCAAAATTAATAGTAAAAAAAATAAAAAAATAATTACCACAGTTATGGTTAAAACAGGTTTATCAGGGGTTAAACTAAATATATAAGTGAAAAAATAGATTATAAACTTTTAAAAATACCATTGTATATACATTTTTAAGTCTTATATAATCTAAGGTTTGGTAATTAGTCATTTTTGTTCCTTTAGGCATGTTTAAAATTTGGGTACAAATTTTTCATTTAAAAAATTTCATGTTATTCCTCCTCCCACTTATAAGAGGTCACCCCCTATCATCTCTTATTCACACTTTAAAAACCATTTGATTTATAAAATACCTACCCAAATACATTAATTACCACCCATTAATCTTCCATGAGGCATTAGTTTTATTAATAAAACCTCCTATGAAGGATTTGGATATAAACCTAAAGGGGTTCTCCTCAAAAGAGGTATAATCCTTAACCATGCATTTTCATTATATTTATTCCTCTAAATCCTTAAAATATTATTCAATAATAAATATATAAAAAAATAATTATATCAAATATACTGATATTTTACTATGTTAATGGAATGACCTATATCTATCTCCTCTTCCATCATATGGGAAACAAAACCATTGATCGTGTGTACAGTGAACTACCACCTTATGAAGCGATGCAATTATTTTTCCATAACCACATATAAAGGATGGATATAATGATGAATTTAACATATTTATATGATATATATGATATAATTATGATTCTAGAATTATAATATCACATATTCCTTCTTACTCTCTATTCTGTGGGAATATGATAATGTCACTCGTGTGAATGGTGAACTACTGCCACTTGAAATGATGTTATTCATTATTCACTTACAATTTACATGGGAGGTAATAAATATAGTTTTATAAAAATATGTGATATATATGAAATATAAATTATTATATAATGTTAATATATTATTTACCTTTATTTAATTTTATTCTCTTAGAAAATAGAAAAAACATTCATGCATACATACGACTTACCACCTCCTTGAATGGTGTAATTCATTTTATATATTTAAAATTTAAGGATTAATCTAAATAAATATATTATAAATATGTATTAAATTTAATTCATATTTTAAATTCTGATATTATGGAACCATGATCAAAATAAAAGGACAAAAAAAAAACCAAACCAAAACATACCTGAAAAATGAAGTAGTTATAACCCAAAACGTGATTTTAACATGGAATTGTTAATAAATAGGTAATAAAAGGTCATAAGTAAATCATATATTGAATGATAAAGATGTTTAAGGTTATATAATATATTTACAATAAAATTTTATTTGTTATACATGAGGTTCTAATGTGTACTTAAGAAGTTGATACTTAAGTTAATGGATCTTGGTCTCACTTTAATTTCTGTGGGACACATTCCTAATAAACAAATTGTTTCTTTTTTGTGGTTTATAGAATAAAAATGATTTTATTTTATGAAAATTATCATGATAATTATGGGATATAAATATCTATCAACTTTCCATGTTTCCATGGGGCTTATGATTCAAAAGATACCAAAGTGGTAAATGTTTTATGTTAAAATCTCATTATTTATCAGGACTGTTTATTATTATAATTCCAATGATGAGATATTATGATAAACCTCTCAAGAAAATCATTAAGTTTATTATAACATGGTTATGTAATGAAAATAAATGTTTTACTTTCATTTTTATCTCTTTATGCACTCAATATTTCAGAATATTTTTTAAAGGAAAATCTTAATTTATTCCTCTCTTTAGATGGATACTTTTTTTCTTCCATGTCCATGTTTACAAAAAATGTTTTAAATATAGTTTTACTATTATCCATTTATTTTTTAAAGAAATTTATACCCATGTTTTAATTTTTAATTTTATAAAGGAATATTATTATCATTTTTAGAATGAGTGTTTTTATTTTTACTGAAAATGTGAAAGGAAGTTTTGTTTTAATATGTATAACATGAATATAATTTTATGCCATCATGAACACTCAATTATTTGAAGAATAATTTACATGTTTTTTATTTTTTTAAAGAAAATTTTTCTTTAATGTTTGGGAAATTTTTAAATTTTAAAGGAGTGATTTCAAAGGAAAATTACATTTTTCTCATGAAAAGTTTAATGATATTTTTTGAAATTTATATTCATCAATTACAACAACCTTGGGTATTTATTATGATTTATTGGGGAAATAATCCAATGGAACCATCACTATTCTTTATTTGGATGGTTTATGATTATTTTTATGATAAAATTATGTTTTTAAAACTCTTTCCTTTTCCATGGGTTATGCTATGATGAATTGATAAGATGATTATGAAACCCATTTCCTTTCTATGTTTTATCGTATGAGAAACGTTTTATACAACACTTTTCAATTCAAGGTTTATGATATAATAAATGTTTTATGATCCTATGTTACCCATATGTATTACTTTAATTATGTTATTAGTGAGACCTATATCTCCCTCCAATGCATTGGGTGAAGTTTTATATATCATGATATAATGATTGGAAAGAAGATGATATACTTGATCCACTATTGGAAATAGATTAATATTCTTTATCCCCTATAAAAAACATGTGATTGTTTATAATCCATTATAAAATGAGAAATAGGTGTTGATTCTTGACCCGTTATGATTTTATGGTCTTGAATGTTAATATTGACATACTAAATGCATTCTATACTTATTATGGTGCCAAACTTATTTGAAATAAACATATAGTTCATGATTTATTAATGATGACATCTCACTCTTATGGTTTATTTGTTTTAAATTGATATTGTTTTCTTCCATGGATCATGGTTAAAATCTATAATATATTGGGTATTAACCTTTTAATTTATATTTACAATCTCACATCATTATGATTATCTTAGGATTTCATATGACCATCGATTGATATTTTCTATGTTTACCCTTACTGAGCATCTGAAATAACCCTTTATTATTTTTCCTTTTCTGAGGTTATGAAGAAAGGTTTAATTAGGGTCTGTATATGATGAGTAATAAATGAGAAGATAATTAGTTGAGATGATGAACATCTTTCATAAAATAAAAATATTTTGTAACTTGTCTCCATAGATGCTAAACCTTTACAGTCCTTGGGCATGTATTTGTGAAATTTATTGAATATTCATCTAAAAGATAAAATATTTATGTATGAAAATCATGGGTCATTATAGACCTCTTAGGGGATTCATACTTGGTGTAAAAAATGATAGTAAATGGGGTCCTTTTATAGGAAAAGTAAGTATGGGAATATATGTAACTGCTTCAAGTGCCTATGTAGGTGTCTAGAAACCCGTGGCATGGAGTGAGATTGGATGTGTATAGAAAAAAGTGAAGATATAGGTGTGATTTTTGGAACATGCCATCTGGGAATTCATGAAGTTAGGTATAAGTCTAGGTGTATACCATCTAGGAACACATAGATCTAGGCACCTAACTTCACAAGGGACTTGGGTGTGCCTGAATCTAGGCACATGAATGGACTTCAACAAATCTTGATCATCAACTTTATATAGTTATAATTTTTTACCAATATGTTCATTTTGGATTCATGAGATATCAAATTTAAGCCTATTAATTGAGCTACAACACTAGGTATATAGTTTATCCATGCTAGGTATTTTCCAAGAAAAAAGTGGTTTCTAGTTTCTCTAAAAATGGGTCTTAATAATGGAGAATCCTTTTCTCTAATAATGGATGATATCAATGACCTATTCTATAGAGCCCCAATTTTTTCCTAATAAGACTTTGAAAAATTTCTAAATATTATTTGAGAGATAGGAACTGAGACGACGTGTGATTTTGGGGCCCGATTTTCCCTTAATTAATTTTATAAAAATATTAAATATATTTCATATTACGCACATGCAGTTAATTAAAGAAAATGGGATAACTCTTAAATGGTTGATCAGATCATAAATTAAAGACCATGGTTGGGTCCAAAACATGGTGTTTTCCCTAGGCGTGACATAAAATGAGTTGATGTTGGACGTTAATTCCCCTCTCTCATTGGAGGTGCGTTTAAGTGATTAAATAAATTAATTTATTTAATTTACTTAATTAGTTTAACCTAATAAAAGGTTATTAAATCATAGTTTAGAGGTGTTGGCCACATAATCCTTTTTTTACAGTAGTCTATCCTCTCGTCCTTTCATTCCCATTGGCAAACTAATAAGGATGATGAACCTATGATTCTAGATGGATCAAGATGTGGTGAACACAATGGATCCTCCTCCATCATTTCAAAATGTGTTATTCACCAACGATCGAACCAAACAATATACATGACTCATCTTTAGTGATTCAATGCATTTTATTAAATATTTTATCTAATAAATAGTCATTATTTGATCCACACCTTTAATTTCAAACCTTCCTTGTGCCCAAGTACTTGTTTTCATTCGTTATTCGGTTATTTCTAATTCGGATTTCCCAATTAAAATTTCCAAGAGAAGATCACTTGACCAACGATCCAAACCTTGATTTTTGGTGCCTTCATCCAAATTTTCTTCATGTTTATCACCAATGAATTCCATTGAATCTTGGTTTTAAAATTTCTTAGAGACCCAAGCTCAATCATATGCCTGGATTTAGAGCTAAATTTTGGAATGATGACAGAATTGCAAACGAGGAACCGATCTGAAAATGGCATGATGCAAGGATAAAAAATCTGTAGGTTTCATACCCATCCAAAAAAGATCAAAGGCACATCATCATGCAGAAAAAAAACCTCATTCATTCCAATAACTGATTCCTAGAGAACAACAGTCAACGAGCATGATTCGCAGGTATATCCAAATATTTTGGAAGGCAACACAGTGGGATCTGAAACAGTTTGAACAGATTTGGAGCACATATGAAGATTTGGGAGAAACTAGTGTTTCTGAAAACATCGCAACTACACGACATGTTCAGTGAAGAACACATGGAATGTATCCTCCCTTAGAGGCGCCTTTAGGGTTTTGAAAAAGATAAGGATGATGCAACGTGTACTCCCCTTGACACACCATGCACTACCTTTCCATGTTAGGTGATCCATGTGAAGGAATACATGGCTAGGCGCACACCATGTGCTGATCCCATAGACATAGGATGGCCACACAAGTAACATCTTGTGTGGTCCCACACACCTTTTACTAGAGTACACATACATGAACATGGCCTGGTACCCAGATAGGTGGGACACACCTTGTAGCCCACCTACATGGTGTGAAACCCAACATGGATGGGACCTTTGTACCATCCAAAAGACATGGCCAGGTAGTGGAGGAAGACCAAATGCCATGTGGGTCCTTACACACCATGTGGGGCCCTTACATGTCATGTTATTCTTGGGATCTTCTAGGTGATCTTTAAAATACCATATCTCCTTCATTTGGGCTCAGATTGTGGCCAAAGATATTCCTATCCTAAGTGTTTTTCCACGTAGAATGTGATGGTGCCCTTAGAAGTGAATTTCAAGATATGATGTGGATGTTCTGTGTTGGTATGCATAGTGATGATTCCCGATGACAGAAGCGATCAGAAAGGCTTACCATGATGACCTTCCAAGATTACCATCCAATAGGATCTGGAAATTATAGTCCCTGACAACCTTCTATGTTGACCCTCTAGCCAGGATGGGTATTGTAGTCCCTGATGAGAGATACTAGGATGACCCTCCACCTATGCTAGGGAGTGTATTCCTCAAAAAGAGATACCGGGATGACCCTCTAGCTGGGCTAGGTGGTGTAGTCCTAGATAAGAGATACTAGTCTGACTTCTAGCTAGGATGGGTAGTTTAGTCCCTAATGATATTGGGCTAACCCTCTAGCTGGTCAGGGCAGTGTAGTCCCCAAATATTCATAGAAGACCCTTGACTGTATGGAAAAGCGGTGAGGTGCAGTTCAACATACCTAATGACTCATGAGGATGAGGGGAGAAACATGTGGTTATGGGCATTTCATATGGTTTTACCTTGGAAATTTTGGATACTCATCTTCTTGGGCTAAGCTATGAGATGGGGATCCCCTTACACTCTCATTTTGACTTCTCTGACTAAGAATATATATATATATATATATCCCACTACAGTACCTACTCCTTGAGTCTTTGTTACTATCCTTCCCCGAGAGTAAAATATGCATGGGGTATGCCACATGCTTTTTGTGTTTAGCTTCTTATGGTTGGATGTATCTAATCTCTGCCTATAGGTAGGGTAGACTCAATGGGGGGTTCAACTCCTCACTATTTCGAGCTCTTTGTGTTAGGATTAGCCTAAATTCACACACTTGTTGGGTGGATCTACACTCTCTCCATCCTATTTTACTGTAAATTGTTCCATTAACTACTTCTCTTCAGCCGTATCTCTTACTTCTCCCCCTTAAAATTTTTGGGGCGTTCTACTGGGTATGTATATACTCACCCCTACATGGGATTTTCCCAAAACATGTCTTTTCCTTTACAGATGGCAGACATGTTGATCATGACTACAGATAAGCTTAGAGATATGGTAGGTGTGGACCATATATAATGGTCATAGTTAGGATACAAGAGATGGGATCTCTAAGTGGATACTCTTTTCCAGTCTTCTTTATGTTGGTATTGGATTTTAGTTTGGGCATGTGTTTTCCCCCTTTACATTTCATTATTCACTACCATACCCATGTAATATCTAGAGGATCATGCATGTTTTTGTTAATTTACAAAAATTGCATCTTTATCTACTTTTCTATGTAGTTTATAATTCGTTTGGCTGTGTGGGTGTGTTAAGATTCTTAGGAAAATTCCTCCATAAGTTTTTTGTGCCTTCAGTTCTTTTCGCCAACCCATGACCTATAGAGGTAGGTTTGGGGTAGTTGTAGCTTGAGCTCTGGCTTGTGTCGGGTCATGATAGAGTTCTATTAGAGGTGGTTTGTTCCTTAGGATGTTGTTTAGAAATTACCTAAAATGGAATTGGTTAGAATTTAGGGAAACAATGTCAAAGTGTCTTGAGAGTGTCTATTAGACCAGGGAGTCCTGTGATGGTACGAGCAGCAGGTGTATCCATTCACCATGACCCTGATTACCCACTTGTTGACTCGGAACCCTGAGACATTTTTTGTGGGGAACAATGGTACATGAATCATATAGGATTAAGTCTTTGACTGTCCTTCTTGAGTTAGATCCCCATTAATTTGTTTATATATATATATATATATGCTCATACGATAGTGATACTCCTTGAAAATATTCAGGATACCTCTATGATGACAGCCAGCTAGGGAACTAGATCCGGTTTTTGACTATGACCCTATGAGAGACAAGGCCTCAGTTTAGGGTCCATCATGTGATCCCCTTCCTCTAGGTGGAATTATAGAAGCACCTCAACCCATTGAGCATGAAATATTCCTACTAGGGAATGCTGAGGATGTGTGCAGACTGAGCGCACTCTGCTAGTTCCTACATCAACAACCACTAAGGTTCCATAGAAAGACAGAACCTCAGGTAGTAGAGGATTTTCTGGAGTTAGTGGTCCATGTGTTCAAACTAGTTTAGACACAATAGCTCAGATAGTAGAATTAACATCTAGGACTTTCCATGGAGAAATTGGAAGATGGTAGAGTTTAGTTACCTAGATGTGAAATGTGGTGAAACCCTCATGGGATGAATTTCAGTAACTATTTCTCAAGTATTACTACCCATCATTCTTGCGCTTTTTCTAGATTCAGGATATTCTGGAGATTCAGTAGGGAGGGATGATAGTGGTAGAGTACACAATGAGGTTCACTGACATTACGTGCTACTCTCTTAACATGATTAGATATGGTTACTTACAAGCACGAAAGTTAGATCAGTGACTCCATAGAGATATTCAGGACAGTATAGTGCCCATATGCATCCCCACCTACGACAGGGTGTGGGAGTAGGAAATTTTTAAGGAGAGATTCCTAGAAGAGGTGCACCAGATAGCTGGGTCTTGAGGTTGGTGTGACAGATATGAGTCATCTTTAGTAGTAGGTAGGAAACAGATGGACCACCATGGAAGAGGTAATGATATGATCAAGTATCTCCCCAATGGGGATAGGGTGGTCCTTAGGGAGGCGGAGCTGGAAGAGGAGTGGGAGGAGCTACAGGTGGGGGATGGCGGTATGAGTTTCTATCACCACCACCACCACCAGGAAACCCACATCAGGATCAAGGAGCTAGTAGTCAGGGGCGTGAACATATTGAGGCTATGGATGTCTACGACCTGACAACACATGTAATGATTCAAGGTAAAATCTATGTTTATTGTACCATTTCATTACTAATACAATATACAGGGTATATAAAATCTTTGATCTCTCGACTAGTTGTGTGGGAGTTGTAGATCCCAGTGGAGATTCTATCATAAGAACTATGACTTGAGGTTCTTATAGGGAATGCTTCCTCTGTATATTTTATCTTCCGACAGTGTGAGATATCTATTGGAGGAGAGAGGTTCAAGTGGGACCTAATATTCGTCATGATGGAACCCTATGACATCATCCTAGGAATGGATTGGATTTCCATGGTTTGAGCCTAGATTGAATATCACCACAATTTAGTCAGATGCCTACATGCTAATGGGATGAGGTTCTTCTTTCTCATTGAGAGAGACCTCATAATAGGATGAGTGGGTTCTATGAGCAAGATATTACAACCCATTACCCATTATCTAGAAAGTAATACCCTTAGTGAAATGGAATATTTGGGCTACTAGATACCTTCATCTGTGAAGCATTATAATGGAGTATTTCCCAAAGAAGTTCTCAGACTACCTTCAAGACAGGAGTTGTAGTTTTTCATTGACTTGCAGTGAGGGAATAACCCAATATCTTCTTCAGCATATCATATGGAACCCACTAAGCTATATGAGTTGGGGTTGTATTTATTGGACCTTCATGAGAAATGTTTCATCAGTTCCATTGTATCCACTTGGGCGACTCTAGTTTTTTTTGAAAAATGTAGATAGAAGCTTACAACTATACATGTATTATCATCGCCTAAATAATGCCACAATAAAAAACCAGTACCCCTTTCCAAGGATTAAAGGTCTATTTGCCCAGTTTCTAGATGCGAGATGGTTCTCTAAGATCAATCTCAAGTCTGAATACCACCAGCTGTGTGTTCGTGAGGCTGATATTACAAATCTGTCCTTTTGATGTCACTATGAACACTACAAGTTCCTAGAAATTCCCTTTCGTTTGAAAACTTTTCCCTCCATTTTTATGGATTTGATGAACCATATATTCTAGTCATACTTGGATAATTTATTCATTATCTTCATTGAAGACATACTTATCTACTCTACAATAGTGGAGGAGCATGTAGAGCACTTGAGGAGGGTCCTTGATCTACTTCAAGAGCACCAGATTTATGGAAAGCTCTCGAGATTCTAGTTATGCATACAAAAGGTTTAATTTCTAGGGAATGTCATTTCCGAGGAGGGTTTATCCATGGATCCAGTTAAGGTCTAAGTATTTTTTTTGGGATCTACCCAAGAAAGTGTCTAAGGTGATAATACTTCTTGGCTTGGTGGGGTACTACCAGTGATTTGTGGTATACTTCTCTAGAATTGCATCCAATTTGACTACTTTGATGAAGAATGGACAATTGTTTACCTAGTTTGAGAAGTGATAGAAGGACTTTGAGGATTTTAGGTAGAGGCAGATGAGCGCTCCAATTTTGAGACTACTAGAGGAATGATTTTATTTCGTGGTATATTGTGATGCATCAAAAGCTAGGCTGAGCTACATGCTGATGCAACGATAGGCGGTCATCGCATATGGGTCGAGGCATTTGAGACCCCAAGAGAAGAACTATGTGACTCATGATATGGAGTTAACAATGATAGACTTTTCTTTTAGGATGTGGAGGAAATAACCTCTGGTATAGAGATTTGTGGTTTACTTAGACCATCAGAGTCTTAGGTATGTCTTCCCTCAGAGAGACATGAACTTGAGGCATCAACTCTGGTTGGAGTTCCAGTAAGACTAATAATTTGAGATAGTATGTACTCCAGGTAAGGGAAACATTGTAGTATATTCCATTAGTAGGAAGTCCTAGGATCACCAAGTGAGGGATGCTTCAGAGTAGTTAACTTCCTTGAAGCTAATCCTGATGGAGCAGGAGGGTAGAGTTTTCCTACAGTTGATGGTGTTGAATCCTACACTCCTCGGGCGTGTGAAAGAGTCTTATCTGGGAGACATTGACTACGAGGTTAAGTGTAATAAAATATCCATAGTCAAAACACCATATGGATATTTTGAAGGGAGGAATCACAAGATATTGTTCCAGGGGTGAACAGTGGTTCCAATGGTGATGTAGGAGGAAGTGATGGAGAAGTTCCACACTTCTCCCTTATCTATACATCCCAGTGTGGGGAAGATATATAGGGATATTAATTTTTAGTTTTGGTGGCCTTTCAGGAGGCATACTTTAGATGAGTTCATCTTACGATGCCTTACCGGTTAACAAGTGAAGGTTGAGCACTAGGTTCCAGATGGTATATTGAATCCACTTAATATCCCAGAGTAGAAATGGGATGGAATATCCATGGACTTCATCAGAGGACTTATACACACAGTGAAGAGAAATGACACCATCTGGGTGATAGTGGACCAACTCACAAAGTCAGTGCAATTCCTTTCTACCAGGGAGTAGAGTTCAGTAAAGAGTTTGGGGAAGCTGTATGTGGGATAGATCATATGGCTAAATGGGATACCCTGAATATTGTCTTTGATTGTGACACTCAGTTTACATCACGTTTGTGTAGAGGCCTACAAGAGGCATTCAGGACCCAACTAAGAATGAGTACAACCTTTAACCCCCAGACTGATGGGTAACCGAGTGAACTATCCAGGTGCTAGAGGATATGCTGAGAGCTTGCGTCTTGGATTTTGGTCAGATATGGGAGGATCATCTAAATTTAAATATGTTTTTGTACAACAATAGATACCACTCCAACATAGGAATGAAACATTTTGAGGCCCTATACGGGAGACCCTTCAGGTCACCCATGTGTTAGACGAAGATTGTAGAGTCGTCTTTTATGGGCCAGAGTTGGTGTAGGCGACAATAGAGATGGTGCAGGTCATCCGTGAATAGATGAAGACATCCCATAGCAGATAGAAGTCCAATGTAGATTATTTTCATATTACCTTGGAGTTCAATTAGGGATACCACATCTTTTTTAGAGTCTCCCTTGATGTGGATTGTGGAGATTCATCTAGGGAAGTAAGCTATCCTCGAGGTTCATTGGGCTATTCGAGATCATGCATAGGATTGGTGAGGTTGCCTACCGCCTTACCTTGCCCTCAAAACTGAAGTCAGTGCATGAAATTTTCCACTTTTTGCAGCTGAGGAGATATGTTCAGGACCCTACGTATGTTATTGACTAGGGTGAGTTGGACATTAAGGATAGTTCCACCTTTGTGGAGAACTCAGTGGCGATCGAGGAACGACATGAGCATACCCTGAGAGGATGGTCCATCCCTCTTGTATGAGTATTGTGATAGCACACAAATGTGCATGAGTGTTCTTGGGAATGATAGATCCAAATGAGAGTTTAGTATCCTGACTTTTTTGTTTATTTTTTCTTTTTGGGGATGAAAATATTGAAGGATGGAATGATTTAGAGACCTAGGTTGTGCTTAATAAGAGTTTGAAAAATTTCTAAATATTATTCCAAAGTTAGGTGCTGAGATGATGTGAAATTTTGAGTCACAGTGTGCCCGGAATTAATTTTATAAAAATATTAAATATATTTTATATTAATAATGCAAGGTTAATTAATGAAAATGGGATAAATCTTAAAAGGTTGATCGAATCAGAAATTTGAGACCATTGATGGGTCCAGAGCGTGGTGTTTTCCCGAGGCACGATATAAAATGAGTTAGCAAGGGACGTTAAGACCCCTCTCTCATTGGCGGTGTGTTTAAGTGATTAAATAATTTAATTTATTATAAAATAATATTTTAGAGGAGTTGGCCACATAATACTATTTTTTCCAATGGCCTCTTCTCTCCTCATCTTATTCCCATTGGTGTACGAAGAATAATGAAAAACCTCTGATTCTTGACGCATCAAGACATGGAGAAAGCAATGAATCCTCCTATATCATTGGTGTGCACATTATTCACCAAAAATAGAACCAAACAAGAGGTATGAATCATATTTGGTGATTCTACACCTTTGATTAAATATTTGAGTGGATTTATAGTAATTATTCAATCCACACCTTTGATTTCAAACCGTTCATGAGCCCAAGTACCATATTTCATTTTTAAATTGGTTGTTTCTAACTATATTTCCCAATTATGATTGGTTGGACCATAATTCTTGTCCAATTATCCAAAACTTGGTTTCTAGTGCCTTACTAATACTTTTATTTGCATTTATCATTGATGAATTTCATTGAATCCCAATTTGACCATTACTGGGTGACTCGAGCTCGATTGGGCTCCCAGATTCGAAGTGAGATTGTGGAAAGATGATGGAATTGAGAGAGGGGAACACATATGGAAATGACATGATGAAAGGTTAAAAAATACATTGGTTTCAAACCCATCTGATGAAGATCAAAGGCACATTGGAATGTAGAATGAAGAATGAAAACCTCATTAATTCTGGTGATCGATTCTTGGGGAACTATGATAGATGACCATGATTTGTAGCTTGATCTGAATATTTAGGAAGGAAAGATGATGGGATATAAAATAGTTTAACTAGATTTGGGGCGTGGATAGAGATTTAGGAGAAACTATAGTTTTTGGAAAAGTCAGGACTACACGTCGTGTTCAGTGAAGAAAACATGGTGTGTAGCCTCCTTTAGCAGTGGTGCTAGGGTTTGGGAAAGGATAAGGATGAAACAATGTGTACTCCCATTAAAACGTTATTTAATACCTTTCCGTGTGAGGTGATCCATGTGATGGAACACATGGCTTTGCACACCCCACGTGCCGAGGGAATAGACATGGGTTAGCCACATGGGAAACATCCCATGTGGGCCAACATGTCATATACCAAAGTACACAGACACAGGGTCTGAGTACATGGACACGACCAGTGGACACGACCTAGTCCTCATATAGGTGGGACTCACACTATAGGCCACCTACACAATGTGAAAACCTACATGGATGAGACCCATGTACCGGTCAGAATACATGACCATGTAGTGGAGGAGGACCACACTTCATGTTATTCTTGGTCTCTTTTGATCGATATTTAAACCCCCATATCTCCTTCATTTGGACTTGTATTTTGGCATGCGAGATGCCTATACAGAGTGTTTTTCCATGTATAACATTATGGTTTCCTTGGAAGAAGCTTCTGAGATATTATGTGGATGTTTTGATATGAAACATGCTGAGACAACACCCTATGATGACAGAGATCAAACAGGCTTACCGGGAAGACCTTCCGGGATGACCCTCTAGTAGGATCTGGGAAGTGTAGTCCCTTAATACCTTTATGGATGAACCTCCATTATGATCTGGGCAGTGTAGTCCCTAATGACCTTCCATGTAGACCCTCCAACTGGGCTTGGTAGTGTATTCCTCAATGAGAGATACTGAGCTAACCCTCCATCTAGGTTGGGTAGTGTAGTATCCAATGAGAGATACTGGGTTGACCCTCCAGCTAGGCTAGGTAGTGTAGTCCCCGATGAGGGATACTGGGATGACCCTATAGCTGGGATGTGTAGCGTAGTCCTCGATGATACTAGGATGACCCTCCAACCAGGTTGGGCAGTGTATTCCTTAACGATTCAGAGAAGACCATCGATTGTGAAACACAATGGTGAGGTGTGGTTCGACATACATAATGACTCATAAGAAAGAGGGGTGCTTTCCCCACTGAGATGAATCCTTGTGATGAGATATAAAACCATACAGGCGAGTCAGTTTCTCCCAAAGTGTATAATATTGAGGTGTGGTGATTTGATCCCCTTTTACTTATGTCTCCTGGGTAGACACATGAGGTGTTGGGCATTACAGATGGTTATACATTGGAACTGTTGAATACTCATCTTCTTAGGATGAGTTATGAGATGTAGATCCCCATAATATCTCATTTGGGCTTCTTTGATTGATCATATATATATATATATATATATATATATATATATATATATATATATATCTTACTATAGTACTCACTCCTTGGGTCCTGGTTACTCTCCTTCCAAGAGAGGCGATGATGTGTGGGGTTTGCCACATGCTTTCTGTGTCTAGATTCTTGTGGTTGGATGGATCTACTCTCTAACTATAGGTATAGAAGTCTCAATGGGGGCGTTCACCTCCTCACTATTTATAGCTCCTTGTGTTAGGATGAGCCCACTTTCACACTCTTGTTGTGTTGAGATACACTCTTTCTATCCTCTTTTACTGTACCTTGTTCCATTTAATTCTTCTCTTTAGTTTTATCACTTACTTCCCCCTCCACCTTTTTGGGTCATTCTACTGGGTATGTATATACTCACCCCTACATGGGATTTTCCCAACACTTGTCATGTCTTTTGAAGACGGTAGACATTTTGATCATGACTACAAAAGAGCATAGGGATACCAGATATGTGGAATGCATACGGTGTTAATAATTTGGATACATGAGTTGGTATCTCTCAACATATATTCTTTTCTAGCTGTCTTCAGGTTAGGACCAGATTATGGTTTCATTATGTGTTTTTCCCCTTTACATTTCAGTATTCATTACCGTACCCTCTTACTATATAGATGTTCATGCACATTTAGGTTACTTTACAATAGTTTCATATTTTTCTACTTTTCTCTACACTTTTTCGTTGAGTTGGATGCGTGCGTGTGTATAGGTTCTTAGGAAAAGGCCTCTATGAGTTTTTTGTTCCTTCAACACTTATCGCAAACCCCTGGCTTATGGTGGCACGCTTGGGGTAGTTCCAACTTGATCCCCAGCTTGGGTTGGCTCATGATATATTCCTAATGGGTGGTTCTCACCACTACATCATTAGATTTGGATTTTTTAAGGAACTGAATCCCTTGATATGTGAGATATCATGAGGCACATACAGATCCCATTTTTCCCTTCTTTATTGAGTGTGAAACTACTTCATATTTAACTCAAATCTTTTCATCTGAGTAAGGCTCATATTACATTAATCATAGAAATGTGCACGATGCCAAATTTTTGGGATCCAATATTCATTTATGTTTGTAAATTAATTAGGTGATACAACACTAGCATTTAAATATGATAACCCACATCCAAATTAGTAGTTTTAATTAAGAAGAAGTTTTTGTTGAATATAATTCCTTCCATAATGAATTATTATTATGTTGTAATTTCTAGAGAGTTGAGAAGGCTAAAAAAAGGCTATTCTTTATTCCCTAACACTCATTCCTTGATGTGAGGTTGCAATATTGAATTAATTCAATGTATTTTTTAGGTTTAGGTATCATGACACAATGTGACCCCATGATTGTTAAAGGTGTTTTTTTATTAAATAGTTTTGGGGTCATTTTTTGTGACTCATAATCTATTTTATGATTATATATTACAGTATAGAGAATTACCGAATATCACACTATAAAAATACATGTTATACCCTAATGAATTTGATCGGTGAGTTCCTCATATATCAAACAACATGGTTTAAAAAAAAATCAAAAATCAAATGATTTTTAGCTAAATATAATAATTTATAAGAATTATAATAAAAATGGTTGGAATTACTCCATGATTCAATAGATTTCATAAAAAATAACACTCTTTGAGTATTTATCAAATATAAAACGTTTTTCTTGGTTTTTGGGAAGTTTAATTTATCCATGAATTATTTTTTGATATCCAATCAGATTTTGACTTCTGGAATATGAAGGGAGAGATTTTTTGAGGAAGAATTTTATGAGATTAAATAAGGAATATTTTAGAATGTGGAAAAAATTATAACACAACAAAAGAGAGAAGGGATAATTATTGCACATATAGAGATATTAATAGAGTTTTTGTGAAGAACATGAGTATTTTTAATTTTTTTATTTATTCATAGAGTTGAAATAAAAATTAAACACCCTTGATTCCATGGTGTTTTGAATATTATTTTGATATTTATTAAATGGAAATTTTCGATTAAATTTTATTTATGCCTTTATCTTGAAATTTTTAGTGGATATATAGAAATAGGGTGTGTTCCATGGTATTGTCTATGTGTTGAATATTTTTTTGTAATCATGAAAATGTATTAGTGATTTACTTAGTAAAATGGAACATCACTAGTGTATTCTATTTAGATGTATCCCATTCTAGAGAACCACATAAAATCCTCATGTCTATGTGATTTTATTTTCATATATGAATGTTTCATTTTTTTAGTTATAATTAAGATTTTTTTGTGTTATTAGTTACATGTGAACAAGTTTTATTAAATTTGAGAAAATTTAAACCCTAATCTATCCCCATATGAGTGTGTTTTTAGGATTTTTATTTGTAACATGGGTTCTTGATATTGATGTTTATGTGATTTCATCTCAGCCTATGAGATGAGAGTTTGTGAGTGCATGAATCATATTTAGAATATTGGATAGCCTGAAATGTATGCTTGTATGTGATCATGGACTCAAAATGATGAATGAAAATTACTAAAGTTAATTTAAACATAAATAATACATAATATAATGTTTTCCTAAATAAATTATTGGTGGAAATTTAATTTACTTGATTCTGATATGGTTATATAAACTATTTTTAAGTGCATATATTGTTAAAAGGGATTTAGAAATGACATCGAGTCATTATAGTGGAAGGTACAAGGGATGTATTTTCAATGATTGATTGTAATAGGTATGAATATGTATATTATCATGAGAATAAAATTTTATTCGATTTAGTGATATCGAAAGTTCATGTTTGTGTGATTAGCATGGAGACTAGGATATTTATCAGTACTAATATTAAACTGTTGCTTAAAATAATAGATATATGTTACCTTGAAATTTTTCTAAGTAATATCAGAAGAATGTACATAAAAATATACCATTTGAGGTAGCTTGTGAAATTATAGTATATGGTCAACTCACAATGAGTTTCGTTTCAGTGATCTAGTTGACAATGTTGAGGTTCCATAAGGGTAAGGTCATGAATATCGATTTCACCCATGAGTTTAAAATAAAATATCTACCCTTTTACATGGGAAATAATAGACCATAATGAATATATATATGGATGGAAGGTGTCTATATAATATTTTAGTTTATTGAGACTCTTGATTATGTGAAGTTAATATAAACTATGTTCATGTTAGAGGGACCAACTTAGCATAAGTGAGACATCTTGATGTAGACTAATAAGGATAATGTTGTGTTTGGGGATGGATTTTAGGATATTTTCTATAAGAAATTTATCTTGAGATATTGATGATAGATAAAAAAATATAGTTTATAAAACTCTAATAGGGGGTATGATATTGATTGATTACATGGTGAAATTCTTAATACTATTAATGTATTCACTATATATAGGTGGAGATGAGTCGATGAATGATCTTAATATTTTGATTGAATAGAGAAAAATTATTTTTTATTAGGTGAGGTTATCCTACCTTCAAACTTATACTGAGGTTGTAAACAAGGCAATAATGACAGAGAGAGACCTAGGTAGAGGTTAATGGGATATCCTGACATATTTAATAGGGAGATTTAGTCATGAATCAACATAAATATAAATGAGGTGGTTTAAGAGGCATATCATAGTGACAGTTGAGTGGCCATTTAGAGTGGGAGATCATTTCCACCATAGTGTGGGATATATCCATTAGTATGTTTCTAGTATGGTAGATTGGACCATATATTAGATAACTATTAGAATTATTCAATAGAGTGCCATATATTTTATAAGATGAGAAAAATATAATGACTATGTTGAACCTAATCTCATAAGGATAGTGGATATGCATCATGGTAGACCCAGGGTTCATTTGAATGCCTAGGAGGATCACCATGAGGTCATCATTAGGGCTTGACAGTGAGATTTGGGGATGTAGGTAGACAATGTTTTTGGAGTTCATTGCTACCAATGTTATATTCTTATGAAAACAAGGACTTTAGAGTAGGAAAAGGATGGTTTTATGATATTGAGTAGATTCTTACATATACTGATGTAAGGTCATAGAATGTATACTTAAAATCTCAGTGATGTTTAAGTGGATAGTGTATTGTTTGGAATAAGTTTTCTTCACTCATTTAATTTTGGTCACATGATATTTGGTTTGAAATATGTTGTACATTGATTATTAGGAGTGTTATAAATATAAATACCTTTGGGAAAGGGGTTGAGAGAATGAGTAGGTGACTAACATACACTATCATAGTGAGTGACTATAAAAATTAATGAGAATTTTTTATTATAGATATGAGTGGTTTAGATGTTATTCCTAGTATAAATTACTTGAATAATTTTTGGGCACATGTGGATTGATATCAAAGATGTGAGTCATTTGATTCTTCAACAGATAATAACTATATCATTATCGGAGATTAAGATATAGAGAAAGTTTGAATGGGACCTGACCATAAAAAATTAGGATCCATTGCTATACAGGTTGATAGTATTGTATTGGGGTTAGTTGAAAAAATATAACAAAATTTCCTTACTATGGTTGTTGATAAATATATAGATGTTTTTTAGAGGAATATTCTATGTCACCTTTGAATATATAGGTGATATAACTATTGATTTGATATCGAGTGTAGAGTTGATATCGATTCCTCTACATCACATGGATATAGAATATTTTAGAGATTTAAAGTTCCATCTTGAGTAACATGAGGTGAAAATACCTTTCAAATAAAGTATATCCCTATGATGAGTTCTAGATCCATTCTCCAAGAAGGTGGATTCGAGTTTATGATTATGTATATAATACCAAAATCTTAACCATGTTAAAATTAAGAATATGTATTGACCAACCATTATAGATGATATTTTGATCAATTGAGTGCTTTTGAATGATTTTCAAAGATTGATTTGATATCGTGGTATTATAAATTCACAATAAGTGTTGGGTATATGATGAAAATATTATTCAAGAGAAGGTATGAGCTATATAAGTTATTATTTTCTCCCTTTGGGGTTATTCACATTCACAAATTATTTATAAACATGATGAATAATAGATTTAACCCATATTTAGATTCATTTCTGGTAATATTTATTGATTACATGATGTTATCCCCTTAGTCTCAAGAGGATAATGTGAGATACCTATGGATTATTTTAGACATGATATGAAAAAATCATTTTAATGAAATCTATTAAAGTGTAAATTTTGGATTAAGGAAGTAATGTTTTTGGGACATGTGGTATTTGGGATTCGCATCTCAGTGGATTTAGAGAAGGTAAAAATAGTGATATCTTGGGATATTCCAAATAATGTGTTTTATTTCAAGGGTTTCCTTGGTTCTATAGGTTACTATGACACATTTATTAGTGATTTATTTTGGATATCAACATTGATATCCACCTTGAATAGGAAAAATGTCATATTTTAGTGGGATAATTATTGTGATTCAAAATTCCCAAATCTTATTAGATTAATTACAACAACAATGAGATTGATCTTACTTATTTAGGGTTAGTCATATGTGGTATATTGTACTGATTAGGGCCATGATTTTTTTGTGTGTTGATGTGGGGAAATTAGGTAGTATCATATAGGTCTCATTAGTATTGATTTTATGGGAAGAAATACCCAACACATATCTTGAGCTGGTGATGTTTGTACACATGATCAAGTATCAGTGAAACTAACCATTCAATGTGATATATTTCATGCATATAGACCATATGAGTTTTTTTCAAACACCTTTTTTTTATTTTCCAAAAACCACATTTTTAAATATAGTTGAGGGTGAAACCCAACATGATCCATTCTTGTACTTGTGCCCATGACCCACTCATGCCTATACTGAGTCTCGTTCCTTGTGATCCATGACCCACAACTATATAATAGACAAGGGGCTCACCGATTAGACCTAGTTCACCTGAACACTCACTTTTATAGTCCTATGAACACTACCGAGCATCATGGACTCCCAATATATCTCCAGTCATCCCACACTATAGTGACCACATGCACCCCTGATGCTTTTGATAGCTACTCGAGAGATGTGTTACCACATGTCACATCTTAAACACACACCTCTATGTATAATTGGGGTAAATACCAGAACCATTTAAATTCACAAAAATATAAGGGTTCTAGTATTTGAACCCCACTCGACACCTTTCCCAATTAAGGTTTCCTGTGGCCGAGCACCACTATGTCAGGACACTATCTGAAACCATATGAGTTTGAGAGAAATATTTTTATAGAAATATTTGAACCTATGGAAGATAAGATGGTTTGAATATTTATAATCAATTTAATTTGAGATGTTGTATATTCCAAGTAAATTTCATATCATGGATGATGTTTGGAGTAAATGGTTTTAGATATAGGTGGGTTGAGAGGTGAAAGAGGAGTTATAGTTTATATGTATCTTGATTGAGATTCATATAGATATGGTTGAGGATAATGATGAGGTAATTTTATAACCACTGAATATGATTTTTACTATATTATAAAGTATTATGGATTTTTAAAAGGAAGACCAAAAATTCATTCTATTTTGTGGGAGTTTTGATTACAAGGAGTGTTGGCCTAATTAGACCAATGATAATGAGCCATGCCTATATGTGTGTGGAATGTTGGTAAAACTTAAAAACTTGAGAAAGTTGGTGATGTTTGTGTTTTACTCTTATAAATGGTTTTTTCATCCTATCAGGACCAAGATATACCATGATGTTTGATAACATTACAGGTGGTTTGGTATAAAAAGATTCATAGAAATTTTTTTATTATAATTCCTCACTGCCAAAAAATGAAGGCTGGTCATCTGAGGAAAACATGTACATCAAATTCATTTTCTATTACTATATGAATGTGGGATTATTTTAATATATATATTTTTGTCTAGGTTACCGAGTTCCTCAGTGGGTATAGATATTTCATGAGTTATTAATTATATCTTACTTCTTACCATTAATGATATATATTAATTAAACGTGTTAGAAAAAATATACACATGAGAAATGATTAGATTACATGGGGTACTGGGAAGTATTTTATTTGATCTAGATACAATATTCACTTGTCATTTTTATAAAGGACTATAGAAGACCCTCAGTAATTAGGTGAATCTGAGTGTAATTCATCACCCATAAACTGATGTACTATTTGAGTGTACTATCGAACACTAGAGGATATACTATGTGCATGTAGTCAATATTTTGGAGGCACTTTGGAGGTCCATATAGAATTAGTGTAATTTTAAAATAATAATAACTATTATAATTCAATTTATATGACACCATTTTAATCATTTTATGATATATCCTAATGATAACATTTTTTTGAATGAATGTTGGGGAAGAATAAATGGGTTTTAAAATTTATATATAGGATACTATTAACGAGGTAAAAATGATCATGAAGTAATTAACTAGGTATCATTATGGAAAATATTCATACATATAATAGAGATGTTGACCATTATAGTTTGACAAGGTTAATTATGTGTTTATCTAGATTCCATGTCAATTTTAATATTAAATATTAGGAGAGTGGGAGAATCTTGAACCTCGATTTATGGGTCCTTTCAAGGTCCTATAGAAGATTAATGATGTTTCATATTACTTATCTCTTTCTATGTGGTATAGTGTAATTAATTATTTGTTTCTTGTTTCTTAGTTTAGGAGTTATTTATCAGACCCATTGCATGTTATTAGGAGTGATGAAAAGGAATTTTAATAAAATTCCTCACTTGGGGTATAGTTTACTTTTATTGTAGATCATAGCCAAAATATGCTGAAAAATGAAATTTTCTTTAGTTTTGGTGTTATAAAAACATGTTAATATTTAAGAGGAGATAAAATATAGGTAAATAGAGATGTTGGAGTTGTGATTGAAGTTATTCTCAATATATTCTCTCTGATACTTATCAAGGATGAGAAGCCTGATGGTGGGGAGTTTACAATGGACCAAAATCATGAGTTAATTATTTGATTTAAATTTCACATTATCTTGTTTAAATATATATATAGTTATTTAAGAAATGATTTAAAATAGGATAATAGAATAAAAAGGAAGAAACAGTAGAAAACTAGGATTGGTGGGAAAGTTTAAGCCCTATAGAAATCATCGTGGGAGGAAACTTAAATTTTTGTGGGATGTTAGTAGCAACTACCTTGTGAAACCCCACCCCTAAAGTTATAGTAGTTAATAGTGTAAACCTAGTGGATATCCAAATTATTGGTGAGGGACACTATAGTTTTATTAGTTCCCTTGGACAATATTTTTTAAGAGATATATTTTGTGAATTTTTGAGGTAATTTTTTTAAGAATGGATTTTTTCATAATCATAAAACATTTATTTTGAAGCTATTACCTCTATTGTCATTATTATATTTTTATTATATTTAAATTTAAATAACATCCAGGGGAAAAATAATTACCTATTAGTGGAAGTGGGTCTCTGTAGGCTAGTATAATTTACTTCCATATGTTTACTTTGGTTTGTTACACCGTTTGAATGTAAAACACAATAATTTTTTTTATATTTTTATAAGTTTTCTTAAAATATCTCAATCATAGTGGATTTAGTTTTTTTACTCATGATATATAATTCAATTAAGATTTGGTAAGGGGAACTATACAACATATAGTAGTTTATTATGTATTTCATGTGTGTATGCATGAACAAGGATAAATAAACTAGTTTAGGGTGCTCATAAAGAGAACCCATGTGGTTAAAAAATAATAAATACATTAGTATAGGATTTTAGGCCAGGGTGATCATTATTCCCAAAGTGGGATGTAATTTAGGTGTCTATATGATGTATTATTACTAGTAAACATAGAGTAAAACTAAATATAATAAAGAAATAACAATTGAGGAAAAATAGAAATGATAAAATGGGTAATCATGGTGCAGTGACCCAAATTTTTCATAAGCAGAACTTAAGTTATTTCCAATTTTCAAAGGTTGAGTTATTTAATAAGATTAAAATGGCTAATTTACCCTGTAATATGACCTAGTAAATTTTATTAATGGTTTAATTGAACTTTTAATATGTTATTTATCCTTGGGATGAATTATGGTGAAATTTCAATTTAGTTGAATTTTAAGTAAAAATTTATATTTATTAAATAAATAAATATTTATCCAATGATTGAAGACATTAATATATCCTAAAATAAATATTTAATCAAAATTATAACATTTTGTTTGTGACTATAAAGTGGTGTTTTACCTAGGAGTGGTATAAATTAAATGTTTGGGTGCGAAACCATAGTTCGGGAATCATCTATTTATCCTAGAGTAATAAATTAATATTTTTATCTATGAAATAGTGAGGATTACTTACATATAAACATGGTCATTACATGGTTGTGCATGTTCTAGTGGTTTTTAAGTGTCTTATATAATTATTAAAGATAATATATTTTTGTTTTATCAACCTTTATGAGGTGATTTAATGAAATTCATTTCTTATGGGAAATTAATGGTTATTTATGGGAAGAGTTTATGAAAAAGTAAATATTTTATTTCTTATAATTAAAAATTTAGGCTCTCCCACTAATTTTTCATTGCTATAACAAACCCCCATATTTAATAATCCATCCCTCTCTCTCTCTTTGTCTCCACATAATAAAATATATTCTTCATGTTCATAGAAATTGTGGAAAAATGATGATAAAAAAATGTGGCATGGTCATCAAGTGATGAAAATTCATGATTGATATAGGACCCATTTTCTCTAAAATCTCTTGCCTCTCTTATGCCATGTGATTAAAACCTCTTTTTCTCATGATAAAATCCCTTAAATTTCTATGGCGATGAAATGAAAAAAATTATAATGGTTTTAAAATATGATTAATTACCAAATATTTGACGGTACTTTAATAAAGAATTATTATCAAAGAAACATTAGGATTCAAAAACATCAAATGTTTTATTTAATGGGGTTTCCTTTGAAAATTTTAATTTTATGGTGGTTCAATAAAATTATTATTATTTAAAAAATTATTCTCAAAATAATTTTTACAACAATGATGATAATTAAAATATCTATATGAAAAATTATTGGATATTCAAGAATAATAACATTTGAATATATTATCCCTTTTATCTCATGGCACTCATAATATAAATGAACATATTGTTTCAAACATATTCATTATAAAACTCTAATTATTTTAGAATCTAATATAATATCAAAATGGTAAGGAATTGAAGAATATTTTATTGAATAATTTAAATGGATTATTTTCTCATCACAAAAAGAAATATTTTTTATAACTATACAATATTTTATTCTCCAGTCATACGAGATTAAATATTTGATTATTTAATTTCTAGCATGGAATACAATTCAGGATAAATCCTCCATGTTTATCAAGAAATTTAATATTAAGAGTTATGTTTGTTTTATTTATCTAATAGTTTTTGTTCATGATGATGAATGTTATTATTATTTCTTATCATTGATAAATAATTATTTGAGCGATTAAAATATTTATGAATTCATCATTCCATCAAAGAATATCACCACGAATACAAATTTATTCTAGTCTCATACTCATGTTCTTCAATGAAACTAAATGAGATCCCATTCTTGGGTGGTGGGTATTACATTGACCCCCACCCACTCAAATAACATTCTCCCATTATTCTCACATGATTTTAGTTTGGGTTTCATGATTCTATAATGGAGGAAAACTAGAGAATCATGGGTTTATCCACAATACAATAATGAGAAGACATGTTTTAGAAATGATTCATTGATCAATTCGTTGAAGATGAACTGGATGATAGTGGATTGTCAAAAATAATTCCCAAGGGGAGTGTTGGAGGATTTTAAGGTGGTATATATTCAATAAGTTAATCCATGATTGGTAATAGAGGTAAAAATAATGCCCGTAGTGTGAACACAATATTTTTTCGGGATTCTAGAATTTTTATACCTATAAGGAATTCATTATTCGATCACAATAAATGTACTTCTAGACCCACAATTTTATCCTTATCATTAATACCACATGACTTATGACCTCATAAATCTCACAGTGTGACTCAAAATCACCAGTTCTAAGTTTCCATGTGATTTTAAAAATCACATTCCATGTGAAATTAGGTAACATGTTGTGTATCACTGGCACTGTGATTTTGCATGCAACCATAAACACACCAAGTCAGTGAGGTGGACCCACATGATGCATGCCACACACACACACACCATGTATATCTCAACATGTACAAGATGCACACACTAGGAGGCCGTGTGAACTTACATAATGAGCATTCCATATAGATACTATGTATAAATAGAAATGTACCACACACTATGTATCACATAAGATATTATTTTTATATTGACTTCAAATGGTTTGAGTGGAATCAATACATGACCAACCATACTCTGGTGACTTACATGATGTGTGATCTATAAGAATACACTATTTATTGGGATTATTTATATATTATTTAGATTCTTCAACCCAAATGTATGTTTTGGTTGCATGAGTTTTCAAATCTAAGTATTTATCCTTTTAGAATGTGATGGTATGATCATTTTTTTATTAGAGGCATTCAATGAGATGTTTTGGGTAGTTCAAGGATCTTATCTCTATAGAGACAGTAATGGGGTTTAGACAAGGTGTTCAGATTATACATTCAAGTACTCCCCCATGTGTCAGGATGTAGTCCTCTATACATGGAGTTCCATTACACCATTAGTAGAATACTTGCAATAGGGTGGAATCCTCCATATTATTGATGGAGTTAGTAATCCACCATGTGTAAGGGGAAAATCATTCATTCATGGATTTAAGAATTCCATGTGTTTTGGGGTGTGGTCCTCTTCAGGGGTCAGTTAACCCTTGGTCGATACAGACATACCTTGATGAGGCACAATACCCATACTATAACTTTAAAGAGGTATAATGGATGTTATAGAAGCTTAATAGTTCATGTCACATAGTTCAAGGATTAACTTATATGGAATGGAGATTTTGAATTTGGAGAAGATGTTTCATAGAGGCTATTGATGGTGGTTCATGGAGAAGATAGTTACTGATGGAGTTTATTCTTAGATATCCCAAGGTGAGATGGTGTTACCCCATTCCTAGAGCCAGTAGTAAATAATTTATTTTTTCATTTTAATTTGAGTTTCCTATATGGTATTTCACAGGATAAATATTATCCCATGCGTGTATTATTATACATTCTAGTTGATTAAACATTTCTAGTGTTGTCTATTATTATTATGTATTAAAGAATCATTTATGTTATAGGTTATTATAGGATAAATCCTCATATATATGTTTATTTCTTCTTGGTGCTAGTCTCCAACCATTTTCCTATTGGAGGTGGGATTAGGGTGACACACTCAGATTGATATAGGCCCAAGTCATACCATCTTGTATTTTTTGTGTATTATTTTTCAATATTATATGGATTCATTTCAAGACGAGGTGTTGACACATCATACAATTCCAAGATCTAGTGTGCCCGGTACAAACGGTTGAAAAATATTAAAATATTTAATATCATGAACACACGATATTCCTAAAAACATTGAATAACTACCAAATGAGTTCTTGGATTAGAAATAAGAGGGTAATGTTGAATTCAGCACAATGAATTTACTCTAGGAATGACCTAACTTTTTTTTAGGGTGGGTCATCTTTAGAAAAAGTCACTAAGGACATAACCACAAATAAAAAAATTTAACAAAAAAATATATTTTTAAATCCTAATAAGTCATGAACAGGGACATGAATCGTAAATATTAGACCAAAATTTAGTTCATAATGTATCGTTTTACCTAGTAGTGACATAACCATTGTCAGTGTGAGGCGTTTGTGAAAAAGTTGTCACGAGACGTAAAAGGAAAAAAAAAATTTAATAAAAAAATTATTTTGATGTTGTGATTTTTCAATCTCTAGATGAATTGTTGTGTTGGAAATATAAGGTTAACCACATAACCCTAGAGACACCAGAGGACCACTAGATATAACCTCGGGGTATCCTCTCTAGTGAATGATGACAGATTGTGGATCGACCAATCAACGCAACCTAGGATTTGATAGATCTTTCCAATAAACCAGATGCATCTTTGTTCTTCATCAACGATTGATCCAAATTGAGGTAGGGTGTGTGTTTAAATTGTGTAATTCCCCATTCTTAAATCTTATAATGAATTTAAATCAATCAAAGAATGGATTGGTTCATGGATTGTGTGTATTGAGGGATGGGATTTATTTTACAAGGATTTTAGAGGGAGAATTTATTTTGGTTAATCTGTTGATGGTTTAATATTATCGTTCTAACGGAAACGAACCATGATAAGAAAAACATCAATCGAGGTTTGTTACTATTTATTGATGGTTATGTTCTAGCCCAATTCCACATTTCACCATGGGAATTCTTCATTGGCCTAAGGTTCAACATTTCCTGATCAATCGATCGTTGCACAATCATTTCTTGGCGCAATGATCAGATATCGTAGATCTGGGATCAACATTACATGAAGAAGGTATGATGATAGATACAGTGAGATTTTGATGATAGATGATTACTGAAATAACATTATTCAGCGTTATTCAATGAACAATGAAGAATGATGATGTGATCCATTTTTTGAGTAGATATGACAATAGAGAGGCTTGGACGAGATCAGATCTATGACCGTTTATTTTTTGGGATTCATAGGAGACATGGTAGATCATGGAAGCAGAGGAGGTAGTGCACAGTGGAATAATAGGGTCAAAGGAGGAAGCTAGTGGCATGGGTGGTGGAGCCTCATACGACGACGATAGGCGTGAGATAGCGACAACAATGGCAGTGTCAGATGCAGAGTGGGCCAGGAGATATGGGTCGAGCCAGATGTGCCATGTCGGGTCGGTGGGTCGGGTCAGGCCGGTGGGCCAGGATAGACCCAAGTTAGTTCCAGGGAAACTGGGCAGAGTCGGTTGCTGTCAACCACAATGATTGACCACGACGATCACTGTTGTGGTACAACTACTCAAGTTTTCACGGACACAACGACCGTGTGACATGATCAACCATGATAATTAACCATGATCCATGGAGGCTCAAGTATCCATGGGGTGCATAAACCATGTGACTGGACTATGGGAAGTTTACCGTGGTGGTTAATCGCAGCTATCGGTTATCATGATAGGTGGATCGATAGCGGCAGTCTATACATGGGTGTAGTGACCCCTACAGTTTCCAAACACCCATAACTTCTAAACAAAGTTTCCAATCAATTATCCATATGTGGTGTTGATACCATGATGTTGATATTTTCCTTTTGAGATAAATGGTGGGTTTTTATTTTAGATCAGTATAGGTTGAGTGTGTTCCCATGGTCCTTTACTCGAGGGTGTTGTGCGACATTACATCCACATCACTAGATTGTAATCCCCTCTAGAGGCTGAGTCTTAGATAGAGTATGGTAAATTAATGTATTATATTAATTATAATATGAACTTATATAATTTTGAATCATATTCAATAAGACCATTGGCATCAAAGTGAGATCATTGGGGTTATTGGAAGACCATTCAAGTCAGTGATAGACCAGTCATGCTAGTGACATGTAATGAGACTAGTGAGGTCATTTTTAGAAAATTGGGGATAATATTATACTATTTAGTTCAACATTATATCATTAGGTCTTTTTTTGTAATAGTTGGGTTAGTTTTAGACAAGTGTGGTTAGTGTTAGGCTAATGTGGTCAACATTTGATCATTAAGGGCAATATTAAACTAGTGGAGCAAGTGTTATAAAAACGAGGTTAGTGTTAGACCATTGGGGTTAGTGGAGACCAGTGGGGTTAGTGATATGTGACCAATGGGGTTAGTGATGAGACTATTGGGGCTCACGATAGAAAGACCAATAGGGTTACTAATGTGTGAGGAGACTAGTGAGGTCAGTTAAAAATTATTGAGACCAGCTTATTAGGGACCATTTGGGTCAGCCTAAAATAGGCCAATAGGGATAAAATATATTTTATCCTATTTATGGATGTAATTAATGATTCTTTAAAATTGGTTTAACTAAGTAGGGTTAGGTGACATGATGTCTTGGTAAGAACAAAATAACCTAATTTGATTTTTTTACTTTGATAATGATATATTATATCGAATAACATGAATTCTCAGTATATTATAGAATATTTTAGAGGCATATTGATGATATAATAATGGTTCATTATACTCACACCCATCATGCACACACTAAGTGTACATACATACTTCATTTTCTATGATATAGGTAATGGAAATAGCTTTATGATAAGTGATAGTGATTATTGATTAGACAATAAGGAGTGGGGGAATGACTGGACATGAGGTAGTAATCCTCATATATATATATATATTGGTTTAATATATATATGATTAGTTAATAGGATAATTTATTTCTGTTTCTTATTATGTATATCTGGGTGATATGGCATAATATGCTTATATGAAAACATCAACTTTGGTTATGATTTCTGATTATGGATATTGAATTTATTCACACTATTCTATAAAATATGATTTTTATGATTATGTTATTTATTTTATCTATGATATAAAAGGATTAGTATTTTAAGTATATGTATTAGACCCTGAGTACTATTCAAAAAAACCTAGAATATATAGAGGCACACCTAAGGTCTTGTGGTGTATCAACCAGGGTACTGGGTTGGGGTATTATAAAACATGTGTCTGATTGATCATTTGGGTAATGTAGTTTAACCTTAGGTATGTGATTGTAAACTTGGGTGATATAAACCATTAATTCAATATGGATTGATTTCACATCATATACAAAATTAGTGTTCTATATATCACTCTATGATTTGGAAATGTGGGTTGGAAAATCACCCTTATAGGGAAATTCAAGTTGTTCATTCAAACATGCGACTTCCAATAATCAATGTTAATTTTTACATGACATTGTGACACATTATTTAGACCACTAAATAAAAAGAAAAAAATATCTAAATAATTTTATATGACATAATGTTCACGATTCATTATGTTTCCTTGTTTATTGTGTGTTGGGTTGTTACATTTTACCCCATGTATGGGTGAGAGGACCTCACAATTATTTTGGGTGTTCACAAGGCTCAATAACCCTATTTTTTTTAAAAAATTTAATCCTTTTTTAGGAATAAATCCTATATATACACTTCATGGGAAAATTTGAATCCCTTAAAATCATGTTTTAGGTGTAAATAATTTTTGTACATGAGTGAGATCACGATTTCCAGATAAAGTCTTTCACAACACTATTAGTTTAAGATGATGAGATCTTAGAGAATCATTAAAGTTGGGATATGATCATTATAATACATGTTAATTTTAAATGTTTAATAATATAATCATATTATTATAATATTATTAATCATTGAGTATATGTGAAAAATTTACATAGGGTATGAGAAAATTAAGTGGAATTACTCTCAAATGACCTTTATGACATTGACTAGATCCCCGACTAGTGGGGGATTCCTAGATAGTAGATCATCCAAATGACCTAAAATTTTAACATAGAGACAAATTATCTATAGATAGGTTCAAAATTTTATTACCAATGTTATTATTTCTATTTTGGTAGGATCATTTATATTAACAACCACATTGATAATTTGATTAACATGGACCTAATACCAAAAATGGATATTGTAGTGACCATAAATTGAGTTAGATGGTAAAATCCTTGGACTCATATATCAGAATGAAAGGATGATGAAAATGATTGGGGGATGGGGTGAGATCAGTAAATGAACCCTATAACCCAAAAGTATGTGATCCATTATATGATTGAATTATAAAATATCTTACACCAGTTATGATGATCCAAATGATATTTTGTCAATAGATTATAATCTTCTATGGATTATTTCACCCATTGGGTATGATCATATATTTATTGACAAATAAAATCCATTTGAATAAGTCTATAGTACTTGAAACCTCTACTTGGGTGTGTTTTGAAGTATCCATGGGTTAAATTTGTATTTTTTTACAATTAGATTTATTGGAATTGTAAAATTAATTAAGAAATGGAGAAGTATTGGGTGGTGGGGAAAGAAACGACCTAAAGAAATTGATGAATCTTCCATTGAATACCTAGATAGAAATATTCAAATAGAAACCCATACATCAGATGATTGGAGTATTGATCCTAATTCCAAAGACACTTACCAAGGCTATAAATTAATTTCTACAATAGTTTGTAAGATATTTTTAAGCATCCAGCTAGTGGGATGATCCTTAGCTAGTTAAAGAAGTGAAGAAACAATCCAAGGTACATCACGCATGAAGGATACGGATTATTAGTGTTTAATAACAATTGAATGAAATTTTGATAAGATTTGAGATGGCCTAAAGTCATTTTAAGTGACTCAGATTTTAGTTGATGAAGTTTTTAATTTTTTAGCTCACAACATCTATGCTAAGTTAGCATTATCTCCCTGGTTTGCTTAAGTATAATTCATATAGGAGACATTGAAAAATGGAAATATCCTAGAAGTATGTGAATAATTTTTCCACTACATATGAATCATCCTACTACTACATAAGAATCATCTAGTTCCATTTACACACGACATTTTAATTTCATAAACATTACTTCTCACCATGTAAAAATCATCTATGTATGAGTAAGAATCATCCAATGTATGACTAAAAATATGGAAAAGTCCTCTACGTGTAAACATAACTCATGTATTTATAATCATGAATTTTATCTACTTAATCATCATCCATTGAATCCTGATATACATAATCATCATTTAGTGAGTTGAAAAAACATGATATGCCACTTCATATATATCATCCAGTATGTGTAAAAAACATGAATTAGTGAAATTTTAGATCTATGTAAACAAAACATGAGATTTATAGATTTGAGAATGTGAATATTTATTTATTTTTGATGATTCTGAAGTTTTTATTAATTGTCTAAAACATAAAAAAACATAGATGGTTTTGTGATATGAGATAAAAAATTCTAATAAAATAATATTTAAGGATGTTAAAAAAAATATTGAAGCTGAATGAAATGAGAGTGTCTAGAATAGTTATCCCAAGGAAGAAAAAAAGTATAAACATACTGAAGTTTTCATTTGGGTTGAAATAATCACGATGACATTATTCTTTAATTTTTTGAGAAAGAATAAATAATATTAAGACAAGGATCATTTTTTCGATGAGGTAACAATGATTAAATGAATTTACAAGAATAATGAAAATGTAATTTATTCAAAGCTTGTCTTATCCATCAAAGACTATATCATTATAAACCAATTTTTTGATAGAGATGAATATATTTATGACTTTTTAGAAATATTTTAAGGTAAGATGAAATTTATATAATTATTGGTAGAAGTTGTGAGATCTTCTGTATGTTCTCATAGACTGAGATGATACTATTCACTCTAGAGTATCCCACATATCATGATTTTCTTCCACAGAAATCACAGCCTCTCACTTGGGGAAAATGCATCATATAAAGGATGATATCACACCCTTATTATTATGAATACTATAAACTCCCCATTCTCTAATGTGGGGATCACATCTTCCTAACACCCACACACCAATAGGAAGTCTATTATTAATGTTTCATGCATACTAAAGTGGACCACTACACAACCTTGGGTGCAACAATACCCCCTAGTGTTACCCAAGGGGTGTATGAACCTGATCCTAGATTTGATACAAGGTGTTGGTCATGAATCCATCCAATAGTACTCATATTTTGGCATGATACTTTATGATTTGGTGCATTCTACCCCTTATGGATTTCACCCATAGGCAACCAGACTCTCACATTGGTAAAATGCCTCATATCAGGGGAGATATCACACCCTTATTATCAAGCACATTTTGAACTCCCCATAATTCTATGAGGAACTCATATCTCCTTAACATACACACACTAGTAGGAAGCTAGATAGGGATTTTTTACACATAACTAAGGAGAGAAAAAAACATTAGGTGCAACATGCATTAAACTATCATAAGCTATTTATTTAGGGATCAATGATGTGGTGAGTTTTGATTATGTATTCTAATATTTAAGAATCCTGGATGATGTCACGACATCAAGTTTAACTAAAGTGTTCCATATATATATATATATTAAATTCTATATTGAAAACCATGATATTTAGTATGTAACTTCCAATGATATATATTGTTTTATGGTATATAATATATGATATCATATTACAACTTCCTTCATATTTTATATATCTTCCATGCTACTATCATGTATCAATTTCTACATCACATGATGATATAATTTAAACATGTTTTATTAATTATATATTTATTTAGTGAATTAAAGTAGGTTTGGTTTAAGTCATACATTATAATGTATAAATTAAATTTATGAAAACATTTTCCATGCATCATAAAAAAATTTTACTTTAAAATAAACCTTTATTAAATGAAGGAGAGTTATATAGAGATAGACATTCCTCAAATAAAAAAATATTTGAATTATTATTCAAATTAGAAACTATTAAAACTCAACCCCACTAGATCCCCTGATGGGTTAGTAGTGAATCCAAGCGTGATACTTGAATCCAACCCCAAATAGGTCATGAGTTTACAACTACCATTGAAGGTTTAAAACATATAATATGGGAGAAAGTTTACTCATTTATCCTAGAAAAATAAAGAAAACCACTTATCGACACTGATTTCATAGACAAAAAAACATAAAATATCATAATAATATATATTAATGAATTTAATTTCATTCAAAACAAAAAATAATCACCAAAGGTAATACTAAGAATAAACACTTTTCAAGGAAGAATAATCCCCTAATAGTAAAAAATCCCCATGTTATATTCTAGTATGGTCTAGATCGATCACCACATTTTTCTTATATATTTAAAAAAAGTATATAAAAGTGTGGGTGAGTAAAAAAACATACTCAATAGGATCCTCCTTAGAAAATATCATGAAAATGTTAAAGTATAATACTAAATATCTGGTGAATAAATGATGAAACTAACTCATATTCTATCCCAAGTGATCTAAAAACCCATCTCATCATAGGCTCACTCTACAAATATATATCCAATATAGGTATAATAAATCATAAAAATATAGAAAATGATGAACCCTACACCCACTACATTGTTGATCTAGTAACCCTCACATAATAAATTATAAAAATATTGCAAAATAGACACCACACACCCAGTTCCAAATTGATTTAGTTTCTCTTATTTCTCAATGAAATATGTCCTAAAAGTCCCATCCACTCCCATATACACATATTGAAACCATAATATATATATATATATATACATACCACAATCACAATAAAACCTGGTATACCATAATGATAATCTAAAAACTTATATAAAAAAGAAATCCTCCACATACCATGACTACTATCATTGACACATAACCAAACTATGTATAAAAGGAAGAGTAGGAGAGGGAGAGTATTCAACCATATCTACCACCCTTACCTTAGATTTTTTGGGTTCACTAAGTAACCAATACCCCATATGGGTTTCAATCATGATGCTATACATGGGAAATGGTGTGTAAGAAATAACATAACATAGAATGGAATATATGAGAACCCAAATCCCATCTTAAAATTAAAAACCTATCAACCACCTATAAAAAAAATCTCATCACCATGACATAATTTCTATATTACAACCAATACCATCCCTAACTATACAAAAAACCAACACCACTACCACATAACAACCATAAAAACAAGCAACAATTTAAATTTCAAAATCTAATACTTTTTAATTAGTCATTCATTCATAAAAAATTATTTTACACATTTCACAATAACTTCCAAAACATATTAATTAATTTTAAACAACATACTTTAACTCATTATCCAGATTAACCATTTCATTCCAATAATGAACCATTTATTTTTTAATTAACTATATACTTCCCACATAACTTATCAATCCTATTAATTCATCCTTTGATATTTCATTTACCAAATTCAATACTTTAATTAATTAAATTAAAAACTCAATTTAATCAAAATATTATTAATATATCATTTTTATCATTCCTCTTATTTAATTCACATGTTTAATTATATAAACATCCCATGAATGTACACCAAACTATCCAAACCAAACTCACTACACCTCCATATCAAAAAACCACACAAAAAACTATTATTATACCCCATTAACATTTAGTTAAACTAACACATGTTATTCAACCCCATAAAACATCCCCCAAAAAAGTATTACAATTCCATGAATTTATTAATTATTTATTATTTTCAATATATTCAAAGATACTTTTATCTTTACCATTCATATACTATAAATATTATTGAGAAAATAAAAAAAGAAATTATATAAGTTTAGCATTATCTACCCACATCCTTCCTAAGTTAATTAAATTATTATTCTTCAATTAGGAAAATTTAATCTTAATATTAAAATAAAAACTAATGAATGATAATTCTACATCAATAACAAAATAAACAGAGGATATGAATAACTTACCTCAGTTAAAATTTTAAACTATTACATTTTCAAAAGGATGAATTCTAGCCTTCAACACCCACATTCTCATAAAAATCCTCTAAAAAATCTATAATACACAAAAATGAAATAAAAAATCCATAGTATCCATGAATCCATCACTAATATAATCCTTATAGAAGAATAAAAAAAGGTAGGAGTATACAAAAAATGGTCCATATATTATAGGATTCAGATATCACAGAATTAGGAGCTCACAGATCCAGCATGGGCATCTAAAACCATGAAGAGCCTCTTTATCACCTTGGATTTCCTTGAATAAGAGTGAACTAAATGAGAGGAGACAAGAATGAACATATATATTTAAATTTCAGGTGGTCAAAACCATGATGTTGTAACCTAAAACATGCTGTTTTTGGGTTAGCCAATAGTGGTTTCAAAGACAGAGTGCAATAAATTTTCAATCACAATTTTTTAACTATTTTATTGAAAAAATAAATCATTGACCAAAAAAATGATATGACCAAAAAATCATGATGTATTCCCTATGATTAATCCTTCAAACTAGGATACAAAGTTGGCGGAGTAATCTACAAACCACACTATATTATTTACCATGAACTCAACCATGATATGATAATACTCAATATTTTAGATATAGACTTCACCCAATCACTTACCTGAACTACACTCTAAAATATAATAAATTCTCTCAAACCATGTTTTGGAGGATGAACCATGCCATAGTTCCATTCTGGAAACAACTAACTTCAACTCTAACACCCCTCCTCCAAAACCACAATCACTCTACTATGATGATAAAAGAAATAATGAACAAATGAAAAACCATAATGTAGTTTGTAATCCTTTATATTTTAGTTTCATTTAAAACCTAAAATCTTATATTTACTTTCATAATACTCCTCCAAACTTGTACATATGGTTTCAATCATAAAAAAATCATAATATAGAAAATTTAATCCTTTATATTAGATACCTCTCAAATGATCTATTCTTTGATAACCAAAAGAATACCAATAGAAGAATAAAAAAATAACCTCCTATTAAATACATGTAAAATGGAAATCTATCTATCCAAAATGGATCAAATAAAACATAGAAAAATAAATAAAAACATCTAATACTTCATTTCAAAATCAACCAAATTTTTCTACATGATCAGTGTTACAAATAGAACTACGAAATGAGACCACATATATGATTATTACTCCCACATAAATTATATAAAAAAACCTGTGTCCATAAAACATGTACCAAATATATTAAATGTTCATGATAAATTCATTTTAAGATCTTTAATTTTAGAAGGCCATTTTATAAATTTCAGATTCTCTTCAATATTCAACTCTCCCCACATAATAAAATGGGTATCATTATGATGATATTTAAAAAGTTAGGAAATATGAAAAACATTAAAAATAAATCAATCCTTGTTGGAAGTTACAACCTACATAAAAACTCACCAACTTATTCTAAAAACATAAAATTTCTAATAAACCATGAAAAAATCATACTATCTTTACTAAAACCCTATAAATCTTTATTAAAAAAAACCTTTAACAAAATATAACCACCAACACAAAATTACAAGGGTCTCCTCATCCTATTTATAAATGACTTAAGACAGTCTTGAGTTACCTTAATCTACTCTCAGATCACATTAAATTTGTCTGTTTTACTTTTTTCCAAATCTGATCTATAACACCCCAATATTTTATGATTTATATCTCTTTAAATAAATTTAATTTCTTTGATATCTTGTGATACACGTAACCCCAAGTCTAAATGAATCGTAATATAGTTTATCATTTTAAAATAGATGTTAAATTGGTGAAGTGAATAGAAATAGTTTTTTAAAAAAAATATATAGAACATTTTTAGATAAAGAAAATATATTGATAAACAAGTATGAAATTTTTAGTAAAATCACCATATAATTTAAGAATACATTTTCATCAAATGTGCTATTTCTTATTTATCAGAAAATAATAAAATAAATTTTGTAAAACTTTTGAAAATTTATTTATAAAAATTAAATTAAATTTTGAAATCATTATATAGAAATTAACTTAGGATGAAATTTTCAGATTGTTTTTTTGAAATGATCGATTTTTCGATGAATAGTGAGAAATACAAATTTGTAAAATACTATCATTTATTTTCATTAAATAAGTAATTTAAGGTAAATTTATATTTTGATTTTTTTATAGTGACATATGATCAATTTTATTTTTAATAATCCAATTAATTCCATTTTAATGAGAAATATTCATGATTTTTATATAAAATTATTTTTATTCTTAAATGTTTTTTTTTGTCAAGAAAATGTTTTTTCAATGCATTTTATTAAATTAGATTAAAATTAATTTATATAAATTTTAGATATTTAATAAATAAAAATGAATTCTATATTTTTAATTAGGAGGCCCAAATTTGGTAAATAGAACGATTTTATTTTTAGTTATAATAAATTGTAACCATAGTAATTTTTTGTTACCACAATAAATATAAAATGAGTTATTTAGGTTTAAAACTAACATGATAAGGAATAAAATTCATTAAAACACTTAAATTAATTTCATTTTATGAATCTATTTAGTTCATAACAATATAATATTTTAAAATATGACATTTTTTTCTATTTATCTTTGATTTTGACCAATATAATATTTCTATAAAAGATAAGGGAAAAAATATAACTTTCTTGTTTTTAATATCTATAATATTTTGTAACAGAGATAATAATAAATTATATTAAATAATAAATGGTTATATTATATATTAATATTTTTTGTATCAGTTTAATTTATTTGTAATTTTTAGTAATGAAATAATTACCTTAAATGCTTACACAACACCGATATAGTGCTTGTAGAAGTAGTAGAAAAAGAAAGTAAATAATTTTGAAAACTCTAAATATAATTTTTTTGGGTGATTTAAAGTATACCATGAATTTTTAATATTAATATAACCTTTTATATATGTTTTAATGGTTTATATTCTAATTACATTACTTCCATGTTATTTTCAAATTCAAATTATGTGAATAGTTCATAAAATTTCATTAATGATATTTTAAGAAAAATAATATTTTTTTAAATAATTAAAAAATCATAAAAAAATTGAAATAGGAAAATTAAGATAATATATGGTCCATAATACCTTCCCTTTTCCATTTATGATCTAATTTTAACCTTATTAGTAAAATTATATCACTTTAAGATTGAAATAGTTGTTACTGCGATTAAGGTTAAAAATGGTCAACAAAGGGGTTAATAAAGATGATAAGGTGTCAAATGGAAAAAACTATATAAATTTAATTTTATGATGGTATTTAGAATATATCATACTTTTCTCAGAAAAATTGGATATTTGGAAACATAATACTTGATAAATATTTTAACTATATTTTAATCTTTTAAGTAATTACAAGTGCATCATTTCCCTACCTTATAAAAGGACACCCATTATCTCTTTTTTTACACATCATTGAGACATATATATTAATAAAACCATATAAAATTATCTTCTCAACTTCTCTATCCACAAATTATAGGTTTTTTAATTTTTAATATACCATTCCAAGTGTCCTTAAGAAAGGATCTAAAGGAGGTATCCTGAAGAATACATTATCATCTTACCCGACATATTTTAGTTAATTTCTTCTTCTAAGTACTATAAATATATGGTGTACATCATAAAATAATAAATTAAGTATAATAAATATTATATGATGTTATTATAATCATAAAACCACCATTATCCACCATCTTTTCCATCAAATAAGAAGTGAAATTATCACTCATGCGTACGTGTAGGCTACAACCTCCACACAATGATACATTTTATTTTATATCTTCATATTTAACAGATGGTTATTATGATGATTTTAATATTTATATATGATATTTATAATATTATTATGATTCTATAATTTAATATCATATAAAGCATCATACCTTCCCATTCTTTGGAAAACGATAATTTCGGCCGTGTGTACATATGGACTATAACCTCCACAAAGAGACACAATTAATATTTCATTTTTTGATTACATAGATGGTAAAAAAGATGGATTTAATAAATATATATGATATATAGGATATAATAATGAATATTTAAAGTTGAATTTTTATTGTCCCTTCTTTTGATTCATCAGTCGAAAAGTGAAAACAATGTTCATATATACGTACGACCTATCATCTCCCCAAACAATGTACTTCATTTTACACTCTCCAATTCTATTGATGATTTTAAATATTTATATAAGGAATTAATATGATATTTATATCATAAATAAAATTTTAGAGATTATGGAACCATGATCAAAGTATAATGACCCGAACTACTAAATAGAAATTTTCATAAAAAATGAAACGGTTAACCCTCAGAAATTATGAGTTTAATTGGGAATTATTAATAAATAGGGGTTAAAATTTTATAAGTGGATAATATATTATATTATATGTATGTACATGAATATGTTATAGAATTTACATAAATTTAAATTTATTATACATGACGATGGAGTGATTTTGAAGTCAATCAATGTTGAGGTAGGGGATTTATATTACAATATCAATACTTATCATGATTATTTATAAATAATTTTATAATGAGAAAATTTTATGATATACCTCTAGAGAAACTGAATAATTTTAATTTCCTACATTTATTTTGATATAATACATATTTTACTTTCATTTTAATTTATTTAAGTATTCAAGAGACTAAAGCATTTTTTTAAATAAAATATTACTTTATTTCTCTCTTGGGAAAAAAGTCATTTTTATTCCATATTATAGTTTTCTAAAAATATTTTAAAAAATGTTATTTATTATCCAATAGTTTTGAAAACTCATATTTAACCATGATTTAATTTTTATAATTTTTTAAAAAGAATATTTATATCATTTTATGAACAAGGTACTTTTCACTTTTTATTGAAAATGTGAAGGAAATATTTATTTTAATGTATACAGTGTGAACAAAATTTTCAACCATCATGAACAAACAATGCTTCAGAAATTTATTAAAAAATTTCCATGGAACTTTTTAAATAAAATGGTTTCCATAATATTTTGGACTTTTTTATATTTTAAAGAAGTTATTTCAAAGTAAAAAAAGTTATTTTCTTCAAGTAATATTCCAAGTGATCTTTTAAATGAATTTTCAAATATGATAGCATAATTTGATGTTAAATATGATCTAATAGAGATATGATCCATGGATACTATCCTTATTCATTCTATGGATGATTTGTTATTATTATGTTCAGATGTATGTGAAACCCATTTGTTTTCAATGAGTTATGATATGATGAAATGGTGAAGTGATTTTGAAACCCAATTCCTTTACCTAGATCATTCTATAATGTATTTTTATGATATTTTGGAACACATATATATTATTTTTATTATATTATTATTGGGAATGAGATTATATATCCCTCTAATGAAGTAGGTAAATATGTATATCTCATGAGATAATAAGGATTGGAATGGTGAGCAAACCCAATTCAGTATGAGACTCTATAAACTGTGACAGTCTTGGGAGTAAACCTCAACTAAGGATATGATAGAATTTGGAGTGAAGCCAATCCACTATGATAGTGTTGGAAGTTATCCTTGACTAAGGAAATAATTTTCCAAGATTATGTGTATTCCATAAACTTATGTCTTATGATAATGTTATGATCCCCTGGCTTGTGTTCTTCAATTCATTTATGATTCATGTTTTATGAACTTCTATGATTTATTCCATGATTCAGGATTATGATCTACGATATAAAGTTTATCATTTTTAGATGTTAATATCGTATTCACATACCCTTATATTCAAGTTTTTAAGTGATTTTTGATATATCCATTTTTACCCTTATTAATCATATAATCCAAACCTTTCTTATGTTTCAATTCCCCATGACATGAACAATGAATTCAAGTATGATATGTTTATAAAGGGTGATAGTTGTGAAGAACTAAATAGAATATGATGTATATATCTTATGAACATGTTTTTTTATCCTAGTTTCCTAAGAGACTAGAGCTATACGATCATGGAATGGATTATAATGTTATATGTTGAATATTTATCTAATAAGATGTAATATTTATGTATGAAAATTATGGTTCACTATATTTAGTGTCATAGAATAGTTTAGTTACCTTTGGGAACTAGGATGAGAGAAATTTAGTGATAAACTTTAGTATAATCCTATGAAAATGAGAATGTCCAATGTTATGGAAAATAAAGGAGTCTGGTTTTCCTAGAAAAAAAATCCATTTTTAGATACTAAAAATTAACATGGTTTTAGCATAAATTTATTAAAGGTTAATAACCCTAAAAATAGTTGGTTGGATATAAATTGATCACAGTTTTAGTGCATGGTGATTATGTCCTTACTATGCACCTGGTTTAACACTCCCAAGGGATATGATTTGTTTAATTATAATTTTTTTATAAATAATCCTGAAGGATTTGTATAGATAATGATCATGGATGACCCATGTTAAAACTATAGTATTATATATTGAAAATAATGTGTCATGATTTAGACATCCTATGAATTATTTTTCATGATTATATTATTACTCACTATGGTTTAAGTAAGGTAATAAGGATAGAATGCTGAAGTTGAGGTAGTGATATCCATTCTCAAATAATGAAGTAACTTATTTGATCTTTGTTATATAATTTCCTTTATATCAAGAAATCTCTCTAGAGAATTTCATTCATATCCTCAATTATTATATTTTTAATTAGTAGTAAAAATTCATAATGTTATGATGAACACATCTCAAGTATATGATTATTCTCTAATTGAATTTCGGGGGAATGGGATTTTTAAAAATCTTATTATTCTCCCTCTATTTTAATTTGATGTTATCTCAGGCATGGATTTGATTTCTTTACATCAATACTATATCAATTTCTGGGGAAGGGAAGTCAAATTTGATATTTCAAATCAACCTATGATAATCTATTAGTGAAATAATAAATATGAACTTCTTATGGAAATTGAATCCATTGTATGGGTCTTAATTCTTATTCAAAAGGGGGTTTTATCTCATATTGTTGGGGAGAAACTCAACATCAAAGATATTATTATTATAAAATATTTTTTTGATGTTTTTATATAAGCGTTTAGTAGTATTCCTCAAAATAATGAAGTTTTTTTTGAATAGAACTCAAACCTAGTGCTATAACTATTTCAAAGACTTCATATGTAATTTCCCTGATTGAGTTTTTGGAATTAAACAAACAACACCAAGATAATATTTAAATGGATTAATTAATTCAAGTTCATTAACATGGTGTGTTCCTATTATTTTTTAAGAGTAAAGATGGATCAATGAAACTTTTCATTGATTATTAGGAACATAAGAAGGTAAAAATCATGAATAAGTATACTCGTCCTCGTATTACTGAATTTTTCGATAAATTACGGGAAACACAATATTTTTTCAAGAATGACCTTCGACCTGGATACTATCATTTGAGTGTCAAAAGTGATGACATACCTAAGACAACCTTATATACAAGTGATGAACACAATGAATTTATTGTGATTCCACTAGGTCTAAATAATTCCCCCACTAACTTCTTGAATTTAATGAATGGAATATTTATATATTACCTTGATCTGTTTTTGGTAGTCATTATATATGATATTATTATATATACAAAGAGTAAGAAAGAAAATAAATCTTATTTAAGGATTTTTATAAAGACCTTTAAGAAGGGGAATCTGTATAAAAAATTTACCATGTTTTGATTTTGGGTATAAGAAGTTTCATTTTTGGTCATATAATCTTATGTGAGGGTATATCGATAGATCCATAAAATTTGAATTTTATTTAATGCTGGACTAAAAAAACCACTATGACTGAAAAATATAGTTTTATTTGTTTGGTTAGATATTATTGATGCTTTGTGGATAATTTCTCATGCATGACTAATCCACTCCCCAAGTTTACTTAGAAGGGATCCAAGTTCCTTTGGATATATGAATGTGAAGAAAATTTCAAGTAACTAAAGAGAAGGTTAGCCAGTGAACCTATTCTTACTTTACCCTATAACAGAGAAGGGATTATATATATAGTGATGTATAAAAGAGGGGACTGATATGCATTATCATATATAATGATATGGTTATGGCTCATGCCTCATGAAAATTTAATGTTCATGAGAAAAATTACCCAACTCATAATTTGATGTTAACTACGGTAATTAATGAATTAAAGATATAGATACATTATATTTACATAGAAATGTGAGATATATATACTGATCATAAAATTTTGAAATATGTATTCATTCAGATAGAGTTGAATACACACCAGAGAAGATGGTTGGAGTTAATTAAATATTATGAATGATCAATAAATTAACACACTGAGAAAGAGAATAAGGTGGAATATGGACTGAGTTAAAAGGATCATGCTAGCTTATCTATGATAAATATAAAAAAATATCCAATATTTATGGATTTTAAAGGTATGGATTTGGAAATTTTTAAGGTAGAGTAAAAATATTATCTTTCACAAATGATTTCTTAACCATTTATCCAAGTGAAGATTAAGGAGACACAAAAGGAAGATGTAGATCAAAAATATTATTGAAAAAATATTCATGATTTAAACCTTAATTTCAATATAAGTTTAAGTTTTAGTAATCGAGTTTGTGTCCCATAAATACCTTACATGAAGAAAGAGTTATTGGATAAAGATTATATTTCATCATTCTATTTTCTTACTGGAAGTGAGAAGATGTATAGATATCTGAAATCAAATTTTTGGTGGGATAACATAAAGATAGATATTGCAGAGCATGTATCTCTATGATTAGTATATATTAAATTTATGATCTAGAGACAGAATTCTAAGGGGATGTTACAACCATTACCTATACCAAAATTAAAATGAAAAAACATCACAGTTGATTATGTTGTTCGAATCCCCAAAATATTTAAAGGATATAATGATATTTGTCTTGTAGTTGATCACATTACAATTTTAGCACACTTTTTTACTATTAGAGAAAACTTCTCTCTTTATTAGATTTTTGTAATAGACATTAATAAAGTTGTAAGGATTCATGTAGTAACACATTCTATTGTACATAATCATGATTTGAGGTTTACCTAAACGTTTTGGAAAATTATTGAATAATATATGGATTTAGAGAATTATTTTATTACTAAATACCACCCCAATATATTTGGTTAGTCTAAGATAACCATTAAAACTCTAGTGGATATTCTAAGATTTTGTTTCATGGATTTGAAAGGTAGCTGGGCTCAAAACCTCCCTTTAGTAAAATTTTATTACGAGAATATATTTCACTAAAGCATTCACATGGATCCTTATAAAGACATATATGAATCGAAATTTAGAACTTAAATGTGTTGGGATGAAGTTATATAAAGAAAGATATTGAGACCGGATTTAGTAAAAGAAATTATAGAGGAAGTCATAAGCATTCAAAAACACATCAAAGCATCTCTGAGTTTCCAAAAACGTTATGCTAACAATCATTGATGAAATATGGAATTTGAAGATGGTAAGATGGTATTGCTATGAATTTATAAAGGGAATTAGGTTAAGATATTTTTAAAGGATGTAAATTTGAGACCTAGTTATATTGGTCCCCTTTAGATTCTTAATCAAGTAGGGGTGGTAGCTTATCTATTGGTGCTTTCACCAATCCTCTCTCAAGTTCATGATGTGTTCCATGTATCTTTTCAGAGGAACTATACTCTAGATCCATCAAATTCACAGATCAAAGAGGTTGTATCAATATAATAGGATATTTTATATGAATAAAAGCTAGTATAAATCTTGAGTTGTAGAGATAATGTGCTACTTAGTAAGACTACTCACATGGTTAATGTTCTCTGGAAGAATCATAAATTCAAATAAGCTATATGGGTTCCTAAGGATGTGATGAAAAAGGAATATCCTCATTTTTTCGGAATCATATTGATGGAATTTGGATGAAAAAATTTATTTTAAGCGGGGTAGAATGTAATACACCATGATTATATGATATATTTTTCTTTAAAAAAATTTAATTTATTCGATAGCTTTAAATATATGCAACCCCAAGTATAATTGAACCGTAGTATAATATACCATTTTAAACTAGGAATTAAACTGATATATTGAATAGTAATAAACACATATCAAAAAAATGTATAAAGATTTTATATAAAGTAAATATATTGATAAATAAGTTCTAATAATTTAGTAAAGTCATTATATTCTTTAAAAATATATTTTCCTAAAAAATGGGTTTTATTGGTTTTTATGATCAAATAATAAAATTAATTACTTAAAAATTTATAAAATTAATTTTATAAAATCAATTATATTTTTTAAATTAGAATATAAAAATTATATTAGGTTTAAATTTTGGGATTTTTATGAAATGATTGTTTTTTTGGTGAATAGTGAAAAATATAGATTTTTTAAATACTGTCATTTTTTTTCATTAAATCAAGTAATTTAAAAGTTTAATTATATTATTTATTTAGTATTAAATTTATATATGATTCATTTTGTTTATAATAATCTAATTAATTCTATTGGAATTACATATAGTAAATATTTTAATATAAGTTAATTTTTATGGCTAAAAACACATTTTTCTAAAAACCATTTTTTGTTTATTTTTACAAAATTATATTAAATTTGATCTATACCACTTATAGAGATTTGAAATTTGAAAATTAATTCCATATTTATGTTTATTATTTTAATTTTTCTAAATAGTTCCCTTTTATTTTTCTTCAATATGAATAGTAACCACATTTTTTTTTGTTACCATGATAAAGGTAAAATGTGCCTATTAGGGTAAAAACTAATGTGATAAGTCTTCAGATTCATTAAAAAACTTTAAATTATATCATTTTATGACTCTATTACATCCATAACCATATAAAATCTCAAAATAAATAACTTTTTTACCATTTAACTTTGATTTTTACCTTTATAATATCTATGTAAAAGATAATGTCAAAAATGTCACTTTATTATTTTAAATATCTATAATATTTAATTATAGGGATAAAAATAATTAAAATTGGTTTTAAATTTTTATTCTAAATTTTATTTTTTAACATTGAATTTTTTTAATTTTTAATAATGAAATAATTAATTTAAATTCTTATGAAACACTAACATAGTGCTTGTGTAAGGAGTAGAAAAATCAGGTAAATGATTTTAAAAATTATGAAAGTAATTATTTTTAAGTGATTAAAAGTTCCCCATGAATTTTTAAGATAAATATAACATATTATAAATGTTCCAAATGTTTATATTCAAATTTTAGTTCTTCCATGTTTTTTTCAAAGTCAAATTATGTGAATAGTTCATAAAATGACATTAATGATATTTTTTGAAAAATAACATTTTATTAAATTATTAAAATATTATAAAAATATTTAAATAGTATAGGTAGGATAATATTTGGACTAAAATATCATCAATTTTATATTTAAGATAAAAGTTTTCCCTATAAGTAAAAGTATTTCCCTATAAGATTGAAATATTTGTTACTATATTTAATGTTAAAAATGGTCGATATATGGGTAAATAAAAAAGACAAGGTTTTAAACGAAACCAAAAATATCTAAATTTAAGTATATGATGTTATTTTGAATATATAATATTTTTATTTTAATTAATACCGATTGGATAGAATTATACTTGATAAATACATTACTTATATTTAAATATTTTAAGTAATTCCAAGCTTGTCCTTTCCCTCCCTTATAAAGGAAAGCCATTATATCCTTTCTTCATACCACATTGGCTCATATATCTGGAAAAAAACTTGTAAAATTATCCTATAAACATACATATAAAAAAATTATTATTTCTATCATTCTTAAAAGACCATTACAATGGTTCTTCATAAAGGATCTAAAAGAGGTGTCTTAAAGAAGAGGTAATCATGTTACCCAACCTACTTTAATTTATTTCTTATTCAAAATAATCTAAATATATGGTATTTATCATAAAATAATAAATTCAGAATAATAAATATACTAAAATTTTATTATGATCATTAAACCACCATTATCCACCCTCTTTCCCATCAAATAGGAAGTGAAATCGTCGCTTGTGCGTATGTGTGGACTACCACCTCCATGTAGTGATATAATTCATTTTATATATGCATATTTCACTGGATGGTTATTATTATGGGTTTAATTTTTAAATATTATATTTATAATATTATTATTCTTATATATTTATTATATCATATCTATATTCTTACCTTCCTATCCATTGTAAAATGACAACGTCACTCATGTGTATGTGGGAACTACCACCTCCACAAAGAGATGTGATTCATTTTTCATTTCTGATTTAGATGGATGGTAAAAAGGATTAATTTAATATATATATATATATATATATTTATGATATATAATATATAATAAGGATTCTATAATGTTAAACTATTATTTACCTTTCTTTTGTTCCATCCGTATAAAAGTGAAAACAACATTCATGCATATGTACGACCGACCATCTCCATAAATGATGTAATTCATTTTTCTATCTATAAATTTGATATATCACTATAAATATGTATATAATGAATATATATGATATTTATATAATAAATATCATTAAATATATTATGGATTTATGATAAAAGTACAAGAACCATAACTATTAGGCATAAATCTTATGAAAAATTAAACATTTAATAATAAAAAACGATTTTAATAAAGAATTAATAATAACTTGGTGTTATAATGTTATAAGTAGATCATATATGGTATTATAATTATTTAAATAACTACTATATAAAATTATAATAAATTTAAATTTATTATAAAGGAGGTTAGAATACTTTCGAAGTAAGTCTATTTTGAGGTAATATATTTATGTTAAAATATCATTATTTATCTATATTGTTTATGATTTACTTTTTGATTAGAAAATTTTATAATATAACTCTCAAGAAACTGATGAATTTTTATTTCACATTTTGATTTCTAGATATTACATTTTTTTATTTTATTTTTTCCTCTTTAAGTATTCATGATACCAAATGAATATTTTTAAGAAAATATGACATTATTTTGGACTTTGGTCAAAAAACATTTTTCTTCCATAAAAATGTTTCTTATAATACTATGATTTTTAAATTCCATATTTAACCATGAATACATTTTTAAAAAATGTTTTAAAAGGAATATTCTTATTTTTTTTGAACAACATACTTTTGTCTTTTTATCAAAAATGTGAAAGGAATATTTGTTTTAATATACATGGAATGAATGAAATTTAACAATATCAAGACATCTAAATATTTAAATATTAATTCAAATTTTTATTGGGTTATTTTTAAATAAAATGGTTCCCATAATGTTTTGAATGTTTTTAGATTTTGAACAAGTGATTTCAATGTAGAAAAGAATATTTTCCTCCATAAATATTCCAAGTGATATTTTAAAGGCATTTTAAAATAGGATAAAATCATTTTATGTTACCTATAATTTACTAGGTGATCCAAGGATACCATAATTATTATTTATATGGATGTTTTTTATTATTATGATGATATATCTATGAAACCTATTTCTTTTCCATAGGTCATGCTATGATGAAATAAAAAAATGTTTATCAAACCCATTTATTTTCCAGGGGTTATTCTATGATGAATGTTCTATGATCTTAAGGAAAAAATACGTATTATTTTAATTATTTTATGGGAGGTACTATAATTTTATATCCCTCTAATTCATTTAGTAAAGATGAATATCAGATGAGGTAATAAGGACTAGAATAGGGATTTAACCTAGTTACGTAATGGAATCTATCAAATATGATAGTCTTGGGAGTGAACCTTGACTAAGGATATGATATAATAGAGAGTTAACTAAATCTACTATGATAGTATTGGAATTGATTCTTTAAAAAGGAAATAATTTTATGTGCTTATTTTTATGCCACAAACTCATGTATTATGACAATGTTATTCTCTCATGGATCTTGTTCCTTGATTTATTTATGATTCATGGATTATGAAATGTGAATATTTTTTAAAAGGTTACGGTCGAAGCCTCAATTTATTTTTAAAGCAAAGACCTCTATTTATAGGGTAGAGGGAGACCCAATACATAGCCCGAAGTCCCAAGGCCAAGTGGACGAAATTCAAGGCTTGAAAGCCCATTTGTTGGCCTAAAGGACCCCTCAGTGAACAGTACTGCTACAGTACCCGCACAGCTACAGTATGATATGTATAATAAGGGTGATAGATATAAAGAACTAAGAAGGAGATGATGGAGATCTCTCCTAAATAATTTTCTTATATATCTATGTTTCTAAATACAATAGACTTATAGGATTTTGAAATGGATTATGATGTAGTATAATGAATATTCACTCAATAATATGTAATATTTATGTTTGAAAAGTATGGGTCACTATATGATCCAATGACCATAGACTCTATAAAATTAGTTACAAAGGGTGATATTAATGGATTCCCATAAAATAAAATGAATTATTCTATGATAATGGTACATTGAGAAATATTATTATTTTAAAACCTTATGTTTTTACAAGTTGTGAATCTTTGGGGAAATTTTATTTTTTAGTCATAGGGTACGGTAATTTTTGAAAATATGGATTCAAATTATAAATATTAGAGTTGTAGTATATCTAGGAGATGTTTCTGGATATGTATCTTGGTATAAATGGTGTTATGGGTGCTAAGGTGAATACTAGGAGCATCAGTTTGGAGTTGAAATTTTGGAAACTGGGTTTTCCTCTTCTATACAGTTAGGAAAAACCATGTGGAACTTCAATGGAAACACTCTATGTGTTTGTGGGGGGATTAAACCTTAATATTTAGGTAAAGGACTCATTAATAGTTATATAGAACCATATAATAAAAAACATAAACCATTATAATCTATTTTAGAGGGTTCTTTTTGATTAGATTGTAGTTTGGGAAATCATACAAGCTAAAACATGAGAGGGTGTGTTTGGGTCTTAATGCAACAACATGGTTGGCACATAGTTTAAAAAACCATGAAGCCAAAATATATAGCTACCCCTAATTTCTTAAAATTGTGATTTTAATATTTTACCTTATTTATTTTAATATTTATCCCCCCTCATTTATTCCCTCTTGTGTGACCGAGATCCTCCCCACTGTGGAGGTGTCCTCCCTTGATTCCTCCTTAATTTTCCCTTGAATGAGGGGTGATTTCATAGAGTTTATACAATGGTTTAAAGGTATTTAATTCTTAATATTATCTATTCTTTTCAACCATTTATATTCCTCTTATTTTGGATGATTTGGACTAGGGTTCATAGATTATTCTACTATAGGATAGTGGAATCATCCAGATATGATGTGGATTTTATTGTACATAGCTAGAGAATGTCTTGTGATGATAAAATAACATCATTTATTACTAGTTTCTTAGATTTATTCCAACCTATTAAATTTTCCATGGGTTTTTATCAAATTATATGAAATTGATGGATGGATTTATTGAAGATAATTTTGGATTTTTCTTAGGATGGTTTTGGTGGTACTCCATGGACATTCTAGGTGTGGTTGGTTATGGTTTCGATGAACGGATATTGATTGGTGAGATTATAAGTGATTATTACAAATTAAAATAAATTTGGAAATTAATTATAAATCATTACACATGATTATATTGGATTTCATAGATTGATATAGGATATTAGGTGTGGATAGAAGAATAGATGAGGTTTGTAAGAGCTTACCTTAATGGATTATTTCTAAAATGTGGTTGGTGGTAACTTGAAATCACCTAGTGTATAAGAATTTATTTATGTAACATGTGATATTAAGCCTCTCCACTTTTAAGAAATTTACATTTAATCTAAAAATAAAATTTCCTTTTTTATTATATGATAAGATCCAAGGTGACTATGTCCATGGTGGACCTAGAATACCGATTTATGCTATGACCACTGATAGATGAGGGCTTGATTGTAAACCCATGGCGTGCGATAAATGAATTTTAAAAGGGTCTAAGTGAAGAAAAAGACATAGTGTCCCTTGGTATAGGTTCCCATATAAACCTCCCTATATAGGATAGTGTTTTAATAATAATTATTAACTATATTTGGCCATGATGAAACTGTGAGAAGCCTTGTATCATTTGGGATTATTGACTAGAGAGTGGGTTGAGTGTCTTTTACCACTAATACATGAGTTCCTATGTGGGTGTAACTTGGGTGGGATTTAGGTATAGGTAGGTAATGAGAGTATAAACCTAGGATGACCTTGTAAATGATATTCTCTTTTGGGTATCCCTTTAGAGTGATTATAATATGGTGTTTTCTATAAGGATGGTTAACCTATGATGCGATCATGGTGATATTGATAGATGTTATGACTTCTATATGATGGGTTTGACCCTAAGAGTTGAGGATGTTATAGGGAAGCCCATGTAGTGTGTCTAAATTATGATGAGACCTTGGGGATATTAGTGGGCTTTCAATGATGTGTTTAACCTAGAGAGAGTTAGTATAGGGATCCTATCTTTTCCCTCCTGGGTTTCACCTTAGAAACTGAGGATTGATAGGGATATACTTGAATGATTGTAGTGATGAATATAGGTTGTCAAGTTGAGAGGACAATCTAGGCGATGGATGATGTGTATGGGACTAAGGCCAACCCCTATGAGAAAAATTACCTGATATATGTTTCTTAATGGGGAGATTCTACTCCTTGGTTTCAAATGAACAGATGTGTGTTTCCACAAAAGTTGAGAGCATGCCTATGGGTTACTGATGATATGAATCCCCACAAGAAGGGTCTTCCCTAGGGTTCTAGATGATCTAGTGATATGTTTTCTAATAGGTAGAGTCTACCATGAGGTTTTATATGATCCAATTATATGCTACCATATGGAGAGAGTCTGACCGTAAGTTTTAAATGATCTGATGATATGTTTCCCAACATGTATCCCCCTATGTTTCATAGAATATAATTATTTTTTCTCAATATAGAGACTACTCCTATGAGTTATAGATAATCTTGTATGTTTTTATTAGCTGGGAGTGTCTATCCCTAGGTTCTATATTATTATGTAACATGATCAAATATTTTTTGTGCTTTCTAAAGTAGGTATGGTCAGTCCTAAGTGTCACATTAAAACCTGAGGATCAGCGATGATAATTGTAATTGTATTTTATCACTATATGTTTTATAATAATAATTTATCATGTGAATAAAATATATTTACTTGTTATGTTAGGGACCCCATTGGTTGTTCACTAATAAGTTGTACTCACGCCTGAATCTAGTATTGATGACACTTCATTACACAAGAAGACCACATGTTTATTGGTTCAAGTAAGGAAGTGTCCCAATGGTTCATGTTCCTGCAAGAGAATATCAATGGGGATTATATATTTAGAAGTTATGAGGCTCGATGGAGGTATTATATCCTCTTATGTATTATATCACCATTGTTTGTTTTGTATATGTGATAACCCTGGGGGGTATCAGTTAGGATACATGACAAAATTCTTCTTAATATCACATATTTTATAACATAATTATTCTTTATTATTTATATGTACTCTTATTTTTTATATCGATTATTTTTTCCACTATTGGTACTATGATATTATAGCATAATCTCCCCATGAAAATAGCATAGAACTTCACATATAGTTGAAAAAATCTAGTGTACAAAGAGGCATTCCTAAAGTCACTTGAAAATCCCTATCCAAGACATAGGTCAATGGTCCGAATATGGAGATGCATCAAAAAGTGGTACTAGATCATATTTTATTTTGTAAAACTATTTGGGATATGGTAGATATGAACAAGGAACTTTTCAAAGTTTGTGATAGACATCAGACCATTTTATCACAAACACCCTTTTCATGAGGTAGTCCAGGTCACTGGGGATATGGGATTGGTTTTCTTGGTTTTTGATATTATAGTTGAAATATTTATTTAATATAATTCATGTATTGATATTTTTTTATGGTTTTCGATCATGGTCTATTGGTAAGATTCCTATGTACATGTATCATTCTTGGCATCTATTATTCACATGAAATTCATCTTCTTGTGTGTGATTGATATCACTGATGATATATGGTTCATCTATTTAATGTACCAACAAATAATTATATGATGTTTTACTATATAACTAGTTGTTGGAATTACACTTATCTAAACCATGATATATTTTCTCTGATGAAAGTTCCTATGGATCCCAATATGGGAGGTTCCTTGATGATGACTAGAAAGTCCCTCTATGTAATGGATGTATAGTGACCCTTAGTGGGTCGATACATGCATTTGGTGATTTTTATATGCATCCCTTATGGGTGACTGAGTTATGGGTTCAATTAATTAATGTTTCAATAACAAATTATATAGTGTTATACCATATATAATTTGGGTGAAATTATACTTAAAGTGACCATATGACTATGGTATAATTGATGAATATTATCATGGGAGGATGTCATTTTGTATATAAATGACATCGTGTTGCTAGATGGCATAGTCTGTTATGCAGATTCCTAGTGAGGATTAGTTTCATGGAGTAGGTTTATGACATTTAATGTGATAATATATATATATATATATATATATATTAGGTCCATAGAGTGGCTGTTTTGGAATATAAGTTTACTTGAGATATTTGATATTGGAGAAGAGGTGCTTCCCTATGAGCTGTGATCTATGTGAGCCATGGATTTGGGATTTGTGGGAGAGCCTAGTTCCTTAGGTCATGGCTTGGGATATCAGTGAGCTAAGTGATATATGAGGGTAACTCAAGAGAGGGATTATCCGGGCCTTGTGAGTGTCCTTGAGATGGGAATCAGGGGTAGATTCTTTGGGTTATGTGATCGATTATCATAAGGTGCTATTATATATGTGGTATATGTAGGGATATTTCGTAGAATTTTGTGATGTAAAACACTTGAGATGATTTTGGCATTGAGGTTTGGTTTTGGAGGGAAATATTGGGCAGATTCTTTCCCCTAATGATTTTAGGTAATGTTTCTACTGATGCTATGAGTTGTGGTCCTAGATAGTTGTATGTAGGATGGATAGAGTGTTGGTAGACACTTCTATGTTAGTTAAAATCCCCAGTTTGAAAATTTATTGCGTTAGTTTCCATGGCTTGAGTGATATTCCTCATGTTTTTTAAAAATTATTATTTTACTATGGGTTAGATGATATTGACATATGAGGGGTACATGGTTTGCAGTAAAGGTGTGTTATACCAAGTTTAATGATGTGTGATTGATGGGATTTTGAGTTGGTTTATGTTACTATGTAGTATGAGAGAATACACCTATTGAGTTTGAATTAGATTGAAGTGCTGCATGTTGGATACGCACTATCCCTATTTGATATAGATCATTTAATGCCCACATGCAGGTCAAGGATCGATGATTTAAAAAAATCTTGTGTGAATGGATGCTGATGTTTTTATGAGAGAAATAAATTTCCCACTATGGATAGAGTTGACATTGTAAATGGTTCAATTTGTAGTGGAATGGTTTTCTATGATTCTTCATTAACATGGGTTTTAGGATGGTGTGAGCATGGCTTAGGAGGAGTGACATTTGTGTGATGGTGGAACCTATTGAGGTTTCATTCAAGGAATTGTATAAGGAAATATATTTTGTGGGGATTTCACCATTTTACTTTGGAGGGTGTGATCCTTATTGAAGATGGAATTTCCTCGAATATTAAGGATGGTGTTCCCAGTGAGTCAAGAATTGGTGGCGATTAAAGATTTGTGTTGGAATTTGTCTATGAATGATATGGACCAAACCAAAAATTGCATGACGTAATGGGTGAATCAATGGTTGGGGAGATTATAATTTTTATTAGTGTATAAATAATAATGATGCTCGTATGTATATAAGCATCGAATCATACATGGAGGAATGTACCTCATGTGATTAGGATTGTGGGTGTGATGAGATCGGCCGTTGGGAAGTCGATGTGGAATTATTATGCCATTGTGTATATGGATTTGATTTATCTAATTATTTGTGAACATAATTTGTGATATTTAGATAAAATCATAGATGAAGTCCATGTGTTGGAATCTGGATCTGGATGGTTTTAGATGTGATCTAGGGGTGTGTTATATTGATGGTGCTCTAGAATTTATGGTGAAGTACAATGAAATTTTTGGATGGATGAGGATCCAACCATAAAATTACACATATTTCCAAGTTTAGACTTTGGTGTTGGGGTTTTGATGATGTTGTGATTCCTTTAGGGATTAAGGTATCAGGATTAGGTGATGTGATGGTGCATTGATGGGTGTGGTTGAGAATTTTTGGGAAAAGTTGGGAAGAGGAGGACCAAACAATGTTTTTATGTGAAACTGGGTGTGGTGATATGGAAACCATACCGAGAATGTCTTTGGACCACTAAAAATTAATTTTTAATAGGTGATTCTGATGGTGGGGAGTACCCTGGATCAGAATAGGACCATATAAATAGAGGATTATGATGGGGAGCGTGATAAGATTTTGAATTAATGGTCAATGAAACCTTTATATCTTGGAATAAACAGGTTTAGTTGATCTCTTTCTTGGTATTTGAAATGATGATCTACGAGTAGCTTAGTTTTTTTATTAATAGAACACCCAGTGTTTGGAGTTGTGCAATTGAAGCTCATCCAACATTCATGGATAGAACTTGGTGAGTTAACCCTTAACTGAAGACTAAGGTATGCTAATATTTATGGTTTAAATATTCCAAGACATATTGGGGATGATAAGTTCTCTGGTGGGGATATTATAAATCATTTTTTATTTTTGGTTTGTTAAAAAAAGATGAAATTTGAATTTTTAGTCTCATAGTAGGGGAAATTTTGAGAATTATAATTCTATTCAAAATTCATAGATTCGAATCATCAGGAGGAGATTTTTTTGGTTATTTGGTGAGACCTGAGAGGTGTTATATGTGCTCGAGTGAATATTAGAAGCCTTGGGTTGGAGTTGGAATTTTGGAAAAGGGTTTTTCCACTACCTCATGGTTACTACTTGGTTAAGGAAAAATATGTGGGGAGTCAGGGGAAACCTTTTAGGGTGGTTTTTTTTGGGGTTGAAGTACATGTATCATGAATGGTAAAATAGAATCATGAAGGTTGAACCAAGAGCCATGATAAAGCATTTCACATGGTATCTCTTGGTTGGTGCATATCTTGATAAACCATGAGACTGAATTTTTGGGTCTTAGTGCAAGTTAAAAGTTTGGAACATAGTTTGAAAAACCATGTGAGGGGGAGTGGATCAAAGAAACATGAGTGGTATGTTTGGTGAATGATTTAAAAAATCATATGTACAAACCACGAGGATTCCAATAATTCCTTAAAACCGACGGTTTTACCATTTCCACCTATTTATTTGAAGTTTTAGACCACTCATTTATTCATTCTCAAATAGATAAGCTTATTTCTATCATATTTCTCTCCTCCCATGCTTCCTAATTTATTTCCCCTTAGACAGGGGGGATTTCTAGGTATTTTATAGTGGTTTGAAATTAATCCCTTCTCCTCTTCCTCCAGTCTTGTCTCTCCTTTATAGGCCTATTATTTTGGATGATTTAGACTAGGGTTATTAATAGGATTACACTAGATTTTTATATAATCATCTTGATATGATATAAAGTTTTATTAATGTGACTAGAGGATGTCCCATGACAATGATCACACACCATTTCTTTTAGTTTTTTTAGAGGTACTTCTACTTATGTTTTTTTTGATCAAAATAGATGAAATAGATGGATGGAATTATTATGGATGATATAGATTTTTATTAGGATGGTTCTAAGGATATTCTATGGATCTTCTAGGTGTAGTTGGTCATGGTTTTAGTGAGAGTATATTTCTAAGTAGGATTTTAGAAAATTATAATTTTTTCAATTAAATTGGAAAATTCACTATAAATTACTGTAAATAATTATATTTATTGTCATGGCATGAGATAAAATCTTAGGTTTGGATACAATATTTAATGAGGCTTAGAAAAGTTTAGTCAAGGGTTTATAGGATTTTCTTAAAGGATGATAAATCCTACAAGGTAGGTTTTCCCTTGAATACGTCCCGATTTATATGATTTTGTTTATATAGTATGTGGTATGAGTTATTTCTAATTTGAGTTGTTGAAATTTAATTTAAAAATGAATTATTATATTTTCTTCCATTAGGAGATCCAAAGTGTCCTGGTACACAGTGGACCCTCGACACCGGTTAGTGCCTCAGCTACTGATGGTCGTGGTATTGATCATAAAAATGTGACATGTGATGTGTAAGTCCTATAAGGGTGAAATTGAAATGAAAAAATAGAGTGGAACATGGTATAAGTTCCCATAGAAACCTCCATATAAAGGAGAGATTTGTATTAATAATGATTTTCCCAAGTATTCTATGATTTAACCATGGGATTCCTTGTAATATTTGATCTAATTTACTAGAGTGTTGGGAATGTGTCTTCCCCCAATTGTACGTGAGTACCCATGTGGGTATGCCCTGGGTAGGATTTAGGTGTAAGTTTAGTGTGAGAGGACCAACCTATGATGACCTTGAAAATGAGATGGGTTTTAGGCCATCCCTCTCGAGTGATGATAATATGGTGTTCTTTACGAGTCTAATGAAGCCATGATGTGACCATGTTAATGTCGAGGGATGTTATTCCCTATAAGTGATGAGTTTGATCCTAAGAGTTTGGAATGGGATAGAGGATTCCATGTAGGGTATACATAATATGATGAGAAATAGGGGACCTTAGTGGGTTCCCCATGATTTAATCACCCTAGAGAGGGTTATTGTAGAGGAGAAGGTATCATTAATATTTGGTGTCACCTTAGAAACTAAGGATCAATGTGTATATCCTAGCATAATTAGAGTGATGAATATATATTGTGTTCCTGAGAGGATAACCTAGAAGATGTGCGATTGGTTCAATAGTTTATCCAACCCATGTGAGGAAAATGACCCAATATATGTTTATCAGCATAGAGAGTCTTCCCGTAGACTCCAGATGATCTTATGTGTGTTTCTAGGTAGAGTGATTGCATGAAATTGGGTTTCAGATGATATGTTTCATGATAAGGATAGTCTACCCTCAAAGATTCATATGATCTGGTGTTATGTTTCCTAAAAGGGAGATTATTCCCATGGGTTCGGGATGATATGATTCTATGTTTACCAACCGGGTGATTCTTCCATGGAACTTCAATACCCTTGTAATTTAAATGTTTGTAGGTCCAAGTAGGTAAGAGGCACAATGTTGCATGATCAAACTATATAATCTGAATGTGGATTGGAGATTTGGATGTGATGAGGCTTAGAGATGGTTTTAAATCCTATTATTTATTTTATTTACTTTTTTATTTGGTAGATGTGATCATAACCTTGGGAGATCAGTTGGAATATATGACTGTATACTTCCTCATATCACATATTTATAGTATGATACTATATTTATCATATATATATATATATATTATTTTTTTATGAATGATTTTTGGTTATTTTCTGCTATTATTACTCTTATATGAGGGTATAATATCCCCAAAGTAACACCTTATACCCTATCTATAAGTCAACATCCTTTATCTTATGGGGAGACGACATGAGGTCACATGGAAACCCTATATTTGGAAACTGGTGAGTGTTCAAGGGATTTAAGGGTATAATAATTATAAAAAAACATAACTAAAGGAAAATGATTCTCCCATGGACCTCTAATGTCAAGAACACATGCACATAACATATCCTGTAAGGATTTAATAATATGTTCTATGTTATCTTCCATATGAGAATGAAATGACATGATAAGTCATGAATGAGAGACAAAGCAACACCACAAACTCTTCTATACCGATGAAGTAAAATGATGATCATGATCAATTATAGTCATATTTGCAACTCTATACCTCACTACTCCCTCCTCATAGATCCATTCCAACCCATCCACTAATCATGATTTTGTAATCAACAAGAAAAGAGTTTACTTATCCATTCGATATGTAACCACCCAAATAGTGTCAAATACTTTCAGAGATGAAGGAAAATCAATCACAAAATCACTCAATATTTTCCCAACTTCCACTTAGTAACATCTAAAGGATAAAAATATTTATCAAAAACTAAATTCCTAGATTTAACCAATTGATAGAAAATGAATTAAGATATGAAATTCATCGTTGAACTCTTCATACTTATCCACAAAAACTAATCCTTCAATACATGATACATCTTGGATATACCAGGATACACCACCAAAGGTGAGCTATGAAAACAACTTTTAAACACATCTCACATCACCGGTGGAATGAAAAACATACTCTATAATAACACCCAATTCTTACTATCCTCTAATCAACCCTAAGAATTATATCTATGAACAACATGGTATCTACATACCTCTACCTCATGATCTCTCAATCACGATTACTCTACCCACTAAAACTAAAAAGAATACACTATCATATGATACAGATAAACTTTACAATTGAATTCCACCATATCCAAATGTAAATGTTCAAGATCTTCTTTCATCATAAAGTTATTTTTAGAAAAAAAACATTAGTATATATCTTCTTGCATAGCATATTAGCTACCACATTAATTTTTCCCATAGTGTAAGAGATCTCTAAGTTATATTCCTACTAGAACTCTACCCATTTCTAAGGATAAAAATTTAGTCCCTTATTATAGAAGATATACCATAGGATCTTATGAAAAGTAAAGGAAAAAAATTGATCTCTGAAAATATAATGCCACCATAGATTTTGAGAAAACACTTCCACTGCAAGCTTATAATTATGGGTGGTGTATTTACACTAATGCGTATATAATTTCCAATAACCTTGATATATCATTTACTACTATTTCATCAACACATAGCATAATTTAAGGTTATAATCAATATAATAAACTTCAAATATAAATCCTACAATATGATAACGATTTAGAAGATCATTAATAAACTTCTCATCCACATACGCAAATGCTGCTTGACACCGATCTGTCCACACAAAGGTCTAGTACGTCTTGAAAAAAGCTATCAAAGTATCCACAATATGAGATAAATATTATATGAATATAATTTTATATCTTATAATACCATGGAAAATATACACCTCTATAACATTATTGGGTTTCATCTAAGAAATAATTATATAATACTTCAAAGTATTAACAACTAAGCCCTGATGAGACACATCAAGTCTACGGAAGCTCACCTTATAAATCCAAACATTTCACTACGATAAATTTTCATATAACATATTTCATTGATAGATGTTTAAGATAACCCAAAAATTATCAACATGATCTTTCTTTATCCTTGAATTTACTACAATTTAATGGATGATCACCACTATAAACTGACCCAATAACACATGGAACACTAATTTTATCACTCCAATGAAAATTGTTAGGGAATTAATAACTCTAAAAGGAATTAACATGAAAAAAATGTCCTTAGAGACTTCCAAAGATGTGTATTATGAATATATTCCTCATTAACTCTCATATTATGGTATCCATAGTAAAGATTAATCATAGAGAACCAAATTTATCCCTTCCAATAATTAAAAAAATATTTCAATCTTCTTGAGGGGATATAAATTTTTTCCATTACCTAATTGAACCAACAATAATCTATTCCATAAAGAGATATAATAGGCCAGATGTATCCCTTCATCAATATATCATCAATTTGAATCCACAAATGTTATATCTCTAAAGTCACTATCTTATTGTGATACATATAAATCACAAATATACCATATTATAATTATATAACAAACTTGATCTCATGTTGAGGGGGTAGTGTCACAACATATTTTGAAAAAAATCTAAAAACTCACCCATAAATCTCATAAACACATTCAACTAAACTTATACTGAAATCATAATAAATACTTATAACTATGATGAGGTAGGTTTAATATTTCTACAATCCATTAGATGATCATTTTCAAAAACAAACAACATAGTTTCACAATCCATATCAAATAAAACCACACTCAAATTGAAATAAATGATTGAATATATTGAATATAATGAAGTCATGATAATAATGAAATTTTATGGTCATAAATGTAATAATAATAAATCAACCATTGACTGATACCAAATAAATTCTAATTCACACCTTGAAACTCCTTCACTAAACTAAATTGATTTATAACTAGAATAAATAAAAACAATTGAATAAAAATACTATCCATTATAAGTCAAAATTATAAGAATAAGGAATGTGCAATGAAGAAGTGAAAATATTTAATTTCAATCAAATAATAAACTAGGGTAGGATAGTGATAGATAGTACCTCAAATAATCTTTGTCCCTCCTTACATTGAAAACTACATTCTAAGAAATTATCAATGTCATGCACCTATTAATAATCATCCTTGATAGAATCCACTATCACATACATGATAAGAATTAGATACTTGAGGATTGGGGATACTGTAATATCCCGAACTTTTCTGGAGCAATATCAGGTGTGTTTCTAGGTACTTTTTTGGTGTTATTAATTACTTTTGTGTTAGCGTATGACCTGGGGTGCGTTTGGGTAATGTTGTTAAGGAATTTGAAAGATATGGGGTTGTGGAAGGTTTGTGCACAGTTTTCCTAACTGTACGCTATCGAGCTGTGCAGGCAGCGGAAGACCATATGGTTGGCACATAGTTTGGCCTAACCATACAGGCTCCCAGGTGAAACCATGCACACAGAGCAGTTTAATCTAATAATTGGTTTTAAAACCACCCAAACCCCAAAACCTCTTTAATTTGACCTAGGATTGGGCTTAAAAATTTATGGGTGATCTCAGAGCCTTATTGAGGGATTCAAAGGCAATCCGAATGTTGTTCATTGAGATAAAAATCTCAGATTAAAGATCCGTTCTTGTTTTGGTATGTAGATTTCATCCCGATGCTTCTCCCATTCTTTCCTATATCTTTTCATGATATTTTTAGGGAAAATCTCCCCTATTTCCATGGATATAAATCTATGGGTTGAGATCTAGATCTAGTATTTTACATCTAGATCTATATTTTCATGATCTTGATGCCTTTGATCTTAATTTTGGTTTAGGGATTTATATCTGAAGCTTGATCTAAAATGTTGTGCAACTCATATTTTTGGGATTTTTGTTGGGATAAATTCCATCAATAAACTAAGGTAGGTGGTCTAAATAGAAATCCCATATTCATGGATTAGATATGTGTATGCGATTTTATGATTTTTTGGATTCCCTTGATAATTGATTTCTAAATTGGAGTAATTAGTAATGTGGAATTGAATTGAGTTTCACTTGGTGATTAATTGGTAATTGAATCATGGAAATTTCCCAAATAGATATTTTTGAGATTTGATATTTGTTGAGATATTATAATTGAGACATTGAATTTATTGTGTTAAGATAATTAATTGTGGGGAATTAATTATGAAATGATATTTGGATGTGTAAGATAATTAATTGTGAGAATTAATTATGTTCCATGATGATGATAAAAGATAATTAATAGTGATAATTAATTATGAAAAGTTGAGATTTTATATGGATAATTAATTGTGAAGAATTAATTATTGAAAGAGAATTGTGTTTATTGATTAATAAATTTATGAATTAATTAATATGTTATGTGCTTAGTTAATTTTTTAATTAACTAACGGCCTTTTAAATGTTTAACTAATTATTGGATTAGTAATAGTATTATGTTGAAAATTATATTGAATTAATGAATGACTAAATGGATGATATTTTTTTGGTTATAGACATGGAGTTGTAGACTAATTAGAAGTTGTGACTTGGACATGGATTTCAACCCTAATATTTATCCAAGATTGAGATTATGGGGTGCTAATAATGACAACCTACATTGAGTGAGAAAAGGAGTGCTAGGAATGACGAACTACACCAAATGAATGATAATAATGAATGATGATTTTACTAATATTTGGGTTTCTAGGCATGAAAAAATACACCAAATCATTAATGACATTGAATGATGATTCAAATGGGAAAAATGAATTGATACTGGGCCTAATGTGATGATTAAAGATTATATGGTAGTGTGATAACTATTTAGATTATGCATTGTATTTATTTCTTCATAAAAAAGCATGCACTATCTTTTGAATGAACTCGTTTTAGACACTATTGGTGGTGGACTATTGAGTTGTACTCACACCCTATTTTTTCACCTGATCAGCACCCGAGAAGAATTTGTTACTGCAGAACAGTATAAGGTCAATGCCTTGAGATAGGTTGCTATTTAGGATTGAAGCATGGGAGAGGGAACCAAACGTGGTTCAGTACCCATTCGAGAGTCATTGTGTCTTTAAATTCAGTTGAAGTGTAGACACATGACATTTTCATTGTCATAACATGTTTTATCTTTCAGTTGATTATGGTATTTTCATGTTTTGGTTATCATATGACATGGATTTTTTATGGTTATTTATATGCTACCATACTTGGTTATTGTTATTTGATTCCATTTGTGTTTTATTCTGATAAATGTGGGTATAGTCTCACCACTTTTGAGTTACCAAACCCCTGCTACTAGTCGGCATACTCTGGTGTATAGGGAGGTGCACTTGAGGGCATGTGGGTAACCAGATCGGGGAACTGTTTAGTGGCACCTGCTCGGAGATGTCACAAAGTTGTATTAGAGTAGTTTTCTTTTATTTAATCTTCATTTGTCTTACTATTTTGGTAGAGGTAGACATGAAACTAGGAAGATTCAAGTCTTGGTAATAAGCTCATGCATGGGAGTTGCAAACCCATCTATGGGGGAAAATCTGAGTACTTAGTGTGGGATTGTTATGATTGCTGTTTGTTATTATATTTAAATATTATTTCACCTTGGGTGATTCACTTGTGGTGTGATGTGATATTTGTTTTAAAAAATTGTTTAATTTATATTCATGTCCTAAGAGGCATGATATTTGATTCTTCTTGCACCATTCTGGTAACTCATAGGAAAATGGGTTATTGGTATGTTGTTGAACATGAATTGTTTTTCCTTATTGTGAGATTGATGTAATGATGAAAAATGAGAATAAATGGGTGTATAATGATAACCTTGATTGATAAAATGAGTATGATTAAATAATTAACTGTTGAATTTATTAATTTGAGAAAATGTGATTATTTAATGGTTGGATTAATTAATGAGAATGAATGTACCCTATTCAACCAAGACCTAGGAGTAGTATGGTTAAGGTTAGTAATAAGGCCTCCGTGTTGACTGTGTGGTGAGAAAAAGGTGAAAAAGGACATGTTGAAACTTTCTGTGTTAGATTCTACCCTTACGTAAATGTTATAAGGTTTTCTTATAAAACCTAAGATGTGTGTTTGTATTTGTAGATATATGCCTCTATAACACTTGTTGAGGGAGAGACCGAGGGGTATGGCCCAAAACAAACTTCTAGAATGGGAACTTGTGGAACCATTGGTGCAAGCTGAGGAGGAAGGGGAACAGTTCTATGTGAACTGTCCCCATTTCCTGCAATTCATGGAGAGATACCTAGGGTGGGTTCAAAAAAGAATGTTAGAGTTGACAAGGGAGTTTCAGCTACAACACCCTCTGAATTTTACTGAAGAGGGTGGACCTGAGGGAGTTGAATTATTGATTTAATCTATAGAGAGACAATACTTGATCATTTGGATAATCTAGCTAGGTGGAGGGTCAAGTTGGCTGCTTATCTACTCCAGTGTTCGAAAAAGTGCTGGTGGGATCATTAAGTACGATTTGGACAGACTGATGAGATGATATGGAAGGAAATTATAAATAAGTTATTATAACACTTATATCTAGACACATTGAGACAAGAGAAGGATTCAAGGTTTATGCATCTAACTTAAGGAATCATGTCCATAATGGAATACGCTGGACATTTATTATATTTATTGTGTTTTTCTCATGCATTGGCTGTAACAATCATGCTCTTTATTACACACTTAAACATGATTTATTACATAAAATTGAACTTAAGACAACATTGATGATCAATAGATCTAGTCTATTTGAAATTTAGAAACATTAAATAAAAAATTATAATATAAAACAAAAAATCTTTATTGAAAACTTCTTTTACATGACCACAACATTCCTTAGTACTTAACATTTAATGGTTTAACTTGAGGACATGGATAAGAAAAGGGTGATCTATAAATCCCAATAAGGGTCTAAACAAGGCATAAAACGAAGAATATAGTACATGATAGGTGTAAAGACCCAAAGCTTATCGTACATGGACATTACATTACTTTTGCGGAATACTTAGTACATAACAAAAACACACACACAAGGATCGTAATAGTTTAGTGTCTTTGGAAACTCGGAACGTAATCTTCTAATCGTGGTGAAAGATCTTCAATATCTCCCATAAAGATCTTCCTTTTTTTTTTACCTAAAACCTTTCTTTATATCCTGGGGAAAAGAAAACATAAAAGGGTGAGCTCAAATGCTCAGTAAGGGTAAAAAAAAGCAAAATCAATCACATCATATTCATAAGAACATAACTTTTGGAAATCTTAACCTGCAAAAGAGAGCATAATTTCATTAACATGGGATAAATCATAGTAGTGAAATGTAATCACAATAATTATAACTTAAAACATGAAACTTTGTGGAATTCACACATAATCATAGAGGATCATTTCTTGTTAGTCAAGACTCATTGCCAAGACTATCTTAGTGTACAAAGTCCCTTTCTGAATCGAGTAACCCTCGTTTCAGTCCTGTTTCACTGAACCGGTATAACCTACCGTTCCAGCCCTGTCTATCTCATGAGATATAAAATCTTTACCCAATTCATTGGAGGGAGATATAGGTCCCACCCATCTTATAATGAATCCTTTCTTATGTGTGCCACATAGTCATAAATCATACATCATCACATAACCCATGTAATAAAAATGGGATTCTTAAACAACATGACATCATAAAACAATTCATATAAGATAAAGGAATTCATAAAAATGTTTCCATCACAACATAATCAAATCCATGTAATAATAGGGATAAAAACAGAACCCTTTTATTATCTTAGATGGAAAATAATTTTGATAAAATACTTGAACTCCATTCTTGAGGAAAATATCCTTTCTACTTTAAAAACATTTTTCCTTTCTTAACATGTCATACGACTTTAAAATAAAAGAAGTTGATTAAAAATAAACTTGAAAACTTGTAAAGGATGTTTCTTGGAAATAAGGTTTTAAAAATCCATTCATGCCGTATAAGTTAAAAAAAACATTCTTGGTACTTTTGTCAGAAAAGTCAAAAAGTACCTCGTACGAAAAACGACAAAAGATTCCTTTCATACATATTACTAAAAACTCACCGAAGGGTAAAAATGGATTTAAACAATTTTAGGTGGTTGGAAATAATATTACATATTGATGAAACATGGATGTCGATGATAAAATACACCCCAGTAAATACTTACGAATAAACAATCTCGGATAAAAATGAGATTGTGATATTTCCCTTACCTTAGGTCCGACTTGATTTGTAAGTGTCCGAACCTCCTGTATAATGATTTAAATCATGTTATTGATTTATTCCAGAATCATATTAATTGTTATTATATCATATATGGTTCACTTATGACATTATATTACCCGTTCTTTTGTAAATTCCATGTTAAAGAAACGTTTTGGGTAAAATCGTTTCATTTATCGTAGGTGTTTTGACTTGTTGTTCTTGACATTATTATTTCTTATATCATGATTTACTTACTTCCAGAATATAAAATATGATTTATATATCATATATATTCAGTATATATATATATATATAATAGATAGATAAATGAAATGAAAAACACCGTTCATGGAGACGGTAGTCCGTACGTACGCATGAACGCTGTTTTCCTTTCCTTATTGTCTTGAATGGAAGTAAGTAGATGACATACATATATATATATATACATAAATCCAGTAGCTTTATAATGTCATATATCTCATTATTATTTCTTATATATACTTTATAATCATTCTTAAATGGTTAACATGGAGAATGAATCTCATCGCGTCGTGGAGACGGTAGTCCATACGTACGCACGAGCGATGATATCATTTCCATAAATATTGAATTGAATTGGAGTGGATTATACAATATATCAGAATCAATATGATGTTGTAATAACTATGTATAGTTATTCTTTACACCATTATACCCATCCATGTAAGGTGGTGGTGGAAAATAGATTACACCACGGCGTGGAGACGGTATTCCGTACGTACGCACGCGCGGTGATTTCTTTTTCCGTAGGATGGATAGATGGTGAAATAGGGTTGTTTCATACTTATAATAACATATCAGTATAAGTGATACTGATGTTATTACTTCATAATGAAACAACCTAAGAAGAAGAAGTGGAAGAAGAAATAAAGATGAAAGAATTGGTAACGGTAATTACCTCTTCTTTGAAGCGCCTCTTTGAGACCTCCTCTTAGGGCACTAAAATTGGTCTTTGAGGAAGACCAGAACCTCTAGGATGTTTCTAGGGAAGTGGAGAAGAGATTTTGTCAGGGTTTGGCCGAGCTTGAAGGCTCAAAGTTGTGTGAGGAAGAGAGGGAGGAGGTGCCCTTTTATAAGGGAGGAGAGGGGCACCTTAGGAATTCTTAACAATATTAAATTATAATAAATCTAAACCCACTTAAAAACCTCCAAAAATGACTCATATTCGAAGCTTAGATGAGATAGGGTTGTAATCTCATCAACCAATCAAATTTAGACATGTTTGGATCTTATTTTAAACCTTATCAATTAGATTTAACTCTAAGTTAAATAATTTAACTTTTACCGTGTCTTTTTGTTTTCTTTCACTATATGGTTAATACACTTACTATAACATGCCAAAAGAACCCCAAATTGTTTATTATTAATATATATATCCTTATCTAAGTCATTTGGCCGAACCTTAGATTTTTAGGAATAAAATAACAATTAATAATATAATATTTGATTTAAAAACTATTTTGTGTCAATTTTGACACTATTTGATATATGATTTTTGTGAAAGTCATAACAGAATTAAATGTTCTAACCAAGTTGATTAAATCAACATTAATATATCATAGGAACCTAGAAAATTATTGTAATTCATAAAAAATCTCAAATTACATTTATTTTGGTGTTTATAACATCAATTATGTCAATATTTCATTAATAAGATAATTACTGCATCATCGTTGTGTCATAAATAAATTAAATTATTTAATATCTAAAAATTATAAATAAAATACCATTATGTAGGAAATCTTTTTAGCTTTCTAATTAATATTTATAGTCGAATTTATATTATGTATAACCCCATATTAAAAATGATTTACTTATTAAACTTTGATTTTAACTATTTTAACCCTTCTTTAAATAAATTAATAATAAATGTCCTAATCTAATCCAAGTGGGCCTAAATGGTCATATTTTATTCCTAAGTTTGTTTTTGGTCGAATTACACTTGTCCAATAGAATTAGGACATGTGTTAGGGTAATAGTAATATCATATTTACCCTTAGTTACCCTATTTACTATTAACCGCGGTAAAAAAAAGTAAAAAGTTACTATTCACCAAAAATTATTTTCATCTCATCGAACCACATTTTACTTACTGACATCAACCGTGTCTCTCGGATTTTTGAAATTCCATTCACAGAAGCGGTAAAATTAAGTTTTATGAAAAGTTCAGTTTTTTAACTACCACTTAGTAGTTTCACTATTCATCAAAAATTGATGTTTTTCAGAACAATGCCAAAATTTCATCCTAAGATATATTTCATATTCCGAATTCAAAAATGAAGTCTATTTTACCAAATTCATATCATAGAATTTGAATTAATTAATTTTATAATTAAATACCGCTGTTAAAACAAATAACGTTTTTTTAAGAAACAATATCTATCAAAAGATTGACACTTGATTATGTCTGGTTTAAATGTGAAATTACATCCAATGACCAACATTGTATTAAATTGTAAAAATATATTCTAAATATACTTTAAAACCACTCAAATTAATAATTTATCACTATTAATTATTTCGATTAAAAAAAGTTGTTTTTAATTATAATTTAGTAATTTTCACTATTCATCAGAATATGAAAGTTATCCGAAAATTACCAAAATTTCACCTTAGGCTAAATTCGATACTACGAATCCAAAAATGAAATCCATTTTGAGAGCTAAAATTTCTAAAATTTTAAAAAGTGGTTATTACTATTCATAACGGTTAGTTTTAATAATATTTTAATAGCATATCGTTGTTTCGTGAAACTCAGTATTGCGTACTACACACGCTATCGAGGAAGGTTGCGATTGCGTGTAATGCAAGGCAAGTCAAGGATGCGTGTTGTGAAAGCTCCTTTTGGTGCAACGTACAACACAAGACATTAGTGAAATTAAAAAGAATATTTTTCATAAAATCTCGGGCTGTTACATTCTACCCCCCTTAAAATGAATTTCGCCCTCGAAATTCGTCGGTGTTATAAATGGTTTACTATTAGAAAGTTTCTTTAATAGAAACCCACATCGTAAAAAGGAATATCAAAACCAATCTTTAAAAAAAAGTATGAAACGTAACGGTTACCCAAATAAACTAATCACTGGGTTTCCACATAGGTGAAAATATGGATACGGAAGAGAAATCTAACCATCATGTTCTGATGGAGAGTGGTAGAGAACATGGCTATGGAAAATCCAACAATCACAAAGCCATAAATTTGTGACGATATAAGGTACCATGTGATTCATCAGATATAAGATCACTAGGACAACATTTTTTGTTTTCAAGATCATTTCCCTAAAGTTGATGAATTAAAAGAAATACTTACATGATTTTGGTACAATCTCACTGTTGTTCGTGCCTTGAACAATTTCCACTTCATCTCTTAAATAAATAAAGTTAAATTTGTTATTCGTGAAGTGTTAGCAGATCATGTGATAGAATGACGAGTCATTCCATCTGTCTCAAAAATTATATACATAAGTCGATCTATAGTGAGATTAATCATATATGGTTCCTAAAATGGACTTATACATCATATATCATAAAACTAGTTTCCACTAAACAGGGACTTCCTGTAGGCCAGTAGTAGGCGATAAAGGCCAGTCGCATTTCGGTTGTGGGTTCGATTTTCACAGCCTTGTCCGACGCGATGGGCTGTCGCCCGTCCTGCAAGTTGACCTTTTTCTAAAACTATATTACTATAACATCCCATCAATAATATCGAAAAAAAACTTCTATCCTTAAACAATACTAACTTATGTCCAACATAATCCATTCCAATCTTTAGGCTTATCCATAATACTGCAGTCCACAAAGTGAAAATGATTACCAGAGATTTAATACCATTGTTGATCCCCATATATCATAAGATATATCTTGTTGGACACATTCCAAACATTCAAAGGCCTTAATCTTGTACTCTCTTGAATACCCATTGAACCTTAGTGAAAACTTGAATGCAGTTAAAAGTTAACACTTTCCACATACCAAAATCCTCAAAATTCTATATACTCAAACCATGATATCACTTAGTCCTTATATCAATCATGAGCTCATGAATACTGTTAAACATTTCGTTTTCTCGTTTTCCCTTCATTATGCGCATATCATATTATTTCCAAAAATATCTCAATCACTTTGAATACCACATTAGACCAATACATAAATACTTTATGATACAACATTATTTTGGAATCCCATTACATAAACACTTAATCATTCCACCACATCGTTGTCATATTCAACATCGCCAATAGTGATCGCATGTGACTTCCCTTTGTCCTTTGCCTTCAGTGGTTGCTCATGTTGATCATCACTAACCCTTGGATTAGGGCATTTATTGGCATAATGTCCCATCTCCTTGCACCTGAAACATTGAAGTGTTGGTGGTGCGTTCTCTGCAGTGTTTGCTTTGTTCACATCATTAGAAACCCTTTTTCCCTTACTTCGACACTCAGCTGCTCGATGACCTTCTTTTCCACACTTAAAACATTTTCTAGTCCCTTTAAGACAATCTCCACCATGCTTCTTTCCACACTTTGTGCATAAGGAAACATTCATCTTCTTTTCACCATTATTCTGAGATTTCTCCTTGAACTCCATCTTTCGTTTCTTGTCAAAACCATGAGATGGATATGTAACACCAACTTCCATTTCGACCTTGATAGCACAACGCACAATTTCTTCATAGCTACTGAAGTCTCTTATAGCTAATGCCCTTCGAAGACTTGGTTTTAAGCCACTGAAAAATCGATCAACTTTACTTTCAGGTTGGATGATAATGCCAGATGCATACCTTGCAAGTCTTGTAAAATTCGCTTCGTATATACCAACAAATTCATCATCCTTTTGCTTTAGTTCAAGAAACTCCTTCTCCATCTTTGTTCGAAGAATACGAGGGAAGTACTTATTGAAAAATACGTTCTTGAACTCATCCCATTCCATGGACTCAATTTCATCTCTTTGCCTTGTATTCTTGATAAGATTCCACCATTGATCAGCTTCACCTTCCAAACGATATACTGCTAAGATGAATTTATCATGTTCAGAACATTGAAGAACTGAAAATATCTTTTCAGTGGTACTGATCCATTGTTCAGCAACAAGTGGATCAGAAGACCCACTGAAAGAAGGTGGACGTTGCCTCATGAAGGACTCAATAGAATATTGTTCCCTTCTCTGCTCATTTGGAAGTCCAGAATGATTCATAGCTTGTGTAAGTATAGCAATAAAATTTTTCACTCCATCTCCCATAACATTTGTTTGTTCAGGAGGACAATCATTGCATTGTCCATTGCATTGATCAACACGGTTCCTTAGGGTTCCAGCCATTGTCTAAAACCCAAAAAGAATAGTGTGAGAGGAAAAAATCATGCTAGGGAAAACAACATAATAAAGGGGGAGTACCCTCAATATCTAACATCTTATGTTAATTCTATGATCGTTACCGTAGTTCTAGGACTGTGTCCTATACGTATACTTATCCTTAGGGACATCCCTAGACATACCTTATAAATACCTCTAGGGATCTCACTAAAGTTCTCGCATCCTAGTTTCCAAAGGTTGACTAAACCTTTCCTCTGATACCAACTATAAAGACCCAAAGCTTATCGTACATGGACATTACATTACTTTTGCGGAATACTTAGTACATAACAAAAACACACACACAAGGATCGTAATAGTTTAGTGTCTTTGGAAACTCGGAACGTAATCTTCTAATCGTGGTGAAAGATCTTCAATATCTCCCATAAAGATCTTCCTTTTTTTTACCTAAAACCTTTCTTTATATCCTGGGGAAAAGAAAACATAAAAGGGTGAGCTCAAATGCTCAGTAAGGGTAAACAAAAGCAAAATCAATCACATCATATTCATAAGAACATAACTTTTGGAAATCTTAACCTGCAAAAGAGAGCATAATTTCATTAACATGGGATAAATCATAGTAGTGAAATGTAATCACAATAATCATAACTTAAAACATGAAACTTTGTGGCATTCACACATAATCATAGAGGATCATTTCTTGTTAGTCAAGACTCATTTCCAAGACTATCTTAGTGGACAAAGTCCCTTTCTGAATCGAGTAACCCTCGTTTCAGTCCTGTTTCACTGAACCGGTATAACCTACCGTTCCAGCCCTGTCTATCTCATGAGATATAAAATCTTTACCCAATTCATTGGAGGGAGATATAGGTCCCACCCATCATATAATGAATCCTTTCTTATGTGTGCCACATAATCATAAATCATACATCATCACATAACCCATGTAATAAAAATGGGATTCTTAAACAACATGACATCATAAAACAATTCATATAAGATAAAGGAATTAATAAAAATGTTTCCATCAAAACATAATCAAATCCATGTAATAATAGGGATAAAAACAGAACCCTTTTATTATCTTAGATGGAAAATAATTTTGATAAAATACTTGAACTCCATTCTTGAGGAAAATATCCTTTCTACTTTAAAAACATTTTTCCTTTCTTAACATGTCATACGACTTTAAAATAAAAGAAGTTGATTAAAAATAAACTTGAAAACTTGTAAAGGATGTTTCTTGGAAATAAGGTTTTAAAAATCCATTCATGCCGTATAAGTTAAAAAAAACATTCATGGTACTTTTGTCAGAAAAGTCAAAAAGTACCTCGTACGAAAAACGACAAAAGATTCCTTTAATACATATTACTAAAAACTCACCGAAGGGTAAAAATAGATTTAAACAATTGTAGGTGGTTGGAAATAATATTACATATTGATGAAACATGGATGTGGATGATAAAATACACCCCAGTAAATACTTACGAATAAACAATCTCGGATAAAAATGAGATTGTGATATTTCCCTTACCTTAGGTCCGACTTGCTTTGTAAGTGTCCGAACCTCCTGTATAATGATTTAAATCATGTTATTGATTTATTCCAGAATCATATTCATTGTTATTATATCATATATGGTTCACTTATGACATTATATTACCCGTTCTTTTGTAAATTCCATGTTAAAGAAGCGTTTTGGGTAAAATCGTTTCATTTATCGTAGGTGTTTTGACTTGTTGTTCTTGACATTATTATTACTTATATCATGATTTACTTACTTCCAGAATATAAAATATGATTTATATATCATATATATTCAGTATATATATATACAATAGATAGATAAATGAAATGAAAAACACCGTTCATGGAGACGGTAGTCCGTACGTACGCATGAACGCTGTTTTCCTTTCCTTATTGTCTTGAATGGAAGTAAGTAGATGACCTACATATATATATATATATATATATAAATCCAGTAGCTTTATAATGTAATATATCTCATTATTATTTCTTATATATACTTTATAATCATTCTTAAATGGTTAACATGGAGAATGAATCTCATCGCGTCGTGGAGACGGTAGTCCATACGTACGCACGAGCGATGATATCATTTCCATAAATATTGAATTGAATTGGAGTGGATTATACAATATATCAGAATCAATATGATGTTGTAATAACTATGTATAGTTATTCTTTACACCATTATACCCATCCATGTAAGGTGGTGGTGGAAAATAGATTACACCACGGCGTGGAGACGGTATTCCGTACGTACGCACGCGCGGTGATTTCTTTTTCCGTAGGATGGATAGATGGTGAAATAGGGTTGTTTCATACTTATAATAACATATCAGTATATGAGTGATACTGATGTTATTACTTCATAATGAAACAACCTAATAAGAAGAAGTGGAAGAAGAAATAAAGATGAAAGATTTGGTAACGGTAATTACCTCTTCTTTGAAGCGCCTCTTTGAGACCTCCTCTTAGGGAACTAAAATTGGTCTTTGAGGAAGACCAGAACCTCTAGGATGTTTCTAGGGAAGTGGAGAAGAGATTTTGGCAGGGGTTGGCCGAGCTTGAAGGCTCAATGTTGTGTGAGGAAGAGAGGGAGGAGGTGCCCTTTTATAAGGGAGGAGAGGGGCACCTTAGGAATTCTTAAAAATATTAATTTATAATAAATCTAACCCCACTTAAAAACCTCCAAAAATTACTCATATTCGAAGCTTAGATGAGATAGGGTTGTAATCTCATCAACCAATAAAATTTAGACATGTTTGGATCTTATTTTAAACCTTATCAATTAGATTTAACTCTAAGTTAAATAATTTAACTTTTACCGTGTCTTTTTGTTTTCTTTCACTATATGGTTAATACACTTACTATAACATGCCAAAAGAACCCCAAATTGTTTATTATTAATATATATATCCTTATCTAAGTCATTTGGCCGAACCTTATATTTTTAGGAATAAAATAACAATTAATAATATAATATTTTATTTAAAAACTATTTTGTGTCAATTTTGACACTATTTGATATATGATTTTTGTGAAAGTCATAATAGAATTAAATGTTCTAAAAAAGTTGATTAAATCAACATTAATATATCATAGTAACCTAGAAAATTAGTGTAATTCATAAAAAATCTCAAATTACATTTATTTTGGTGTTTATAACATCAATTATGTCAATATTTCATTAATAAGATAATTACTGCATCATCGTTGTGTCATATATAAATTAAATTATTTAATATCTAAAAATTATAAATAAAATACCATTATGTAGGAAATCTTTTTAGATTTCTAATGAATATTTATAGTCGAATTTATCTTATGTATAACACCATATTAAAAATGATTTACTTATTAAACTTTGATTTTAACTATTTTAACCCTTCTTTAAATAAATTAATAATAAATGTCCTAATCTAATCCAAGTGGGCCTAAATGGTCATATTTTATTCCTAAGTTTGTTTTTGGTCGAATTAAACTTGTCCAATAGAATTAGGACATGTGTTAGGGTAATAGTAATATCATATTTACCCTTAGTTACCCTATTTACTATTAACCGCGGTAAAAAAAAGTAAAAAGTTACTATTCACCAAAAATTATTTTCATCTCATCGAACCACATTTTACTTACTGACATCAACCGTGTCTCTCGGATTTTTGAAATTCCATTCACAGAAGCGGTAAAATTAAGTTTTATGAAAAGTTTAGTTTTTTAACTACCACTTAGTAGTTTCACTATTCATCAAAAATTGATGTTTTTCAGAACAATGCCAAAATTTCATCCTAAGCTATATTTCATATTCCGAATTCAAAAATGAAGTCTATTTTACCAAATTCATATCATAGAATTTGCATTAATTAATTTTATAATTAAATCCCACTGTTAAAACAAATAGCGTTTTTATAAGAAACAATATCTATCAAAAGATTGACACTTGATTATGTCTGGTTTAAATGTGAAATTACATCCAATGACCAACATTGTATTAAATTGTAAAAATATATTCTAAATATACTTTAAAACCACTCAAATTAATATTTTATCACTATTAATTATTTCGATTAAAAAAAGTTGTTTTTAATTATAATTTAGTAATTTTCACTATTCATCAGAATATGAAAGTTATCCGAAAATTACCAAAATTTCACCTTAGGCTAAATTCGATACTACGAATCCAAAAATGAAATCCATTTTGAGAGCTAAAATTTCTAAAATTTTAAAAAGTGGTTATTACTATTCATAACGGTTAGTTTTAATAATATTTTAATAGCATATCGTTGTTTCGTGAAACTCAGTATTGCGTACTACACACGCTATCGAGGAAGGTTGCGATTGCGTGTAATGCAAGGCAAGTCAAGGATGCGTGTTGTGAAAGCTCCTTTTGGTGCAACGTACAACACAAGACATTAGTGAAATTAAAAAGAATATTTTTCATAAAATCTCAGGCTGTTACAATAGGAAATAGCCATATCAATGGAGCATAATAGAAACATGAACATAAAATCATATTATTGCATGATTATCATAACATGGAAATGTGGCTACAACATTTAACATGATATTAGTGAGAGACAAGGCTCAATGTACATGGAGCATGAGTAAACCCTCATTGCACTTGAATTAGCCTTAGTAAACCCTCATTTCACTTTAATTATCATGAGTAAACCCTCATTACACATGACGTATCGTGATACTACTCTTTACCCAATAAATTAGAGTGCTATGAGGGAGCACCCTTTATAAACATTTCATTTCATGCATAAGTGTTCCACATGGATCATACAACATGGATTCATTAAAAATCACAGTTTATTTCCACAAATAAGAGATGTTGAATACATAAATGTTAGTCCTCAATCAACAAGTACAAGTGCATAAAGGTGAATACCCTTAATAGAGAAATGGGTATGGTATTCACTTATCCAATTATTTTCGCATGAGAAATTTTGGTGTAACTTCGGTAGCATAACTAATTCAAATAGAAATTGTAAAATGGGTTGATGAGAGAGAAAGGGGTATCTCATCATTTATACATGAAATTGATAGGATGGGGGTCATGGAACATAATATCCAAACATATGTAATGGTATTTAGATGCATAATATAAAATAATTTCCTGAATGTAAATGAGAAGAGAGAAATTCCTTATGTAATTTTGGAATGGAAGCATGTGTACATGGGAGGAATTAATGAGAGATAATGAGGCCTCTAGATAATAAAATATAAGGAGGAAAGTATGGGGGAGGTGCGAAATCATACCTCAACATTTTAAATTGAAAATAAAAGGGTAGAAAAATATAATGAAATTTGGAAAAAAAATGAGAAAGGATGAAATCCTTTACTTGGAAGTGTGATCCTAAAGGCTTGGAAGAGGCTTGAGGGAGGCTTCTAGGGAGCTTGAAGAGGATTGGGATGATTTTAGAGAGAGGAGGGAATATGATGGTGGAGATCCAAATTTTTTGAGTAAATAGTAATGGGAGATTTAGTGGGTTTATATAGGAAAGAAGGGGGAATTCTTTATTATTTAGGTTTTGGGTACTATACATTAAACTAATCAAAACCACAAACCATCATATGGTTTTTCCACATGATTAGTGTAGTTTCTCCAGACAGACTCTATAGAAAAGGATCAGCCCTAGAGGAGGATTCAGAACAGGTGCACTCACCCGAGTAGAACCAATGGATTTTTTATAATGAGAGGGTATGGCTATGCCATCGGGACCGGCCTGTGCTTGCTTGGGAAGCCTAGCCAAATGGCCATGCGAAGGTGAAGAGCTACTATCACAATGCAAATGCTGGGGAGGGGTAGTTCCTTGTAGATAGTCTGGTTGAATTCCCTAATACCTTTGGGTCAGGTAATCTCCTAAGCCTATGCGCCATGTAATATCTAATGCTACAGGCCTGGTAAGGGTTCCCCCTCATCCCTTGAAATGAGGGTTATCAAAAATCAATAAAAATGAAGGCCTTTGGGCCAAAAAAGTCTTGGAGGGTCCACTAAGGCACAATAAAATTAATCAAAAATAAATAACAAATCACATTATTTTAAAGGTAAAACATATATTGGCTAAAAAACTCTTTTATAGTATTTTATTACCTCACTATTGGGTCAATATGGTGTCATAAAACAAATTATATATTTAAATGGTATTTGATTTTTACCCAAAAATTCGACTATCTTAGAAAATTATGAAAAATTAACCATTAGATAATTTTGTCATCATGAACCCAAAAATAATATTCATTTTATCTAACTAATTTTCTAAACAAAATTAATTTCAACTTTTAAATAAAAACTTATATTTATCGAAAATTCATGGGTTTTGACAAAAACAACTTCCAAACCTTAATAAAAAATTAAAATTATATTCATAAAAAAACATATGATCCTTTATAATAAAAAGTAATTTTTTAATAATATTTTATTAAAATATAATTTAATTAAAAAATCCATTAATTCATGAAAATATATTTCTTAATTTAATATTTACTAAAAATACTATTTGTGCTTTAAAAATCATTTAGAAAGTAACAATAATAAATTGAATGTATATTATTTATACAAAAATAATGCACATAATCATAGAGCTAGTGTCTTGTTACATAACCCCTTATAACACCTTCATAAGACCCAAGGGTAAGGTGGGAGATAGTGAAAGACTCTTGGGGTGGCTCGGATAACATCGCTCGGGTGGTAATGTCTATTAACTTCCACTTCTCCCGTAGGCAGTTCTGTTCATGCTTAATATGTTGAAGCTTGGCTTGGGTTTGGTCGAGGGAAAATCCCAGTGACACTACCTCCTTTCTGAGATGTGGAAAATGGGATTTGAATGGATAAATTCTACCCGATGAGGCCGTCACTTCCTTAATCTGAGTAAATTGGATTTCTTAAAGATCTATAGTTATACTAATCATGTGATCACTATTCAACGACTATATTAGAAATGATAAAAAATATTAATGGTATTTTAAAATATATGAACATAAAACCAAGTATGTTCATATGTTTTATATAAACATTTTACATAATAAATCATTTAATCAGATCAAATGGAATTTTCATTAATAAAAGTTTGGGTCATTACAATATCCCCCCCGTAAGAAATTTCGGCCTCAAAATTTATTTTTCCCACACTAAAATAGATGAGGGTAGCTCTTCTTCATCACTTCCTGCAATTCCCATGTTGATTCTTCAAACTTGTGGTTTCTCTACAATACCTTAATGAGTGGAATTTTATTATTTTGTAGAACGTTTTCCCTATGATATAAGACCATCACTACATTCTATTCATAAAAGAGGCCATTCTCCAATGGTACCATCTATGGATTAATTACATGTGATGGGTCAGGTATGTACTTCCCCAAGAGTGATACATGGAAAACATCATGAACTTGATATAGGTTCAGTGGGAGTGGTAGTCGATAGGCCACTTCGCTAATGAGATCAAGGATCTCAGAAGGGATGATGTACCTTAAACTAAGCTTTACCTTCTTCCCAAACCACGTAGCTCTATTACACTATGATATGCAGAGTAATACCATGTATCTAACAAAAAACTCCAGGTCTCGTCGATGATTATCAATATAGTTCTTTTTTTCGACTCTGAGTAGATTTAATGTGCTGCTGGATGGTCTTAACATTCTCCACCATTTCTTTGACTATTTCTAGACCAAGGATTTTTCACTCCCCAACTTCATCCCAACTTGTCGGTGTTCTAAAACTCTTCCCGTAAAGTGCTTCATAATGATCCATTTGGATGCTTGAGTGGAGACTATTATTGTATGATAACTCAACCCAGGGAAGATGTTGATCCCATCCATATTTTAAGTACAATTAGCATGCTCTCACCATGTCCTCATGTGTTTGGATATTCTGCCCAGATTGGCCATCAGTTTGAGGATGATAATCCATACTGAAGTTTAGCTCAGTATTCAGAGAATGTTGGATACTCTTTCAGAACATAGAGGAGGATCTTTTATCTCTATCAGATATAATAGATAGTGGTACTCCATTAATCCATAACACTTCTCTGATATATATCTGTTCTATTTGATCCAATGATAAATCCTCTCGAATTGCAATTAAGTGGGCAGTCTTTGTAAGATGATCCACAACAACCCAGATAGCATTGTTTCCTTTGGATGTCTTCAGAAGTCCAGTGACAAAGTCCATGGTTATGATCTCCTATTTCCATGTTGGTATGGGTAATGGTTGCATCATCCCCTTAGAATTATTAATCTCAACCTTCACATGCTGACACATCTGGTACATTGGTGTATACTCATCAATATCCTTCTTCATGTTATCCTACCAATATTTCTATCATAGATCTTGATAAATCCTTTTGTTTCTTGGGTGAATATAAAATTTCAATCTATGTGCATCATCCAAAAGTTCATTCTTCAACTCCGAATTTTATGGAACACATAGTCTTATCCCAAATCTCACAATTACTTCATAATTAACATTGAACTCCAAGGATTTACCTTTTCTGATAGTTTCCACTTTATTTTTAATTCCCACATCATCCTTTGGAGCATCCTTTAACCTTTCCAAAAGAGACCGTTGATCCATCATTTGAGAAAGGATTTATGATGTTACCATCTTTATGATTCCCATGTCCATCTTCATAAATTATAATATGATTTGATCCTTTTCAATCCTCATCAATGAAAGATTTTTTGGATCCTTTTTACTAAGAGCATCTTCCACCTTTTTTCTTTTCCAGGGTGGAAAGGGATTCAGAAGTCATAGTCTTTGATCAGCTCTAACCATATTCATTGGAACATGTTCAACTCTTTCTATGGGAATATATACTTGAGGATTTTTTTGATATGTTTATATTTCACACTTCTCCCTAAAGAGGTAATGTCACCAAATTGTTAATGAAAAGATTACTACAACCATATCTCGATCATGTATTGGATAGTTTTTCTCATGACCATTCAATTTCATTGAATCATAGGTAATGAATTTGTCATTTTCCATTAACACACAGCCCCAACCCTTCTTCAAATCATCACTAAATACCACGAAAATTTCTCCACTTGTGGGTAGCATGAGAACTGGTGCAATGATAAGGCTTTTTTTCAACTCCATGAAACTATCTTTGCATTCATCACTCCAAGAAAACTTGAACCCTTCCGGGATATCTTGGTAAGAGGGTTGGAAAATCATGAGAAAATTCTCACAAATTAGTGATAATATCTAGCTAACCCTTGGAAGATACAAATATCTATCACTGATATTGGCCTTGACCATCACTCAATTGCATCTATCTTAGAGGGATCCACAGATATCCCATTTCTTGTGATGATATGACCCAAGAATGAGTCTTCCATTAACCAGAACTCACACTTTATTTTCTTTTTATAGAGCTTCTCCTTTTACAGTGTCTCTAGTACAGTGATTGGATGTTCCTCATGCTCCTCCATGATTTGATGTATATTAGAATATATTATATAAATACTACCACAAATTTTTCAAGGCAATATCTAATGACTCTATTTATCAAGTCCATGAAGGCTGTTAGAGAATTAGTGAGTTTGAAAGGCATTACTATGAATTCATAGTGCCCTTACCTTGTACAAAAAGTAGTCTTGGGGATATCTTCCTTCTTCACCCCTACCTGGTAATATCATGTTCATAGACCCACCTTGGAGAAGTATTATGCTCCACATAGCTGATCGAACAATTCATAAATTTGGGGAAGAGGATACTTGTTCTTTATCGTGATTTTGTTGATCTCATGATAATCAATGCGAAGGCACATTGACCCATCCTTATTCTTAATGAAGGGGACTGGTGCACACCATGGTGGATCACTTGGGAGTATAAACCCTATATCTATATTCTCATATATTTTTTTCATTAACTCCCCATGATTCACAACATACATTCTTATAGAGTCTTGGATGTTATAAAATACCCAGGTATAAGATCAATCGATAATTTAACATCTCTTCTAGGAGGAAGACCAAGAAATTCCTCGGGAAACACTTCAAAGAATTCCATCACAATAATAATGTACTAAAGGATCGTTTCTTCCATAGAATCAATCATATGGGCATGATACGCGTGCTCATATGGAAGTAATATCCAAGATTAAGATGATGGTGCTAAAAAATATTCATCCTTCTCCTTGCAGTTGTACAGATTTAGGGGTTGATTCTCCATATGAAGAGTAATTCCCATCTCACGACAATTTATGTTGGATATATATAGGGAAATTCAATCCATGTAAAGAATTACATCAAATTACACCAGAGAGAGTATAAAGAGGTTCAATGGGAAGTTCAATCCACAAATAATGATAAGGGAGGAGTTATATTAATGGGATGAAATGATTTCCCCATTTTCTGTTATCACTAAAATCTCTATTTCCATGATTTGTGGTGGTGTTGGGATTGTTATACTAAAATTTTGGGACATAAAAGAATGTATAGAACTAGAATAAACAAGCATGGTCACTATTATTAAAATAATAACTAGAATAACTATCACCACATTAATGTTGGGGTTTGCTTCGGCAATAGTGATGGAAAAAGCTCTCCCTTTCTGCCTTAGAGGTTGTTGGTTGCCTCTGAAAATCCTTATCATAGGGATCTGGTTTTAAAAGTTCCATGGTTATTTGTAGCTGAAGCAATGAACAATTCATTGAGGGTAGAACAGAGCATTCCTATCCTCTGTCAGAATAGTGGGTTTTTCTTTTCACCAATTAATGTCCCGGTTCCATTCTCTTCCATAACAAAAGAATTTCCTCATCCCCTTCAATCAATTTTCAGGGTGCTCTTTTTCGCACCTTTGGCTAGTGGGGTGCTATAATTTCTTAGAGGCATTGGATTTATACATCGAACCTCTATAATTAAATCGCACTCTCCTATTCTTATCCCCATGATACCCTTGATATTAGTCGATCTCCATTCCAACTTTGAAGGCACATCAGAAAATTTCCTCATAGTTATCAAAGACACAGATTTCCAGTGCTTTCTGTAGACTAGGTTTTATCCCACCAAAGAAGCATTCAACCTTACATTCGAAGGTAACGATAAATATGGAGTTGTATCATGAAAGCCTTGTGAAGTTTGACTCATATGATCTGAGGTATTCTCCATATTTTTTCTTGAGGTAATGGAAGTCCATTTCCATCTTAATTCAGAGGGTGTGCAGAAAATATTTATCAATTGTTTTTGAAAATCCTTCAATTCCAATTCCTCGATATCTTCCTCTGGATTCATATTTTTGATCAATGTCCACCATTGATCAGCTTCACCCTCTATAATATTAGTATCCAGAAAAACCTTCCCTTATTCGGAACATTGATGTATGGAGAATATCTTTTCAATAGAGTTGATCCATTTTTCAGTGATTGAGGGATCAAATGATCCATTAAAAGTATGAGGTCTTTGTCTCATGAAGCTCTCGATTTTGGATTGTTCTTTCTTGGGGGGGGGGGGGGGTTGAACAGTCATCTTGAACCATGTTTCTATTCAAAACTTGAGTTATCTGAGATGGTATCATGAAAAAGTTTTTGATTACCACTCCCATTAGATTGGGCATCTCATTAAAACAATCATCAAATTGATCTTCACATCGGTTGTTAGCCTGAGTGCTCCTATTACCGGCCATTGGATGGAATAAAAGGAAAGTTAGGGGTAAAAAATAATGTGGAATCCAATGAAAAAAGGGATAAATTATAAATTACATTTATTTCCTTCACTTATGAATTTATAGGATTCAATCTATGTTATCCATGATCTACTTCCCAACATATATTATCAGGGGAATTTTTTTATTCCCTTAATAATGGTTTACACAAAGAATATGAATTTACCAAAGCATATCCACTGAGAGTGTCATAACCAAGAGTGTATCAAGGCCCATTGTCACTCACCCGTTTTCGTTCGATTTTAGCTCAAAGCATTGTTTTTGGGTTTTACCCCAAGATACATATGAGCCACAACCATCTCTACTTGTTCGTATCCAGATGGGGATATATTTTCTTGGTAAAGCCCTTAATCAATACTCACCAAAATTTAGGGATGTTATTATTATACTTAGTCATATCCATAATTTATTCACTAGGGTTTTCTAATACTAATCCCAAAAATAACTAAACCCATCATCTGATACAAACTATAACAACCTGACTCTTTATTACAAACTTAAACATGATTTATTACATAAAATTGCTCTTAAGACAACTTTGAGGATCGAGAGGTCCAGTTTCTTGGGAAATTAAAAACATTTCATAATAACTTAGAACATAAAACAAAGCCTCTTTATTGAAAACTTCTTTTACATGACCACAACATTCCTTCATACATAACATTGCATGGGATAGCTTGAGGACATGCATAAGAAAATGGTGAGCTATAAATCCTACTAAGGGAGTAAAAAAGGAATAACATGAATTATATAGTACATGTTAGTAAATATTAATATCAATTAATCACAATAGAAACATGAACATAAAGTCACGATATAATATGATTATCATACCAAGGAAATGTGGCAATAACATTTAACATGATATTAGCATGACCCAAAGCTCATTGCCCATGAAGCATGAGTAAAACCTCATTGCAATCCAATTAGAATGAGTTAACTCTCATTGAAGTTGAATTATCAGGATTAAAAATTTATTTCACTTGAGTTGTCATGATATTACTATTTACCCAATGCATTGGAGTGCTATCAGGGCACACAATTTATAAACATTTCATTTTATGCATAAGTGTGCCACATGGATCATACAACATGGATTCATTAAACATCATAAATTATTTCCAAGAATAAGAGATTTGGAATACATAAATTTATTTCCTCAATCAACAAGTACATGTGCATAAAGGTGAGTACCCTTGATAGAGAAATGGGCATGGTATTCATTTACACAATGATTTTGGCATGGGAAAGTTTGGTGTAACTTTTATTGCATTACAACATCAATTTTTTTTTTAAAAATGGGTTGATGATAGATAAAGGGGTCCCACATCATTTATAATTGAAATGTAAAGTAATGGGGTCATGGAACATAATATCCCAACATATTTAATGGAATTTAGATGCATAATATAAAATCATTTCTTTAATATAAGTGAGAAGAGTGAAATTCTTTACGGAATTTCGGCATGGTAACAAGTGTAAATGGGAGGCATTGATGATAGATAAAGAGGTATATCATCATTGGAAAATAATTAGGGAAGTGTGGGGGAGGTGAAAAATCGTATCCCAACATTTTTAATTGAAAATAAAATGGAATAACAACATACAAAAATTTGGTAAAAAATGAGAAAGGATGAAATCCCGTACTTGGAAGTGTGATTCCAAAGGCTTGGGAGAGGCTTGAGAGATAATTATAGGGATCTTGAGGCACCTTGGGAGGATTCTAGAGAGAGGATGTACTATTTTGGTCAAGTTAAACGTTTTTTTTGTGTATAGGAATTGGAGATTGAGTGGGTTTATATAGGAAAGGAGGGGGAATTCTTTATTATTTCAGTTTTGAACACTACACATTAAACTAATCAAAACCACAAACCATCCCTTGGTTTTTGACCATGGGTCCTTCCAAAGTGAAGTTGAAAAAATTATTTTATAAGGATAGTGGCCTAACTTAAAAAATATTAGGCTTGCTTATGTGGAGATGAGTCACACTTTTAAAGAATCATTTTAAAAAGTTAAAATATTTTATAAGTCATGGAGGGTCCAATAAGGCGCAATAAAATTAATAAAAAAATTTAAAATCACATTATTTTAAAGTTAAAACATATATTGGCCAAACAAACATTCAATATTATTTTATTAAATCACCATCGGGTCATTATGATGTCATAAAACACATTGTATATTTAAACAGTATATAATTTTTACCCAAAAATTTGACTATCTCAGAAATATATGAAAAAGACACTATTAGATAATTTTGATGTCCTGAACCCAAATCAATACTCATTTTATCTAATGAAATTTCTGAACATGATAATTTTCACTTTTAAAATAATAACCAACATTTATCTAAAATTCATGTGTTTTGACAAAAACTACCTCCAAACCTTAATAAAAAATTACAATTGTATTCATAAAAAAATATAAGATCATTTATATTTAATAAAAAGTAATTTAGTAAAAAAAAATTATTAAAAAATTATTAAATTAAAAAATCCATTAATTCCTCAAAATATATTTCTTAATTGAATATTAACTGAAAATACTATTTCTGCTTTAAAAACCATTTACAACGTAATAATAATAAAAAAATAAATGTATATTATTTGTATAAAAATATTTAACATAATCATAGTTCTAGGGTTTTGTTACAAAACCCTTTATAACAACCACATAAGACCTAAGGGTAAGGTGTGAGATAGTGAAAGAATCTTTGGGTGGCTCGAATAACATTGTTCGAGTGGTAATGTCTATTAAATTCAACTTCTCCCATAGGAAGTTATGTTGAAGCTTAACGTGTTGAAGCTCGACTTGGGATTGGTTAAGAGTGAAGCCCAGTGAAACTACCACCTTTTAGAGATTTAAAAAATGGGCCTCAATGGATCAATTCTACAGGATGAGGCCATCACTTCCTTTGTTTGAGTAAATTGGATTTGTTAATGGCCTATATTTATACTAATCATGTGATCATTGTTCAATGGCTATATTAGAAATGATAACAATTCATACCTGTATTCTAAAATCCAAAAACATAAAACCAAGGAAGTGGATATGTTTTATATAACCATTTTCAATAATAAGACATTTAATCGGATCAAGAGGAATTTTTATTAATAAAAGTTTGGGTCGTTACATTAGCGGTAGATGAGGATTCTTCAAAAAAAAGATTTCAGCATAGAATTAGGTGTGAAATTAAGTCCTAGGTGAATATCATTCAGCTGAAGAAATTCTCATAAGTGGTTAATTAGGATCTCATTTCAGAGGGGAACCCGAAGAAGGATTCGAGTTCTAAATAGGTAGCTGGACGATCAGGGAGTGTGCCTTCTGAGAGCAGGAAGCACCATCATGAGAACCATAGTCAGGACAGTATAAATAAAGGTGGGTAGTCGGGAGGAATAGTTTCACTAGAACATACTCATGTACTTTTACACGAGTGAAGTAGGCAAATAAACTAGCGTATAAATTGTCCTCGACCACTAGTGGAGTTCTAGTTTTGTGTCAAGATGGGACACCTATAGAAGTTCTACAGGAAGCAACCACATTCTTGTGCTGAGGGAGAAGTTTCTCAAAGTTATAGTGTGGGAAGGGGGTCTCTTACACCATATAGGTTTGGAAGTTGGAGTTCTACTAGAAGAGGTGGTAGAGGTAGTGGACATGGTGCTTCAGGGTATGAGCACCCATATCAGCAGGGTGGTGCTACTCCAGGGAGTAGAAAACACCATATGGAAGAGGGGAAATAAAGTTACATGAAATATATCCTACACATGTGGAGAGCTAGGATGGTCCATATATAGTGAAATGTACTATTCTATTTTCTTCTACTTTATCTACTACCTTGTTTGATACTGGTGCCTCTCATTCCAATATATCTGCAAATATTGTTAATGGATTGATCCTGGTGGTGGATTCCATTAGTAGGGTGATGAATATCGATACACCATTGGGAACACGGACTAGAGATATCTATTTATAAAAGGAATGTTCACTAGATATCAGATACTGTTGTTTCCTTTGGGATATATATTTCCTTGATATAATAGGCTTTGACTTGATTATGGTTATGAACTGGCTATTCACATACCAAGCTCAAAAATATTGTTACCATAGGAGAGTGACCTTTGTATCTTATGAGGGTGTTTGTTTTGTTCATCTTGGAGAATGGGATGTCCATTCAGGCCGAGGTGGGCCAATTACTCAGCAATAGGGAGAGCTCACAACCCAAGTTGCTAGTCTTTTTTTAGATGATGGGAGTGGTAGGAAAGATATACTTCCTTTATTAGTATAACTCTTTCAGGATGTATTTCCTGAATAATTTTCATGGTTTCCAATTGAGAGAGATGTGAAATTAACTATTGATATCATGCCGAGGGCTAAGCAGGTATCTATTCCACCTTACAGAATGGCATCGACTGAGCTTCAAGATCTCAAAACTCAATTGGAGGAGTTATAGGATAAATGGTTTATCTATCCAAGTACGTCGCCTTGGGGATCACCTGTTTTGTTTGCAAAGATGGCCGAAAGAAGTTTACTCTTGTGTGTCGATTACTGGAAGTTGAATAAAATGGCGGTGAATAACCGATATCCTCTTCTATGTATCAATGATCTGTTTGACCAGCTGAAGGGGGATTGTGTGTTATCAAAGATTTATTTGAGATCAGGGTATCATCAGGTGAGATTTCACACCTCTAATATACCAAGAACTACATTCAGAAGTAGGTATGACCTTTATGAGCTTGTCGTTATGCTGTTCTGGTTTACAAACACTCCATTATTGTTTATGGACTAGATGAACAAGATATTTCATCCGTACTTATATGAATTTGTGGTGGGTTTTTTGGATGATATCTTGGTGTACTCTAAGACTCATAAAAATCACTCCCAACATCTTAACATATTCTTGAGTACACTAAGAGAACAAAATCTATACTACAAGCTATCTAAATGTCATTTTTTGATTGGAAAGGTATAATTTTTTGGTCCCATCATGTCATAATAAGGTGTGGTAGTGGACCCAGAAAAAGTGTATGTAGTGTTTTCCTGGGAGCAAAACAACAATGTTTTTGATATCTGATGCTTCTTGGGATTAGGTGGATATTACAGGAGGTTCATCCATGAATTTTCTCGATTGGCATTATCTCTTACAAGTTTTAAGAAGAAAGGAATAAAGTTTGATTGGATAAGATAATGAAAGAATTATTTCTAGGAGGTGAAGAATCACTTGACATCAACCCCAATTTTGATCTTACATGAGTTGGGTGAGGATTACATTGTTTATTGTGACAATTCCGGGATCGTACTCCAAGCTGTGTTGATTCAAGGGGATCGAGTCATTTCTTATGGGTCTCGATAGCTAAGGAAACATGAACGGAATTACCAAGTGCATGACCTCAAGTTCGAAGTAGAGGTCTATGCTCTTAAGTGTTTGATACACAATCTTTTGGGTGAAAATTTTACCATTTTTATAGATAAAAAAGCTTAAAATATATATTTTCATAGTGCCACATGAATCTTTAGAAGTGAAGATGGGTCGAGTATATATAATCCTTTGATTTTGATATTTCATATACACCCAGGAAGGGGAATAGTGTGGCTGAGGCCTTAAGTAAGAAAAATCAGACTTAGTTGGTACGTGAGTCGAGTGTAGAGTGGGAGATGATGACTTTGTTGGTGGAAATTCATGTGGTAGTTCCTGAGAGTTAAGAGAGGGTGACTCTTGTTTATGTAGTAGTGGATTCTACACTCTTGAGATGGATCTGGGACATGTAGTATGAGGATTCTGATTTTTTAGCCTTAAGGGAAAGCCATGAAGGTGATGAGACACCTTCAGACTAGTTAATAGATGAGGATTAGATCATCTATTTGAAAAATTGGTTTGTTGTTTCTACGAGTATATGAGAGGAACTCATGCGAGAATTTCATGCTTCAAGGTGGGTGGTAAATCCTAGGGTGAAAAAATGTACCATGACCTACGAAGGAAGTTTTGGTGGCCAGAAATGAAAGAAGATATAGGAGGGTTTGTAATAATATGTTTCACCTATCAATAGGTGAGGGCAGAGCATCAATGACCTGGAGGCCTATTGCAGCCGTTACCTATTCTGGAATAGAAGTGGGAAGACATGACTATGGATTTTGTGGTAGGACTTCCAAATAATCTTAAGAAGAATGACGCTATTTGGGTCATTGCGGATTGACTAATGAAGGTAGCATAGTTCTTTCCTATTAAGGAAACCATTATAGTAGAGAATTTGGGAGAATTATATGTGAGAGAGATAGTTTGTTTACATGGGGTTCCACAGACTATAGTTTTATGTCATGATTCATGATTTACTTCATGCTTATAGAAGGGCTTCCAAAATGTGCTCGATACATAGGTTCTATTAAGTACGAACTACCAACCATAGAAATATGGGATGTTGGAGTGTACCATATAGGTGTTAGAGGATATTTTTCGAGCATGTGTGCATGACTTTGGTGGTTCTTGGGAGAATCACTTGTCTTTAGTGGAGTTCACCTATAATAACAGTTATCAGGAAACTATATTTATGGAACCATATGAGGCACTTTATGGTAGAACTTTTAGATCACTACTATAATAATTAGAGGTGGGTGAGTTAGAGTTATTGGTACTGAGTCTCTTTCAGGAGACATCAGAGCAGGTACAGTTGATTCAGAAACATATTGATACAGATCAGAGTAGGCAGAAGTCGTATGATGATAGATGGAGACAACCTCTAGAGTTTACAAAGGGTGATCTTTTATTCTTTTAGGTGTTTCATAGATTAGTTCACCACAGGATACAGAGGCATGGTATGTTAGCACATAGGTTTGTGGGACCATTTGAGGTGCTGGAGAGAATCAGGCTGGTGGCGTACTGATTAGCACTTCCATAGAAATTCAGTGCTATGCATGATGTTTTCCATGTGTCAAAACTATAGAGGTATCACCCCGACCCTTCTCATGTGATTTACGTGGAAGAGTTTGACCTTGATTAAGATGCATCCTTTGTGGAACATCCGATACATGTGTTGGGTCGCAGTGAGAAAGTGTTATGGGGAAAGGTCATGCTGATAGTTCTTGTTTTATGGAAACATGGAAGTGTTCAAGAGGAAAATTGGGAATGAGAAGCAGAGATGAGGGATCAATGGCCCAGTATTTTTGGCTCATAATCTTATATAATTTTGAGAGTGTAAATCGGGGATGAGCTATTATAATGTAGAGATATTGTATGATCCTGACATTTTTTGGACCAATCTCAGGTGTGTTTTTAAGTAATTTTTTTTATTAAGTACCTTTGGGTTATGGTACAAACTGGGGTGTGTTTGGGTGATGTTTTTAAGAAATTTGGTAGAAATGGGTTTGTGCATGGTTTGGCCAAACCATGTGCAAGATAACCATGTAAACAATGGAGGTTGACATGGTTAGCACACAGTTTGGCCTAACCGTGCCGACTCCCAGGTGAAACCATGTGTGTAGAAACGTTTAATCCGAAAATTGGTTTTAAAACCACCGAAACCCCCAAAACCTCTCCAATTTGACCTTGGACCAATCTTGGCAATTTCCAAGTGATCTCAGATTCTTTTGGAGGGATTCTAAGGCAATATGAACACTGTTCATCGAGATCAAAATCCCAAATCAAAAACCCCTTCTTGTTTCGGTATGTAGATTTCATCCTGATGCTTCTCCTGTTCTTTCCTATATATTTCCTTGAACATTTCATGGAAGATCCCCCCTGTTTTCAAGGATCTAAAGCTATGGGTTGAGATATAGATCTAAGATTTTGGATTGAGATCTAGATTTTCAAGATCTTTATGCCTTTGATCTTAATTTTTGTTTAGGGATTTAGAGACGAAGCTTGATCGAATACATTTTGCCACTCGGATTTTTGGGATATTCATTGGGATAATATTTGTCAATAAAAAGAGGCAGGTGATCTAAATTTAACTCCCATAGTTGGGGTTTTGATATGTGTATGTGAGTTTATGTCTTTCTAGATTGCATTAACAATTTATTTCCTATATTGGAGTAATTAGGAATGTGAAAATGAATTGAGTTTGCCTTGGTGATTAATTGGTAATTGAATCACATGAGTTTCCCAAATACATATTTTGGAGATTTGATATTGTTTGAGATATTATAATTGAGATATTTAATTTATTGTGTTAAGATAATTATTTGGTGGGAATTAATTATGAAATGATGTTTGTATGTGTAAGATAATTAATTGTTAGAATTCATTATGTTCCATGATTTTGACCAAAGATAATTAATTTGGAGAATTAATTATCTGACATGATGATGATCAAATATAATTAATTGTGAGAATTAATTAGGACAAGTTGATATTTGATATGGATAATTAATTGTGAAGAATTAATTATTGAAAGAGGATTATGGTGATTGATTAATTAATTGATTAATTAAATAAAGGGTAATGTGATTAGTTAATTTTTAAATTTACTAATGGCCTTTGAAATGTTTTACAAATCACTGGATTATTAATAGAATGATGTGGAAAATTCTTATGAATTAATGAATGATTAAACGGATGAGATTTCTGTGGTTCTAGACATCGTGTTCTAGACCAATTAGAAGTTGAGACTTAGACATGGTGTTCCTCCTGAATAGTTTTTCAAAGCTTTAGATTATGGGGTTCTAGGAATGACAACCTACACCAAGTGATAAAAGGAGTGCTAGGCATGATGAATTACACTCAACGTGATTGTGGACCAATGCATTACAACCTACACCAAATGAATGATAATAATGAATGATGATTCAACTGAGATTTGGGGTGCTAGGAATGAAGACCTCCTCCAAATGATTAATGATATTGGATGATGATTCAAATGGGAAACATGAATTGATACTGGGCATAATGTGATGATTAACGATTATATGTAAATGTGATAATTGTTTAAATTAAGAATTGTATTTATTGCTTTATCAAATATCATGCACTATCTTTTGACTGGACTCATTTTAGACACCGTTGGTGGTTGCCTACTGAGTTTTACTAACACCCTATTTAGGCCAACCAATTGGAACTTAAGCGTACTTTGTTATTGCAGGATAGGATAAGTGCAAGGACCTGGGATAGGTTTCTATTTGTGATTGGATCATGGGAGAGAGAACTAGAAGTGGTTCGAGACCCGTTTGGGAGTCATTGTGTCTTTAATTTTAGTTGCAGTGTAGACACTTCACATTTTCATTGTCATAGCATGTTTTAACTTTCTGTTGAGTATGATATTTTCATGTTTTAGTTATCAAATAACATGGATATTTTCTGGTTATTTATACGCTTCTGTACTTGGTTATTTTTATTTTATTCTATTGGTGTTTTATTCTGATAAAAGATGGTATAATCTCCCCAAGTCTGACTTACCAGACCCTCACTGCTAGTCAACACCCTATGGCATACGAGGAGGTGTGTTTAAGGGTATGTGGCCAACCAGTTTAGGGCACCATTTAGTGGAACCTAGGTTGGGACATCATAGATATTATGGGGATATCATATAATTACATTGTTATGCCTCAGTAACCTAAAATCCTGAAAAACAGGCTATTACTGATAAGATTTAGGAGGCAAGTACCATTGTAACTCTTGGGGTCCATATAGAACCACACTAAAGAATCTAAACTAGAAACTAAGAAAGGTTTGAAAAATAAATTTTTGATGACCATGACCACTATATAAATAACATAAAATTACTAGATATTTCACTAGAATATTAGAATTTAAATCTCTAGAGAAGAGAGAGAAGAAGGATGCATGTGTGAAAATGTTCACTCGATATAGATCCTCATAAAAATGAAGTCTACATACCTTAAAATCTATAAAAGTACCTTGGAAATAATACATGAAACATAACTTATAACAATGGTTTAAAACCATTGGGAAAGGCTGAAAAATCGTTGGTATAAACTATACCAACAGTTTCTCAAATCATTGGATAGTTAGCAATGGGGATAGACATATACCGACAGTTAAAGTATAACCATTGGTATATGGTTCTATAATTACCATTGTACCAACGATTTCAGATAACCATTGGTATATCTTTATACCAACATTTAATTCCGGTTAGAGATTAAGGAATTTCAGATATATTCCAATTGTTTCAAAACCATTGAAATAAGCCATTACCAACGGTTGGCATAAAACCGTTGGTAAAGATAGATTATAGGGGTCTATAACAACTATTTACTAACCATTGGTATATAGTTCTACCAATGGTTTTATGTAAAATGATCATATAAAGTTTCTTTTTCACATAGATACCAATGATTTACAACTGTTTGTACAGCCTTGATGTAATTTCAGTAGGAGGTCGGACCACCCCCCTACAATACCCTATGCACCTGAAAATTGAAAATTCAATTAAGAACCCAATTACCCTATGTAATATAGAATTCATAATTTAATTATTAGTTGAATGCTTCTTAATTATGAATGAATAACACATACAAAATTAATTATTAATTACATACGGAATTTTGACAGTGTATTCAATTCAGAAATCATAACATACAGAATTTAATTATGTATAACACATACAGAATATGGAATTAAAAATTGAATTCAGAATATGGGGGTGTCCAAGGGGGTGGGGGTTGTTCAAGGGGTGGGGGCTGTCTAAGGGTGTGGGTGTGTCCAGGGGGTGGGGTGTCTAGGGGGTGGGGTGGTGTCTGGGGGGGGGGGGGGGTCCAGGGGGGATGTCAATGGGGGTGGGGGTGTCCAATGGGGTGGGGGTGTCTAGGGAGGTGGCGGGGGGGGGGGGGGGGTGGTGTCCAAGGGGGTGGGGGTGTCCAGGGGGCTGGGGAGATGTCCAGGGGTGGGGCGAGGGGATTGTTCGTGGGGGGGGGGGAGGTGGGCTGTCCAAGTGTGTGTGCGGTGTCTAGGGGGGGTGAGGGTGTCTAGGGGTTGGGGGGTATCCAAGGGGGAGGGGGTGTACAGGGGTGGGGGGGGGGGGTGTCTAGGGGGTGGGGGATGTCCTAGGGTTGGGGGTGTATAAGGGGTGGGGGGGGGGTGTCCAAGGGGTGGGGGACTATCCAAAGGGGTGGGGGTGTTTAGGGGGGTGTGGGAGCTTTCCAAGGGGGTGGGGTTGTCCATGGGGGTATTCGGGGGAGGGTGTGGGGTGGTGTCCAGGGTGTGTAAGGGGTGTCTAGGGGTGGGGGTGCCCATGGGGTGGGGGTGTCTAGGGGGTGGGGGTGTCTAGTGGGGTGGGGGGGGGTGTCTAGGGGGTGGGGCTGTTCAGGGGGGATGGAGGGGTGTGAAGGGGTGTGAAGGGGGTGGGGGTGTCCGGGGGGGGGGGGGGTGTCTAAGGGGGTGGGGGATATCCAAGGGGGTGGGGGTTCCTAGGGGGTGGGGGGACTTTCCAAGGGGGTGAGGGTGTCCAGGGGGTGGGGGTGTCCAGGGGTGAGTGGGTTGGGGGGTGTCTAAGGGGGTGTGGTTGTCCAAGGGGTGGAGGAATTCCCAGGGGGTGGGGGGGGGGGGTGTTGTCCAAGCAGAGGGGGTGTACAGGGTGGGTGGGGCTGTTAATGGGGTTGGTGGTGGTGGTGGTGGGGGCGGGGGGCTCTCCAAGGGGGTGGGGGTATGTTCATGGGGGAGGGGGAGGGGGTGTCCAAGTGGGTAGGGGGTGTCTAGGGGGGTGGGGGTGTCCAGGCGGTGGGGGGTCCAGGGGGTGGGGGTGTCCAGGGGGTGGGGGTGTCCAGGGGGTGGGGGGGGGGGGAGGGGTAGCTGTCCAAGGGTGTGGGGCTGTCCCAGGGGGAGGGGGGCTGCCCAAGGGGTGGGGTGGGGGTGTCCAGGGGGTGGGGGCTGTCCAAAGGGGTGGGGGTGTCCGAGGGTCGGGGGGGGGGGTCTAGGGGGATGAGGGGCTATCCAAGGGTATTGGTGTGTCTGGGGGGAAGGGGGGCTATCCAAGGGGGTGTGGGTGTTCAGGGGGTGTTCGAGGGGGGGGGGGTGTCCAGGTGGTGGAGGGGTGCCCATGGGGTGGGGGTGTCCGTGGGGGGGGGGGGGTCTGGGGGTGTGCTTTCCATAGTGGGTGAGGGGCATCCATTGGGTGGGGGGTGTCCAGGGGGGTGGGGGTGTCTAGGGGGTGGGGGGATATCCCAGGGGTGGGTGTGTCCAGGGGGGTGGGGTGGGGGGTGGTTGTCCTAAGGGGTGTGTCTAGGGTTGTGGTGTTTGGGGGTGGGTTGTCCATGAGGTGGGGGTGTCCAGGGGGTGGGGGATTTTCCAAGGTGGTGAGGTGTCCAGGGGTGGGGGGGGGGGCTCTCCTAGTGGTGGGGGGTGTCCAGGGGGTGGGGGGGGGGGGGGCTATCCAAGGGGTGTCCATGGGGGTGGGGTGGGGGGGTTTCCAAGGGGTGTGGGGGGATGGATCTCCAGTGGGTTTGGGGCTGTCCAAGAGGGTGGGGGTGTCCAGGGAAGGGGTGTATCGATCACATATATATTCAGTCACATTAAATCATCAAGTCAAGTTTTATTATTTGTAGATAAAGAAATGAAGATAATGTGACCTACCTAATCACACATATATTCAGGCACAACAAATCATGAAATATCAAATGTCAGTAATATCAGTCAAAAATACAATGAATCAATCATTCCTTCATCACCATCACTATCATCACCTTCATCATCCACCTCATCCCCACCCTCATCTTTGTTCCTTCCCTCTTCAATTCCCTCCTCCTCCCCCTCATAATCCTCCTTGGCCTCCCCCTCTCTCTCCTCATCTCTGTCCGCCTCCCCCTCATCCTCGTCCTCACCATCCTCCTATTCCATGGCCTCTACCTTGCCCTCCTACTCCGCCTCGGCCTCCTCCTCATCATCGTCATCGCCTGGAATAACATCGTCTCAACCACCACTAGAACTACCACCTGGTTCACCATATCTAGAACACATCAAAAAAATATATTCATCAAAATATGTGATGTAATCTAGTATTTGTGTTGGACATAAAACTTCTATCATTTTCATTAATGTAGTGTTTTCCCTAATAGAGTATTATGCCATTTATGTGGCCCTTTTTCTACCAGTTATGCCTATGCCTTAACATGCTGGATCATAGTGGAACTACAACTCATACCGGAGGAGGGCCAATAACTCTTTGGGGCTATACTCTACCCAGGTCAGTAGCATACTCTTCAAGGGTTCTCATCTCCCAACACCTAATGTAATTGATCATTTAGCCCAAAATTGTCAGGTTCTTGGCATTAAGGACCTCTAAATAAACCTATTAAAACTAAAAATAGATTATTAAATTTCAAAATATATTTTAAAATTTGAAATTAAGAATGTAAAACTTATAATCTACTGCTGAGTCAGTTTGTTAACTACACTTCCATCTTTCTTCCTTCTACTCGAGAAAAAATGTTTTGCTCAAGGCACACATCCTTCAATATTCAAAGTTTTCCTCTACAATGACATTAAATGTAGGAACCCATAATTAAAAATAGGTTACCAATAATTAATTTAATTAGTAAAATAATATGAAAACTTTAGCAATTGATTAAATTCTAGAGGAAACAATAGAAAGTGCAGGTCGTAATGAAAAATTATAAACAACTATCATACCTACTTCCTATCATAATCTGACATCATAGTACATCCCAATGGGAGGAAGAATTTTTCTACATAAATTTTGTTTTATTTCTTACAGATTATTCCTAAATAAAATTAAATAATATAAAATATAGTATTAATGAAAAACATAGAAATTTTCATTTAAATACATCAAATGTGACTAATACATTAAAATGGATAGTCGTCTAATGACTAATCATCTTCTGATACTGTTCTATTAGACAGAAATCCACGAAAAATACCGCCTATAACTCTGTTCCAACTCTATCATGCCTCCAATATACAAATCATGCTTATAGTCTCTTCAAAGCTCACCTAAAGCCTTTAGACATGCTCGTCATGCACCTTCACCATCAGGGAAATTAAACTGAAGTTGACTCCAACATATTAATTCAAATAAATACCAAAATAATATATTTCATTAAATAAAACATATTTTTTACCCATATCTTTTCCCAAGAATTATCCTTGATTTAATTTGATAATTGTATCCACGAGAGAAGGCTGAAAAGAATGATGTCAAAGTATTTGGAAATTGTCACAAAAACTCTGACATTATTGCCCAATTTTTTCAATAATTTTATTGTCTTCCCTGTAGTCCACCATCAACTGCCTGCGGAGGTTCCACACCACACACATGTGTGTACGCCCTCTCCCCACCTCCTATCAGTATATGTATCTGTAATTAAAGAAAAAAAATATTTTATCAATACATGTAATAATGAAAATAAATAATGGTATAAAAATTTGTTAGGTTTCTCTAAATATACATACAGTAGTCTAATCAATGTGCACTGCTGGATCCACACAAACTAAAGGAATGCCCTATATAGGTGGAGTGGGTCCCAGTGTGTTCTCTGCAAGGATAGACTGTGGTGGATTAGGAGTCAAAGAATATGGAATATAGAAGCATAGAGATAAGGAAGTAGAAGTAAAATAAGATGGCCCGTATGGATGGATGAATTCCAGATGGGGAGTGGGAATCCTTATCAGATATGGTAAATATGGGTGAGGAGACTCAGATGTAAAGGGTGGTGAAAACATGGGAGGCCTAAATATACCGTGTGTCCCTAACGACACACTATAATCATAATGTGGTATATGTGGTATGTCATTGGGAGGGACATTGTCTAATTGGGTACGATGAGCAGATCGCCAATCCCTCAAACCCCCCTCATACGCACACCCTAAGTACTGGGATCACTATTTGGCTTCTCAACAAATAATTATCACCTAATAGGTGGATCCTGCAAAAACATTAAAAAAAATTAATCACATGACGATATAAATTATTTAAGTATTTATATTTGAAATAAAATACTCACTAAAAACACTAGAGGTGGAACACCCATCTCATCCAAGAGATGATTGTTGTCCATCATCTTTTTCTGTCACCTCTCTTCAATTGGTTGCATTTCCTACATTTGAAAAAAAGTATTGAAGTAATTATAAAAGGATAACTAATCTGTAACCCAAAAAAAAATTTTAATTTATCAATTAAAACCTTAAAATAGTTGGAAATTATGATATAAACATATGAAAAAGGATAATATATCTACCAGATTCATAAGGAGGAAACCAGTTGTCGAAATTAAGTAAAAATTTAATTTCATTATCCCAGGTAGATAATGTTGGTTTCTTTACATGTTTTGAAGAATAAGAAGAACTATCATGTTCATTATCAGGTGAAATGTTAAAGGGTGGTCTTATAGTTAGACTAATTTTATACATGGTCAATAAAGCATTGAAATGTTCACCACGTTAGAAATGTTGGTTTTTTAGGTTTGAATATAGTTCAATTCCATATTATAAAATGAAATTAAAATAAAATTTCAACTAATAATCATTGAAAATTTACATAAATGTAAAGTGAAATATAATATATTTGTAACCAATATTAAATAAATTTAAATAATACCAACCTTAACAAACCAACTCGAGCTAAACCAAAATAATTGAGAACATGGATGGATGATTCTATATATTCCCAACCAAAAATTTAGGTTCACAGTCAACTCTGAGAGTTGAGGTATTGGAGTCATCAAAAATAATAAATGGATCATTTCCAATGGTAGTAGGCATGGTGTTAATTCCATCATCACCATCATCAAAAATATGTCTGGGAATTACTTCAATAATAATACTAAATTTAGGTAGAAGATGGTCTTTGACATAAAAAACTTATTTCACTATTGATGCTAATACATATGGTTCATCGGTAGAAAGAGTGTGAGTTATATCAATTACTCAAAATCAAAAATCATCAATAAACGTGCCTTGCCTCATCATAAAATCAAACCACTAACATTTCATCATCATGAATCGTCCATGAGAGTAATAATACAATATTATTATTTGCTCAATGACTCCATAATATACTACATTTTCAAATCATAGTATAATATCTGAATCACTGGCATCAAATTATGTTTTATAAGTTACCATAACACCATCATGTTGTGTTCTCGTGTTCTTTTCTCATTGAGTGACAATAAATCTGTACCCATTGATAAAAATTGATTTACAATCCCAAACCAAGGTATTAGGACCAAAACTTAAAGCTCTTATTTCCTCAGAGATAGAGTCAGCATGAAAAACAAATAACTGAAATATTAATGAATATTAAACTTAATTAAATAAAGATTTAATTTTTTTTAAATAGTGATATTTTTACCTTCAATTTTAACTAAACAGAAAACTCTAGGCTATGAAAAGTCTCCCTTCTTCTCAATGATAAAGAATGATTATTTCTATTTACCATTGATTTATGTTCCCTGTAGATACAAAATAGGAATAATTTAATAGATATATATGTATGATATATATATTAAATTTATTTACCTAATTTAGTCTTCAAACAAATCACAGTTGAAAAAAACTATGCGATGTGCCATCTCCCACTCTTCAAGGATTAATTCCATCAATGTATACGATCCATGAATTCCTCCTATTTTAGGAAGTGATGGAAAACTGGGTTCAATTTGATCATACTATTCTTTTTCATTTCTCATTGGTATGTCCATTCTTGTAGTAAGATCAGACAAATACATAGAGCAAAAATCCACACATTCTTGATCCAAGTAACTATTCATGATACAACCTTTAGGATGATTTCTATTTCAAACATAAAATGTTAATGTATACATATTTCTTTTAGTTAGATATATCCAACAAAAATAAATAGGCCCTTTGAGAAGTTTTTCAGTTGGAATATGGATAGTCAGATGCAACATGCATGAGAAAAATGACGTAGGAAATATTTTCTTTAACTCACACAAAATTAATGGTGCATCGACCAACATTTTTTACAAGAAAGGATTGGAAAAATTCTTAGAAAAAATATAACTAAAAAAATTACACAACCAAATAAAAACCACCCTTACATTATTGGATAAAAGATGACAGATTAATATTGGAATCAACTCATGTAGAAGGATGTGATAATCAGGAGTCTTCAATGATTTTTGATTCAAACATCTTATATTGACCCTTTTAGATATGTTTCTTGAATAGCCATCAGGAACATTAATAGTCTCTAGTAATTCTAGAAATTTCTTTTTTCCTCTCGCTGTCATCACAAAAGAATCACATGGAACGTTCCATTAATTATCACTGATACTCACATGATGCAATTCTGGTCTGATGCTCCAATCCACCAAGTCACACTAAGACAATAAATCATCTTTTTTCTTTTACATTATCAATTAGAAGAATCAAAAGCAACATTTCACATATATTATTTTAAATGTGCATTATGTCTAAGAAATGATGTAACAAATTGGTTGACCAATAAGGTAAATCAAAGAAGATAATCATCTTCTTCAAATTGAACATGTTTTAGTGGAAACATTCTTTCTCTTTACATATTTCATTTGAACCTTCTGGAATGGAAAACTAAAATATTTCAATTCATTAAGCACATTAGTTCTAGACCTATTCTAAGATATATCATTGGTCCCCACGGTATTGTCAAATCTTCGATGATTATTTCTATATGGATGGTCCATTGGAAAGAATTGTCGATGTACTATAAAAATGAAACAACAACAATGCTTCAGTCTTCTGAATCATGTATTATTCATACAAATATGACATGATAGTTTTCTTTTTGTTGTCCATCTAGACATCATTACATAAGAAAAAAAATCATTGATCGTCCACATAAGCGCAACATGCATCTGAAATATGTCCTTCAAATATGCATCACATGTGCACACACCCACATCCCAAAGAAGTATCAAAATATTTTATTAAAGGTCGCATGTATACATCTTTATCATTATCTGTATCAGAAGGGCCAGATATGAGTATACTCATGAAAGTGAAAGGTTTTTTCACCCAAAACATTACGGGAAGGTTGTAAATGTGTATAAAAATCGGCCATGTGCTGTGAAAAGATAGCAATTTCCCAATTGGATTAAAACTGTCACATGAAAGATCCGGCCTCACATTACACATGTTAGCTGCAAAATTAGGACATCGAGAATCAAATCCCTACCATGAAAATCCATCTATAGGGTGAACCAACTTATCATTACTCTTCTTTCTATCAGTATCATTCCATCACATTTTTATTGAAATTTCATTAGACATAAAAAGATTCTGGAGTCTGGGGATTAATGAAAATTACCACATTACTTTCTATGGCACACGAGATGGTGTTCTATCAGGTTTTGGCTTCCAGTAGGATGTGCCACATTTTATACAATCATTTTTTTCAGTAGTTTCCTCCTATAATAAACTACAATCTTTTAGGAAAGCATGAATTTTGTTTCATGAAAATCCATGTTCCTAAACTAACTTCCATGCCATATAGTGGTTTGTGGGAATATGTGACTCATATGAAAGTAAGTCCTTCTAGAAGGTAAGAATGTAATCGATGGTAGCATTAGAAATCCCATACATAGTTTTCTAGGGGGGAGCTATCCAAGGGGGTGGGGGTGTCCAGGGGAAGGGGGGCTATCCAAGGGGGTGGGGTGGGGTGGGTGGGGGGGAGTGTTTCTAAGGGGGTAGGTGTTTCCAGGTGGTGAGGGGTGTCTAGGGGGTGGGGGGTTATCCAAGGGGGTGAGGGTGTCTAGGGGGTGTTTATTGGGGGGGGGGGTGTGGGGGCTGTCCAAGGGGGTGGGGGTGTCTGGGGGGGGGTGTCCAGGGGGGTATGGGGGTGTCCAGGGGGATGTCCAAGGGGGTGGGGGTGTCCAAGGGGTGGGGGTGACCTGAGTGGGGGGGGGGGGTATCCAGGGGTAGCAGGTTGTCCCGGGGGTGGGATAGGGGTGGGGGGTTTCCAGGGTGTTGGGGGTTTTCTATGGGGGTGGGGGTGTCTAACAGGGTGTTTTGGGGGGGGGGGGTGGGGGCTTTCTAAGGGGGTGGGGGTGTCCGGGGGGTGGGGGTGTCCAGGGGGTGGGGGGGGGGGTGTCCTGGGGGTGAGGGGCTGTCCAGGGGTGTGGGGGTGTCCAGGAGGGGCTGTCCAAGGGGGAAGGGGTGTCCAGGGGGTGGGGCTGTCCCATGTGTGTGTGTATGGGGGTGGTGTTCCAGGGGGTAGTGGGGTGTCCAAGGGTTGGGGGTGTCTGGGGTGGTGTTCGGGGGGGGGGGGGATTTCCATGGGGGTGAGGGGTGTCCGGGGATCTGGGGGTGTCCAGGGGCTGTGGGTTGTCCAGGGGGTGTCCATGGGGGTTTAGGGGAGAGGGATGTCTAGGGGTCGGGGGATATCCCAGGGGGTGGGGGTGGCCATTTGAGGGGTGAATCAAACAAACATATAGTTAGTCCCAAAAAATCACCAAGTCATATTTTATTATATATAGATAAAGAAATAAGGATAATGTGACCTACCTAATCACAAATATATTCAGGCACAACAAATCATGAAATATCAAATTTCATTAATATCAGTCAAAAAATGTAATGAATCAATCTTTCCTTCATCACCATCACTATCATCTCCATCATCATCGGACTTATCCTTATCCTCATCATCATCCCCATCATTGTCCCTTTCCTCCTCAACACCCTCTTCTTCACCCTCATACTCCACCTCACACTCCCCCATGCCCTCCTCCTCACCCTCCTCCTCCGCCTCAGCATCCTCCCCACCAGTATCATCTCCAAGAATGAAATCATCTCAGACACCACTATAACAACCACCTGGTGTACCATATACAGAATGCATCAATGAAGTATATTCATCAGAAGCTGTGCTAGCCTCTGGTGTAAGTGTTGGATGTAAAATTTCCATCAGTTTCATAAATGCAGCGTTTTCCCTAGCAAGATATGTTTCCATTTACGTGTACCTTTTTTTTCCTGTTCTTCATGTGCCAAACCTGCTAGAACTCAATGTAACTAAAACTCTTACCTAAGGAGGTCCAATACCTCTTCAGTATTATACTCTTCCCCGGTCAGCAACATACTCTACTAGGGTGCTCATCTCCCAACACCTAATGTAAGTGATCATTTGAACCAAAATTGTTATCTTCCTAGGCATCAAGGGCCTCTAAAGCAGCCTTTTTCAAATATAAATAGATTATTAAGTTAAAAAATAGATTTTAAAATTTGAAATCAAAAAAGTAAAAATTACAATATTTTTTTGAGTCAGTTCATTAACTGCACTTCCATATTTCTTCCTTCTACTCAAGAAAAACAATTTTGCTTGAGGTACACGTCCTTCAATATTCAATTTTTTACTCTACAATGACATTGAATGTAGGAAACCATAATTAATAATAAGTTTCCAATAATTAATTTGATTACTAAAATTATATTAAAACTTTATCATTTGAATAAATTGTGGAGGAAACATTAAAAAGTATAGGTCATAAAGAAAAATTATAAACAGTTATCATACCTACTTCCTCTCATGATCTGACATCGTAGTACATCCCAATGTGTGGAGGAATTTTTTTTTATAAATGTATTTTTTATTTCTTCTGGATGATTTCTAAATAAAATTCAATAATACAAAAGATAGTATTAATTAAAAAAATGTAAAATTTCATTCAAATACCTCAAATGTGATTAATACATTAAACTGGTTTGTTGTAAAATGACTAATTATCTATCGATACTGTTCTATCAGACAATAATCCATCACAGATACCACCTCTAACTTTGTTCCAACTCTATAATTCCTGCCAATATACAAATCATGCTTATAGTCTCTCCAATGATCACCTAAATCCTTTACACGTGCTGGTCATGCACCCTCACAATCGGAGAAATTAAATATAAGTTTACATCAAAATATTAATTCACATAATTATAAAATAAAATATTTCATTAAATACAATAGATTTTTTTTACCCATATCTTTGCGCAAGTATTATCCTTGATTTTATTTGGCAACTGTATCCTTGAGATAGGGTTGATAGGAATGATGTCCGAGTATTTGGAAAGTGTCACAAAAAAACTCCAACATTGCTGCCCTATTTTTTTCAATCATTTGATTGTCTTCATTGTATTACACCATCAACTGTATGTAGCAGTTCCACCCTACACGCATACGTGTACACCCCCACCCCACATTTTATTAGTATAGGTATCTGTTATGAAAAAAAATATATTTTATCAATACATGTTATAATGAAAATAAATAATGGTATAAAAATCTGTTAGGGTTCTATAAATATACCTGTAGTAGTATGATCGATGGGCTCTACTAGATCCACATAAACTAAGGAAACACCCTTTACATGTGTAGTGGGTCCTAGTTTATTCTCCATAAGGACAAATTGTGGTGGATAAAGAGTCAAAGAATATGGAATATAGAAGCTTGGAGAGAAATAAGTAGATGTAAAAGAAGATGGCCTGAATGGGTGGCCGAATGCTGGATGGGGAGTGCGAATCCTCATTGGATATGGTAAATATGGGTGAGGAGACTCAAATGTAAGAGGTGGTGAAAACATGGGAGGCCTAAATATCCCATGTGTCCCTAACGACACACTATGAACAGAATGTGGGATAAATGGTTTGTCAGTGGGAGGGGCAAGGTCTAATCGATTACACCGAACAAATCGCCTAGCTCTCATACCACCCCCCCTCATACGAACACCCTAAGTACTGGGACCACTATTAGACTTCTCATTAAATAATTTTCACCTAAGATGCGGATCCTGCAAAAATATTTAAATCAAAATTAATCAAATGACATTATATATTATTTAAATATATATATATTTGAAATAAAATACTCACTACATACACTTGTGGTAAAAATCCCATCTCTGCCATGTGGCGACTGTTGTCCATTATATTTTTATGTCACCTACATTTAATTGGTTTCATTTACTGTATTTGAAAACAAGTATTGAAGTAATTAGAAAAGGATAACTAATGTGTAACCCAAAAAAAAAAAATTAATTCCTACATTAAACCCTTATGATTTTTAGAAATTATGATATAAACATATGAACATGGATAATATATATAAAAAATTCATAAGTGGAAAAGAACTTGTCGAAATTAAGGAAAAATTTAATTTCTTTAGCCCAGGTAGATGATGTAGGTTTCTATACATGTTTTGAATAAGAAGACAAACCATCATGTTCATTATCTGGTGAAATGTAAAAGGGAGGTCTTATAGTTATTCAAATTTTATACATGGTCAATAAAGCTTTGAAATTTTCATCAAATTTGAAATGCTGTTTTCGTAGGTTTGAATACAATTCAATTCAAAATTAGAAAATGGAATTCAAATAAAATTATAACTAATAAACATTGAAAATTCACATAATGGTCAAGTCGGATAAAATATATTTGTAATCAATATTAAATCAATTTGAATAGTACCAACCTTAACAAACCAAGTCGATCTAAACCAAAATAATTGAGAATATGGATGGATAATTCTATATATTTCCTAGAACAACTTCATGTTCACAGTCAACTATGAAAATCGATCTATTGGAGTCATCAAAATTAATAAATGGATAATTTCTAATGGTAGTAGGGATGATGTCAATTCCATCATCACTATCATAAAAAATATGTTTGGGAATTACTTCAATAATGAAATTAAATTCATGTCGAAGATGGTATTTAATATAAAAAACTTGTTTCTCCATTGATGCCAATACATGTGGTTCATCGGTAAAAAGATTGTGAGTCACATCAATTACTGGAAATCCCAAATCATCAATAAAGGTGGCCTACCTCATCATCAAATCCAACCTCTGGAATTTCATCATCGTAACTTGTCTATGAGAGTAATAATACAATATTATTATTTTCTCAACAACTCCATAATAACCTAAATTTTCAAATTGCAGTCTACTATTTGATACACTGGCATAAAATACTATTGTGACAGTAACCATAACACCATCATGTTGTGTTCTCATGTTCTTTTCTCATTCCGTGATAATAAATATGTACCCATTGATAACAATTGATTTACAGTCACAAACCATGGTATTGGGACCAAAAGACAAAGATCTTATCCTCAGAGATGAAGTCTGCAGGAAAAATCAATACCTGAAATATAAATGAATATTATACTTAATTAAATATTGATTTTATTATTTTAAACCATGATATTTTTACCTTCAATTTTTCCAAGCTGAAAACTCTTTTCTATGCAATGTATCCCTCCTTCTCAATGATAAAGAATGATGCTTTCTATTTATCATTAATTTATGTTCCCTATAGATAAAAATAAGAATATTTTAACAGATATATACTTAAGATATACATATTAAGTTTACTTACCTAATGTAGTCATCGAATAAATCACAGTTGAACAAAACTCGGTGATGTTCCATCTCCCACTCTTCTAGAATTAATGTCATTAATGTATATTATCTATGAATTACTCCTATTTGAGGAATTGATGGAAAACTGGGTTCAATTTGATCATAATTTTCTTCTTTGTTTCTCATTGTTCTGTTCATTATTATAGTAAGATCAGAAAAATACATAGAGTAGAAATCCATACATTCTTGAGCCAATTAACCATTCATGATAGAACCTTTTGGATGATTCCTATTTCAGACATAAGTCTTTAATATATACATATTTATTTTAGTTGGATGCATCCATAAAAAATAAATAGGTCATATAAGAATTATTTTAGTAGGAATATGGATAGTCAGATATAGTATGCATGTGAAAAATGATAGGAGAAATATTTTCTCTAACTCACAAAATATTAATAGGGAATCTACCAAATTTTTTGGCAATAAAGACTTGGAAAAATTCTTAGCACAAAGATCTCTAAAAAAATTGCACAACCAATTAAAAACAACTCTTACATTATTCGAAAATAGATGACATATTTCTATTAGAATTAAATCATGGAGAATTAAGTGATAATCCTGAGTCTTCAAAGATTTTAACTTCAATCCTCTTCTATTGACCCATATTGATATGTTAGTTGAATAGCCATCATGAACTTTAATAGTCTACAGTACTTCTAGAAATTTTTTATTTTTTCTGTAGGTTTCATTACATAAGTACATGGAATTTTCCATTTATTTTCGTTGATATGTACATGTTTCAATTATGGTTTGATTCCCTAATCCACTAAGTCACACTGAGACCATAAATCATATTTTTTCATTACATTAACATTTAGAAGAATCGAAAGCAGAATTTACCATATATTATTCTCAATGTGTACTACGTCTAAGCAATGAAGTAACATATTGGTTGACCAATAAGGAAAATCAAATAAGATACTACTATTCTTCCAATTGTAATAGTTTTCAGTGGAACCATTATTTATCTTTCATGATTTAATTTGACCCTTCTCGAATAAAAAACTGAAATCATTCCATTCATTAAGCACATCAGTTCCAAACATACGCTGAGATAGATCATCTGTCTCCATGGTATTATCAAATCTTGATGATTATTTCTATATGGATGGTCCATTGGCAAGAATCATCGATGTCCCATAAAATTTAAACTACAACGATGCTTCAGTCTTATAAATCACATATTCTTCATAAAAACAAGACATGATAGTTTTCCCTTTATGCTCCATCCAAACATCATTGCATAACCATGAAAATAATTGATCATCCACATAAGTGCAGTATGCATCTGAAATATGTCGTTAAAACATGCATCATATGTGCACACAACCACATCCCAAATAAGTTTCAACTCTTTTTATTAAAGGTTGCATGCATACGTTTATATTATTATCGGTATCAGAAGGGCCAGATTTGAGTATACTCATAAAAGTGAAATGTTTTTTCATAAAAAACCATGGGGGAAGGTTATAAATGGATATAAAAACTATCCATGTGTTGTGAAAATTCAGCATCTACCCAAACATATTAAAAACGTCACATGAAAGACCCGACCTCACATTACGCATGTTAGCTGCAAAATCAAGACAAAAAGCATCAAATCTCTGCCATCCAAATCCATCTACAGGGTGAACCAAATCATCATTAGTCTTCTTTCTCTTGGTACCATTCCATCAAATATTTATAGATATTTCATCAGATATAAAAAGATTTTGGAGTCTGGGGATCAATGGAAAGTACCACATTACTTTCTGTGGTATACAAGATGGTGTTCTATCAGGTTTTGGCTTCCAGTGGGATGCGCCATATTTTATAGAATCATTTGATTCAGTAGTTTCCTCCAAGAATAAACAGAAATATTTCAAGAAATCATTAATTTTATTTCTTAAAAATCCAAGTTCCTCTACTAAATTTCATTCCATATAGTGGTTTGAGGGAATATCTGCATCATCAGGAAGTAAGTCCTTCTATAAGGTAAGAATGTAATCGATTATTGTATTATAAATACCATACATAGTTTTCCAATGAAAAAATCAGATTAAAAATTTCAATTTTTTCATTTTACTGCGTTTTCGATATACTGGAGTCCTGGTAGCATCATTCATTTTTTTCACCCTTAAAACATCATCATTTTTATTAGACACATCATGTGTTCTCATATCGAAGTCTTCTTGGGCCGGAATCCTTTATTTTTCATGATAATGAATAAATAGAATCTAGTCATATAACAAATTCTCCAATTTAGTCCTCTCATTTAGATCATCATCAATTTGAGATTTTATTTTCTCCCTATTGTGATGCCACACATAGTTGTTTTCTTGAGAACCATATTTGGTTATGTGGTAGATAACTTCTTCACAGCTCAACCAAGATATTACAACACAATTATAACATGGGTACTGTATGATACCACTATCTAAAGCATTTTGAAATGAAAAATATAAAAATATCTCCAAATTGTTTTGAAAATTGATTGAGATCTGATCGGTTTCACACATCCAACCTCTACCCATTTTGTAAGAAATAATTTTTATTAGTTATTTTGTAAAAGAGAATCAATAAGATTGAAGTTTAATCTGAAAATGATTGTAAAAAGTTCCTCAGGGATTGAAACATCATGGTCATACATGTGGATCATGATCTAAGAAAGATTAAATGTAACTAAGAGGAGTTAGATGTCATAAGATGATGGTTCCATAGGGAAAATAAGCATGACTCCATGTACATAGAGATTTTGAATGATGAGATTGAAATTTATTTTCCAAAAGGGGTAATCTATCCCCATTTTAGATATCCATAAAGGAAGGGGCTTCTAGTTGATTCAGTGAACCGTTCATGGGTTGACACCTTATTATTAAATCAATGTGAATATATACTAATTAAGTTATGTGTGCCTAAATTTTAGGTGAAATGTGTTTTTTAATTTTTCATTTATCACATTCAAGAAGACACCATCGACCTGATAGAACATTTTTCAAGATATTACGAAGTAAATTTTTTCATCAAAGATGCAGAATGTGTGAAGAGAGTTTTTTAAAGAGTTATTGATGCTAAAAAATGGAAATATTTTTAAAATATAGAAGATTTCATAACAACTAATACCCAAAGTTGAAGTATTCATTGGGTGGGGGTATCCAGGGGGTGGGGGTGTCTGGGGGTGGGGGTGGGGTGAGGCTATCTGGGGGGGGGGGGTGCCCAGGATTGTGTGTGTGTGTGTGGGGGGGGGGGGTGTCCAAGGGGGTGGGGGTGTCCGGAGGTGGGGGGTACTATCAAGGAGGTTGGTGGGGGAGGGGGGGGGGGTATCCAAGGGGGTTGGGGGTGTCTAAGGGGGTGGGGGTGTCCATGGGGTGTGGTTGTGTCTGGGGGGGGGGCTATCTAAGGGGGTGGTGTGTCTGGGGGGTGGGGGGGTGTCCAGGGGGGGGTGTCCTGGGGGTGGGCGGTGTCTAGGGTTGTGGTGTGGGGGGGGGGGGTGTTTAGGGGGTGGGGGATGTCCAAGGGGTGGGGGTGTCCGAGGGGGGGGGGGGGGTTCTAGGGGGTGGGGGATGTACAAGGGGGTGGGGGTGTCCAGGGGGTGGGTTGGTGTCTGGGGGGGTGGGGTGGGTGGTGTCCAAGTGGGTGGGGTGTCCAGGGGCTGTGAGGGGGGGGATCCAGGGTGTGGGGGGATGTCCAAGGGGGTGGGGTGTCCATGGGTGGTGGTGGGGGGATCTAGGGTGTAGGGGTCTGTCCAAGGGTGTGGGGTGTCCAGGGGGTGGGGTGGTGTCTAGGGTGGGTTGTCCAGGGGGTGTGGTGATGTCCATGGGGTGGGTGGTGTCCCGGGGGGTGTGGGGGGGGGGTGTCCAGAGGGTGGGGTGTTGGGGGGGGGGTGTCCAAGGGGGTAGGGGTGTGCAGGGAGTCGTTGGGATTTCCATGGGGGTGGGCGTGGGGTGTCCAGGGGATGGGGGTGTCGAGGGGGTGGGGGTGTCCAAGGGGATGGGAGTGTACATGGGGTGGGTGGGATGTTCATGGGGGTGGGGTGTGTGTGTGTGTGTGTGGGGGGGGGGGTTCCAATGGGGTGGGTATGGGGGTGTCCAGGGGGTGGGGGTGTCCTGGGGGTGGGTGTGTCCTGGGGGTGGGGGTGTTTAGGTGGGTGGGATGTCAATGGGGGGTGAGGGGTGTCCATGGGGGTGGGGGTTGCCCAAGGGGGTGGGGTTGGCAGGGGGTAGTGGGGGACTGTCGGGGGTGGGGGTGTCTTTGGGGGGTGGGGGTGTGTAGGGGGTGGGAGAGGGTTTTCCAATGGGGGGGTGTCAGGGGGGTGAGTGTGTGCAGGGGGTGGGGTGGGGGGGGGGTATCCAATGGGGGGGGTGGGGGGTGTCCAGGGTGGTGTCTAGGGTGGTGGTGGGGGGTGTCCAGGGGGGTGTGGGTGGGAGCGAGGGGTGTTCAAGGGAGGCAATACCCATATAATACCTTGAAAATTACCTATACCCAATCCAACAAAAATAAAAATTTCTATCCATCACTAAGACAACAACCAATTCATCATCAGTATCACTACCCTTACCATTATTCTATAAACAAAAACTATAAATACAAAATCCAAATCCAATTTTCAACAATATGAATATCCATAGAAAATACCATATCACCCCACTAAAAAAATGGAAATCCACCTACACCACTACCCCAACCATCCCCAATACCTTTACATGGAACATCCTTATATAAATTACCCACATCGAGACAATATTACTAAACAAACCCTTTTCCATCTTTGAGTGGGGATACATCTCACCAGCACCTCCATTAGTTCATATGTTTCACTAACTCTACACTAAAGGAGTGGCTATAAAGTCTTCAAATAATGGTGATTCACCCAATCATGACACTTGAAGTGTAAAAAAAAACAGAAAAAAATCAAAGTGCACTTATTGGGTATACCATGCCGTATACCGCACAAACCTTTGGTTTAGGTCAAATCCAAACAGAAAACAATAATAATAGATGTAGGGCATTAAAACTAAGGTAGAACTTATATATTTTTAGTGTAGAACTAAAAATTTTCTTGATTGAAGATGGATCTATTGGGTGTAAATAGATTCACATCCTAGGGTAAAGATAGAGCTTTAAAAGAGCATCGGTTTAGGGATTCAATCACGCAGACGGGGGAACCAGATCTGCTCTGTATTTGGGTGAAATATTTTCCAATAGTTTCAGAAAACCAATGGGAAATATAATATTTACAAATAGTTTTACAAAAACATTGCTATACATTATAAAAATGAAATCTTTCCCAACTTTTTACTCAAAATGTTGGGAAAGATTGATTCTATATATAGTATACCAATGCTTTTTTCAAACCATTAGGAAAGGTTGATCTAAAACCAGCGTACCAATAATTTGTTCAAATAATTGGAATAAAAGTGTTACAAAATCCTCCATTTCCATAGGTGAAATGTGGAAAATGTTCACGAATATCACTTCAAAATCATACATAATCTATATCCCCTTATAGATGGTGAGTTACTCCTACATCCGTGCCACCTTCAATGTGGAAGTCACAAACTCAGTCCACAACTAATTCCTAAATTTATACCATGTCACCTATAACTCATCATAGTCACTAAGATAAAGGGTTTACATTTATCAAGATATGAATATCCTAAAGCTAACCGTTAAAGGAATCTAGTTATCCTTCCTTGTATGAATAATAAAAAAAGTGATCCTAATCACCTCTTGACACATATTCATCTCTTAATTATAGACATAACCCTCATAATTTCACAGAATATACCACTGAGACTTTCAAAAATCTATCCTATATGAATCATCCCCTTTGATTTCAACTCATCTGTGATCCATTGGAGAATATTTATACACATCATAAACCTAAACTATATGAGGCCATCATCCACCAACCATGTATATAAGTAAAAAACTCATAAAATTGAAATATTAATTTCATTTAAGGCTTTTAATTGAATTTCATTTTAATATCCCAATTATCATACCCAATTAAAACATGATCTCAAAAAAGAATGATGTATATAACACACCTAGGTTTATTCCTCATTTTTAGTATACTATTTGTTAATCATGATTAGTAGACTATCATGGACATTGAGTTAGATGAAAAAGGTCATTATTAGTACTAAGTGGCCTCTCTGTCCTCTACCACATGCTAAGATTAAATAATTCATTACCCTACCAAACCAAATACAGTAAATACTCTATACTATAGAAACCACCCGCACTGATACCACTATGTCATGATCAATCCCAACGAGAACCCCCTAACGGATAATTGGTGGAACTCATTATAAACACCAAATCCTACCATAAATTGATCTTGAATTTGAGACTAACCACTAGGGTTTAGAACATATAATATGGTAGTAATTTTCCACTTTAATCCTAGGAAAACAAAAAAACCTCTAATTATCACTAACTCAACAAATAAAAAAACCTAAAATCCTATAATAATATATAATAATTCACATAATGTGAAATGATAAAAAATAGAACCTCTAAAAAAATACTAAGAATTGATAACTCCTAAAGGAAAAAACTGATCCAATACAAAAAATATCTTTTCCATGAGATAGTATAGTCCAAAATAACCACTAAAAACATCCTAAAAATCCTTAAAAATAGTATATAGAAGTATGGTTGACCATAAAATTATACTGAGTAGGTTTCAATCAAGAAACTCCCCTTAAAAAAAGAAGAATCATCCTAAATATGCAATTGAAAAAATGAAATAGACTCATATACTATCACAAGTGATACAATAATTCATCTTACCATAATATAAATATCAAAATAAAGATATAAAATATTTGTAATAAATTATAAAAATATAGAAAAATAGGCGCCCTACACCCACTTCTCCATTAATCTAGTCACATTCACATCCCAATGGAAAATGTCCTGGAACTGTCATCCCTCTTCATATCCACTTACTTGAACCATAAACTATATATACATACAATAATGACAACGAAAATTAAAAAACACAACCAAAATCTAAACCCTTATACCATAACTGAATCCACCACACATAATGTAACAAAACTCAAATTTATTGGCCATTATTTTCTTAGGAAATATGAATCTTTGTACCCATGACATGGTATGTTCTAAGAATTTGGATTCAAATAATGCTTTAGAGTGTTTGAATATCTATAAAGTAAGTTTTAGGATGTGTTCAATGGCCTAAGAGATGTCTTAGGTTTTTAGGGATATAATTATATAGTTTGAAGAAGAATTGAGATGTTTTTGGAATGAATTAGTTTTAAATTGAAGTCTAGAGGCATTTTAAGTTGTCTGGGATCAATTTTGGAGATTTTGAAGAAATATCTATTTAGTTATAGGGTATGAATGGGGTAAGTCTTAGGCTATGATTGATATAGGTTATCTTATTTTTGGTGAAATGTTTTTCTAAGTATTGGATGCATAAGAGTTTACTCTTAAAAATGGGTACACTCATATGTATGAGTATCCACATATAACTATTTTAATATAAATGAATTATCCTACAAAGATTTTTAAAAAAGGTAGTGTTAATATTAAAGAGAAGATATGTAAAGGTAATATAGATGATACATAAGATTCATTCTGGTGTTCCTTAGAGTATGTAAAATTATATTGCAATAAAGGATATATGTAAGAGTAACTGCTTGAAGCATAAGGTTTACCCTATGATGTAAAAATGTTTATGTTTTGAATCCATTATAATAAATAAATTTAAAACCTATATATATATGGGTTCCATACATTTTGTCCCCTCTCTTTAAAAAATCGTATAATAGTTGGAGAACCCTATAATTTTTAAGGGCAGTTTGGATGACATGTAAGGTTCATAAAATAATACAATTTTGAGTGATAATTCATAGGGGTATCTAATATGACATGTAAGGGTAACTCCATGTGTATGGGTTATAAATTATTAAATTTTTCGGATACCCTATGATAGTTAAGGGTAATTTCCCTCATATGTAATGATTATTCCTACAAAAAAGGGTGATACACAAGAGTCACCCCATATATAAGTGTCCACACATAAGTTTCCAGGATTTTTTAAATTTAATGACAGATATTTAAGGGTTTAGTAGGGTGATACATGCGGGTTACACCATACATAAGGGCCAATACTTAGGGGTTATAGTGTTTTCCATAAATTATTTTTGTTATTTATTGGAATTTTTTTCTAAACAATAGATAATTTTTTTAAATAAAATTTATAGTGAGATTTAGGACATTTAAAACTCAAATATAGTGATCACACCCTATTTTTATGTTTTCTTTAAAACATACTTACTAAAGATAAATATTTTCTAATTATTAGCGAATCTTTTTTCTACTCATTATTGGGAGTATCCATGGGTGATAACTATCCTTGTGTATTTATTTATAGTTTCTATCATTGTTAACATAATTTCTATTAGTTGTTCACTAAATTAGGGGTTTTTACAAAATATCATATTTTTTCTAATAAAATCTATACCTGGTAGTGTTTCATGGAAATTAGAGTATAGTCATATTAACATTGAATGTGGTGGGTAGGCATTACCTTACTAAGTCTCTTGCTCACTTTTTAATTTTAAGTTTGTGTCCTTTCACTATGATTAGTTTTATAATATTTCATGACTTGTGTGATCTTACCTCAAAAATTGAGAAAAATATAGAACATGGACTTCATTGATTTCTAAATGGTTTATTGTTGGAACCTTAGTTGAAAAAGTACTAGTGACCCTCTTAATGGATTGTTTGGAGGCATGTGTTTGGTACTCAAGGTAAATGGATTTATTATTTATACATGAATTTAAAAGGGGGTTTTGATATAAAAATTAATATAAAAGTTAAATTGTTTAATATGGGATTCATTTTTAAATGGGGGGGGGGGTTAAAATGTATTTTCGATGAAAAATGTTTTTTTGGGAAATAATTTATAATGTAATTTGAGGAGAATGGGATGATTTCATGTAAAGGCTTTGATGTGGTATTTCAATTTTTTTGGAGGTTTTACAGAAGAATAGATTCATTGGTATTCTTTGATAAGGTCCTAACCTGAATAAATAAGTCATGTGATGTATTTTCTAAATAGGTTTATAAAGAAATTTTAACTTTATTTTTAAGGGGTTTGAGACTTTTTTTGGTCTAATAGACCTCTTGTCGGTGATGACCTAATTTCAAAATTTTGTATTTTTGTTTTGATTCCAAATTGTGGTTTCCAAATATTATATTATTATTGAATGATTATTAAAAACTGTGTATAAATCCATTACCATGTTATGGAATATTGATTTAATAGTATGAAATATTATGCATTCAGGTGCAACATATTGTCTTTTTCAATTGGTATGAAAGCAAATAAGTGGTTCATTATTATTTTAATTGAACCTTTAAGGGTATAAATGGGTAAAATAGCTTGGGTTGTATAGAAAAATTCCTACTCTCCTGAAGTGAGGAAGGGATTTTCTCTTATTTTTTGAGTTATGAATATACGATTCTCCATGAGACCCACCTAGTGAAGGAGTTGTTCAGCTTGTACCTTGGAACCTATACTTTGGGGTGATGGTTTGGCCTATGTGAGTGGATATATATTCAGATGACCTCCTCAAATACCTTTTTGGATTTCATGGGTTTCTTATATATCGGGATTGGATGCAGTGATTCCTTTCTCTAATGGCGTTTCTATATACTCATGAATACCTATTGAAATTCATTTCCCAATGAAATTTCTTATTATATGACTATGATAGAAATATTTTTTTAATTGAGTAAAATATGTGAGGGAAGGTGATGTGGTTCCATAGATATCATATGAAAATTTAGGACATATTCTTGTATATTCATTTTTTATATTTCTGGGTGGGCGTGTTGTCTAATCATTATTTGAACCCTTATAAATATTTAGTGCACCTAAATTGTATCATAAAAATAATCAGTATGTTGAGGAGTTGAGAATTAATAATGGAACATTGGACCCACCCCCTCCCTAAAAACATAACATGTGTTTCAATTTAAGTAGGTATACTTTCATGTCTTTTCTTAGGAACCCATATCTGTTAGAGATGGACATATAATATGGGTCTAGCAAGTTGGGGAGGTTGATATGGAGCATTATGTGAGTTAGAATAGAGGATTTTTAGTTCACCTTTTAGTTATTTTTTTATATCCACACTAGCCAATGAACCGATACGTTTATTTTTTATGATGATTCATGCTATGGATGTGTATTATATGCAATAACTCTATTATATTTTTGATGCAACATATATAATGTTGACTACTTTATTATTTTTGACTGCATGTGACCTATTTAAACTTTATTTATGTCTATTTTTTTAGGGTATTCAACCATATAGATAGTTCATGATGAATTTTCAATTTATTTAGGCATAAAATGAGATTTACAATTGGGGGAATAATTTCCCAATGATTGTTTTGGCCCTCACAACTAGTCGATAGTCTCTAGCATATAGGGAGGCATGCTTTTGACTATACGAAAACTCCTCACTAGGAACCACTCAAGTGATCCAATATGAGGTATTAAAAAATGGTATCAAAGAATGTTTGATTGTGGTTATTTTAGTTAGAGGTTTAGTTAGGTAATTAGGACTCATTAGGTAGACCAATAACATGTTTGGCCAACATGGATTCGATTAAAACCCAAGTAACCCAGGGATGTCCAATTTTAGGATTAGGAACTCTAGGATGAATGAGACGTTGGATTGGTTTGATAATCCAAAAGTGGTATATATGAGACTTAGGATGAGTCATGTGGCTTGACTAAAATCCAATGAACTTGTTCATGCATCATGATAGTGACATGTTTAGGCCACTATACATGTGCCTATGGGTTGTGTTTATTAAAATGTTTTCTCATCAGGATCCATTATTAATATAAGAAACTTATAATATATTCTACATGTTCTTGAATATATTATAAGTTGTTATTAGATTAATATGAATCTAGGGGGATTGTTTGTTTGATTGTGGAATGTGATTATTTAGTCTATAGAGGGAAATAATTTTAATATGTGTGGTCTTTAAGATAAACCCTATTTCAAAAAATAAAACCTATGTGGTGGAATGAGGTGTACATGAAATTATTTTTTGAGTTAATTTTAGTTGAGATAGATTAGACTTATTTGGTTTGATAAATAAAAGGAAAATGGTTTTTGAAACTTGATTTTAAAGTGGTTTTTTAAAATGAGGATGGTTTTTAAAAATGTAAAGGACCAAGTAGGCCAAGGAATTTGGGGATTTTTGTTTTTTTTAAAACCCTTGTATTCCAAGCAATGTTTTAAAACACCCATGTGGGTTTGTTGTTTATAAATTTTTTTGAATTGAATTGAATATGTAATTTGTACTAGGGTAAACCAATTTTCTTGTGTTTTAATTATTTATTTCAGATTTTCCTAGATTTTGAATTTGTATGATTGAATAGTGTACCACATTTGTTGAAAATATTGAAGTGAGGTTGGTAGGTATGACCAATTTTGGTGTGATGCGAGGACAAAGAAACTAGTTTTTGTGTATACTAGGATGAATTTATTTCCAATAGTTGAGTGGGAATGACTTGGGTGTTTGAATTGTTAATTTTGTGGGTATGTTGACATTTCTTTGAGATATCTACATAATTTATCCTCATGCGATAAATGATTTATGTTGATATTAAGTAGTGAAATTATTTTTTTATGGTTTAGTGTTTAGAACTCTTATAACATGATTTGGTAGGTGATTCCTATGATGGGGAGCCCCAATAATAAAAATTGGCATTTATAAGAGGATTATTATGATATATAAGTATGATCGAACACCATCTTAGTTTTTGGTGATGAAGACAATTAGGTTTATCATGAAATAAGTTTTTTTATCTGTGTGTGTAAATAGCTAGATCACTGTAAAATAAATCCAGTAATATAATGGAGATCATAGTTTGAATGGTGAGATGCATGAGGTAATGGGGGATTGAGGTTTGTATAATGGATTAAGGTTTTACTATACAACAAGATGTAAAATTTTATATGGATTAGAGAATATTGTTATAGTTTATCTAATCCAGGTCATTGATAGGGATTGTCAAGGATGTTATGAGTGTGGATCGGAAGGGTGATGCACCTATAATGACCGAACCTATCTAGAATTGATCAAAAGGAGTAGTATAAGGGAAGAAATATGGTGGGGAGATAACCATTGGCTATTGGAGGATGTCACCCTCTTTGTGGGTATGTATTGATGAATATTGAATTTTATGTTCTCAGTAATTCCGAAATGGGTGTAGATCAATATTTTATGTATTGGATGTGTACTTGAAAAATCAGAAGGATAAAATTCTATAGGAATACACAATATGGTATTACCCATAATTTGTATGAGTTCTATATTTATATAATTTTTCATGTGTATTATGCATGTGTTTTCCACATACTCTCTCACACAGTTTTATCCATTATAAATCCATTATGAATGGATTTAATATGAATTTCATTTTCATTGAATGAGTTAAATAGATTTTTATAATGATAAGAAATTTATACTGATATATTACATATGGATGATGAATTTAATTTAATAAAACACATTAATTATGTATTTATAAGGGATATGATCCATCTTCTTGGGATAATCAATTCTTTTTCAAGTAAAATTCCAAAAATCTCTTTGTTCGCAGTACTCTTTTTATCGCTCATTGAAAATGCACTAACATCCATTCAGAGTACAAGGGTCCTTAAGACTTTTTTTGGGATCCTAAGAATAGTGTAATACCTTTTAGTTACGAAACCTCTATTTAATTATTTTGTGATCTTAATCAATATACTCTATCAATAAAGAGAGATAGAGTCCACTATAACTGCATTTTTAGTATGATCTATTCTTCATTTACTTGGAATATTTGATTTCTTGAAGATAAACCAAGATGTTTTTTGGTTATCTTTCACTTCCAAGGATCACAAGATGATCCCATAAAAATCATCAATGGTATCACATCCAAATTATTCAAGTATTTAACATGTTTAATTCAATATTTTTTAATAAAATTTACCATCACCATGATGTAGTGCCCCCTATGTCACTGTAGTGAGCATCAAAATGTCAACATCACCAACACGAGGACACAGTTCATAGTGTGGTGTTTCATCACTAGAAATCATATAAAAACCATGAATTGAACAACAAAATTAACTCCTCATGGTGAAAAGTGTGGTTCACCTTTACGAGAATGCTCAATGACCCTCAAAATTCCCACCTTTGTTGGTTCATGATGTTTTGTTTAGAAATTGCAGCATACAATGCAGCTGACTCCAGGATAGTAGTCATGTAAAAATAGAAATGAACAAGAGGTCAATGACACGGTGGATGTCATGGTGATCCATAAATGAATTAGAAAACAATTTATTTTGATAAATTTAATTATTTTTTATAAATTGGTTATAAATTATAATTACTAAAAATTATAAAATGGAATTTTATTGGCCTTAATTAAATATGAATAGTTTATATTTATGTCTCATGTTTTTGGAAAATAAATAAAATATTTATTTATTTGTTTTAATTTCTGAATATTCATGTTTAGAAAGTTTTTAAGAAATAAGAATATTTTTTATAAAAATTTATGTAATAAATTTTTTGTTGGGAATAGATCTTTGCACTCATAAGATTTAATTTTTCATGTACCTTTGTCTATATATTTTTTAAAGTTATTATCTTGAAAATATTTATTTAATATAGTTTTTACATGTTAGATTATATAATTATTATGAATTTAATTATATCTTGAATAAATTATCCTTTGGGAGAGGGACTTGGGATCAGACTACCCTTCGAACTGGAGGCTTATACCATGTTCTAGAAAGGCGAGGGGTTGGATATCTATCACTCCAATGTTACTGATGTGGAGATTTTAAATGTTATATAACTATATTCTTTTACACTTGAATGTTCATGTACCTTATACATGATATGTGTTCACATATATATAAAAATACACTTGTCTTTTTGTGTGTGTGAAAAACACAAATGTGTGGACTATGTAAAAGGTTAGAAATTAATGTGGTGTAAACACTATAATTTAGTGGATAAAATAGGGGTTCCAAATCCAAATAATTAAAATCATGCATACAAAAAGGAATAAAATTTGATAATATAAATATTTCATAGGATGAAATAGTTATGAATTAAATATGCATGTGATGTATATTAAAGAGGTGATATTTTTTATAAATGAAAACACCTAAAATACTATGTGTGATATTACATCCCAATAAGTACATATCAAGAACTTTATCATCCAATTGGGTAGCTTCACACTATAATGGGGTACCCCTAAATTATCTTATGTAAGGTAAACAAATAATGAGCAAGTTGTGATTATGAAATTGGGTGGGTTCCCGCTAGAGATGTGTTCCCCTAGATTTTATTATGTGAATTTTTTTTGAAAGTTTCTTTGGCGTATACTTATTTGGGAATTTCACAGGGTTGGGATACCAGTGTAATGATGTTGAGTATTATCCATAAAATGGATAAAGATAAAAAAATTTATTCTAAACTATCAAGTAATAACAACTATTGTGTTTTTATTAATAACCCACTTAAATAACTAAAGTGATGGGTGTCATTACATTTTAGGGTTATATCTTAGTGAATTATGGATCTTGAACTACTAAATAAATATAATTTATAGGTTTAAAATTTTTAGTGGAATAACTTTTGTTAAAATTCCTTAATGAAAATATATAAAACATGACACTCACCTATTTATATGTCCTTGTTACAGATTTTTTAATACTTTATGATAATTATTTTATGATTTCTTATATGTATCACCTATAAAAAAATTAGATATTGGTATATAGGGTTGAGAAGAGTTATCAAAGGGAATCATTATGAGAATCTAAATGAGAATGTTATAGAGATCAATTTCACTAACTCCAACTCATGGGTGTAAGATATGGGTGTGTGACACACATTTGGGTGAAAAAATACAATGTTAGAGATATAATATAATTTAAAACGGGTGAAATAGATATTCGTATGAACAATGGAGTAATGATTACTATATTCTAAGTTGGCACATATGATTCTACTTTACCAAGTTTATTAATCCTAGAAATTTCAAAACTATTATTATGCTCTGACCATAAATAGAAATTTGATCTGTACATCTTGTTTGGACAAGATGGGATTTTCATTCCCTAGTAAGAAAATGATTTCTTTTATATATTTGAATAAAATTTCTTATGTCATCAATAATATAGGAAAATGTTTATATATTCTAGATATTGATAATCCTATTTTTAATGTATAGAATAATAAGGTTTGGGTTGATTCTAATCCCACATATCATTTGAATTTTTTCATTGGACATCTAACTGAGAAACACATATAAAGACTCTATAGGGATTAATTATTAGAGTAATTTGAGAATGAATTGATTGAGAATTGATAATATTGTTTATTAGAAAAAATTACAAAGAAACATTTTAGGAGAAAATGTGAAAGGGATAGTGGACTATTGAATCTCATACATAGTAATGTATATAGATTAATTAGAACACAAGTGAGTGGTGGTTTTCAGAATTATGTTACCTTTAAAAGTGAATTTAGTCGGTTTACATATGATTTTTTAATGAAAGAGTTCAAATTTTAAAAAGTTCAAATATTTTTAGAATGAAGTACAAAATAAAATGGGAAAGAGTATTATAATTATACAATCAGATTAGAGTGATGATTATTTGAGTAAGGAATTCATAGATAATCTCAAAGAATATGAAAGAATTTCACAAATCATTTTTTTTGAATTAAAATAATGAAAAATTGTGTCTAAAAGGAGGAATATGAAATTTTTATACATGTTTCTGTCATTTAATAGTTTGTGCATCTTTTTGATTAAATTATAGTGTTATACTATGAAAATTACTTAATTATTAACAAAAAAAATTCTATATAAAGTATTGATAAATAAATCATATGTTATATGGTATGGGAAATTTCACAGTTTATATTTGATGATAATTTTGAGTTTTTAAGTTTCCGTGCAATGACTGTGTTATGAAAAAATAGGCCCAATTCATTAAAATGGTAGTTTATTGGTTATCCTAAATAAATAAAGGGATATAATTTCTACAAACCACATGGGAAAAAGTATTTTTTAATCGATATTATGTTTTCCTTGATATTAAAAACTTGGAATGGGTAGTAAATTAGAGGAAAGTTTAAATTTTAAAGTAAAACTCCAAAAAAATAAAATCTATTCCTAATAGATAGGTTGATCAACAGAGAGTTTTGGAAGACGAACTGACTCAAGTTACAAAATAACCTTCAAAGTCTGGTAGGATTCATCATGAATCAAATATATATATATATATATATATATCTCATGTAAAATGATGATTAATTAATGTTTAGAGAAGAAAAATTTACTTCTTTCTATGAGGACATCAATAGTTTTGATTCTATGAAATGTTTAAAATCAATAGAATCTGAAATTTAATCCCTATACACTAACCAAATTTGGAACTTTCTGGATGCACATGAAAGGATTAGACCCATAAGATGCAATTGGGTCTTCTATAAGAAAACTAAAATTTATGGTTGAGTGTCTACTTATACATTATGTTGGTGGTAAATTATTTTAAAAAATTGATGGTATTGACTATAAATAAACATTTTACCCTTTGATATGATAAATTCTATTCATATGTATCTCTCTATAGTATCTCACTTTGATTATGAGACATATAAAATATATTTCAAAACTACATTCCTAAAAAATAATTTAGAAGAGGTAATTTAAATGATACAACCCATTTTTTTAAATTTTCAAATTATACTACTAAGGTTTACAATATGAAATAATCTATTTATGGATTGAAATAATCCTCTTGAGTTTTGAATATCCTTTTTGATGATTCTATTGAAGAGTTTATTTTAATCAATAATTTTGATGATTACTATATATATAAGTGAATTAGTGGGAGTGTATTGGTTTTTCTTATATTATATGAGGATGAAACAAAACTCATTAAAAATAATATACTTACTCTTTACAGTGTAAAAATGTTTCTAGGTAAATGTTTGTTAATAAAGGGAATGAGTAAAAGAACTTACATAATAAGTATACAAATCTAAAGATATATATAGGAGGCTTCTTTGAATTCGTTCGGACACTAACATTGGTAATATGATAATTATATTTAACATGGAGAACTCCAAAAGAAGTATTTACCTGTGTTATATGGAACATATTTTTGGAAGATTTAAGATCCTTATAAATAGTTAGAATGGACTAAAATAATTCCTTATACATTTTCATATGATCTATCATGTATTCCATGTTGTGTACCTGAACTAATTTCTTTTATACTCTAAGTATTACTACTAGATACTAATCCAATTGAGATGAGAGTCACTATATTGATGTGAAGAGAACTATTAAGTTCCTTAAAAGGACTAAGTATTTATTCTTGATCATTAAAGGAGATGACAAGCTCTGTGTAAATGGTTACACATATGATTGTTTACAATATGATTCTGATGATATCGAATATGAATATAGTTAACTGTTTTTATTAAATAGTGGATAAGAGTTCAAAAAAAATCACCATAGTATATTCGAATACAAAGGTAGAGTACACCACTACATCAGATACTGTAGAGAAGTTGTTTGGATCAGGATGTTCTTCTATGAACATGAGGTGGTTCCGAGTATTCAAGATAAAATTGTTCTCCACTATGAAAATAATGGAGATATATCTTAGAATAAGAAACCCTTGTCAAACCAAATGAACAAATGTATCCTTCACAAATAATATATTATTTGTGAGATTATTTAGAGGGGCGATGCATGGATTTTTTGGGTGGGTACAGAGTATAATGTAGCAAATCTATTGATAAACCCATTATTGAAATAGTAACATGAAGGTCTTGTTAGGTATTCTGGTATTATATACCTAAGAGATGAATGTAATGGATATATAATATATCATGATTTTATAATAAAGGAACCCTCAATTTATCATTGATTCATATGTGTTACATTTTACTTTTCATGAAGGTTGAAATGATGAAATCCATTCAGAGTATGGATTTTAATTATCCTTAATCGATGATTATTACTGAGTATGATGGTTTGTGATGTTATTTTATGATTATAATTAATATAATCTTACACTCATTACAAATGGTTTTATTTGAGATATGAAGAATAAATTCCTGATGTAATAAGTAGAGATTTACTATTTGGATTGACTTGTTAAAGTATATATCATGAAATTTCATACAATAATCAATATACTTATAAGTTTACACTTATTATCATTTCCCATCACCTTAGGTTGGATTGATACCTAACATAAGGATTTTTATAATTTGAATCCTGACTTAGGAAAGTCTAAATAAAATTAGCGAATTAAGGGGTGGTTGGGTATGTTTCCAATCATGTCACTAGTTGGAGTGAATCCAAGATAAAGTCTTTCCACTTGTGTAATGGTAAAATAAATATTTCCACTAATCGAATTAAAATTATGAAATCAATTAATTTTTTAGTTAGTTAACATATGATGTGCTTAACTATATAGATGAGATACATGTGATATACCCACATATTTGATGAATGGCATGTAATGTATTCATCGTCCTTATCAATCTATTTCATAGAATCAAGAAAAGATAAGTTGGATTATACTATATTACCAAGTTCCATATCTAGTGGAAAGTTGGAATCATGTTCAAAGAGATTACATAGAAATACATATGATGTATACAAAACATATTGTTGTGGACATGTCTATATAGAGATAGGATTATATTTGATAAAGATAACACTATTACCCTTATTAGGTTGAGTAGTACCAATAATTTAATAGAGTACACTCCTTTCTTATGTCTATGAAATAGGGATTTAATATTTATTTTCAATTCTATTAAGGCCTTCAGGTCACACAGTTAGACCTCTAGATAGGGATAAAATTGTATTTCAATTTGTTGTTCCAAAATGAAGGGAGTTTGATAAAACCATATAAAAAAGAGTATGAATTCCTTCACAATGTGTTATGAAGATTTTTTAATAAAGTATTTATAGGATTTTAGTGAAAGTGGAAGATTATTGGATGTGAACTAAAAAACAAGAAGGGAACCATGTCGTAGGACTCTATGGTTACATGTATAGGTTTCACAACTACATAGTTATGTATTTATGTGATTAATGTGTATTCTATGTCTACTTCCATATGGTTTTATCAGTTATAAATCCATTATGAATGGAATTAATATGTTTTGTGAGTTTATTTAATGAGTTCAATGGATTTTTAGAAATAAAATTCAATATATCATGATAAATTTTATTTTTTGATACATTTAATATAACAAAAAACATCGAGGATAGATATATAAGGGATATAATCCCTCATATTGGGGTAATCAATTCTGTTGCATGTGAAATATATAAAGATATATTTATACTTGATACTCTATTTATCACTAATTATGAAGGTGTTGGAATTTATTCAGAGTACATGATCCTCAAGAAATGTTCTATGATCCTATGTTTGGTGTCATACCTCAAAGTAAGGAAGCCTTTTTTTCCAATTTGGTGATCATCATAAAATTTAATAAATAAAATCCTACACATAGATGATGATATATGTACATTACAGGTATTCTTTGTTCTTCATTTTCATTCAATTTTTGATTTGTTGAATATATATTATTCTATATTTGAGTTTTCATTCACTGAAAAAGATTATAAAATGATCTTATAAACCCATTATGGTGTTAGAAATATGGTATGAGTGGGGTGGTAATGTCCATTCATTATGTATGGTAATTTTGGGTACATTTTCTATCAATATAAAGTGTTTTGTTTTAGTAGAGTGATGGTAAAGATAATCCTATAGAAAAAATCATCGAATTGGTTATAGATGTGTAAATCTCATGTTATAAGGTCCATAGATATGGTGAAACTAGTTAGAATATTTCCAATATAGAACTAGGATTAAAGAAACTAGTTAAAATAAATTTATCTATTTCTTTAGTGAATAATATATTTTGGATTCAGATGTAGTTTTAGATAAAGTCAGCGCATCACCATTAGGTTTAGGATAGAGTTTGGTATGATTGAAGAGTAAGTTGTATTAGAGATATTTTGTTACTTATGGGTGGAGTATGATAGTGGAAATGGTTGGTTGAGGATCCAATAATGGAATGACAAATAATTATGGGTTTTTTACTTCAGTCTTGGAGTTTGGATGATCTTGTGATGCCTATAAAAATTTATTCATTATGATCGGGACATTTGAGATATGACAGTTAGTGAGATCGAGAATTTCACCAAAAGTGGGATAGAGGAGGACCAACTCATGTTGTTTTGTAGAATTGGATGTGATGAGGTGGAAACCCCACCAGGAGCATTAATTGAGATATGGATTATCTATTTCAATGATTTAGCCAGGGATTTTTGGGAAATAATATTATATCCATCTTTAGTGTGTGGGTTGTGGGTCTATATTCATTTTTTCTTGAAACCAAGAATAAAGGGTGGTATCATATTCTAATTGATAGATTGGAAGTTGAGAAATCTTCTTGAATTATTCTTAGGGATGATAATCCTTATGTATACGACTTTATAATGATCAATAAATTTACGAGTTGTTTTTTTCTAGGGAATTTTTAATTTTTAGTCTTGGGGTAGGTAATATTTTGACAATTTGGTTTCATATTGAGATTTTGAGTGTTGTAATATCTCTATAACTTGTTGTTGTATGTGTTCTAAGGCCCAAGAGATGTATTGGGTGATTTTATATGAAATTATAAAAATTTTATAAGGATAAATGTGTTTTAACCTAAATTGTTGTTAATTAGAAGTTTAGTGGAATTTTTATAAGGTACTGATGAATCCTGTAAATTCTAGAAAATTTGGGGTTTCGTAGTATGGTATAACTAGGAAAGTCATAGGCTATGAATGATATGATAGTGACATATTTTTATGTTTATCTTTTTATTTTTTGGATACATAAGTGATTTATCTTATGTAGGAGTACCCTCATACATAATAGTATTAATATGTAGGGATATTCAAACATAATATTCATCATTTAAAGGGTTGAAAAAATGACATAATTTGATACATAAGGATTGATATGTAATGTTAAACTAGATGAAACATAAGAATCATTTTTTTCAGTTCTTGGATTATATAAAAGTAGAATGAATAAATGTAAATATGTAAGAGTAAATACATGATGTGTAAGGATTTCCCTATGATGTGAAAATAGATATGTGTGAAATGACATATGATATATAAAGGTAAAACCTTTATACATAAGGGTCTCATACATAATGGTCATTCACTTCAAAAGATGACTAAGTTTTGAAGTACACTATGATACACTAGGGTAGTTTTATGGTATGTAAGGGTTCCAGACATACCAAATTTTTATGGATGATTTGTAAGAGTAAATAGTATGATTCATAAGGGTGTCTCCATACCTAAGGGTCAGAAATTTTTAATGTTTTGGGATACCTTGTGATAGGTAAGTTTCATTTCCTTGATATATAAGGGTCATTTACATGACAAAGGGTGATACGTTAGATTCATCTTATACATAAGTGTGTATATGTAAGGATCCAGAACTTATTGAATTCAAAGGATGATATATATGGGTCTTGTTGGGTGAAAAATAAGGGTCACCCCATACATAAGGATCAATACGTAGGGATCCTAGTTTTTTTTCCAATAATAATGTCCGATGAGTTTTGAATAGTTTTTTTTAAAAATAATAATAAATTCTTTAAATGAAGTGTAAAGGGGGATTTAGACCATTTAGAGCCTGAATACAATGAGAATGACCTATCTTTATTCCCTATCATTACCTTTCTTCATCATGGGATATTTTTTATTATTATTATTATCAAATTATCATGATTTTCATTATAGGGAGTATCCATGGGTAAGGCTAATGGGCCTCAGGTGTTTATTTATGGTTTCTATTGTATTGTTTTTTTTCATATTGGACGTTCTCTAAATTTTGGATTTTTCTACATGATAATATTTTTATTGATTAGATAAGGATTAAATAAGGTTTTTGGAAAGTAGATTTATGTTAACTATAAACAAGGTATATGTCCATTACATTACTAGTACACTTTATCACTTGGTGATTTTCTGTTCAGGTGCTTCCACTTTTCTTATTGTCAAAATATTGAATTAATTTTGTGATATTTCTCCCTAAATTGGTATTGGATCAAAAAAATTTAATAGTTAACAAGAACTATATAGGTTTCTTAACGGTTCATTGGTAGTTCTTTGGTCAAATGAGTTCTAGTAGCCCTCTTTATAGTCTGTTTGGTGGTGTGAGTTGGATTTTCACAGTAAATGGATTTTCCTCTTAAAAAGGGTTTTAAAAGGGGTTTTTATAGAAACATTTAATACTTTTAGAAATATTTTAAAATCTAATTTTAAGGTGGATGTGATCATTTCAAGTAATAGTTTTGAAATTGTATTTTAAAAATAGTGTGTGGGTTTTTTATTAAATGATGTCATTGACATTTTATACAAGGTACTTGAATAAATAAATAAATTATTTTCTGATATTTATAAATGGGTTTATTAATATTATTTTACTTATTTTTTAAGTGAAATATGGAAGGTCTTAATTGATACTTTTTTGGTCTAGTTTACATCATCTTGGAAACACCATGTTTTCTAAATCATGTATTATTATTTTTATCAGTAATTATATTTTTTCATATGTTATTATTATGTAATAATTATATGTAATTTTATAGGAAGAACTTAACATTTTATGGAATTTAGATTTGGTGGTATGAACTGTTATGCATATAGGTGTATGAGTTGGCATGATAGTGTACTGGTTTTAGTATCAAAGTGACTGATTGGGTACATATTGTTGTAATTGAAACCTTATAGGGTAGATATCGGTAAAATGTATTAGGTTTTATGAAACCATTTTGGATTTCATAAAGGGTGGTGGGGCTATCCGTTTCGTTAAAATGAACCTATATTGAGATTCTTTTATCACATTTAAGGATTTTGAGGCCTATGACCCCTATATATGGTTCTAGGTGATGACTAATTAGGTCATGAAGTGGTTGATGTTATAGATATATTTTATGTGAGAACAAATTAGAGGTTTGTAAGGAATAATATGGGGTTATTCCTATGGCTATTTAATTATTAGTATGTGCATTTGAGACAATGTTGCCTTGGTTAACTTTAGAATTGTTTCACTTCTTAATATATTACTAATTTAGTTACATTTCATCACTAAATTTAATTAGTAACTTCAAAAAACAATAAATTGATTTTAAACCACATCCATAAACTCATTATACACATTAAACAATTCATTCCATCAATTACCCTGTTCCTTTTTAATCAAACTGACTCTTCCAATATAATTTATCAATCTTATTAATCCATTCGTTGTAATTTCATTTAATACATCCAATAATTAAATAAATAAATTTAAAAATTAATTTACTCATAATTTTATCATCATATAAACATTACCATTCCTCTTACTAAATTTTTATATTCTAATATATCCACATCCTAATAACTGCAAAACACATTCCATACCAACTTTTATATTTAACCACATTGAATAGCCTCACCAAAATCACTTCTATTACTATATTAAAATTTAATCAAACAACCTCATGTTATTAAACCACGTAAAATACCCATATCAATAAGTAACACAATTTTATTAATTTACCACTTCTTCACTTTGTTACCACATAAATTGAGGTTCCCCAGAACTGCACTCCTAAGTCTGGTGAAAAAAACACATACATTTATAAATTTACTTTGATATCAAGTGAGATGATCCAAGATAAAATTTTACAAATTTCAAAATTATTCTTTTATCTCATAATTATATGACCCAACATGATGAACATTTTGGTCTAGAGTTTTTGAGGACCGGTTACCTAGGTAACTTATTTTAAAAAATTGGTGAATATTTATCTATAATCGAACCATAATATAAACCCTTATAGAATTCTCATAGTCTACACATATCTTCATAACCTAGGTAATAGAAACAAAAGAAAGGGATGAGCTCAATAACTCATGAATGGTAAACATAAGCAATAAAACTAAACAATCATTTGTGAAAATGAGATGAGAGTATAGGTATTGTCATGATATATAACAAAATCATAACAAAAAAACATAGATAATAACATATGTGTCATGGAACATGGAATAGAATAATATAATAAATGAATCAAAATCATGTGTAAAAATTAATTCATAAACACATTCCATGAGACAATAAAATAACTGTAATAATAACCATAAAACTGTGGCATAAAAAAGATTATAGAAAATACTAAAATGAAAGGCTTCATAGAAATGTGGAAAAACCATAAGTATAGGAAAACATTATGAACAAATACAAGTATTTCTAATATTTATTTTTTAAACAAATAGAAGTATGTCCACCCTTTAGGTTTTGAAAAAAGTCAAGTATGTTAAACATTTATATTGTGGAAAAATAAAATTATGTACACAATTTTATATCTATTGATATTTAAATCTTTATCCAATGCATTATAGTGTGATATAGGACCCCACCCATAATCAAAAATACATATGAGTTCCACTTGAAATCATCATTCATCATATATAAAATAACCCATGGGAAGAAAATGGGGTTCACTGATCACAAAATAAAAAATCTATGAAAATAAAATATGTTTAATATCCTTTTAAAATGGATTCACATAATAAAATCACTTATAATTACATTAATAATAATAACATGATAAACCCATAGGAAATAAATGGGTATTAAAATATATTAAACAACTTTATAGGAAAATACACTTCAATAAATACAATAAAGCATACAGTATCTACACTGTATAAGTCAAGGGTATATAGTTATGTAAATAATTTCCACAATAAAAGGATGAATCAAAACTAGTTAAACACCCATCTATAAATGAAACCAAAATAGGGTATTCATAGAGAAAATCAATTGTAAGAAAAATTATCGTTATACAATGTAGAGGATTAGGTAATAAAAAAGAAGTGATGGATCATTTATTTGAAAGAAAAAACATAGAATAAGATATACATAGAAAGAAAGTGGATGGAATAATTGGATAAATATACTTGATCATGAATAATATATATTAAAGTGTCATTACTATAACACCCCAATATTTTAAAACAACACTATATTTTATAGCATATGCGATACATAACACCAAGCCATAACAAACCATGATTATTTATGACTATTATAATATATCCATTACATTTGTGGTTATGAATTGTAGTAAATAATTTATAAAATATATACAAAGTACATAATCAATATAAAATAATTTATAAATTATTTTAAAATAATCCCTTAATTTTTAGTAAGTCATTTTATTCTTCAAAAAATATGTTTTCATCAAACATGATTTTTATAGTTTTTTATGAGAACATATTTTAATAAATTTATATAAATATTATAAAACATATTTCATAAAATGAAATTAAATTTATAAATAATAATATTAAATTTAAACTGAGGTGAAATTTGGTATTTTTTGAAAAAATATTTTTTTTTTCCATGAATAGTGAAAATACCATTTTTTATAAAATTATAAATTATTTTTAATAAATTAAGTAATTTTATAAATCCATTATTATTTTAATTTTATATAAAATTATAATAAATAATATTTATTAATATATAATAAAATTAATTACATTTAAATCACATTTATACTAGATTCTAGCATAAGTATATTTTTAGGCTTAAAAATAGATTTTTTTAAAACTATTTTAAATTACATAAGGTTCCTCAATTTTAATTAATTGAAATAATACCCATAATAAGGGATGATATAAAAGAAATTTATTTATTATATATCTATTTATTTTGAATTTAAATCCATATATTTTTTATTTCTATTCGTACAATTAATATATGATCATCTTTTCCTTGAAACTGTATTTTCCATAGAACTGCTTTTCATCGCATTTACGGGTTTTATTTTAGATTAAAGTATTACAGTTATATGAATTTAATTATATTAAATTGATTAAATATTTATTATAATCTTTATTTATATAATATTTTAATTTCAACTTATGTTTTGGTCATAATTAATTGAAAAAAACAGTAATCAATGTTACTGTGGTGAAAACTTAAACTGGTAAAAGTGAGTAAACTTAAATGTAAATAAGACAATATGTTTAAAAAATGTTTATTTTAAAATTATGAAGGTATTTATCAACCATATAATCAATTAAATTAATTATTTATCTATTTTTAGTAACTTTTCTTGAGAGTGACTTTCTATTATTGAATAGTTTTGAGTATTGATGAAAAATGACACTCCTCCTCAATTATAAAAGGGATCCCCAAACTTATTCACACATATAAAAAACTTTTTTTCACAAAAAACAATACAAAAATACCTTACCAAAATAATTATACACATTCTATAGATTATGTTCTTTCCAAAAGGATATCCATAGGGTCCTTAATAAGTTATCCAAAGGAGGTTGTTCCAAGAGAAGGTAATCCTCTTCACCTAGCTCCTCATTTTTATTTTTTTCTACCTTAAATTATGTATTGATAATTAAAATATAATAAAACAATTGCCTAATACATAATATAATATTATTATGATTATTTCAAAATATTCATCCGTCTCCTCTTCTATTAAATGGGAAACAAAACCATCATTCTTGTGTATGATGGACTACCGCCCCATGAACCGATGTAATTCATTTTCCACTGTTACCTATAACGGTTGTTCATGGTGATGGATTTAATTTTAATATATGATATTAAATAAATAATAAAAATTTTGAGAAATTATAATATCATACAACTTATTACCTTACCATCCATATAAATATGATAACATCATTCGTGTGTACGATAGAATACCGCAACGTGAATCAATGTGATTCATTTTTTATTACAACATCACATGGATGTTATATGTGTGTGTATTTAAAAATATTAATATTATGTTTATGATATTATGATAATTATAAAAAAAATACTTACCTTCATTGCATCATGATCGTTGAAAAATGGAACAATACACATGCGTACATGCGACCTACCATATCCTTGATTGTAATGTAATTAATTTTTCATAACAATAATTCATAGTTATTTTTAAAGTTAAAATTTATGTATAAAAATTAAATTATTTATGGATTATTATTTTTAATGTTAATAAATAGTTACCCCTTTCACCATGATCAACATACTGATGTTGTTTTGAAATTATGAAATGAGCATCCTCAAAACCCCAACATAGATATAATTGATTATTTAATTAAATAAATATTTAAAATAAATGAAGTAAATGGTTAAATAATATGGGATTAAAATAATAATTTTTCTTAAAAATAAAAATGATTGATAAATTTTTATTATATAAGAGATAAAATTCATACACAAAAAAGTTTGGATTTGAGGTAAGGGTGTTTCTCCAAAAATCATTCTTTGTGATTCATGTTCTTTTATTCATATGATTTCATTTAAATCATGTATATACAATCCATTTACATATTATATCTTTAACCCTTCATAGTTCATGATATTTTAGGTCAAAATTCATTTGATTCATTCATGATATTTATGATTCAAAAGTTACCGGAGCAGTTAGGGTTTATGTTTGAATCTCGTTTTAATTGTGATTATTTATAATTACATTTCCAGTGTTGGAAATTATTTTACAATTATATAATAAAACTATATAATGTTATTCTACTATTTTTATTCATGAAATTTTCATTTAATATTAGAGTTTTATCTCTTTCTGACATGAAATTATTGATTTTTATTTCAAGAAAAGCTCACTTCATTATGTATTTGATCAAAAATACTTTTACTTCAATATCCATATTTTTTAAAAATAGTTTCAAGTATATTTTTAACTTTAACCAAAATATTTATTAAAGGAAAATTTACAATATTTTAATTTTTTAAAAAATGTATTAAAAGTAATCTTCTTGTCATTTTTCTAATGAGACACTTTTTAACATTATTACAATAGTGATAAAGCAATGTTATTTTAACATATATGACATGTATGGAATTAACCACCATCATGAACACTAAAATAATTGAAGATTAATTTATTGTTTTCAATGGATATTTTTAATGATTTTTTCTATAATATTTTTTATATTTTTATATTTTGAAAAGGTGATTTAAAATTGAAAATGATATTTTTCTCAAGAAGTATTCCAAACAATATATTGAATATATTTTCATCAACAATGACAACCTTTGATGCTATGAATTTATTCTAAATTATGTATATCTAATTGTCACAAATATACCTTGATTATTATACCTTACTTTTATGGGGTAATACATGCATTTTTTTCATCTCTCAAATTTGTTCATTATGAATCTTACTGTGATTATGCTATGATGTAAGATTACATAACCCATTCATTTTCAGGGGTAATTGTTATGTTTATGTCACATGATTTATTTTTTATTTCACACATAATCATGAATATTTTATGATTGGTTCACTCATATTGTTCTCCAATTCATCGAGTAATGTTTTTAGTCTCATGAGACGTCATGTATGACGTTAAGGAGTAAACCTAATCCATTACCGGGATTTTTACACCATGTGACATTGTTTAAGTAATTATACTTGATTTATTTTTATATCATATTATATCTAGTTTTTACATTTCTTATAATTTCATGATATTGTCATACCATTTTCTTTATGTTATTATTATATGTGATTACTCTTAATCCTTCTCTTTTATGATATCATGTTATACCTTTGACTCACACACTATGCTTCCTTATAATGTATATTTCCTTATTGGGATTTTTAGATCACCCCTTTTGCCTATGTATTCCTTTGGCCATCCCACAAATTTGTAGGAGCTAGAAAGGATTTAAGAGCTAATTATGGAAAATAAAATAAATAAGTTTTACTTTTACCTCACTTTGATGTATTATTAACCTAATTTTACAAAGACACTAGGCCTTATTATATTTTTGTTATAATTAATAGATATTTATTTTACAAATCAAATAATAATCTATGTAAAAGGCATGTGTTACTATTGTTGGTATTAAAAAAAGTACTAGATATTTTTGGGGATTAGGATTAGAATAATTTAGTGAGAATATTAGGGATAAGTATAATGAAATGACTAAGTATAACACAATATCATGGAATTTGGGTGAAGTATAGATTAGTTAGGTTTCAATAAATTACATCCCTCTTTAGATACTTCATGTGTATGTGGCTTTATAATAGTTGTACCTAGGGGTAATAACTATAAAAATGAGTATTGATATTTGAATTTATTGTCCCCTGGTGCATGATAATGGTCATTTCTCCACACCTGGTTTGAAGCTCCCCATAGATATGTTTTTTAAATTAAAAAACTCTTTATGAACAATTATGAAGAAGTTGAATGAATTTTTATGTGGTAAAACCTAATAGGAAAAGTTACCATATATAACTTATATTGAATCCTAGGTATTAATAAGCCAGGATATAATTATCACTTATAGGTTATTTTTTCTAGGTTTATATGTTTCCACATTTTTATATGAATGAATTTTCATATTTTTTCTTTTATTATTTTTAGTTAATTATAAGAAATAGGAGAAATCATTCCCACATCCAATGTTATGGGAAATATAATGATTTAACTAATGATATTACCATCATAATTATAATTTAAGTTAGATATCAATTGATCATTCTAAATGATCTATATTGAATTAAAATTTACCATTGGCATATAATTGAATTTATTAACAAATTAAATAAGATAAATACAGTTTCTAATGGAAGTTCTGGTGCTAAATATGATTAAAAAAATAATATTAAATTTCTTACATGAAAAATATGTGGGAAGAAGTAACTTAGAACATACCTTAAAGAAACTATAATATAATTTATGTGTAAAAAATAAAGTCACAAAGAAACTAAATTCTAAAGATAATTAAACAATATTAAAAAATAACATGATGTGAAATAAAGTTCAACTGAAGGCAATAATAAAAGTTTTATGTCATAAATGTGGGGAACTTGGTCATTATCCATGTTAAATCCACAATACAACCATTAATTCCTAAGGTCATATGTTTTGAAAATATTTGAAGTGAAATGATAAATTTTTTTAGGTGTTATAACCCAATAATAATTTTATTGAAGTATTTTAATTAATGGTATACAATTTATAAGAATCATGAAACTTATAAGGATTATTATGTTGTTTTTTTCTTAAAGTATTTTAAATAATATTTTGAATGGTACTAATAACATAGGAAGTTTATTTAATGGTAAGGTGATATTTTATGGATAAAAAAATTATTGAGGAAAAGCTAATCATTGATATTATAGTTATTTTTGGGGATTAGGATTAAAATAGTTTAGTGATAATCCTAGGGGTAAGTATAATGAAAATACTAGGTATAAAATAATATCATCGAATTTTGGTGAAGTATTGACCAGTTTTGTTTCAAGAAATTAAATACTTATTTAGATACTGCAAGTGGATGTGGCTCTAGAATAGTTGTACCTAGGGGTAATAACTATAAATAAGAGTATTGGGATTTGACTTTATTTTCAACTAATGGATGAAAATGGTCCTTTCTGTACACATGGTTTGATGCTCCTGAGGGATATGTTTTATAAATTCACAAACTCTTTACAAACAACTATAATAGACGTAAATGATTATTTAGGTTATAAATCCTTATAAGAAGTGTTTCCAAAGATAACTTAGAATGAAACCTCGAGATTCATAAGTCCAGAAATACTTATCATTTATAATTTATTCCTTATAGGTTTATAAGCTTCCCATTTTTTATGTTTATGTATTATCATATTTTTTATTTTATTCATTTTAGTTAATGATGAGAAATAGGAGTAATCATTCCAACATCCAATGTGTTGGGAAATGTAATGATTTTACTAAAGAGATGGATAACCTAATGGTAATGGAAATTAAACATCTTTTGATCATTAGAAATGAGATATATTGAATTAAATTAAAAAACTGGAATATAATTGAATTTCATAACACATCAAATAAGATAAATACGGAGTCTCATGGAAGTTCAATTTTTAAAGATGATAAATAAAATAAGATTATATTTACTATGTTAAAAAAATGTGGTAAGAAGTACCTTAAAACATGTCTTAAATGAACTATAAGATACTTTATGTGTGGAAAGTATGGTCACCAAGAAAATAATTTTAGAAGATAACTAAACACTCATAAAAATAACAAGTTGTGAAAAAAAGTTCAAATGAAGTCAATACTTACAGTTCAATGTTAGAGACATGGGGAACATGGTAATTATCTGAGTCAACTCCATAATATAAAAATTAATTCCTAATGTCTTATGAATGATAATAATTGAAGTGTAATGATAAAAGTTTTTAGGTTTTATTACTAAATAATCATTTTGTTGAAGTATTTTGATCAATGGTATGTTGGGTATAAGAATCATGAAAATTAAAAAGATTATAATGTAGTTGTTTTTATTTAATAATTTTCATTAATATATTGAATGGTACTAATAATATATAAATTTAATTTAATAGTAAGGTTATATTTTATGGATAATTGTTTTTGAAGAAACAATAATCATTTATATGTGCTTAATTTTGAGGTAATTATTTTCAATAAAGATTATTTAATTTTATGGAAAAAATAGGTTTTATTGAAGGATTTATTTATTAAAAACTTATTTGATGAATAATATTATTTTTAGGATGTTCATCAAATTTTTGTAAAATTTATATGAATTATATGAATTTATTTTTAAAAAAGGAAAACACACATGCTAGGTAAAAACTCATCAAGTTTGGAAAGGTTGTGGGGATTGGACCAACAATCGAAGGGTGAAGTTCTTACCACACGCCTAAGTGATGTACTAATTTGTATAGAATTATTTATAATTAAAAAATTTGATAAATAAACATTATGTTTTTTTGGAAACATATTATAAGATGAAATATTTTTGACTTTTAGGATTTTTAGGTGATTAATGATATTGGGAGAAATGCATCATTGGGATGAGGTATATGTAACCCTTAGGTATAACATTTTTTTACATGAATTTTTTTTGGGGAGAAAAAAATTAAATTATTTAATATTAAGGTTATTTGGGATATAAGTTTATTTATTAAGGAATAATTTATGTTAAACCGTAGGATTAATTATGAAATTTCTGAGATTTATATATTCATATTCATTTTGGGTATTATATTAATTTGTTACAATAATTTGGTTTTTAATAAATATAGGAAGAGTTTATTGTTACTATTTTATAGATCTTATGATCTATTAAAAGTAAATTTATGTGATTAATTAATAAAAAAATTTATAGTGGATATTATTTCCTTAGAGTAATATGTGAAGTGAAAAATGATCGAAGAATAAAGAAAAGATAAAATTGTGTTTAGGAAATAAAAATAGATTAGGTAAATTTTTTGGTTTTATCTATCTTGATAGTAAAAGGATCCTTAAAATCTGGCAAACTCATATTGAAAAAAAATTATTCTGTTAACTTTATATTCTATAAATCAATGCTATGTTAATTCATCACAAATTTATTATTTTGTGGTCAATAATTTTATGTTGATCATTCAATTTCTTGCGATCAATGATATCTATTAATCTCCATAATTATTTACACTATTTTCACATGTTTATATTTTCATTTCCCACCAATTTTTTCCTACTTTGAAATCTAGTCATGTGTTGTTCTATATAACCTTCATATTTCCCTTTTCATCTTTTATGAGGAATTTTTATTGACCCTAATTTTGATATGGGTTTTCCAAAAAAGAAATTTTTAAATGTAAACATATTGACTACCGATCATAAGATCAAATTGTGATGATGAAATTTATTTATTTAGGGTAGATTGTAACATCCAAAGATTTTAAAATAACATTATGTTTGATAACGTACGCGACTTGCAACACCAATCCAAAATGAACTTTTATTATTTATGAACATTATAACCTAGATGTTAAATTAGTGGATATGAAAAAAATTAAATAATTTATTAAATATATAAAAAGTTTCTAATACATATAATATTATTTATAAATTCTTAGTAATTAATCATTCAGTTTTTAGTAAGTCAATTTATTCATAAAAAATACATTTTCAGTAAGAATGATTTGTCTTTATTTTTGTGAAAAAATATTCTAATGAATTTATATAACGTTTAGAAAATGTATTTGATAAAATGAACTTAATTTTTGAATAATTATTTCAAAATCAACCAAGGTTAAAATTTTGGGATATTTCAGAAAATATTAATATTTCAATGAATAGTGAAAATACCAATTTTTATAAAATTTTCATTTATTTTTAATAAATTAAGTAATTTAAAATTAAAATTATTATTTTAAATTGATTTATAAGTGAAATATGTTTTATTTAGTAATATATAAACCAATTAATTACATTTGAATCACCTTTATACTAAATTTTAGCATAAGTATAATTATGGGCTAAAGAACACATTTTTCGAAAACTGTTTTATAATGCATGATGTTCCTCCATTTTAATTAGTTAAAAAAATAATGAGGAATAATTTAATTTAAAATTTTATAATATATATATATATATATTTTAATATAAATTCATTTAATTATTACTTCTATTCATATAGTTAATATTAGATCATTTGTCATTATAAAATGTATTCTTTGGAAAAACCGCTTTTCATAATGCATACAAGTTTTATTTTATATTAAATTATGAAACTTATAAAGATTTAATTTAGTAAAATGTTATCAATACATTTAATCATAATAATTTATGTTATATAATAAACTAAACCTAATTTTTGGTCATAGTGAATAGTAAAAACAGTAAAAAATTACCTTGGTAAAAAATTAAAATAGAAAAAGGGAGTAACATTAGAGTTCAAGAAGATAATATGTTTATAACATTTTTATTTTTGAATGGTGGAGGATTTTCTCAACCATATCACCGATTGAATCCATTATTTAACAATTTTGGAGGCACGTGGATTGGGAGTGACTTCCCATTATTGAATAGTTTTGGGTATTTACAAAAAATGTCACTCCTTCATAATTATAAAAGGGAATTTTTTAACCTAAATTATTAACACATATTAATCTAATTTAATTAAAAAAACCTACCAAAATATCTCTCTAAAATCCTTATCCAAATTATAGAGCTTTTAGAATTTCCAAAAGACCAGCCTTAGAGTTATTAATAAGATATCTAAAAGGTGGTACTTCTAAGAAAAGATAATCATCTTCACCAAGCTCTTTTTTATTCATCTTTTTAACAGTAAATTATGTCTTAAAAAATAAAATATAATAACAATATTATATCCTATATAATTATATTTTATTATGTTTATGTCATAATATCCATCTATATCCTCTTCTATTAAAATGGAAACAAATCTGTCCACTACTACAAAACCCAAGTTTAACAGCACTGGTATTTATCAGTGCTAGAAAAACCAATGATAAATGGAATTTTTATTAGCACTAAGAAAAGTGTGTATAAATTTAACCTTTTATTAACACATTTTTTTGGAGTGGTGATAAATAAAACCTTTATTAGCACTTTATTTTTATCACTCATAAGGGGTACCCTTTATCAACACTTTATTTTTAAGGAAAATAAATATTTCTTTCATCAAAACTTTTTTAGCACTGATAGAGGTCAAAATAAATAAAATTAAATAAATAAATAAAAAATAAAATAAAAAATAATTTTATAAAAAAATTAAATATTTTATTAAATAAATAATTATTGATAAAAATGAATAAATTGATTATACATTTTTAAATATGAAAATTTTGATTAATTATATAATTATCATAATTAATGATATTAAACTGTATATATTAAATATATAGATATATATCAATGTAGATAAGTATTTTTTCTATATAAATTTTTTTTATGAGCTTTGCATTAAATGATCATATATTTATTGAATAATGGTTTATAATTAAAAATTTTTATGAATTAAAAATCTTTACTAATTGTATAGTACTCTAAAAATTAAAATTGTTTAGGGAGGCAGATTACAAAGAGAAAAAACTATTTCACCTACAATTACTCAAGGAGGCTTGATCATGATACCTCCCACGATACCCCTCAATGATGGAACTGCTATGCTATACCCCCTAGGGGCACATAATACTCAACATATAATTGAATGTCATTTGATTTTTCAATTTTAACATATGTTGATCAAATCTAAGTTATATTGATTTCACATATACGTAATTAATGCATTTTTATATACAATGCACAGAGATAAAACATGTCCATTTTTTTAATATTTTTAAAGTGTATTTATTTTTAATTTATCCAATTTCACTCATTTTTAACACATATACAAGAACATAAAATTATATATTCATTAATTATGTTAAAAATATAATTTTAAAAAATATTTACAAATTAATTTATTTATAAAAGTAAATTTACTACATTTATACAAATAATTTTAAATAATTATAGATAAATAAATATTTTTACTAAAACTATTTATATAATTATAAAAAAATAATTATACATATTTAAATAATTATTAAATTTATAATTGTATTACATAAATGATGAATATATTTACTATATTTATATATATTTATTAAATATATATATTTATAATTATATAAATAATGATAAAAATATAATTTTTTAAAAATATTTATGTAATTATAAATAAATAATTATAATATTATTATAAATATATTTAAAAAGGAATGTATTTTATATATTTATATTTATATGTATTTATTAAGTATATATATATATTTGTTTATAATTATAATTTTAAATCTTTTATGAGTGCTTAAATAATAAGCCCTGATAAAAACATATTTATAAGATATTTTTTTCACACTGATAAAGATGAGGCTTTATCAGTGCTATAATTTTAGCACCGATGAAGATTGATTTTGTCAGTGCTCAACTAGCACTAATAAAGACCTACCTTTATCAGTGCTTAAATAATAAGCGCTAACAAAAGTGTCCCGATCTAATTAAAAAACCCTAACTAAATGCGAACCTGTCGTGATATCTAATGCTTTTCACAGAATCCACCTACTTCTGGATCTCCTCCTTGGGGAAACGAACCTTGAATCACACACTTGACTGCCTATCGAACATCTTACCTGATATCTAGTGTTCGATTGAAGTTAGGGTTTCAATAGGGGGATTCTAATTTTCTTCAACCTAGCATGGCCGACCTTCCAATTATCTTTTTATATTTTTGGATTACTTTTTAATTTTTTCTTCAACGATGTCATAATTTGTGGTCTGGTGATTGTATAATAGTGTGGTTGGCCTTTTTATTTTCTAAATTTTTAATTCTGATTCAACTATTGATCATTCATGAAGATTTTATTGTTTCTGGACTCAATGCTGAATGATGGAGTCACATGGAGTTTAGATGGTTTTTTTAATTTGTTTACATTTTCCAAATTGATCACCTAAAGTTATCATACTTATTTTTCAATCTTTATTTTATCAATGGTTTTCCATACATGTGAAATTTTACAAATTGAAACTAGGGATTTTTTGTGTGAGGGATTTGAAGGTTGGTTTAGGGATTTCTTTTACATTATACTGATTCATATCTTCTTTTTTATAGTTATCTTGGTTGGGGTGGGAATCCAATGTATGGATACATCATGGAAGTTTCTATTTAAATTTTCCTTCCACTAGTTTTATTTATTGTTTTGGTTCAAATCATTCCCATTGTGTTGTTTTTCATGCTCTAGTGCTTGTTTCTAGTCTGAGGGGAATGAAGAATGTCCCTTGGACTTTATTATGGACCAACTTGGGTGTTTAATATATGCTCATCTTGGGTTGGTTTTGGAAACTATATCTATTGTTAAATGTGTTGTACCTTTATTTAATAATCCGAATTCCTATGTCTCTACACTTTTAAAGAAATCTATTTCATTTTTCACCCTCTTTATATTAATCAAACATTATTTATAAATTCATTTAACAATAATATATGAAATACTATACCTTGATGCAATGGACTATTTTCCAACTACATTATAATTTTTCATTATCATCATAATCTCCCTCTCTCAATAATTTACAAAAAAATAACCTTTTTAGATTACCCATTTCTAGTTATACAACTCTTTTTGAGACCTATATACCACTATAAGACATTATAATTTCTTTATATGAAATGTAGATTTTCAAGAATTTCACCCCCTTTTTTTGTATTTATTTAACTAATAAATAGTGAATTTCTATGGAATCAATTTGATACCTAGATATATGAAATGTATAAAAATAGTATGTCAAACCTTTTTACTATTATGAAAGTTGTCATATAATGAATATCCCAAACACCATGATATAGATTGAAATTTCATCCACAACATTTAAAATTTCATTCAATTTTCAATGGGTGTCAACATGGGTTTTCAATCTTTCTTTTGAAATCTATAAAACACTTCCCTCATAAACATGGATTGGTAAATAAATATTCCATGAATTCTATGAGTCACCTATAATCTATGGAACATTTCAACTCACTAATCATCAAATTTTAAACATTGTTCATTATTAATGTATAAAATTTTTATCACCATTCATCTCTTGGACCTTTAAATATTATGTCATCCACCTTGATAAACACATTCAATATATCCTTAAAATTATTTTTATGTAATGGTTATGATCAATTCTTCAATTTTTAAATTACAGTTCCCTTAATAATTCATCTAACCTTCAATCCCAAACTCTTAGTTCTTGTTTCAATTAATACATCACCTTTTTCAATTTTCAAAAATTATTATAATATTAAAGGATGAGATAACTATTTTTTGTTTGATGTTAACTGCATGTTCGTGTAATCCATTAGTAAATTTTAATTATAAATCTAGTCGGAGTAACTTGAATTTCTTTGGGATGGGTCAATGTAGAGATATAACATCCCAAGAGTCTTGAGTTGTTTTAAATTATTGATATACCATTAATTTTAAAAAAATCATTCCTTTGGTTACAACATCAATTTTTATAATACATTTTTATATCTTGTAGTTGATTGAATGAGAGTTTGTTATTATGGTTTTTCATATTTGAGTTTATTATTACTCCTTAATTTTCTATATTATATTTTAATTTGTTTATGGAATTTAAGAAAATATTTGATGTGAAGTAATTCCTGTCTTAAATTCAATTACCCTTCTTTTTCAGCATACTAAATTTCTTTGAAATTATCAAATGTTGAGTTTCCATTATTAGAATTGTCTATAAAATTCACTTTTGATAATTAATATCTTATGTGTATTTATTTATATATTGTATAAAATCATTCTTTTTTGAACCCAATAGGATGTATATGAACAAAAAATGGATGAATGATAATATTTTAATAAATTAATATGAAGATGGAGTTAAATAGTTCCTCAAGTTTACAAGAGAGCATGAAAACGACCCGTTTAAAATCATATATCTATGTTTATGTTGTTTTTATTCAAGACAAATTAGTATAAAAGAGTTGGAAGAACATTTTATTTTTCATGGAATATATCAAAGATATAAATGTTGGACTAAAAACAGGAAAAAATTGAACGTTTACATCTATTGGGATGATACTCCAGTTTATGAATCATTTGATATGAATACCTTTTTAAAATATGATGGAGATCACAAGGACAAAATGAAAATTGCAATTGAAGATGAACTTCATGATTCTACAAATTTGTTTGCGGAGTTAAGTAGATGTTACAAAAAACCACTATATATTAGTTTTACTGAATGCACAATATTCTTAGCTCTATTGAATTTATTTATTTTGAAATTTGGCAGAAGATGGAGTCACAACAGCTTTACAGGGATAATTGGTCTTCTAAAAGAAATGCTACCCAAAGAAAATGAACCACCATTACGAACATAAGATTATAAATTAATGTCATGTTCAATGGGAATGATCTCTAAAAAAATACATGCTTCCCCAAATTATTGTATATTATTTTTAAAGGACCATGAATAACTTGTAAAATTCCCAAAGTGTGGTGCATATCAATACAAGAAAAATGAATCAATTCCTTCAAAATCTTTATAGTACATTCCTATCATTCTATGGTTTAGAAGATGTTATGGATGTCAGAAAACTGAAATACAATTAACATGGAATGCATATAAAATAATTAAAGATTGGAACCGACGTCATCTAGTATATTCTCCTATTTGAAAGAAAATTGGTTACGTGTTTTCCTGAATTTGGAGATGATCCGAGAAACTTTATTCTTGAATTATCTATAGATGGAATAAATCCTTTTTGTGTATAGATTGGTACTAATAGTACATGGCCCATCATGTTGGGAAATTATAACTTTCCTCCATGGTTATGCATGAAGTGAAAATAAATTATCTTGTCTCTGCTTATATCTATACCAAAGCTACTCGGTAATAATATTGATATCTATTTTAATTCATTTATGAAAGATCTGAAATTTATTTTGGATATAGGTATTACAATTTATGATGCTCCTAGAAGAGAATAATTAAAATTGAGGTCCATGTGATATGGAATGATAAATTACTTCTCTACTTTGGTAAATTTATCTGGCTATAGCATTAATTGAATTTTGGGGTGCCCATTTTTGAAAAATGCACATACTCACTTTAGTTGAAACATTCTTCAAATACTGTGTTTTTAGGACATCTGAAGTTTTTTACCATGGTGAAATAAATAATGTTCCTAGAATATAGCATTAAATGGGAATATCGAACAAGGTACAAAACCATCTCTAGTAATAGATGATCAATTATAAAAAAATGTAAAAAAGTTTAAAACTATTTTCAGAAAACCATTTTATAAAAACTATAAAAAATCAGGTTGGAAGAAAAGATCAATTTTCATTGAATTACTATATTATAATTGTTTTAATGTCAGAAATTATCTTGATGTCATGCATGTAGAAAAAAAATGTATTTGAGAGTGTTGTCATCATGTTACTAAATGTTCCTGAAAAAATAAAATATGGAACCCAGGCTAGGTTGGAATTGATTGAAATGGAGATAAATGGAATGTTTGGCACTGGTGAAGGGTAAAAGGTGATCTGTTCTTCCTCCAGAATCATACACTCTATCCAGATAGGAAATATATCAATTTTTTACTTTTCCTTTATTTTGTAAAATTTTCATAGGATTATTCATCAAATATCTATAATTTCAGGTTAATTAATAATTTTAATTTTCAAGGTCTAAAATCACACAAGTGTTATGTTTTTATACAATATTAAATTCATGTTACTTTCCATTACATTCTAACTAAAAATTTATGATATAAATTACCTAGACTCTGATTATTTTTTCTAATATATATATAGTAATTTTGTAGACCCGATGAAGTTTTCCATCATGCATTGGGAGATTTCAGTCCTATTATGTGAATTTGAGATGTTCTTCCCACCCTAATTATTTTATATAATGGTCCACATGATGGTTCACTTGGCCAGAGAGGTTAAAATATGTGGTCTTGTTCATTACATATGGATGTACCCCATTGAATGATATATGAATATTTTGAAAGGGTATGTCAAGAATCGAAGTCACCTAGATGGTTATATTATAGAACAATATATTGTGAAAGTATCTATTGACTTCAATATAGACTGCCTATCATTTTTTTAAAGAATTGGTCTCCCAATGTATCATCACAATGAATAATTTATGTGATAATGGATTTATGGAAGATATTTTTTTACAATTACCTTGACAGAGAAAGAGAAAGAACATCTTTACATACTACATAATATTGAAGATGTTGATCAATACATTGAATCCCACAATTTAATTCTTAGAGATTTTAATCCATCAAGGGATGAAGGATGGATATAAAATACAAATATCTAATAGTTTATAGGATGGTTCAGATATAAAATTATTAAAGATTTATATGAAAATATGAACTCAATTGCTGAATGACTTCAATGGCTATCCAGAGGACCGAATGAAAAAGTTATATCTTACACTAGTTTTGTAATCAATGGTTATATGTTATATACAATAGAACACAATGAATTCATTATGATGAAAAATAGTTGTGTTACACTTGTGTATGAAGTGATGTACATATCTAGTTCCAAGGATAGAAATCCAATTTTGGAAAATATTTCATATTTTGGATTTATAAAATAGATATACAAGTTGGATTATACAACATTTCAAGTGAAATTATTCTATTGAAAATGTGTTTAAATTATCAATGGAGTGAAAGTTGATGAAATAGGCCTTGTGAAGGTGAATTTTAGTGTGGAAGGGTAAAATATAAACCATTCATAATGGAATCACAAGAAGTGTAAGTATTTTTTGTCTCTAATCCAACAAACAAGAATTAGTCGATTGACCTACAAGTGAGTAAAACAAATATTGAGTTAAATTAAAATTCAATTTATGATAACCCTTTCATAAGGACATCACAATCATTTCATTTGTGTCCTAATTTAGACAATTCCTTATATGTTATAGGGGACTACAAAGAGGGGATTTGGATTCTTGATAGTGGAACCAAATCCTTGAATCCTTTAAAAAAATATATAGGGTTCAATGATAAAGTAAAAGTGATTTTAAATATATTATGTTTTCCTTATAATATTATATATTCTCTAATGCATTAACATAATCTAAAATAAATGTTTAAATAATCATGCAGAAAATGTATTCTGCACATGATAGAAGAATAAACTATAATGAAGGAAACCCTTTAGAAATATATAAAGGTAATGTTACGATATAATTTCTCTATTTTACAGAAAAATTATAAAATGAAATTTCGATTTAATTTTCATTATTACTTGTAGAGTTATTTTACTTTAGAACATTTCTATCCATGTGTCATAGATTTTCAAGAATAGAAACAATGCTATCTCTCATCAACCACAGATGTAATCTTGATGTTTGTATGGTAAAATAATTTTCCATAGAATTAATGTATTGTTTCATATTTATGTTTCATTTATTTTGTTTTATTATTACTCACATAATAAATGTTTTTTAATATAGGTGGATTATTTTGTTTGAGATGGGGTGATCTGTCTAACTTTCATGCTACATCTCTATTAAAACATGTTCACCCCTACAGTGGTGCAACTATCAATTTCTTTTAAGTTACCTCTAGTTCCATTGTAGGAAGAGAAATTATGCTTCCTCTACTCAATTACATAGGTAATATTGATTTTTTCACAGTAAAATAATTTTACAAATAATTAAGGTATTGTTTCATATTTAGATTTAATTTATTTCTTTTTAGTATTACTCACATAATAATTGTTTTCATATACATTTGGATTCTTTTTTTCGAGTTGGGGAGATATGTCCAAATTTGATGATTCTTTTTCCTTAAAACCTTTTCACCCATGTAGTGGTTCATTTATAAATCTCTTTCAAGTTACATCCACTTCATTTGTAGTAAGAGAAATAATGCTTCCTCTACTTAATTACATAGGTAATCTAGATGTTTTCATAGTAAAATCATTATCCTTATAATTAATGTGTTTTTTAATATCAATGATTAATTTATTTATTCTTAGTATTAATCATATAATAATTTTTTTCTTATACTGATGGATTATTTTTTTCAATTTTGGGTTCTCTATTCAACATTCATGCCTCTTCTCCCTTAAAACCTTTTCACCCCTACAGCAGTGCATTTATCACTTTCTTTCAAGTTACCACCACTTCCTTTTCTAGAAGTAAAAAAAAACTACCTCTACTTAATTAAAATGTCAATATTGATGTTTACATAGTTATATAATTTTTCATAAAATTAATGTATTGTTTGATATTTATTTTTAATTTACTTCTTTTTAGTGTTACTCACATAATAATTGTTTTCATATATAGGTGGATTATTTTGTTTGTGTTGGGGTGCTCTATCCATCATTCATGCCTATAATCCCTTAAAACCTTTTTACCCCTACCGTGGTGCATTTATCAATTTCTTTCAAGTTACCTCTACTATATTTGTAGGAAGATAAATGATGTTGCCTCTTCCCAATTACAGAATTCATCTTGACATTTTCATAGTATAATCATTTCCCATAGAATTAATATATTATATCATATTTATGTTTAATTTATTTCTTTTCAGTATTACTCACACAATATTTTTTCATATATAGGTGATTTTTTTTAATTTGATGTTGTTTTCTTGAAGCTACTCATGTAGTGTTGGCAGTTCGACAAAGAAAGACAATAGAAATCATGATAACATTGACGATTGAGATTGTTTTAAGACTTTGGGATGTATAGAAATTAGTCGAACCTCAATCCAACACACAATTTTTTCTATATGACTCAAAGAAATCCTTTTTCTTTTAAAATGATAATAATTTTAATAAAAAATACAACATGATCAATGTGTCCGTTATGAGTTTAAAATCGACATTTGACTTTAAAAATTTTCACTCACTGAAAACCATGAAATGATGCTTTTATTTTCTTGATAATATAGGGAACTGATTCATAAATCATTTGTGACATGTAGAATTTGCCCCCCCTAAAAATGATACACAATGTGATCTGTATTAGTCAATGTTTATGTTTTATGTTTTAAATGAAATTTCAGTTAAAACGAAACATTACGTACTCAAAACCAAGGAAACACATTCAGATTATTTTGATACTTTAGGAAGAAAAATCCATAAGTGTTTTGGAATGTATAGAAATCCAATGCACATAAATATGATACACAGTGTAACCAGTAGGTGTCTATGTTAATATTTATTTAAAATTGAAATAAAATTTAGAAACAAAACAATCTTACCTACTCAACACAGAACAGACCCATTCAGAATGTTTTGATACTTTAGGAAGGTGGCCCATATGTGAGTTCAGACATGCATGAATCAACCAAACCTCAATCCGATACACAGTGAGAACAATATGACTCCAAGTGTGTGTTTTTATTTAAAATTTACATCAATTTTAGTAAAAAGGCCAACTGACCTACTCAAAACTAAGAAAATGCAATCAAATTATTTAAATACTTTAGTAAAATGATCTATAAAATATTTATTTATGTGTTGGAATCATACACACCTCATTCTTATGTATGGTGTGACTGGTATGACTCAAATTGAATCTTTTTGTTTAAAATTAACATTAAATTTAGTAAATTAACAGTTTATATTAATTTATTTCTTTATATTATTACTAACATAAGAATTTTTTTCTTATACAGGTTTGTTCATTTTTTTGAGAAGGAGTGGTTTTTTTGGAAACAACATGATTCGGGTTACGATTAAACGGAAAAATGATGTATGGGAATAAATGTAATAAATTTTATTTATGTAATTGTATGAACCAATGATTAAAATTTCTATAATATAGTGTTTTTATTGTTTTTTGTTGTAAATTTAATTTCATTTAAATATTGTATTGGGACATGTTTTTATTGATATTTGGTGTGTTTCTGGTGCTGCGGTGTTTGATTACTACACACAATGGTGTGGCCAATTATCAGCACTTTTAAAAGTGCTGATAAAGGTATACTTTATCAGTGCTTCTATAAGTGTTGACAAAACTATATTTTATTATTGCTCATAAAAGCGCTGATAAATGATGCCACGACCCGACCCGCAGGTCCCGTGCCGTGACTACCCCAAGCCCTCCTTTTATAGGATATGGGATTTCAAATAGCATCAGAAAATAATTTACCTAAAATTGGGAAATCTTTGCCTTTAATCCAGCAAACACACAAACCCAAAACACAACAAGATACAAACCATGTAGTAAAATTTCAGTAGTAAAAGTGTGTTCTAAATGTAAAGGGGACAGAATACAAACCCAATTGAAAGATACAACTACAACAAAAAAAAACTTCTTAGATTTTCCACCAAGGATCGTACCTGAAGGGTAGGTGCAGATCATCTTCGTAGATCTCCATGTTAACCATTCACCTCTATGTACCGCCTCATCCTAGAACCCTATTGTCTCTGCCAAACTGCTCGTCATCTGCACAAGACACGACAAGGTGAGGGAGAAGCCCATGCAGGGGTGAGTATAACAATACCTAGTAGATAATTTGAGACCCTTGAAGGTCTCCCATATTTCCAAAAAGGAAAAACCACAAAGCACGACCTCAAACACAAAGCACGAAATAAAGTCATCTTACACCAGGTATACACCTTATAGATCTGCAATAAAGATGATTAGTCTTAATCTATATCATTTTATTCTATTAGTATGTTCCACAACTGAACCATGAAGATGTTTTTCCATCAACGATCCATATAGAGTCGTATGTCACTGATCCACGATGGGCCTCTCTAAGGATGTTCCTCTTCGGGTCGCAGACTACTGGTCTACACAGGGTCTCTAGAATGCTGATCCACACAGGGTCACTATAATGGTGATCAACACAATGTCATTATAATGTTGATCCACATAGGGTCTCTATGATACTGATCTACACAGGGTAACTACGATGCTGATCTACACAAGGTCGCTATAATACGGATCCACACATGGTCATTATGATGCATATCCAAACATGGTCGCTATGATACTGATCAACAGAGGGTCACTCTTTAATTGACAGCCAACCACATGATTCCCCGCACTCACAATGCTTGAGTTTCTTATAATATGATCCTCAAGATATCAGTCATGCCTCAACTTCCAAAATGTTTCACAATGGAGTAACCCAAAGGACTGCACTGTCGTAAGGGTTCCAATGCGATAGACGACGCATCAATCGGACACTCGATCTATGAGTTATAAGCATTTTTGTACCGGGGGCCCGGTTGGATTCAGGTTCGATCCATAACAACCCTAATTTAACTTTATCCAAAACTCAGGTGGAGTATTTCAAAAGGACCGTATCATTCCTGGGATTCCATCACCATAGTCGGTTTGGAAAACATACATTTGGTTTGTGAGATACAGCCTTTTAAGTGGAACTGGGTCGAAAAGGATCCTGGTCTAGACCAACTTGGCCAAAGCCAACCTAACCTAGTCTGGGTCGACCTAGTCTAGCTTGAACAGACTGAACTATCCCGAGTGGGATGGTCTGTGGTGGGCTCAGCCTGCTGAGCCACGAACCAGCCCGACTCAACCCACCAGCTAGGTGCAAGCCGCCAGCTGGCCCAAGGGTCGGCTCCCATCCCGAATAGACAAATTGTGTGTTCAGTTTGCCAAATTAGCACCATGTAGCATCTCCACCTTTATCAGCGGCACCCATGGGGTACGGGTCCCCCTCCACCATGGGGTACGTGTCCCCCACTACCAAGGCTCGAAGCCGCAATGTGCAATGGTGCACAACCCACTGCCAATGCGGTCGGGCAAGGGCCGCCCCCCCTGATTTCTACCTCGGCTGGCGAGAGGTGTCTGCCACCATCACCCGTTGGTGCCAGTGCCATGATGGAGGGGCTTCTGCAGGCGACCAGGTGAGCTTCGGTGGTCTGTTTTCCCTTCTGATTTCTCCTACGGGCCACCCAGGATGCTTCCAACCCTGAGTGGCTCTCCGATTCATCTTGCCGTCATATTTTCTGGTTGCCCACGAAGAATGAAATTCAAATAAACAAATGAGGAGGGCTTGGGCCATGTTCATTTGTCCCGAACCCTCCGTGTTTGCAATATAATTAGGGTGAGAGTTCAAACATCATCGAGAGAAGACTAAACATTGTTCAAAACTCCCACAAAAAACCACATGAAAATTCATACAAATCAAAAATTAACATATTTCAGTTAATCATCATTTATCACGTTTTTAAGGAATATAGACTAAAAAAAAATCACTTGAATTTAAACAAAATCCCCTTCCTTGTATTTGTAAGAGATGTCACTGTAGTGGGAGAAGAATCCACATTCGTTGAATCCCTCATAATTCGTCATTTATAGATTGATTCCTCCAACATCATCGTTTAAACCTATATTATTTGTTGGAAGGGAATGTCATCGGCACTTCCTCGTAGCTTCCTCTCATAGCTCTCCCAAAACCCAAGCCTAAGATCAGATTAAATATAGGGTAGGAGATGATTAATGCACTGCACAATTAATGAGGTTCATTGATGAGTATAACTAATGAACCTCTTTAATTATATCAATGTTGCTGTTACACATTTTTTTAATTTCCCCCAATGGTGCGGTTACACCAAAAGAATGTCAATCCATTAAATGGCTTGACATTGCACTGCAGTCCCACCACCATCTGTCCAAGGGTTGTAAAAAATAAATAAATAATATTTAGTTATTTTATTATTTTTTTAATGTCCAGGAAATTAACTTTTTCATCTGACCCCTACCGAAAAAAGTTAATCTTCCCTTAAGAGAATCCTGGCACTACAGATTCAATGGTTCCCTTAGATTTTTAATCCGAGCAACAGTTCAAAATATAGAAAATATTTCCTACACATTTATTAAACATACCTTAAAAAAGCTCAAAATTCCATTTTGGGCACTTCGGGTCTCGAAAGCATGTGTCGTAAATTTTCACAGACTCGTAATAATCCAAAATAATTTAATAAAAAGTACATGTAATTTACAGGTCTTTACATTATACCCACATTATGCATTTTCATCCGTGAATGCTACAAAAAAACTAGGGGAACAAATGGGGGTACTGATCACGTATCTGAGCCTCCCGCTCCCACATGATCTCCTGGAGAACCCCATGTTGCCAAAAAACTCGCATTAGATGAATCAACCTCCCACAAAGGATATGCTCATGTCAATCCACTATCTCTACCAGGAACTCTGTAAAAGTCTCCCCATCATCGATGTCTAGCTGTCCCCATTTAATAATGTGCGATGGATCGTGCACATACCTCCTCAAATACGACACATGGAAAACATTATGCACCTCGTGCATATGTGGGGGAAGAGCTAGATGGTACGCCACCTTTCCTACTCTGATGAGGACCTAGAATGGTCCAATGAACCATAGAGATAACTTTCTACCCCGGAAAAACCTTCTTAATCCTTGTCGGCCTGAGACCCATTGGAAGTCATGGTCTCCCTCCTCAAACTCCAAGGGTCTCTATCTCCTGTCGGCATAAGACTTTTGTCAAATATGTGAATCCTTCATCCTCTCTCATACAATCTTCACATTCTTAGTGGTAGACTATACCAACTCTGGAACAATATGTGTTGACTCCCCTGGGTTTGTCAAGTATAGAGGTGATCTGCATGGTCACCCGTATAGGGCCTCAAACGGAGCCATGCCGATTGTGGAGTGATCACTATTGTTTATGCAAACTCTACTAGTGGCAGGTTGTCCTCTCAACTATAGCTAAATTCTAGGACACAAGCATGAAGTCTGTCCTATGGTGTTTGTATGGTCCACTCCATCTGACCATCTGTCTATGGATGGAAGGCAGTGCTCAAATGTAGCTGAGTCCCAAACACCTCCTTAAATCCCTTCCCCAAGAAGGATGTAAAACAAGCATCATGATCTGAGATTATCATCAATGCCACCACATGAAGTCTTACAATCTCACGTATAAATATGCATCCCAAACTCTTTACCGATTCTTAATCTTGGATGGGAAATAAGTGGTAAGACTTGGTGAGTCGGTCAACAATCACCCAGATGGAATCGTAGCCCCTAGATGTACTTGGTAGCCCTATAAAAAATTCCATAGATATACTATCCCACTTTTATTTCGGCACCTCAAGTGGCTATGATAAGAATTCCAGTACCTGATGCTCATCCTTCACTTGCTGAAAGGTGAGGCATCATGATATGAACTCCACCACTACTATCTTCATACCTTCCCACCAGTATTGATGCTGAAGGTCCTAGTAAATATTTTCTGCACTAGGATGTACCGCTAAATTTGATGTATAAAAATCCCACAACACCTCCTCCCATAGCATCACTGGTACCATAGTGCATCCCATGAAGAGGATGACATGTTTCCCACCTTTTTAAAATCTTTCAGGAGACTGTTTTGGGGATATATGAACACGTCGGGCCTCATAGTCTATCTTCCCAAGATGTATGTCCCTAACTCGCTGAAGGAGTGGGGGAGTAAATATCATAGAATGGAGGTAAGATACTCCATCACTATACATGAAGGATAAATACAATGAGAATAGCTTCTTTGTCGCCTTACTCAACAACTATAGACCAGACCTCCTGCTGAGTGCATCTACCACCGTGTTTCCCTACTCAGGAGTGTATACTATCTCGAAGTCATAGTCCTGGATGAACTCTAGCCATCATTTCTATCTCAGGCTTATGTCCTTATATGATTAGATATACCTTAGTGCCTTGTGATAAGACTAGACAGTAAACTTAGGATGCAGATACTGGGGAGGGTTCGTTCCTTGCCGATAGCCTGGTTGAATTTCCTAAGACCTTCGGTTAATGTAATCTCTTAAGCCTACAGGCCATGTAATATGTAATCCTACAGGCCTTTTAAGGGCTCCACCTCATCCCTTGAAATGGGGGTTATCAAAAATCAATAAAAATGGAGACCTTCAGGCCATTCAGAGCAGACAGTAAACTATTCGCCCATCAAGTAGTGTTGCCACATCTTCAAGGCGAAGACCACTGCTTCTAACTTCAGGTCATGTGTATCATAGTTATACTCATGATGTATCAGATGATGTCATCTATAGGTGATCACCACTTGATACTACATTTGGAAACATTCTAGTCTGGTCCCTGACGTGTCACAGTAGACTACAAACCCAACGCCCTCTTCTAGTAGCCTCCAGATGAGGGCACTCGTCAGTCTCCAGCTTAGCTCCGAGAAGCTCTGCTGGAAATTCTCTATCCACAATAAAAGATTCCCCTTCTTCCTCAAAGATGACAAGGGTTCCTCAACCTTGGAGAAGTCAGGTATGAATCTCCGGTAGTACCCAGCCAATCCTAGGAAACTTCGCACCTCGATCACACTCCTAGGTGGATCCAAAGAAAGAACTGCCTCTATCTTTTCTGGATCCACTACAACTCCATCCTCTGAGAAAACATGCCCTGGGAAGTGGACTTCCCGTATCCAGAACTATCACTTTATGATCCTTCCATAAATCTTGTGCTCTCAGAGTGTATTCAGAACATTTTTAGGTGTGTGGCATGCTCCTCATCTGATGCTGAGTAAACCAAGATGTCATCAATGAATACTTCCATGAATAGATCAAGGTAAGGTTGGAATATCCTATTAATGAGCTCCATGAAAAATTCTAGAGCATTGGTCATGACTAAGTGAAACACCAAGAACTCATAATGGTCATACTGACATTTGAAGGCTGTCTTCGGTATGTCCTCATCCCGTACCCTGAGATGATGATAGCCTGATTGGAGGTCTAAATTCAAAAACTACCATTATACATTCATCTAGTTGAAGAGATCATCAATCATTGGAAAATGATACTTGTTCTTCACAGTCACATGGTTTAGGTGATGATAGTCCACACAAAACCTCAGAATCCCTTCTGACTTCTGGGCAAACAAAATCTAGGCTACCCAAGGAGAAACACGGGGCCTGACAAACCCATTCCTATGTAAGTCTTCCAACTATATCCTCAGATCAAAAAGATCTACGGGAGACATCTGATATGCTGGTATAGATATCAATGTTTTCCTGGGGTATATATCGATGTATAAGTATAACTCTCTGAGAGGAGGTATTACCAGAACATCCTTAGGAAAGACAAAAGAATACTGGTCCACCACTACAGGATAGAAAGGCCTCCTATCATAAACTACTCTGAGATTAAGGATATACAACTGATTTATGATTTTCTACACCCTCCTCTGAGAAAATTCCATCATGTGTTTCAAAGGTTCCCTTCTTACCGGTGAAGGAAAACCTAGTCCCATCTTCATGGACACAATGCACTTTGCACAAAAAATAGTCAATCTGAGCATGGAATTTAGATAACCAGTGCATACCCAAGATGAAATCATAAGGCCTCGACGCTGATACTAGGAGATCACACCCAAATCTCCCACCTCCTAGAGTAAGCTCACACTACCAGCACCAGTGTGTAATTGTTGAATCCTCTCCCGTAGGAGTCTCCAATTGTAAGGATTGTGACAATGGCTCTACCAAAATCTCTGAGCTCTAAACAGGAGACATGGAAATGAAATAGTTAGTGAATCCTATGTCTATAAGTACAAAAAGTAGGGTGAAGTGGGCACAAAGCGTACCTTGAATCATCTCTGGAGCACTGTGGCCATAGGCCTCAGCTGCCTGGAGCTGAAATCATCCCTGTCTACTAGCTCCCTGAGGTCAGGGTAGAACACCTAGAGGTGGTGGCGGTAGAACCTCAAATCACCGCCCACCACCTATTGCATGGCCCACTCCTTTGGGACGTCCGCCTCCCTAAATACCTCCTCGCTCGAATCTTTGCCTCTGGCTCGGTGGTCCCTCGGCCATCTGTTGATCATCGGTATGACAAGTTGGGTAGTTGCAATCCATGTGGCCCTGCCCACTACACGTGAAACAGAATCTGCTCCTCTACTGGCATACTCTACCTCATGGGCTCTACACCTCTGACCCTGCGTCTTGGGGTTGTCCTTCGAATGTTTTGTCCTACTTAGACCTCTGTTTCATATGCCTAATTCTTGCTGCATATGACTTAGTTACCTATCATTTAGTGGTGGTTCTCACCGTCAGTGCCTACTCAGCTATGAATTTCTCTACCAATAATCCTTGCTCGAGTACTCTAGCATGCATCAGGATATTGAGTGATATCATCGATTCTATGATCTCCCGCCAGAGACCCTACTGAAAGGTATGGGCCCTGAAGAAAGGGTCTTGTACCATGTCAGTGGAGTAGCGAGAGAGGTTAGTGAATCTCGTAGAGTACTAGGCCACTGTCATATTTCCATGTTGTAAGTGTAGGACCCCCCCGAATATTAACAGAGTGTAGTGTCGCTGGAATGAACTCCACCCTGAAGAGGCTCTCTAAATCTGTCCAGGTGAGGGTCACCTTATCGTGTAAATAGAGAACCAGGATCCACCATCTCTCTTCTACTACTTGGAAAGGAATAGAATCTAGGATCCCTATATTCTCTTCTAGTGTCCCAACTAGGAAGAAAACTCTAGCCACATCTTCTAGCCAGTCCTCAGTTTCCATTGGATTCATATCGCCTCGAATGCTTAGAAGCCTCTTCTGCTAGAACTCATGCAATATGCTCTATCAGTGTGCACCATTAACTATTGAGGCTGGTGGAAAATTCTACCCAATGGGTAGTGGTTCGATTGGTGAACTAACCAAAGGTGCTATCACCGTAAGAGGGACCTACACCGAAGCCTCATTTCTTGGTGGGCTATCATCATGAACTCCCTCTGGAATCATGGATGGATGTATGTGTGGAGGAATACAGAAAATAAATAGGTGTGACATAGTTAATAATTTATAATTAGAGAGCTGACTCAAAAGAGATCAAAAGTAAAGAAGTTCCAAAACAAGCGTAATAAGTGTTTTCGTGCGCCAAGTCAGAAATCAGAATTCAGGGTCCTGGTGTATGGATACGTGGGCCACCGCACCAAAACTGGACTCCCTGAACTGAAAAAAACACTCAAAACACCTAACACTATTGCTCTATTGGAAATATCAGATTCCTAGTTATTCGATAGAACCGACTCCTATAATAAATCTTTGTCAAAAACCATCCCCCAAGGCCCATACCATGACTACCCCAAGCCCGCCTTCTATATGCCGGGGGTTGCGAATAAGACCAGAAAGAAATTTCCCTAAAATTGGGAATGAATTGCCTTTGAGACTAAAAACACACAAACCAAGAACACGACAAGAGGTAAACCACATAGTAAAAATGTAGTAGTATAAGTATGTACTGAATGTAAAGGGGTCCAGAATACAATCCTAAATAAAAGATAAAACTACAATAGAAAATATATCCTAAGATCATCCACTAAGAATCCTACCTAAAGTGTAGGTACAACTCGTCTTCGCAGCTCTCCATGTCAACCAGTCACCTCCATGTACCGCCTGATCCTTTCTCCCAAAAGTCTTAGTCAAGATGCTTGTCGTCTGCACAAGACAGGATAAGGTGTGGGATAAGCTAGTGCATTGGTGATTGTAAAAATACCGATAGGGACTCTGAGACCCTCAAAGGTATCCCAAAATTCCACATAGTAAAAACAACAAATAATGACCTCAAACACAAAGAACAAAATATATTCAGCTTAATCTAGGTATAAAACTCAGAGATCAGAAAAAAATATAAATAGTCTTAAGATATATCATTTTATTCATTTAGGAAGTTACACCACTGAACCACAAAGAATTTGTTCCATTTATAACCCAAACACAGTCATATGTTGCTGATTCACAACGGGCTGCTCTAAGGCTGGTCCTCATTGGGTCACAAACTGCTCATCCACACATGGTCTCTAGGATTCTAATCCACATAGGGTATCTATGATGGTCATCCATACAAGGATACTATGATGCTGATGCACACTGGGTTTCTATGATGATAATACACATAGGTTCAATATGATACTGATCTAAATAGGGTTTCTATAATGCTGATCCACCCAGGGTTGCTATGATGTTGTTCCACATGGGTCACTATGATACTGATCCACACAGGGTCACTCTCCAATTGACAGCCAACCACAGGATTCCCTGCACTCTATGTGATTGAGTTCTATATAATCTGTGCCTCAAGATATCGGTCATGCCTCAACTTCCATGAAGATACAAAAATGAGTAACCCAAAATACATACATGTCATAAGGGTTGCTATGTGATAGAGAGTGTGTCAATCAGATACCCAGTCTGTGAGTTATAATCATTTTATTACCGAGGGCCCGATTGGATTTGGTTTCAATCCAACCTATCAATACTCCAAACTTTTACAAAACTGTAGTGGGGTATCTCAAAAGGACTGTCTCATTCCAAGGATTCCATTACTGTAGAAGGTTCATCAAATGAAAGTGTGGTTTGTGAGATATGACCTTTGAAGGGGAACTAAGCCAAAAAGAGTCCGAGTTTAGTCCGACCTAGTCCGGGTCAACCCGTTCCTGCCTGAACCAGCTAAACTAGATCGAGTGGGTTAGGCCATGAACTAACCCAGCGCACTAGCTGGGCTTGATCTACTAACTAGCGTGGGGGTTAGATCCCCTCTCGAACAGACAAATTGTTCATTTGGTTTGCAACGGAAGTGCCACATGGTGCCTCCCCCTCTGTCAGTGGGTCCCACAGAGAGAGGCCCCCCTCTTCCATGACTCAAAGACTAGGTATCCCTCTATATCGCGTGATGGTGCACCACCCATTTCCAAAGAGGTCAGCCAATGGTTGGACTCCCCTGCTATCCACCGCGGTGCCTTCAGGCACCACTTTCCTCCGTGATCTGCTAGAGCCTGCCACCGCCGTCGCCCACCGGTGTCATTCTCCAGCGTTTCCCACTAACGTCATTCACCACCGTCTCCCTTTGTTACCGTATAGTTCCATTCTTTTCCCTCCGACACTGTTCTCCTCCACGCCGGTGCCGCACCAGCAAGTTTTCTGTGGGCCACTGAGTGAGCTATGGGGGTCTGCTTTCCCTTCTGATTGTGCCTACAGGCCTCTCAAGATGCTGAAAACGTTGTGTCTCCCTCAGATTCATTTTTCCACTATATTTTCTTGTTTCCCTGGAAGAACTCAAGTCAATGCAATAAAGGTGGAGGGTTCGGGCCATTTTTGGTTGTCTCGCACCCTCTGCGTTAGCAATATAACATGGGTGAGAGTTCAAACATCATCGATAGAAGACTAAACCCCATGAAAAACTTCTGCAAAAACCACCCACAAATTTGCACGACTTAGTAATTAACTTATTATGGTTAATCCACATTAATCACATTTTTCAAGGATGATAGATTAAAACAAAAGCACTTGAATTTAAACCAAATACCTTACCTAGGATTCGTAGGATATTTCAAAGTTGTGGGAGAAGAATCCACATTCGTTGAAGCCATCAACATTCGTCGTTTATGGATTGATTTCTCCAACATTTTTGTTTAAGAATACATTATTAATTGGAAGGTAAAGTTGTTGGCGATTCTCTAGAGGTTCCTCTCGTAGATCTCCCCAAACCCAAGCTCAAGATCAGATTAAATAGAGGGGAGGATACGATCAATGCACTGCACAATTAATGTGGATCATTAATGAGTATAATAAATAAAACTCTTTAAATCTATCAATTTTGTTGTTACACATGCTTTTAATTTCCACCAATGGTGTAGTTACATAAAAATAGATTCAATTCAATAAATGTCTTGATGTTGCACCGCTGTCCCACCACCGTTTTTCCAATGATTGAAAAAAGGAAATAAGATATTCTTCAGTTATTTTATTATTTTTTGTAATGTTTATGAAATTATATTTTTCATATGACACTTTTCGGATGAAGTTAAGCTTCCCTTAAGATAATTACTTCACTGCGGATTCAATGGTTCCCTTATATTTTTAATCCAAGCACTTTTTGAAAAGATAGAAAATGCCACCCTGACGTTTATTGAACGTACCATAAAAAGAGTTCAAAATTCCATTATGGACTCTCCAAGTTGTAGAATCACGTGCAGTAAATTTTCACAGACTAGTAATAATCCCAAATAATTTATGAAAATAATTATATAGAATTAATAGGTTTTACAAATATCCCTTTAATAGTTATTTTAAAATCTTTGATAAATTGTTCCATTAGCAGTGCTAAATTTTAGCACTGATAAATAGTTCCTTTATAAGTGCTTTTTCTGAGTTGATAAAAGACAAGAGATTTTAGCATCACTCATATAGTCATCAATTTTTTAGAGCTATTTAAGGGCATTTCCAGCACTGTTAAAGTACATTTTTGTAGTAGGGTTCATTCATGTATATGACAGACTACCACCTCACTAGACGAGGTAATTTAGGATCCATCATCACCATTCATGACTATTCATGAAGTTGGATTTAATTTTATATATTATGTTAATTAAAAATTAAAAATTATAGAAAATTAATATATCATACAGCTTCTCACCATACCATCCATGGAAAAATGATAACATTCTTCATATGTAAGGTAGACTACACCCTCACAAAGTGATGTGATTTATTTTTTATTACTATCCCACAGGGACGATATATATAAGTACTTTTAAATAAATATTATTATATTTATTATGTTATGATAATTTTGGAATAAATAATAATACTTATCTTCTTTCCATCATGATCATTTAAAGATGGTAACGTGACACATGCGTACTTATGACCTACCGTATCAATGATTGTAACAAAATTAATTTTTCTTAACAATAATTCCTAGTTTTCTAAATTATAATTTATATATAAAAAACATAAATATTTAATAATTATTATTCTATAGATTATGGAACAATTTCCCCTTGACCATGGTCAACACACTTATGTAGTTTTGAAATTATGAATTGATTATCCACAGAACACTCGATGTGAAAATAACCAATTAAGTAGTTTAATACATCATTAAAATAAATGAAGTGAACTGTTTTTGTATAAATGATTAAACCAAGAAAAGGTTCTTAAGAAAAAAAATAATTTTTATATAATTTTTATCCTGGATATACATGAAATACACAGAAAAGTCTATACTCAAGGTAAGGTTTTCATCTCAAAAAAACTTTCTTGGAGACACTTGTTCTTTTATACACCCAATTTATTTAAATGGTGTATATACTAAAAAATTACATATTATATCATTAAGAATTCCATATTCATGATATTTTTATTTTCAACTCATTTACTTTATTTATGGGAGTTATGATTCAAAAATTACCAATGTAGTAAGGGCTTATGTTTTAATATCATTTTAATCAGGAGTATTTATGGTTGAATTTTAATTATATGAAATTATTTGATAATTATCTAATAAAACAATATATTTTTCTTATACACGTTTTATTCATGAAATTATAAAGCAATATTTTCATTTTCATCTATTTAGTACATAAAAAGATTGTGTAAATGTTTTTAAGGAAAAATTACATCATTTCTCTCTTTATTCAAAAATAATTTTTCTTCCATATCCATGTTTTTGAAAAATATTTTCATGAATATTTTTAAAATTCCTAAAAATATTTATTAACTATTTTTTTACCTTTTTTTATTTTTAAAAAAATTGAATGAATGGAATATTATTATAATTTTTCAAAAGATGCACTTTTTATCATTTTTACACTACTGTGAAAGGAATGTTCTTTTAACCTATACGTCATGTACATAATTTCCAACCATCATGTCCAATAAAATATTTAAATATTCCTTTATAATTTTATATAGTTATTTTTAAATAAAATTTTTTATATAAAAGTTCATGATTTTTTTATTTTTTAACAAGTGATTAAAAAGTGAAAAGTGTATTTTTCTCAAGTAGTATTCCATGTAATCTTTTAAGGACATTTTCATCAATTAAGATAACCTTTGATTTTATATGTTGATTATGAAATTATATATATATATATATAAATCTAAAACATACACCTAGATTATTATACCTTACTTTAACAGGTTAATACATTCTTTAGGTTCATCTATTAAATTCCTTCATTATAATGTTTCCTTTGATTATTATATGAGACAAGATTATACAAACCATTTCTTTCCATGGGTAATTATTATTTTTATGCCTTATGATTTATTTTATTTTGTGGAAAAAATAATCTTGAACATGTTATGATAGGTGTTCCTAGATTGTGCTCTAATTCATTGGGTAATGTTTTTAGTCCCATGAGAGGTAATGTATGGGATTAAGGAGTAAACCTTATCCACTATGGCAGTTTTTCCACCATGTGATATTGACTAAGTAGTTAGCCTTAACTCATGTGTATTTTACATTATATATTTCTTCCACTTTTCCTATGACTCATTGATCTTTTTACACCATTTTCTTCATGTTATAATCACATAAGATTACTCTTGAGCGTTAGCTTTTATGATATCATGTTATAACTTTGACTCACAAATTTTGTTTCCTTGTATTGTTTATTTCATTACTAGGATTTTTATCTCCCCAATTTTGTTTAAATATTCCCCAAGTTATCCCTTGAATTTTTAAGAGATTGAATGGATTAAAGATATTATAATGGGTAAAAATAATTAAGTTTATTTTTATCCTCAAATTGATGTGTTGTGAATGATATCTTGAAAATACACTAGGACTCACAATCTTTGGGTTTTAATTAATAAATTCTTATGCCATAAATCATTTAATATTATGTGTACTAATATTGGGTCTCTATATTTACTTTGATGAAAAACACTTTTAAGAAGTTTCAAAAAAATAAAATTATAAATAAGAAGTATAATTCAACTTTTGAATGAATTTTAAAATAAATATTTCATTAAAATATGATGAAAATAATTTATTTTATAAACCATGAAAATTTAGAGAGAAATATTCATATAAAATGGAAAATGTTTTGGAAATACACATTCACACAAAAACATTAAAAGGGATTATTTTTATTGAAAACAAACTATATAGAAAGCATTGAATTTATTTTCCTTTAATTTTTTTATAGAAAGTGATGTTAGTTTTATATTAACTTTTTAAATTTTGGAAAAAAGTGTTATCCAAAAAATTTGTATTTATATATAAAATTATTGTTAATGAATTTTTTTTTCTATTATTTAAAATACATTTCTTCAAAACGACATTGTTTTCAAAATTTTACAAAAATTCCAATTTTAAAAAATATAAATTGAAAAAAATATCAATAAGGATTCTTATAGGGTAATAAAATTATTTTGATATTTGAATGAAGGACTATAAAATTAACCATATGGGTTATCACATTTAAAAAATCTCAATTTTAAAATGAGGGTGAGAAAAGAAACCTTAGAGATTGAGTAAAATTCAAATCAAAACCATTGATGGAAGAAGAACTTGAAACTGAATATAAAAAACCACAAAAGAAATATTTTTCCTGATATAATTTCAAAATAAGTTGTATATACACCATATAAAAGTAAATTGGTGCATCTGAATAAATATTTCTCAATAAGTTGGAAAGAAGACCAAGAAACCCTATCAATAAATAAAATATTTGTGTTAAGAATAATTTGAAATTGAGGTTATAAGGAAGAATTTTAAAACCTTAAAAAATAAATAGGGAATATAATAAAATATATTCATTAGTTATAATAAATAAATCTTGGAATAAAAGATTTCAATAGAATTTTTTTAACTCAATAGAATAAAATTGTGTTCGGACAAACCCTTATGATATTATAAACTATTGAATCAAAAAACCTTGAAGGTTTTGATTTAAAATGAAACATCAAATAACATTAATAGTGAGATTATTCCTGATAAAAAAATATTAAAGTTTCATTAGATACACTATCCCAAATAAATTATAGTGTATAAGAAGAAATATGACTCAAGGGGTTAAAATTGAGACAATAAACCCTTAATGTTTTCCGGATTCTCTATGTACATGCACATAATTTATATAATAACTAAATTAAATTTATTAGAATTTTTTTTAGTAAACTTATAAATATATATTTCATTTAATAATTATCTGTTTAAATATATTTGTTACATTGCTTTTTATTGTTTTTTGTTATTTTTTGTTAAAATTGTATAGGCGGTGACTTATTTCGGTAATTTTTGTGATTGATGATGGTATTTTAACAATATGTTAAATAAATAATATAAAAATTTCATTTATATAAAATAATAATAATTTTCTTAATAACTTATAATAATATTAGTATTTATGTCCTCAAAGTCATCCATGATAGAGTTATATAACATTGTTTATGTAGGTGGTTAAATCAAACCAAATAAAAACATGCTATAATTCTATGGGTGAGTATGGTGAAGTAAGTGTAACATATCATTACAACAGAATAATAATTATATTATTTATATTTTTTATGTTGGTGAATATTTCTTTTACCTTTTTTACTGGGATAACTAGTTTTTACCCAAGTAACTTATGTTTTAATAAACATATAAAATAACACATCTTAAAAAAATTTAGGTTTAATGAAACTAAATTCATTATAAACATAATTTAATTAAAATTATAAATAATAAATAATTAATTTTTATATTAATACATTTTATATATAGAAAAACTACTTTTTAATATACAAATGACGTTTTGAAAAATATGAGTTATTAATATTATTTATCCTTAATTACAAATTAAACTTGTGGTAATATAATTATATTTGTGATTAAACATAATATTAGAGTTTTTTTTAAATGGGGAAATGTTCTCTTCAAAGACCAAAACACATACTTTATTAAAAAAAAGAACAAGAAAAGATTACATGAGTCTGAAGTAAGGAATTTTTTGAACATCCCTCACATGAAGAGGGAGTAAATTAGGAGGATGGTCATCCCTCCAAAAGACCTCGTGATTAACTCCCATATTGGAAAGTCCATGAGAGATCTTGTTAGCTTCCCAATAGGTATGGGTGATAATGAATTTGACTTCTGATAGAGAGTGCAAACAGCTCATCCAGCAAGGAGTAAGTGTCGAGACTAGGTGAACGACACCGTTCCAAATGGTCTAGACAATAGTAGTTGAGTCCCTATCTATCCAAATGTTGTTCTAATTGTGTAGCTTGGAAAAAGAAGGATCAAAAATCACACTCATCATCTCAGATTCCTGGGAGGAGGCGAAGCTACAGGATCCATAGAAGCATCCAAGAACCTGGTCCAGGTGGTTTATAAAGATGACACCACAGCCTGCAGGGCCTGGGTTTCATTTAGAAGCACCATCAATGTTGATTTTAATCCATCGTGGAGATAGAGCTTTCAAAAAGACTTCTATTGTGTATTTAGGGTGAGGGTACCTCATATCAACACCAATGCGCCTTAAAATCCCATGATCTCTAACCGAGTTACTGCAATGATCCGTCTAAAGCAAAGCAGCCTCCCGTATAACAAAGAGAATTCTCATTTTATTTGAATTAAGATTTAACGAGTTATTTTTATAAATATAGTCATTTATACCATACCATATCACATGTAGAAGCTCCGCTGCAGCTGAAATTAAAAGATTCCTGATTTGTAGGGAGTCAGATAAATCCACACATCGCTGCAACTTAAAGGTCATAGAGCTAAAACGTAACCATCTGCACTAAAAAATAAAGAATATAATGCCAAAGTGTAGTTTCCATATCAAAAGAAATTAAGAAGTGATTAATGTCGTCTCGATGCTGATTACACATACGACATTTGAAACAAAGATTAATCACGAAAAATTGTAAACAACTATTAATGGGAATCCTACCACAAGCAATACACTAAATGATAGTGAGTCCCGGGGGATTTAACCAAGCTTTATTAATGTTTTTTAACCAGGTTAAATTACTATCACAATTGTTGAATAAATGGTTATAGTATCTTTTTTAACCAAGCATACCATTATGAGAAGGTTCCCAAATTAGAACATCATCAGTAATAGGGAAAGGATAACTACCCACAACATGATTTATATTATCTGGTTAGCAAGGGTTTTGCATATGTAAGATTCCCTTAATGGTATATAAACATCATATTAGATTAATTATTTTAAAAATACCGATTTAATTTATTATATAAATATTTCACAATATTAATAAAACAATTCCTCGAAACTAACCCTTTTAACATTACCATGGTCACTAACTTTAATATTAGTAACATCATTTTGATGACAAAAAAAATTAAATTTATCAAATAATATGTAGTTTTTGATCTCAAATGTTAAATATATATTTTTAGGCTTAATTTCTAAAAGTAATAAAATATAATTTCTAATGTAAGCGCATAAAAACCATTTTTAGTGTTAAATATCATATGAGTTTCAAAAATATTAAACATGTGTTTTATAAATTCAATGTAATATTTTTAAATTGGTTATATAATTCAATAAATATATATATATTTCATAAAAAAATGGTTTCATAAAATTTAAATTGAATCTTGTGTAAAGATAATGTCTTAAAAGTGATAGTTTTTGGAAGAATCTTTATTTTGACTTTTAACATTATAATAATTTCTTTTAGAAAAATACCAAAAATTCTCCCTAAGTTAATTTAACCTGATAAATTAAATAAATAATTTTATTTTACAAAATTAAAATCAAACTTTTTTTAAAATTATCTTTTAAATGAAAATAAAATATATAAATAAAAGTTGATTTTCTTGAAAGACTCCATTTCAAAACATTATATATTATTTATTATATTTTATATGAATTTGTAATCAATTAAAATATTTCTATATTCCATAGGTTTAATTCATGTTATAATTTTATTATCTAATATATGTATAATTGATTTTCCTCGAAGTTTAATGTGGAACAATCTATCTGCACAATGTTTAATTAAACAGGAAAAGGTATATAAAAAAATATTTGGTCGTTACATTCTGCCCACATAAATGATTTTTTTTCTCACATTTTTTAATATTATTAAATGTTTAAAATAGGATATGGAATTCTTAAAACATTTATCATATATGATATAATTCCTAAAATGACATCTACCTTACTCTCTTTTCTATATTAAGTTACTTAATATTCTTCAAGCAACATGAATATTTAATATAATCATATAATCAAATATTTATTTACTATAGAAACCCATGTAATGATATAATAAATCATATTAATATTTATTAATATTAATTATATAGTTATATTCATTAAAAAAATATTATGTTTTTTGGAAAATAAAATATTTTTAACTAAACTCTATTATTCGAAGATAATTTTTAAAATATTAATTTCTAAATTAATTAATTTTAATTTTAAATAATAATTTTTTTTGAAATATTCATATCAAAATTAACATTGGGTGAAATATTTGGATTTTTGGTTATAATATTGATTTTTTGGTGAATAGTGATTAATAGAAAAATGTCACTTCTTTAAAAAAATTGATTAATTTAATATTACCATTATGTTTTGAAAACCATTTCATGTAAAATAACTATTATTTATTTATATTTAATACAATTAATTAATTTTTAGTCATTTTGATATTGAATATTAGTATAAGTTTTTTTTTGAGTTAAGAAACATGTTTTTCTGAAAACTATTTTTAAGTGCATAATGATTCTATATTTAAATTAATTTAAAAAATAATGAGGTATTATTTAAATGGAATTTATGTATTAAATATCAATAAATATTAATTTAAATTATTATAAATATTTTTACTAGTTAATGAGTTAATATAAAATCACCATTTTCTTAAAAAATACACTTCTTGAAAAATCTCTTTTTATCGCGTCTGTGAATTCAATTTAAATTAAAATTTGAAATTTATTTTAATTTGATTTAGAAAAATAGACTAAATATTTATAATAATCATAATTTATATTATCTAATAATGTTAACTATATTTTTATCATAATGAATAGTGAAAATAGTAAATATTTATTTCTATTGTTAAGGTAAAAACAGATTTACTGGTGGGTTATAATAAAAAGATAAGAGTAAATTTGACAATTAAAATTTTATAAATACCATTTTATGGGAATATTTAAATATTATCTATCACAATATAGAATATATGGTCATTTTAAATCTTTTTTCATGGGAATTACTTTATCATTTTATATTCTTTTGGGAAATTTCAATGTAGTTTCTATATGATTCCCTTTCCCCACTTATAAAAGGCCACCACCATCCTCTATTCTTTAAACCCTAAATACCAATTTTAACAAAAAATAAATAAAAAAATATTCCTTAATTACCTCCCCATGATGTAGATCCATTATTTTGATCATAAATCCATTATAGGAAGGTTTTTGGTTCTTATATACAGAGGTTTTCTAATGAAGAGGTATCATGCTTAACCAAGCATTTTTATTTTATTTCTTCTTCCACCTATTTAAAATATTATTAAATTACGATTATATATTAACACCAGTACACCCATATACTAATATATTATTATGTTAATTTAATAACCAAAATCTATCTCATCTTCTATCAAATGGGATATGAAATTATCATTTGTGTGTATGGAGGAATACCGCCTCACATACCGATGTCATTCATTTTCTATCATCGCCTCTAACATATTTTTATAATGCTTTATTTAAAGTATATATATATATTTTATATTTTTATCATATTTATAATTTTTTAGTTATTAAATAATAAATACATTCTTAGTTTCCATTTTGTGGGAGATATGATAATGTCACTCATCTGTAGAGAAGACTACCATATGACAAGTTGATGTGAATTATTTTTCACTGTTTGTTTACATGAAAGGTAATTAAGATAAAGTTATTGAATATATGTGATATATATGAAATAATAATGATATTAATTATATATTCATCAATATTAAAACATAATATATCATTTTCTTTCTTAAATTTACACACCCAAAAAAATGATAATGTTGTTCGTGCATACGTATAGACTACTACCTCCGTAAAGTGATGTGACTTTTTTCATCAACATAAGAAATGGATGAAATATATAAGTATATTTATACAAAAAATATTGTATTTATGATATGATTATCCTTATTTAATGATAAAATATGACACATCTTGATTCCACAATGATCTTTGAAAAATAGAAACATTACTCATGCATACGTATTGTCTCATGTCTCCATAATTGTAACATAGTCCATTTTTCAAAAATTTATTTGATGACTTTATTTAAAAGTATAAATTATCTATAAAAATTATAATTATTTCATGTTTATTATTGTGGATATTTTTATATAATGACATCTTGGACAATGGTTAACACACCGAAGTCATTTTCATAAAATAAACCAAACATCACCAAAAAAATATGATATAAAAATAATATATTAAGTAATTATATATAACATGGTACTATGTTAAATTAAAGAAATAATAAACATGAATAAAAAATTTTAATCTAGTAAATATTTAACAAAATTTTATTATTCAGGATGATAAATAAAGTATGTGATGAGTCAAATTGAAGTCAAGGGACTTCATCTCAATTTACTTTCATTGAGGCATATGTTGATGTTATAAACCAATATTCTTTTATGAGGTGTATATACAGTTCCTTTGACGTGTTACATCATCTATTTATATATTATCAAAATATTTAATGTTTTTTTAATATTATTCTATCATGGGTATAATTATTGAAATTTTACCAAAGTTGTAAGGGAATATCTTTTAAAAAATACTCTTTTTAAGTTCACTTAAAACACTTTTCCTTCCATGTCAATGTTTTTTAAAAACTGTTTTTATGAATTTAATCATATGTAAATGACAGTTTTATAAAAGAAATTGTTTTCCTTATTTCAGTGTTATAAAAAATGGAATAACTATACCAAATTCTTGGCTTTATTCACCAATAGAAAAAATAATTGTTCTATTTTAACATATATGGTGACAAACACTTTTTCGACCACCATAATCATTATTTGAAGTTTATATTCCATTAAAATATATCATTTTTTAATGGAAACATTATTTCCTTTATTATGGGTAATTTATGTTTTGAAATTCTATTTTCAAAAGAATGTTTATTTTTATATCTGAAAGTTTTTTGTAAATGGGTTTAAAAGAGTTTCAAGGGTTTATAATGAAAAATTGAAATCTTATAATGTTTTTTTTCATGATATGGTTCTTGTAAATGCTTTATAGGATGGGCATTTCTAGATAAAACAATCTGAACCTAATATAGCTAAAATATGGGTTGCACATAGATAATAGCGGGTGAGCCCGCTTTAGCTTATAAGATGGGTGTGCCTCGATACCATTCTAATGAATTGGGTAATGATAATGTTCTTTAGTTAATTATATTGGATGTAAAATGTATGGATATTTTAATTTTTATGGGTTCTTTAAGGTTTCTATGAGATTGTGTCTTAAGAAACCTACATGAATTCTCAATTCTTAATAATGAGTTTTCATCGAAAAAATTTTATTTCAAAGGAATAATAATGAAATTTTTATGAGAATGATGATGTAAGTTTCAGGTAAAAAATGTATTTTTTAAGAAAGTGTTTTTCATGAGTTTTCATATTTTTTCACTATACTAATTAATTTCTTCTTTTTATATAACTTACTAAGATTTTTGTGATTATCCCATGTTTTTAATTGGATTTCACAGGGTTTAATGATGGGTAAATGAAAAGAAGAAGTCAATTTGAAAATCATTAATATTTATCATGAAAAAAAATAATTTTTTATTTCAAAAGTTTTATATTATAGAAAAAATTTATGCTGATCGAAAGAGTCCACTTTGTATATATGTTGTTTTATAATGTATGAGTTGTGACCTAATTTTCTAAAACTACAACCCCCAAAATATTGTCAAATGTAAGAGAATGGATTCTTTACTTAAAAATCATGATTATATAATGTTTAAGGTAAGGTCTTTATAGTTGTTATCAAAGGAAGTATTTAGATAAATTTAGGTGTTTGGATAGTGAAAATAGAATACCATTAAAATATTTTAACTTATGGTTAACTTGAAATGAACTTTTATTTGAAGATTACCATGTTTCATCATTTAAAATATGTCTTTTTAGGATGGATTTCCATAGAAGAAATTGAGAAGTAATATTTGGAATGCATTGGGAGGAAAATATATTTCCAAATATGCATCCTGGAATGGTGGTAATTAAAACTAAGTAGTTTGTTTTTCCTGATGAACAAGATTACATATTCTAGAAATGGTGGTGGTATCCATCCTAGGGAGAAACTAAATTTTCTATAGAGAAATATGTCGATAGTTGGTCATTTTAGGAGACTGAACCCTCTAGATTTCAGTGGAACCTCAGATCACTTGGTTTCCAAAATATGGATCAATTCTATGAAAATATATTTGATGACATGGGATTTTCAGAACATTAAAATATAACCATGTTCTTTTATCATTTTTATGGTGATGCCAATATATTATGGTTTTTTGATAATAATACTAGAGATAAAGATGATATTTATTCCATGGAATGGGAAAAAATAAACAATATTTTCCTTGAGAAACTTTTCCCTATGTTTGTTTAGATAAGGATGGAGAAAACTGTTTATAATTAATAAAAAAGGGTGAAGATTATATAGATTCAAATGAATAAAAATATTTTCCATGTATGTGCCAAATTTTATTGGGGACATTGATAGTAAAATTAATATATTTTACTAAGATTTGAAACCATGTTTATAAAGAGATTTCACCACATGAGAATTGGAAATCTATGAGAAAGTTGTTCATTTTGCTCAAAATTTTGAGATGATGTTTTTTTCCACTAATGTTCCTCATGATGATGATAGTAATAAGTGGTCATGAAGATATGTTATTGGGAAACATACATCAACAAAATATAGAGGTATTAAAATTATGTTTCCATATTAATTATGGTAAAACGACCCGTAGATAATGTATTATGAAATCTAGGAAGTGTTATTTATTAGAAATTTTGTTCATATGGCTAGTGATTGAAAGGGAAAAATACTAAAGAATCAAAGAATGGGGTAATAGATAACCATCCAATGGTGAGATGTTTTAGTTGTAATGATTTGGGTCATTTTTCTAAAATGTTTTGGAAGTAAGTTACTTAGGATGAAAATCATCCTGATCGGAAAAAAGGGTGTGGCATAATATTTTTCTACTTCTATGGATGATGTTGAAATTCCATATGAAGTGGTGATAGGTATGCTATTGGTTTATTCAAATTATTCCAATACCATTCTCAACTACAGAACTTCTCATTATTTCATTTCTAGTAAATTTTCAAGTAAAATAGAATTTCACCATAAGAAAAAAGGATATAACATTTGGTTTAAAATATTAGTGGAAATTTTAAAGAAAATAATATTTATAAGAAGATTTATTTTTTCATTAGTGGGATGGTATTTACTGAAAATATTACTGAACTCCATATAATAGAGTTTGATATTATTTGGTGTATGGATTAGCTCTCAGTTTATCATGCTATGATAGATTATAGATCAAAGAAATGTTTATTCAATGATTTCATACCTTTGATAACAAACCAAGAAGTTGAGAAATTTATTAGAGATGATAGTGAAAATTACCTATTTCACATGGTTTAAATGAAATTAAATATTTAGATTAGTGATGTCCTAGTGTTAAATTAATTTATGGATGTATTTCATGATGAATTTTCTATTTTTATTCTTGATTGGATGGTTTAATTTACTATTGAATTATTATATTATGATAATACTATTTCAAATCCCTCTTATCGAATGAATCAATTTGATATTTTTTAATTTAAAAATAAATTAGAGGTGTTTCCAGATAATGTTTTCATTTGACACAACAATTAACCATTGGGTGCTCCAGTTTTGTTTGTTAAAAATAAAGATGGTTTAATGAGAATTTTAATTTATTATAGAGCCTTAAATAACATAAATATTAAGAACATGTATCCTTTACCTAATATTGATGATTTGTGTGATCATATATAGGGAGATTAGTAATTTTTTGATGGTTTATTTGAGGTCTGGGCACTAACAGCTAAATGTGATGGAGGATGACATTAAGAAGATAACGCTTCAGACTATATATGAGAATTATGAGTTTATAGTTATTCCCTTCCTGTTGATAAATACACATGTTGTATTTATGGATCTTATTAATAGCATTTTTAATGATTTTTTCGATAATTTTTTGATTTTATTTATTGATGATATTTTGGTATATTCTAAAATCAATGGTGAATATGAAATAATCCAAGGGATTGTTTTAAAAACCTTAAATGAAAAGAAACTATATGGACAATTTAGTAATTGTGATTTTTTGTTACAAAAATTTCTTTACATGGACACATTATTTATAAAAATGTCATAACTATTGAACCCACTAAAACTAAAGCTATTGAAGAATGGATATGAACTACAAATTTCATAGAGATTCCTAGTTTTTTTCTTATAGGATACTATTGATAGTTTGTTGAAAATATTTCTCATTTTTCTTTTCTATTGTCTAATTTATCTTGAAAAGGAGTTAAATTAATTTGGACATAGTATGTGATGGTTGTTTTCAGAAACTAAAAAAAGATCTGTGAATGCTCCAGTTTTGGACCTTCCTTCTAGAAATGGTGAACATTTCATATATAGTGATAATTCATTAAAGGGACCTAGTTCTATCTTGATACATAATAAATAGGGAATTGATTATTCTTCCCCATAGTTGAAACCTCATGAGTTAAATTACCCAAAACATGATATGGAATTATCTACTATGGGTTATTTATTTAAAAATATGGAGGAACCATTTATATGGATTATGGTGTGAAATTTATTCTGATCAAAATAGTTTGAAATATATATTCATTGAGATAGAAGTGAACATTAGATAGATAATATGGATAAAACTGATCAAGGATTATGATTGAACAATTCATTACTATCCTACAAATGAAAAAGTGTCTAATTCTTTAATTATGAAAAATAATTCTACATTAAGCATGATACATTTGGAATGTGACCTAATAATTGATGATTTGATGAAATGTTTCCTAAAATTTTTCGATATAGGGATATTATTTTTTTTTTCTTTTAGGGTTTATTCTAATCAAATATGTCATAAATAATTAATAAACTTTATAAGGGGGAACATTTTTTATAGGAAAAGCTAGAATACATTAAAATATGTCAGTTTATTGAGTTTAATGTTGAATAAGAAGGTGTTTAAAGATTTGGAAAAAGATTATATGTGCCTTGTGATTCGAAATTGAAGAGAGAGTTTTTGAGTTATGTTTATAGTTATCTATTTTAATTTCATTCTATAATTATAAAGATATATAGATACCATCAAGAATATTATTGGTGGGATGGTATGAAAATATATATTGTAGTATTTACCAAAAAATCATTGACTATCCAAAAGGATAAAGTAGAATGATAATTACTGAATCAAATGTTCCAAAATTTTCTAGTGTTATAATGGAAATGGAAAAATATATCAGTGGGTTTCATGTTGGAATTAATAATGAATTCTTGAGATAAAAATGCAATTTGGGTAATTTATGAGTAATTCACTAATATACACATTTTGTTACTGTTCAAGATAATATGTATTTAGATCATACTTCTCGAAATTATCTAAAGAATATATTATGATCAAGTTAATTTCCTCTATTCATTTCATTAAACCATGATCCCAGCTTCACATCGATTTTTTTAAAGGGATTAAGAAGTCAATGGGTACTAAATTAAAATTTAGTATAGATTTTGATCCTCAATCTAATGGATAGTCAGAGAAAACAATTCAAAACTTAGAAGACATGATTTTTTATTGTTAAATGGATTTCAAGGATGTTGGGATCAATATATTTCTTTGGTTGAGTTTTTTATAACAATAGTTTTCATTCCAATATACAGATGACACATTTTGAAAAATTATATGGAAAGATGTGTTAGGAAATATATCTTTGGGATAAAGTTGGTGAAATTAAATTTATGGGACTAGATTTGGTAGAGGAAATGCATATAAATTTGTAGATTATTCAACAATATATGAGGCTGGATTAGAGAATACAATTTTTATTTGGAAAACCAGAAGATTGATTTTTATTTTGAGGTCGACGATGATGTCTTTCTCAAATCATCTCCTCAAAAAAGTGTGATGCATTTTTATAAAAAGGGAATGTTAAGCCCATGGTTCATTTGAATATGTAAAATCCTAGAGAAATTTGAACTATATTTCTACATATTAGCCTAACCATCAAGTTTATCCAAATTACATAATGTGCTTCTTATTTATATATTAAGGAAATATATGCCGGATTCATATCATGTTTTTGACCCCTGAATTTGTTCTGTTGGAAGATAATTTTTCTTATGAGTAGAAGCCCATTTGTATTCATTATCATATATATAGAATGTGTTGTCAAATAAATTTATTTATCTAGTTTGGATATTATTGAAAAACTATATGGTTGAAGAAAAAACATGGGAATCAGAAAATTCTATAGGGAAAGATATCTTCACTTGATTCATAAGTGAATAAAATTGAGAGGACCCAATTTCAAAAGGGGGAAGAATTTAATAACAGAGGTAATGATCTAATAAATAATTTTCATGTTTATTACTATGAATTATATAATTATATTCATTATAAAAATATTGAGCAATTTTTTTTTTCAAAACGTAAATAGCTTTAACAAACCTATTTTATTATAAAGTTGTTATTTTAAAAGAAATTTAATAAATTATAGAAATTTAATTTTAAAAAATTAATTTAATTTTTTAATTCAGTATATAAAAATTAACTTATTGTGATATTTTTTTATTTTTTGAAGATGTTCTTTTTTGTGAATATTGAAATATAATGATATTTCATAAAATGTCATTTTTTAAAGAAATTGAGTAATTTAAATGTCCAATTATGTTTTGAATATTATTTAGAGAAATTTATGTATTATTTAGATATATTTAATCGAAATAATTACTTTTTAATAATATTTATACTATATTTTAATATAAGTTCATTTTTTGGTTAAAAAACTTGTTTTTTTTCTAAAAAATAATTTTAAGTGCCCAATGATTTACAATTTTAATCAATTGAAACAACTCCTAATGAATAATTATTCATATTAAAATTATACAATAAATATCAATAAATATTAATTTAAATTCATATAATCATTGTTACTAGTCATAGAGTTAATATAAAATCATCAATTCCTTGAAAATACATTTCTTGAAAAACCGTTTTTTCGTTGTGTTTGCGGGTTTAATTTTAAATTATAATTTTCCACTTTTATAAATTTAATTTGTTATAATGGATTAAATATTTTAAATAATAATAAATTATATTATTTAATAGGTTCAACTTAAATTTGTTTTCTAATTAATCGTGAAAAAATAAAAAAAATTAATAACCGCAGTTAAGGTATCATTGAATTTACCGAGGTGTGAAACTAAAAAATTAATGGTATGTTTTCCAATCAAGCTGTTAAAAATATTATTTTATTGAAATAATTAAATATTATACTTATATAATAATAATATATATTCATTTAAAATATTTTCATATGGGGATAAATTCATCATTTTGGATTGTTTAGGGAAATTGTCATATCATTTCTATGTTTGTTCCTTTCCCCACTTATAAATGGAAACCCAATATTCTATACTATTCACACCTTAAAATAATATTTATGTTGAAAATAAATACCAAAATAACTTCCTTAATTACCTCTGTATGATCTAGATCTTTTAGTTTGATCATAAATCCACTATATGAAGGGTTTTCATGATTACCTAAGGAGGTTATCCGAAGAATATGTATTATACTTAACCGAGCATTTATTTATTTCTTCTCCAACCTCATTAAAATATTATTTAATTCTGATTATATAATATCAAAAGTATTTAATATATAATGGTATATTATTATTTTTATTTCAAAACCAAAATCCATATATACTTTCATAAAATGGGATACAAAATCATCATTCATATGTATAGTGAACTATCACTTCGCAATCTGATATCATTCATTTTCCATCATTGCCTAACATGTATTGTAATAATGATTTATTTCATGTATATAAAATATATTTTAAACATATTTATACTTCTGTAATTATTATATCAAATATACCTTCTTACATTCCATTTCTTGGGGGATAAGATAACATCGCTTGTGTGAACGGCGGACTACCGCCTTACAAAGCGGTCTGATTGGGGTTTCACTAATACATTAAATGGAAGTTAATAAAGATAAAGTTAATGAATATATTTTATATAAATTAAATAATTATGATATTAATTACATATTTTTCATTCTTAAAATATAATATATCATTTTATTTCTTACCTTTCCACTCACTAAAAAATGATAATGTCATTCACACGTACGTGTGGACTACCACCTCCATAAATCGATGCGACTCTTTTTTCATCATGAAGACACATAGATGATATATATAAGTATATTTAAAGAAATAATATGGTATTTGTGATATTATTATTATTGTTTAATGAAAAAATATTGCTTACCTTCCATCTATAATGATCGTTGAAAAATAGAAATTTTACTCATTTGTACGTATGACTTACCGCCATCAGGATTTTAACGTATTTAATTTATCATAAAAATCTTCCATTATTGGTTTTAAATCTATAAATTATTTATAAAATTATTATTATTTCAATAAAATTATTCTTTAGATGTTGAAATAATTACATATTTGGAAATAGTTAATACATCGAATCTATTTTGAAATAATGAACCAAACGTCATCAAAACATCTTCCGTAAACTTAATATATAAAGTAATTTTATATAACAAGGTAATAATTAAAATAAAATAAATAAAAAACATGAAAAAATTTATTAATAAATTAAATAAAAATAATAATTTTATTATCTATGACGATTAATGATGTATGTGCTGATTTGGACTTATGGTAAGGGACATCGCCCTAATTTTATTTCATTGAGGAACATTGTGATGTTATGAACGTATATTATTTTATAAGATGTATATGGGAAACCTTTGAAATTTTATATCATTAATTTGACTATTCTAATTATATTTAATGTTTTTTTAATATTATTATTTCATGGACCTTATGATTTAAGTGTTTCCAATGTCGCAAGGGGATTTATTTTTTCTTTTTCAAAAAATCATCTTTTAAAGTTCCCTAAAAATATTCTTCTTCCATGATCATGTTTTTTTAAAAATGATTTTATGAATTTAATTATATATTCATGAGATTTTTACAAAGTTCATTTTTTGGTTCTTGATTTTTTTAGAAAAAGCAATCTTTGTATGAAAATTTTGAACTTCTTCACCAATGACAAAAGGAATGTTCTAATTTAACATATACAAAAACCATGAATTTTCTCACCATCATAACATTTATTTTAAGTTTGGATTTTTTAGAATATTTAATGTTTTCTGTATAGAAATAACCTATTTTACTAGTTCTGTGTAATTTAGGTTTTGAAAATGGGTTCTTAAAATAATTTTTTTATACCAAAAAGTTTTTTTTTTCAAATATAATTAATAGTATTTTTAAGGGTTTTATAATGAATATTTGAAATATTATAATGTTTTTTTATTATATGTTCCTTGTAAATTGTTTATACAATGGGTGATCCCATATAGTTTCGGTTGTGACAAATATAGATTATATGGTGGGTGTGCCTAGATAGCGTTGGGTGAGCCTGATACAACTTATACGGTGGGTGAAAATAGATAGTGCTCCAATGCATTGGAAAATGATTATTTTCTCAGAAGAGTTATAATATAAGTCATACATAATTTTATTCCAATTTTAAGGGATCTCTAATGGTTCTATGAGATGATATACCTAGGAAATTTTATGAATTTCTATTCATTCTAATAGGTTTTTATAGAAATCGTTTTATTTAAAGAGTAAGATAATATGAAATTTTAAAATAATGATAATGAACTTTTCATATAAAAGGTATGTTTTAATAAAATGTTTTCAATATTTTTCATGCTTTTCACCAAACTAAATTTTTCTTATGTCCCTTACTAAGATTTGTGTTCTCATTTAACATTTTAAAATGTTTTTCAAAGGGTTTAAGAATGATTAAAGGAAAAGAAGAAGTCAAGTTGAATGTCATGAAAATTTATCCGGAAAAGAAATCAATTTTCATTTAATTTTTTTATATTATATAAAAATAGATTCTCATCATAAGTGTCTAGTTTATATATATATGGTTCTATAATGTTTGTTTTTGACCTAATTTTTTAAATCTCTAATTCTGTAATGATCCTGAAAAGTAATTGAATGAATTCAAGATTTAAAACTCAATATTATGTAATGTTTAAACTCGAGTCCTTATATATACCCTTATCATACATTCTAAAAAATATACTTTTCCCAAAACCATTTTAATTTAAAAGAAATTATACCATAATGAAATTGTATATTCTTAAAAAATATTTAATATATTTTCAACCATAAAATGATATTGACCACTTGTTCATAATGTAACACACTAGTCAATACATATCATAATCTTAAAAATGAGATAAAATTCACCAAAAATAAGATGGATTTTTTTTATTAAATAAATAATCAACTCTAAGGTTATCAATACTACCTAACTCACTTTTCTCAAAATCTATCATCTATTTAAACCTATGGGCTATCCATCTATAAATCATGAGATCATAAATAATAACCAAAAAAAACCTAAACATTTACTGAAATAACTTTTCAAGGTTATAGATACAATTATATATATATATATATATATATTTAAAAACAATTAATGAAAAACTACTGAACAACAATCCTTAGATGTTTCACAAAATTCTCACAAATTTTGGAATATAAGATAATATCATCTATAAATATCACTCAGTAATGAAGATAACTAAGAGTTTCAATATTTAATTTATATTAAGATATAAACCTCACTTCTATAGGTATAACTAGGAAAATAGCCTTTTTCATCATAGTAAAAATATACTTAGATTATCAACCATTTTAGAATGTTCTATTTTTTTGTTATAACACATAGTGGTTTTTATATACATGTCCCCATCAATTTAATTATCATTATACTATTCCAAATAAATACTATAATAAAAATGGTTGTGATAGTATCCCAAATATAAATTTGAAAAAATCATTTTGAATATGTCTTCCCCTATAACACCTTTGTTTTTAACATTTTATACTTACAGTTTAACTAATGTCTCCCTTTATTAAATCCTTGGTTATAAATGGTCATTTTGATGTTCGGTACTCTAACATAATAAGTTAAAATCATAATCAAATACCTTTTAATTTTTAATTAGATATAATGTGAATTAACTATAGCATATCCACTGGGAGTGTCAAACCATACGCACATTTAGGAATATTTTTCTTTCAATATGTGACGATTGAGTTAATAGCTAATCTACCCTATTTAGGGTTATTAATCCTAGGAAAATCTATTCTAGAGACTTCATACATATGTAGTATTCATATTGGGACTTAATTTCTTGGAGAACTATGAGATACATACTTTACTAAAATTTAGAGATGTTATCTTATACTTAGAATTATCTTTTTGATTTATCCAAATAGTTTTCAATAATTTTATATTATCTTAAAAGCCAATATAACTAAAATAATCATAAAAAATAACTAAAAAATCCATCAATACTAACCGACATGTCACATAACCACACTCCCAAGTCCAGTGGTAAAAGCACATACTATTAAAAATTAACATTGACACCAAGTTATATGATCCAAGTTAAACATTCATAAATTTCAAATTATCATTACATCTCACATTAATCTCATATAACCAAGAGAAAATTATGGTTTAGTGTCTTTGAGGACAAGTTACATAGAAAACTTATTTTATAGAAAAATTAAATATTTCACAATAATAGAACCATACTAGACTCTTCCAGACTTCTTATAGGTTAAACTCATTTTCATAACCTGGGGAATGGAAATATAAGAAAGGGGTGAGATCAAATTCTCAGTATCGGTAAACCTAACATATAAAAATTATAGATCATAAGTGAGCATAATATTAGAATATTGGTATTATCAAGACATATAAGAAAATAATATCTAATAAATATTAGTTCACAAAATATGATTCATGGATACAAGATGACATAAAATAAGAAATGAATCAAAAGAGTGTAGAATGAAAATTCGACAAACCTAATCCAGGACAGAATAAGGTATTCATAGGAATAACCATAACGTTTTAGGATAAAAATAGAATGTATAAAATCTATAAATTAATGTAATCATAAAAGCGTGTCATAACCCTGATTATATAGAAACATTGTGAAAAAATAAATGTATGTCCACCCATTATGTTGTGAAGAAGTAAAAGTATGTCCAACCTTTAAATAGTGAACAAATCTAAGTATGTCCACCCGTTATACTGTGAAAAAATCCAAGTATATTCATGATTATCCATATCATGAGATAAAAATAATTAAACAATTAATTGAGGGGGTAGGATGATATATGACCCCACATTTCATCATACATACATAAGGCTTACACTTAAAATAAATCATTCATAATATCATAAATAAACCATGGTAAAAAATGGGTTTCATCAATCACTTCATAGATAATTCATGGAAATAAAATGGGTTTAATATTTTTATAAAAAATATTCCTGTAAAGAAATCATTTATAATTCCAAAAATAATAATAACATGATAACCCCATTGAAATGATAGAGTTATTCCAAAGATATTTAGTAAATTTACAGGTAAATACCCTTCAATCAAGATAATAAATTATATTGTATTTACACCATATAGATAAAGGGTATATGGTTAATGGAATCATTTACCTAATAAAAGGAAGTATACCGTCTAGGTAAATACCCTTAAATCAAAGGAATCAAAAATAGGTTATTCACAAAGGAAAAGAATTAGAATAAAAATTATTGTTTTTTATAAGGAGGATTAATGAACACCAACATTATTTTCTTTTAATTTTCATTAAATCCACTTTGTGGCAGAGTGGGAACCATACTAGAAATAAAAATTGAAAATAGATCAACAAAACAACATCCTAGAGAAATTATATACATGTACATCTTACAATTTCAATTTGTAGAACTCCACATAAATCTAATGTTTGAGCACACTTTCATCAAATACTTATCTTTAAACAACTGGTATCTGAACCAAGTGTGCACATTGATATTTTCAGGAAATATTAGTGGAGATAAGATCATTATTAATCTACTTATAAAAAGTACGGGGAATGAGAAGTGGCTGATATCCAATTTTTCAAGGGCCACCATGTATTTTTTATCCACCCCCACCAAGGAATCATGGGCTATTGGGTCAGGTGTCATATGAATAAATATAATAGTAGGATCCTGATCCTCAATATCAGTTTGATGTGACACATTGATCTTTTATTGCTTCGAAGAAGATACATGTTCTTCAATAAGATCTTTAGTTTTACCAATAGTGGGCTGGTTAAACTCCTACATCCCTTTTACTTTTTAGGGGATCATTTATGGATCTTCGTTCATAATTTCCACCCAAAATATTTATTGGTAATTGGCTTGGGTAGAAAGGGTATTCTTTTCAATAATTATATTTCTTCTTAGGGTACACTGGGAAATCCCATGATTCAAAAAGTCCCTTCATTCCTCTACCCATACATATTCTAAGGTAATACTTTGTTTCATGAATATCTCCATAGCCTGGTGAAATATAAATATTCTCCCCTTCTTCCTTAGACTCATTAAGACTCCCATACCTCTCTACAATCATCCTATCTAATTCTACTCCTTGTAATGATGTCGGTGGTGACTTCAAGTTGGTTGTCTCACTGTATTCCCTCCTTACTATATCTTTTCCAAAAATGTATTTCTTCTTTTACCAAAATATAGTGCACCCTATTTTATTCATGGGAATTTTGGATATATCAGCCAAGAAGGAAAACTAGTTCCATTAAGGTAAGGCCACCCTTTCTTCCATGTTAACACTACCATGCCTAATCTCTCCCTAGTCCCAATGGGAGATAGATGAGAATTACACCCAATGAGTTGTAGGTTTAACAAGCCCTACCAAAAAATTTTCAGGGACCTGAGATAATATATGATTCGTCACTTTCTCAAAGGAAATATATACACCTTTAGTAGGAACTGTAATTTATGCCTTATCAACAGGTCCATACACCGACTTTCAGATTTTGAATTCTGTATTCTGTTATACAGTCATGTTATCCATCATGGGATACCTCAATATCCTCAGCATATCAAAGTATAGGATGGGAGACCCGAAGATTCCTAATTGATAGAGACTCCCCATCCTTACTTCCATTTCCACCTTCACCAGTCCGCTAATATATAGTGCTACCCTACAAAAAATGATGAACTATATGTCCCATACAGAAGCAATTACCATAGAAGTCGATCCACGATCAATAATAAACCTATCACCTAAAGAGGTACTACCTTTCTATTTCAATCTAGAATAAATCCACTGGATATTTGAAAACATACACCTCTATAAAAATATGAGGGGAACAAATAAAACACACAAGAACATTACCTATCAACCTAAGGTTGGGTAGATTTTGAAAAGGAAGGAGTAAGCTAGAAATATGTACCCAAATGGACCAATAGGGTGGATCAAGTTTCATGTGAAACTTCATCAACCATATAAATAGGCAGAATTTCATGGAATCAAAAAATAGAGGAGACCTAGACCACGCAAGAGCCATTCCATATTTATCCCGGATGAGAATAAGGAGGTGTTGTGCATCGAGCAAGCTAAAATTCAATGGACTCAATAAGATGCAATATCTATTGATGAAGTTGTAGAAAGCATCTAACTGAGGATAAAGACTGACGAATCATGCCACTAAGTAGTTTTCTATGAGAGAAGAAGGTGCAAAAAAATACATGGAAGTAATGGGTAGGGATATATACCATTTTTGGAAACCTAAAACCTTATAACAAATGATAAGATCGAGAATCGGAAGCCGACGTGAGTCAAAGGAAATATCTCCACACTGGGATGGAGTAGGGAAGGGGGTAGAGGAGCCTTTCCATATAGGTGGGGGCAGGGCCAAGGTATCAGCCATGGCTAGTTAGGTCATCGGGCAAGGGAGCATTAGGAAGGGGAGGGAGTGTTTCATCCAGAATCCAAGGAGTAATAAAAAAATTATAGTTATGTAAAAAAGATGATTAGGTAGGAAAAAGGCAGCGATAAAAGATTGATTTGAGAAAAAATAACACTACATAAGATATCCATAGAAATAAGGTTTATGGTATAATTTGATGAATATCAATAATCAAGACTAAGATATTTTGATGGAATATTCCTTTGATGAAAACACTTTTTAGGAGTTTTATAAATATCACTTTAAAAATGATAAATATCCTTGATATTTTGAAATCATTTTAAAAGAAATATTTATGAAAAAGGAAAAAAATAATTTATTTTATAAATTATAAAAAAATATAGATATATTTTAATATAAAAAATGTGGAGGAAATATAATAATTGAAGAAAAAGTTAAAATATATTCATTAGGTTGAAAATGAACCATATAAAAGACATTTAATTTATTTTCCTAAAAATATTTTCAAAAAAATTCAACATATCTAAAATTTTCATTTTTTATTTAAAAAAAAACAATATTCACATCAAAAAATGTGGATTCAAAGAAAGAATATGAGTTAAAAATAATTTCTTTTTTTATTGTATTAAAAATACCATTATTTAATAACTTATCACTTAAAAAGATTATAGACCATAAAATAAAAAAAAAATAGGAAAAAAATCATAACAAGGATAAAAATAGGGAAATAAAATGGTTGTGATATTGGAAATAAATACTATACAAATTCTCTAGATGGGTAATCACATTTGAGATATCACAATTTAAAATTGATGATGTGAATTGGAACATTACGACTTGAGTAACATTCAAATAAAAACTCTTTCAAGAATCAGCGATTGAAACTAAACTTCAAATACTATGAAATGAATATATATAATAATATAATATAAAAACTGGTATTGTGTACACTATATAAATGTAAACATGTTCATAATAATATTTTTTCCTAAGAAATAGTAATTGAGAACAACAAACCCCTTCAAGAAACGGAATATTTGTGATAACAATAATTTAACAATGGATTTATAAAAAATATTAATAAAACTCCAAAAAATTAAGATGAAATAAAATAAAGTGTTAATCTATTATAATAATTTAAACATGAAAAAATATAGTTCAATAAGAATGTTTTTAACTCAATAGAAGAAAAATGAGTTAACACAAACCCTTATAACATTAGAAACATTCCAAATAAAAACACTTAAAGAATGTTATTTAAAATTGAACATAAAATACCATGAATAATTATATGATTAATGATAAAATTTTTTAAGAGGTAGTTGATACACCACTCTATAGAAAACATGGTTCATATTAAGATATATTTCACAATGGGTGAAAATTGTGGGAAAAAACCCTTACCATTTCCCAGATTCACACAATGAATGTTTCTAAATTCATGAATAATAAAATTACGTTTAGTATTAACAATATTAGTAACCCAATACATATATATTTCATTTAATAAGTACCATTTATTATCATATTATATTTATTTATTATATACTTTGTTATGTGTTTTTTATTTTGTGAGAAAATTGAATCTCGGTTGGTATATTTCAATATTTTTAACAATCAAAATGGTATTTTAATAATAATTTAGATACATAAAATAAACATTTAATAACTATAAAACATTCATTATTTTTTTAATAACTTATAATAATATAAATATTCAAGTCTCCATATTCATGCATGATATATTTTTATAGTGTTGTTCACGTAGGTGGTTAAAATCACCCAAACAATAGAATGATATACATCGATGGGTGGGTACGGTTAAGGATGTTCAAAATAAAATTATTACAGAAGAATAATGATATTATTTATATTTATTTATGTAGGTAAATAATATTTAATATGTTTTAATAAATAATTAAAATCTATATGAAAAACAAAAACAAATTATTTCATGAAAGAGGTAGTTCGAATAATACAAGGTTAATATTTTAATTTCCCAAAGAATGAGATGGAATAGAGGGGGATTATAATATTTATCTTAATAATAAGAATATTATTATAATATATTTCACATTCATATTTCGATTCGATATGTATAACAAGATAATATAGGGGGTGTTTAAAAATAGAATACATCGCTTCATGGAGGGAGTAGTCTGTAAAAACACATAAATGCTGTTCTTTTTTTCTAAGTGAATTGGAAGGAAGAAATAGTAGGTTTTAAGTTAATATAATTAAAATTAAGTATAATAATGAAACTTATGTATTTATATTACTATGGTTAGGATAGTTTTAGATGGGAAATATTAATTAGTAACTAATACTTTCATCGAGACTTTGGACTTCCTCTTGTTGAAATACTTATAATTGAAGTAATTAGGATAACATGTAGTGAAAATATGACTCATAGGAGTGTATAATTTTGAATGGATTCAAGGATACTTCCAAGGTAAAGTTTAGAATTGGAATTGTGTAAGTGACCCCCTTCAATAAACGAAGAAAATGGATCTTTTGTGAATGCCATCTACTTTTGAATGATATCATTTCAATATTTAAGTTTAAATGACTCAAAAAATTTTAAAATAATTATTTTTGGGGGTGATATTGGGTCTATAAAGCATCAAATAATTATTTCCACACTTTTTGTAAACATTGTGGAAGTTATTTCGTCTTATATTTAAACCTATAACTTTTTTTGTTTTTACTAGGATAACTTATTTTTACCCAAGTATCTTATGTTTTACTAAAAAAATAAAATAAACCCTCTTAGAAATTTTGTGTTTTATGAACCTAAATTTAATTTAAATTTAATATAATTTAAATCCTAAATAATTGAAAAATAAAATTTAAATTAAAACATTTTAAATATAAAAAAAAATTATAGAAAAATGTTATTTTAAACATTATGTGTTCTTAATATTATTTAGCATTAAATACGAATTAAAAGTATGTAAATAAAATTGTATACATGTTTAACCATTATATTAGAGTAATTATTTAAAATATACAAATTTAATTTTTTAGATAAAAATTACACTATATTAATAAAACATTTATTTGATAATAAACCTTTCACTACTATCGTGGTTATTAAATTTAATATTTGTAACCATATTTATTTACTAAAAAATGAAATTTAATATATCAAATAATATGGAAATTTTAATCTAAAAAACAATTTTTTTTATTTTTAATTAGAAAAATTTATAAAATCTAATTTTAATGTAATCATATAAAAATAATTTTAGTGTGAAATATTAATTGAGTTTCCAAAATGTTAATCATGTGTTTTATAAAAAAAATATCCCACTTTTAAATGATTTATGTTACTAATTAAATATATATTTCATAGAAAAAGGCTTCATAAACTTTTATGTCATCCTTTTATTAAGATAAGGTCATAAAATGGTAGTTTTTAGGGAAATGAGTATTTCAAATATTGAACTAAAAATACATTATTTTAAAAAATATAAAAAATTAACCCTAATATAATTTTTAAATCTTAAATTATAAAATTAGGTTCATTTAAAAAAATTAATATTCCTATTTTTGAAAATTTAATTTTAAAATGAAAATACAATATATAATAGAAAAACTTTTTTTTAATGTACTCTTAAAATATTAAGTATTATGAATCATATTTTTTATGAATTTATAATTTATTAAAATATTTTTATCTACCATATGTTTTATACTTCTTATAATATTCTTAAATAATATGTCTTGGATTTTTTTAGTTCAGTTTTTTGTGTGGAACAATCTATTAACACGATGTTTTTTTAATGTGAAAAATTCTATAACAAAATCATGGGTCGTTACATATTTAAATATACTTACATATTTACCAAACATATTTCATAAAGATCCTAAAATAAATAAATACAAGAAATCATATCATTATAGTGTCATTGAAACACATAAATCCAATGTAAAACTAAATTACTATTCTTTAATTAGTCTAATATCATCTTATTATTTAATGAAAAACTAAAGGACACTAAATATACAAAAATAGTAAAATAAATAGGGAATCATAATCACCAACCTCAATTATAAGATTAAACATTTACATCATCAAAAAGATAAATCTTGGAATTCAATAATCATATTCTCACAAAAATACTCTAATAACTATATAATAGACTAAAATCACATCAATACCCCATTATATCCATGCATACATTTTATCCATAATCCCTAGATAACAATGAACTAGAGATTAAAGGTAGATTAATTTGAAGAAGATTTCCTTAAATTTCAAGAGATTGATCTTACAAAGTTAAGAACTCAAGTATCCACCAAGGGAATAAAAAACCACTTATAAAGTGCCTCTCTATGGCATTGGATTTATATGAATAAAAATGAACAAAATGAGAGAATATAGGAACATAGATTTATTTTTAAATTTTAATTGGACTAAAAATATGGCATGGTGACCTAAATCACATCATTGTTTAGGTCATTCAAAGGTGATTTGAAGACCAAAATTCCATAAAAATTAAAAATTTTAAAATCTCCCTGGTTATTTTCATTTAGAAACATGTCTTTCCCCAAAATCACTAAATGATTATAAAAAAATGATACAATCCATTTGATTCATTCCTATAACCATGAAAAAAACATGAAAACTAATTCCATAAACTATTTCCGGTTCTAAACCATGACTTAGACTATTATATATTCACACTCCGTGTTTCAGATAGAGACTCCAAAAAAACACATTCATAATCAATGATTATAAAAAATATAATTGTTGTAAACCATTTCATGGTTGGAAAACCATGATGTAGTTCAATCCTAGAAATAACTAAATACAACCACAATAACCATCCTCTAGATTAATTATCAATCCACTCTAAATAGAACAAAAAACAGGATAGCAAAACCGAATCGTAGTGTTAACTCTTCCAAGGCTTTGTTTCCTATAAAATTAAAATTATTAGTTTTCCTTTTACAATACAAATTCAAACTCACTCTTATATATCCAAAAACCTAAAATCATAGAGAAATAAGAAATTTTGGCCCCTAAATAATTTTTCTATCTTATTTAACACTCAACCATTAAAGATAAGGTGATAACACACAATGTTTCATGATATAAATTATATAAACGTTTCTTTATGATTCCATTACTGATGGGTAAACCCCAAAGGAAAGAACATATTATCCATTTAGATGTTATCATTATAAAACTCATTATTGATTAAAGATCATCATATTAATATGTGAGATATATTTTCATTTATTTTAAACATAAATTTTTATGTATTATTATTGTAGCTGATTTTCATGTTTGGGTTTCATTTTCATTTAATTATTTTACATGTACAATGTCTTATAAATCCCTTAGTGGTATAATAACCAATCCAAAATATTTTTAAAATTATAAATATTTTTTAAAAGAATATTCTATTAAATATATTTTCATGTGGATTTTTTATAGATGTGATTTGTTTTTGGTTAATAAGGTTGGTCACTAGATTATAGAATAATTTTTCATTATATAAAGTTGCATGAATAGAAACAGAATATTATTACTTTTTTGATGGTATAATTTTATTGTAAAATTTATAATTGTATAAAACCCTTTTTTAAATATCACTCCCAGTGATATAAAATTTCACTAATTTTATATAAGTTTAAAAAACAATAATAATATGTCATATTAAAAAAACCAATAAGTTATATTTCTAGTTGCATTTAAGGGACAATAATATAGGATATCACAAAACCTCAACCCAATAATATATAAAAATATATTCATTAAATATATTTTAGGTGGATATATGTCACACCCTCATGCTACAATTATCATATTTATTTATTATTTTAGGATATTTTAGGATTCTAGGGGTTAACATATGTTTTGGGGAGTGTTCATGGGGTATTGGGAAGGTCTTGGAATAGGATTCAACAATTTACCTCATAAAAGGGGGATCTAGGCCATGTAATACTTGAGTAAAGGTAACCATTAACAGTATAAGATTAATTCAAAGTGTGAATATATATTTAATATAGTAGATGGTGTCTCCTAGATTTTATTAAATGAATTTTGTTCACTTTTCCCTGATCATGTATAGACCCATTAGGGGTCTTTCTCTCCCATATTTGACCCCTTAATGCCGTTACCATCAACTAAACTTATCTTATCTATAGATTATTGGATTTATTCATGTTTTTATTAATTATTATAGGTAAATCCTTTATAACACCTTCAAATATTCCTTTTTTTACATTACTCTTCTAGTTATTTACCAAATGTGGTCTCAATAACCTATGGATTCGTGTGGCTAAAATTTAATTGAATATTTTCTTTATATAGAGTTATTCATGAATTTCTTGACCTTATTGAGTCCCGTTGAGGTGGAATAACACCATATATTATAGAAACAACAATATTAAAGATAGTTTTCCCCATTTATTATAGTTTTAACACTTAAACCATGATTTCTTACACTTTTAGATTATGGTTCTGTATATCTTATGATATTATTAAGTGTGGTAATTGGGTTTTTTGAGAAGAAAGTATGGTTTCTTATTGATTTAAATTTAAATCAAAGGATTTTATACTATTTTTAACGATTATATGTCTATTTTACTTTTCCTTACACACCATGTGTTTGATAAATTACTCGATTAGTTTTTATAACTGAATTATGATATTTAAAATAGGGTTTTGGGTTTAAAATGGATTCTTAAATTTTGAATTGGTTTTTAAAGGGTTTGATTGGTTCTTTAATAAAGTTTTTTTGGTAACTTTGTTTCTAAAGGTTTGTTTGGAGTCTCTGTTAACACTTTGAAAGATTAATTTTGATGATAACGACCATAGAATATGCACCAAGATTATTATTTTTTAAATAGATGAGGGTGTCTATGATATATGGAACATTTATTACAGTGATGATTTTAAAATAAAGGGGTTATTCCAAATAAGGATGATCGAGGGAGAGGATTATCATTGACTCATATTTAGTGTAACTATATAAATACTAATATTCATATTGTTGATGATGATACCTATTGGATCACCCATATTTCACATAAATAACTGGAAACATGAGTATCTAGTGGGAATTCAGAGAACAATTACTGTAAAAACTTAATATCTTTCTATGTATATCATTCCTTAGTATGGATACATCCTTATAAGTGAGTTACACTAAAATTAGGCTAGGTAGGGTATGGCCATCTGTTTGGGATATTATATTACATGGGGTGTGCCAATATGATGGAATCTATTAAGTATGTTCTAGATTTTTCCTTTAGTTTCAAGGCACTCCTATTTTCATCTATACATGATTGTCTATACTGGATAAATTCCTTTTATTATAGTGATATTACACTAAATTTTATTTCTTATTTCCCTTGATTTAATTATACTATTATTACTTATAATACTTATTTACTTTTTTACTTATTAAATATAAAAAAAAAATTAATTATTGGTTATCAGCAATGACTTTGAACTCTTCCACTATTTTTATACCCGAGAACCATTTTTTCATGAATGTTAATTTTCATATTTAAGTTTTAATTTCCTTTCCTTATAAAATTCCAAAACATCATGTTTTAAATTCAATAAGTTTTAAATGGAAAATGGAAATATATTATCATTAGTTTTTAAATCCAAGAGAGAGAAATTCATGTTTTCTAATTATATTTAAAACTAACTTTAAATAGTTCTTTTTTATAGTAATGAATGATATGTGGTTTCTTTTGGATTTCCAAATATGTTTTATGGTCAAACACACACACACAAATACACACACACACACACGCATATATATATATATTAGATTTAGGATCTCGGTATATCTATAGTCAATCGTGTTGTATTTGTGGTTTTGATGATGGATGGTGACCTTAGGTTCACACAATGATATCATCTCGTATTTTGGGAATAAGTTTTATTTTTGGTATCCTCGTTGTATAGGTGAAGACAAAAAATTCTATATTATATCCTACTTTTAGTAGTATGTTTTATTTTAATCTATATTTTTTGTTTATTTTATTTGTTATTCTATATTTGGTTTTTCTTTTTTGTAAATATGGTTTTCTAATATCACATAAACCTATAATATTTAGAGTGTTCATGTAAGAATATAAGTAAATTAAAACTGTGTTATAATTGTAATTTATTTGGATAAATCATTCCCACATGTTCTTAATTTATTCACTAGGAACAATTTTCCAGTATGGGTTGATCAGATATGTGCCTTGTTTTTGTTTTAGTCCAATATGGGTGACCATTTCTATGGTGAATGGAGTTGGTTCCTGAAAAAAATTCATTTTCGATCATAGTTTCCATATAGGGCCTATGTTTCATAATTTCAATTTTTATTTTGGTAATAATGGTATATTGGAGATAAGGATATCAAAAATTGAGATATAGGTGTAGGGAGAGCCTAATGAGATCTTTCTCATTTTGAACCTCAAGTTTCTAGGGGATTTTAGGTTGTGATTCATTGTTTTTTAGATTTATTCTTTTATTTTTGTTTGTTTTAGGGATTCTTATTTTTTGGGGGGATGATATTATGAGTATATCTAGTGGATCTTGTTAATATGATAGTCTTCAAAAAATTATATCAGTCCTGTGGGAATTGTTTTTTAAACTCTTTATGGAATCTATATGAATGAAACATGTTTTTCCATACTATGTGGTCCGGTTAGGGATAATCCCTAGAAAAAGTTTATGGTTTTTTTGATTCCATTGATTTTGAGTTCATTAGGGTTATGTTTAAATGTTATTTTGGAAGAGTTAGTAAGAATTGTCGTGGTACTTGATGTTATTTGACTTCATTTTGGGAAGAATTTTAAAAATTAATCTTTATTATTAAACTCTTATGGGTATGTATTTGAATATTAAAGAGATATTTTTATAAAGGGTGTTCAAAAATAAATTGTGGTTTGATTTTAAATGGGTGAAATCTAGTTTTAGAATCATTAAATTGATTATTTAATGATTTTTTATATTTATTGTTGGAAATTCGTTGTGGTTGTTAAATGTAAATGTGGTTTTTGGGATAAATAAAAAGTTTCAAAATTGATAAAGAGTTTTTAAAAAATGTTTTGAAATAAAGATATAATTTTTCATTTCAATAATTTTTTTAATAGGTTTTTTTGTAATTAAAAATAGTTTTCTAAATTTTTTTTGGGTTAATAATGGGACTTTGAAATAAAATTATAAGTTGAATACTATTTTGAGAATTCATAAATATTTTAATAATAAATTTTATAATTTTAAAATTATTTTAAAATTGAGTTTTATTATTTGAAATTAGAGTGTATTGTTTGAAAATGATTTTTATTTTCTTTAGTATTGGTGATTATTTTTATGATTTATTTATTTGAGTTGGGACATATATTTTTTAGATATGGGTTTTACAACATAAGAGGTTTTGTTGTGGACTTATTCTCCATTTCTTATTTGAATTACACCACCCAAAATAGTCATGAAGGTTTATATAGATTTATCCCCTTAGGTGTTTCCATAGATTAGTATATTTTAAAATATGAGCATAATTTTTTAAACTATTGATTCTACCTAGACATTAAGTGGAGTAGTTGGTCAATTGTCTTGTTGGGTTTTCCAATTTATTTTCTCTTCCCATTATTTATATTTAGCATTTAATTTTGGGATGTTTTATGTGGTATTAATATTGGGAGTCGGGTTATGTCTCATAGTTTTTTCTTTTGTAATTCCATTACCCCTCTAGTATTAGTTTCATTTAAATTACTAATATGGTTTTTGTGTATCAGGACACTTTGATGTGAAACTTTTCGGGTTTTCTCATGTTCTGTAGTTTTGGATAGGTATTCTGGGGTTTTTTGTTGGTATGGCTATGTTTTTTTCATAGGTTTTTGTTTTCTAATTCCCTTACTATTCTAGTATTAGTTTCATTTAAATTACTAATATTGTTTTTGTGTATTAAGACTCTTTGATGTGAAAATTTTGCGATTTTCTCATGTTCTATAGTTTTGGATAGGTATTCTGGGGTTTTTTTGGTATGGCTATGTTTATTTATGGAGTATTGTGTTCTGATTCCTTGATCCAAACCTTCCCTAAATTAGATTTCAGTCCTATTGGTCATTTATTTCTTTTATACCCCATTTTGGTCTATCTATTTTTTTTAAATTAAGTGTTTATTTGGGATCTTAGGGAAATATTGATGTTCATAATGATAGTATTATTCCCAATATATTGTTTTAGTTTTGTGGTACTTATAAAGAGGACTATATTTAGTATTTGTAAATATTTTATTGGATGTTATCGTTGTGTTTCACAGTTTTTGGAGTTTAAATTTTTATGAAGGTTGATCATCATTAATTATTTAATCAAACCATCCAGATTGGTCTTTATGGGGGTAGAATGTGGTATGCTGGGGAGAATTGTCACACCCCCATGCTTCAATTATCATATTTATTAATTATTTTTGGGATATTTTTTAGGGGATTCATCAATGTTTTTTGGGGTGTTCGAAGGATCTCAGGATGGCCATGGTATAAGATGAAGTAGTTCACCCATTGATAGGGGTATTTAGGCTATGAAATACTAAAGGAAAGGGATAACTTGGATCTGGAGTAGGGATTCAAAATTTAAACATATGTGTTACACTATTAATGTTGTATTCTAAATTTTAAAAATTATATTTTCAAAATTTTTACCCTTTTGGGATTAAACCTCTTGGGGGGCCTTTTCTACCCCATTCAACCCCTCAAAACCCCAAAAAACATTCCTTTAACCCATAATCTTTTTGGTGGATTCTCATATTTCTTCAAGTTTTATTCTTGATTCATTAAGATAAATCCATCAAAACCACTTATACTATTCCATTTCTCTGTTATTATTTATAATCATTCCCTAATGTGTTCTAAATTACATAGGTATTCATATGGATTGAATTTAATTTTGACCTTTTCTTTTCTAGGGTCCTTTATTAATTCTTATAACTGTTTATGTCTTTTTATGGTGGAATAAAAGCACTAATTTTGAATGTAACAAGATTGAATGTAGTACGTCCAACGTATTAGCCTTTAAATTCATGAACTATGATTTATTTCACATTAATATTAATGTTTTGGACTTAATTTTATTGAATTAAATGATATTATTAAGATTTTGAGAATAAAGTAAGACATTCACTTGGTTTACATTGAAATAGAATGGTTTTCCTTTTATTATAAAGATATAAAGTTTGTTTTACTTGATCTCACATACTAAGTGTCTGAAAAATTTATATAATGTAATTTATAAATTAAATCTGAGGTTAAATTTTTTTAATTTTTATTACAATGGATTTCTAAATTCTAGTTTATATATTCTATATAATTATGGGTTCTTTACAAAAGAAAGTTAGAAATTTTATTATTATATATTGTATTGAGGCCTAGTTGGAACATTGAAAGATTACTTTTGATGAAAACACCCATTGAAATATTCCCCTAGCATGGTTTGTTTTTAAATAGAAGAGGGTTCCTCTAAAATATGAAACATTTATTTAAGTAACGATGTTGAAAGAAAGAGGATATTCTGAAAAAGAGTTACCATGGGTGATATTTGTCTATGAATCATGATTAGCGCAACTATATATATACATATATTCATATTATTGAAGATACATCTTATTACATCACCACTATTTCATATACATAATAGGAACTAGGAATATCTAGGGGAACATCCAAGAATACATGCTATATTTTCTTAGGATGACTCTCTAGCTATTGGAAATTATTATGGATATGTACTATTATTGTGGTTTCCCATTAGTTAGTCCATATAGGGTATGATTGAACATTATGGTTGTAAGATCTCATCCAGAATTCCAGTATGATAGATCCAATTTAGAATGTTTTATAATTTCCCATAAACTCCCAGGTACTCCCATGATGATTTGTACTTGATTGTCTATATTTTTTACTTAAATTTTATGATATTGATAATAGAACAAATAATATTTCCATGACTCATGATTTATTGATCCTATTATTATTATTATTATTCTTATTATTATTATTATTAAATCTTCTACTAATTTCCATTGTACACTTTTAATTTAAAATAACGTATTAAATTATTAATTAGGAAAAATGATTTTGAACAATCCCACTATTTTTATACCTGAGTATCTTTAAAAAAAAGTTTTTTAAGAGTTCCACTATTTATATTCATGTTTTTAATGACCCTCACTTATAAAATTACAAAACCACATGACTTAAATGGAACTAGTTTTAATGAAAAAGGGAAACATATTGTATTTTTTTTAAATCTAGGAGAAAAAAGTCAATGCTTTATATATTTTTTTGAAATAACTCAAAATGAATATTTTTTAAAAGGAAGTAAATGGGGCATGAGTTGTTTTGGCATGACTATAGATACTTACACTCATAAAAATCTATATATTTCAGTTTTAGGTTCATGTTTTAGTTCTAGTTTCTAATGGAGTGTTTTTGGTTTTGGGGATGGATGGTGACCTTGGGGTTATGCATAAATAATTCTAGGTATTTTAGGAATATTTTTTTTATTATCCTTATTGTATCATCCAAATCAACCTCTTCTGTATGAGATCTTTCCTTTAACTATTTGTTTTATTTTTATATAACTTTCTTATATATTTAATTTTTTATTCCTTGTTTGGAATATCTATTTTGTAAGAAACTATAATTCTACTAGCTTATGGAGCTTTCCTGTATGAGTTGGCCAGATATGATTTTTAGTAAAATTATATTGTGTTATATTTTTAATTTTTTGGGAAAAAAAATTCCATAGAATTTTTAATTTAAGCCCTCGAAACTAGTTTCCCACCCAAGGTGATCGAGGACATGCCTCACGAATATTTCTGGCATGTTCAAGTGCCCTATTTAGGGGTTGATTTACTTGGTTTGTTAAATGATATATCATATATAACTATATATGGTGTAGTGTTATTTGTTTTTAATTTTTTCAAAACCTTTACTGATATAGGACTAAATTGAAGGTTTATTGTAATTATTCATGTGTATATTAGTTTAAAATTATTTTTTTAAATTTAAAATATATCTCTAGTATTTATTTATTAATAATGGGACATTGGGACACATATATCATTTAATTTTTAATTTATTCTATTTTCAATAAAAGTGGGTGTCGACTATTTATAATACCATTTGTGTTTTAAAGTAATATTTTGGATTCATTTTATTTTAATCCATCGCATGAAATTTTTTTATGTACTATTTTTAAATGATAAATATAAATATGTTTTGAAAATTCGTTATATTTTTTTATAGCGGGTGAATAATATAATTCATTAGTTGTGTTTGTGTTATACATTAATGTGATTGAAGAATTTTAATTTAGTTGAAGACATGGTACAAATAAATTAAATTGTTATAATCATGCATGTCATGTATGAGATGAGTATATAAAATATAAAGATAATTAAAATTACATAAAATAAAAGTTTTAGATTATATACTGAGAAATTAATTCTAATACCTCGATCATCCTAATCGATAGGCCATGCTATTGATGCTCATAAATTATGTTTCTTAATAATTATATGGCATAAGTGACCGTAATCGGATAAAGTGCCTATATATGATTGAAATATTTGATATAGACTTGGTTGGATGACCCTAATAATATTAATTTTCTAGAAAAAATATTTTGGAATAATTAATAAGATAAATTGGGTAATATATTGTCTAGTCAACTATCCAAGAGTTATATATCTTCTAATAAAAACAATTTTCTACCCAAATAACTATATGATGAGAGAAAAAATAAATAAGACTCAAAAAATACTCTAATATGGATACTAATCCACAAATAGACATTATTTAAGGGTTAAATATTTTTATTAGAGAATATTCAATATAAAAACTGATAGAATATTTTTTTAAAACATGTTACTCATTGATAAATATTTATCTTCTAGTTTTAAATAAAAAATATGAGCTCATTATAAAATTAGTGAGATATATTTTTTAATCATAGAAACTAAATAATATAATTTTTATAGATTAATATAAAAACATAAATATTTTTCTCAGTCTAGATGAAAAATTATGATTTCTAGAGTAGTCTCTATTAGGGAAGGCATAAGATGATAAATCCAATTAAAGAAAAATTCCTTATAATAAGTATTAAAGAAATTCAATTAAAGTTTCTAATATTATATTTTGTATTGGTATGATAAGTTACAAAAGTAAGATGAGAATATTTTGTCTTTAACTATATCTATTGATTATTTTTTTAATTTTACGAATTTAATGTTTTTAATTATTTTCATATAATTTTTCTAATTTATTAATTAATCCTAAACTCAAATCTTATTTAAGAAAAAGGGTAATTTCTAATACGTAAGGTGTAATAATATTAATATATCTAGTAATTGAAAGAGAGACCCAACATAATTTCCATCACACACACATAAAAGTAAACTCTCACATACTTTTATTGTTCATTCCTCAATAATTAGGCTCAATAAGACATCAATATTTAACCTTACCAAATCCGATCCACATCTATAACTTCTCTTCAATACTTATAAATGATGACAGTAGAAGCCAAGAAATTTAAACATAAAAATATCCCTTAGTATGAAAATGGGAAGAGGTACTTAGTAGAAACCATTAGTTTCAAAGCATACATTGAAAAAATTAAATTTGGTATATTTCCAAGGATATAGCTCATGCATCAAAATATGAATAAACCTAAAAACTAGAACACCGAAAAACAACAAAAACAATATTCAAAAAAAATTAATCCACAGAATTAAAAGATCCAATATATGAAGTGAAAAATGATAGATTTTAACATATTATAACACCATAAAGAACATTAATGACAACAAAGGACATCAAGAGATACTAACTGAATTAGGGAAAAATGGATCCACTCCAACTTGAGCAAAAAAGAGCACCCAGAGACTAGAAAAAAACTGAATCCTAGTTAGAGTCTCATGATTTCACTATAATCCAAAACACCCTTAAATTAATCAATGATCACGAGACACCAAGAATATTTTTTTAAAAAATACAACTAATTAGTAAATATAGAATATGATAATACAAAATACATCAATGGAAAAATGATAATTGTTAGGAAAAATACATAAGGATTGTTGATACAAGACAGCCAAATACTTCATATAAAATAGTTGAAAATCATTAATAAAATTGAGAGGAAAATTCATAAAAACATATATAAAAGATGTAATAATACATTTTTCATATTATAGAATCCAACATCACTAAAAGAAGGTCAAAAAAATTAAACATCTTAGTGAAAAACTAGTTCGAATAATAAAAACCTTATATTAAATGAAAAGGAAAAATAAAATCCATCAAATAACACTCGGGACTTTTTCTAAATACAGACATGGACATAAATGAGAGGTAGAAAATAACAACCTATCACAGGATAAATCACAAAATAGAATAAAGGGAAGGATACTTCATTATTTATGGTTGTAATAGTATGTTTTTTTCATTAAATATATCACTAAAGATCCAGTAAAAATATTTATATCTAAATTTGAGTAATACTATTGATTCAAAGTATTCATAGGATGTGGGTAATAAAACTATAAAAATTAAACAAAGGTTTCTTAAAATTTATAATAATTTATTGAATATAATTATCTTCATTTATATGGTCTTTTAGGGTGTATTAATGGGATTATTAATAAAATCACTATAAGCATTTAGTTTGCCCTCCTGATCAGTGGAGTAAACTTCCAATTTTTCTAGAGGAGGATAGGAACTTTAGTAACCACTGGATTGAATTTTCCATAAGATATACATATCTATCTACTCATTAATAGGAATATAATTGGTAATAACATCCACAAAACTAGATAAATACTTATCCTTATAAGATGTTTCTTTGTATTGGTTGACTATTTTTTCATGGAATTTGAGATCAACTTCTAATTTAGCTATGAATTAAAAAGAATATCTCGATTATTAATATTATTTTTTTCCTTATGAACCCAAGTTTTTTTTTTCTCAGTAGAGGTAGAGTAACATTTGTTTTATTTATGGTATTATCACTTCCAAAAGGTCAGAAGAATCGCCAAATTTAAAAAATGAAAATAACAAACTATGAATAATTTTCTAAACAACTATTTTTTAAAATCCATTATCCTAATTTTGTATCAATATCATAGAGGTTGTTTCTTAGTGACCTATAAGTCTACAAATATCCATGAAAAGAGGTTTTTAAGAGCCAAGTAGTTGCTAAGTCAAATTTAATATGTAGACAAATGAATATAAAAATTAATTAAAGTGACAATATTTTAAAGACATATATAGGTAAGCCTAAAAATACTAACCATATTGGAACAACATAATGTTTTATCTTTGTATTAATGTTTGGGGACCATTTTATTATCTCATGGAGAATCATGAAAAAACCATATACATCGAGAAAAAAACCTATAATATTCATCTTCAAAGAAAAATATAACTAACACATACCAATAATCAAGGATTTTAAGATAAAATCATGATAAACCAATGATTTTGAAATATTGTATAAGAACATTTATTGAAGGTTTTCAATAAGAAAACATAAAAACACACATAAAGAAAAAATAAGTAGCAATGGACTCAATATAATTTCATAAGAGAGAAATAATAGGATGCCTCTTATATCAAAAATGAATTTGTGAAGACTGGGTGGAGGTATCAGTGAAATAATCCTTGCATGATCTACTAAAGAAACCATATTTCTAGGTTTAATTATGGGTTTTTAGTAAATCTCTTTATGGTCCGCTTTAAGGTGGAGATTTAGCACTCTACCCCATTATTAAAAATAAATGAAAATAGTTGGGTATTCAGAGTGACCCTCTTATCAATTAATAATTAATTACATGGTAGGTTTTATATCATAAAGAAAATAATTATGGTAACCTCAATATCCCTTAGACACCACAAGTTAAATTCTATCACTACAAAGAGCACTAGGTGATACATTGAGGGATAAATTTTTTATTAATGGAATGGAAATATTTATTTTCTAATAAAAAGTAGTGTCTTTGGATTTATCCTATATCTAGAGGGTTAGAATATGGACCATCCATTAGTAGAAATCCTTAATCACTATTCCTTATTGAGATTAATTAATGGTGAAACCTAGTGGTTTTTTACTGTGGGTAATACCTATTAAATTTTCATTCATTTCCAATGTAAGGGGAGACAATACCCCTATTACTGGATTAACCATGTGGTTAATATTTTATAATTCAATTTTTTGGGTGATGTGTTGTAACCTTAGTTAGGAAATCATAGATCTGGGTAATCTATAACATTATTTCATCATGGAACAATGCTATATCAGGTATGTATCAAGGGTGACACAATTTTATCCATGATTTAGTGATATGGGAATGGCATACATTTCTATTATATAAAATATTTTATGATAAATAAAATATCTCACTGTAAATACTAGATGTTCATTTATAGGAGAAACCAAGCCACATTGTTCATGCCACTAGATTACATATTACTATCTTAAAGTTATCTATTCTGAAATGGAATTGACATGATACATGAAACCCCATGAGTGTTTAACAGGCTCTCATATGCATGGTCTTTGTATACTTGGTTCTCATATAAGATCATATAATTTATGGGATGATCATTATATTCCTAACGAATTTATAACATCGAACAAAATAATTACATCATTAAAATATTTTTTATGTTTTGTAGAGTAATATACAGTGAGTATGGGTTATTCAAAAGACATACTCTTGAATAAACTTTATGATATTTAAAGGATCCTTACATAGTAGACAATCCATTATTAAAAAATTGTCCCAATGGATTAAACATCAATCTTAGAGATTAATTCTCCACAAATGGGTTTGATGTGTGCATAGTAATAGTTTTCTTATTATTTTGGTGATATGTTTTCTATTAGAAAGCACCTTAATATTTTTTTATCATGATACTAATATTTATAAGGGATGTATTTGTAGCTATGAACTATGTTGGGTAGTAGAAGTTGTACCTCTCACTCTCTTAGTTTTTTTAATGAACACTAAAACCATTTATTGTTCTAACAATTTTATTTAAATATATTTCAGTTATTATTATTGGATATAAAGTTTGGAATTAAATATATCAATGGATTATATTAAGAGGATCATGGAGGTCCATTTTTAAGGTGCTCAAGGGGAAGAACAACTAGCTTACTGGAGCTAAACCACTGGCTTGCTGGTAGGAAGGACAAAAGAATTTGAGATCTGCGAAGGACATCGACTACCCAATGGAATACCACCAACCAAAAAATGAAATGAGTAGTAGAAATAGATTACTAACTAAGCCTAATGACCAGTCAGTGAAGGTTGGATAACCCATTGACTTATCGATGGAGTCTAGATGCCAACTAGTTGGAGTTTTATAGGAAGAAAAACTATCCATTATAGTTTATCCCCTCTAAACTCTCTCACATAAAAATGGCTATTTGTTCTTCCTAAAATCTCCAAAATCACAATGGGACCTCTAGAGACTATATATACACCCCAAAGAAGGTGCGAATTACATTAGTTAACATTTTAACCTCATTTTCATTCACATGAGCTATTATTTATGCTTCCTTTCTTGAATATTTTATCTATTATTCCTATATCCTTATTGATATATTTTTCTATTTTAATTTTTTTAGAGTTTATAGTGTTTTTAAAGTATTTTTGTCAAAAAATAATTTTTATATTCTTTTTATTGGACTCACTACCACTAATTTTAGTGTGTGTGGGTTTCTTGCTTTCACCATCTAGAATAAAGTGATTTTGGGGTTCTTTATATAAATACTAAAAAAAAATTTATCTTTAATTTTATTGGGTTTATTTATAAAATAAATTTAAAATGATTTTTTGCTTTCACAGATACTATTTAAGACAAGGTATAATGAGAACCATCAAGTCTTTGAGGGGTATATTCATAGGCACTCATATTGACTATTGGTAAACTATTTATCATTTTTACTTTTAATTTATTTTATTACACCATGATAACTATTTAAATTTATTTATCATATTATTATATCAAATTATTTTTTTTAATTTTTTAATTGAAATTTGTTTCCCTATTTCCATCCTACCCAGTGTAACTATTGAATTCTTGGGATTATAGATCAAAATAAAATAAAAATAGTGATGATTAGTGAATAGAGTGAGATATCTCAACTGAAACTATAACCTAGATGTTCGTGATCCTTCATATTATGAAATAATATTATATCCTATATTGATTATAATGAACAAATTTATATATTATCGATAGAGTGTGATCTTCCATGGCTTGTACCCCTATGATGTGTAATTATGTATTTTTTGATGAGTAATATCCTTATGGATATGAGTATTGTTCTTGGATCCTTTGATTTGTGTGTGTTTTAAAATTTAAAGAATTTTATATTTAGTAAATATTGATGTGTTGACCTTTGATTTTATACTCTATGGTGTCTTATAATCCTATGTGATGTTATCAAAGAAAATTGAACTTAGGGAGTGCTTGAAATATATATTCACTAAATACTATTTCATAGAAATGATATATATATTAAATAAATTCTTGAGATATGTAATGTAACTTATTATATGTTATGTGATATAATTTTACCCTTACCTTAATATTTTTCATATATTTCATGTCACTGTCATATATCATTTTTTTATTATATATTGAAGAAATTTAATGATTCTTCATTAATTCTATAATTTTCAAATAACTAAAAGGGGGAAGGTGTAAGTCATAAATTTATAATTTATGAATTAAGTGTAGAAAAAATTGACCAATAAATGTAAAATTAGTTGGATATAGTATCCTCCTTCATTAAATTATTAGAGTTATATAAAGGGATCCATATCTTAAAGAAACACATATATTGAACTTGTTGTTTGAAGTTGGAACTGTGTATCCAATTTCTCACTCTACATGTATTATATTGTTTATATCGCGCTATAATTAAATAGAGTAATTATATAAAGGTGTATTTTGATTCAAATCATTATGGAAAAACCAAGGAGGTATGAAATTATTAGTCATTTATAAGTGATTAAATTCCAACTCACTATTGATTGAATATCTTCACATAATTTTATTTGGTATATTATTTATTTTTCATAAACACTATATTATAATTATTTTTTCTAAATTATTTTTATGATTTAGTTTCATTTATGTTATGACTTTTGACATGTATGATGACTTATAAAGCTTTCAGTGGTGTCATATCTAATATTAAAAAATTTAGAGAATTCAATATTTTTTATAAAATTTCACATTTTTATGAAGAATGATTTTTCACAAATAGAAAAATTTGGATATAACTATCTATAATAAGTTTCTTCATGATATGATAGTTTTTTAGTCATCGGAATATATTTCACTCTCAACACTATACATGATTTTGGGGATTAAAAATAGAGATTTGAATTATATTAAAAAATACATGTTTTATTTTATCTCTTATTATGATATAAAATATGAATTACTTTATATAAGTCCAATGAAATAAAAATGTAAATATATTACATAAATTCAAGTGATATATGGTATCACTAGTTATATTTAAGGAGTAACATTTTTAGATATCATTATATCTCCAACCAATCAACATTAACCAGTGATATAAGAATATAATATTTTAAATGTGGTGTATATTTTATATCAATATCTTTGATTGATTAGTATCATCATATATGATATCTGAATATGTTTTAATTTTACTCAGTATGGTACAGTGATCAACCTAGGTTATTCTCTTAAAGAGAATGTGAATTTAGAAAATATTATATGATTAAATAAATTAAATTTTGGGTGGGTAGGGGATTTTATTATAGTATAACATTGTGTAGTGGGGATTTTATTATATAAAATAAGTGAAAAAATTTGGGTGCATTTGATCGTAGGATTAAGTAGTAAGAAAATAATGAAAAGAAAAAGAGTTCTGTTTTTATAAAATTTGTTTAATAAAGCATAAATGATCCAACCCAACACTTCAGTTAATTGTTTAATGTTAGCCTATATATATTAAAATTCAATTAATTATAATCCCTTAATCTTGTTACCCAATAATCCCTAAAAAAATTAACATGAACATAAAATAATAATATATTGACCATAATGTTAACTCTGAAACATCATATTATGACACCCTACTTCGATTATCATTTAAAATATAACTTATGGTCATTGTACTATTATGATAGAATACAATGTTTATAAATGTGAATTAATTTATTTGTAGTATTAGATCTTGACCCTATAATTCCATACCAAGTTTATTAGAGTTTAAAAGTTATATTTTCTTTTCATGATTCACACAAACACGACCTTATATTCTAAGTTTCCATAAATTAGGTTATTTAATTAAAAATCAATGAATTGATCCTATTTTATGGATTCAATTAAGTGCATGGATTTTAAAAAATCAATTGACAGAGGTTGGAATTATATCAATTACGAAATAATTACACTTCCAAGAGTGGATGAGTCATTAAAGATATAATTTTCATATGAAAATGTTTAGATGGGTAGGACCCAATATCATATTCACTCTTAGATTTAAACCCAAATAAGTAAAATTATAATATGTTAAGATAATATCAAATAAATTGTATTTAGAATAAAGAGTTATTAAACTTGTGAATAGAAAATATAACAATGTATAAGAAGAAATAGAAATCCTTTTTTGGAAGGGATCCTTACATGCAAGCCTCCCTTATACCAATTGCTCAAAAAAGTTTAATGGAACCACTCTCTTTGGAAAATCACCCCATAATATATGTACAAAAACTACTAATGGGGAAAGATACTAATTAAAATAGTGTATGTGGGGGGGTGGGGGTGGGGGGTTAGGGTCAGAAAATATATTAAAATAAGTTAAAAAAATATTGTTATACAAATCTCAATTATTTTGCCACAAATTTGATTCTCTATTAGATAAAAATAGATATTCACCTAGTTTAATGGAATATTCTCTTTTTATTCCTCTAAATTTTGTAATCATTTATTTTTAAAATTAACACATATAAATTAGTTATGGTAAAACACTAAAATTATATCTTGGTTGATGAATCCAGTCGAACACTCACTTTTGGGATAATTTTTACTTCAAAAACATGTAATGCTTCTTTCCATACTCCAATTAATATTATATGCTAAAATTTATATAAATATACCATGAAAGCTAATCTTAAATACCCCTAAAAAATTATGTGATATGAAACTACAGTATAATTAAAAGGATCAAAATTAGAGTTTCATTGGAATTTTAAATTCATGATCAAATTATAAATTCCCTAAAAAATCAGCTAAAACTCAATTTGGGATAATTGAATCATTTAGTATCAATAATTTTTTTTACAAAATAATTTTTTATGAAGTCTCCCCACACTTATCCTTTTTCACTGTTATATAGAGTCTCAATTTAGAAAATGATGAAAAATATGTATGTTGAAATTTATTAATTAACGATAATAATATGATAAATTTAGTAATCGTAATAAGAGGTTAATATCAATAAATTCTATAGTAATTGTATCATAAATGTTAAGAAAACATAATGATATTAAATAATATAATCATGGTGAGATATGATATTATTCCATTATGCCACTGATTTCTTATGTGCTTTTGTGAAACCCATTTAAGGATTGTATTTCCACCATTTATTCATCATAATTAGGTAAATTATACTTTTTTTTCTTACTTGGTACGTTTCTAAAAAAGGTATTTTTCACCCGTTGTAATAAAAAATCAAAATATACTCACTTAATAATTCCCTAAAGTCAAAAATGATGCTCCTAGCCTAGATATCCCCATATTTTGAACAATGCATCACTCATTTTTTTGTTATATGTTATTTAAGGAAATAAAATAGATAAATAATTATTATACAAATATAGGTAAATATAGTAAAATTTTAAAATTGTTTGGATAAGAAATTAACATATAAAAAACCATTATTATATTTGGAAATAATTAATTAACATGATAGTACCTTCAATTGGGTAAGAAAAAATCACAAGTCACGGGTGTATGTATTTTTTTGTGGAGATATTAATAACCAAAATTTATGATTATAATTATCACAAGTAATATTTTTGAAATAACAAAAGTTTTATAAATATACAATCGACCATACCAATGAAAACATATATTAATACTATGACCAACCAATAAGGAATTTTTTTCACATAATTTACATATTATTAATGAAATAAGAAATATTAAACATTCATTTTCAATTAGTTTTATTAAATTAATGTTCATATAAAATGCTTCTCCTCCCCTTCCCCCTTTTTCTATTTTTCCTATTTTAAAAAATAATCACACACCACCCACATGAAAAAATGTTAATAAATATAAAATAATTATTCCCCTATCACCCTAAATTAAATGTTACACTTCCCTCAATTCGACCTTATAAAATCATATATACACATGAAATATTTAATTGACTAAAAAATACTTTTTTATTTCAAAAGACATTTTATGAAAAAAGTGGGGAACTACACAAGTTCAACATCAAGGATCAATGAGCATAGTAAGAATTCACAAAATCTTTATAAAAAGGCTATGATTGTTAGATTTTTTTACCTTGTATAGCTCCCACTGAAGTTACTTAACCTTCATATGTGGATCCCACTTGATTAAATCTTCAAAATGTCCATCTTCTCACAATTCTAGATGTACTCCTCTATGTCTATCTTCACTTCATTGAATCCCCATTCCAAAATTTGATCTTGTTCTTTGATCTAAGACTTTTTTTCATTGTTTAAATCAATTTGGACCTCTCTTTTTAATAATATTTTCAAATCCTCCTCTAAAGCATTGATCTAAAAAAAATTCTGACACTTCTACCTTAGAATGAAGAATTATTTGGTAAAGGACAACAAAAAGTTCTAAAGTGATGCTGGACCATGAATTATGATGATATAAAATTCATATTTGGGGAATCCCTTGAATTATTATTTCTATAGGTTATCATTAACTATAATAATTCTTAGTATGGCCTATTTCATGATCTCCCCTGCAACATAAAGAAAAAAGGAGATAAAATATAAGGTCCCAACCATCTTAAATGAAACTTATCAAGTATCAACATTATTTGATAACAGTATTGAATGATTTTATCTCCCACATGAAACCCAATTGTTAGATCATCCTATTATGGATTTATTTAAAAATTTATTTATAAAAAATTAAGTTACAATATAATATAAACCAACTCTAATAATTCTCTTGAACTTTTATCTTCCTTTGATTACCTTATTGGGATAAATCCAGGATGTATTTTTTTATCACCCAATATTCTTAGTGATCAAACTCCATGTGAATATGACATGATTTTACAAAAATGATCTGATAGGTGGGAAAAACTACTAGGCATTTTAAATTTCTTCTTATAATATTAAATAATTTTATCCATGAAATTACCCAAATCCTTGCTCTTTGGAAACACGGTTTTCTATAGAATAATTGTTAACTATTGAATTTATATAATTGATTAGACATTTATTTGAGGGCAGTAAGGTTTTGAGGATTTATGTGTCAGCACTTACATTAAGAGTAAGGGGAAAAATTCTAATTATAGAAGCAGGACCCTTGTATAATAATTATCTCATTCAATATTCTAAACTTGAAAAAAATAATAATTGAAAAAATCCACTAAATATGATAATTGTTAGTCCTGGTGGCCTTTCCCTCTATAATTTTTTTAATACAATAAACTACAAGTAGAATATATAATAATATATTTTAATAATGAAATGTTCCAATGAAATCAATTCCCCTAAAATGAAAAAATTTTATATAATAATGTGGGTTTCTGAGGCATTTAGTGTCTCTTATAAATATTTATAGCATGTTAGTATCATGTAAAATACCTACTAGACTAATTAAAATCATGGATCAAAGTATGATAACATAATTCATATCCTAATAACTTCTTAACTATCTATTAGGGTCGACCACCACAACAAATGTATGGTAAAAATACTAAATATACTCAATATCAATATTAAGAATGTATCCCCTAATGGGTTGGTCCCTCTAAAGGTGGTAAAGTTATTTGTCATCCCACACATAAAACCAAGACTCACCCTAATTTTTCATCCCTTGTATTTATTTAGGTTTCTAGAAATATTTAATAAATCCAATAAATTCAATAAAACATCAAACTAATGATTTGTACCTTAGATGGAATATAGATTATGATTCGGATAAGTATCTCAATGTGGTATATATCCTAGTGTATAATACCAAGATGTGTGGGTGGACATGATTATGTGGTTGAAAACCAAGTTCTATAAAACCTTATGTCCCCTTATCTAAATTTTAAACTCTCAAAATAATAATATGTAATGGATATGTCACAGATTTTTATCCTAATTCTTAAAGAGGTATATCAATACTACATGGATAGAGAAAACAATTACATTAGATCCTAATTATTAAGAATGAAAGTTATCTAAATAAATTATAATAAAAAGAAGCGTTTCTCCATGTTTATGTAGTTTCCTTCGGAGGGATCTAATGTCCTTGAGGTATAGGATATCACATGTGGGTGCACAACCACCCTCTACCATAAGACTATTCTAACTGAAAAATTTAATGCATAACACATAAGCTTGAATGGAAGATACCATCATAGAGATTGTACTATTATTGAACTGGTGAGTATCTTCTTTAACATAGTGAAAGATACCATATAATAATTATACAAAAATTATAATCTTTAGAAAAAATTGAGATATGGTTAGAGTAGTATTTCTAAAACCTCTAAAGAAATATTGACAAAAATCAATATTTCATATAAAATATCAAACATCACACACACATATAAGATATAATATTGTGTACGAATAAACCTTAGATATTTACACATAAATACCATACTAATAAAATATATTCCATAGGAAAATGCCTTTTCTACCTATAAGTAACATGTTTTAGATTTTAAAACCATATTTTTCTACATTGAATGATGAAAAAAATTATTAAACTATAAATACACTAATAAAATTTGGATCAAAATATAGTTAATTCAAATACATCGATAAATCCATAGAAGTATTAAATAACTCAGAAAGTATATCTACTATACATCTATGGAAGGTTACAGGGTAATTATAATGTCCAAATGATGTCCTTTAGTACGTTAATATATTGCATGTACACATGATTGTTTCCTTCTCCAATACATCATGTGATCTAGGAAGATAATAATTACTAGAAAAACTATCAAAAAGTAATTAACGTGTTCTAGTTGTGAGTATCTCCAGCACCAGATCAATGAAAGGAAGGGTAAATAGTACGTACAAGTATACTGATCTAGTTTTCTGTAATTGATATATACCCACCAACTATTTTTCATCCTTATCAAAAATTGCTCCTCAATCTAATTATTTTCAATCATGAAACAGATTTCTTAGTAATAACAAAATTGAGGATTACCCACAAGGAATTATAAATTAGATAAATGATACCATCCTCAAGTAATTATTCTACATATTTCTTTACAACATTAAATAAATTTGGATTAATCTTCCATTATGGTTGCCTAATTGTTTTAACCCTCTCCTCTAAAAACTCTATTAAAATAAAACTGAAGGGTTAATATCTATCATGTTAGGAACACTCTAATGAACAACCGTTATTTTCATTATCAAAATTTCAAAACATTTCACCACTAATTATAAATGGAAAATTTTATAAAAAATAATAGGGAATTTCTCACCACTCAATAAGTAAGAATATTTTATATTTGGAGGAAATGACATAAGTTCCAATATGGGTGGGTGATGTATTGCTAGAATTTTAAAAGGAACTAAAATATGTGTAAAATGAACATCAATATCAGAATATACAGAATAAAAATCATATAATAATGATTCAAACCCCTCATCATACTTAACAACCATTTCACAATGAAAAGAGAGTATGTGTAGAATCAGAATGTGAATCCACACCAGAACATAATTCAAGATAGTTTTTCTCATGAAAAATAGGTGTGTAAATACTCTTAGAAATCCAAAAATATCCAATTTTAACAATATCTATAATCATTGAATAATCTAAATTAAATTGGTTTTTACAATATGGGTAAAAAATTGATATAAAAAAAGATGAATGTTTTCTAAAGGGTACTTCATAGAGTCCAAAATATTAATTCTTATAATTTAATCTCAAAACTCATTTTTTTGGGAAATATCATGCATATTTATGACTATTTTAGAATTTTTAAATAAGGTTATAACTAATATTTTTTTCTCAGGGGAATGCTCTTTATCATTTTATATGTTAATAATTTAAAATTTTAAATGAAAGATCACATCACTTACTAACTCATGTACAGCTTTAAGAACTCATATCAGATACAATGTGACCCTTTTTTCTAAATGTACCTCCACCCTTATCAATTTTATATTATAAAATATTTAAATATATTAAAAAAAAATTAGGACTCATATTCATATAAGTAACTAAATCAAAAAAATACTTATAGAAGTATAACTCCCCTATTGTTCATGGTATAATGAATTACCTATAGATGTTTCCCTTTATAGGAATCACTATGTTGGGGTTGAAGAGTGTGGATGAATTTATAGTAAGGATTATATGCTCAATTATTTTTATCCTTCTTTTATTTATACAAATTTCATCAAATAATCTCCATACCATAGAATTTTTTTATTCCTCCAAGTAGAGGGTCGTTGATCTAAACTTTCTTCAATGTGTCGAGGATCTATTTTTAAAACCACTTATGATATCTTATTGTTTTGTATAAATCTTTTGTGAAACTAATAAGGTTTAAGATAAACCTACCCAATATTATTCTTTCCATTATCCTTAACCTTTAGATTACCATCAATTAATTTTGATGGTGTAATCTTACTATACGGTGAAAATATATGTGAAATTTATTAGAGATGTTTCACTTTATAGGAATCACAATATTGTGGTTGAAGAGTGCTGATAAATTTCTAGAAAGGTTTATCTACTCGATTATTTTTATCCTTCTTTTATTTATTCACATTTCATTAAATAATTCTCATACCTTAGAATTTTCATGATTCCCTCAAGTAGAGGGTCATTGATCTAATATTTCTTGAATGTGTCGATAATCTATTTTTATAACCTCTTATGATATATTATTTGTTTGTATAAATATTTTATGAATTTAAATGGGTTTAAGAGGAACCTACCCAATCATATTATTACCTTTATCCTTTACCTTTATATAATCATCAACTCGTTTTGATGGTGGAATCTTTGTATATGGTGAAAATATATGTGGAATTTTATGAAAACTTCAATATTAAGATTTCTTACCACTACCCAATGTGATCACAATAACATTCCATTTTGTATTTAGAGTGGGTTGGTATGTAATAGGTATACAGTTTCTACATACCAATTGATTAAGGGTTGTTGTAATCTGACCCATTTGTGTTTTCAAATCCCTTGATTTCATACCTTGACTCGTTAAATCATTCTGTTGATTAAAAAAATTATTTAAAAATATAATCAATGTCATAATATACCAATTATTTAAACCACATTTTTTGTTTTCTTATTGATCCTTTAATTTCTAATATATTTTTGGGATGTTTAAAACTCTTTTAGTAAGGAAAAGTCTGTTAAATGTTTGGTTTAATATGGGCCATTTATTGACGACCTATTCCATTCCTAATAATTGGATCATCCTTCCACATAATATTAAAAGTTAGATATAATATGTTTTATATGGGTTTATTAGGTGGTTATTAATAATAATATGGTTTCCTTAGGAATAATACAATATAGTATTCCGTCGCATATAGTTATAGAAAAGAATCAATAGGGTGATTTGATGATTAAAAAACGATATAAACATTTATTGAAGTGGGTTGTGATTTATTTTATAAAAAATATATCTGATTCACCATAGTAGTCAAATAATCAAAAATTATTATCAAATAAATGATTATCTATTATTGTGGAACTTACCTAATATACACCTTGTGGAGTGGGTATTACATGTTCCCAAATTTTTTTGACAGTTTTTTTTCTAATTTATCAATCAATTATAAAAGTGATGATGTTTTTTTTCAACCAATGACGCACCTTACAAAATATCCACCTTTATCTTATCCATGGATATAAAACCTTTATATAAGTATTGGATTAATATTTTACCACTTATTTTTTGATGTGGGTAACTTGGACACAACTTCTTAAATCTCTCTCAATAAACATATATTTATTAACCAAATATTTGATTTCTGTTTGAGATAAACATTTCAATTTCTATGGTATTTGATAACTGAATAAATACCAATGATAAAATATATTCCTAAATAATTGTTATATGTTCAGTTTTTAAATAATATATCTAGTCCTTTTCTACTCCATCGAGTGAAAAATGTAATGCATATAGTTTAATTTATTTTTATAGAAAATTTATTAGTTTCATCATTGAAGAAATGAAATTTAATTCTTTTAAAAGCATATTTAGTTCCTCAAAAAAGATTCCATAAATTTTTAGAATAAGATTTATCAAACTATAATTGAGTTTAAATTTAAATTCTAGAGTTGGTTATGCAATGAATATTGATAGAAATTTAATTTCAGGTGAAAACAATTATATGTATTTTCTATTAAGTTTATTATTATTATTATTATTATACCTTATATAATATTTATATTTTTATTCATGTGTATTACACATTTTATTTTTCTCGGTGTAGATGAAATACTCAGATTGGTGAATTTCGTCAATTGTCAGAGACTAATATTTCTCGACTCAGTCTTGCAAGATACGTTCAACATTGGTGTCTAGTTTAAAAATATAACTAAGAGGGAATCATTCTACTAATAAAATAATTAAAATATTGGAAAATAATATCATTAAAATAATTTTAAATTACTTGTCTAAAAATAAGAAGGGTTGAAGGATAAAAAAATAAAAAAAAAGAGAAAATAAGGGTAAATTAACTTAAAGGGGTTGAATAGAACACATGACTCCCCGTCAATGACATTAATTTAAGAATTTTTGTTTCACATGATATCAAAATTTGTTTGATTTTTTATTAAGAATGTCACAATGGACTACCTTGGTTGTTCTTTCGATGAGTAAGTGAATTAAATATCACTTACAGGATTAAGTAAAACAAAAGGAGAAATTAATGAAATGGTATACAAATTGGGAGGTTTTTAGAATATTTGTGAAGAAAATAAATTGAAAAAAATGTATAAGGGGACTTGATTTCAAGGTTTTATAATAAAAAAATAGTGAAAAGAAGAAAATAACCTTTTTAGATAATTTTTTAATAAATATTAAACGATGTAACCCACCACTTCAATTAAATTTTTATCATTTTCCCATATATTAAAATTTACTTAATTATAATCCCATAATCATTTCACCCCTAAACCCTACGGAAATTAAGATGACACAATGATATATGAGACTAAACCCTAGGTTAACTCTGGAACCTCAAATCACATCACCTTGATTTGATTATCATTAAAAAGAAAACTTTTGGTTATTATCTAATTAGAAAAAAATTAAAATATTTAAATGTGGTTTAATATAGTTTTAGGTTTATATTTGAATAAGATATGTGAATCCCATATTGATTAGATTTGACAATTTATGTTTTTCTCTAATGATTTTATCAAACATGGTCTTATATGTTAAGTGTTTAGTGATCAAGTTACTTAATGAAAAAATAATTAATTCACCAGAATTTTATTAATTGATTTATGTTCATGTTTTAAAAAAATAAATTTAATATGTTAAAATTTTGATCGGTTACATATTAATTACTTTTGCATGGATGGATCATCATCATAGAGATGATTTATAAAAAGAAATATTTATATTTTAAAGACTATATATCATATCCAATATTATATTCCAACACAAATAAGTAAAATAAAATGATGTTAATAGAATAAAAAAAGATTTTTCTGAAAATAATAATAAACTAAACTTGAAAAAAATAATGTATAATTAGAATGAAAAAACACCTTATAATAGATCATTTCAAAAATGCCTTCCTTCAAAAAATTGGGTAGATAAGAGGAATGGAACCACTATCATCGGCTAAACACTCTTTAATCCATGTTCAAAATCCTTCAATGGTGAAAACACCAATTTAAAGTGTGAAGGGTTGATAGGGTTGAAAAAGATATTAAATGGGATCTTAAAAATTGGTCAAATCATATCTTTATTTTATGACACATTTTTTAACCAATAATATAATAAAAATGATTATAGTGAAATTTAATTAATTATTTTTTGTCATATTACTTTGTAAAAATTTCATCCCATTTAAATCATAAATTAATAAGATATGAGGAAAACACTAAAGTGATATTCAGGTTGATTAATCTAGTTTAACCTTGACTTCAGCGCCTTTATTTCCCAAAAAAATGTGTGATACATATTTTTATACTCAAATTAATTTTTTATGCCAACATGTTTTTTATTATTAAATAAAATTTAAATTTAAAAATCAACGCACAAATAATTTGATATTAAAAATAGAAGAGTCGAGTTTCAAGGGTAAGAACTATAATTTCCATAAAATTTTGAAATTCATGGTCTAAATAAATAATAAAATTAAATCATGACTCAAAATTTAATGTGGGATAATTTGATAATTTATTTTTAGAATATATTCAATAACATAATTGTTTATCCATTATGCAATGTTGTTTTTAATTTTTTGGAAAACAATTTCTATAATGAGACAAAATTGAATGTTTAATGTAATTATTCAAGTATATTTAGATTTCAGATGAATTATTAAAACATTAAATCACTCTTGAGTATTGATTTATAGATAATTTAATCTTATGAAGACTTATCTCTAGACTTGGAGCTTATTCCCTACTCTATAAAAGTGGGTGTTGACTATAAGTTATATCATACATGTTTTGAGTGGGATATTTATATCATATGTTTTTAAGTTATTACATGAAAATATTATAATGTATAATATTCAGGTGATGAATATGAATATGTTTTCACAAATAATATTTTTTTTCTAGATGAGTAGCACAAATCATTAGTTTTATAAGAGTTATACATTAACTATTATAAATGTGTGCTATAGATTAAACATTTATGTTATGGTATAAACCAATTAGTGGTTTGTGCTCATGTAAACCAAAACATAGTGTGGGTCATTGTGACATAGTTTAGTGAATAATAGTTCATTGGTTATTTAGTTACACATGTCATCTATTGTTTCTACTATGCTAATTTATCATGATTAAGATAACCTATATCTTCAATACAATGTATTTTATTTTTTACTAAATAAAGAAAAAAATAATAAAACAAATGAATATCATTTGTTATTGTGACTTTGATTATTTAGGTACATCAAAAAAATTTCAACAAAAAAAATTCATAAACTAAAACTCTATAACATATCCTTAAAATCTAATACCTCTTCTAAATATACATGAGATAACCTCTGAATGTATATAAGAAAGGGGAGAGATATAAATCCCAGTATAGTAATAATAAAATAATAACATGTCGAGAGTAGTACATGAGATTTAATAAGAATATTATGGTAACATAAAGGCATGATATTAATAAACTTTAACATCCAAGCATTATATAAGATGATAACATAAAGGCAACAAGGGAATGTGAAAAAAACATAAAAATGAAATAATAAAATTAATTAAAGGACAACCACTGATACATCATAAGATATTGTTCATAGGATATCCTCCCATAAACCATATATGGTATATCATTAAATAAAAACATTACCTGATTCATTGGAGGGATATATAATTCTCGTCCCACCCATCACATTCATATCATGCACATGCATATGTGTTCCACAGAGATCATACAGAATAAGTTTGTATTTCATTAATTTTAATTCCAAGACAAATGATTATGGGTTAAATAAATTTAATTCCCCAATAAATTAATAATAGATACATATAGGTGAATAATCGTGAGTGTAAATGGGGATGAGTATTCACTACACAAATGTTTGGAATGGAAAATCATAGGATAATTTCAGCATCATTACAGTGGTATATAATGATTAATGGAATGGTTTAATGAGAGTCAAATAGGTATCTCATAGCTTTAAACTCATAAATATAGTAATAAGGATATTTAAAAACATATCCCAACATGAAAAAGTGGAAATCAAAAAGAATAATATAAATAAAGCGATTAAATAATGAGGACATGATCTCTTACCTTGAGAGAGTACCTCTAAACGAATGAGTGAAGTTTATTAATAGATTTGGAACATCATAGAAAATATCTAGATAAGTATATTAAGTTAAAACTCATACTCTAATGTTTTTTTAGTGAAGAGTAATTGGAGAATGAGTGGGTTTCTATATTAAAAGAGAGGGGAATTCTTTAATAATTTCTAAAAATTGGTTTTGAACTCTATATAATAAAATGATCAAAACCAAAAACCTTACTAGGTTTATTTCCTTGGTTTATTCCAAATAAGAGTGTTTTTAATATTTTATATGGTTATGTACCATAATAATTATAATAATTTCCTTGGTGATGTGGAGGTGATTCATGTTCTTAAAGAATTAATTTCAAAACCATAAATTATTATATGGCTTTTGGATGATTATTTAATGATTTATAAAATTAATAAAATAAATTAAAAAACCCATTATTTTAGAGGGGAAACAAACTTTTAGTTCTATGAACCCTTTATAGTATTTATTACATCACTTTTTAGGATTTTATTATATCATAATACAAACCATTTATTTATATAGAATTTAATTTTTACCCAAAAAACCAACTATCTTAGAAAATTATGAAAAAAATCACCATCAGCCAATTTCAACATGATAATTTGAAAAATAAAATTTCTTTTATAATAATAGGTCTCTGAATGTTATAATTTACTCTTTTAAACCAAATTTTACATTTGCTCTAATATATTGTTTCTTATGATGAAAATAATTTTCAGGTTCTTATAAAAATTACATTTTACATCATAAACTTATTTTATCATTTATATTTAAATAATTGTAATTTAATAATATTATTATATTCAAATAATTTTTTTAAAAAATATTATTAATTCATAAAAAATAGTGTCTTGACAGAAACTATATACTTCCAAAAAATATAATTCGAGTTATATTATTTAAAAGTCTAATTTTTATCTAACTCATTATTATTTAGTTAATAAATTAGTAATAAAAAACAATAATTATAATCAGTATTTTATTGAAAATGAAAATATATAAATTCATACCATTAGGTTCTAGATACATAACTGCTTATCAAACCAATGTATGCCCTGAGGGAAATGTGTGCAAAGATGACACATTCATGGGATGGTTCGATGAACATGGTTTAGGTTACAAACATGATATTCTTGATATTCTACCCTAAAAAGTTTCACTCATGATTTAGTTATTGAATCTCATATTGGGCTAGGTCAAGGGAAAAGTCTAATGGTGTTATCTATCTTGGAATCTTTGATAAATGGGATACATAGGAAAAAATCCTTCTGACCATGTCAATTTCTTCTTTTATATGTGTCTAATGGATTTATCATAACCCTTAATATATAAAAATCATAATAGTCACTTTACAATAGATATATTATCAATTCTTGTAATACTTAATATTATTTAAAATTTGATATGATATAACTTACAATGGTCTAAAATAACCAAAGTAGTGAATTTTATTCTATAACCAAATTACATAAGAATGAATTTATTTATTCTGATGGGAATTACATTTAGAAGTTTTTGGGTCATTACATTCTAACCCCTTTAAAAAAAATCACTCAAAATATTGTTTTATACACTAAAAAAAATTAGGATACTTATCCTTCATCTCCTCTTACATTTCCCATATTTCTTCTTCAAACTTATAGTTCCACCACAATACTTTGACTATGTGTGTTATAAATTTTCATAGAAAATGGTATCTATGATATATGATCTTACCCAGTTTCTCCTCATATGAATGATAACTATCCAATGGGATGAGTATTGGATATATTTTATCAATAATGGTATATGGAACACATCATCTACTTGAGACAAGTTTGGTGGGAGTTCTAATCAATAAGCCAACACTCATATGAGATCAAGGATCTCAAAGGGGTTGATGTATATTGGACTAAAATTTACCTTCTCCACAAACATCATAACTTTATTCCATTGAAATATATAAAGTAACACCTTCTCTCAGACCTTAAACTCAAATTATCATAGATGATTGTCTATATAAATTTTTTACTAACTTTTTTGGATTTCATATGACGTTTAATTGTTTGAACCTTATATATCATCTTTTGGAAAAGATAAGGTCTCATTATCTTCCTCTTTTCAACATCATCCCAGTATATACGAGTTTGATACCTCTTCCCATAAAGAGCCTCATAAGGTTCCATTTGAATTCTGGAATGGAAACTGTTGTTATATAAGAGCTACACTAGGTTAAAGTGTGGATACAAATATACTTGAAAATAAATTGAACATGATCTCAACATATCCTATAATGTTTTAAAGTTTATTTCAGACTATCCATCCATCTACAGGTGATAAGTAGTACTGTAACCTAGCTCTATATAAAACATTTACCAAAGGATTCTAAAAAACTTCAAGGTAAACCATTTATCTCGATAAGATACAATGGAGTGTGACACTCCATGTAGTCTCACTACTCACATTATTTTTATATTAGTGAGTTAGTAAAGAGATAAATCATCCTTGACAGTAAGGAAATTCATTAACTTTTTAAGGCAACCAACTACCACCTAGATGTAATTATTTCTTTTAGGTGTCTGTGGGACTCCATTTAATAAATACATGGTTTTAATTTCCCATTTCCATAATTTTAAGTGAAATGGTTGCATCCAACCCTCATAATTTTTTTCATTCATCCTTTTCTTGTTTCTATACCAAGCATCGAAATAAAAATTCTATAATCTCCCTATTTATGTTATCCCACATGTTTTATTTCTATATATCTATTCATATTAGTTTTTCCTGGATAGATAGAGAAGCATAGGCTATGAACATAATCCATAAGTTTCCTCTCCAATTATGGTTTTGATACGACACATATATGGGTTCCGACCCTTATAAATCTATCTTTTGAAAACTTAAAATCCAGACTATTCACTGTTTTTTATGTGAAACCTTATAATATTTTTGGACCTCCTTGATCATCTAATGAATATATGTTTGGTAATATATTTTATTAAGGTAGGATTATGATCCTTTTATTATTATCATGTCCATCCTTTTCATTTATAAGAAGATTGGGTCCCTTAAAATACACATCAGAGATAGGGTTGCAGGACCCTATCAACTCAGAGCATCGTCCACATTCTTCCTGATCCCAAGATGGTAATGTATAGAACAATATCAATCCTTGATCAGATATAACCAAATTTTTTGTAACATATTGAGTTATTTTTTTGTGAATATATACTTTATTCTTTTATGATCAATATATATGTCACACTTCTCTATGTAGGGAAAATGTTTCTAAATCCACAATGCTAAGATCACAACATCCAGTTATAGATCATTAATTGGGTATTTATGATCATGAATCCTTAATTGGTGGGGGGTTTAGGATATAAAATTTTAATATTTTAATCATACACAAACCAATCCTTTTTTGATTAATCACTGTAAATTACATATCTTTCCCCATTGGTTAGAAATGTGAGCTTAGGTGCTGTGATAAACTCTTCAAAAAATCCTTAAATATCTACTAACATAAATTTATATAGAAAAAATTTAATCCCTTAAAAATTTTCTTGTTTAGTAGGATTAATAATTATGATAAGTTTCTCACAAATCAATAATAATACCTAGATAATTGAAGGAAACTATGAATTTCTGTCACAAATGTAGTTCTGGACTATCCTTCAATTTCTATTAGTTTTTAAGGATTCATATATATACCATGGTTGGTGATAAAATTCCCCAATAATGTTACTTTCCCTATCCTAAACTAACATTTATTGTACTTCACAAGTAAATTTTCCTTTTTCAAATTCTTAAGTACAAAATTCAATTGCTATTTATTTTCTCCTTTCTTTTGGAGAAGATAAGAATATCATTTATAATTACTAACAAATTTTTTTCAAGTTAATCCATAAATACTCTATTCATATAGTCCGTGAAGATTTATGGAGCATTAATGAGTCTTAATTGAATCACTATGAACTTATAGAGCATGTAAATTGTACAAAAAAGTAATTTTTGGGATATCCTCTTTCTTCACCTTTACTTAATAATATCCTGAGTGAATATCTACCTTGGATAAGTATTTTGATCTGCATAGATGATCAAAAAATTCACTAATACATAGTATTGTATTATTATTATTTATCATGATATTTTTGAACTCATAATAATCAATGATTAACAACAATCACCCATCCCTCCTCTTTAGGAAGAGGACTGATGCACCCCACGATGAATGAATTTGGAATATAACCCCTTTATCTTGATTCTCATGTATTTTATTCTTTGTATACTCATGTTAAATAATGGAAATTCTGTATGGACTTTTGGATTTCAGAAAATATCATGGAATAAGTTAAATTGAGAAATCAACCTCATGACTTGGTGGAGGACCAAAAAATCTTCGAGAAACACATCTGCTTATTCATTTATAATAGGAATATAATCAATGTTGATCTTTTCCTTAGTATAAATTATTTTATCTAGATACATTTGATCATAAGGTAATATAATACATTTTGAGATGATTATACCAAAGAATATTCATCCCACTCCTTTAACTTATATATAATCATAGAGAAATTTGCGATATGAAAGGTAATTTTATTCTCTCATAAATTTATGTTTGATCTATACAAAAAAATCCAATCCATACCCATAAGATGATCAAATCCAAATAAATGGAGTATCACATCATTTTGGGAATGTTTAGCCATAATTATGGACAGGGGAGTAGTTATATATATGGGATTCACTAATTTAATCATTTTTTATTTTAAAAGATAGCTCCATTTCTATGTGTTGAGGTGGTTTTTTAATAATTCAACTAAAATTTTGTGATATTAAAGAATTCTTAGAACTATATTCACATAGGACATTTGAATTTCATGATTGGATAACATGCATTCCTATCACTATTTTATTTTTATATTAATATTTTAATTCCTCCAAAATAAAATTAGTGATGATAATTTTGGAACTACTAAACATATAAAATATAAATTAAAATTAATTAAGGGATAATTCATAAATGACATTAATTACATAACCTATGAATATAATGAATTCAATGTATATTATCCATGTTCAATTTTCTAAAGTAAAATGTAATGGGATTTTTTTTCTTATCATAATAGTTTTCAATGAGCTTGTGAATTTATAAAATAATATATTCAAAAAGTGTCGTATAAGGTCTGAAGAAATGTCATTTTTTCATTCATCAATTGATTATCGAGTAAAGATAAATGTAGTCTTTTCAAGGTTATTTACCCTAGGTAAAACTGTGCCAGATACATATCCTCTTTTAGCACCTAGAATGAGATATATTTTCATAGAAACCACATACTCCATACATTACCAAAATTTATGGATGTTGTCATTTATTTATTTTTATCACTAAGGATTTAACTATGGTTTTATATTTCTAATCACCAAAATTACTAGACTTTCCTATGATAATAACTTTAACAACCCATATCTTAAATACACATTATTTCATTTTTTATTACATAAAAATACACTTTATACAACCCTAAAAGATCATGAGGCCCTATGTATTTACATAATTAGGTACATGACATAAAAACATACAATATTAATATAGATACATAAACTAAAAATTCATAACATACCCTTAAATTACATTTTTCTTTCTAAACATAATGGGATAACCCAGGGATGTATATAAGAAATGAGTGACCTATAAATCCATGTAAGGGAATAATAAAAACATAATATGATGAGAGTAATACATGTTAGTGAATATTTATATCAAGTAAACATAATAGGGGTGAGAATCATTAACTTGAACATACAATCATGATATAAGATGATAACATAAAGGAAACATGGCAATGGTGAAATAATAAAAAACATGACTTCATAAACATAAGTCATTGATAAATAATGAGAAATAATAATGTAGTGTGCTTAGGGTAATATCCCATGAAATATACATGGTATCTCATGAGATAAAAACACTACCCAATGCATCGGAGGTCTATATAATTCCAGAAAAACCCATCACATTCATATCATGTTTATAAATTAGTGTTCCACATGGATTATATAACATAGATATATATTTCATCAATTTAAATCCCATGATTAATAAGTGTGTATTACATAAATGGAATTGAAAAATCAATGAAGTATATTTTCAACTATTTTAATACCCTTGAGTGTAAATGGGGATGGGTATTCACAACAAAAAGTTTTTTCATGGAAAATCTTATGATAAATTTTATAGTGTAACAGAGATATATAATGATTACAGGAAGGGTCTAATGAGAGTTAAATGTGTCTCTAATAACTTATAAATATTAAAATAAATGATATTTACTTGTAAAATCAATTCCCAATACGAAATATTGGAAATCAAAAGGCATAATATAAAGAATGCAATTGCAAAAAGGGAATAAGGAGAGGATCCCTTACCTTGAGGGGGTACTTTTTAAAGGTTGAGAGGGGATTTTTTAAGAGCTTGGTAACACATTGGGAAGGCTCTATATAGGTATTTTTAATGTAATTTTTTGATTAAGGTGGTTTAGTGAAGATAAATGGGATCATGGGTTGGTTTATATTACAAAAGTGAGGGGACTTCTCTATAAATTTATAAACTTATATTTTTAACTCTATATGATAAAATAATAAATACCACAAAACATATCATGGTTTTTGGATATGGTTTCTACCAAAGAGAAGTTATTATCAATATTTATAATTAGAAATATTGACATTATTAAAATAATACCCTTGGTGATGTAGAGGTGAGTCAAGATTTTCAATAATTTATCTTCAAACCTTAAAATATTATATATTTTTTGGAGGATTTAATAAGGGTTTATAAAATTAATAAAATAACTTCAAAAACACATTATTTTAAATTGGAAACATAATTTTGGTCATTGATACCTTTTATATTATTTATTACATCCTGTTTTGGTTTTTATGATGTCACAATTCATACTATATATTTATATTGTATTAAATTTTTACCCAAAATTTTAGTTGTCTCAAGAAATTATGAAAAATCCACCATTTGATAATTTTGACTTGTTAATTTTAAAAATAATATTTATTTTTCATAACAATCATGTAAATATGATAATTTACACTTTAAAATAAAAAACCCAATTTATTGAGAAATACTAGGCTTTATGACCATAACAACTTTTAGACCCTCATAAAAATTATATTTGACTTCAAAAATTTATGTTATTATTCATATTTAAATAAATATTATTTAAAAAGAATATTTTTATTAAAACGAAATTTATTTAAAAATTTATTTTATTCATTAAATAATGTGTCTTGATTAAAAGTATACAATTCCCTAAAATATAATTTGAGTTTAATCGTATCAAAATATAATTTTTACCAAACTCAATGTTTTACCATTTATAAAGTAGTAATAAAATAATAGTAAATAACATCATTATTATATTAAAAGTAAAAATATAGAAATTTAATCTGCTAGGATCTAGATATATAACCATTTATTACACCAGTATATACCATAAGGGTAAGGAGTCCAATGATGACAGATTCTTGTGGTGGTTCGATGAACTTGGTTTGGGCCATGATCTTAATAATCTTGAACATATATCTTAAAAAGTATTACTAATTCTTTAATTATTGAATCTCAGTTTGGGATTGGTCAAGGGTAAATCCCAATGATTACACCTCCCACAAAATCTATAATAAATGTGATTCATGGGGTATGATCATACTAGGTAGGGCCATCACTTTTTCAGCTATGCCAAATTTATTTATCATAAACCTTAATATATACTAATCACAATTTTCTATATACAATGATTATATCATCAATGTTTATAAAGATTATTTTTCTTTTAAATACTAAAAGATATAAATTAAAATGGTATAAAATAACTAAATTAGTGTATGTTTTCAATAACTTCAGTACATAATAATAAATTTATTTTTTGAGTAGGGAATTTCACTTATAAAAGTTTGGGTCATTGGAATGATCAATTTATAATATCATAAGAAGATATTCAGAGGATTTATAATTTATATATATATTTTTCAAATGTTAAAAAATTGGTCACAAGGATTATCTTAGACATAAAAAGTGTTTTTACTTATGAAACACTAACCAAATATTTCATTAAATAGATGAATTTATAAGAAACATATAGTATCCAATGATTTTCCATAGATGACTATATAAATAGATTCATGGTTTATTAATTGTGTGCATGAAATTATGATTTGATCACAAATAATCCTCGAAGCCAAATCTTGCTCTCAATGCCTATCTAAATATTTTATAAAAATTCATGAGGAAGATAATATCCTTCGTAAGAATTGGGAGATTCACTACAACCCATGGATTACAATTGGAGGAGGGATAAATTTTCCTCTAAAAACTATACATCAATATTATCTAATAAAAATATTGGATAAATCATATAAATAGAGATAATTTTAATATATATATTTATATTTATTTTCTCCGAAAAATGGTTGGATATTGGAAAATATGTGTTTGGGTTAAAAATTTACATTACATTTGAATTAGAGATATCCACACTAAAACCCTTCAATGTTAGTAGATCCAATTATATATCATTTTAATTAAATTATTAGATATATAAAGAATCTATAAAATGATATTTTCTAGAACCATGTTGTGTTTAATGAAAAATGGTTAAAGTTCTTAATGAATTTTCACAACCATAACAGTTTTTTGAGAAAAAAACAAGAATGGGTTTATATATTTTATGAAACCACATTGTAGTTTATGAAAAATGGTTGTGGATGGATATACCAAATAGAAATAATTTTAAAAAAAATAATTTTTTATAAGGTTTTATAAGAAATCATAGTTGTATAAGATTGATATTTTCCTAATAAAACAAAGTTGTAACCAGGAAAAATAATTTCATACATTTAGAATTATTAATTTTAAATGATCTTTCTTAAATTAATTCATATAAGTAAAAGTAACATGGTTTCCATATTAAATCATTTTAATGTGGAAAAAGTATTTTTTTTGTTTTATATAAAAAACACCCATGGTTCACATATTTTAAAGAATTGTTTTCTTAAAATTATCAAAAATATTCACCAAGAATGGAAACCATACCAAATTTGTATGGATGATGTTATCTAGATTTAAATTTTTCTTCTTATAGTTTATTATTTTATAAATTTCTTATAAATTATTTTTAGATTATAAAATAATTCTAAATTTAAATTATTTTACATTGATTTATGAAATTATCAAAAATTGGTAATACAAAATGATCTTTTTTAAAGTCCTTATTTAAAAAAATATTATATACATACTAAAAATAGTTTTTAAATTTTTTATCAAGATTTAATTTAAATTAAATATATGATATTTTGTTTATGTAATATATTTACATAAATTGTTGAATTTCTATATGATTGTTAGATTTTTCATAAATATCATATATTTTGACATATAAAGGTTTGAATATAAAATAGAATATAAATATATAATATGAAAGAGTTCAAATTAAAATAAATTTGAAATATTTATGTCTATTTACTTATATATTTTCTGTAATGATATTATAATTATAAAATATTAGTAAATTTTTATGAAATTGTTACAAACAGTTATCCCATAAAAATATTTATCAATTGTTCATTTATTTTGTTTTTTACCTTCTTTATTAATCATAAATATAATGTTTTAAATTGGAAATAAATTTATGATTATGTTTAAAGTGTTAATATACTTCTAATAAATGTTATACCTTTCAAATTAGGAGTCTCATGCTTGGTATGGCATATCATTTAGTTTTTATTCAACCATGATAATGATTTCAACTATGATTTATGAAATTAAAAGTATAAATGGATTATTATTAATTAAAATTAGGTGTTAGGATTATATTGTAATCAACATATCATTTGGATAGAGATTTATGGATAATGGGACTTCGGGTTAGAATTCTCACCGACCCGGGGCTCATGATCTTTCTAGAAGAGTATGGGTTGGCTATCAGTTACAAAATACTCTCCCTTATAGGGATTTTTATTTAATATGATTCTAATCATTTAAATTTCACATTTTTACATTCCTAATAAATTAAAATTATTCAAATATGTATTTATACAATTTACTTTTATTTTATGGTAATGCTAATCAAGATTTTTTTTAAAGTTTAAAAGATTAATATATTTTAAACATATTAATTTGGTTCATGGTATACGATATGAAAGAATATATTTCTTGATGCATGAATTCAGAAAGAGAATACATGAGAAAAACTAATGATATTTAGAACCCCATAAAATAATAAGCATTAGATTCCTTCTAAAATAAACACTTGTCAAGAACTCTATCATCCAAATGGGTAGCTAATGTAAAAGTTGGGTGCCCATGAATTTTCATGTATAAGGTAAAATAGTTGTGGGTGATGCTAATTGGATTAGTAATCTATATATGGTGTAAGATTTAGGTTACAATTAGTTGGAAAACTGTAAAGGTTAAATACTAAAGGAAAAAACTGAGATAATTAATATGATGAATTGAGAAGGAAGTTTTCCACTTAACTATCCAAGAGTTTTCTTTGAAAAGGTGGTGTCTCAGTCAAAGACCAAGAAAAAATTTATTTAATAAAAATAAATTACATGATTTTGAAAAATGGGATTTTATTACAATCCCATTCAAAAAATGAAGGATCTCAATAGGCATATCCTCTTTCCATGTAATGCCCAAGTGATACCCATGTTAGAGAGACCTTATGAAACTTTGTTTGCTTCACAAAAGGTGTGCGTGACAATGTAGTTGATCAATAGAAGTGAATCCAAGCATCTCATCCAGAGGGAAGTGAGAGGCCAATCAAGATGGAATAGTCCATTCCCAATCACCTAGACAATGGTGGTTGAGTCACTCTCAATCCAGATGTTGTTCTAGCCATTTTTCTTGATGAAATACACATCATGAATCACACCCATCAGTTCTACCTATAAGGATGAGGACGTAACACAGCTTCCAAAGAAGTATCCGTGGAACTACCCAATAAAATCTCTGAATATTGCACCAGAACTAGAAGGTCCCATATTACCATTGTAATCTCCATTAACATTCACATTAATCCATTAGGGAAGCATATTTTTTCAGAATACTTCAAAGGTAATCCTCAGTTACCTATAGATACCATCAACTCTTATATGACGAAGTATCTCAAAATCACCAAAAGAGGTGTCATAATAAGATTGTTGTATCGAAGTGGCATCCTTAATGGATATTAGAATTTGAGTCCAATCTATATTAAGATTGAATGATTAATTTATGTGGATAATGGAATTTCTATCATACCAGATCATGTGGAGGATCTCCACAACCACTGCTAAGAAGAGATTCATTATTTTTTGTGAAGAGTACAACTCCACACAACATTTTAATTGAGCACTAATAGAGTTAGAGTGTAACCATCTATAGCCAAACAAGTCAGTAATATAATTCCAAAGCATTAAAGCCATAGCACAAGAAAAAAAAATGGTTTTCATCTTCTCCAAGATGGTGGAAAAAATGGCACTTAGAACAAAGTTGGATTCCAAAATAATGAAGAAAAACCTCTGTGGGAACACAGTTGTGGGAAATACGCCAAACAATACTGAGTCTTGATGGATTAATCTAGGTCTTATCAAAATATTTTAACCAAACAATGCTGAGATCTGGACTTGTGAGATTGTGAATATAATTTTTTTTTGAGTCAAGAACCCCATTGTGAGCAGGCTCCCATATATGAAAATCATCATCATTAGCATATGAGTAATTGTCTATAATATTCCTGATGTTGTTAGGCCGGTTGATGCTACTAGAATGCATGATATCTCTTATAGTATAGTTAGTGTTCACCAGAGCAGAGTTAAGAGATAACAGAGACATTAGAGGGACACCAGTCTAATTATCAAGCCAAAAGATCATGGAAGAATCAACACTAACCATCCTTATAGAGTTAACTATAATGTCTTCAAAATATTTTCTAATGGAGGGACATATAGAAGATTGGATATAGTTAAAATTTCCTTTTATAAGTTTGTCTATGAATCTTTTTCTAATAAAATCAATGGATTCAAAGTTGTTATTAATCAATATTCAAGTGAGCCTAGATTGAATTGTATCATTAAAGAGTTGAAGATTTTTTATACCAATACCACCTTTATCTAATGGTTTGCAACAAGTATCCCATGGAATTCTCACAAGATTTATTTGAATAATGCTGCCAGTACAAAAAAAATTCTTGATATAAACATTAATTTATTTTAAGAAGATCAACACGACATTTATAAATCATCAGCGAGTATACCAATTTTAACACAGTAGTAGATTTTACCAAACAAATCCTTCCCACCATGGAGAGAGATTTACCCTTCCAAGAGGATAGATGATTGACCACTTGGTCAACAACGGTGGAAAATAATATAGATTTAGGCTTTCCCATAAAATAGGAACCCCAATATAGATGAAGGGGAGGGATACTTCTTTGATATTGAGGTAACTGATAATTTCATTTTTTCAATTATGAGAAAAAACGTTTCCAAAGAAAACAAAAGATTTACTCCAGCTTATAGATTGACTAGAGAGCTCTTCATAATGAGTCAAGGAACATTTAAGAATTTGAATATTTCTTTTATAACTTTGTAATAAAATAATTATGTCATCAACATAAAAGAGATGCGTAGGCATACTTAAGTTTCTAGCTGTCCAAAAGGGTTTATGTTTGTTTTGAGAAACCAGGCTAGTGAGAATCCTACTAAGGTAATATTATGCTATAGAAAATAGGATTGTGGATGAAGTATCACATCACCTCACACCCTTGGTGCATTTAAAATATCCCTTAGGGGAGCCATTTAAAATAATAAAAATTAGGGCCAAATTGAACAAAGAATTAATCTTACTGATGAAAATATCATTGAAACTAAAGTCTTGATAAACCTTGAAGATAAAGCTCCATCCAATGGTATTAAAAGATTTATTAATACCATGATTAATGGAAAAATTACCTTGTCTGTTAGGACTATTCAGAGTGTCGGTGCATTCTGCGGCATGGCAAATGCAATCTTGTATCGTTATTCCCTTTATAAAACCAAATTGATTCCAAGAAATAATTTTATGACATAGAGAATAAAGTTTATTGGAAAATAGTTTTGTGATGACTTTATAACGAGTGTTAATAAGGGAAATGGGCCAAAAGAGATGGATTTCAGAAGCATTGGCCACTTTGAGAATTAAGGTAATGAATTGAGAATTAATACCATGAGGAAGAATTGCATGGGAAAAAAGGATTTAACAAGTTTGAAAACATCCTTGTGAATAATTTCACAATGATGTTGAAAAAAACAATTATTAAAACCATCAAGTCCCATGGTACTATAAAGAATAAGTCTGAAGACTGTGTCTTTGACTTATTAGTCTAGTGGGATGCTTAAAAGAGAAATATTGTCTTCTTCATTCACCAAGATCAGAATGACCACCAGAAGAAGGTCCTTATTAATATTTGGGCCGTTAGAAATATTATCAAAGTAGTTGACCACATGAATAGTAATGGCCTCCTCTGAGTCAAGGAGGGTATTGTTGTCCCTAAGGAAGGAAAGAGGGAGGTAAACATTATTTATTCTTTGAAGAGAGTTATAAAATGCAGTGTTTCCCTCACCATCCGATAGCCATTTTTCTTTGAACATTTGATTACAAATGTAGTATTTTAGGACAAGGATTGACTTCAATTTCAGAGCTGTGTTAAATTCAACTTGAGGGTAATCAGAAAAATCAAAGAAAGTAGAGTTGTTCTAAATTTGGGAATGTTCCTTCTCACGGATTGAGATGTCCTTGTCCATTTTCTTGTATTTAGTGTTTCACCATCCCTTAAGAAATTGTTTGAGGTGCTTTATGTTAGTAATAAAGGAAAAATCATATTTGTGATGGTTCATAGACTCCCAATTTTTTTTTATGATGATATAACAATCTAAATAAGAAGACCAAGCAATATTAAATTTAAAAATTAGAGTGGATTTCATCTTATTAGAGTTGTGGTAGACAAGGATGGGGAGATGATTAGAATTAAATTTGGGCAAGGTGATGCTGAAAATGGTGTCCCAATAGTCCATATCTTGAGTATTAGTGAGAGCCATATCCAATTTTCTAGAAACTACCATATTGAAATGTCTTACGTACCATGTGTACTTGGAACTAGTGAGATTAATCTATAAAATGGAGCAATCTTCAATAGTAGTTCTAAATTATTTTGAGTAAATGGTAGAAAAATAAGGGAAAATTTTCTCACTGGAGGTAAGAATAAAAATTAAATCACCTAACACAATATAGAGATCATGTATGCTGTTAGATAAATCGACAAATTATTTCTAGAGGATCTCAAATTCCTCATATCTATTCTTATAATTGATAATATTACAAAAGTTATGCATTCCATCAAGAAAAAATTTACAAGTAAACATTTGTTTAGACGAATTTAATTCACTAACATTCTATAAAGTTTCATGATAAAACATCCAAAAAGATTCAAATGATGGACCAATTTTTAAAGCACCTAGATAATTAAAACTATAAGCACACAGATGTCGAAACATCAAATAAAAATTTATTATTGGTTCATCAATAACAAAAATTTTAGGTTTATGAGTCAAAATAAATGTTTTAAGCATATAAAAAGTGTTAGGCCTCGCAATGTCCATACAGTTCCAAAAAAGGCAATCCATTAAAACCTATTCTTGGGGCTAGAACCCTCATTTTTCTTTTGGGATACACCCAAGACCTTCCTCCTTTGTGATCTTCTAATATTTTGGGAAGAAGGCTAACTGGTCCTCTTAACCAATTTACTCATATATGAAACAGATTTTTTATTTGTAGAACCTGTAATAGGAGTAGTCTGATTTTTTAGGTGTTTCCACAATCTCATGAGGATCAATGTGATCAACTGTTGAATCAATAGAGGGGTTAACTGCATGGGTAATAGATTCTTGTTCAGTGAAATATATACTGTTAGCAACCAGTATATATGTTTTATATTAAAATTTTCCATCATTTTAGTGGGATAACATTTAATAAAATTCAGTATTAAATGTTTTTAAAACCTGATACTTTTCTCATAAAAACTTATTTTTATAGATAAATTGGAATAATAATAATCATTAAACATTAATTTGAGGCTTATCATTTAAAAGGATAAATTTAATTAGTGAAACTTCATACATATATATAAGAATTTAAGAATTTTTGTTAAAAAAGAAAAATTCTTAGGGTAAGAACCAACTATTCTAAATAAATCTCCTACTGATGATTCTAGTTATAATGAACAATTTCTTATAGAATGAATAGTAAATATTTTTTGATGTATATATTTGGATTATTATTTTTATAGATCCCAATATTCAAAATAAGTATGAGAATATGGATGATTTTTTATGATATAAAACCAGTAAGGTCTCTATCTAGAATAAGATTTACATGAGAGATATGATGTTTATAAATCACTCTTTTAGTATAATATGTTAGGAGGAATTTTGGTTTTAACACACATTATCAATATTATTGGGTATGTAAATGACATATAGAAGCCTTTTCACTATTAAATATAAATTTTAACATGGAGTTCATTCTAAAATCATTGATAAAAACGTTCTGATAATGTATTATTAATATTAACATAAATGAGTTAAACCAATGTTTATCAAATATTCTCAATATGGATAGGATTGATTATAGGATATGATTGGCCTAAGATATTTTATTATTATTATTTAATAAAAGGTAAACAATAAATATTTTTCTAGAATGAGAAGAAGAGAGTTTTTAGAGAATCCACACTAACAATATTTAAACAGAAGAAATTAATTTTTTTGGACGAAAAATATTCCCATTATAGAAAATTTGTTTACTAGGGGAGGAATTTACCAGAATACTTAAAAGGGTAGAAGAAACAATATGTAGTATCAAAATGAGGTATTAATTTTATTAAAATCAATTCTTATATTTTTAATTCTATATGATACCAACTATACATTATTATTATTTTATATGTAAAAATGTTAAAAATTGAATAATAATTTATGAATAAAGTTTAATATATGTATTCAGGTGATGAAACATAGGTTTTATTCATCAAGAATAAATTAAATAATTGTTTTTCAAAGATCTTATAAATTTTAAAAAATAATGTGTATTTATTGAATTGTTTTCTCTTATGAGATAATAAAAGTTATTTGTAGACAATGGTTATTAAGAATTATATAAGATGTTTGTTAGATATACATGTTTATTATTGATATAATTATATTATATCTTTAAAAATATTTTATGGATAATTTTGTTTCTAAAAAATAAAATTTTTTCCATGTCATTTAAAATAGGAGGGAATGAGTTCCCACCACCCATATGTGACATATTAAAAAGAATAATATCTCATTTTTAGAATATTTCTCCAAAAATATAGAATATCAAATGATATATGGTTATTTTTAATTAATTTTTTTAAAATTTAAATAAATTAAATAATAAGTATTCCTTAACATAAAGAAGTTTTCCTCTTAAAAATATATTTGGGACATATATAGTTTATAAGAGGATATTGAGAGTACGTTTGGACCTAAATAACACTTATTATTGATATATGTTGTCTTCTTAGATTATATAGATTATATTGATTCTTTGAAATAAATTTATCACTATCATTAAATCCACCAAAAATGTTAACTTGTAAGGATGTAATTTATATGTGGATAAAAAATGTGAAGATAAATTTAAAGAGCTTAAGAAAAGATTAGTTAAAACACCAGTACTCACTGTTCCCACTTTTGGATAAAGGTTTTTGATAAAAATAATTATTCAATGATTTAATTAAGGTTTTTTATCATGAAAAATAGAAATTTGGTATCTTATTATATGCATTAATTAAATTTCCATGTGTAAAATCACCGAACACATGATTTGGAGTTAGAAATGTTAATATTTTCATTAATATTTTGGTGGAATTATCTATATAATGTGAAGTTTGATATATATATATATATGTTTATATATTTATCACATGATATTAAATTATATATTCCAATATAATTATCTAAATAATAACTAAAATATATGGTTATATTTGATTTAATATTATGATTATTCCAAACATTACCATCTTGGAGAGGAAAAAAAGTTGGATGATGGTCTTACTCGAAATAATCACAAAACTTTATCCATGATGAGGACTAAAAAACTATAAATATTCCTTAATATTATAATTATCAACTTATAAATAAATAGGTATGGGAAACATATATACATGTACCAAATAATTTCTCAACCATCGACCCATGTTAAGATTAAGGTTTCATAGAAGGATGATATGGAGCTACAAAATAATGTTATAAATATTCCATTGAGTAAGCTTAATAATGAATGAGTTATAATATTTATAAGTTTTATATATTTCCCTTTAAAGATCTATTGGAAGATACAAATAACTCATCATTATCTATTCACTAAAAAAGCACAAATATGTATATAATTCCCAATTTGTACTTCAGGTGGGATAATATAAAGATAGAGATTTTAGATTATAAATAAAGACTCTTCATTCTCATATATTATAATGCTGAATGTTAAAAGAATAATGGGATGATTAAACCATTACTCATACCCAAATAAAAAAGTTGGAAAATCACCATATATTTTTTATAGGTCTTACCAATGCCATTAAAAACAAAAAACTATTTTTGGTTTTGGTTGATAGTCTTATAAAGTTATCACACTTATTTAGTATAAAATAGGATTTCTATAACACCTCTATTTCACTATTTTGTAGTGAATTATATAATATTGATTATTTTGAATGGAAATAATTATTTTAGTTTTTGTATATTTGTTTATATTTTCTATGGTGTACATTAAGTGCACAGTAACCACACAATTAGTAGTAACCATGAAAATCATTATTTTATAGTGAAAGTCATATTTAATGATCGATGTACTTTTGAATAAAGGTTAAGAGTAGCGATGTAGAATGACGTTATACATAGATTCATTTTAATTGATACCACTAAGTCAACACATAGTTAGTTATTTTTTTATAATAACTATATAGACTAATCTTATAAGTAGGAATTCTATTTTAATATAGGCACATGATTTGTACATGGGTTGGAGTAGCCATGTAATAACATTTTATATTAGGTGGATTATCTTTAATGAATATCAAATGATTTATTCATGGTTTGTAGAACCATGCATGATAACCTTCTATAGTGCTATATCCCAATTCCATTAGATACTGCACAATTGGTGCACAGTCTAGTAAATTGTTAGTCTTAACCAAGCGAGTTTCCTAGAAATAGAATTTTTTAATTTACCATTATTTTACTATTCATTTTTTTTATTTGATCTCCCTAACTTCCCATTTACATTATTCTACTACATTATATGCCTAGGCACATTCTCATGTTCTTATTCCTTACTTCCAAACACATTTTTTATATATTTCAAGTGGATTCCAATGGTGATACTCTATATTATCATACATTATTCACCTCCTCTCCAAATTTATTATTTTTCTTCTTATTTTATTCATATCCTATTAACCCTAAACGATGTGGCATTTGAACCTAGGGTTTGAGTTTGTCTAATAACATTTATTTTGTTTTCTATGTTTTATAGTAATTTTTTCCCTCTATGATATTTATTCCTCCATCAAGGAGAGTTATTACCATCCATTTTATGAAGGTGTTTTTTGAAATCATTTTTCTTTAATAAGTCAAATTATTATTGGGGTTTTAAAATTAATTTTATCACTAGTTAAACATATATATGATACCCTTTATGAGTTAGAGACATGTTTTCATTGTTTTTCACAATTGGAACAAAGGGATTTTCATGAATTTCTGTCACTACATTTTTAGATGATTTTTTATACATTCTAAGAGTTCTTATAAAATCGCAAGAGGAATTTTTCAAATTAATTTAAATATAAATAAAGTGTTTCAACATTATATTGATTTTAAAAGAGCCATGTTTTCCAATGGTTTTTACTAAATCAAAGTGGTTTACCAAAACGTAAAAAAATTATTATTTTTATTTATTAGTCATTGTTATATTTTATGACATTTAATGAAAAGGGGTTTTTCAAATGGATTTTAAAGATAATTTCCATGGTTTAATATTCATGGAATGGATTTATATCTTTTATTTTCAATGTTTGATCTAATTTTCTATCTTTCACCCTCTAAAAAAAGTTTTTCGGATGTTGTGAAACCCTTGGTATGATCCCCTATGTGTTATTTCGTTTAAAAACATTTACTTCGGTCAGATGAATTAAATTATTGTTTGATAATTTTATAATTTTGAAATTAATTTTTTATTGACTGTGTTTTGAAGGTGAAATATAAAATTATTTTTATGTTTTTTTTATTGGTAAATTTTATGATCATATTTATTTATTTTATAATCACCTCAACTCGGGTTACATCAAGGGGACCATAGGTATCTATGTGAGTAATCTAGATTAATTCCACAGAAGCTTAGATTACCACACTTGCTAGAATCCAATAGTGTAGTTTATACTCTTTATAATTAAGTTCCCCCATAGAGGCTATTTGAGAGTAATACTTGTGGTAATTTCTTTTATAGATTCAACATAGGCCGAATGTTGATTCCTTGTGATTATGTCTAGGATTTTCTCACATTAGATCCTAGAATAATTCTTGGAAAGTTTTTCTTCTTTTTTGATGATTAAATGTTTTAAAATCTATCATTATATATTATTTTTATCTGTTTTCCTCAATATGATTTCATGGAAACACTTATTTTATTTTTTAATTAAAATCTAATTTTTCATATTACGTTTCCAATATGCTTTTATATCTTCCTTTTCTAATAGGTTTTGCTTCTTTTTCAACTTAATATTCAAGGGGGGGGGGGGGGTTAAATAAATATTAAAAAGGAAATATTAAATCATTATTTGTCATTATAGGTTTAGAAGATTAATTTTCAAGCATTAAAATTATATTCTTTTCCAAAAAGGATTTTACCTTTTTGATATGTATTCTGGTTGATGCCTTTTTTAAGGAAAATATTTGTTACTTGTTTTCTTCAGATGTTATGATGTGAAATACTATTTCATAAATTTATTTGAAACTATAATTTTATAAATATATTCTTGGAAAAAAATAGGTGAATATTAAGTGAAATAATACTAGGAACATTTAGTTAACACCCTACATACGCACATTCATGTGACTATAGCTCTTATGATTTCTATGATGGGGCTTAGTTTTTCACAAAATGTGGATCATGTTATATTTAGTCTATTTATGGATGGGTTGGGATGTTGGAAAAACCTCAGTTCACATGAATGTAATAATTCATTGATTCTAGATTGATTTGTTTTGAGGTGTTCATGTAGTGTCCAATCTGGTCAGTTATTTCATATTTTTTTTCTTTCTCTTATTTTAGTACTTGTTATTTAATCTTGATGTTGTATATTTTTGTAGTAAGTTTATTTTTTATATTTTTTATTACTCATTTGGTTTTTTAGATTACTTAAATCTATTTATTTCTTATCAATTTAAGTCTAATGTATGTACACACCATACCAGATTCTTAGTAAGGGGAAACCACATAATAGTTTTTATTTTATAGTGAAATCATCCAATATTAGATGTATTGAATGCCTCAGTTCTTATCTCTAGATGGTGGTGACCATGAATGTTCTTCGATTCTTGTGGAAGATCGATTCCAGTGATGTGGCATCTTTACCCAGGTCTGTTCATGAAAAAACAGTATCAAAGATACCTTTTTATATTTTAGGGGAGTAATGGTAGTACAAAGATATGATTGTTTTAACTCAATAGGTTGGTAAAAAATACATTCCTAATCGTAGCAATTCATATTGAGTGTTGAGTTTACATGGTTAGTGGGGATGTTATTTTTGAATTCAAGTTTAATTTTTGAATATTATATATATATATGTATGAATTTATGGTGTTTTGATCCTCATTGGATTTATATAAGTTATTTTGGTATTTAATTGAACTTTGGAGTTGGAATGGAGAAATAACCATGGGGACACAGTTGGTGAACACTCTGTAAAACCATATGTAGCTCATGTGGATGGTTCTGAACACCTTTTAGTTACAATCTCATGGTTCATTCATGGTTTCCTAACTATTCCCCTAAATAATGAAAAACCATAATACCATCTATTTTTTTAATTTTACCCATTTGACTTCTTGAATAATACCAAATGAGTTTATTACTAATTTTAATTGAGAAAATGAGTGTTTTTATAGTGTATTGATGTTACTGGTTTGATTTATATAGAACATTTCATTTAATATTGTTGGTTACAAATTTAAAATTTTAGTTTCATATGTGAAAATAATATCATAAAATGTTTAAATTTGATAGTGAATATTTATGGTGTATTTGTAAATAAATCATGAATTTTCATCAAGTGTTTTTAAAAAAGGATGATTTTACAAAGAAATAATGGAAGTGTTTGAAAATAAAACTGATTTTTTTAATAATTTTACTGATGTAATTTATAATCTTTTGAACTAAATAAGATTTTTTATAAAATATTAAATGATGTATCTAAATTTTGATATGGGGAAGTATGGAGATTAGGTGGGTTTTTACATTTCTAATTTCTCTTCTCATTTTTTTATATTTTAGAGCCAATGTAATTGATTTTAATTCCCCTATGGGGTTTAAGGGATGTAATGAATTTAGGATTTAAAATTTTTGTTATATGACGAAACTGATTTTCATGAGTTTTCTAGTTAACATGGTTTGTTATCAATGTTTACTTGTTTTGTTAAGTGAGATTTTATTATTTTAACACCTTTTTTATGTAAGAGAGATGTTTTTATTTCTTTGTTTATATGTTCTTTACCTTATTAAGTTCTATTTTTGTATTGAATCCTTGTTCCATGTTTGGGTCATGTATCTTGAATTGTAAAGTATATATTTATTGGGTTCATGTTTCATGTTATTTAGTGTTTTCATGTTAGAAACATCTTAGGAAATTATGTTAAAGTATTTATAGGGATGATCCTTCAGCTGAATCCTCTCATTTAAAGGGAAAAACCCTTTCGAATGATGAATATGCACATACATAGAATTGAGTGGTGGATATGAGTTCTTATTTTTTACATCAGTCTTATCCATGATTTATTGAATCAGTATAATATTTATTTCTATAGTGATAAATTAATACATGAAGAAATTTAATTGATATATAGAATTAAAAAATCAACATTTCAATGGGAAATTTATAAACCTCAAGGGGAAAATTAGTCAAAGAATTGTTTGATGTACTAGGTCTAGCATGAAAGAAAAAATATTTCCATCACAAATATATGATAAAATGTTATGAGAATTATTTTAGAACATGGTTGTCTAGTGTAATTATCTTGATAATTTAATGGTTGATAAATACATTTAATTGATGAGTTTCTATCATTGGGAGGAAATAATGAAGGAATATACCAATCATTTCATTAGTTCTTTGTTCTTCTCTCTTGATATGGTCACTAAGTAATTTATGAAATCTAAATTATTCTATGGGGTTATTTATCCTTACCTTAGATCATTTGAATTTGAACATGGAATGATGTATTATAAGTAAGATATTGAATGTTCCATGTACGTAGAAGCTAGAGCTTATGGATTCTAGTGGTGGATAATGTACCTGCTTTGACTGGTCTGAGTATAGAAATACCATTATGTGAGAAGTATATGAAATATGACACTGAGTCTGAAAATAGGGTTGATGAGGGTTAATCTTGTGTGAACATTAACACTTCTCATGATATAAATTTATTTTTCAATTATCTATATTTTGGGATGTAAGGGAACTTTGATGCCTCATTCTTAAGAGCATAAATTATTTTACATCAGTGCGGTTATTGAGGTCACATTGAATAATTCAATAAATGGAATTTTAAATAGAAGGATAAGTCATAGATGTAGTAAATTTTTTTTCTGATAGTCTATTTTAGAATTCATACATTATAATTTTAGAGAAAATTTAGTCTTATAAGGAACCTATTTTTTGGTTGATTCCTATTTTATTGGATGGTGATGAATTTATGGGACTTATCTAATGTTCCTTTGGGAAATCCTTTATTCTATAATTTTTTAAGAAATTCTAGATGGATTTATCAATTTGATGTTTGTTCATAATAGAAGATTATATTTTACTTTTATATTCTTGATATATATATTTCATTTTGTAATGATTTTGTTATGGGGTTGTATATCATTTTTCTCTCCATTTTTAAGTGGAATTATAATTTTGTTATGGACCTATAACATATATCTTTGTTCTAAAAAATGAATTTTAATATAATTATTCTTGTATGGGACTCTTTGTATCTATTGATTATGATTTGGGTCATTCTTGGAATCTTCAAAAGATATTGGAGTATTGGTTTCTCTGATCTTGAGGATTCATGAAAAAATATTTTTTAATTTTATAGGAAGGTGATCCCTTTTCTTTTGGCCACAAAATGGTTTCCTAACCATCCCATCTCATATATCTGGATGAGGGGTCAGTTGTATTTAATCATTGTATAAATTTAATAGTAAATATTTTAGTGTATAGAATGTTATTTCATGATGTGGTTCATTTATATCCTATTACTAAATTTATTCTCAATTAATACTGCTAAACCCTAGATTAGGTGAATATGTTTTTAATTCTAATTTCTTTATACCTTTTTATATGAATGTATAGGGCCTTAAAGAGGAACAATGGGTAGATCTATGAAACCCCCAATGTTATTAGTGTGTAATATTTTATATAATTATATGTTATTTTTAATTAGTTGATATTTTTGAAAATATAATATTAAAATTTTTAAAATTTTCTTCAGTGCATGGTTATCACATGATTTATAGTAACTATGCATAAAATTATTAGGAAATGAGAGTTATATTAAATGATTAACATATGGATAGATCATTTTTATAAGTGACCATATATACTAACTGTATATTGAGATCCATTTCAATAGCTACCATATAATCAATTTATAATATATTCATGGTCCGTTGTAGTTGTAAAAATTATTCTTATACGTGTGAATTTTTTTTCAATGTTGGTGCATAGATATATTTAGGAGTAATCCTATGATATCATATTATATAGGCAGTTTCTCTTCTATAAATTTCAATTAGTTTGTTCATGGTTTAAAATAATCATATAGGATAACTCTGAGAAGTGTTATAGCTCAATTCTAGTGTATGATGCAGGGTTTGTGCATATTTTGGTAAAAATTACAACTAAACAATGAATGTTTCCCAAAATTAAAATTTTTTAATTTATATTTATTCCCTTGTTTGTTTTTATCACTAATTTACACCCTCTATAATAATTCATGATAGTTTAAGAAGGGAGAGACATCACAATATTTTCCTCTTCTTATTCATTACATTCATTCATTTATTTCATGGATTTCAACTTGATTTCTAAGGAAGTATTCTATTTTTTATTCCATTATACTCATACTATCTTTCATTATTCATTTTACTCTTGAGTTATTATTCTTTCAAAAAACCTGATATATTTGGTGGTAAAAACTAGGGTTTTAGTTGGTATAATATTAGGGCTTTGATTATATAGGTAATACAGTAGTCATTTGTTTGCAAAGTTGTTCTTCTACCATCGAAGGAATGTGTTTACAAACAATTTAAGGAATTTTTTAGAAAATATTTTTTCTTTGAAATATCATAAGAATCCACAGTTTTTTAAATTTATTTAATTAAAATTGGTACCTATATATGACACTGTTTATGGATTTTAGAGATTTTTTCAATGTTGTCCACACATAAAATAATGGAATTTTCATGAAATTATTTCTTTTCATTTTAAAAAATTTTTTATTCATGAAAGGTGTTCATATAAACTATTGAGATGCTATTTGGATATTAACATGACGAAAAAATATTTGTTTCAAAATGTTATGTATTTTTACTGATGGATACCCATTTCTTCAAAGGGTTTCTTCTAATTCAATGGGGTGTTCGGGAACTTAAATATTGTTTTGGAGATTTATTAGTCATTGAAGTGTTTTATGATTATTTAATGGAAGTGTTGTTTTAAAAATGGATTAAATTTTTTTTAATGGTTCAATTTTCAATGTATGGGTATATAATTTTTTTTCTTCATATTTTATCTAAAGACTCAGTTGACATATTATAAAACGTGTTTTTACTCTCAAGGAACCCTTGATTTCATCCCCTTTATGTTTGGTCATGTAAAACTATTTTCACTACATAGGATGGATTGAATTATTATTTAATTATTTTATAATTTTTAAAGGGTTTATTTTTTCGGAGGATAATGGAGGTGAGTTGAGATATTATTTGTTATTTTTTATTATTAATATATGTGATGATCAAATATCATTCTTATTTTACTCAACTCTGTTTGGGTTATAATATTGGAACCCTTGGTAGAAAATTAGGAGGTCAAGATTCATACGACACTATATTAGATTACTACATTGAATAATGTACCCTAGTTTATTCTATTCCTTTTATAAGAGAATTACCTTTATTAGTCTAGTAACGTGTAATTTGGGAGGTAAGTTTTTTAGGGATAAAATATAGGAATGTAGTTTTTTCTTCATGAGTATGTCTATGATCATCTCAAATTATATCATAGTTAGTTTCCCATGATGCTTGTTTCTTTTATTAATGATTATATCTGAATGATTCTTGCATTCTGTAATTTTTCTATACCCCTTTTGTCAACATGGTTTCATGGAACCACTTACATTATTAATATTTACTTATTCTTTATTTTTTTGATATTATTATGAAATCTTTGTTTCATAATTTCATGTCTCATGTTTAAGTTTAAATTCCCACTTGATTGTGAAAATGGTTGTTTAAAATAATGATTTCAAAGGAAATTGCAACTCTTATTTTATCCTTTTATGATCAAAAGTTTCATTTTCAAGCCCTAAAATTATATTTGTTTTCCTAAAAGGCTTTTACCATTTGGATATGTAAGATGGATGATGCCTTTTTCAAGGGAGAATATCAAAACTTCTTTTTCTACACTTTATCACATGAAAGTCTATTTCCTAAATGTATTTAAAATTTGTATATATGAAATGTATAAATAAATTAATTTAATAAACACTAGGGTTGAAATCATAATCGTAACATTTAGTTCAAAACCTATATACACAACTTCATTTTTATGCAAATCCTATTTTTTAGGTAGGTTTTCAGGTTGTGATCATTTGTTTGTTATGTTCTCCTTGTATCATTTATTGATGGTTTTGGATGTGGAAGTGACCTCAAGTCACATGGATGTGATCGTGTGTTGATTCTAGTTTGATTTTTTGGGGTGTTCATTTATCATCTAATCCAACAATAGTTGTTTTCCATCTCTCATATTTTTTTACTTGTTATGCATTTTTGAAATTATTGTATATTTAATATGTGAGTATATTTGGGCTGTTTTTTATTACATGTTTGGTTTTTCATACAATTTGAAACTATTTATTTCATATGTAAATATGTACAAATTATGATTTCATCATGATGGATTATCGGTAAGGTACCACATCTTAATGTTTATTATTATAGGGTGAAATAGGTCCCTCTTGTATATATTTGATTACCTAATTGTTTTCTCTAGACTTTGGAATTTGGTAATTCGCTTTGAGCTTTGTGGAAGATTAGTTTGGATATTGTGACTTGTTTAACAAAGCTAGTTTTCATTGATTAAAATTTTAAGATATATACAAATAGTGTGGGAGGTCTATATGAATCACCAATTCAAATTATATATGATTAATATTTATGGTTCACATCCAATTTTGGATAAGTACTCAACAATAATTAGATACAAAAATATGCTTTAATACAATTTATTATCCAAAAACCTAATGTCAATATAAAATGACAATTTAGAAATTATAAGTTATATTGAGATAGTTTTTCATGGATTTTAAAGGATTTTCGGATCAATATATTCCCATAATTGAGTTCTCAGATAATAACAATTTATACTTAGGCTATCAAATGAAATCATTTAATGTTCTTTATGGGAAGAGTGATAGAATTAAGATATGCTAGGATGAAGTTAGAGAGAGAATAATGTTGGGTATAGATCTTGATCAATAAATGATAAAGAATATTTAAACCATTTAGTGGAATACTTAACAAGTATTGTAACACAATGAGATTTAAAAAGAAGGAAATTTGGTATGATAACATGTTTGACATGAAACACCGAGCATAAAAAACAATGAGATATTATTATTTAAATATGATCATTCTAACATAGTAATTGAATTTATATTTGTGAATATGATTAACCATATTTTAATATTTCTATATATATATATATAAATTTCATAATCAAATAATATATATTGACTAATTATTAGTAATTATTAACTCAATTTATAAAAGACATTTTATTCTTTGAAAATATGTTTTCGTAAAAAGTGGTATTTATTTATTTTTGTGAGTGAATGTTATAATTAATTTATGAGAATTTTAGAAATTTCATTTAATAAAAATGATTTCATTTTTAAAATATGAATATCAAAATTATTTTATGGTAGCATTTTTTTATTTTTATGAAAGTTTCATTTTTCAATGAATAGTGAAAAAATATTGATTTTATTGAAAACTATATTTTATTTTAAATAATTAATAAAATAAAATTCCATGTTTGGTTAGTATTAAAATTTTATTAAATCCATTGGTTTAAAATCAATGTAATTATAGTCTTTGGAATTAATTTTATACTTTAATCTTATATAAAAATATTTTTGTAATTAAAAGGAATTTTTTTAAAAATGGGGGGAGGAAAGAATAAATTAGGGTTTATGATTAATTATAGGCATATGGAAATTTCATACTAAAAAATAGGGGTGCATGTTTTGGCCATACGGTTGGCCAAACCTTGCACCAACTGTGCAAATAGACTATATCCAACTGCTCTAAAATTGTGCATGGGAATGCACCTGGGGTCAGAAGTTTGTAGACAAATCACTTGTCCCATGGATCTACTCTATCACACCTTGCATGGTTATAATATATCGTATGGGTTGGGTGGACCAATGTCTTCTAACCATGGGGCCCAGTCTATTTTCCAAATTTCCAGGGTTTCAAGCATTGAACAAGCCTTAGAACCCCTCTTGACCTTAGTGAATACATAGAGTAACTTCTAAAGAACTGTTTAATGTAATTTAATCATAAAAAATGAGTAATACCTTCATTGAAATATGGGTAATTACAACTTACCCTCCATAATTAATCTCTTCCCCAAGTTGGATTTTGGTGGGTAAAGAGGTATCATCTGAGAAAAGATCTGGACATTAAGCACGTATATCATCTTCTCACTCCTAGTACATGATGTGTACTGAGTCCTTGTACCATAGAACCCATACCAAAGGAACTGACCTTCCTCGGAGTGTCTTTATACTCTAATAAATAATACACAATGGATACTCTTCAAAGAAATGTATCTACTTCCAGCTCAACCTCATCAGGTTGAAATACATGTGATGGGTTTGGATAATATCAGTAAAGCTAATATAGGTGAAATACATCATGCGTATAACGATATCTATGAATATGTTTTTCTATTAATCCACTAGTTTGATCTATTTCACAACCTCGACAGGTCCAACAAATCAAGGTGAAATATTATCCTACATCTGAATATGTCGATGGCCCAACATGATAGAGACTCACAAGAAAACTTGATCTCTAACATCAAACTTAATAGGTCGTTAATGTGTATTGGAATATGAATTCTATCTGGACAAATATGTAATCATACACTTTTGTATCAACTATAAATTCTTGGTACTTTGCTAAATTAGATGTGGTCCAAGCCAAGATGCTTCCCCTACCTATAGCTAGCACAAAGGTAAACAAAAAGCAATAATATAAAAAGAATCTTAAGGACCCATCTATATGGTATCCAAAAAGCTATTATTGTAAGTGAACACAAATAGACGTATGTGTTTCTCCCAAGAACCCCCAAATTCAAGGTTACATGCATGAGGCATGTCCACTAACACCTAAATCATATGATCTGTCTATCCATCAGTTTTAGGGTGATATGATGTGCTTAGTAAAACATGTGAACCCAAGGCCTTCTATAACCCATACCAGAATTGTGACATAAAGAAAGTCTCTATCAGAAAAAATAAAACAAAGATCTATATAATGTCATATGACCACCCTGATATATATCCTTCCTAGCTCCTCTGTTGAGAAAGTCTCTCACATAGGTAATAAGCATGTGACATTCATCAAACAGTCAATAAAAACCCATAATGTATCATTTCAATGATGTGATCTGGGTAATCCAATAATGAAATCTATAGTAACATCATCCAATTTTAACTTTGTAATAGACAATAGCTATAATAACCATGAAAATCATTGATGTTCTACCATCACCTACTGACAGTTGGAAAATCGATGGTGAATCTAAAAATCTCATGTTTTATTCCAGGACACCAATACCAGCAATGAAAAACATGATACACCATTGTGAAACCAATATGTACTGCTTGTTATGAAGCATGAAATACCTAAATCAACACCTCTATGTTGTCAATTGGGACCTATTCATTCCCATGAAAGAATAAGTATTATCCCCATCCATGGTCCATCTAAAAGATGAATCACTATTTTATATTATTTACCTCAGGAAAATTCCCTCAGGATCTAAAAGATACCATAATCTCACACATTCTAGAGGAGTATAGGTCAATACTAAATCTGAGAGGATAGTCTAGGAATAAACCTCCTGAACCTCAACATGAATATCCAAGAACAAATCCATGAGTTTCCACACACCACTGGACTCCTTAACTACCTATGAATGAGTCTTCTAACTCAGAGCATCAACTATAAATTTTTTTTACTAGGCATGTAAGTAAGATCAAAATCAAAGGATTGTAGGTACTCAACCCATATATAATTTTTCTGATTTAGAACCCCTATGTGATGATGTACAGGATAATTTTGTGATCAATGAATACCAAAAAATGATTTCCTATTAAATTCTGTCTCAAAAAACCAAAATAAGGAACAATCGCAGCTAGTTTAAGGTCCTGTGTAGGGTTATTCGAAAAATGAGGCCTCAATTGATGATAACTATATGCAATGAATCACAAATATTACATCAATATAGCTACCAGCCCAAATAGTTGTTGAATCATAGTAAAATGTATATTTCCTTCCAAGATCTTGTATAATTAGGATTGGAATTGAATTCAAATTTTCATTCAACTCCCAATAAGAGAAATCAAAATCTTCTTGACCATACTAATTTTACACCCTTTTCTTCAAATCCCATAAGCAGTGTTTCAAGGTGTGAGAAATATTGAATGAAGCATCTATAATATTCAGCTTTCCATATGAAACTTTGTATATCAAAGACATTCTTGGGATCCTCCCAGGAAACTACGGCTCCCAATTTCGCAAGGTTTACAAAAAATCATAACTTTGAGATAATATGACTGAAGAAGATTCTTTTTTTATCCAAAAATATCATTTAATGAGTTAAGCATAAATTTGATTCTCAATTAGTGTATTAAAAACAATATGAAGATGGTTTACATGGTCATGTTGAGAACTTGAATAAACTAAGATATCATTATAAAATACTACCAAAAATGAATCCAAACACAGGTGGAAAACATAATTCATTATAGAAATGAAAACTGCAGGTGTGTTAGTGAGACCAAACAACATGCCTAGGTACTCATAAAGACAATAACAACTCCTAAAAGACGTGAGAGGTATTTATGATGACCTTACATGCACTTGATGATATCCCAACCACAAATAAATATTTAAAACAGCCCACTTCATCATAGATAATCAAAGAGATAATATATTCTAGGTAGTGGATTCGGGTTATTAACTATAAGTTTGATCAACCAACTGTAATTTCCAAAAATCCTGAGGGTACCATCCACCCTCATTGCAAAAATTACTAGTGAACCCCAAAAATAAATATCTATTCAATGAAAGCCATTAGCCTCTAGATCGTGTTTCTTGAGATCTAGAAGCTCCATAGGTTCCATACTATAAGTATAAATGGTCACTATTGGTGATCCTAATACTAGATCAATATTAAACTCTATCTCTCTTACTAGAGGTATCCTATAAAAGTCATCGAGGAAGATGTCCCTGAAATGATCCAATACAGAATGTAAAATAGTGGGTCATATAAAGACCATAACTGCTTACAAAATCTATGAATGTTATATCTGATAACCATACATGAACCTGGTGATACCCCGAACTCAAATAAATATTTCAAAACACTCTTTCTCCACAAATATAATCAAATAGGTCATATATTCTAGTAAATAGATACTGATTCGTGGCCATATGTTGGCTTAATGATATATAGTCTACACAAATCCTAAGGCTACCATCCACCATCGTGTAAATAAAAGACTAGTGAACCCCAATGAGAAGTAATAAAAAAAATTAAGCCTTTATACTCTAGATCATCCACCTACTTCTTCAGATATATAATATTTATAGGTTCCATCCTATAAGGATGAATTTTCACTGGTTCTTATCCTGATACCAGATCAATGGAAAACGCTACCTTTCTCATTTGAGGAATCCCAAAAAAGTCTTTAGGTTATATGTGCATTAAATTATCCACTATAAGTGGTAAAACAGTGGTTCGAATGCCTGATCATCTAAGAAGAGACTAAAAATCAGAGCCGTCACATGACCCAGACATTGTATCTTAAATCCATCTTATGTCCCATGAACATCCCATTCTCCCTTATTCATGTTCACACTATCATATGGTGATGTAAACATCACCATCTAATTATATCAGTTAATATGGTATTGATAGGGTTATAACCAGTCCATCTCGATGATTATATCAAATCCCATCATGTGTAGTATGGAAAGAATCCATATGAAGAGATATCATCCTATCTCATGGGGAAAATAATTATAGTGGCATATTCTCTTTGATCAGATAACTAATAATGTATCAAGCATCATCAAACCACAAAAGTGTTCAATATTGAATCCAAAACTCTCCATGATTGAATCATATATAAAATATTGAGATAGAATTATATGAAATAAATCATACACAAAAGTGTATTCTACTAGAAAGTACCTCAATAGTATAAGGCCTTAATCATTTATCCTTTAGCATATGATGTACTACATATAACTAGCATGCACTGTAGGATTGACTAACATCCTAACATCAATAACAAAGCATGCTCTTCTAGTGATGAGAATCATGATTCTGATGGCATCTTCCTTAACCACCACCTTATCTTAAACAAAGGGTGTTATTCCAACTTCCTTCCTAATGATAGCCTACTGCCCCCACTCTTAAATCTTAATTAGGTGTAGATTCCCAATCACTAGGTAATGATGGAATGGTCTTACAGAAGTTCTAGATATGCCCCATCCTTCCACAAACTCTTCCTTACATTAGATCCCATAAATATCAGGGGTGTATATGTCCCAACAACCCTCACTCGTGAAATATCATAAAGATGTCTGCACGAGGATCCTGATTACCACTACAATTGTCAGTATACTCAATACATCGATTTTTACAATAAGAAGAACCACTAGCTGATCTCGGTGTCAAACCTACCAGACTTGTACCATTGACTTCCCCTTAATTCACTTATATAATAAGGGATTGGTTGACAATATTATATATGGTTATCAATTAAAATACATTAATGTGAAATTGAATGGTGTATAATAACTCATCCTTAAATAGCTCGATGGTCGTAAGATCATCACCCACTAGAGTAGGATCAAAACACTCCATCTTAGTAAATCGAGAAGATTATTCCATAACAAGCATGAATCCCTACTGCAGGTTCATAAACTCTCTAGTTATATTATCCCTTAGAATATAGTGAAATAAATAGTCATTTCAAATAGTCTAGAAGTCTTCTAGAACCATATCTCTATACTGATATTACTGGGTAATAAAATCCCACCATCTCATTGAAGAATCGCGTAGTATATAAGCTACAATATTAACACTCCACTCCAAAGTCATCTCTAGATGATCGAATATATAAAGAATATATTATATCCAAGACTCACCAACAAGAAGTCTATCATCCACTAAAAAGGTTGGAGGATGCTACTTTTAAAATTCTTATGTCAAATATACCATAATCAAGGAAGATCAAGTAAAACATTTGATATATTCCAAAAGAAATATAAATCCCTCTCAAAAAATAGAGTCAATGTAAATATTAGGGATTAAAAGACGTTCTATTGTTGGCACTACAAGAGGGATAACTAGCCGTTCAAGTCCTGCCACCTCTAGTTCACGGTCACCAACACCTTTAGGGTGTATGAATGGATGAATTTGTGGATGAATAGTGATACAATTCCAAATACATTCCTCAAAAAAGATCTTAACAATTAATATATTGTAGAATGATAACTATGATAGATACACATCCTTCCTATAAACAGATCACACCTCTCTAGAAACATTAAAAGCAAGTTCTATGCCATAGATAAAAACTATAACGACTATAATAACCAAAGAGACACCCCACTACCCACTATTAAGGTCAGGTTTTGGTCTTGGTCTGGTAATATATTTATAAGATGTCCATTTCATTATAAAATTGATTTTTTGTAGTTTTGTACTTATTTATGTATTGAGATCTCTTTAAATTGTTAAAGTATATGGATCCCGATTTAAGATCTATAAGGTCTCATACTCCCCATGAACCAAAACATTATATCAAAATAATAGATACCTTAACAAATTCCATCCCATGCAACTAAGTTTCCATGGATTAATGTGTTATAATTGGATACATAATGTGTATACATTTACCTGTACAAGAAAATATTGTTAGGTTAAGGAAGAAAGCTTAAGTTTCAATTATGTTTTTTAGTTCTACAAGGAATTTTAATACAGTTTCATATATTATAATCTAGGAACTAATAATATGCAATAATAAAATGCTCACTAAAATATATACATGGCATGGAAAATTCATGGTGTATCAGTATTTTTGTTTCTACAATGATGCTTGTAATAATACTAAATCATTTCATTGTTACAAGGTAAAAGAAATATCATTTCAATAACACCAATAATAGTAAAATTATAAAGCATGCACATCACCCAATGGTGAAATCATATGAAATTTAAGAGACATAATCAATAATTTAAATAACTCATCCTAGGTAATTTGGGTTTCCCTTATACTTGGGTTAACTACACCCTGGAACATCCTCATAACCTAATTTCATTAACCCACAGTCTACTATATAATAACCAAATTGTAAGACAAAGTAAAAAATATTTATGATACCACATTGTAACATCCCGACCAAGGATCCACTTAACACATGCCCCAAGCCCGAGGGAAACATGGAGTCAAGTGCACCTCTCCATATTCCAGATGTTATTGACTAGAATCAAGGGTGTAAAGTTGGTATAATAGGGAGAATAAACCCTCATATTAGAGTCGAACATTATATATAATATTAGATAGAAAACAACGAAATCATAAATAAGCAGACACAATAATGACACGAGACTATTAACCCATCATAGAAGAAAAGAGAATATAACAGTTAAATAATGATGTTTAGAAGTGAAAATAACGGAGAAACTAAATAATAATGTCAAAATCAATAGGTATGTTTCATATATATAATTATCTAATGGAATTATAATAAATAATAGGATAATAAATGCATGAATATACAACATACTATAAAAAAAATAAAAAAGGTGAAAAGAACATTCCACCAATATCTCGATCATATTCTTAGTCATCTGCTCACATGTTCCATTATATATATAAAGTATTTAAAATATCTATTGTAGGGAAATTTCCCTTATCCACACCTATAGACAATTAATCTACTTGGGTACCAAAGGTGGCCTGAGTGGGGTGTGAGATAAAGTCCAAGTAGGCCACCACCAATAGTGTCTAGATGTAATCAAAGTAGTGTACAAAGCTAAAAAGTTTGTATCTATAAGTAATAATAAAAAATTCTGAGAAAATAAAAACTATCCTACACAGGTTCTTAAGGGAAACCTCACATCTCTACTTAGTTCAGATCATTATGGAATGAATGTCTAATCAGTAACTATATATATAGTAATATATATATATATATATATTATAATGATATACTATATCCATCAAAATTGACTAAGTATGTGAGGACGTAAGTAGCTATATTCCTGGATACTAGTTGCTGGATGAACTGGGGGAGAACTCAGTCATACATAACAAGTCTGAACGAGCCTATAATCTCAAGAAAAGTGTACAAGAACTACATCTCCTAATGAATGAAATACACCATGATTGACAATCGAGATTTTTGGCGAGTCTTTATGTCAACACATGAAACAATGGATGTAGTGTGTCTTTCCCACTATCCAAGTAGTTTCAATGGTGTGAGTTTTTAGGATGAACACCTTATGTAAGGGAGAGTGAAACATTATTCCCAACAAGTCCATTAACCATCATTCCATGATGTATATCAATGGTGTAATAAAAATTATAATAATATCTAATAGGTGTCACCTCTCATACATTATGTTCATCAAGCCCAAACATAACCAAGGTCATTACAATTCATATTTAAATAAAATACATAACAAGGGTCGTGCCCTCTCCACCCATTTTAGTAAACAATTTAATTCATTCTGATAAGGTAAACCATAATCATAAATCCATTAAAATTGATACAATCAATTTAATTTATCAGAAAATGGAAATTAAATTTAACGGTTCAATGAATCACTTAGTATCATCCATAATAAATTTGGAAACATTCTACAAGGGAAAATTAATTTATATGTTAATAAATTCACTTACAAGGTTCCTTGAATAAAAACCACTTACATGGCTATGGGAAATCTCAATTACAACACAATATGAAGACTTAGGAGGTGTTAAAGTCATTTAATAGATTGTATTAAAGGGTAAATTTATAGTTCTCACACCCAATGGGTGTCTAAAGTTGTTTTTGACATTTTCAAATTACCAAGCAAGGTTCAATGTGAGTAATCCATCATGCGTTTAACCATTTAGAAATAGATAACTCATTTGAAGTCAATGTGTGGCAATAACCAGTGCATGACACAATAATGGGGATATGAAAACAACTTTATTTTTATTTAGAATAACTGGACCACCTACCGTAGGGACTTATATGAATCTTCATCCAATTGAAGCCTCATATTCAAAGTATATTGAAAGAAATTTAAAAAATAGATAAAAAAACTAAAATTTGGACAAAAGAAATTTCACATAAATAGAAGAAAAGATAATAAGATATGATTACTCCAAATGGAAGAGGACTAGAAATAATACCTCTATTTATCTGATGCCTTCGACAGATCTGGATTTAGTATCTAGATCTAGGAGATATCTCAAAGCCAAGATTGAGAGGAGGAAGAAACCACAAGAAGAGGGAGATGTATTCATCAACTAGAAATTGAGGGAAGGAAGAAGAAATTAGGTTTTAATATTTGTTAAGTTCAAAATTTAAATTATACCATAAATAATTGGGGAACACTGTTTGGATACACGGTTGGCCAAACTATGCACCAACCATGCGAATGGCCTTTATCCAAGAGGTCTTTATTTGAAAATGAGTGTGAATCTGGGGTCACATGGTTGCATACAAAACATGTGTCACCCCATCACTCCCCATTCACACCCTTATAATTTAGAAGATACCATGAGGGTTGTGCTACAAGGTTTCTCCTAACCATGTGGCCTAGTCTATTTGCAAAATTCTTAGGGTTTTAGGCTTTCAACAAGCCGCACACACCCTTGTGACCTTCAAAAAACCATTTTGTAACTTCATAATGTCCGTTTAAAGGTATGTAAACCTGAAAAAATAGCCATCCCTTCATGTAGGGGTGGTTCATTTTAGATATCTTGTTCCACACAGAAAACTGAGCCTAATCAAACTGTGATATACGATGAAACTATTATTAGTTAAATATGACTATTATAACCTAACTACAAGTTTTGTTGGTAAAAATATGAGTAATAATATTTTGAAATATATCCTTAAGGTTTTTCTTTAATTAATTTTACTCAAAAGTTCCTAATAAGTATTAAATCAATTTTTAATGATAATTATTAAATCTTATAGGATTTATAACAGTTAATGTTTAAAATTGTCAATTTTCATTATAAATGTGGGGCTTCTTTATATTTTATATATTGTAATTAAAATATAAATTTTGGAATTTAATAATTTTAATTATATAAAATTAAGTTAATTTTTTCTATTCTTTATAAAAAAATATTAATATGATTTTTTTGTATTTTTATTAAACAGTTGATTTTTGGGTGAATAATGAAAAATACAAATTTTTAAAAATAATATCAATTTTATGAAACTATCATTATATAATAATTAATTGAATGTTTGTGAAATTTTTTAATATTAAAAATATAAATTTAATAAGTCATATAATTCATTTAAAAATATAATATTGAATGTAGAAATATATGTTTTACATTTTGGAAATATAAGTAACGTATTTATTCAAATTAAAACTATTTTCACTAATTATATTTTAATCATGTATACACATGGATTAATTAACCTTTTGTTTTATTAATATTAAAATAAGTCTCCTTTAGTTTTATTTTTTATTAATTAAATGGGAATAAACAATATACATGATTTTGGTAAAATTGTTTTCATTCTTAAAAGTGATTTTTTTCTTAAAACGATTTTTTGTTGCATATTTCATACTTATATTAAAATTAAATTTTATCAATTTTGAAAATTAAAAATTACAATTTTATTCTATATTTTTAGAAATAATATTTAAATTATTTAATAAGGTTGATTTCATTTGTAGTTACAATGAATAGTAACCATGGTAAAAGTTTATCACTATGGTAAAGGGTTAAATTGGTTAAATAGAGTTAAAACTATGGGATAAAAATATAAATCTTTCAGAAACATTATTTTACTTTATTGGACGATTATATTTCAATAAAAGTAATCATATATTCAAATATAGGGCAATTTTGTGCCATTTTTCTTTTATAATTACATTTGTATTATTTTATGTAATGTATAAGTAAAAAAGTGTCACTCTATTTTAATATCAAAAAATTGTTTTCATTGGAATAATGAGATGTTATGAATAATTATAACTGGTTATTTTTAATTAGAATATAATATTTTCATGATATTAATTTATTTTTAAATTCTATTAACGGTATAATTACCTAAAATCCTTACGCATCGTGAATGCTTCACTTGTGCAAGAGGGATGAAAACATCAATGGAAATCATCATGAAATATTAAAATTGATGTGTTTTGGAAAATTTAAAGTCTTAAACCACATTAATGGATCAAAATGAAAGGTAATTAATGTTTTAAATATTAAAATTTGAACTCCATGATAATATTGATGTATTTATCTTCATTTTTTAGGAATAACTCCCTAAATGATTTTAAAGATATTTTATGTTAAACAACATTAAATTAATTGTTTTAGGAATTATAAAAATATTATATGTTTTCAAGGGAATGAGATGTGGTTGAGCATATAAACAATTTTACACTTATGATTAAATTTCAATTTTATGATGATAATATTGAATCTTTCTCCAGACCTTGGTAAGGGGTTAAAACGGTCAAAATAGGGGTTAAACTAGAAGGTATGGTTTTAAATGACATAAAAATATATCTAAATCCTATTTGAGATTGTATTTTGACCCTATATAATACTATAATAGAAATTGAGTGAATTTATGTCCAATTTTTCATGAAATTAATTATACATTTTAATAATGTTTAGAATAATTACATGTGTGATACTCCCCTTGTTTATATAATGACACTTACTATCCTATATTCTTAACACATTCTTGAGACACTTAGATCTACCAAACCCTACCAAAATAACTTATTAAATTCAAAATTTATGATCTGAAGGTGATATTACTTTTATCAGACCATCCCAAGGGTCCTTACGAGGATTTACAATGGATGTTTTTCAATGAAGAAAAGTTTTAAAGGCATATAAAAATTGCTAGGATTTGAGGTAAGGGTTTATAATGTCACATTAATTTCAATAATACATATGACATATTAATAAATTTTTTATTTAATATGGTTTATATAATTACCATTAATTTATTTTATGATGATTTTAATTAGAATTTTTGGGATCAAAAAATTCATCTATGTTTCTATCTTTTATGAGGTTTTGATACAAATCTTACCAAAAATATATGGTCTCTTCATGTCAATAATGTTTTGTTGATACATTTTTCATGTTAAGAACCTATTTTTTATATTGTGTATATACTTCCATATTTATATCTTATATGATTAATATCTTCATATTTATGATGTTTAATGATTTATTTGTGGTTATTTCTCTCAAGAGTTTTACGATTCAGATGTTACCAAAGTGAAAAGGGATTATGTTACAACCTCATTTCCAATCGGGATTTTATATGTTAAATTTTAATTAAGGGAAATTTTGAGATCAATTTATTTTAAACCACTTCTATTTTCTTATAGTATGTTTATTTTTAGTATTTTAAGGTATTTAAATTATTCTACACAATTTGAAACTTAAAATTATCAAGAAAATTATTTTAAGAAATGTTAAACTTATTTCTTATATTTGGGTTGGGAATACATTTCCTCCATGTACTATTAATTAAAAAGTTTTATAAAATTTTATACCAATTGATTAATTTTTTTTAAAATTAATTTTCACTTGCTTTCAATTTATTTAAAAATTAATAAAAGGAATAGTTTCCATAGTTTTTGAATAAGTCATTTTTGATTTTTTATAAAAGTGTTAAAATAATGTTCTTGTTTTACATATACGACATAAAAAAACTTTTTTTTCCATCATGACCATTATTTTAAATGAATTTTACTTTAAATTTTTATATTTTTATTTTAAAAAAATGTTTCTCTATATTTTAAGGTTTTAGTTTTTAAAATTTACTAAAATAAAATAAATTTTTTCCTTTGATTTTAAAATATAATTATAAAATATTTTATAAAAGATATTTTAACCTATTTCAGCATACTTTAAGGGTTTTTAAAATTTATTGGGATTTGATTTTATGATATAATAAAATTTATTTCTTTGGATGGAATATGATTATGATGTTTTAAGGATGATACTATGATGCCATTTTATTTCTCATGGGATAATTAAATTAGTAATACATGTTTATAAAACCTATTTATTTTCCTTAGGTTATGTTATGATGAAATGATTAATGTTTTTATGATCTTTTGGAAAAGCTATGTATGGTTTTTATTTTATGATTGATGGGACTGAAATTATATATCCCTCTAATTAATTAGGTAAATATTTATATCTCATAATATAACACAAACAATAATGAGTATTTAACTTAGTTAAATAAGGAAATTTATCCACTATAATAGTCTTTAGATGGAAACTTGACTTAGTATAGGGTGGATTATGGAGTAAACCCATTAAAAAATTGGTCTTCGTATACTATGATAGTATTGAGAGTGAATCATGACTATGTAAATGATGGCATGGGGAGTAAACACAATAAACTATGGGAATCCATCCACTATGATAGTATTAGAAGTGAGAAGTGAATAAAGAAATGAACTTATATTCTCATGTTCATAACTCAAAATTATGTCTTATTATTATGTTATGATCTCATGCTGCATGATTGATTATTGAATATTTTACACTCTTATGACTAATTTCGTGGGTTATGTCAAATCATTATTCCACAACTCATGATTTATGGTGTATGACTTGTTGTGTATGTTTTAAAAAGATATTACCATGTTATAATACCATTATGATTATCTTACGCTCACTTATGATAATTGAATGTCATCTCCCATGTTCTCCTTTACTGTGTATTTAAGCTAAACCATTCTTATATTTCATTTTCCCTATGTTATGAAAAAGAGTATTATATACTATATGTATATAAGGGTATCATCTGGGGTGTCACGACCCGTCCTCGGGGCCCATGTTGTGACTACCCCAAGCCCGCCTTCCATAGGCCAGGGGATGGCGACTAGCACCAAAGGCGTAAAATCCCGATAAATGGGAAGGCATTGCATTTATAAAATAAAACAAGCACCACAGAGTACAAGTGGAAGCAAAACACTAAGTACAAAAGAAATTCTGAAAAGTAAATGGGCCAGAATACAAACCCAAAATAAAGTACGACTACAACTGAACAAGGTACAATAGCAAAAAGACAAACAGCTGAAAGAAGGAAGAAGCTCCCGGGTCGTCCTCCTCGGATCCTACCTGAAGGGTAGGTACAGATAGCGCAGGTCCTGGTCGTCCACCACGGATCCTACCTGAAGGGTAGGTACAAATATCCTCCTCCACGCTCTCATCCGTCAACCTCCTCTGTGAGTCGTCACGTCGTGTAGTCCACCTCCGGGTACAGACTCGTCATGTAGTCCACCTCCGGGTACCATCCAGTCCTCGAACACTCGGCCTCCGTCAGCACTGCCCGTCGTTCGGAACCAATACAACGAGGTGCGGGCATAGCCCGTGCAGGGGTGAGTATAACGATACTTAGTAGGGACCCCGAGACCCTCAAGGTCTCACTAAACCAGCAAGGATAACCACAAAGAAGATCTCAACAGATAACCTCTACTTAGGTATATGCCCCTACATATACCTAAGTTATCAAGTAACCCATCTCAATCATAAGGAAACACAAGGATTGTGAAATCAACGGATAACCACTACCTAGGTATATGCCCATACATATACCTAAGTTATCTAGTGACCCATCTCAATCACGAGGTAAACACAAGGTTAAAAGTCTCAGATCAAACCAGGATTTTCATTATCGAAACCATAACTGCTGATGAGTCCCATATCTGGAGTGTACAATGGTCCTGTCACGACTCCGAGGTACTTCTCACGAACCGGAGACTGCTGAGGTACTCATCCTGTCAAGTACTGCGGGTTTGCGGCCAACAACCGGGCGCTCCGTCCGCTGAGGGTTTGTCGCCAAATACCGGGCGCTTCCCCTAATAGCCTACAGAGGTACACCTCCTATCGAGTACCGCGGGTCTGCGGCCAACTACCGGGTGCTCCGTCCGCCGTGGGTCTGTCGCCAAATACCGGGCGCTCCATCCACTGGGCTAGTCGACTCACTCCAAGTCGAGTCAGTCAAGCAGTCGTCAGGTCTCAGCTGGCTACACGGTCTCCGTACTCCGTACGCTCATCTCCGGGAGGGTCCGCTCCATGAGCTACAGGTCGATACTCCAAGTATCTCAAAGTCCCACGATGATGTATCTCAAAGGACCGCCTCATCATAGGGTTCTCAACGCAACAGACGACACGTCAATCGGACGCCCGGTCTGTGAGTTATTAGCCTTTTCGTCCCAGTGGCCCGGTTGGTTTTGTGAGCGAACCAATCCTGGCTGTATCTCATCTGTACCCCGAACTCTCATAGGGTATACTCATAGGGACCGTTTATCCATGTGATCAACAACTCCGCTGACGGTTTGTCAAACGGACATCCTGTCTGAAAGATATCAGCTTTTCCGCTCCAAGGTCCCAGTTGGATTTTGGGTGCGATCCAACCCGGCCATTATCCAACTGCATCCAAAACTCGGGCGAAGTATTCCAAAAGTTCCGTCTCATCAAGAGGAATTCAATGAAACAGACGGCGCGTCAAACGGACGCCCGGTCTGTGAGTTATTGGCCTTTTCGTTCCAGGGGCCCAGTTGGCTTCGTGAGCAAACCAACCCGACCGCACTCCGACGACATCCAAACCTCGAGCGGGGTAAGCCAAAAGATCCGTCTCACTTAGAGGAATCCATCAAAGTCGACGGTACATCAAACGGACGTCCGGTACTCATGTTACTAGCGTTTCCGCTCCGAGGGCCCGGTTGGTTTCGTATCCGAACCAACCCGGCCGAACTCAAAGTAATCCTAACCCTTGAGTGCGATATACCGAAACGACCGTCTCGGTCCAAGGATCACGTTGCCGCTGACGGAGAGTCGTTTGGAGGCCCGTAGCCCAAGATACATGCATTTGAACAAAAGTGGTCCGAAACTGGGGAGTCTGGGCCCGGGCCGACCCGACCTGACCCCCCCTTGGTCGACCGAACCGGGTTGACCCGGACCGGGTGGCGACCCGGCCCGACGACACGGCCCGGCTCGGAAAATCTAGCCCGGCCGGCGGCGCGGCGGCGCCTTCGACATCCTTCGACGCGACGCGACGACGTCGCGTTCTTGGATTTCTTTCCACGGCGCGGCGCGACGGCGCCACGCATTTCCTTCCGCTTGAATCCACGTGGTGCGACGACACCACGCCTTCCCAAACCAATCCACAAAGATTCAACATGAATAAAAAGGAGGAGGGTCGGCCGGGTTTGCACGGTCCAAACACCTCACGTTAAATTGATAGCAATCAGCCTTTAATGAATGATAAACTTTCACAATCTTTTAAATTAAATAAGAAGATTTGGAATCAAGGCCCGAAAAATATAAACCTTCAAGTTCGAAGGAGAGATCCTCATAACATTAAAAAAAATTTAAAACCCCTACCTTGATTTATGAGGAGACAAGATTCGGTGTCGCGAAAAGAGATGTCGCAGAAGAAGACGTCGTCGGTGTCGCAGGTATGGCGTCGCGGAAGAGGATTCCCGAGAACGTGGCATTCTTTATCGATGTCTGATTGTTCTTCGCGTTCTTTGTCAAGAGGATGAAGAAACTTCAAGACTTCTAAGCCTTTTTTTCCAAAAGCTCTCAAACAACACAACCCAACCAAATAAAATAATTTCTTCACTTATTTTATTATCTTCACATGGCTTTTGAAATTCAAGTGTTTGAAATTTAAAAGACTCACACAACTCACCATATTAAATTCAACTCATTTAAGACATAAGTTATAACTAAGTTAAATTCATTTAAATGGGAGTTGAGGGGTTTTAGAGGATATGATGAGGTGGTGTTCATGTGGGCCCCACCACCCACATAACCTCCCAAGGGAGGTTGGGTGGTTACCCAACTTCCCCCATGAGCTAACACTTAGAGTAAGTTAATAAAAATTGTAGTGTAGTTATAAAATAAACTTCCACAATTTTTATTATCATCACTCGTGTAAACTCAACTCCGGAACATGAGTTCTTAAGCAAAAACCGGCGCTGCGAGTTCATCGGTGCCCTCGGAATTCGATTCCGGGCACCGGTTCAAAAGTTATAAATTCCCGCTCGCTCGTTCACTAAACGTACCCGAGCCAAACTTCGGAAATTAATTCTGGGCACACGGGGCCTCGGAATCAGGCGCCGTCAGAAACTGCGTTCTTGTAAAATTCCAAAGAAAATTAAGAAAAAATTTTCCTTGAATTTTACGGGTCTTTACATAACTCCCACCTCAAGGATTTACGTCCTCGTAAAGTTTCAACACAAACTAGGGTTACAAAAGCGGTACATAGCACGTATCTGAGCCTTCCGCTCCCATGTGCTCACCCAGAGATTCCCGTACTACCAGAGAAAGTGCACCCGAGGAATCGATCGTCCTCATAGGATCCGCTCCCGTCGATCCTTGATCCCCACTAGAACCTCTGTGGAAGTAACCCCATCGCCATTGTCCTGCTCCTCATGGTCGATGATGTGCGAAGGGTCGAGCATGTATCTCCTCAGTTGAGATACATGGAAGTCATCGTGCACCTCGTGCTACTGCGGTGAATGGGTCAAGCGGTAAACCACCCCGCCTACCCAGCTGAGGACCTAAGAAGGTCCGCTGAACCCCGGAGATAACTTTCCGCCTTGGCCACATCTCCGTAAACCTCGTCGAGGTGAGACCCGTATAAGGACGTGATCATCATCCTCGATCTCCAGAGGTCTCCAAGTCCTGTCAGCATAAGGCTTCTGTCGGCCCTGTGCTATCCTCATCTGCTCTTGGATGACCTGGACCTTCTCTAGTCTCACAAGAGCTGCTATGATTTCTTCTCTGCTGATAAAAGAAATCCGGTCTCATCCCCTGGATGAACCACATTCATTGCCTAATACAGTCAATCCTGACATGAATGATGCATTCATGCCATGGATGACGTCGTAAGGCCTCGACGTAACTACCAAGAGATCCAACTGTCACTCTCGACTCTAAGGGTCGAGTCACACTGTCGGCATCAGTGTGAGGTCACTAGGTCTCCTCCAGTAGAAATCTCGAAAGTGAGGGTCAAGTCAACAGTTTTAACCGGGACCACTCAGTATCAACAAAAAAAAAAGGACAGGAAAGCAAAATTTACAAGATAAGTGTCTTTTCATTATTGCAGCTCATAGTACAAAGAAAAAAAGAAACTACAGACAAACATCAACAAAACTAGAAGAAACAGGATCAATAGCCTCCAGGTCTAGAGCTAGTCCCGCTCCTGTCCATCAGCTTCCGGAGTTCCATGACCATAGGCCTCAGCTGTCTGAAGCTGAGCTCTCCCATGTCCTTCTGTCCCCTACGGTCGGGGTGGGCCTCCTGGTGGTGGTGGTGGTGGCAACATCCCGAAGCGTCGTCCACCTCCTGCTGCACGGCCAGCTCCTCTGCCATGGCCGCCTACTCCTTGCGGTCCGCCCTGATCGAACCTCTGCCTCTGGCTGGGAGGTTCTTCATTTAATCGCTGGTCATCTGCATAGCGGGTCGGATAGTCACCTGCCATGTGACCAATCCCGCCACAGGAGTAACACTATCTACTATCGGCATGTCTGGCTCTGACTCCACCCCGGTTTCCCCGCACAACTGAACCTGAGTCGTGTAGTCAGCTACCGGTAGGTCTGGTCCTCTTGGACCTCTGCGTCATCTGTCTACTGCCTGCTGCAGAAGACTCTGCCGCAAGCCGGCTAGTGGTGGGTCCTGCTGCTGGAGACTGCTTAGCAAGGAAACTCTCCACTAAGAGGGCTCTCTCCAACACCCCTGTCTGCGTCGGAATGCTGTGAGAAACAACATAAGCTCTAATCTCTCTCCTGAGCCCCTGCTCGAAGGTTCGGTCCCTAAAGAATGGGTCCCATACCATATCTGTGGAGTAGTACGAGAGGTCTGTGAACCTCGCAGAATACTATGCCACTATCATGCTACCCTGCCGCAGCTGAAGTAGCTCCTGTATACGCACCGCTCAAAGGGTGGCTGGTAAAAACTCTGCCCGGAACAGGCTCTCGAAGTCTGCCCAAAGAAGTGTCGCTTCGTCATGCATCTGGAGCATCAGGCTCCACCATCTGCCTACTGATGCCTGAAAAAGGCTGGCAGCAAGGATCACCATGAAGTCTGTCGGCATCCCCACTAGCTTGAAGACTCTCACCACAGCCTCCAGTAAATCCTCAGCCGCATGTGGGTCCGTCCCTCCCTGAAACCTGGGTGGCCTCTGGCGCTGGAACTCGTGCAGCACGCTCAAGCGATGTGCACCCTCTGCTGCTGGGGCTGGTGGCATCGGTGGCCCAACGGGTAGTAGTACCGCTGGTGCCTCTGCTGGTGCCTCAACTAGAAAAGGGCCCTGTACTGAGGCCACATCGCTCGGTGGGCTGTCAGTATGAACCACTCTCGGGGCTCTAGCTGGTCGTCCACGAGGAGGCATCCTGAAAGAAACAACATGACACGGTCAAAATATTTATACCTGGTGAGCTGACCTGGTTTGAGCTGACATTTAAATAAAACTTCTGGAAAACACGCACGCAATCAGTGTTTTCATGCACAAAGTCGGAAATCAGTTGTCAGGGTCCTGGTGTATGGATACGTCGGCCGACCGCACCAACACTGGACTCCCTGAACTGAAAACAACACTCGGTACTCTTAACACTATTGCTTCACAGAAAGAAACATCAGAGTTATAAGTTCTGCGGTAGAATTGAACTCCTCTGATACCAATTTGTCACGACCCGTCCTCGGGGCCCGTGTCGTGACTACCCCAAGCCCGCCTTCCATAGGCCATGGGCTGGCGAGTAGCACCAAATGCATAAAATCCCGATAACTAGGAAGACATTGCCTTTATAAAAGAAAACAAGCACCACAGAGTACAAGAGGAATCAAAACACTAAGTACAAAAGAACTGCTGAAAACTAAATGGGCCAGAATACAAACCCAAAAGAAAGTACGACTACAACTGAATAAGGTACAATAGCAAAAAGACAAACAGGTGAAAGAAGGAATCAGCTCCTGGGTCGTCCTCCTCGGATCCTACCTGAAGGGTAGGTACAGATAGCGCAGCTCTTGGTCGTCCACCACGGATCCTACCTGAAGGGTAGGTACAGATAGCTTCCTCCACGCTCTCGTCCGTCAAACTCCTCTGTGAGTCGTCATGTCGTGTAGTCCACCTCTGAGTACAGACTCGTCGTGTAGTCCACCTCCGGGTACCGTCCAGTCCTCGAACACTCAGCCTCCATCAGCACTGCCTGTCGTCTGCAACCAACACAACGAGGTGCGGGCATAGCCCGTGCAGGGTGAGTATAACGATACTCAGTAGGGACCTCGAGACCCTCAAGGTCTCACTAAACCAACAAGGATAACCACAAATAAAATATCAACAGCTAACCTCTACTTAGGTATATGCTTATACATATACCTAAGTTATCAAGTAACCAATCTCAATCATAAGGAAACACAAGGATTGTGAAATCAACGGATAACCACTACCCAGGTATATGCCCATACATATACCTATGTTATCCAGTGACCCATCTCAATCATGAGGTAAACACAAGGTCAAAAGTCTCAGCTCAAACCAGGATTTTCATTATCGAAACCGTAACTGATGATGAGTCCCGTCTCTGGAGTGTACAATGGTCCTGTCATGACTCCGAGGTACTGCTCACTAACCGGAGACTGCTAAGGTACTCCTCCTGTCGAGTACTGCGGGTTTGCGGCCAACTACCGGGCGCTCCGTCCGCTGAGGGTCTATCACCAAATACCGGGCGCTTCCCCTAATAGCCTACAGAGGTACTCCTCCTGTCGAGTATCGCGGGTCTGCGGCCAACTACCGGGCGCTCCGTCCGCCGTGGGTCTGTCTCCAAATACAGGGCGCTCCGTCCACTGGGCTAGTCGACTCACTCCAAGTCAAGTCGGTCAAGCAGTCGTCAGGTCTCAGCCGGCTACACGGTCTCCGTACTCTGTACGCTCGTCTCCAGGAGGGTCCGCTCAAATAGCTACAGGTCGATACTCCAAGTATCTCAAAGTCCCACGAAGAAGTATCTCAATGGACCGTCTCGTCATAGGGGTCTCAACGCAACAGACGACGCGTCAATCGGACACCCTGTCTGTGAGTTATTAGCCTTTTCTTCCCAGGGGCCCGGTTGGTTTTGTGAGCATACCAATCCCGGCCGTATCTCAACTGTACCCCGAACTATCATATGGTATACTCATAGGGACCGTTTATCCACGTGATCTACAACGCTGCTGATGGTTCGTCAAACGGACGTCCTGTCTGAAAGATATCAGCTTTTCCGCTCCAAGGTCCCGGTTGGATTTTGGGTGAGATCCAACCCGGCCACTATCCAACTGCATCCAAAACTTGGGCAAAGTATGCCAAAAGTTCCATCTCATCAAGAGGAATTCAACGAAACAGACGGCGCGTCAAACGGACGCCCGATCTGTGAGTTATTGGCTTTTTCGTTCTAGGGGCCCGGTTGGTTTCGTGAGCGAACCAACCCGACCACACTCTGACGGCATCCAAAACATGAGCGGAGTAAACCATAAGATCTGTCTCACTTAGAGGAATCCATAAAAGTCAACGGAATGTCAAACGGACGTCCGGTACTAAAGTTACGAGCGTTTCCGCTTTGAGGGCCCGGTTGGTTTCGTATCCGAACCAACCCGGCCGAACTCAAAGTAATCCAAACCCTTGAGTGCGATATACCGAAACGACCATCTCGATCCAAGGATCGCGTTACCACTGACGGCGAGTTTTTTGGAGGCCCGTAGCCCATGATACAGGCATTTTAACAAAAGTGGTTTGAAATTGGGGAGTCTGGGCCCGGGCCGACCCGACCCGACCCCCCCTGGGTCGGCCGAACCGGGTGGACCCGACCCGGGCTACGACCCGGCCCGACGACACGGCCCAGCTCGGAAAATCCGGCGCGGCCGGCGGCGCGGCCTGGGCGCCGCATGCGTGCCGCGCGGGGGGGGGGGGGGGGGGGCAAAGCCCCCCCCCCCCCCCCCCCCCCCCCCTTGTGAAACTGCCCGAGGCCCCTTAATTGGGGCCGCTTGAAGACCTGGCCGGGGGAATTAATTCCCCCGGTCTCCAATGCCCGGCCGGCCCGCACTGGCCGGCCGGTTCCGCCAGCAAGGACCGGCGATGACCGGTCCTTCCTTCACCAACACCGGCGGCCCGGTGCCGGCCGCCGGTCATCTTGCTCTGCCGCGGCCCGGAACCGGCCGCGGCCTTTGCCGTCTGGCGCGATGCGATGGCACCACTCCTCTACGCTGCGGCCCCGCTTCGGCCGCGGCGCCTTCGACTTCCATCGATGCGACGCGACGACGTCGCATTCTTGGATTTCTTTCCACGGCGCGGTGCGACGGCGCTACGCATTTCCTTCCACTTGAATCCGCGCGGTGCGACGACCCCACGCCTTCCCGAACCAATCCACAAAGATTCAACACGAATAAAAAGGAGGAGGGTCGGCCGGGTTTGTGCTGTCCGAACTTCTCACGTTAAATTGATAGCAATCGGCCTTTAATGAACGATAAACTTTCACAATCTTTTAAATTAAATAAAAAGATTTGGAATCAAGGCCCGACAAATATAAACCTTCAAGTTCGAAGGAGAGATCCACATAACTTTAAAAAAAAGTTAAAACCCCTACCTTGATTTAAGAGGTGACGAGATTCGGCGTCGCGAAAAGAGATGTCGCGGAAGAAGACGTCGTCGGTGTCGCGGGTATGGCGTCACAGATGACGGTTCCGGAGAACGTGGCGTTCTTCGTCGATGTCCGATTGTTCTTCGCGTTCTTCGTCAAGAGGATGAAGAAACTTCAAGACTTCTAAGACTTTTTTTCCAAAAGCTCTCAAAGAACACTACCCAACCAAATAAAATAAATTCTTCACTTTTTTTATTAACTTCACATGGCTTTTGAAATTCAAGTGTTTGAAATTCAAAAGACTCACACAACTCACCACATTAAATTCAACTCATTTAAGACATAAGTTATAACTATGTTAAATTTATTTAAGTGGGAGTTGAGGGGTTTTAGAGGATATGAAGAGGTGGGGTTCGTGTGGGCCCCACCACCCTCATAACCTCCCAAGGGAGGTTGGGTGGTTACCCAACTTCCACCATGAGCTAACACTTAGAGTAAGTTAATAAAAATTGTAGTGTAGTTATAAAATAAACTTCCACAATTTTTATTATCAACACTCGTGTAAACGCAACTCTGGAACATGAGTTCTTAAGCAAAAACCGGCGCTGCGAGTTCATCGGTGCCCTCGGAATTTGATTCCGGGCACCGGTTCAAAAGTTAGAAATTTCCACTCGCTCGTTCACTGAACGTACCCGAGCCAAACTTCAGAAATTAATTCCGGGCACACCGGGCCTCGGAATCAGGCGCTGTCAGAAACTGAGTTCTTGTAAAATTCCAAAGAAAATTTAGAAAAAATTTCCCTTGAATTTTACGGGTCTTTACATGGGGAGACGTTTGTGGGATATATTGAGGTATTTTATGGAATAACAATTTTAATGGAATATATGTGTATTTTTTACATTACTGGGTTTTCATATTTATCTAAAACTCTAACCAAAAAAGGGTTTGGTTATGAAAGTTACTAAATGTTTTATATTAATATTTTAATTATGGATGGTTCAAATTGAATTGATTCAGTTGGTATCCAAATGTTTTTTTATTTATAAAATTACTTTTATGGGTTAAGTGGGAACCTCACAAAAAAAAGGCTACAATAATTTAAATAGATCACACAAAACATATTATTTATTTTGTATCATAACCAACATGTAAATATTATTATTTTTCATTGGATTTTAGTATATAAATCTTTGGATATCTTAGTTGGTATCACCATAAGGTTTAGATAACTTTGAGGTTAGGAAGTAATAATATGAGGATAATTTAACAATTATGGAAACCATTAAGGGTTTATATGTATATGGATAAACATAAGTTTAAAGGAATGGACTATTTTTTTAGGTTTTATTTTATTGGATTTTAAGGTGACTAATGACAATTTGGGAATTATTTTTGGGTTTCAATATATCATTTAGGTATTTATTGACCTTAACCTTTAAGTTTTATATGTTTTTTGATGACTAGGAAATTATGGATACTGGGAATAAATGGATTATCATATTTTGGGAATATATGATAATGAAAAGTGATTCTGTGAGTTACTTATTACATTTATTTCTGAGGGAGTTCACTATGTTGGGAATATTATCTGATTAAGTTAAAAAATATTATTTTCTTGGATGGAATTTTATTTGAGGAAAAATGATTATGTTAAATTTTAGAAGAATATATGTTTCTAGTGGTTTTATAGTCTTCTAGGTTATTTTGGGAAATGATTATTATATTTTAGTGAATATATATACCCAAACACATTTTTAATAAGTGGATTAATGAGAAATTAATGTTATTGAAGGATTAGTTTTTAGTTTCTCTTGAAAAAATATATTATCAAATCTTTTTAATTTTTGGTTTTAAAAATTTTCAAGCATATTTTTGATTTTTTTGTGGTTAATTATTTATGGAATAATTTATGTTAATCATTGGGAGAATTTATCAAGGTTTTATATTTATTTTAAAAAGTTTATTCATACTGGAAATTATATTTAATATTCAAAACCATTTTTTAAGGAGTAGAAATTAAAAAAATAATTATTCAACTATTTTTGGATCTTTTGATCTATTAAAATATAATTTTAGAGTTTCAAGAATGTAAAATTTATCATGTCTATTTATATTATGACATGGATAATATGTGGGAAACTACTAGAAACAAAATTAAAGAATGAAATTATTTGATGAAATAAAGTAATTATATTCTATCACATTATATATCATGATGGTAAAATAATTTATTATGATCAAGTGAGAGGAAGATAAATATTTCAGGTATTATATGTAAAATATTACTCAAATATTAAGGTATAATTTATAAAAACCATTCACAAGAGGGAGTTTAACAATGCTAAGTGTATAGTTTTAAGAAATATTTAGGAAATTATAGGTTTCAAAGTCTATAAAAAAATCCATTTAAAATGATATTCATTATATGTGGATTAAAAGTAATATCATTCCTCTTATTTATATTTATATTCCACACTTTATAATTGACATTGAAAATGTTTTTAACCAATTTTATTAGAAATGATATTAAATTGAATGGATATAATTATTTAAAAGAGGGATGAATATAAAAACCCATGAGTTTAGAATGTATGTTATTTTAAATAATCACAATGTTAAATAGTTCATACCCGGAACAATATCAAGATTAAAAAAAATAACAATATACTATGAAAATATTTTTATTTACATTTGACTGTTATGATACTGTCATTGGTTTGGAAAGTATGGATAAGTGTAACCAAACTATGAAATATTTTTTGAAATGTATTCCTTATTTAAATTTAGTAATTATTACCTAGTTAATAAGTACTCAAATTTCAATAATAAGAAATAAATCATATAAGTTCAACAATAGTTAAAGTTTAAAAGGGAACCTTTTCTATAAAATTGGAGTTTCTATATATATTTTTATTTTCATTTAAAAGATAAATTTATGAATTTATGATTTTGAATATTTTTAAATGAGATTAAATTTGGGAATCATCATATTAAAATTATCTTGGGATGAATTCTTGATGTATTTTTTGAAATAGTTAGCATTTTGGTTGAATTGTAAAAATACGTATTTTTATAAATAATGTCACATTTATGATAATATTTTTATATGATAATGACATGAATATTTGTAAAATATTTGTTATATATGAAATATATAGTTAATAATAGATATAAATCATTTAATATTATAATTATAAACTTATAAATCCATGTTTGAAAATTATGAAATCTAAGAAATGTTTTTATTGAAATAAAAATGATTTTCGGTACTTCTCTTTTAATAATGATTTATAAAGGATTATTTTTGTATTGTTTTTTTAAATTAAAATAATTATCATTTTATTTAACCTAATTTTATTAATTAATTTTTAATCAATATTATACATGAATTTGGTATAAAATCATTTTTATGCTCTAAATGATAATTTTTCTAAAAAACGTTTTCATTGCATTTTAGAAACCTATATTAAAATCGATTTTTACCACATATGGTTATTTAATATTAAAAAATTTATTCCAAATTTGGAATCATAATATTCAATATTTTTAATAAGTTCCATTTCATTTTTAGTTATAATGAATAGTAAACATGTTAAATGTTTATCCCCATAATAAATGGTAAAATGTGTTAATCTGGGTTAAAACTATGTGATAAGGTATAAAAATATATAAAAAATTTTATTTTATTTTATTTTATGAGTTTATTTTTGACCAAAATAATTTTTTATTCAAAAATATAGAAATTTTTGTGATTTTCCTTTGATAACGACCTTTATAATATTTTAAGTAATAAATAATTACAAAATTCTACACCCTTTCTTTAATAAATATGTAATATGTTTTCATAATAATAAACAAATTTTAAAAATTACTATAAATTATTATTTTTAATATTAATAATTTTTTAATGATAGTAATTTTTTTTAATTTTTAGTAATGGTATAATTACCTAAAAGACATACACATTGGAGATGCATCGCTTGTTCAAATGGATGTAAAATTGAAGTAAATTGTTTGTAAAGATTAAAAGTGATTTATTTTGGATAATTTGAATTATTGAAAAATATTTATGGGTCAAAATTAATGTTAATTAATTTTTTAAATATTTAATTTCTAGCTTCATGGTAACCTAGATGTCTTTAATGTCAAATTATATGAATAGTCTTGAAAATGATTTTAAGGATATTTTATGTTAAATAATATTAAATTAATTATTTTAAAAATGATATAATTTTTTTATTTTATAAATCTAATTGGAAATTAAATAGTATATAAACCATTATATACATATTCATCTCTTTCACATAAATTCTATGTATCTTGTTACCACAATAAGGGGTTAAAAGCGTTAAATGTAGGGTTAACCTAGGAAGTATTGTATAAAGTAATAAAAAAACATGTCTAAATCTTATTGGTTGAATGTATTTTAACCCTATCTCATTCCAACATATAAATTGAGAAAATTTGGATCCAATTTTCTTTGAATGTGATATTATATTATTTTAATGTCTAGAATAATTATAAGTGTTCCACTCCCCTCACTTATAAAATTATGTCTCCTTTCCTATATTCTTCACACCCTCTTGAGACACTTATGTCTACAAAATCCTACCCAAATATATACTAAAATTAAATATAAATTTTCTTGAGTTTATTTTATTATAAAAATACTAACCCAATGCCCCTTAAAAATAGATACAATGGATTTTTCTCAATGAATAGGATTTTTGAATCTATACGGAACAAGTCAGGATTTGAGGTAAGGGTTTCTCATATCACCTTTATTTATGCGATACATATACCATATTCACTACATCTTTATTTTTTGTGGTGTATATATAAAAAATATTTTTTTTCATGAAAACTATGGGGATTAAAAAATCCATCCAATTTTCTCTCTTTTAGAATATTTAGATTCCAATATTACCAAAACATTAAGGGTTATTCATCTCAATATTTTTTCATCACGACATGTTTCATGTTATAAAACAATTTTTGTTCATGTTGTGTATATATTTTGAATTTCTGATTTTATTTAATAAATATATTAATATTCATTTTCTTTAATGTTTCATTTTATGTTATTTATCAGAATGAGATTATTATTCAAAAGTTACCAAACCAGGTAATAGATTAAGTTAAAATAACATTTATTTTTAGGGATGTCTATGTTCAATTTACATTGAAGGAAATTATATGATAATTATCATTAAAAATATATTTATTTAATTCTATTATGATTATTTATAAGGTTTTTGAGTATTTGTTCCATTTTACACTCTTTGGTACATGAAATGATTGATAAAATGTTGTTAAGAAACAACGAACCATATTTCTTATATTTGGGATGAGAATATTTGTATTTCTTATCCATGTAATTAAAATTTATTTATATACATTTTAACCTTTTCTTAAAAGTTCTAAAATTGTTATTTTAACTACCTTTAACTTTATTTAAAAATTTGTAAAATAAATTATTTTAAAATTTTTATGAACAAGTCATATTTTGAATTTTACAAAAGTGTGAAAATAATGTTATCTTTTCATGTATATAATAAGAATTTATTTTCCCATATTCCTGACAATTATTTGATTTGATTATTCCTATAAATGTTTCCTTGGTTATGTAAAAACTTCATTTTCTAAATATTATATAAATTTTTAGTTTTTTAAGTTATCAAAATAAAAGGGATAATTATCTTAATTCTAAAAGTGTATTTTAATAGCATATATAAAATATATTTTTCATATATAACTACTTCCTTTACAGATTTTTATGCCTTAAAGGAGATATAAACATATGATACCATCTAATATATTCTATGGATAACTTTTGATGATAATATATTTTAAGTATGCTTATATTAAATACGTTACTTTACTATGGGTAAATTATGTTATGATGAAATGTTTATTAAACTCATTTATTTTCAATGGGTTATGAAAATATGAAATAGTGAATGTTTTTTATGATATTATGGAACAATTATGCATGGTTTTAATAATGTGATGGGTGGGCCTAATGTTATATAACCCTATAATGTATTGGGTAAATATTGATATCCCAAGAGATAATATGAACTCGAATGGGGAGTTATCCTTGATCAATTGGGGAATCTATCCACTTTGATAGTCCTGGGAGTGAAGCATGAGTAATGTAATTATGTAATGGGGAGTAAATATAATTAATTATGGGACTATATCAACTCTGATAGTCTTAAGAGTGAACTTTGACTATGGAAATATTTGAATGATGATTTATCCCAATCCACTATAAGACTCTGTCCACTATCACAAACTTGGAAGTGATCAATAACTAATGAAATTATTATATACGATTATGTATATGAAAAAAAATTATTCATTATGATTATTATATTCTCCCATGGAACATTATTGATTATTTATGATTCCAAAGTCTTCTGACTAATGTCATTTGTTATGAAAAATCCTTATGACACAACTCATGATTTCTGATCAATGACTTGTTGGGTATAATTTAATAAGTTATGATCATGTTCTCATACTTTTATAATTATATTATTCTCATGAATAATCATTGATTCATATCTTCCATATACACCCTTACTAATCATCTACACTCACCCCTTATTTGGTTTAATTTTTCTTAGGTTATAAAAAACTATATCATGTAAAACATTTCAAGAAGTGTTTCTTATGTAATTATTTTTTTTGAAATGTAAAAGTATTCTTTTAGAATGAGAAAATATTTGTATAATAGGAAAATACCCATTTTATGATAAATACATGGATATTTTTACAAAAATGATTTTCCTAATTCTTTCAAACTCTAAAAATAAATGGTATTGCATACAACTGTTACTAAATTATGGATATTTTTATTATAATTATCAATGGTTAAAATGAGGTCTCTTTAGTCAGTATCACTAAAAATATAATGAATTATGATTTTAACACTAGATATGAATTTATGAGTCTTGGGATGTCTCACATTCCATGGAAGGGTGAAGGTTAAATAATTACTATAAGGATTTTGGTGATGATTATGTTTTAATAATAATTAATTGTCTATGGTATGACAGAGATTCACCATGGATATATATATGGTCATGTTGATATCTAATGATAGAGGTGAGAAAAGTGCACCAGGGGTGATGTGATATTGCTCACCATTGGGGATGAGTTCTTTGGGTCTATGTGAACATAGAATAGATTAGTAACCCAATCACCATGAAGAGGAAAGATCATATTTAGATATAATAATATGGAATTTTTGTTTTAACCATGGTATTTATAGAGGGATACACTATAGAAATGGCCAATATATTTGTATGGGGAATGTGATCACCATCTATGCATGAGTTTCTGGCTGTATGAGAATGTTCATTTGGGCTGTTGATTTTTAGGTTATGGTATGTGATGGCTTGGTAATGTTATAAAATAATGTGATACTATATATATATATCTGTGTAGAACATAATTCATTAAAGGAATATGGAAACCTCTATGTGTATTCAGATTTTTGTTACATCATCGCACATCAGAACTAGCTGATATTGGAAATTCATTGCACGATGGTTATGGTATGGTACCCCATGTATTTAAGAATTAGTGTGGTTGGTTATTTATTTTCATTTGAAGTTATTAATGATCCCATATACCATTAGATCTATTCAGGGGAATGTTGATGGTGGCCTACAATGTTTTATATTGATAATATACTTAGGAATATTGAGGCACATGTAGTTATCAAGGTTTATATTTTAGGATAAGACATAAACATGAGTTAGGAGTTAGATAATGGAAATGATGGGTTATGGTATCAGATGTTTTTATATATAGTATTGGATATATAACCTAGTATATCATTGATGTCAAGTCTTATGGTATATGGAATTGTTTATTCTTTATGATCCAGTTAGTAGCCATTGGAATAGGAATCACAATAGAGTTTACATGGTTCCAATATAGTAGGATCCATTTGACGATCCAGGATAGGGAGTGTCAGAAAGTGATATTAGATTGATTTTTAACTATATTATTCATGTTTTGGTATATGGATATCTAGAGATGTGTTCGGTCTTGGAATAGATGTCGTATTATGTTTTTTCGAGTACGAGTATGAGTTGGAGTCCATGTTTCTAGGGATAATAGGATTTTTTGGGTTTTATTGTTATAGTGGAGTTATTTGACCTATTGAAATGTGATGCTATTATGTAATTGATTTATAGTTTTTATATTGTCTTATAAAGGAAATATGTGTGGGTTCATGCATTATTCTCAATAAATAAAAATCACCTGACATGTGTTTTTATTCTCGTTATTAATATTCTAGTTGTAAGAGGGGGCTTAATAGTTTAGCGGGTAAATAAAAAATTATATGGTGATTTATTATATAATTTTTTGGTATCATTCAACTTAGTTGTATGTGGTTCATTAATGGTATCATGTATCACTTTATCATGTTTATATGGATATTAAACAAGTTTAGGTTCTAAAACCAAAGACTATATTATGTGATATTGGAAATCTGGCTGATGAAAAATCCCTATAATAGTCAGATGAGTGGGATTTCATAAGTGTATAAGGATGAGAAGAGTATAAATCACCAAGGCATAATTCAGGTGATGTAATAGGGAATTTTAAGGGTGTCTTCCTTCTTGGGTATATGTGATGTGATCTAATATTGGTCCAAATATGAAAAATATTTTTGGTTTATTTAGGGAGATCAATCTTAGGGGTTTGAGGTTTTTAAACTACTAGATGATAGTAACTAATATTTATTTAATTCATTATAGGGTGGTGAACCTCATTTGGGTGATAATGAGTTGGGTTCATTATTATAAACATTTGAATGATAGAAGAGTAAGGCCATTTGGTTTTTTTGGTTAGGTATAAGTGAAAAACTATAATGGGGAGTTCACCATGGGCTGTTTTGTATATATTATTCTTTATAAAAGGTATATTGGATGTTATCATGGATGATTGGTAATGTGAACCCAAATAAAATATGGTTTATATATATTTTAAATTCTAGGTTTGAAGTTTCCTTTATGATTTATTTTAGTTATAAATACATTTATGGGTGTGGGATGGTTTTGGTTAGGTAGATTTGAAAAATTCACTATCTGCTGACTGAAGGATTTGGGAGTTAGATTATCTTCAAGGCAGGAGTAGTATAAAATTTCTATGGTGGGGAGAACACATAGTGAGAATTGTATATAATGATTTTATGGGACATGTTATTTTAGAATCAATGGTTGTGTTTAAAACTAATTGATTTTTTTAGTGTATTCGATTAAGATCTTAAGATTTGTGTATTATTTACTGGGTGTTTTTTGAGGTGTTTTTTGGGTGTTTCATATAGAGATATCTCTAGGATGAACTTTTTTATAGTGGAATGGTTGTTGTGTCATAGGGTGTTATGGTTTGTAATTTAGGTATAATTTTAGTTATATCATGTCTATTTATACACTAATATTTTTAGTGGTTTTGGAAGAGGTCTGGGGATGGGTTTTGTTGAAGGGGAGTCATAATAGATGAATCTGAAATTTTAAATATTTCCAAGGAAACACCTATATGATACCAAAATTGTTATATTTGACTAGAAAATGGATTTTATGATTTCCTTATGAATCTTAGTGTGGATGCACCAAGGATCTGGCAGTGCCACTAGATTTATGGTGGAAATAAGTATAATTATGATGCAATGTTTTGGAAATATTTGATGATATTTTTTTTTAATTTTTGGAATCCCTTTTAAATAAAATATAAATGTTAGACCTTCCCCTAATTGATCAATTCTAAAAACCCCAATGGTGTATTTTTAAACATTTTATCCTATTTCTATGATCCTTTTCTAACAATCCTTTTTTCCATTATCGGGTGTCATCTTGGGTGAGTCTAAGGGTACTCTTGCACATATTCATGGTTTTTCTTCATTTTTCATCATTATTCATTGTCTATGCCCCAAATTTTGGGTTTTGTATTCTTTTTTGGTTTCTTCCTTTTGGAGTAAAATCAGCTAGTGATACTTAACCAACATGCTATTTAGTGGTCCATGTTTTTAGAATCCAAATTTATTACAATATTATATGAATGTATGCATGGTGTGTTATGGAAGGGGTAGATGGATAGGAAACAAATGATGGAATAAAACCAAAATCTTTTTTAATGGATACTGTGGGGTCCCAATGTTTTTTATAACATGTGAGTTTTCTTAAGAAATTTGTATATGGTATCCGAAGTCATGGAGGAAAATGATCAATAGTTCTAGTTGTGGTGAGACATATGATTTGGATACCAAATGGGTTTTCTGAGTTAAGTGAAGGGTTTTGAGATGGTTATGAGTTTATGAGAGATGATATAAGATTTTGGTTACCATTGATCATATGTATCAACCATGAGAGGTGGGTGAACTAGAATGAGAACTAACTAAAGGGGGATATTTGGATTGGTCAATAGTTTTTCAAGCCCAATTGAGATGGTAGTGGTACTCTAGGTGATACTTGGGAATTACTTTGATTCAAAGATCATGGGTTGTAATTTGTTTAGTTATGTGTTATGTGTTTTATATAAACTGATATATGGTTAGTGGTCTTATATTTTATTGGTCTGAACATACTATGAGATGGTATTGGTTGGACCATGACTCAAAGGCTTGTGGTGTTAATTATATGTGGTGATTCATTAAATAGATATGGACTGATGTTCATTTTATATGGACATGTGGGATGATATAGATCACTAATGAGAGTGGGAAATGAGGTGTACCAGTGGAAAATATGTTTCACTAAGTATGTTCCTATGGGAGTTTAGTTATCCCACTCACTATGGGGATGATTTCGTTTGTTTTGGGTGCACATAGACTGACTGGGTGATTTAGTCACCTAGAGGTAATATGATCTTTCATAGATACAATTGAATTGGATTTAGGATTTGACCATGGGATGTATTAAGGGATACATTTTAGACATGTCCACAGGAGTTGATGGGAAAATGCAATCACTATCTTAGGTCAAGGTTCTCTATATATGGGAGATTTCATCCAGGATTTTGAGTAGAAGGTTGTGATGTGTGATGGTTTTGTATTGTTAAATAAGAATGTGGAACTAGGTTTTTTTAAGTTGAATGAATAATTTTAGAGGACTATGGTATCCTCAAGGAGTTTTCATTTTGAGGGTAAATTTTCCAACTTTGACACTCGCTAAAGCAGGTAACAGAAGATATATATTTAATTCTTACCAAATCATGACCCATATATTTTATTGAACAAGGTTGTGAAAAATATGATTCTTATTTTATTTAATCATTAAATTAGAAACTTATTTAAGGCTTTTATTTTAAGTCCCTACATTAAAAATATATTTATCATACATATTACCTACAAGATTATATTTACTATAATTCAATAGTATGCACTATACAAATTCTCAATTCATCTTATACACATCACATACTTAATTAATTTCCTTTTATATCTCATATAATAATTAATACTTTAATCAAATTGCATATATAAATTCTTTGTAGGCATATTGATTTCATTAAAATGGAAATCAATAGTATTATTAAGGGGTCCCATGGACTAGATCTCATGACTTGTGATACTTGACATAGTGGAGAACAGGAAACCCACCACCAGGAATCACCCTTAAGCAGTGAGATCACAAAATTTGAATTCCCATTAATTTTTCATGTGAGTCTTAGAGAAATTTTACAAATTATGAATACAAAATAGAACTATATTATATTATATCATAAATTTTGGTATTTTTCATTTATAGAGCACGAATTAGATACTACTTATAAGAGTATTGGGATCATATCACTCATATGAAGATGATGATTGTGAAATACATATGAACCTAACAGATCACTCTATTTCCCAAAATATTTTCTCCATTATCTATTTTTATTAAAATGGTTCACATGTTTTAAGAGGCACACTTCTTCATATGTTCATATGTGTGAGTTCCTCGGATTATGCTAAAAATTAACAATTTATCTGATAACATGATAGAGTTTTAATGAAATTAACAAACCTTAGTGCATATCATAAGTAGTAATAAACATCATCCATGATCATAAAGATAAATTAAAAACAAAATAAAAAAACTATTTAAAAATACATTTGAAAAAAGGCCAAAAATATTTATATAAAACTTGAATAAAAGACTTCATTTATCCTTTGGAGACAACCAGTAACACTAATAAAAAATTCCATAGTGGTATTCCCTCTCTATTCAAGTTATTACCATCACACTAAATGGAAAATGATAGAATAGATGACTATAGAATCACTAAAAATGGCTCCGATGGGAAAAACTAGAAAAATTTATTAGATGAAGAAATAATAGAATTCCAGGATATTCCTTTAATTTATCTCAATGTAACTAATGCTACACCTTTTCTCTTTTTTATTTAATAAACGTGATCATTAAATATCCTCCAAGAAATCTTAATCCATATCAAATCAAATGAGGATATATAAATAGATTCTAATGGTTATTTAGATCATTAAATAGAATCCAAATGTGTCTTAAGTCCCAAACCACCCTGGGAGATGCATTAATGAGCATCTAAATTAGTTAAATCCAAAAAAGATGGTTCTTCCATGGTCTATTTTGTATGGATTATGTATTCTACACATATCATGGGCCTTATTATCCCAGTAATGTAATCCAAATCCCAATCCCAAATCCGAGATTGGATTTTTCATTTCCTCCTAACCATGTATTAATAATATAAATATCTCATAATTTATATTATAACACCACATTAATAATATAATTATATAAATATAAGTTAATTAAATATTTATAATGTGAAAAACATGAATTTTGTTTTTTTATAATAAACATAATTATTTTTTGTACATGAACTAATCACATTAGTATAAACATCTCCATTATAATTATATTATGTGTCACCGGAAGGTATTTTTTAAAATTAGGAAATAACTATGAATCTTATTCATAATCATAAAAATGGTTTTTAAGAAAAAATATTAGCTACCAAAAGTAAAAAATGATTTGGCATGATCTAATCCAGCACCGACCCACAAGTTAAGTTCCTTTTCCTTTGACATTATGCTTCAGAAACAGACATGGATAATGTTAATATTTCATAACTTATATCTTTTATAAATTAATTCATTAAATAAATATTATATAATTACATCACCTGTAATTAATCTGGTATGTATATTCACTTATTCAAAATTCAATCGAGTTCCATGATTTCATAACCCTTTATATAGGAAGGCACATCCCATCTTTGTTACGGAGATCCCTCCACTTGATTTGTTCCATACCCTATTACATTTTTAAGTAAAATTTTCAAATGAATTCAGACAGTAGTTAAAGTATGAAACCTCAAAATTTGGTACCTTATTTAAAATTTTCAATCCAAATTATCCACAGTAAATGTTCACTTAAGTAACACTAATGACACATATATGACAATCCATGTGGTGTACTTTAAGTGAGACAATATAACAAAAAAGTTTACTAAATCATAACCTATTAGTGGCCAATTATATATTCATACAAGTGATCCTACACATACTAATCGAAAAATTTCTTCACATACCAATATGATTATAATCATTTAGTGATAACAAGGTAAAACATATATTTTAGGGGTTGTTATTATATTATCTCCCATATTCTATAAAATGAATAGAAATGAACGATAAATCATTTATATAAATATTAATTACATGAACGAAAATATCCCCCGTACAAAAACACTTGAATTAAATTATTGAATAAACACTAACAATTTCTACAACATGATTATCTAAATTCACTTTTTATAGAGTATCACCTATTCGTCATTACAATGATCACTAAAAAGTTTAAATTCTATAAAAAACACTTCTTCTGGATCCCCCCTCAATTTATTATTTTTATTATTACACTAAGGTATTTGAATTATAGATAAATATATGAAAATAAAATAATAAGAACAAACTCAACAACACACTTTACAATAAAAATAATACATATTATACAAATAAATCATTCAATACTCACCATCTAAAGATTCCTCTAACAATAATTTGTGATGATGAATAAATATATTATACTTCAATTGATCAAGGTGTATATCTCTCATATCTTATAATCATTCAACAATTCAATTATATAAATTTGTAATAAACTTATTTATCCATCATTGAATTTTGATATTCATATTCCAAATGCAATAAAAAATTAACTTCCAATATCTCATGCTTCATTATAAGTCGTGAAAAAAATATTGAATTGCATATCACCTTTACTAATTCAATATTAAATAAAGGATCACGAGAGAATGACGTAGCATAGAACACACCAATATATAATATAAAACCATTTTAAAACTAATAAATTACAAAAATAATTGTGTAATGATATATATTATGAAATAATGAATGTAATTGTGAAGTGTTTAGATTAAACTAGACATAAAACCAACTTTCACTTAAATTTTATTATGGAATAGAATAACTCAATTCCTTATCTTATGAATTTTTTCTTGCATTCTTTGCTCATTCAAAAATACACAATGGTTTGTTGGTTTCTACTTTATATACACCATCACATTGAATAAAAATTTGAAGACCCACAACACAACCATTTCCTTTCAGAAATAATAATCTGCCTAAAAAATCCATATTGAACACATATTAACCTGAAATCAAAACTGTAGCATAAAAAAATATTTCATGAGTACCATTACAATCATCATCTCTTCCTGGTAAGAAATCACTATGTGATCCAAAACCTTTATCCTGATATTTCTTCTAGTTTATAAAAAAATCACCAACCCCTTCATAACTCTTCTAAATTATTGTAAACCATAAAAATAACATCTTTAACATGTTCTTTAATAAATCCAAACATCAAAAATAATTTTAATCAGAAGATTTATTATTTAATTAATTGACAATAAAATCCAATACCACCAGTCCAAAACATTTTCTCCCCACTCTGTTTAAACCCCCCTTTAAAAAATATCAAACACCCCATTGGATTGTTTTTTAATCAACAAAAAATAGATCACCCTCAAACAGAATGATGAGTTATCATTCAATCACTCTACCCCATATGATTAAATTCAATGTAATAAACCAGAATAATGAATAATAATTTCAAATATTTCTATAAAATCAACTCACTTTTACTTTTAAAAAACCTTTAAAACTTATATTATCATTATTTTATTCTAAAAAATTTCTCATGTAATTATGGAAAAAATTTATGCACACATACTGAAAGGACATGTTATAATATTTTAAACATCAATAATTAAGAAATTATTTTACTAAAATCACTAATCCACACACACAAACATAGTAGGTGTGTGTGATGAACTTAAAATTTTTACCTTTGATTTACTCCTCCTTCATATATACATCCTTTTAATAAGTGATGTATTGACTATGAGTAAAATATATATCATGGTATTTATGTTTCTTTCTTTCTACCCATTTGATAAAAAATTATGAATAAGAAGATAAAGGGGGAAAACACTATATATTAACATTGGAATTTTGAGGTTAAACTACAATCATTTAACACATTTTTTGGATCGAATCCTTAGGTAGTGATTCGGTAAAAACATCCACAAGTTATTTTATAGGATGATAATCCATCCTGATAAATTCATCTTCCACATTATCCTTGATAAAATAAAACTGGATATCAATGTTCTTTGCTCAAGAATAATAAAATGGATTTCTTATAATATTGATGAAACTTTTATTATTACAACCCACCAACAAAGGTAACTCCACACTAAATTTTAAATAGTGGATTAGTGAATTAATACACATTAATTGAGTTATTTATTTGGGTTTGAAAATATATTATTTATTCAATGTACTCATGTTAATAAAATCTTACTTCGTAGTGTAACATGTAATAAACTTTTATCCTAATTAAAATACAGTATCTGTATACAAAATCAGTTAATGATTTCCATTTTTATATAAAACAATTAAAATATTTTAGTTCATTTTATATATAAAAAATTTGTTTGGGAAATACAAAATTACATTAATTAGGAAAACATTGATTCTGTACACAAAAGTTAATAGTATAGACATCATTTAGACTTGAAGCTGTCAAATAGATCAAAATTGTAATAATTTTTATAAACTCATTTTGATCAACCACTTTTTTATCTTTATATTTTGAAATATTTGTTTCCATTGAAATTAAGGTATGAATTTTCTTTATATCTTCTATTCCAATCTTTTCAAGAGTTATCAGTCTTAATTCTCTCAATAAATAGAAATTTTATCATTATTTATAGAAATTTAAAGACTTTAGAAGTACTCTATCTCTCCCAACATGGACATCACCCATATCTCTTTTATTTGATTTGAAAATTATTTTCAAGCATATTATTCATTTATAGAAAAGACAATATTATCAACATATATAATAGAAATGAGAGATGAATCTATTTTTATATAAATGTTTCTATATACTCTCCCTTTATTTAATTCCCTTGACTTAAAACATTATTCCTGTTTTTAATACCTTGTCTTTGGACCATATTTTAACTTATAATATTCATTATTTAGATAAAAAAATATATTTAATTATCTTTATACACAATGTCTTCGGGTTTCTCAATGCACACCAGTTATTCACGTTCACCGTTGAGAAAAGATGTTTTGAAATTCAATTGAAAAATAATTTATCTCCTTTAAATATAAATAGTAATAAAAATACTTATGTGTTTAAGCCTAGAAAAAATATATAATATCTTATACTAGTCAATGAATTATACATAATAATACCCATTACAAAAATTAATTTCATGATTCTTAAAACTTCACATTTCACATTTAACTTAATTCAAAACTTCCACTTTATTCAAAAACATTCTTATTAATATTATTTTTGACCAAATCACAAGTTTTGTTTCTTCTCAATATTATCCAATTACTGAATCATGAAACTAAACCACATTCGATACTTTAATTATTCCTTCACACACCTTGACTGAAATTGATAAATTAGTTAAGTGTATTATGATTTACTTAGGACTGCTTTATTTGAACTAATTTTCCATAATCGCCAATTATGTTATGTACCTACACTTACTTAATTAAAACTAGATTAATTAAATTTATTCATTATTAATAATTGAATATAATTGATTAGACATATTATTAATATCCCTATATTATATTTCCCACACTTGTAGAGTTTTTTCTTTATCACCTATAAAACAATTTTTCTTCTCCGTTATCCTCATAAAGTGTTCCTTATAGTTCACACTCACTAAATGAGGGATCAAATACCCTCACATCAGTAGAAAAAAAATATTTCTAGATTACATGTTGTATCCGTACTATCCTCTTTAATGTTTTCGGTATTAAAGAAAAATTCCTTAAAGTCATTCTTTCTCAAAATTTATCATATTTAAACCCCATAGTTTAATTATATAAGGGATACCAAACACACTTAAATACTATAATAATAGAGTATTATTTTAAAACCTTTTATAGGAATACAAATCATAGTTTAGAAATTATAATCATAAATTTTGATTGTGTACCATTTTCCTAGTCACTTTCTTCTAAAATAAATGAGAATTACCAAGTTCCACCAACAGGGTTTTGGCCATAATAATAAAAATTATATTATTCCTCTTAGAAACACCAATTTTTTTGTTGGGTATATAGTGCATTGTAATAATGATAAATTCTATAATTATTTAAATTCACTTAAAAATTTACACTTCTATATTTATATCCATTATATAAATGGAACCACTTTAAGGAATATCCAAATCCCTTTTATATACTTCTATTAAAACCCATAAACCACTTTAATGTTTTATATTTGTTCCTAATACATATGATGCATGTGATCGATCCAAAATCATTAATAGATGAGATAAATTATTTATCTATATTCACTAATTTCTCAGTCATTGGTCTATCAATATTTCAATTGAAAATTTATAAGGTTTTAGTTGTTTAAATATCTATTATTTTATGTGAAGAATTGAAAATCATTCTAAGATGACATATAATTCATTCCATATTCCTTTTTAGTTTTAGAATTAAAACATTGCTAAGATTTTCTTCTCATGTAAACTTGTTCAAACCCTTTTGGCCAATGTAGCTAATTAATCTATTCCATAACTCAATTTCACCTTTCAAGATAAAGAAATAATAATTTATAGATTTTATTACTTTAAATATGTCACATTTATTATACTACCCTTGAATCTTAAAAAATATATCCAATAATATCACACACACATATTTCTAGAGGATCAATTAATTCCATCATTACATAATTGATAAATACTTAAAAGGATATGTTTCAAACCATAAATAAAAATAACTCTCTTTTAATTATACATATTTTCTTCAATATTCATTTAGAAAAACACTTTAATTTTTTGAAATGACCTAACCATACCATACATATATTAACATCAATTTATAAGATATTGTATTATGTCTCTTAATTTAAACATGTTCCCATAACCCAATGTCTTGTAATATCTGTAGCATAAACATATTATTTTAAAATTAATAAATATTTATTACTTAAAATATATCACACTCTATTTTATTTTGGAAAAATTATATATGTTATTCTTATTTAGTACCCAAGGAATGAAAAGAAAGAAAAGGGTGAGATCATAAGCTTTTGTTGGGGTAAAACATGTTATATATCTATCCTATTAAGATAGGATATCATAATGAATATCATAAATTTGTTAGAATGAAACCACGATATAAGTATGAAAATATAATCATGTAACATGATAATAATGCAACAAAACTATGCCTAATGAAATAAGAACCATGGAATAGAAACACAAATCATAACATAATAATGTGCAATAAAAAAAGAATTTATTAAATAAATAAGAATGGGAAATAGTAACAACTATCAAGGAAATCTATCAAAACCATAATGTTATAATAGACATAAAAAAGCATACCATGTTCAACAATAACATAATGGACATGAATTACCTCCCCTATCCCATACATTCCATCTTATGGGATATAATCGTTTCCCAATGCAGTGAAGGTATGTATAACTTCACATCCACCAATCATATAATCATATAAACATAGATAATTTTGACACATAATCATATTAAAAATCATAAAAAAAACATATCATGATCTACTCATGAAAATAAAAAGGGTTACAAAAATATATTCAGAAGAAATAAAATTAAATCATCCGAAAATAGAAGGTGACAAATTCCATGAATTTATACACAAAATAATATGCATGAAATATTAACAGTGTATAACATATAAATGTATTAATATAAACTAAAAATTATTTAAATGAATATAATAAAATTTTTAAAATTAAAATAAAAATATACCTTTCATTTAGTTTTTTTATTAACAAATAATATATGAATAAATTATTCTAAAAAAGAAAGAGAATAGGAATGAAAGTGTTTCAAAGTATATATATATTAAAACATAAAATGGAATCATTGTATCAATGATATAGTAAATAGTTTAAATAATGATATTGGACAATAATTATTAATAAAGAGAGAGAAAAAGATTCCCTTCCTATACTCTTAAATAAGTAAATATACTAGGAAGATAAACATACAATGAATATCACTTTGATATTAACCATTACAAAACCATAATAATAACAAATGTTTCTCAGTAATATCCTATATTTTTAATATTTATTTTTACACTAATCCATAATGAAAATGACGAATATAGTATCACATCATTCATATAGTTGGTTGAACCAACCCAAAAAATATATATGTTATAATAAATGAATGATTCAGAATAGTTATATTATAATATTTTATTTAATTTATATTAATTTTAATAATTAATTATTTTAATAGTGAATAAAATTTAATATGTTTTATTATAACAAGATAAAGGATAAAGAGAAAGAATAACTCATAACTTAATTTGATGTAAACCTCTTTTTCATGCAAAAAATTCCTTAGAAATGAATGATTTAGCCCTCCTTCTTGTGACAAAAATCTATCAAATGATATAGGTGACTTTAGAGGATAAAATTTTCATGAATATTAGAGTGAAAAATATTATGATTTTTACATTTTATAGGGGGGTCATTTTATAGATGATTTTGAGGGGAATATTTTTAAATATACATTTCATAATCGTTAAGGAAGTTCAGTTTCATTTGGAAAGTGTACCATAAGTGTATAATAGGATGGTATATATTATCTCAATAGAATATATATATATATATATTTATGTTTTTAAGTCACTATAACCACATATAATATTTTATATGTTTTTACTATTTACTAACATAATTCACTGTTCACCCTGTAAAATATTTTTTTTCAAGGAATGAAATTGATGATCTCATCAAATATTGGAATCAAAATTTAAAATATTTTTTTATTAAATAAAATATTTATATATAATAAATTTAAACTTTAAATAAAAATATAGAGTACTTAAGAAATATAATAAATGAATAAAACAATTTCTTGTTAGAAAATTTTCCCTTAGATATAAAAGTCATGTAATTATAAGGCCTCTATGCCACTGGGCCTTCAGGTTATCTGTATAACAACCCTGCTCTTTATTACACACATAAACATGATTTATTACATAAATATTCACTTAAGACAACTCTAAGGATTTAGAGGTATAGTGTATTAGAAAATTAGGAACACTACAGAACAACTTAGAACATAAAACAAAACATCTTTATTGAAAACGTCTTTTACATGACCAGAAATGGGTGAGCTATAAATCCAAGTAAGGGAGTAAACAAGGAATAACATGAATAATATAATACATGTTAAGCAATAGGAATATTAATAGAGTACAATAGAAATATGAACATAAAGGCATGATATAGATTGATTACCATAACATGGAAATGTGGAAACAACATTTAACATGGTATTAGCATGATCCAAGGCTCATTGCACATGGATCCTAAGAAAACCCTCACTACACTTGATTTAGCAAGAGTAAACCCTCATTGAAATTGAATTATCATGATTAAAACCTCATTTCACATGAATTGTTAGGGTAAAACCCTCATTTCACTTGAGGTATTATGATACTATAATTTACCCATTGCATTGGAGCACTATCAGGGCGCACCCTTTATATACATTTAATTTCAGGAAAAAGTGAGGCACATGGATCATACAACATTGATTAATTGAACATCATAATTTATTTCGATGAATAAGAGATGTGGAAAATATAAATATAAGTCCTCAATGAAAACGTACATGTGTATAAAGGTTAATAACCATGATAGAGAAATGGGTATGGTATTTACTTACACGATGATTTTGGCAAGATAATTTTTGGTGTAACTTCGACAACATAACAACATCAAATAGAAATTGTAAAATGGGTTGATTAGAGAGAAAGTGGTCTCTCAACATTTATACATGAAATAGACAGTTAGGGGGTAATGGAAAATAATATCCTAATACATGTAAATGAATTTAGATGCATATTATAAAATAATTTCTTAAATATAAATGAGAAGAGTGAAATTACTTACAGAATTTTGGCATGGTAATGGGTGTACATGTGAGGAATTAATGAGAGAAAAATATTTCTTTCATTGTTAAATCATAAGGAGAGATGTATGGGGGAGGTTTGAAATCATACCCCATCATTTTTAATTGAAAATAGAATGGTATAACAACATAAATAAATTTGGACAGAAAATGATAAAGAACGAAATCCATTACAAGGAAGTGTGATCCCAAATGCTTGAGAGAGGCTTGAGAGAGGCATATAAGGAGCTCATGGAACCTTGGGAGTATTATAGGGAGTGGCAGGAAGAGGTTAATTAAAATCCAAAGGTTTTTAGTGAAGCTTAATGATGTATTAAGTGGATTTATATAGGAAAAAACAGGGAATTCTTTATTATTTAGGTTTGGAAACTACTCATTAAAATAATAAAAACCAAAAACCATACCACGGGGTTTTCCAATGTTTATTTCCAATGTGTAGGGGAAAGAATTATTTTATATTTCCACTCTCCAAACTTATTAAAATATTAGGCTTTCTTATTTGATGGTGAGTCACACTCTCAAGGAAATCATTTTAAATGGTTAAAATATTTTACAAGTCCTCGAGAGTCAACTAAGGCACCACAAAATTAATCAATGAAATAAAAAATCACTTTATATTAAATTAAAAATATATATTGTCTGAAAAACCCTTTTATATTATTTTATTACATCTCTATTGGGTCGTCATGATGTTAGATTGTATATTTAAATGGTATTTAATTTTTACCCAAACATTCGACTGTCTCAAAAAATTATGAAAAATTATCCATTAGATAATTTTGGCATCATAAACCCAAAATTAATATTTATTTTATTTAAATAATTTTCTTAATATTTTATTTTTCACTTTAAAAATAAAAATTTACATTTATCGAAAATTCATGGGTTTTTACAAAAACAATGTCTAACCCTTAACAAAAAATTACAATTGTATTCATAAAAAAATATGATCATTTATATTTAAAAAAAAGTATATTAGTAGTAATATTTTATTAAAATATTATTAAATTAAAAAATACATTAATTCATAAAAATAGGTTTCTTAATTTAATATTTAATAAAAATACTATTTGTACGTTAAAACCCATTTAGAAAGTGAGAATAGTAAAATGAATGTATATTATTTATACCAAAATAATGCACATAATCATCGTGGTAGGTATTATTAGATAACCCCTTATAACACTAGAATAAGACCGAAGGGTAAGGTGTACGATGGTGACATACTTTTTGGGTGGCTCAGATAACATCGCTCGGGTGGTAATCTCTAATAAACTTCCACTTCTTCTATAGGCGGCTCTATTCAAGTTTATCGTGATAAAGCTCATCTTGGGATTGGTCAAGAGTGTATCCCATTGATGCTACCTCTTTCCTGAGATCTGACAAATGGGCTTTGTATGGAGAGATTCTACTGGGTAAGGTCATCACTTCCTTTGTCTGAGTAAATTGGATTTGTTAAATACCAATATTTATACTAATCATGTGATCAATGTTCAATGGATATATTAGCAATGTTAAGAATTATTAACTGTATTTTAAAATCCAAAAACATAAATCCAAGGAATTTTATATGTTTTATATAACCATTTTACATAATAAGACATTTAATAATATCAAGAGGAATTTTCATTAATAAAAGTTTGGGATGTTACAATCTTCCCCCCTTATGGAATTTCGCCCCAAAAATTTCTTTTCCCCACAATAAAATAGATTAGGGTAACTCTTATTCATCACTTACTTCAATTCCCACTTTGATTTATCAAACTTGTGGTTTCTCCACAATACCTTGATGAGGGTCATTGTCTTATTTCATAGAACCTTTTCCCAATGGTCTAAGATCTTCACAAGATTCTCTTCATAGGAGAGGTCAATCCCCAATAGTACCACCTCTGGATTGAGTACATGAAATAGGTTAGGTATGTACTTACTCAAGACTTATACTTGGAATACATCATTTAATTAAGATAGGTTTGGTGGGATGAGAGTCGATTGTCCATTTCTACAGTGCGATCAAAGTTTTAAAAAGGGCCGATGTACCTCAGCTTCAGCTTTCCCTTCTTCCAAAATCTCATAACTCTCTTCCATGGTGATATGTGAAAAAATACAATATCTCCAACATTAAACTCTACATATCATTGATGATTATCAGTATATATATTTTGTCAACTCTGAACATCTTTAATGTGCTGATGGATGGTCTTAAACTTCTCCACCATTTCTTTGACCATTTCTGGACCTATGATTTTTTGCTCCCCGACTTCATCGCTACATACCAGTGTTCTGCACCTCTTCCCATAAAGTTATTCATAAAGATCCATTTGAATTATTAAGGGGAAACTATTATTGTAAGAGAACTCAACCAGGGGAAGATGTTGATCCCATCCTCTTTTGAAGTCCATTGATCATGATCTCAACATGTCCTCAAGTGTTTGGATATTCTGTTTAGATTGACCATCAGTTTGAGGATGATGATCCACAATGAAGTTCATATCAGTATTCATAGAATATTGGAGAATCTCATAGAACATAGAGTCGAATCTTGGATCTTGATAGGATACAATAGAGAGTGGTAATCCATGCAGCCTTACCACTTCTCTGATGTATATTCGTTCGAGTTGATCTAATTCGAAATTATATTGAATTGAAATGAAGTGTGAAATCTTAGTAAGATGGTCCATAACCACCCAAATAAAATTGTTTCCTTTGGATATCTTCGGAAGTCTAGTGACAAATTCCATGGTGATGTTTTACCATTTCTATGTTGGTATGGGTAGTAGTTTCATCATCCCCTTATACTTATGCCTCTTAGATTTCACTTTTCCACACATCAGGAACTTTGAGGTATACTGAATGATCTCCTTCTTCATGTCATCCACCAATAATTCTATTATAGATCTCAATAAATATTTTTTGTTCCCTAGGTGAATGGAGAAATTAGAACTATGTTTATCATCCTAAAGATCATTCTTTAACTCCAGATTTGATAGAACACATAATCTTGTCCCAAATCTCACAATTCCTTCTTCCTTAACACTGACCTTTGAGAATTTCACTTTTCTGATAGTTTCCACTTTCTTCTGAATTACCACAAAATCCTTTTGATAATCATTTAACCTTTCCAAAAGAGATGGTTGAGCAATAATTTGTGAAATAATTGATGATGTTACCTTATATATGATTCCTAGGTCCATCTTAATCAATTCTAAGAAGATTGGATCCTTTTCAATGCTCATCAATGAATGAGTTTCTAGATCCTTTATACTTAGATCATCCTCCACAATGTTTTCTTTCCTAGGGTGGTAATGGTTTGAGTAGTCACAATAATTGATCAAAATTTACCAAATTTTTTGGAACATGTTCAACTCATTCTGTGTGAATATATACTTGAGGCTTTTGTGATCTGTGTATATTTCACACTTCACCCCAAAGAGTTAATTTTGCCAAAATTTTAAATGGAATATTACTATAGCCAACTCCAGATCATGTGTTGGGTATTTTTTCTCATGAACTCTCAATTTCCATGAAGCATAGGAAAAAACTTTGTCATTTTTCATCAATACACATCCCATTCCCTTCTCCAAATCACTACTAAATTCCATGAAAATTTATGCACATGTGGGTAGTTTGAGAACAAGTGTAGTGATAGGACTCATTTTAAAATCCTTGAAGTTATCTTATCATTCATCACTCTATGAAAAATTGACTCCCTTCTGAGTGTTTTTGGTAAGAGGGTTGTATAATCATGGAAAATTTCTCACAAATTAGTGATAATATCTTACCAACCTAGGGAAGATACGGATATCTGTCACAAATATTGGCCTCAGCCATCCCTCAATTCTAGCTATCTTAGAGGGATCCACAAATATCCAAATAATTGTGATGATATGACCCAAGAATCAGACTTCCATCAACCAGAAATCACAGTTCCTATAATTTTCGTAGATATTCTCTTTTCATAAGGTCTCTAGTATAGTGCTTAGATGCTCCTCATGCACCTCCTTAGTTTTGGAGTATATTAGAATATCATATATAAATACTAACACTCATTTGTTGAGGTAATCTATAAATAATGTATTAATTATGTCCATGAATATTTTTGGAGAATTAGTGAGTCTGAAAGACATTATTATGAATTTATAGTTCTAATACCTTGTATGAAATGTGGTCTTGGGATTTCCTCCTTCTTCACCCTTACATGGTAATATCCCGACCACATATCCACCTTGGAGAATTATTGTGCTCCACATAGCTGACTGAACAAGTCATCCATTTGGGGAAGAGGATAAATGTTCTTTATCATGATTTTGTTGATCTCACGATAATCAATGCAAAGGTGCATTGTCCCATCCTTCTCTTTTACGAAGAGGACTGGTGCACCCCATGGTGAAGCACTTGGGTGTATAAACCCTATATCTATATTATCCTACAGTTGTTTCTTTAGCTCATCACGCTACAAAAAATATATTGTATAAAGATTCATGGATATTATAAAATCCCTAAGTATAAGAACAATCAAGAATTAAACATCTCTTCAAGGAGGAAGACCAGGAAATTCCCCAGGAAACACTTCAGCGAATTCTCTCTCAATATGCATATCTTCAAGGATCGTTTCTTCCTTATACTCAATAATTTGATCAAGATATGCATTATCATAGGTAAGTAATATCTACGCTTGAGACGAAGGTTCTAAAAAAGATTCATCCTCCTCCTATAACTTGTACAGACACAGGGGGTCGATTCACCATTTGGAGAGTGATTTTCCTCTAACAGAAATTTATGTTGGCTCTATGTAGAAAAATCCAATCCATTCCAAGAATTTCATCAAATTCCACTAGAGGGAGTATGATTTGGTTCACCAGGATGTTCAATCCAACGATTGTGACAGGGGAGGAGTTATATTTATGGGATGCAATGATTGCCCCATTTTCCATTCTCACTAACATCCCTACTTCAAGGATTTTTGGTGGGGTTGGGATTGTGCTACTAAAATTTCAGGATATAAAATATTGTGTAGAACAAGAATCAAAAAGTATGTTCACTATTATTTAATGAATAACTCATGTACCTATCACCACTTCATTGTCAGGGTTATTTTTGGTGGAAGTGAGGATAAAATCTCTCCCTTGATGCCTTAGAGGTTGTTAGTTGCCTCAAAAAACTCATAGATTAGGTAGATGGTTTGAAAAGTTCCCTAGTTCATTTTAGTTGAAAAAATGAACAATTCATTTAGGGTTGAAAGGAGAGTTTCTCTCATATTTCCCAATAATGTGTATTTTTTTTGAAATTAATGGCCCAATTCTCTCCTCTTCCACACCTAAATCATTTCTTCATACCCTTCAGGCTATTTCTTGGGTTCTTATTTTCACGCCTTTAGCAAGTGGGGTGCTGTAATTTCTTTGCACCATTGGATTTATTCATCGGACCACTAAAATTATATTCAAAATTTTTTTTATTATCCCCATGATACCCCTGAGATTCTTCAATATCCATTTAGAATTTGAGGGCACATCAGACAATTTTCTCATCATTATCGAAGTCAAGGATCATTAGTTCATTCCATATGGTAGTTTTTATGCCACCAAAGAAATGGTCATCCTTACATTCGGGGGTAACGACAAAGATGGAGGTGTATCGTGCATGCTTTGTGAAGTTTTCCTCATACGCTTCAATGGATTATTCATAATTTTTTAATGAGGAAAAATATTTCCATTTACATCTTATGTCAGAGGGTGAAAAAAAAAATATTTATAAAAAAATAGTTTCTGATAATTATACTATTCCAACACCTTGATTTCTTCCACATGCTTCGTATTTTTAATCAATGTCCACCATGGATTATCTTCACCCTTCATATGATAATCATCTAGAAGAACATTATCTTGTTTGGAACATTGAAGGATGTAGAAATTTTTTCGATGTATTTTATCCATTGTTTGGTGATTTAGGGATCAAAAGATCCATTAAAAGTAGGTTGCCTTTTTCTCATGATGCTCTAGATTGCGTTTTGTTCTTTATTAGTGGGGGGCGGGGGGGTGAATGTTTCTATTGGACTGTGTTTCTATTCAAAACATGAGTTAAATAAAAGTTTATTGTGAAAAAATTTGTGATTCCCACTCCCATTGGATTTGGCATCTTATTAGAATAGTCATCACATTGATCTTTACTTCGATTGTTATCCCAAGTCCTCCTATAATACGCCATTGCTATAATAAAAGGAAAGTTAGTGGTAACACATAAATTTTAATCCAATGATAAAGGGATAACTAATAAATTATATTTATTTCCATAACTTATGAATTTATAGGCTTCAATCTATGTTATCCATAATCTAAATCCCAACATATATTCTTATGAGAATTTTTTATTCCCTTAATAATGGTTCATAATAAGCTTATAAATTTAACAAAGAATATCCCTTAAGAGTGTTGTAACCTTGATTTCAGCAAGGCCCAATATTATGCACTAGTTCCTATTTGAGTCTTACTCAATGATTTGTTTTTGGGTTTTACCACTAGATACATCTGTTCCAGAGCCAACTCTACTTGTTTGTATCCAGACAGTGATATATTTTCTTGGTAAACCTGTAACTCTATACTAACAAATATTTAGGGATGTTTTTATTATACCTAGTATTATAAATAATGTTTTCACTAGGTTTTTATAATACTAATCCCTAAAATAACTGAACCTATCCTATGATACCAACTATAACAACCATGCTATTTATTACACACTTAAACATGATTAATTACATAAATGTGCACTTAAGACAAATTTGAGGATCAATAGGTCTAGTGTCATTGGAAATTAAGAACATTAAACAACAACAAAGAACATAAAACAAAACATCTTTATTTAAAACTTCTTTACATGACCACAAAATTCCTTCATACATGTCATTACATGGGTTAACATTAGGACATGCATAAGAAAATGGTGAACTATAACGCCCATTGATGGAGTAAACAAATAATAACATGAAGAATATAGTACATGTTATGAAATACACATATCAATAAAGAAAAATAAAAACATGAACATAAAGCCATGATATATCATGATTATCATAACATGGAAATGTGTCAAGAACATTTAACATAATATTCGCGTGATCCAAGGCTCATTGCATGTGGAGCATGAGTAAACCCTCATAGCACTTAAATTGTCATGAATAAATCCTCTTTGCACTTGAATTATCATGATTAAACCCTCATTTCACTTGGATTTCCATGATTAAACCCTAATTTCATTTGACTTATCATGATACAACTCTTTACCCAATTCATTGGAGCGCTACTAGGGCACAACATTTATAAACATTTCATTTCATTCATAAGCATGCCACATGGATCATTAAACTTGGATTAATTAAGCATCATAATTTATTTCCATAAATAATATATGTGGAATAAATAATTTTAAGTCCTTAATTAACTAGTAAATGTGCATAAATGTGAATACCATTGATAGAGAAATGGGTATGGTATTCACTTACTTGATGATTTTGGCATGGGAACTTTTGTTGTAACTTCGGTAGAATAACGATGTCAAATAGAAATCATAAAATGGGTTGATGAGAGAGAAATAGGTGTCTCATAATTTATACCTGAAATGAAAATTAAGGGGGTCATGGAACATAATATCCCAACATATGTAATGGAATTTAGATTCATAACATAAAATAATATCTAGAATCTAAATGAGAAGAGAGAAATTACATATGGAATTTTAGCATGGTGACAGGTGTACATGGGAGGCATTAATGAGAGATAAGAGGTATCTCACCATTCAAACATAAGTATGTTAGTATGGGGGAGGTGTGAAATCATAACCCAACATTTGTAATTGAAAATGAAAGGGTATAACAACATAATAAAATTTGGACAAAAAATGAGAGAGGAAGAAATCCATTACTTGGATGTGTGATCCTAAAGGATTGAGAGAGGCTTATAGGGTGCTTGGGGTTCCTTGGGAGGATTATAGAGAGTAGATAACCGAGGTAGGTCGTGCTCTAAAGGTTTTTATGTTAATAGGAATGAGAGATTGTGTTGGTTTATATAGGAAAGGATAAGGAATTCTTTATTAATTTTGTTTTGGACACTACACATTAATCAAATCAAAACCACAAACCATCCAATGGTTTTTTTACAAATTGGAGGGTAAAAATTTATTTTAGAATCCCAACGGGCAAACTTATTAAATAGTAGTCTTTTTTATGTGAAGGTGGGTAGCACTCTCAAGGAAATCATTTTAAAAAGTTAAAATATTTTATAATTCTTAGAGGGTCCTCTAGAGCATCATAAAATTAATCAAGTAGATCTATAATCTAATTATTTTAAAGGTAAAAAATATATTGGCCGAACACCCTTTTTATAGTTATTATTCTATCACTATTGGGTCCTTATGATGTCACATTATATATTTGAACAGTATATAAGATTTACCAAAAAATTCGACTATCTCAGAAAATTAGGAAAAATTCACCATTAGATAATTTTGAAATCCTGTCAAAAATTAATATTGATTTTATCTAAATAATTTTCCAAATATTGTAATTTTTAATTTTAAAATAAAAATGGATATTTTTAAAAAATTCGTGGGTTTTGATAAAAACAACTTCCAAACCATCATAAAAAATGAAAATTGTATTCATTAAAAAAAATATACAATCATTTATATTTAATAGAAATTAATTTAGTAATATTATTTTACTAAAATATTATTTAATTCAAAAACCATCAATTTATCAAAATATAATTATTAATTGAATATTATCTAAAAATACAATTTTTTACTTTAAAAACCATTTACAAATTAATAATAATAAAATGAATGTATATTCATTATAAAAAAATAATTCACATAATCAAAGTGCTAGGGTCTTGTTAAATGAACCCTTATAACACCCGCATAAGACCTAAGGGTAAGGTGTGCAATGGTGACAGACTCTTGGGGTGGCATATATTACATCACTCGGGTGGTAATCTTTATTAACTTCCACTTCTCCTATAGGCGGTTTCATTCAAGCTTAACATGTTGAAGCTCATCATGGGCTTAGTTAAGAGTGAATACTGGTGACACTACCTACTTTCCAAGATATAAGAAATGGGATTCTTAAGGAGAAATTCTACTGGATGAGTTCATTGTATCCTTTTATGAGTAAATTGGATTAGTTAAAGCCCTATATTTATACTAATATTGTGATCACTGTTCAAAGACTATATTAGAAATGGTAACAATTCATAACGGTATTTTAAAATCAAAAAACATACAAACAAGGATGATCACATGTTTTATACAACCATTTTACATAATAAGACATTTATTTAGATCAAGAGAAATTTTCATTAAAAAAAGGTTTGAGTCATTATAATGTAAGGGTACACTTTAAAGACAATTAAAAGGAGGGATTCTCAGAAATACAAAATATGTAGTTTTTATTTAGAGTAATGAATGATTTTATTTTACTCATTATGATTACCTAGTTATTATATTTATATTAAGTATTTCTTTTAAATATATATTGTTTCTAATATATTGTTTAATTATAAAAAAGATTACATGACCTTTACTATAGTTTCTTTATATCCATTTTCTATATATCCTTAAATAAATTTCTAAAAACCATTAATCATCTTCCATAATTTCATCAAAAAATTATTTACCAAATTTATACTGTTCGTCATTATTTTTAAAATTATATTTAGTGATATAATTTTCATGGGAGATTAAAATGATGTATACTTCAGGATTGGGTTTTTTATACTACCTCGTGATCATATTTGACTTTCAATTTTAATAATTATGTTTCATATAGATTTATTGTAATATTAGTGTTCATTAAACTTCCTACTATAATACTATTTCCAAAGTAAATAAATCATTGTTCATTTTACTTTATAAGTGTATGTAGAATAAGTTATTTAACAGATTCATGGAATATCAATACCAAAATATAGGGTATCACATTATACTATGATAAAAAAATCTTATCCTTAAAATTTAATTTCTCATATGATATTAGACGATAGAACTTTTATCTCATTACATATTCGAGCTCTCATTACACTTCCTTAAACTTATCGTTTCAAAAAAAAATGTTGACCAGGTGAGTGGTATTGTTTCATATTATTTTTCATTATAATTCATGATCTTTATTGGTTAGTCCTTAGAAAGAGATTAAGAAAAATTCTATAACCTTTGAGTTGATCACTTGTGATTTATATGTTATTACCTTCTTCAAATGTGATACATGGAACATGCCATGCACATATGAGAATTTTAATGAATGTAATAGTTTATATGATACCATCCCCACTTGATCAATAATTTTGAAGGGGAAAATTTACCTGGGTTTAAACATTCATTTTTTTCTAAATCTTATGACCCTATTCCGTGGTTAAATATGAATTAATGATTTTATCTTATCTCAAACTCTAAATTTTATCAATTATTATCATTGTATATATGCTATCATAATAATAAAACATCAATATTTATATGAATTATTTTAATATTCACTTCTATTTATTGATAAATATCTATTCCCAATAGATTTATCTCTCTAACATTATTCTAGTATCTTAGAGTTCTTTATCTCTTCCCATATATAGCCTCATATAGTTACATATAAATTTTTGATTTGAAACTGTTTGGATATGAAAGTGTGAATAGTAGACGATATTTATCAAAATTTTCTTTGAAATATATCATGAAAGATAAAAAAATATATTATAATGTCTAAAGTTTTATATCATATTTATTTCCATTTTTAGGATGATAAGTAGTTCCAATGTTAATTTTGTTATCTAATTTTTTTTATAGAATTATCCATAACATTGATGCGATTATTTAACCTTGATTAGATACAGTTAAAATTTGATCTCCATATTAATTTACAATTTAATATATATATATATATATATATATTAATCAATATTGACTGATAAATCCTATTGAATCATAATGAATCCTGATGAATTTTTATTCCAATCAACTACAAACCGAATAGAATTGTTTAATTTTGATGTATTGGCAAGATCTATAAAAATTATAAAGTTATATTATACCATTTATATATTCATATGGGTAATGTTTTCTTCACCACATTGTAATTTTAATTTTTTATCTAACTTTTTTGTAGACCATACATCACGATGTGTTTTTGAACTCTTGAACTTTATATTATCCCTTAAGAAGTTATCCTCAAGATATCTATTTATATTGTTTTCTTCCCAAGTGAATAGAGAATGCTGATATATATGTATCATCCAAAATCTATTTAGATATGGAATTGAGTATACACATATTCATGTTTTAAATATTAAAACTCCTTATTTATCATGGCTGAAGTTCATGATTTTTCAAACTATTTTTTATAGCTCCACATCATTCATTCATAGTGACCTTATAATCATATTAATACATGATTGAGTAATTATTTTATCAATGTATGAAATCATCCTCCCCATGTGAAAACCATATATATATATCCTTCTAGAATCCATGATTATGGGATCTCTTTTAATTATCATCATGGATAAGGAAGACTGTTTCTTTTTGTTAAGAGCATTAGCCACACTATTTACCTTTCTAGGAAGGTAATTTATTAAACAATAATATTATTTGGCTAATTCTAACCATATACTTTGGTTTATGTTCATCTTATTATATGTAAATATATAGTTCAATCATTAGTGATTAGTGTATATATCAAAAGTTTACCTATATAAGTAAGAAATCTAAATATTCATGGACTATATTACTATTTCTAACTCTAAATAATAGGCACGAAAATTTTTCTCAGGTTTATTTAATTAAAATTAGGAATAAGACACTACCTTTTCAGTTCCTGGAATCATGACCTACACAGCCACACTACACACCCTTTCTAGAGGCCGAAGATAAAGCTACTCAAATTGAAGACTTTTTAAAAGAAATCTCTCGAAAAGGGAAAAAAATGGTGGATGATGATGGATTCATCACTCCCAATCACAAAAAATGAGGAAATGAAGGGACTGCTCTAACCATGAATGAACACTTGTTACATGATCACTAGATGCTTTCAAAAAACACAACGATGAATGTACAACATCAGCAAGTGCAGTTGATCTGACTACTATCACTTTTGAGGCTTCTCGAGAAATTGTATCAGATATTCCTATGCACCTTAAGGTTGATTATATTTTACCTTATGAGAGGAATCTGAATGAAGAATCAGACCAGATTGTTGAAATAGCTCATAAAGGGGTCATAAATACTGATGTCTCTATAGATAATTATCTCGATATCAAGAGGCAAATGTGTAATAAGAAGTTGGTGGAAGAGTCCAAACAAACACTTTAATTTACTATCAGTGTTGCTTTGTTTTTTGACTGCGTTATGATTTTATGCCATGGTCATCATTACATGTATCCTTTCATGGAGGTTGTTGCTTCATATTTTGAGGTCTTGGAGATTGCTCAATGTTGATGAAATTTATCTAAACTCATTTTCTTTCTTAGAGGTTCATTGCATGGACTCTCTATGGTTAACTTCTTATGTCCTACTGATGTTTTTGGAGACGCTGGAGTGGATTGAACAAGATTACATTGATGGAGCCTTCTTGAGGTTGATGTCCTTCCTACATGAGGTAAATTTTTACTTGAAGGAATGTTTTGTGCTTGTTTGGTTCTTTGTGAACTGTTGTTAAATATTTTTTAGCTACATCATCATGTATCTATTTCAATTTTTAGCTGGTTTAAACTCATTGCACATTAAACATGCATTTTAAATATTTTTTATTAAATAAATTTCTTTAGGGCATGAATTGGGTGACAAATTCTTGTCACCACTTGTCATAAAAAAAACGTCATTATCATTTTTATGTGAAAATAACCAAATAAATTATTTTAAGAATCATTATATATCAAGAAATCTTCTCCAATATGGTAAAATGTGAGTGTAGTTTCAACGAGAAAACTTTTTTTACCTCCTTAAAGTTTACTTCACATTATTATACTATAAGAAAATTGACTAATTTTCAAATTAACTTGGTCATTGGATTTGATAACTATGAGAAATTTTAGAAAAACAATTTCAGTCCCATAAAACTATAGCACTTTATTAATGTAGATGTTATGGGATATTCATCAATCACCTCTATATTAGAATTATCTAAATATGTGCCCTCACTAATGATTATATAACCCAATATTGATACTTTTTTTAGCCATAATTCATATATATTGAATTTATCATAAACTTTTCCCATCCTTAAAGACTTAAATACAGTCCCAAAATTCTATTTACTCCTTTATATTTTTATTTATAATAAAACCATTAATAAATAATATAAAAAAAACAATCAATGTAATATATAAAGACACTATTCATTATATAAATTAAGCAATCCTATGAATTTATATCTATGAAACAAATCATTATGAAATCACAGTTCTCATATCTTATATAGAACGATTTACTAATCATGTCCACCCTTTTATCCCTAATTGATAATATGGAGATCAAATATTCACTTTTGAGAAATATTGATCCCCATTCAGTTAATAGGGAATGTCATAAATATGAGGCATAAAATACTTGTTGTTGATTGTTATCTTATTAAGCTTTCAATGATCATCATGATGATGTGCTTACCAATCCTTATTTTTAATGAAGAGGACTGATCTATCCAAGAGTTAAGTACTTGGGTATATAATACTATTATGTAATGTCACTCTTAAAAAATTTGTCAATTATTTCAAAGGGTCTACATTATAAAGAGTCAATGATATTGGCATAAATGTGGTATGGGTTAATTTAAAAACTGAACCTCCTGATCTGGGATAATACAAGGAAACTCTTCATGAAATATATCAACATATTCCTTCACAATTGATATATCTTAAATATTGAGATTCTCTACAACCATTTGAGAAAAATATCCCTCTTTTTGCGTATTATGACCCATATTATGTAATTATTTTCTATTTCATATCTATAATCATCCTTTGATTGATATATGAACTTGAAATTATTTTTGATGTGCAATAAGATTTTCATATCCTAATAATTAAAAAGGGTTCTATATAGAGAGATACAATTCATTCCCAATGTTAAAATAAATTCTACCAAAGTAAGTATAATTATATTTTTATAAGAATATTATGTTGTACATTAATTAGAGAATTTTTATATATTTGGGATGTTATCATCATATGAGTAAATATTTTTAGTGATAGTATAATATCAAATCCTTGAGGTGGTGAATTAATAGTCTTATAGAATTATTATTTATTTTAACCTATTTTTTAAATTTATTTTTTATTGATAATTCGTGATATTTTTTCCCAAGTAATGTGGGTTTTAAAATATTTTTTAGAGGTTCCACTTTTTGAGATGATCTATTGAAATATTTATAAGAATATGTAGTTTTGGAGTATTAGAAATGCTTATAAAGCATGAGAAACACCTATGGAGGGAGTTTGAGAGAAAAAATAGGTCGTAGAAGTTTCATTAATTCCATAGAAGAGATAATCCATTTCTCAAAGCATTTTTATTCTCTTCAATGGGGAGAATTATTCGGAACATTAATATTTTTTGGAGGTATTATTAAAATTCCACATGAAATTCCCAAGACATTGAATGAATTCATCCTTTCTATTTCATTTTATAGACCCCAAAACGGAATATACCATGGTGATTTTCCATATGTTTTTTCTATGATTAGATTTATATTTGAAAGAAAAATAAATTAATTTTACCTCTCTAAATAACTGAATATTTTGTGAGATGCATCTAAAATGGGCAGATAATATACACCACACCAATTTATTAGAGTGTTTAAAAGGACATATAAAAAGATCTAATTATTTTTAGTTAGAGTGGTTTAATATATGGCATTATATTCTTTGTATAGGATCGTTCCATGTGAGGTGACCCTAGAGTAACATATATAAATTTGTAAATTTTCAGAAGAATATTCCATACATTTCACAATAATACATGCTCTTGATCCATAAATGTTTAGTTTCTTGGGAGATTAGACACATAATAAATTTATTTTATGAAATAAAAAAAATATTTGCAACAAAATATATCTCTTATTTCAACCTTATTAGTCATATCCAACTTAATACATTTCTTCGTAAATTGAGGAATGTAGAAACATAAGAAAGGGTGGTCTATGATGCTCAATAAAGTTAATCAAAGGATATATTAATCATGGATCATAGGAAAGCATTAGATAAGAATAACGGTGTAGGAAAACTGACCCGAACTTATGAATTTCGTACCAAATAATTCATATATCACAAATCACGAGTCTTGGAATAAATATTTGGTAACATATAGGTCTTGGAACCACTGAAACGGTTCCCCGAGCTGGTTGGTCACATTGCATTAAGCATTCTTCCCCATAATCCAGAGGATATCAACTTGAAGGGGGGTGTAAAGGTGGGACAACAGGAAGACTATATGCTATAGATAAAAAATAATTCTAGTAAAATATTTAATACATAATGATTAGTGGAATATAATAACAACTAACAGTCAATAATAAATGAATGATATCAATTCATGACCATTCTATAATGGCTAGGAAACCAAATACATGGTAGCATACATACACTAAAAGATAATAACAGAAAAAAGAAAGAAAATCAAATATAATCAAGGAATAACTCCATGAGAATCCTTAGAATCAACTTATTCTTGTGATCATAAGCTCTAACTACAAAGAAATCATCCCACAACACAACTAGGGACCCAATCATACAACCTGATGATATTTTTTAGGTACCAAATGGAGGTACAATCATGGTTAAAGATATAATTAGTATCCCACCACCAATGGTGCCTAATGAATAACTATGACCATGTATATAAACCAAGATAGTGTACATTTATATAGAAAGTAAGGGAGTTCAATGAATATAAATGTAATAATGTTGGCTCAAGTTTCATAAGGACACCTTTCTTACTATATCTACTTTACCCTAAACCAGAATATATCAGATTATTTCTCCACACATATATATGTATATATAAATATTTATGTGTATATAGATTTATGAATATATATATATTTATGGACTAGATATTTAGTCATATATATAGTGATATATATAGAAACTAAGACTAGCTAGGCCTTGAGGTGCAACTCTAGAATCCATGCATAGTTATTGGAGTCTCATAGAGTGATAAAGTATTTCATGCCCTAGCTTCATATGTCAAAATGGAAACCATGCCCTAGTATCAAAATTTATAAGGGTACTTAATGGCTTAAAATCTGAATAAACGAGAAGGGACATCATGAAAAACAGTTCCAGTTAATAATAAAATAACCAGGGTATCATATTTTAATAAGGGGAATAATCTAAATAATTTGAAAAGGGAATATGGAATGATATTTATAAAATACTAAACAAGGGGTGTGGAATTTCATTTCCATCAACCAAAAATGATATGGAACATCATGTCCAATATCCTAAGCAAGGGGGCATCGAGCATCACATCCAACAAACCAAGTGAAGTAGATCACCTTTTCCAGCATCCTCAATCAATGGAGTAAAAATTTCCATGTCCCAAAACCCTAACTATGGCCACTCTATTATAAACCATTATAAGTTACCACACTTTCCCTATGAGACCTTATCCTAATAATTAATCAAATAGGAACCCAACATCAATTAAGGCGCAATAGAACTTTATTTGTAAGATGATTTCATCATTTAAAATTTTCTATAAAAATATCCATTTCATAATCAATTATTTTTTAAGCATAACTAGTAAAAAATTCTATGTACATATTCATTACATAATATTAAACATGGCCTGGGAATAAAATTCATTTATATACAATGAGGAAAAGGGAAGTACCCATGTCATAGTAAAAACATTAAAACTAACATTATTATTCATTATTATTTTATGTCAACAAACATAAAAGGTGGTTTTATTATAAAATTAATCATGGTCGACTTACCACTTCATTAATTCTAGTTTGACCTTCTCTTCCATGTTTGATAATTTAACTCACCTAAATGGTGAATTAAAATTTAATCTGAGAATTTTAACCATAATATAATAAAAAATATTAATATCCTTTAATGAAAATCCCTTAATTTGGTGTCTTGGGTTAGGGGAATAGACATCAAACCACGATAATAGGTCTAATAAACACCATGAGAGTTTTCTATTAATTTAGTTTTTTATATTTCAATATTTTGGATAAACATACAGAAATTTAAATGTGTGGAACAAAAATAATGTTATATAAAATTTAGAGAATTTAGGTAAGATAATATAGACCAACTAACTCATTCATAGTATGGTCCAATCATTTAATACTGGGCCTCAATTCAATTCAGAACAGGAGAAGTGGGAAGATTAGTCAAATATCTTGAAAATATATCTAATTATCTAACATGAATATAATGATCTTAATGGATTATGAAATTGATAAAATAAGTATGGGTAGTAATATACTCATTAATACTCTTCCAACAAATCTAACGATGCTCAATTTGGTCGTCAGATGAAGTATATTTTCTATCAGAGAGGAAGAGGTAGAAGATAAATGCTTAGGGACATCCTCACCAAAGGTGGGCGGAACAGTTTGTTAATCTAATTTAAAGTTAGAGGTAAAAAATGTAAATTTTATAATTTTTGATGAGGCATATGGTTTTACACATTTTTTAGCTAATCAGGTGCCAATCTTGTGGATCATAATATCCAGGAGACATACCCCATATAGTTTGGTTGTATTGTTTGGGATGACAGTGTGCCAACCATATGGTGTTATAGGTTAAGTGGAAGAAACACTTTGGATAGGTGCACAATTTGGAAACCATGCACAACCCATGATCCCACATCTTTAATTTACTAACCAAATTCTACATGGACATGAAACCCACCTATAATGGTTTGAAAAACAATGTGAAACCCCTTATAAGGCCACACAGTTTCCCCCATGTGGCGACATGATTTAGAAAAACTATAAACCCTATTTATTCTCCCTAAAAAGTGATATTTTAGATATTGACACTCCTAAAAATCATCTAAAATTCCGATATAACTCTCAAGCCTTAAAATTATCCAAAAACAACAATTTTGAGTGTAATAACTCAAAGAATAATGTTCCAAGACCTAGTTTAGGATTTGGTCACTCAACAAAATGAATGGTTCAATTTATATTGGAATGCTCAATTAGTTTGAAACTAGGGATAGTAAAATCTCCCACCATATAAATTCTCATTCTAGAGAATTATTTGGGAATAATTAAAATAAAACTCAACATACTCTAATCATGAAATCTCATTGAAATGAACGCATTGAATTTCCAAATGAACATCACACCTGTATGAAATACTTTAAATTTGTGGTACTTAATCAATTGAAACTTGATCCACAATCAAATTCAAATTGAATCATTAAAATCCTGATTACTCAAGTCTATTTATCTTAATAAATGATCAATTTTTCATCTCATTTATAGTTCTTCCAATAGAAGTCCCTACAACAGGCTCTATCCTTCCACAAACAATTACAATCCATGGTACAACCACCACCCAGTTCCTCTATCTAAACATGACTCTATCCTCGTAATGGTGTTTTTATAATGATAGAAAACTAAAAAAACTAGGCTATAAATAAATAATATAATCTTAGTTTCTATTTAGAACTAAATGGTCAAATTTTAGTTGACTAATATTAACTACTCATGTTATTATTTCATTGAAAAGTATCGACTAATTCTTACCCAGAACATGTATCATCTTTTAATTTATTTTATATTGTAACTCACCTAAATTAATTTATCTAATTAAGATAATGAATTTGAATCAGATTCTGTATAACTATCATTGAAACACTTGGGATTAGTAGTTGATATATCATCAATCCAGATTCCAAATATTTTAACTAAGTCACGCTATGATTATACCAAGCACGCTCATTGAAATCCATAACCAACATCGGTGGTTTTTCCAGAATGAACCATCTCAAAAAAAACTACCAATGTGTTGTATAACCTTAACTAAAAGTATCTTGATCCCAAATCAATGGATCATTATAAGCTACACCATGCTAAACACCCTTATCTATATTTTCACCCAAATCGGTAATTGAACCCATATATAAAATTTACATAGGATTCCAACCATACATTGATCCATTTATTTAATGACATAAAAGTTCCATAATGACCATCCACTGACTGGAATAATGTTCCCACAAACCTTTTCCACTGAGATTCACCATGAAGTGACCAACATCCCACTCCCTAGCTAAGGAGCATCGTTTTCATAACGTAAATGAAATTAAACTGATTACCATAGTTTATTACTAGTCCCTCCATCACATAACGACATGTATGTATAATAAAGCAATCATACATGAGAGATAATTAATGTTTCCCATAAATATTTCCTTCTTTACAAGAATTATTTTCAAAGTGAATGCCAAATTGTAACTTGTAACAGGGGTCTCCAACTATAAACAACCAATAATGTACTATGAACCAATTGTATTTCATTAAACTACTACTTGAGAACAATTCCCAAGGGTTCCTTCCATAAAAAAACAAAAACTATTTAAATAGATATTTTGGTATATAGATAATGCACTCTAAATTTACTCAGGGTGATGTTAAGAGAGAAGACATGATCACCTCTAGGTTAAGATTAAACTGAGGTTTTATCATTATGTGTGTATATCTCCCTCAATAAATTCTTGCATCCAATAAGCTATATTTCACTTTACCCAAGCCTTCCACCATGTATCCTAATGATGAAGGTCTAGGTCCATTCACGAGTCAACTATCTCATGTATTCCAATTTATTCTAAATGATAATTTCTCACATGGAACATCATTTTATATACTCCAAAGCTATGAGTCACCATGCATGTAAGCATCACTTCATTGAAACCATTTGTCCATGGATCACACCCTTCCATTCATCAATTTTTAAATTTTTAAATAGTTACTACGTGCAACTGGTGTGAACTGAAATATCATCTATAGTAGGTGTACTATCTCGTACCACCTGGTTCATGACTTTTATCTTATTCTCAAGAGTCATCCATCAATAATTCTAAACATACCATGCTACAAAATATGATAGTTTTTATTAATATGGAAGTTCCCTTGAAAATATTATTCAAATTTTAATATCTCTCCAGAGTCATAATTTTATGAATGACCACTCATATTATGATGTTATTTCAAAAAATAATGTTTCAATAATCCAACCATTGGTAAATTGGGCTAGGAACCTAAATAGTCCTGGCCAACATAGCCAGTTTCAATAAATAATAAATCAAAAATGATTTCTAAATTTTAGAAATAACTATTTTTAAATTAAAAGGCTAGAGAACCTAACATGCATCAGTCTAGAAAAGAGTGTAAAATTAAGTATACCACAAAAATGAGAATGTAGTCATGGAAAAACCTCTACCATAGACTTTCCTTGAAAGAAAAAAAATATTAACATTCTGTAGTCTAAGTCAATTTGAGGATATTTTGTTTCATCCACATAGACCTATTGAATCATTAATGAGAACCACAACCCATTTACGAGCATCAGTTACACAGTGTATAACATGCACATAAATATTATTTTAGAATAGGTTAAAGTGAAATTGATAAGGAATCATTGACCCATAAAGGTCAGAATTTATCGCCATAGGTGTAACTGAATCCCTTCCCAAACATTGGGCTATAAGCCTTTATCATCACCAAGAATATAAATAGGGTAGTTCTCATTAAAAGTCTGTGACCCAAACATTAAGGATACAGATATGACACTAAATTGTATCCATATATCGAAATACCCACTTGAGGAAAAAATTACCAAAAAAAAAACTAGTCAACCCAGGGGTTCTTTTCATTACTAGAGTCATACTCGACTCAACCAAATCGTATGGACAACACCTATCTTTATTAAAACCCTAATCCAAAATCAACTAATTTCCTAGATTTAAGGGATATACTACACATATAAACCACAATTTTTAACTTAAAGAATAAAATTTGTAAACTATATTCATGACTAATAGGTTATTAAGCTCAACCACATATCCATTAGTATTAAAAAATAATATGTCCGAAGGTAACTATGTGATACGTGAAATATTCAAATTACCACTCCAATAAACTCAATAGATAACCCCTTTAAGAGGGTTCAATTTATAACACACTTAAATGTTAATTTTATGGTGTTTATCTGATAGTTTTAAATTAATACATTTTACGAATGCCCTCTAAAATTAATTTCAAGTTCTTTTTGTCAACAAAAACTGCAAAATTCACTTTATTTTACTTATTTCATACAACATTGGGAGAATATCTCATAAATTCATTTTTAACCCATCATTTAATCTACCCATATGTTTTTAACAACTTAGCCAAGTTAAAGAAAATTTCAATTTCCAATCTATATAAGAAAATCGTATTTAGTTTTTAATTTGAATTTTAATTGAGTAACACCTCATACAAATAATGCTCCAAAACATATAACATGTCTTTAATCAATTATTTGGACTGGACAAGTAATATTCCACCATATGTTTATATGAAAACAAATATAATATAATGTGAAAACATTAAATAACTATCCTTTTAACATAATAATACCACCATGTGGTTAAGTAACAAGGCATAAAAATTAATAAAGACAACCTACAAAGGTATTTTCATGTCAATACGGGTTACATTATATGGGTATCCAAACCCATTTGATGGAGTCAACAATATATAAATTAAAATTGGAATTCTATTTAAATTCAACCCATACTAGTTATTTCATTCAATATTTAACACTCCCTTAATGGGGTTATATCATAAAAAACATGACCCAAAAGGCCTACTTGGGTCCAGTTGTGTATTTATAAATTGAGTCATATGTGTCTTCATGCCCAATTAATAGAGTTTTAAGCCCCTATAAAGATCAATTTTACCATTATTTAAAAGGATTCATTTTTTAATAATTTTTATTTCATAATTAATACATATATAGATCATGGATTAGTTTGATAAATTACCATTACTTAATTATAAAGGTACATTCATTTATAAGTTATAATTTTTATTCATGTAACTATAATTAAGTTATCTCACTTACTATTATAATAAAACATGTCTAGGGATCATTGTTTGATTATATGGGTCACAATTTTCCAATTTATAAAGCAACTTTTAACATTAAAAATTCCAAATTTTGAACATATTAAATAAAAAACATAAATTTTACATCTCATGAAACTAATGTCCATTGATAAAAAATATCCAAATCATGTGGTTAAATATAAATCAGCTATCAAGATATATGAAAAAACACCATTTAAGTTGATGCTGACACTTTATTTAACCAACCATATGGCAGAATCATAACAAAACATGTTATCTCAAGTGATAAATATATAAAAAATGGAAATAATAGTGGTAATGCACTACATAGTTAAGAAACCAATGAATCATGTTATACTATAAATCATGCTAAACAACTACGTAAATATGGTGACCAAATTCCATGGACCATACTCCAGAAATCAAGAAATATAACCTATATAGAATGGATTGTTCATGGAACATGAATCTTTTTGTTCCTAAAATGATGGATGTAGTGATAGTTCCTTGTCATAACAGGAAAGGGTAAAAATACAAAAATAAGTAACTATTAGAACTATATTATTCACCCAAGGTTATATGATAATTAATTGTTATATATGCGACACTCTCATTATCGGAATATTTTTCATTCACTCATGTATGTGGGTTGGACACACCAAGGCACAAGATATTTAACATGTTTCAACACCTTACAAGTCTCCTGTTTACTATTCCAAAATAGTATGATAAAAAGGAAAATAAACCTATAATACCATTTTCCAATGTCCCATCCCAGAATCCACTAAATTTTTTGCTTGATATGGTTAGTCACATGGCATCAAGTGTGCCTTCATATATGATATAGGATACCTACTAGTGATGAGGGTATAAAGGTGGGAGAATGGATGGACTATAACCTCTAGATTAAAAATAAATACAATGAAAAAATGAGACGAAGGATATAATAACAGTTGAAAATCAATAATAAATGAATGATAATCATGCATGAACATTATATAATGTAAAAGAAACCAAATACATGGAAGTAGATATACAATGAAGTACATGGGTAAATAAAACAATAAATGAAAAAAGTACTCAATGACAACCTCCATTTGCATCCTGAGCAGGGGATCTGTTAGGTGCTAACAATTTTCTAGTATAAGTTAATCAACCCCACAACACAACCAAGGTCATGATCCTACAGATGATATCTATTTGGGTTCCAAATATTGTCCAAAATAGCATGTGAGGTATTATTAGTAGGATAGCACCAATGAAATCTAATTCATAATCTAGTATTTGTATATATAAAAAGTTACTGCGAAGGTATATTATAATTAAGGCTGTGTCATGAATGGAAATGTAATCAAGTTGTATCAGCATCCTCAAGGACAGTTTGATGAAAATACCTTCTTCATCCTAATCTATAATGACTCTGATGATGTAACTATATATATATATATATGCAAGTGTATAGATATGTATGTATATATATGAACTAGATATGTAATGATTTTCTAGGACCTAAGGCATAACTCCGCTATCTATGCATAGTCATAGGAGTCTCATAGAGTGAAAATGGAAACAAGACCCAAGTGTCATAATTCATGATGTATTTCATTAAAAGTATCATAATTTATAATTTGACTCCATTTTTAAATATCTTCATAAATGACAAGGGACGCCATGCTTATCTGTTAGAATTGATAATAATATAAATAAGGTATCATATTTTAATATGGGGAATATTCCTGTGTATTTTAATAGGGAATACATAAATCTATATATGACATCCTAAACATGGGGTGTGGAATTCCATTAACATCAACATGGAATAATTTGAAATTTCATGTCCAACATCCTAATTGAGGGGACATGAAGCATCATGTCCATCAAACGTAGTGAAGCGGATCTCCATGCCCAACATCCTTGACCAAGGGGGTGAGAAGCACTATGTTAAGTAACCCTAACTGAGGTCCCTTGATAATAAAAAAATATAATTTGACACACTTTTTCTATAATCCCATATCCTAGGAATTCCTTAATGGGGAACCCAGTATTTCTCAAGGCGTAGTAGAACATTGTTTGTAAGATTCATTCAATATTTGGAATAGGACATTGGGATATCCAAGCTATAATAAATTCATGTTTATGTATAAATAGTAAAAGGGAAATGTATATATTCATTCAATAATATCAAATATGGACAAGGAAAAAAATTCATATATAAACAACGAGACTTGATGAACCACCGATGCTATAGAAAAACAATTATCACTAATGTGATCACTCCTTTTTATTTTAAGATAGCTCACCTAAAAAGAGGTTTTATTATAAAATATATAATTTTGTACTTACCTCTTCATTCATTTTAGTTTAAAAATCTCTTCCATGTGGGATAATTTAACCCAACTAAAAGGTAAATCAAATTGAAATCTGGTAATTTTAATCACAATAGAATAAAAAATTCTAATATCCTTTAATCGAAATCAACATATGTGGTGTCTTGGGATGGTTAATCATCCTAGAACCATACTAAGTGGTCTAAAAACAACATTGGAGTGGTCTATAAATTTAATTTTATATATTTCAATATTTAGGATAAACGTGTAGAAATTCTATCATGTGACAATATGGAAACATTATTTAAATGGGAGGTACTTTAGGAAAGAGAAACTAAACCACCTAACTCATGAATATGTTGGACCACTCATCCAATAAAATTGCTTTATTTGATATTTAATGGGATAAATAAGAATATTATAAAAAATTCTTAAAAATAGAGTGAATAAGATCACATGAAGATAGAGCTCAACATGAATAAATAAACTTGTAAAGGAAGGATCATGAATCATAGACTTGCTGATAATCTTAAAACTCATCATATGATGATTGATTCAAGAATTGGATTAAGGAAAAATGACATGGGAGATGAAGAGGAAAGATAAGAACAACTTGGTAGATCCTGAACAAATAGGGGAGAAAAATGGTTTAAATACCATTTAAGTTCATTGGATAAAAATGTAATCTTTACCCTTTTTAATGAGGCACACGGTTTGTCCACATATTTTTTTCTAATGGTGCACTAATCATGTGGCTAATGATATCCAAGATCCATACTCTTCATGAATTGGACACATGTTTTAGGATAATTATGAAAAAATTATGTGGTGATATTAATTATGTGTCACTAACCATGTGGCTAAGAACATGGTTTGACAAACTATGCGTAGTCCATGTGCCCACCTCTAAAATTTACTACAGTAACTATACAAAGCCTTTTGATCCACCTTACATAGTTTATAAAACCATGAGTAACACCTTATGTAGATGAAATGTCTCTCTATAAGGGATTCACTATTTAAATAATGTCACGACTGGTCCCCCGGGGCCCATATCATGACTACCCCAAGCCTGCCATCCATAGGCCAGAGGCTGCCGACTAGCACCAACTGTGTAAATCCCATTTATTGGAAAGGAATTGCCTTTATAACAATAAAAAAACAACAGAGTATGAAAAAGGAAGTAAAACACTAATTAAAACTATATACAAAAGAATGTGCTAAAAGTAAAGGGGTTGGAAATACATGAACAACAGTAAAGTACAATTCAACTGAAAAGCTAGTACAACTAGAGAAAATAAATAGAGCATCTACCGGGTCGTTCTCCAGAATTACCACCTGAAGGGTGGGTACAGATGGCCTCCCAAGAACACCAAGTCCATCCGTCCGCTCTGTGTATGTCTCACTGAGTGGACCACCTCTGGGTACCATCTAGTTCAGCTACTCTTTGCCCCGATCAATGTTGTCTACCGTCTGCATCCAACACAATGAGGTGCGGGCATATTCCGTTCAGGGGTGGGTATAACGATACACATTAGGGACCCTGAGACACTCAAGGTCTCACAAAATCCAACAAGGAAACCCCCAAATTACGGAATCAACGGATAACCCTTACTTAGGTATATGCCCATACATATACCTATGTTTTTAAGTCACCCATATCAATCAAGAGGAAAACAAAAAAGTTATTGACTTAGCTCAAAAAAGGATTTTTCAGTGAAGTATAGAAGTATAGATGATTAGTTGCAAAGCTAGATCATCTTATTCTGTCTAGAGTCACTACTTCTCACCATAATGAGTTTGACCCACACAGGATCGATAGGTACTAACCCATGCAATGAACCACACAGGATCTGACCCACATAGGATCGGTATGCGTTGACCCACACTAGATCACTAAGCACTGACCCACATAGGATCGGTATGCACTGACCCTTGCAGGATTGCTGAGTGCTGACCCACACAGGATCTGACCCACATAGGATTGGTATGCACTGACCTACATAGGATCACTGAGCGCTGACCTCCGTATGATCTATCTCTAACCTCCGCCTCACTATCAACCACTGGATTCCTCACACCCGGTGCGCTCCAGTTCCCTAGAATATACCCTCGAGATATCATTCATACCTCTACCTACACAAAACTCCACAAAGGAGTAACCCAAAGGACCTCCAAGTCGTAAGGGTTCCAATGCGACAGACGGTGTGTCAATCGGACACCCGGTCTGTAAGTTATTGGTATTTCCATTCCAGAGGCTCAGTTGGTTTTTAGGTTCAATCCAACCTGAACATACCCCAATTGTGTCCAAAACTGAAGTGGGATATTCCAAAAGAACTATCTTGCTCCAATAATTCCATAACCACAGGCGGTTCGTCAATCAGACACTCGTAGCCCAAGATATGGGCAAACGGTGTAAGCTGGCCAAACGGGTCCGGGTCTGGTCTGACCCAGTCAGATAGAACCGCCCTGACCTGGTCTATATCGGGGTTCGACCCGGTCTGCAAATCTGATCCGGTCCATGAATCTGACCTAGTCTGAAGAAGTGGCCCCACCCCAGGGGTGGCCCGGCCGAGGGAGGCCCGCCCTAGCTGCGCCCAAGGGGCGGGGGCGGGGGGGGGGGGGGGGAGGGAGGGAGGCGCACGCCCCCTGGCACCAGAACGGCTCTGCCATTCGGGTGGGAGCCAAAACCGGTGCCAGGTGGCATCGTTCTAGCATACATGGGACCTGACGGGGTTTCTCTCCTCCGAGTTGGCCCGATCGGCGAACCACTCAACACCACCGGTGCATTGTGACGACGCCGCGCCCCTCCGTCGTGGCCCACCCTGGCCATGGCCCTCTGATGCGGCGCGACGGCGCCACGCGCCTCCACCATGGCGCATTGTGGCCGTGACTCTCCTTCCATGCAGCATGGCGGTGCCTCACCCTCTCAGCGGCCCGGTGGCCTTGCACTACCAGTTACTTCACGGTTTGCCCGATCCCGGCCGCCGCTGCTTCACCTCTGCCATCAACATAACGAGAACAACAACAAGGGGGGGGGGGGGGGTCGGACCGTGTTCGTTTGGTCTGATACCTCCTGGTTAAGATAATATCAAATGGCAAGAAGGAGCACAACAAAATGATAAATAACGTAGGGTAAAAACTCATACATAAATCAACCCCTACCGTGCTTGTTGATCATTGACGGTGGAAGAAAAGGAATAGAAGACATCTATTCGTTGGTGTTGGGAAGCATCCCAAGTAGGAGACCGAGGAAGATGAGTTGTCTGTGTTCTTTGTGGTCGGCTCCTTCTCATTTGGCTTGGTCGAAGATCGAAGACGATGTTCGTCGTTCTTCGGTGGAAAAGGGAAATTCTTCATTGGAATATGTAGTTCTCCAAGAACTCCTCCTCTCCTTAATTCTCCCAAAAAAAGATTATTCCAACCAAAATAAAATAATAGCATATCACTAATTTTAATGGTTGGCATGAATTCAAATGCATTCAATTAATTAATTTCAAGGGTTTAATTAATTAATTGTGAGAGAGTTGGCACATTAATATAATGGTGGAAGGTGACGAGTTGACATCCCGCATAAATTGGGTTTAGAGGGGGTTTAAAACCTGTGTGGGCTCCACCAAGAATATCCTCCAAAGGGAGGTTACGCATGGGTGGGACCCACCACCATAACCTCTCATGAAGAGGTTATGCTGTGATGGACCCCACCTCTAACCTCCTCTTGCAGGTTTTAACCACCACTTAAATAAAAAAGGTACTCTTATTTTTATTTAAATTAATTAAAAACCCCAAAATCTAACTTCTATCCTCGTTAGAACGAAACTGCAGTGAAGGTCTCACTAAGAAATCACTGATGCTGCAAGTTCAATGGTGACCTCAGATTTCAATTTTGAGCACTGGTTCTAAAGATATAAAAGTGTGCTCTTATGTTTACTGAACGGACCCAAAAATTACTTCAGAAATTGATTCCGGGCATATCGGGCCTCAGGATCAAGCACCGTCAGAAACTGTGGACTCGTAAAAATTCCCATGTATTTTGAAAAAATTCCACAGAAATTCTGATTATTTACATTCTCCCCACCTCAGGGCTTTACGTCCCTATAAGCTATAACTCAAACTAAGGGAACAAATGGGGGTACTTTGCATGCATCTGAGCCTCCTGCTCCCATGTGCTCTCCTGGAGGTTCTCGTGATGCTAGGGAATGCGCACCAGAGGTATTGACCATGCATGCAGGACCCGATCCTATTGATCCTCAATCTCCACTGGAACCTCTATGAAAGTCGCTCGGTCATCGATGTCCAGCTCCTCATGGTTGATGATGTGGGATGGGTCGTGCACGTATCTCCTCAGCCGAGATACGTGAAAAACATTGTGCACCCAATGCAACTATGGTTGAAGAGACAGGCAGTAAGCTACCCTTCCCATATTGCTGAGGACCTAGAAAGGCCCGATGAATTGTGGAGATAACTTGTCACCTCAAACAAATCCCCATAGACCTCATCTAGGTGAGACCCGTAGAAAGACGTGGTCACCATCCTTGAACTATGGAGGTCTCTATCTCCTCTCAGCATATGACTTATGCCTGCTCTGTGCAGTCTTCATATGCTCTTGGATGATCTGGACCTTCTTCGTGTTAGTGTGTACCATCTATGGTTCCACTAGTGCTGACTCCCCTGTGTCTATCATGCATAGTGGTGATCTTCAAGGTCGACCATACAAGGCCTCTAAAGGTGTCATACTAATGGTGGAGTGGTAGCTATTGTTGTAGGAAAACTCTACCAACAGTAAGTGATCCTCCCAGCTACGATCAAAGTCGAGAACACATGCACGGAGCATGTCCTCGAGGTTCTGAATGGTCCGCTCAGTCTGACCATCTGTTTGAGGCTGGAAGGAAGTGCTCAAATGAAGCTGTGTCCCGAAAGCCTCCTGCAACCCCTTCCATATCCGGGAAGTAAACTATGTGTCACGGTTAGAGACAATAGAAGAAGGTACTCCATGAAAATGTACAATCTCATGCACATAGAGGTGTCCCAAACTCTCTAGTGAGCCCTACTCTCTGATCGGTAGGAAGTGGGAAAACATGGTGAGTCGGTCAACGATCACCCATATCGAATCATGACTCATGGATGTATCTGGAAGACCCATCATGAAGTCCATGGATATCCCATCCCACTTCCACTTTGGGACCTCTAATGGCTGAACCAATCCTGGTGGTACCTAGTGCTCCACCTTCACTTGCTGACAAGTGAGGCATCGTGAGACAAACTCTACTACTACCTTCTTCATACCTGGCCACCAGTGCTGTCTTCTGAGGTTCTGATACATCTTCGCCACTCCTAGATGTACCACTAAAGGGGAAGTGTGGAACTCCCTCAACAGTTCCTCCTAAAGTGAAACTAGTACCATAGTACGTCCTCTGAAAAGGATGACATGCTCCCCACCTTCAGAAAATCCACCAGGTTCCTACCCTATAGATATCTGAGAACATTGCGTCTTGTTGTAGCATCCCCACACTGCACCTCCCTGTCTCGCAGAAGAAGTAGAGGAGTGACTGTAAGAGATTATAGAAAGGATGCTCCATCTCTATCCATGAAAGATATCAGTAAGGCTATCAACTGCTCTGTTGCCTCTCCTAGAAGTTTTATACCAGATCTTTTACTGAAAGTATCTGCAAAAACATTCCCCTTCCCAGGAGTATAGAATATCTCAAAGTCATAGTTCTCGAGGAACACAATTCACTTCCGATGTCTCTGGTTCAGGTACTTCTCGGAGAAGATATTCCCGAGACACTTGTGATCAGAGTACATGGTAAAATGTTCGCCTATTAGATATTGACTCCACATATTCAAGGAGAAGACTACTACTAATAACTCCAGGTCATGGGTAGCGTAGTTCCACTTGTTATGTCTCAGATATCAAGAACCATACACGATCAATGTTTTCTCCTGTATCAGGAAACACTCAAGTACGGTCCCTGATGCATCATAGTAAACTATGTACCCTATTCCCTCCTCTGGAAGAATCAAGATGGGGCACTAGTCAGCCTCCGCCTCAGCTCCTGAAATCCCTACTGGCATCTCTCCAACCAAACGAAGGGTTTCCCCTTCTTCGTGAAAGATGATAGCAGTGATGAATCTTTGGAGAAGTCTGTAATAAACCTCCAGTAATATCCAGGCAACCCTAGGAAACTCCGTACCTCCGTCACACTCCTGGGTGGCTCCCAATAAAGTACCGCCTCAATTTTCTCCGGACCTATTGTAACTCCAGCCTTTGAGATGACATGTACAAATAAGGAAACCTCAGAAATAAAAAACTGTCACTTCGAGAGCTTACCAAAAAGCTGGTGCTCTTGGAGTGTGTCCAGTACTACCAGAAAATGGTAGGAATGATCCTCCTCAGTAGTTGAGTAGATCAGAATCTCGTCAATAAAGACCACGACAAAGAGATCGAGGTAAGGCTGGAAAATCCTATTCATGAGACACTTGAACACTGCTGGAGAATTGTTTATGCCGAAGGGAATAACCAAAAACTCATGGTGTCTGTACCAACACCTGAAGGTCATCTCTTGCACATCCTCTTCTCAAACTCTGAGTTGATGATAACCTGATCTGATGTCTATCTTCGAGAACCATAAATCTCACTTGAGATGATCGAAGAGGTCGTCAATCCTCGAAAGTGGGTACTTGTTCTTCATGGTCACCGGTTTTAGGTGACAATACTCAACAGAGATCCACAAGCTCCCATCCTCCTTCTTAGATATCAGAATTGGGGATGCCTAGGGAGAAACATTAGCTCGGATGAATCCCTTTCCTTGTAAGTCCTCAACTGTACCCGCAGCTCATGAAGCTCAACGAGACCCATCCGATATACTGTAGTAGATATCTATGTCATCCCGGGGTACAAGTAAATGTAAAAGTCCACCTCACTGCGAGGATTTCATCCTGGAACATAGTTAAGGGAAAACATCCGTGTACTGATCCACCACTACAGGATAAGTCGGACACTCGACATCAGCTTCTTCTAGGGTAAGGCAAGATAACTGATGAGCGATCTTCTACACCCTCCTACGATTAAGTCAGTCTTGTGCTGCATAGGTTCCCTTCTCTTCGGTGAAGTTAAACCTGGTCCCATCCATGCGGACACACCGCACTATGTGCCTAATACAGCCAATCTAAGCATGAACTGTAGATAACCATTCCATACCCAAGATGACGTCACAAGGCCTCGAAGCCGCTATGAGGAGATACCAGCCGAAGATCTCACCTCCTAGAGTAAGCTCACACTGTCGGCACCAGTGCGTAATCATCGAGTCTGGTCCCAAATGAGTCTCTAGTAGTAAGGATCGAGCCAACAACTTCGTCGGAATATCTGATCTCTGAACGAGGGCAGTGGCTATAAAAGAGTGACTTGAACCTGTGTCTATAAGAACTATAGCCATGGTGGAGTAGAAATAGATCGTACCTCGAATCATATCCAGATCGCAATGGTCGTATGCCTCGGCTGCCTGAAGCTGAGCTCTCCCCTGTCCACCCGCTCCCTGTGGTCGGTGTGGACCTCCTAGTGGTGGTGGTGGAAACACCTCGAAACGTCGTCCACCACCAGCTGCTCGACCATCTCCTCTTCCACGTCCGCCTGTGCCCTATAGACCACCTTGATCAAATATCTGCCTCTTCCCGGGAGGTCCCTCAAATGTCTTCTGATCATCCCTACGGCGGGTCAGATAGTCACATGCCATGAGACCCTGCCCACCACATGAGTAGTACTGTATGCTCCTGACATGATTGTCTCTACTCTGTGTGCCTTGAACAACAAATCCTGAGTCATATGGTTGACTACATAGGGATATTGTACTCTAGGACCTCTACGTTATCTGTCTACTGCCAGTTGTAGAAGACTCCGCTACATGTTGACTAGTAGTGTGTCTCGTAGCTGGTGCCTGCTCTGCAAGGAAACTCTCCACTAGGAGGGCTATCTCTAACACCCCTACCTGCGTCGGAATGTTGATGGAGATCATCGAGGCTCTGATCTATCTTCTGAGCTCCTGCACGATGGTCTGGGCCCTAATGAATGGGTCTCGCACCATATCCATGGATTAGCATGAGAGGTCGGTGAACCTTGCTAAGTACTAATCCATTGTCATTCTACCCTACTGTAGATGCAGTAGCTCTTATATCCATGCCGCATGAAGGGTGGCTGGTACAAACTCCACACGGAATAGGCTATTGGAGTCTATCCAGAGTAATGTCACATCGTCGCGGACCTGAAGCATTAGGATCCACCATTTTCCTGCTGTTTCCTGAATGAGACTCGCAAAAATAATCACCATGAGGTCTTCTGGTGTCCCTACAACCTTGAAGACTCTCACCACAGCATCCTGAAAATCCTCAGCCACCTGTGGGTCCATCTCTCGCTGGAACCTGGGTGGCCTCTGCTGCTGGAACATTTTCAATGCAATCAAGCGGCGTGCATCGTCTACTTCTGGGGGTGGTGGAATCGGTGTACCAACGAGAAGTGGTATCACTGGTGCCTCTACTGGTAAAGGTCCCTCCACCGAGGCCTCGTCGCTCTGTGGGTTGTCAGAGCATACGACTCTCGGGGCTCTAACAGGTTGTCCTTGGGGAGGCATCCTGAATGAAACATATGCGACACGATTCAAAGATTTATACCTGGTGAGCTGACCTGGATGAGGTGACCTAAGAAAACTTTTTAAAGAACACACACAATCAGTGTTTTTGTGAACTAAGTTGGAAATTAGTATTCAAGGTCCTGGTGTATGGATACATTGGCTGCCCGCACCATCACTGGACTCCCTGAACTAAAAACCACACTTAGTACCCATAACACTATTGGTTCATAGAAAAGAAATATCAGAGTCCTATGTTCTGCGGTAGAAGTAACTCCTCTGATACCAATTTTTCATGACCCATACCCTGGGGCCCATATCATGGCTACCCCAAGCCCGCCTTCCAATGGCTAGGGGCTGGAGACTAGCACCAAAGGCGTAAATCACTAAACTAGAAAGGAATTGACTTTATAATAATAAACAAACACAACAGAGTATGAAACTGGAAGTAAACCAGTAAGTAAAACTGTATAAAAAAGATTGTGTAGAATGTAAAGGGGCCGTAAATACAAGCCCAACAATAAAGTACAATACAACAGAAAATCTAGTATAACTGGAGAAAACCAATAGAGCAGCTAATGAGTGGTCCTTAGAAATTTCTACCTGAAGGGTGGGTACAGATGGCCTCCTCAGCACCCCAAGTCCATCCGTCTGCTCTGTGTACGTCTGGCCGAGTGGTCCAACTCCAGGTACAATCCAGTTCTGCTACTCTCTACCCCGATCAGCACTGTCTGTTGTCTGCATCCAACACAACGAGCTGTGGGCAGAGCCCGTGCATGGGTGAGTATAACGATACCCAGTAGGGACTGAGAGACCATCAAGGTCTCAAAAAATCCAAAAAGGATATCCACAAAGTACAGAATCAATGGATAACCCTTACTTAGGTTTATTACCATACATATACCTAAGTTAATAAGTAACCCATCTCAATCAAGAGGAAAACACAAAATTCATTGACTCGGCTCAAACCAGGATTTTTCAGTGAAGTATAGAAGTACAGATGATTATACTTGAAGATAGATCATCTTATTCTGTCAAGAGGCACTGCTTCTAACCATACAGAGTCTGAACCACACAGTATCGATAGGTACTAACCCACTCAATGACCCACACATGATCTGACTTTCACATGATTGGTATGCGCTGACCCACACAGGATCACTGAGCGCTGAACCACATAGGATCGGTATGTGATGAACCACACAGGATCATTGAGAACTGACCCAAATAGGATCTGACCCACATAGGATCAGTATGCGCTGACCCACATCGGATCGTAGAGCACTGTCCTCCGTATGATCTATCTCCAACCTCCGCCTCAATATCAGCCACTAGATTTCTCGCACCCAGTGCACTCGAGTTTCGTAGAATCTTCCCTCAAGATATCGGTCATACCTCGACTACCAATAAACTCAAAAAAGGAGTAACCCAATGGACCGACATGTCATAAGGGTTCCAACGGGATATATGGTGCATCAATCGGACACCCGGTCTATGAGTTTTTTGTATTTCCGTTCTAGGTGCTGGGTTGGTTTTTAGGTTCAAACCAACCCAACTATACTCCAACTATGTCCAAACCTCAAGTGGGATATTTCAAAAGAACCTTCTTACTCCACGCTTTCCATCACCACAGGCGGTTCGTCAATCGTACTTCTGTACCCCACGATATGGGAAAAAAGGTGTAAGCTTGCCAAATGGGTTCGGGTCCGGTCTGAACCGATATGCGGATCCGACCCGGTACGAGAAAGTGGCCCGGCCCGAGGGGGAGGCCTAGCATGAGGGGAGGCCCGGTCGAGGGTGGCTTGGCCGAAGGCGGCCCAGCTCAGGGTGCCCTGACATCTTTTCCTAGGCGTGCCCAGGGGGGAGGCGCACGCCCCTGGCACCTGAATGGCTCTTCTGTTCGGGTGTGAGCCAAAACCAATGCCAGGTGGCACCGGTCCAGCATACGCGGGACCCGATGGGGTCTATCTCCTCCTAGATGGATCAAGAAACCAGCCGATCCACACCACCGGCGTGGCATGATGGCGCCGCGACCCTATGTCGTGGCCCGCCATGGCTGCGGTTTACCTGCTACGCCGGCGTGGCACGACGTCACCATGCCCCTCTGCCACAGCCCACCATGGTCGTGGCTCTTTGCTAGCCTCCGTGCGGCCCGATGGTGCCACATGACTCCACAGTAGCCCATCAGGGCTGCAGATCTCATTCCACACGGCACAGCGGTGCCACACCCTCTTGAAGACCTGGCGGCCTTGCGCTACCGGTTCCATCGCGGCCGGCCCGTTGCCCTGCTGTAGTTTCTCCGCCTCCGCCGTTAACATAACGAGAATAACAACAGGGGGGGTCAGACCGTGTTTGTGCCATCCGAGCCCTTCTCATTAAGATAATATCAAATGGGAACAAGGATCACAACAAAATAATGAAAAAAGGAGGGTAAAAACTCATATATAAATAGACCCCTATGGCACTTGTCGATCATTGATAGTGGAAGAAGAGGAATGGCGGACGTCGATTCATTGACGTTGGGAAGAGTCCCAGGTAGGAGACTGGGGAAGTTGCATTCTTCCGAGTTCTTCATGGTTGGCTCCTTCTCTTATGTCTTGGTCGAATATCGAAGACGGTGTGCACCGTTCTTCAGTAGAAAGGGGGCGTTCTTCGTTGGAAAATGTAGTTCTCCAAGAACTCCTCCTCTCTTTAATTCTCCCAGGAAAATATTATGCCAACAAAAATAAAATAATATCTCATCCCTTATTTTAATGGTTGTCATGAATTCAAATGGATTTAATTGCAAGGGATTAATTAATTAATTGTGAGGGAGTTGGCACATTAAAATAATAGGGGAAGGTGAAGAGTTGACAGCCCACATAAATGGGGGTCAGAGGGGGTTTAAAGCCCATGTGGGATCCACAAAAAATATCCTCCCTAGGGAGGTTATGCGCGGGTGGGACCCACCACCATAACCTCTCATGGTAAGTTATGGTGTGGTGGCTCCCACCTCTAACCTCCTCTTGGAGGCTTGAACCACCACTAAAATAAAAAAAGGTACTCTTATTTTTATTTAACTTAATTAAAAACCACAAAATCTAACTTCCATCTTTGTTAGAACGAAACTGCGGTGAAGGTCTCACTAAGCAATCAACGACGTTACGAGTTCAATGGTGCCCTCATATTTCAATTCCGAGCTCTGGTTCAAAATATATAAAATCCCACTCGTATGTTTACTGAATATACCCGAAAAAAACATCAGAAATTGATTTCAGGCACACCAGGCTTCAGAATAAAGCGCCATCAGAAACTGAGGACTCGAAAAAATCACCATGTATTTTAAAAAAAATCCACGAGAATTCCAGGTCTTTAAAAATTAACCATGTTCCATGCCTATTTCTCCCAGAAAGTGATATTTTATAGCCTAGTCCTCCTAAAACACTTCCAAACATCCGAGACACCTATCAATCCTTATAAATTATTAATTAATAAAAATTTTAGGTGTTAGAAATATTTTAATTACATTTTGAGATTGAGTTTAAATATTGGACCATACACCAAATAAAGATTTCAATTTCCTTTGGAAATTTCAACTTGTTCAAAATATTGGATATTACAGCTTTTCCATTTTAAAATAAATGAGTCATAAGAGTGAGGAATCATCATTAATATATCATCATCCATGAGATCATATCAAAATAATATGAAGATATCATAAAATTTATTTCTTTATCATAAACATATAAAATCAGTTCATTTTTTAATTCTCACTTCCCAAGCCATCTTCATATAGTGGAAAATGTCCCATAATGGATTGGGTTCGCTCCCAAAACTATTTTCATTCATGGAATTTACTCACTCTCCATAATAATTCAAAATATTCCATGAGATATCAAGATTTTCCTAATTAGTTTGAGGGATTCATAATTTTGGTCCTCCATATCATGTAATGAAAACATTACCTATGTATACCACAAGATAATAGAAACAATTCCTCCTTTCATCATAGTATATCCTTTAAAAAAGAAAAGAGATTCATAATTATTTTCAAATCACTTAACCATAATACATATAAAGAAATAACATGTATGGTATCATCAAATTTAATCCTCAATGAATCATAATAAAAATAAAATGATGTTGATATATATAAAAAATACATTGAAAATAAAATTCAAACCGTTCTTTGAAAACATGTGAAAAATATTAGTTTATTTTAATATATATTTTTTAAAAAATTCATGAATATTATGAAAATAATTTTATTTTAAAATAAACATGAAAAGTAACATTCATGAAAACATGAAATTTTTTCCCTATGGTAAATGTTAAAATTAAGATTCCTTTAACACTCGTTCAAAAAAAGTCATAAATAACATGTTCGAAACCATTGTAAAAATTTATTTTTAATCCTTTTAAAATAATAAAAATTATCATATAAATTAATTTAAATAATAATTTTATTATTGAAAAAACATTTTTGAAACCATTTTAATGAATAGGTACATGGAAGAAAAAATTAATCATGCAAAGAGAAAGAAGGTCATCTTTTAAAAAAATATCATTATTTTTAAGAAAAAAAGATCAGACAATTAAAGTAAAACATGAAATCCAAATAAATAACCATATGATAAGATAATATATGGTATTGAAGATATTATATAACTACCCCAATGGATATGAAATCAAAACCAATCCCATTTACAAAAATAAATTGCAACATAAACCCATACCTCACGTCTTGACTTTCTTTAAACACATTATTAAGATCTTTTATAATAAGATTATATTAATTATAAATGTTTTATAGAACCATATTCATATGTGTTTTACAATATTTATTTCCCTTATAATTTATAATTACACATTTATTAATAATTATTTATTAAAATCAATATTCAAGTGAATGCTAGTCTATTTTCCATACATTTTTTGGTTCGATGGTTCTTGATCTTGAACCTTGGTAATTTTTTCATCATATAAAGAATCCTAATAGTGTTATAATTATTATAATTACTCATTTTATAAACTTTTATAGCCTATAATATATGTTTATGATGAAAAAAGTTATATCACTTTGTGGAGATGATAGTTTGCACCCACACATGAGTAATGTTATTATCTTTTAAAGAATGGAATAAGAGTTTGTTAAACAATAATACATCATTCTATAATAATATTAAAATAGTTTATATCATATATATTAATTTAAAAAATCCCTATGAATAACCATTCATGGAGGAATTGAAAAATGATTTACATCACCTTTTGGAGTTGGTGGTCCACACATACACACATGCAATGTTATCATTTCTAATAGGATTGAAAGAACGTATAAAATGTATGTTTTATTAAAATAAAAAATTATTATAGTAATTATACTTATTAAATAATTTCAATATAGTTATATAATATTTTTTGGTGTTAAAGGAAGAAGCAAACTCAAAATAGAGCGGTAAAGACTGTGACCTCTTCTTATAGAAATATCATTTGGCATAAACATTAGGCCTTCAAAGGAGGGTATTTTGTGAAGAAAACATGATCTTGGATGTGGGTAAAGAAGTTATAAAGGTTTTTGGGGAGATATTTTTTAATATAAATTTCTCAAATTGAGTATATAATTGAGAATAAGTGGTTCTCTTTTATTAGTGAGCGGTGGAATAATTGTAAATATTAAAAACAATAAAATATAAGAAGTAATTATTATGGGAAAGTGGATAAAAAGTTGATAAATATATAATAAGGGATTATATAGGGTCTAAATAAAATAAACATGTAGTATTAATATATTTTTTATGTTTTTTATCTATATCTCTTTAGATCAACCCCTAAATAACCCTCTTAACCTTTAAAGTATCAATAAATATTTTTCTTTATTTATAATTCATTATGAAAAACTAAAATTAATGTATTTAAATTTTTTTAAAATTATGATTAAAAATAAATAATGAAAATTTTAGAATTATATTCTTATAAATGATATAAATTCAATTTAGAATATATTCACTAAAAACAATAGAAACCATTTTTAGAAAAATGCAGTTTTAGGCATAACACTGGATTTATTCTTATTACATGCCTAATAATAACCATTAAATTAATGTTATAATATTTTATTTAATAGATTATCTAAAAATATAACTATATTAATTCATCAATATTCATTAATTATAATTACTACTATAAAAACCCATTTCATGTATAAAATTAGTTTTTTTAGAAAAATACTTCTTTTACTTTAAAACACTTTTATTTTCTTTAATAAACAATTGATAACAAATGAATTCATTTTTGAAAATTGTAAAAAAATATTTTTCAAATTTTTAATACTATAAATTGATTTTTTATATAATACTTATTTGAAAAAAACAATTCTCAGAAACAAAATATGTTAAAATTATTATTTAGAATCAATAATATTTCCTAAGTTAATTTGAAATGTTTTCTGAAAATTATATTTATTTTAAGTAAAATATATTATGATGGAATTATATATTGTATAGTAATTATTCCCATATGTTTAGGGTTATATTACTAACAAGATATTAAAGAGAAAATATATATTCTAAAATCATGGGGTGTTACATTCTACCCCACTTATAAGAATGTATCCCTTAAAATTATATCACTTCAATATAAGAAACTATGGATAACAATACCTCATCACATCCCTAGATTCTAACTTAGAATCTTATAATTTATGGTTTTACCAAAAAGAATAAAAAATGTGTGTCCTCTTTTTCTGTAACACTTTATCTCTTCAATCAATAATATTTAATATTTTTTCATTATAAGAAAGATAATTCCACAATCTTCGAGTATAGTTCATGTAAAGAATCTAGTAAGTAATTTCTCAAAATAGATTTATGGAACACATAATGAGATTAAGAGAGGTTTAGAGAAAGATACAATAGGTATGATACTATCATGATATGATTCTTAATCACATAGGGACTGATATATCCAGAGCATAACTTTACCTTCTTTTTAAATATTATAACCTTTATCCAAACATATATTTTAAAGAATACCTTATAAAAAAATATAAAATATAGATCAAAGTTATTATTTTAATCATAAATTTTATGTCTACATTGAGCTTCTTCGATGTGTTTATAAATGGATTTAACCTTATTTTTCATTTCCTCAACTTGATTAGATCCCGATAGCTTTTTTTCTCTAACTTCATCCAATCATGTCGAAGTCCATCATTTTTTTCCATAAAGGGATTCATAAGGAGCCATATGAAAGCTAGAGTGATAGTTATTATTGTATGAAATATTTACCATATGATGGTTTTTATATCAACCTTCTTTAAGATCCATAGAGAAATATCTCATCATATCTTCTAGGGTTTTAATAGTCCTCTCAGACTAACAATATATTTGAGTATTTGATGTCGTTCGAAAGCTCAAATATGTATTCAATGTTTGTTAAAGACATCTCCAAAACATTGAGGAAATCCTTTGATATCAATTATAAACTATTGATAGTGGTACTCTACAAAACCCTACCACGTATTCAATATATAACTTGGAGATATGATTAAGAGAGAAATATTCTCTGATTGTAATGAAATGTACTAATTTTATCTGGAGATCGAGTACAGCCCAAATATAATTTTTTGTTTATATATCATGGGATATCCTACAAATAAATACATGGGAAATTTTCCCCATTTCCACTCAGTTATGGGTAATTATTTTAACATCCCATTAGAATTGTGAGTCACTAACTTAAATTTATAGAATACCATTAAACATGATACATACTCCATAATATTTTTATCCATTTTATCCATTGAAAACATTTATTTTATTTATATGTATATCTTTATACTTCCAAGATAAATATGTAATGATGAGATATGAGATTCATTAAACATATCCTTCTTCAATCCTGTTATTGATAGGAAATGTACTATATTCATAAAATTTATGATTCCAAAATTATTTTCAAGAACTAGGCCATGGTACCTTTCGATTCAACACCTGGCCTAGTCTGTGATAAGGCCCAAGAGGCATTCCAGATCCTCCAGGATGGAGAATAACTTAGATAATCTAATATATCATTGGGGGAACGAGTAATATTATTAGAATCTAAGATAAAATAACTAAATATGATCCCATATAATAAACCAATAATAATTGAACATCCAATAATTAAATTACCAGATCTCGATCCAACATCAACTAAAAAAATACAAAATAAAAAAAACTAAAAAATTGGGATTAACAAAATCTCCATGTTACCTCATGGTCACCACTATCCAAACCCCATCCCACTTTACAAGAAAATATAAATAGAACTAGAACCTGTAATATAGATCGGGTCTACAAATGTAGAGTGGAACATGTCAGGTGTGTGAAAAAACAACTCAGTAGGTAAGCACCATAGATTCCATAAATTTCATTTCCCAAAATAACCCATAAACACTGTTTTAAAATAAATTTAGAAAATGGGGCTTTATCATTTTAAATAACGAAACAAATCATACCAGAAATTACATTTTAAAAATAAAACTCACTTCCATTCCCTTTAGAAAATAGTTCTCCAATATTAATTCCAATTTAGAGAAATACCCATGGAAGAATACATTTCTACTGATAAAAAAAGGGATAATATGAAAATAAATAAAATATCCCACGAAAGAAAAAATTTTATAGGCAGATAATCAAGTACAAAAAAATAAAATAGAACATACCAATAAATAATCATGGGAATTTCCTAAACATCCCTAGTTGAAATCCATTGACATACTTGGTTCGAACACACCTAGTATTATATGGTTCATATTCATAGTCAATAAATAATTGGTTACTCTAAACAAGACTCACTAGTGGCACAACCCGCCTGGCCTCTCAGCAAATCCATGGGGTACTAACCTGTCAAATCGGGGTCAATATGTAACCATTACTTGACATTCTATATGGAATCAAGGAATACCTTGATAGTATTATATGGATAATGAGGAGGTCATCACACTTTTAGAATAAACCAATAACCCATAAATTCCACCATGATTTCCTAGCCCAAACATTGACACCCCCTATGTGATAACACACTCCTTGGAGTAACTACCATGGAGGTGCTTATCATACATCATGTTATCCATGATTCTAACTGGGCTTAAAGATCACATGAGATTAAAAACTAATTTCTAAACCATACTAATGTGACAAATAGGCCTTGAAAATTAGATTTCCGAAAAGATTTAAAACCCTTTTCACAAAATAATGGTAAAACATAAAACATATATTCAGTGTACCAAACAAGACTTTATGCCATTTATAAACCAAATCATACTTCAACATTCCAAATGGACTAGATTTAAAAAAAAATTTGGAAACCACATTTGAGTGACTTTGAAAACATGAAATGTTTTTCAATGAATTGGTGTTTTAAGAGTACCTTTTGAAAGAAAGAGGTCTTGGGAAGAGAAAAAAATGAGTGAATAGTATTTTGAAAACTATGTTTAAAAAGAACATTATCTATCAAAATCCAATATCATTTGTGTGCCTATCTATATGTTCACCTTGTGAACATATTGATATACCCAAATCTAATGTAAAATCCATTGTAACCAATAATGATACCTAAAAAACAATGGAAAGAGTTACTGCTAGCATTTACACTAACCACAACAACCCATAGATGAGAACTAAATCTCAATGAGGAATTACAACCCCATGTAAAGAAAACTTATCATATAAATCCAAAATACTAAGATCCAAACTAGGACAAATAAAATTTAAATCACTCGTTTTCATTTTAAAAGTAAAAATGTAATTTTAACAAACACTTTACATGCAAATACATATATGAATTATTAAAAGATCTGTTTGAAAACCCATTTTCAGTGAAATTACAACATGGAAACACAAAAAAACTATAACTCACTAAAAGTGTGATTATAAAATTTATTAATTATTTAGTAAATTTCAAGAATTTAAATACATGATTAATAAAGAAAATGGGTGGAAACACCTACCTCAATGATGTGGAATAAAAAAACACTCGAGGAAGGAGTAAAAAGGTTCAAGGATACATCCACACAATGTATCATACAAGATACATGCGACACCCATAAAACCTAGATTCTATTATTTTTACAAGAGATAAATCATTGGTGAAGAACCAAGAAAAAAGAATGGGGAGAAGATAATTAGATTAAATTGAAAACAAACAAAGAGAAACACACCTTAGAATCTTGATGAAGAAACCATGGAGGAAGAAAATCCAAAGTAGAGGGGATTCGAAAGAATTATCATGAACCTAGGTTGAGAATGGGGGAGGAGACCCTAGAACGAGTTAAAAATAATGAGGGTAAAACTTGTAAATTAAACTTTTAAAAGAACCTGGTAATGTCAAACAGTTTGGTTGCATGGATTTTCAAAAACATGAACCGACTATGAACACCCTTCCCGAGAAGGAGTACACCTACTTTGGGACAACCAGATGATTTGGGAAACTTTTCTCCAACAATGAAAATAATATTTTGTAAATGATAGATCCCTTCCACATTATTTTCTCACTATTTCCTCTAATCATTCACAAGTCTTGAACCAGAGTTAAAATACCAAAATAAGGTTGCACAGTTTCTCCTTGGTCTTTCTTGGTTAGGACCAAACTATTCTCAAGCCATGACAGAAAAACAACGAATGTCTAATTTGAACTTGAAATTCCTTATTCCTAAACAAGTTCCATGGATTACCCTTAAGCTATGAACTAAAATGGTGCACATGGATGAAAAGTACCCAAAATCATCGAAACTCCAAATTCTCACATGAAACTCAACCCCAACATAAAAAAATATCTAACTCCTAGAGAAGAATATAATAAATAAAATTCCATGGTTGGGGTGTGATTATTCTCCCCACCACAAGTAAATTATTCCTCAATAATGAAACCTAATAGAATGTGGAACCAAACTCAATATTAAAATCAAAGAAGGGAAAACAGAACTATGGACCCTGTGGTGACCTTTAAACTCAGAAAGTCACACCAAAAAATCCCTAAAAGGAACTAAAATTGGGAGAACAATTAATAAAGAATATTTAAGGGTTCTCCCCACCATAAGAATTATACCTGGATAGAGACACCAACACCGGGATAGATAAATCCACTCAAAAAACTAAAAACCCCTGACACAAGGGGAAACCCAATAAGGTAACATTAAAAAATATAACAAAACCTAGATTCAGTAATTAATCAAGAAAAAAACATCTCCAAAATTATCAAACTCAAAACCAAAACCAATTTTCAAAAATGATAATAACACAAGAAATATCAAATAATCAATGTGTTTCTTCCAAAAAGGCACATCCACTTGAATTAAATGAAAACATGACCAACTATACTTTTAGAAAAACATATGACTTACAGAATAAATAAGAATTAAAACTGAACCCACTCTGTCATTGAATATAAATGTAGATCCAATGTTCCCCACAAAAAACAAATTCTGTCTATGTGAAACGCATTTATTAGGGGCCTATGGATGGATCCTAAATGTCTTGCAGCATCTATTTCCCCATAGTTAAGATCTAAAAAACTCTGGAAGGAGCATATTATTCTAGAAATACTTCCTATATAACTTATCCAAAAGATCCAAATGACCACAACAATGACAAAACTTTAATGGATTACGACCCTATGGCTTTGAATTCCCAAACCAGCCACACTAGAAGCACACTAGAATACCCTTTGATGAATAAGGAGCCGAAATTGATGGATACTATACAGGAGTAGATTCATCAAGAAGTCACTGCTTCCTATATGGGGAGCCTTCATGAGATAGAAGTAAACCTGGATATCTAACTACTACAGATCATGCTCGGGGAACTAACTTGGCTAAAAATGGCTTATCCACTAGATTCATGATCAGAACATTACCAGATGAAAGAACCTTCTCCATGATCTTTGTAATAAGACCAAAAAATAAAAGAGGATCTTTTAGATGATCCTACGACACTATATCTAGAGAAAAGAAACATGAATCCCTGAAGTGATCAACACAAGACTTTACCACCGACTAACCTTGTAGAACACTCATAAGCTCTACCACTTTCTTCACATTCACTAATCAGGTATGAACCATCTGATATAAGTCGTCTTAAACATTTCCCAAGACACTCAAACTAGTAATGATGTATGAATAGTCATATTACACTAATCCAATCCTTTATCTTAAAATGAACTCAAAACTAAACGCACCCTCATACCCTCAGGAGTTCCCAAAGACCTGAAAATATTTTCAACTTCCTCCATCCACTCTATAGCCTCTAAAAACTCAAATCACTAAATAATGTTGCAAAAAATTGGCGGGATCTCAACTCCACCACTCCATTAAGAGTCTGGGATGGGTCAATAACTAAGATAGACTACTATAATCCTCTGGGACCATTGTATGCGACATAATTTAGAAAAAAACCGATTAAACAACATCGCAGCACTCAACCACGAAAAACATCCCAACACAAAACTCCATGATCAAAAATCAAACAACACAAAGAAAAAAAAACAATATTTCAAAACCAACCTTTTCCTTCCAATTTCAAAACCTAAATCTTTGATGTCCACTTTATAAATACCAAAATCTACTTCCAAATCCAATTTTGAACAATAAAAACACTTTTTAAAACAAAACCAATCCTGATATCATTTTCCTATTGATAATACTTTTTCCCAAAAACCATTTTCAATTTAAATATTTACTCACACTGACCATTACCAATATAAATATTAAATTTCACAAAACATAGGGAATAGGGAACTAGTGGCTATGAATAGACCGACCACATGGTTTAGTGAACCATTACCCATGAAATAACCAACCACTAAGAGGACCTTGAACTGTTTACTAATTCTCTTAAAGTATCACTACTCCATGTAAGCCTATTGCAAAACACTGGTTCACCTCTATTAACATTACCCATCAACACACCCAATATCTAAAACTAAATACTAAAATCGCATAACACACCTGAAAAATCAAGGCTCAAAACGAGTAAGATTTCACAAATCTTCCCTATATATACCTCTCAATTCTTAATAGTAAAGTGTCAAAACTACATAATGACCCAAATAAATAAGGGACTCTCTAATACCATTTTGAAATGAACTAGACAGGACTTCCAAATGACCCTACAGCTGACCCAGTCATTGATAAGTCCTAAAAGGTGTTATTTATCCTCCGGGGCTAGAAACTATTACTGGACATCAAATATATCATGATGGGAATAATTTATCCCAAAAAAAATGAGGATCAAATAACCAAAGAAGGTTACACAACATAAAATTATAATAACTGGACATTAAATAAAAAAAGGATCTAGATACAATATTAGGTGAACAAAATATAAACTAAAAACAAAACTAAAAGAAATCGAGACCAACATAATATCTACATCACCACATGGCCTCCAAAATCCATAACCCATCCCTCTTCACAAGAAATATTGAATAAAACATAAACCTATAAAATAACTAAGGTATAAAGATGCTGAGTGGGACCAGTAGGGTATTAGAAAAAGTATCTCAGTAGGTAAGCACCAAACAGTCAATAAATTTACATTACTAAAACAATCCAAAAATGATAGTTTCGAATACATTTAGAAAACAATGATTTTTCATTTTAAATAACCAAACACTATATTCAAATACTACCTTATTAAAACAACACACAAATATGTTCACTTTAACAAAAATTTCCATTCAAAAATATTATTTTAAAATAAAAAACCCAATGAAGAATTCATGGATGGTGATAAAAAGTTGGGCTACATTGAAAATAAAGAAAAAAAATTAACAAGGAAAAAACTAGTTCGGTAGATAATCAAGTGAAGAAGAATAAAAAAGAAAATACAAATAAATAATCATGGAAATTTCCTAACAATATGTAAAAACAATCCCTAGACATACTCATTTTTGACTCACCTTATGGAGTATGGTGTATATCTGTAGTCTATAACCAATTGGATGCTCTAAACTAGCATCACCAGTGGTACAACACACCTCACCTCTCATCAAATCTCAGGGGTACCAACCCATCTATTTGGGTTCAATAAAAAACCATCAATTGACCATCAAAATTATGCCGAGGAATCCCATAATATTTTTACATCGGGAATGTGGATTTCATCACACATATGGAATAAACCAATAACACACAAATACCACCATGCTTTCTTAGCATGAAATTTGACACCACCTATGCGATGAGCCTCTCATTGGAGGGAATACCGTAGAGGTTATAATCATACATAAGTATTCCATGGAAAACATTGGGCCTATAAATAACATGGGTTTCAAGGACACTTTCCAAAACACCACAACATTCTAACCATGCCTTAAAAATTATGTTTCCTAAACTGTTTCCAAATTTTTCCCCCAAAACCTAGGTAAAAAATACAACATACACAAAAGGTTCCAAACATGCCTTTGATCCATTTAGAAATAAAATCACACTTCAAGATGAAAAATGGGCTAAGATTTGGGAAATAATATTTTTGAACCTTATTTTGGGTCATTTTGAAACCATGAAATATTTTAGAAATCCTTGGGGATTTAGAAGTGCTATTTGAAAGGAGGAGGGGTAAAGAAAAGAATATATCAGAGAGGAGTATTTTGATAACCTAGATTAGAGGGAAAATTCTCAATCAAAATACATTATCATTTTTGTGACTATTCATATATCCACCCCATGAACATATGGATATACCCATATCTAATGGCATATTCATGGTAACCCATAAAGAGACCCAAAAATATTTTTAATAGTGACCACCAGAATTTCCACCAACCACTACAACCTACACATGAGTACTAAATCCAAAAGAAGCATTATAACCTCACGTAAAGCACAATTCCCCATGAAATCCAAAATAAAAATATCCAAACTAGGTTAAATACAATTGAAAACACCCAATTTCATATTTGAAGGAAATATTCAATTTTTTACGTATAATTTACATGCATATAAATATAGAAATAATTAAGAAAACCCTTTGAAAACCCATTTTAATTAAAATGACAAAATGGAAACACACAAAACATTCACTCCAAAATAGCACAAGAATTAATATGACATTTAGAAATCATTTATGAAATCCCTAGAATTTAAATACATGCATCATAAAGGAAATGGAAAGAAACACCTAACACAAAGAATTTCAAACATAATGAAACTCTTAGAAAATGAAGAATGAGGTACAAGGATAAATCCTCACACTTTAGAATCAAAGAAACACATTACGAAAATCAACCCTAGATTCTATGGATTCTCCAAATGTTATCCCACCCAAGAAGAACCATGGAATAATAAAAAATAGAAGTTAAGAGAATAAAATTGACCAAAATTGAAAAGAAACTCACCTTAAAATCACAATTAAGTGACCATGGAAGGATTGTAACTAAAGGTAAGGGGATTGGACTGACCTTTGATTTACCAAGTTCAATCAAGGGGGGAGGATAACCCAAAATGTTTTAAAAATTGGTTGGAGAATACATAGTGACTAAACGTTTTAGATAACCTGGGAAAGTCACATGGTTTTGCTGTATAGTTTTTCAAACCATGTTCCAAACAAGTTAAAACTAATAATGAAGGAGGACACCTGCATGGGCCAACACACATTTTTTAATTTTTTTACAAATATACAACTAACTCTTTTGAATGAAAATTTAATTGCTAACACTTTTCACATGGATTCCTCTAACCATACACAGGAAATAAACATGAGCTCCAAAACCGAAAGAAGGTTGTAAATTTTCTCCATGGCCTCCCATGGTGCATAAATAATTATTATCAAGCCATGTTAGTCCAATATTTCAAGGGAAAATTGAACTAGAAACACTCTTTGGCTAATCTAGACACACTAATTACCCTCAAACAATGCACTCAAACTTTCTATAGGGACCAAAACACCTGAAAACACTGAAAATCAAAAATAATTAAAGAAACCTCAATCTAAACTGCAAACAAATGATACCAAACCAAGATAATAATAAAATAAAATAATAATCATTGTTAGGGTGTGAAAATTTTCATGTCTAAACCTAGGAACATTTATTATGTTGTTTTGCAACTCCACATATTCGTTTTACAACTATTAAATATACACTTGAATATATGAATGAATATTAATCTGGAAAATATAATAACTTTATCCATTACTCATTATTTAAGGTTCTATCCATAGAAAATCCATAAGTATTCGATCTTTTTAATTACTCTTCATGGAAAAACTAGAACGTTCTTTTTGACTTAGAGAATCAACCTCCTTGTTCACATTCATAGAGTGGTAATTTAATGGGTATTCATAATCATTAATAAATTACAACCATGTTATTTTGATCATATTAAACTATTTTTATGGGAATATATTCTTAAATATTTTATGATCTTCATATATGTCACACCTTTCACTATATATAAAATTTAACCAAATTTTCAATGTAAAAAATACTAATAGCAGTTCCAAATCATGAGTTGAGTAATTTTCTATTTAAAAATTAATTAGAAGGATGCAAAAGGTAGTACTATATTATTATTAATGATAAAAAACCCCAAAACCATTTTTAGTGCATCACTATAGACCACATACTATAACAGCCTAGAACCCAAACTCCCAGAACTGATGCTAAAAAATAATCATTAAAACTATGGATTTGATATTAATAAATGTGAAACAATTTAAACTATATGAACTTACAACATAAAAATTAAATATTTGATCACTTACAAAACTAAGTAAAGTTTTAGTTTATAGTTTAAGATAATTAGGATAAAATCATATTTAAAACCATGGATTCAAAATAAATTGTTCATAAATATCTACATCATCTCCAACTAAGTTATTCACATATAGTTATATTATTATTAATAATATAGTTAAAACCATTATTCAAAACATGGGGAAAAGTAAAACATAAGAAGGGTGATCCCAAATTCTCAATAAGGGTAAATATAATAATTAACAATTTAATTTCATCAGTGATTATAATATGATCATAATGGTATGATGGGATAACCAATGTACATAAGAATAACATAAGAGATTAATATAAATTAAATCATATATCATGAAACATTTTATATGAAATAAAGCTTTATCAATGTCAAGATTCACAATAATAAATAATCATGAGCCATTTTGTATCAATATTGATTAAAGGAACTATTAAAAACCCACAATAAGTATAAAGATAACATGATGGGATATTTGAACATAAAAAAAATCAACAGAGAATTATCTAAATAGAAAATTTATATATCTCTTAGTGGTAACTTATAATTGGTCAACTACATCATCTCTTAAAAGTTCCATAAATCCATATTCTATTAGGAGTAACTTCAATCTAGTTAACTCTATCTCATGACCCAATTCGTTGGAGGGATATAATAGACCCAACCATCATTGGTTCATAATGTTACCAAACAACCATGGTTTATAACAGAACTAAAATTAAATAGTTTATAATACAATATCCCATCATCATAAAAAATTAAATCAAAAATAACATGAATATATTATATATATCATTAATTTTATCATAAAACTCATAGAAACAACCAGTATTCTTTTCATATCTTTATCAACCCTAAAAAAAGAAATGGTTTCCATAAAACTCTCGTTGAAAAAATCATAATCCATCCATAGAAAGGGAAATTATGTTATAATTATAGTTGATCCCACCATGTAACATAATTAGCATCAAGTTTTATATTTATTGATGACTGTTAATAACATTAAAAAACATTAAAAAATTATTGAGGAAAACACGCTTTTAACTAAGAAAAACTACTTTTTAAGACAAAAAATCACAAAATATTATTGAAATAACATTACATTATAATAAAATGGGAACAATATATATGATTCTTCAATTTAAATAATATTCATGATGATGTAAAAATTCAATAATGATGTAAATGTCAAAAATAAATATTCTTTTCAATATTTTGTAAAGAGAGTCAAAAGTATTCCAGGCTAAAAACAATTAGAATTTTCTTTTAATTTTTCATTAAAAGAAGCTAAAAGATCACATGAAATAAATTTATAATATAATTAATATTTATAAAATACCATTATAGAATACATTTTATAAAATATGGATATGGAAGATAAAGATTCCCAATCCAAAAGAAGATACAATATCAGTTTCACATACAAACAAATTCCATGATGTTTATTTATTCTAAAAGGAAGGAAAAAGAATAAAACATGTAAACCAAATTCATAAACAAAGTATAAGAAAAGATACTTGGTTAAATAAAATAATACAATATGATTTCTCCAGAGGATCCTTGAATGTAAACGATATTGAAAATAATGAATATTGTAACATAAATCCTTTACTGTTTTGGTAACTTTCAAATAAAAAAATGAAAATTAGAATCTAAAATGGATTTATAAATAAAATTAATTAGAAGATTTAATATGTTAAAATTAATTTATTAGGTAGAAATTACACAATAAAATGAGATCATTATGCATGACATCAAACATGTCTCATGAAGTTGATATCGAGAGAGAAAAACCCTATAAAAAATAATAATTTTTGAAGTGATAATTAATCAGTGTAGTGAATGTGTTAACATATTAAAATTTATAAAAAACAAGTTTAAATACATAATTAAATAATTTATATATTAATTCACATATAATCATGGTGTAATAATCACAATGAAGTAGAAGTATAATCCAATTAATATAAATTGTGTTAAGAAACCACTTACCCCATGATAACATTCATGCGAAATCCCCATGCATGAAAAAATTTGAATTTTAACTTTAAATAAATATAAATATAATTTATTAATGATATAATATATAAAAGTTTAATTACATAAATCTTATAAAATAAATTAGTTGTATAACATTAAAATATGCATTAATGAAATGAAATTGAGATGAGATCTCTTACCTTGAGTTTGAGTCATCACATATTTTCTTTATCATCCTTTATTATATTACTTTTTAATTATTTACATGATTAATAACCGTTTTAATCTTTATTTTTCCTTTTATTTTATTTATTACTATGTTAAATTAAATTACTTAAGCATTTAACTTCATGTTTTTTATTTTGAGGACAGTTGAATCATATATAGAAAATGAATTCGGTATATTGACTATAGTCAACAGTCTTGTCATTACATCATATAAAAATTAATAATAATTAAATAATTATCATTTTTATACATTTATTATGAAATTAATACCAACCATGAATGATTGTTATGAAAATATAATGATGTTACCATCATAAAGAGTGTAGGTCATAGGCACACATGAGTAATGTTTCAATTTTTCAATAACTGTGATAGAAAGAATATAAGTACTATATTTCCATTCCATAATAATAATTATATAATAATTACAATATTATTTTCTTAATCATAATTATATATTCCATAAATGTGTTTTGGTAAAGAAAAATGAATCGCATCGCTTCGTGGAAACCATCATCTAAACATATAGAAAAATGACAGAAACGTTTTTAAATGAATTGAAAGGTAAGAAATTTATGATATATTAATTTTATATAATTATCAATATATAAATAATATCATATATATTTATTAAATTCATCACTATAAATATAATTTAGAGTTGATGATGGAAAATGAATTACATCGATTCATGAGGTGGTAGCCATCCATACACACGAAGACTGGTTTCATTTCCAATTTGATGGAAGTGGAGATGAATATTAGTTTTGAAATTAGTTTAATAAAATCTATATATATGGTAGATAATGGCATAAATATTTCAATGTAGATGAATATTATTTTAAGGACATAGAGGAAAAAATAAATCCAAAACTCTTGGTTACGAACTATATCACTTCATCAAACAACCTCTTTTGGTATGCACAAAAAAAATTACTAGGATGGTTTGTAATCAAAAAAATTAATCTAGGATGTGGGTAATAATTAAATTATGTTATTTTAGTAGTAATTTTTTAAAATAGTAGGTTTGTAATGTATTAATAAAAGATAATAGGAGGTTTAATTTTATAAGAGAAGTACAGAACACATTTGGAATTTCGTAGAGTGTTAAATTAATATACAATAATTTTATTGTTAAAAAAATCCAAAATGATACTATTAGAATATAATATGAGTATGATTATAAATACTCTCATCCAATTAAAATTGTAAATTTTTAGGGGATGTTTTCAAACTTATATATTTATTTTATCCTAAGTTAAACCTTTTTGACAATTACCGCACTAACATAGTTTTTTACGCATTAGGGGTTATGATGGTTACTATAGAAGAAAAATATTACAATAAATGGAAAATGGTTGATATTTTAAATATTATATCAATAAAATTTACTTAAATATTATTTTGGGTAATTTTAAATCGTCTGAATAAAATATAATTTATTATAAAATATCATTAATATCATATTTAGAACTATTCATTTACTTTGACATTAATAACATCTAGTCATCCAAGTAATTTGAATGTAATTAATTAAAACATCCCTAAATTTTTATATTTATCAAAAAAATTTATGAAACATTATAAATCATTCAAATTATATTACATTTAATATTTTTAAATTTATTTATATTATTTTTATATTAATTATTATATATAATGTTAGTATTCCATAAGAATGTTAGGTAATTATTTAATCACTAAAAAATAGAAAAAATTTTAAATGATAAAAAATATTTAATATTTCAAATAAAAATATGTTACCAAACATCATTTATTATTATATCTACGAAAAAAATTACAGATATTAAAAGTAATAGAGTGACTTTTTTACAGTATCTTTTACATAAATATTATAAAGGTTAAACATCAATGCAACTTCAAAGAATGTGCCCATATTTTAGAAAAAAATGAATATAAATAGATGGAATAATATCGTGAAATATGACAAATTTATGTTATGTGGTCATTTATTAGTCGTTATCCTATTATTTCTAACCATAAATACTTGATTTACCCTTACTACGGTGACAATTATTTATATTGGTTACTATTTATAATGACTTAAAATAAAAGGGACATATCTACCAATTTTTTGCCTCCTTATTAAAAATACTGAATACATCTTTCAAGATTCAATTTTTATTAACGGCATAAATTTATATAATATGTAAACAAAAAACAACATAAAATAATTTTTTTCAAAAACATGTCCTTTAATGCATAAAAATATTTTTATACTAAAACGAATACAAAAAACTGGTTATAATGAATTTAATTGGATTATTAATAATATAAGTTAAATAATGTTACTTTAAAACCATTTAAAAACATAATATATTTTATTTAAATTCTTGATATAAAAATGTAGATTTCAATAAAAAGTATTATTTTTTACTATTCACTTGAAAATCAATATTTTCTAAAAAATAACTCTATTTCACCCTAAGATAATTATTATATGATGATTTAAAAAATGATATAATTTTTAATCAAATAGAATTTATAAAATTTACTAAAATTTATTATATTATTTTCTCTTGAAAAGAGTTAAAAAAAATCATTAAGAAAAACATTTTTGTAGAAGAAAATGACTTTACTGAAAAATAAAGGTTTTTATTAATTAGAAAATATAATTTTATTGATTAGGAACTATATATATTTCATAATGTGATTAATCCTACTCACACCAACTAATTTAATAATTATATTATAAATATAACATCTAAATATTAATATATTGTGCTTTGTTTCAGCACGAGGTTATGTGTTATATACACTATCATATATAGAATACTATAAAATATCAAGATGTTAAATTATACACCCTTTAATAAAAATAATCCATGAAATTTGAACATGATCTCAAAAATCAAGGGTTTAACATGTGAAATAAATTTTTTAAAATACCACATCGTAAAAAGTGTTAATAAAACCTTCTTTTGAAAAAATTGAAATGAAAATATTAAGGATTTCTATAATATAACATAAATATGTATCTAAATACAATAAATTTATTAGAAATTTAAAATATTTACCTAGAGGATAAATTAATGTCCAAATAATTATAGATATCCTTAGATTTCATTGATCCCAAGAATGTGAAAGACCTAGAGATAGATAATTATCCTATTCTAATGAGGTTTATAAATATAATTGATTAATTAAAATTGTACGAAATAAGATAAAATTTGTTTTTCATGATCCATTTATGAGTGTTAAGGAATTAATTTACCTTCATGATAAAGAACATAAAGAAATATACATACGTAGAAATTAAAATTTCATGCTTTAATCAATTTCTACTAGAATATCATATATTACATCAAACTATATGTATTCAAGATGATTTTTTCATTCCTGAAACACTAAAATAAAGTTACTATAGATCACATAATTCCATAAAAGGAAAAAAAGCTATTCCTCTTATATTTAAATATTAACGAAAACAAAAAAAAGTTAGTATAAGGTTAGATTATTTCTGGAGTGAATAAACCATCACATGAATAAATAAAATATTAATCTACAAAGCCTAAAAAATAAAACCAAAAGTTCAACTTATGACATTTGATAAATAAATAACCTTAAAAATATTCACAATATTCCCCACGAAAATATAAACCAACTATTTGAATGATTTCATCACATATTCTTCCAATATAAATATAAAGGTTTTCTCTAAATAAAATAAATCACTATTAAAATCCCATACCAAAATATTTATGCCCTAATCATACAATCACAATAATATGATATTCATTTTTATAAATATCCTTAACCACCATAAATCCATAATAAAACCATATATGATTCCAAAATAATATTCAACATTTTCCCTAAAATATCATACAATTATTCCCAAAATAATGAACTTATTCAAAAATAAAAATTGTCAGATAGTCAGAAAATCACTTTTCAATCCCACTATTAGCAATATAATATATTCCCAAATTTGAATAAAACATAATTAAGTCATCATTAAAGATTATTTAAACCCTAAGTTGTATCAATAATTTTAAACATATTCCCCATAAATGAAAAGGCAATCATCCTCAGATAATAGTTTATGTAAAACTCAAGGTTTGCATATACCTCACCCCAATAAAACATATCCCAAAATGTAATTGAGCACCCATCATTTAAAGCATAAAAATTAGTGTTTAAGAATTTTAGCTTATGATAAAACCTAAACTTATAAAACCATTCTAGAATCTATAACGTTTAATATAACTTCTCATTAAAGAATTCTAATTTCAAAAGATTTCTAAACCTTTCCTTTGATAATGAATATAATAGCCCAGAACCCGCACTCCCGAATCTGGTGCTAAAAACATTATATTTACATTTCTAGCGTCGATACCAATAAAAATGTACCAATTAAAACAATATGAAAATAGAACATAAAATGGAAATATTGGATAACTTATAAACCCAAGGAACTCTTTAAATAATATCTTTAGAGAATTAACATAATATTTTTTATAATAACATGGATGCATGAAAAACCGGTTCATAAATATCAACATCATATCCCAATATGTACTTCATATCTAGTAACCTTATCAAGAAAAAAATAATTAAAAACATTATTCACAAAATTTTGAAAATTAAAAAATAATAAGGGTGAGTTAAAATGCTCATTAATGGAAAACATAACAATTAACAATTTGATTTCATTAGTGAGCATCAAATTTGCCTAACGGTGTGATGACATAATAAAGTGCACGAGCAAAACAAAATAAAATTCATACCCATACAAAACAAGATCATAGAACATGTGACATGGAATATGGTTTTATTAAACTTAATATTCCTCAAAATTAATAGTCACAAGCCACATGATATCAATCTTGATCAAAGGAACAATTCAAAAATCATACCAATCATAAAGAAAATGTGTTGTTATCTTAGAACATAAAACATTTATAATTATATTAACCAGAAATATAATTCCCATATATATTGGGAGTAAACTAAAATTGGCAGGATTTATCATTTATTATCAATAATATTACTCTATCATATCTTAGATATAAGTTCTATGCATTTAGCTCCGTCTCATTGCCAAATGTATTAGAGGGAAATAATGGAGCCACCCATCCTTGGTATATAACATAACCACATGCCCTTGTTATATAATAGAACCACATTTCTTTGATTTATAATAGAACCATATGTTATCATAAAATGTTTCTATGAACCATAACACAAATACAGTATATAGATATTTAATTTGAACAGTAAACTCATTGGAACAACTGTTATTCCTTTCATAATTTGATTAATGTGTAGAAAATAAACAGGATCCAGGGTAATCTATTGAAAACCATCATAATAAGACCAATGAAATAATAATGACAATATAATTACAAAATAACCCTATTGTATCATAAGTAACATCAAGGGTTTAGTTCATTGATGAATAAAAATCCCATAAAAAGTTCATTAAAAGCATTCTTGTTGAAAATAATATTTCACATTGAAAAATAACTTTTAAAAATTAGAAATTTGTAAATTATCGTGGAATTTTTTCCCTGGAAAATAACCTTATAAACCTATAAAGTAAATATAAATTAAAACAATGGTCAAGATAATGATAAAATCAATTAATGAGGTAAATGTTAAAAATAAACAATCTTTTTAATCTTTTTTTTAAAGGGAGTCAAAAGTGACCCATGCTGAAAAAATTAAGATATTTACTTTGAGTACCTTTAGAATAAAATCAAATATCAAGTAAAATAACATTATGAAATCATTTATTTTTATAAAATTACATTACACATAACATTTTATAAATTATTTAAATAGAATAAATATATTCCATATCTAAAAGAAGATATAAGACTGAAATCACTTGCAAATGAATTTATTGGTATTTCATTATTCAATTAGAGAGGAAATGGAAACTCAAAATGTCAAAAAAATCATAAATATATTATAATAAAATATATTTGGTGAAAGGAAATAATAGAGTATGATGTCTTCAAATGAACCTTGAACATAAACAATCTGGAAATGGAATAAGATTATAAGAGAAAGCCTTTACAACTTTGTAAACTTCTAAATAAAAAATCATTGAAAGTAAGAATACTAAATGTATATCTAAATACAATGAATTAAATGAATTAATATGTAAAAATTATTTAGTTATTTATTAATTACACCATAAAAGGATATCATGGGGCCAGACATGAAACATGTCTCAATAAAATGATATTGATACAATGAAAAACTTTACAAAGATCATCACTTCTGAAATAATAATTAATCAATTAATTTAATATTAAAAAATATGAAAAAATATATAAAAAACTATAAATAAATAATAAAAATTTTTGATATCAATTCACATGTACTAAATTAATAAAAATTCTAATGAAGTAGAAGTATAACCCGATGAATGGAAATATAGTTAAAAATCCGTTTCCACATGGTAAAAGTCATGTCAAATCCCCGTGAATGAAACAATATGAATTATAACATAAAATATAATTAAAAATTATTTAGTTATTTATTAATTACACCATAAAAGGATATCATGGTGCCAGACATGAGACATGTCTCAATAAAATGATATTGATACAATGAAAAACTTTACAAATATCATCACTTCTGAAATAATAATTAATCAATTAATTTAATATTAAAAAATATGAAAAAATATATAAAAAACTATAAATAAATAATAAAAATTTTTGATATCAATTCACATGTACTAAATTAATAAAAATTCTAATGAAGTAGAAGTATAACCCGATGAATGGAAATACAGTTAAAAATCCCTTGCCACATGGTAACAGTCATGTCAAATCCCCGTGAATGAAACAATATGAATTATAACATAAAATATAATTAAAAATGCATTATTCATGATATAAAATTTAAAATGGGTATTATATACACCATATAAAATATTTTAGGTGCAAAACATTAAAATATACATTAATTAAAGGAAATTAATACGAAACCCATTACGTTGAGTATAACTTGTCACATTCATTTTTATATTCCAAAATAATAAATTTATGTTAATTATTTACCTTCCTAATTTTTTTAATGTTTGATTTTTATTTTATTTTATTTATTTCCATCTTATATTAAATTAATTAATCGTTTAATTTCGTATCAAACTTTTTAAATATATTTAAAACATATGTCCAAAATGACATCGATTGGTTGACTATGTTGAATGGGGTCATCATTAAATCATATAAAGAATAATAAAAATAATAAAATAATTATAATTTTTATATGTCAATTATAATTATAAAATTTAAAATGAAGGATGGATATGAAAAATGAACTATGTTATAATCATAAAGATGGTAGGCTTTATGTATGCATGAGTACTAATTCCATTTTACAATGATCATGATTGAAATGAGATAAGTATCATTTTATCTTTAAAAGTGGATAATTATATAAAAAATACCATATAATTTATTTAAACACACACACACACAAACACACACACACACAGAGACATATATATATACCATGTGCATGATGTGGTAATGAAAATATAATCGCATCGCATCATGGAGGTGGTAATCAAAACATATATATAAACACCATTATCATTTCTAAAAGAACTAAAATATATGAAAATAAATATTATATAGTAATTTTAAAGAATGAAAAATATTTCATGAATATTATATATATATTTATGTACATTAAATCCATCATCATAATCATCCATGATATTCGATGAAGGAAAAATAATTCCATCGATTCATGATATGGTAGTCCACCATACACATGAATGGTGTCTTCATTTCCCATTTGATGGAAGAGGAGATGGATATATGCTATGAAATTTTTAAAGACCCGTAAAATTCAAGGAAAAGTTTTTCTTATTTTTCTTTGGGATTTTAGAAGAACGCAGTTTCAGACGACACTTGATTCCGAGGCCTGGTGTGTCCGGAATTTCTATCTGGAGTTTAGCTCGGGTACGTTCAGTGAACAAACGAGTGGGAATTCCTATCTTTTGAACCCGTGCTCGGAATAGAATTCTGAGGGCACCGATGGAACCGCAATGCTGGTAATTGCTTAGGAACACCTGTTCCGGAGTTGCGTTTTCACGAGTGTTGATGATAAAAATTGTGGAAGTTTAATTTATAATTATTCTACAATTTTTATTTTACTCTAAGTGATTAATCCTTTGGATGGAAGTTGGGTAACTACCCAACCTCCCTTGGGAGGTTATGAGGGTGGTAGGGCCCACACAAACCCCACCCCTTCATATCCTCTAAACCCCCCCCCCCCAACTCCCATTTAAATGTTGATAACTTAAGATTATTAACTTATGGATTTAATGTGGTTAGTTAAATGTAAGTTTTTGAAATTCAAACTCATGAATTTCAAAAGCCTTGTTGTGTTAATAAAATAAGTTGAGAACTTATTTTATTTGGGTTGGTGTTTATTTTTTTGAGAGCTTTTGGAGAAAAATCTAAGGAAGTCTTGAGTTCTTCATTCCCTTTGATGAAGAACGCGAAGAATGAACGATCTCCGACGTGGAGCGCCGAGCCCTTGGAGACCGTCTTCCGCGACACCGACCCGCGACGCGACGTCTTCTTCCACGATGTTCTTCTTCTGCGATGTCTTCTTCCACGATGTTCTTCTTCCGTGACATCTCTTCCGCAATGGTTTTCTGCGACGAAATCTCCGTCAACGTCTTCAAATCCTCGCTTCGCGACGCCGACGTTCGTCATCTCTTTTATCAAGGTAGGGGTTTTATTTTATTTAATTATTTCCGTTCATGATTCTAGTTTTTCATTATTTGTGGATAAACGACTAAATGATAACGATTAACGAGAGGGGACCGGACCGCACAAACACGACCGACCCTCCTCCTTTATCCTTGTTTTAATCCTTGTGGATGGAACGGAATGGCGTGGTGCTGTCGCACCATGCGGGAATTGCACGACAAGTAATACGCGATGCCGTCGCGCCGCGCCATGAAGTTGATCAAGGACGCGATGTCGTCGCACCGGGTCGAAGAAAACAGAAGACACCGCGGCCAGAGCGGGGCCACGACGGAGGGGGCGCGGTGCCGTCGCACCGCGCCGGACGAATCAAGCTGCGGACGATTCCGGGCCGCAGCCGATCAGGGTGACCGGCGGCCGGTTCCGGGCTGCCGGTGTTGGCGATGGAGGAAAGGACCGGCCGTCTCCGGTCCTTGATGGCAGAACCAGCCGGCCGGTGCGGGACGGCCAGACAAAGGGAAGCCAGGGAAATTAATTCCCCCGGTCGGCTATGCAAAACAGACCCCTTAATTAGGGGGCTGTGGTTTTACCAGGGGGCAGGTGCCCCCCCCCTTGCCGAAACGGCTCGGCCACTGGCCGAGCCGGGCCGGGTCACGCCGGGTCGGGCCGCGCTTAGCCAGGGCGGGCCGTGCCGGGCCGACCGGGGGGTCTCGGGCCGGGTCAGTCTGGGCCCGAAACCCCCGTTTTCGGACCGTTTTTGGTCTTTTGCCCATAACATGGGCTACAGACCTCCATTTGACACACCGTCAGTTGCGATGCGATCCATGAATTGAGACGGTCGTTTTGATATATCTCAATCAAGGTTTCGGAATACTTTGAGTTCGGATGGGTTGGTTCGTACACAAAACCAACAGGGCCCTCGGAACGGAAACACTCATATCTTAAGCTCCAGACGTCCGAATGACGTGCCATCGACTTTGTTGATTTCCTCTTAGTGAGACGGAACTTTTGGATTACTCCGCCCGATGTTTAGATGCAGGTGGAGTACGGTCGGGTTGGTTTTGCCTTAAAAATCAACCGGGCCCCTGGGACGAAAAAGCTAACAACTCTCAGACCGGGCGTCCGATTGACGCGCCGTCTGCGACGTTGAGTTCCTGTTGATGATACAGAACTTTTGGATACATCAACTCTGGACTATGTTTCAGTTGATGTATCAGTCTCTCAGCTCGTGGAGCGGACCCTCCCGAACGAGCTTGCTGTGTGCGGGAACCCTAGTGCTGGCGATGACTGCTACTTTGTCTGCGACGACGACTGTGCAGAGATCCTCAGTGGATTCGACGACGACGACTACAGCACTCACCGATCCTGTGTGGATCAGTGCTATCGATCCTGTGTGGGTATGATCCTGTGTGGGTCAGCGCTCAGCGGATCTATGTGAGCCAGCGCCTACAGATCCTGTGTGGGTCCGATCCTTTGTGGGTCATTGCGGGGGTGTGTACCTATCGATCCTTTGTGGGTCTAACGACATAGATGGATCAGTGATCATCTCTATCGTCTTTTGAAGAAGTATTCCTGTGTGAGCTGAATCCTATTTGCTTTCCTATGTTGATTGTGTTGTGCTATCCTATGTGGATTACATTTTTCTTTCCTGTGTGGAATACGTATTCTTTCCTGTGTGGACTGGGTTGTACTTGGGCTCAGAGGGTGGAGCGTATTGGAAATGATGACTTAGGTATATGTATGGGCATATACCTAAGCAATGTCAGTTGTTACTTCGTGATTCTATCTTTCCTTTGTGGTTTATCCTTTGTGGATTTTGGGTGACCTTCAGGGGTCTTGGGGTCCCTAATGAGTAGCTTATACTCACCCCTGCACGGGCTTTGCCCGCACTACATTGTGTTGGTTGCAGACGATGGACATCGCTGATCGTGGTGGAGGCTTGCGGAGCAGGACGATACCTGGAGGTAGACCACTGGGTGGGACATACTCAGAGCGGTAGGCTGGACCGAGGAGCAGAGGAGGCTTTCTGTACCCACCCTTCAGGTGGGATTCCCAATGGACAACTCGTCGTTGCGGCTTTACCTTTCAGTTGCTCTTTTCCCTTTCGAGTTGTACTTTACTTTCAGTTTAGGTTTGTAGACTGGACCACTTACTTTTCCGCACTTACTCTTGTACTAGCTTTTACTTAGTGATTACTTCTATTGCTTGTTTACTATGTGGTGTTAGTTAACTTTACAAAGGAAATTCCTTTCCTTTTCACCGGGATTTACGCCTTGGTGCTAGTCGCCAGCCCCTGGCCAATGGAAGGCAGGCTTGGGGTAGTCATGGCACGGGCCCAAGGATGGGTCGTGAAAAATTGGTATCAAAGAGGTTCGGTTCTACCATGAACTCTGATCTTTTCTATGTGAAGGAATAGTGTTTAGCGTATTGGGTGTGGTTATCAGTCCAGGGAGTCCAGTGTTGTTGCGGCGGCCGACGTATCCATACACCAGGACCCTGACTTCTGATTTCCAACTTAATGCACGAAAACATTGATTTCATGTGTGTTTCAAGTTTTCTTTGTGATTACTTTGTATCAGCTCACCATGTATACTGTTCTGACCATGGCACACCTGTTTCCTTTCCAGGATGGCCCCATGACGGCAGCGATCTAGGGTTCCGAGAGTCGAGTGTGACGATAGCCCACCGAGCGATGAGGCCTCGGTGCAGGGCCCTTTGTCAGCAGTGGCACCGGCGGTAGTTGTACCCGCCGAGCCACCGATGGTTCTAGCACCAGCCGCGGACGATGCACATCGCCTCAATGAACTTCATGAGTTCTAGCGCCAGCGACCGCCCAGGTTCCGCGTGGAGACGGACCCCTAGGCAGCCGAGGACTGGCTGGAGGCAGTGGTGAGAGTTTTCAGGTTAGTGAGGATACCAGCAGACCTCATGGTGATTCTCGCAGCAAGCCTACTGCACGTAGCAGCAGGAAGATGGTGGAGCTTGATTCTCCAGGTGCACGATGAGACATCTCTTCTCTGGACAGACATTGAGAGCCTCTTCTGCTTGGAGTTTGTCCTAGCCACCCTCTGTGCGGTGCGCATTCAGGAGATTCTTCAGCTGCGGCAGGGCAGCATGACGGTCATCCAGTACTCGGCGAGATTTACCGATCTCTCGTGCTACTCGACAGACATGGTACGGGACCCATTATTCCAGGCCCGGACCTTTGACCAGGGATTGAGACATGAGATCAGGGAATCCCTGATCTCCCTCAGCATTCCGACTCAGACAGGAGTACTGGAGCGGGCCCTTTTGATCGAGAGGTTTCTTGCTGAGTCTACTCCAATGCTGAGACCCACCGCAGGGCGGCACGTATCAGAGTCTTCTGCAGCAGGTAGTCGACGGATGACTCTTGGGTCTAGGCAGACCAGACCCTTAGGCAGACGACCTCAGGACACTGGCTCAGCAGTGTGGGGCACACAGCACGGAGCCAACCTTTCGAGAGGCAGACAGTGCTACTCGTGCGGCGGGCAGGGCCACATGGCTCGTGACTGCCCGACCCACCATGCCGAGGAGAAGCAGACGGTTGAGGGACCACTGAGGCAGAGGCAGAGGGTCGACCGTGGCGGTCCGCAGGGAGTAGGCGGGCGAGGCAGAGGAGCTGGCCGAGCATCAGGTGGTGGGCGATGCTTTGAGGCTCTTCCACCACCAACACCAGGAGGTCCACCCCGACCACAGGGAGTTGGCGGGCAGAGACAGGCACAGCTCCAGGCAGCAGAGGCCTATGACCACGGCGTGCCCGAGATGATTCGAGGTACTATCTGTGTCTATTCCACCCTTGCTGCAGTACTTATAGACACATGAGCGAGTCACTATTTCATTGACGCTGCCCTTGTTCGGAGCTCGGAGATTTCGACAGATCCATTGGCTCGATCCTTATGGCTAGAGACTCCTACGGGAGCAGACTCGTCGATTACGCACTGGTGCCGACAGTGTGAGATTACTCTAGGAGGCGAGAGTTTCAGCAGGAATCTTCTTGTAGCAGCGTCGACGCCATACGACGTCATCTTGGGCATGGATTGGTTGTCTACATTCCATGCACAGATTGACTGTATTAGGCGCAAGGTGCGATGTGTACGCACCGACGAGAGAAGATTAACCTTCACCAACGAGAAGGGAGCCTTCGCAGCACAAGATGGACTTCTGCGGAGGAGAGGACAGCCCATCACTCATAAGTTGGCTAGCCTCATCCTAGGAGAAGTTGACGCGCGGAGTCCTAGTTTTCCTACAGTGGTGGATCAGTAAGCGAACGTTTTCCCCGACGACGTTCCAGGGCTACCTCCTCGCAGAGAGGTAGAGTTTTATATTGACCTGTACCACGAGACATCCCCGATATCAACTCCAGCATATCGGATGGCCCTCTCCGTGCTTCGAGAGCTACGGGTACAGTTGGAGGACTTGCCGGGCAAGGGGTTCATCCGACCTAGTGTTTCACCCTAGGATTCTCTGATATTGTTCACCAAGAAGGCGGATGGGAGTTTGAGACTTTTTGTTGACTATCGTCCCCTGAACCAGGTGACAGTAAGGAACAAGTATCCGCTACCGAGGATTGATGACCTCTTCGATCAGCTCAAGGGAGCATGGTGGTTCTCGAAGATATACCTCAGGTCAGGCTATCATCAGCTTAGAGTTCGAGACGAGGACGTGCAGAAGACGACCTTCATATGTTGGAATGTCCACTATGAGTTCTTGGTTATGCCTTTCGGTGTAACCAATGCTCTAGCAGTGTTCATGGCCCTCATGAACAGGATCTTTCAGCCATACCTCGATCGATTTGTCGTGGTCTTCATCGACGAAATTTTGATTTACTCGACGATTGAGGAGGAGCATGCCTACCACTTACGGGTTGTACTAGACGCACATCGAGAGCACCAGCTTTATGGTAAGCTCTCGAAGTGTCAGTTCTGGATACGCAAGGTCTACTTCTTGGGACCCGTTATCTCTGAAGAAGGAGTTGTAGTGGATCCTGCGAAGATCGAGGCAGTGCTAGCTTGGGAGCCACCCAGGAGTGTGGCGGAGGTGCAGTGTTTCTTGGGTCTAGCTGGATACTACCAGAGATTTTTGCCAGACTTCTCTAGAGTTGCGGAACCACTCTCAGCTTTGACGAAGAATGGGAAACCCTTCGTGTGGTCAGATAGATGTCAGCAGAGCTTCCAGAAGCTAAGATAGAGATTGACCAGTGCACCTATCTTGAGGTTGCCTGAGGAGGGAGTAGGGTACGTAGTCTATTGCGATGCATCAGGGACCGGACTCGGATGTGTCCTGATGCAGGAGCGGGCAGTGATTGCCTATGGATCACGTTAGTTGAGGCCGCATGAGCAGAACTACGCTACCCATAACCTGGAGTTAGCAGCAGTGGTGTTTGCTCTAAAGACATGGCGACACTATCTGATGGGTGAGCGCTTTACAGTCTTTTCTGACCATCAGAGTCTCAGATACATCTTCTCTCAGAAAGATCTGAATCTGAGACAGCGGTGATGGCTTGAGTTCCTCCAGGACTATTACTTTGAGATAGTCTATACTCCTGGGAAGGGGAACGTGGTAGCCGATGCTCTCAATAGGAGGACGGGCATTCAGCTACTTGAGGAGGCAACAAAGCATCAAGCCTCTTTGTAGATATCCTTCGTGGATAGAGATGGAGCAGCCTTCCTTCAGTCTCTCACAGTCACTCCTCCACTACTACAGCAGGTTAGAGATGCACAGCGTGGGGACACTGACTGTGAGACGCGACGTGCACAGATATCCTCAGGACTGGAACCTGATGGTTTCTCCTTTGGAGAAGAGTATGAAATCCTTTTCAGAGGATGTACCTTGGTACCCGTTGCTTTACGGGAGGAGGATCTGAGAGAGTTTCACACTTCTCCTTTGGCGGTACATCCTGGAGTGGCGAAGATGTACCAGGATCCCAGATAACAGCACTGGTGGCCGAGCATGAAGAAGGCTATGGCGGAGTTCGTTTCTCGATGCCTCACCTACCAGCAGGTGAAGGCAGAGAATCAGGTACCTGTAGGCTTGGTACAGACCTTGGAGGTCCCAGAGAGGATGTGGGACGAGATATCTATGGACTTCGTGACTGGACTTCCACGCACTTCCAGAGGTCACGACTCCATCTGGGTGATTGTCGACCGACTCACCATGTCGGCTCACTTCTTACCCATCAGAGAGAAGGGCTCGGTGTAGATCATGGGACGACTTTACGTTCAGGAGATTCTACGGCTTCACGGTGTGCCATCATCTATCGTCTCCGATAGAGATGCTCGCTTTACTTCCCGGCTTTGGAAGGGGTTGCAGGAGGCGTTCGGGACACAGCTACGTCTGAGCACGACCTTTCACCCTCAGAAGGATGGTCAGACGGAGAGGACCATTCAGACTCTCGAGGACATGCTCCGCACATGTGTCTTCAACTTTGGTCATAGCTGGGAGGATCACCTACCCTTGGTGGAGTTCGCGTACAACAACAGCTACCACTCCACCATCGGGATGGCACTATACAAGGCGTTGTACGACAGACCTTGCAGATCTCCTTTGTGCTGGATAGACCTTGGGGAGTCCGCACTTGTGGGACCAGAGATGGTCCAAGCCACGACAGAGAAGGTCCAGGTCATCTAGGAGTGGATGATGACAGCTCAGAGCTGACATAATTCTTATGCTGACAGGAGGCGGAGGCCACTAGAGTTCGAGGATGGCGACCACGTCTTCTTGCGAGTCTCACCTCGACGTGGATTATAGAGATTTGGAAAAGGTGGAAAGTTGTCTCCACGTTTCATCAGACCATTCCAGGTCCTCAGTAGGATTGGTGAGGTGGCTTATCATCTGGCTCTACCACCTCAGTTGCACCGGGTGCACGACATCTTCCACGTATCTCAGCTGAGGAGATACGTGCACGACCCGACGCATATCATTGACCATGGGGAGCTTGACGTTGATGATGGGGAAACTTTTGCGGAGGTCCCAGTGGAGATCTAGGATCGATAGGAGCGGGTCCTACATGGATAGTCGATTCCTCTAGTGCGCATCAGATGGCAGCACGGGAACCACCCGGAGAGCACTTGGGAGCGGGAGGCTCAGATGCGTGCTCAGTACCCTCATTTGTTTTCCTAGTTTTTGATGTATCTTTACGGGGACGTAAATCCCTGAGGTGGGAGTAATGTAAAGTCCCGTAAAATTCAAGGAATTTTTTTTCTTATTTTTCTTTGGGAATTTACAAGAACGCATTTTCAGACGGCACTTGATTTCGAGGCCCAGTGTGCCCGGAATTTCTATCTAAAGTTTAGCTCAGGTACGTTCAGTGAACGAACGATCGGGAATTCCTATCTTTTGAACCGGTGCTTGGAATCGAATTCCGAGGGCACCGATGGAACCGTAGCACCAGTAATTTCTTAGGAACACTTGTTCCAGAGTTGCGTTTTCACGATAGTTGATGATAAAAATTGTGGATGTTTAATTTATAATTATTCTACAATTTTAATTTTACTCTAAGTGATTAATCCTTTTGATGGAAGTTGGGTAACTACCCAACCTCCCTTGGGAGGTTATGAGGGCGGTGGGGCCCACACAAACCCCACCCCTTCATATCCTCTAAACCCCCCCTCAACTCCAATTTAAATGTTGATAACTTAAGATTATTAACTTATGGATTTAATGTGGTGAGTTAAATGTAAGTTTTTGAAATTCAAACTCTTGAATTTCAAAAGCCTTATTGTGTTAATAAAATAAGTTGAGAACTTATTTTATTTGGGTTGGTGTTTAGTTGTTTGAGAGCTTTTGGAGAAAAAGCTAAGGAAGTATTGAGTTCTTCTTTCCCTTTGACGAAGAACGCGAAGAACGAACGATCTCCGACGTGGAGCACCAAGCCCTTGGAGACCGTCTTCCGCGACACCAACCCGCGACGCGACGTCTTCTTCCACGACGTTATTCTTCTGCGACGTCTTCTTCAACGACGTTCTTCTTCCGCGACGTCTCTTCCGTGACAGTTTTCCACGACGAAATCTCCGTCAACTTCTTCGAATCCTCGCTTCGCGATGCCGACATTCGTCATCTCTTTTATCAAGGTAGGGGTTTTTTTTATTTAATTATTTCTGTTCATGATTCTAGTTTGTCGTTCTCCATGAATAAAAGACTAAATGATAACGATTAACAAGAGGGGTCCGGACCGAACAAACACGGCCGACCCTCCTCCTTTATCCTTGTTTGAATCCTTGTTGATGGAACGGAATGGCGTGATGCCGTTGCACCACACGGGAATCGCACAACATGTAATACACGACGCTGTCGCGCCGCGTCATGAAGTTTATCAAGGACGCGACGCCGTCGCGCTGCGTCGAAGAAAACCGAAGACGCCGCGGCTGGAGTGGGGCCGCGGCGGAGGGGGCGCGGTGACGTCGCACCGCACCGGATGAATCAATCCGCGGCCGGTTCCGGGTCGTGGCTGAGCAGGGAGACCGGCTGCCAGTTCTGGGCCGCCGGTGTCGGAGATGGGGGAATGAACCGGCCATCTCCAATCCTTGACGGCATAACCGACCGGCTGGTGTGGCCGGCCGGACAAAGATGACCCGGGGGAATTAATTCCCCCGGCCGGCTATGCAAAACGGTCCCCTTAATTGGGGGGCCGTGGTTTCACCAAGGGGCAGGTGCCCCCCCCCCCCTTGCTGAAACGGCTCAGCCATGGCCCAACTCGGACCCGGGGCGGGTCGACCTGGTTCGGGCCGACCGGGGGGTCTCGGGCCGGGTCAGTTCGGGCCCGAAACCCCCGTTTTCGGACCGTCTTCGGTCTTTTTCCCATAATGTGGGCTACGGATCTCCGTTAGACGCACCGTCAGTTACGATGAGATCCTTGAATCGAGATGGTCGTTTCGGTATATCGCACTCAAGGTTTCGGAATACTTTGAGTTCGGCCGGGTTGGTTCGTACACGAAAACAACCGGGCCCTCGGAGCGGAAACACTCATATCTTAAGCTCCGGACGTCCGAATGATGTGCCGTCGACTTTGTTGGTTTCCTCTTAGAGATAAGGATCTTTTGACTTACTCCACCCGAGGTTTGGACGCTGGTGGAGTATGTTCAGGTTGGTTTTGCCTTAACCAACCGGGCCCTGGGACGAGAAAGCCAATAACTCTCAGACCGGGCGTCTGATTGACGCGCCGTCTGCGACGTTGAGTTTCTGTTGATGATACAGAACTTTTGGATACATCAACTCTGGACTATGTGTCAGTTGATGTGTCAGCCTCTCGGCTCGTGGAGTGGACCCTCCCGAACGAGATTGTTGTGTGCGGGAACCCTAGTGCTGGTTGCGGGTGCTACTGTGTCCGTGACGATGACTGTGCAGAGATCCTCAGTGGATTCGACGATGACGACTACAGCACTCAACGATCCTGTGTAGATCTGTGCTATCGATCATGTGTGGGTCCGATCATGTGTGGGTCAGCGCTCAGCGGTTCTGTGTGAGCTAGCGCCTACAGATCCTGTGTGGCTCCGATCCAGTGTGGGTCATTGTGGGGGTTAGTACCAATCGATTCTTTGTGGGTACGACAACTTAGATGGATCAGTGATCATCTCTATCGTCTTTCGAAGAAGTATTCTTGTGTGATATGAATCCTGTTTGATTTCCTATGTGGATTGTGTTGTGCTATCCTGTGTGGATTATGTTTTGCTTTCCAGTGAGGAATACGTATGCTTTCCGGTGTGGACTAGGTTGTACTAGGGATCGGAGGTTGGAGCGTATTGGAATTGATGACTTAGGTATATGTATGGGAATATACCTAAGAAGTTTTGGTTGTTACTTCATTATTGTATCTTTCCTTTGTGGTTTATCCTTTTTGGATTTTGGGAGACCTTCTAGGGTCTCGGGGTCCCTACTGAGTAGCATATACTCACCCCTGCATGGGCTATGCCCGCACTACATTGTGTTGGTTGCAGATGATAGAAAACGCTGATCGTGGTGGAGGGTTGAGGAGCAGGATGGTACCTGGAGGTGGACCACTGGGCGGGACATACTCTGAGTGGTAGGCTGGACCGAGGAGCAGAGGAGGCTTTTTGTACCCACCCTTCAGGTGGGATTCCCAGTGGACAGCTCGTCGTTGCGGGTTTACCTTTCAGGTGTTGTTTTCCCTTTCGAGTTGTACTTTACATTCAGTTTGGGTTTGTATACTGGCCCACTTACTTTTCCGCACTTACTCTTGTACCAGCTTTTACATAGTGATTACTTCTACTGCTTGTTTACTCTGTGGTGTTAGTTTACTTTACAAAGGCAATGCCTTCCCTTTTCACCGGGATTTACGCCTTTGTGCTAGTCGCTAGCCCCTGGCCTATGGAAGGTGGGCTTGGGGTAGTCACGGCACGGGCCCCGAGGACGGGTCCTGACAAAATTAATATGATAAAATATATGTATATTTAATACACATTTTATGTTATTTCATAAAGTTTGAAGATGATATTAAGTATGTGGGAGAAGAAATAAATAAAAAATACTTGGTTAATAACTATACCTCTTTTTTGGACAACCCATTTAGGTTTAAACCAAAATAGTTCCTATGTAATTTTTATGATAAAAAACTATATAAAATGGTTATGGAAGTAAGGATGGGATTTGGTTAGGTCTTGGATGAACCAAAACGTTTTTAATGTGTGAAGAAAAGAGGAAAGGAGGCACTCTTTTATAAGAGATTCTAGGGGAACTCTTGGAATTTATTGATGTACTAAAATAATATAAATTAGTTTTCTTGTGAAAATAGTCCCAAATTATTATTATTCAAATATAGTATTATTTCATGTCCTATTCTTCCCATACTATAAAAATTGTACCATTTTATGTGTTTTTTTCACCTTTATCATTTCGTTGTTAGCCATGTAAATCCTTTTTGATGATTACCACGATGATAAATTTTATACTCTTTATGGGTAAATATTTTAATTATAAATAGAAAATTTTCCTAGAAATGGACTATATTTGATATTTTCAACCATATCCCAATCACATGGAAGATAATAGGATATCTTGATATTTTAAATCATTTAGTGATATATAATTTTGTATAAAATATTATTGATACCATTTTTAGAACTATTCATTTACATTGACTTTGATAACATCAAGACAACTAAATAATTATAATATAATAAATTAAATCTTCTATAAAATTTTATATTAATAAAAAATCATCGAAAATACTATTAATTCCAATTATATTACGTTTAATATTTTCTAAAAAAATTATATTGTTTTCCAATTAATTGAATAAATAATATGTTACATTGTATAAGAATTTAAGGTAATTATTTATTCACCAAAAGTTATTAATAAATTTCCATGAAAAATAATAATTCATATTTAAAATAGATATTTATAACTGGACATAGGATATTCTTATCCCTATCACAAAATATTATAAATATTTAAAGCATGAAAGTGATATTTTTTAATGTATATTTGACATAAATATTATAAATCTAAAAATTAATCTAGCTAGGGTAGAACTTGAGTGGTAAACCACATAATACAATATCCAAAAACCCCAGGGTTCAAATATGAGAAACCCCTTGGGGGATTTATTATATAGGCACTAACATTGTCGGTAGTGATGTAGGCATGACACGAGTTTGATAAATGAATCTTTTATGTGGTCCTATAGGATATATAATGGGTCTACCTCTACCCATATAGAAAGTGGTATTTTCCTTCATAGTAACAAGAAGATTAAATCCTACCTTTTAAAAAAGGAAAAATCCAAGAAATATGGCACCAAGATGACATATTTTAAAAAGACATATGGAAATGGATGAGCTCCACCAATCAAACTTGATAATGACAAGCATTATGGTCATTGTTTTTTTCCATATCATGTCATTTTTAACCTTAATTACCCGATTGACCCTTACCACGGTGATAATTATTTAATATGGTTACTGTTCATAATGAAAGAAAATAAAATGGAACTAATTATCAAATTTGGACCTGTTAATTCTTAATATGGAATCAATTTATCAATATTAAATTTCTATATGTGGTGTAAAATAGTGTAATATTTAAACAACAAACACATTGAAAATCATTTTTTAAAAATTAATTTTAAATTATTAAATTGCGTTTATTCAAAATTAAATAATAAAATTTAATCCAATGAACTTAATTGGATGATTAATAATATAATATTTATAATTTTACATTAAATCCATTTTAAAACATAATTTAACCCAAAATACTCTTGAAATTAAAATACAGTTTTCAATAAAATTATTATTCTTCACTATTCATTGGAAAATTAATCTTTCCAGAAAATACCATAATTTCACCCTAAGATAATTTTGGTTTACATATATAAAAAATGGTATCATTCTCATCAAATTATAAAATCTAAAAGTTATATAAATTGATTATATTATTTTCTCTTGGAATGAAATTAAAATCCATTTTGATGAAAACACAGTTTTGAAGCATAAAATGGATTTTTTGAAAAATAGAGTGATAATGTACTAAGTATTAATCAACAAAATTTTATTTAATATAACCTCGATATAGTTTTCATTGAACTGTTAATCTAATTCACACATTACAATTTAATGAATAGTTTATAATTATAACATTTAAATATTAATATATCATAGTTATTTAAATCTCGGGATTTTATGCCATATACACTTGAAAATATAGTTTTATTTTAAAATATAATGGTATGAAGAAACCCTTCTCCACTATAGTGTACTATGAGAACTGGGACACTAATCAAACTTCACTTTAATTACATGAAATTTCTTTCTTCAACCATCAATCTAGAGGAACTTGGCTCCCTGTAGTGTCAACATAGTTATTGGATTTGATGTCCATGATAAATTTCTCAAATAACCATTGGTAGTATCCACACAACCAATTAAATATATATTTTCATCATTGTGGTTAGTTTGGCCCAATTTTCAATAACTTTTATATTTGAGTGATCCATCGATATACCCTATCTTGTAATTACATGTACTAAGAATGATACTTTCTATAGCAAGAATTCACATTTACAAAATTTTGAATATATCTTCTCTTGACTCATGGTATTTAACAATATCCCCAAAAATTCTTCATGATTTATATTTTTGATTAAATATAAAATAATATCAGCCATAAATTCTATAAAAAAGTATCAAGGTAATCTCTAAAGACTATATTAATTAGATCAATGAAGACAATAATGGCATTTGAAAGTTCAAATGGAATCACTTTAAAATTATATTTTCTATACCTTGCACAAAATTGTATATTGGATATCTCTTTCTTTATTATCCAAAAATTATGGTATAAAGATTCGGGGTCAATATTTTAAAAATATTTACCTCTCGCAGTTGATCAAATGAATCATTAATATATGGTAAATGATAATTTTCATGATAGTAATTTTATGAATTTCTCTATAATCAATGAAATGGGAAATGAACCAGATTTAGTCTTAATGAAAAGAATATGTGAATCCCATGGCGATGCACTTGGATGAATGGTTCCCTTATCAAGATTCTAATGGACCTAGTTCTTAAATTCATACAATTTAATCAGGGCTATTCTATAATGAGAATTTGAAATACTAATAGTACTAGGTATTATTTTTTTTGAAAACTCAACATTGTAATTCAGGGTAAGATGAATAAACACATTAAGAAATTTATGATAATATTCCCACACAATAGAAATGTCTTCAATTTTTAGTTTCTCCCCAACCATTTTAGATTAATACCTTCATAAATATGTAGTAATATTCATATGATAGAAGTAGTTTTTTTAGAAGTATATATTCATCCTCACACTGAAAGATAATCATTGGGTCACCCATAATATTGAACATGATTTCCCTCACTCAAAAATTGATATGGGATCTATATAAATAAATCCAATCTATTCCCAAAAACAAATCAAATTCAACTACATGGATAATAACATGATTTTTAGGAATCAGTTTACCACAAACTTCTAATGGAGTGGAGCAACAAAATTATGATTCAATTATTATAACATTATAAGTTTTCATTTATTATTCAACATATAATCAATCGGGTGGTGGCGTGATACCCTTAAAAAATTATTTTGATATAAAAGACTCGGTATAACTACAATTAAATAATCCATTTTCAGTTTTAGGGTGGAAGATAATCATACCTTTCACTACATTATTCTTGTGCCCCACATGAATGATTTTTATTTCATGATATTTACATTTATATCTTATATTAATATGTTTTTAATTACAATTGTTTTAATTTTACTTTGTACATATATATTGGTTGGAATAATTCTCATACTCCCTTTAGTTGTAGCATTAAAGAATGGGTGGTGAAACTGGCTGAGTTATCTACATATTAATTTCATTACAGCTATTCACCACTAACTTTCTTGATGGAATTCATTTCCACACATAAAATATTTACCAATTCTATTAATATAATCTCCCCTATTCATTTTTCAATACATCTAGCATAAAAAAAATTCATTTTCTTTCATACATGGTTTTTATTATCTTAATTTCTTCAAAACCTATGTTTATCTTCTTATTTGTACCATGTTAATGATGGGAATATCTACTCACTATTTATTCCTTGAGATAACATGAGACTATTTATTCATTGCTACTAAATTTAATTATGTCCAATTCATTTTGGAGTATTGTTTTTAAGGTACTGAAGATCCAATCTGTTCTTCATTCAGGGTATATTATGAAACTTGAAGTTTACCTCATACGACATTAAATGTTTAACTCATATGTACTATAATATTCATCATGCCACTACTTAATATAGAGGAATTTAATTTAATTCATGAAAAGTATTTTTGGAAAGAATGTTTTTCAAAATACCCGAAAAAACTCATCCCATTACAAGGAGTTAATTTCTTCCTCCCTCTTCATGTAATTAATAATATTCCACAAGTGGTCTTCTTCAACTTCAAAATAAAACCTGATGATGAAAAATTACTTCATGAAATGATAACTGGAGAATGAAATGTATCTTTTCAGTCGTACTGATATATTTCTTAAAAACTATTGGATAAGAGGGACCACTGGATGAAAGATAATGTGTCCTCATGAATGACTCAACAAAAAATTAGTCCCTCTTTTTCTCATTTAAATAATTGTATATTTTATTTTCTGAGAGAGTTACATGATTGTAATATTAATATTTTTTGTTACATCTCTCATGTCGTTCATTTTGACAAGATACAGATAATTACATTGTATACCACTTTCATTTTCAACACGCTTCCTTCTAATAACAACCATTGACTACAACCAAAAATAATATTTTAAGTATAAATTTAAAAGAATAAGATAGATCAATTATATAATCATGAAAATCATTCCTGAGATATATTAAATTATGACACCTTAGCAACCTAAGAAACTTTAAGGTTCACCCTATATCACATTAAATTTATAATAATTTTTCAATGTTAAATCCAAAAATTCTTCATAACAAAATCTCAAAAGATAACTAAACAAAATTATGATACTATCTAAGGAAACCAAATAATAATATACATAAATATATAATGTTTATAGATTAATATTTAATACATATCACAATAATACATTATATAGAACTATAAAGGTTTCATGTATTTCAGGACATGATATATAATCATGTTATTTCCAAAAAGATATTAAATATAAATTATAATTTTCTTCTCTCATAGTAATATTTTTAAATATATCTTATATAAAATCATTCTTTATAACCAAGGGAAATGGAAACATAATAAAGAGTGATCTCAGATTCTTAGTAAGGGTAATAATGGGGTATATCAATCAATTATCATAAAAAAGTATACGATAAACATAATGGTATGATAGAATGTTCATATATTAAAATATTCATACCCAATTGATCATATATTATAACTCATGAGTTGTGACATAATGATTTATCATTTCAATAGAAATGGATCATTAGAGTGAGGAATCATCATAAAGAAATCACGAGCCATAAGAGCATGTCATAAGCATAAGAACATTTCATAGAAACTATGCCTCAAAAATAAGAAAATAAAATAATTTCATTAGTCAAGGATAACTTCAAATACCATTATCACATAGTGTAGAAATTACAAGATTGGATTGAGTTCACATCCCAACCTCTTTTAATTTTTGGAGCGGGTTTACCCAGTATCCTGTTTTTCATTATCTCATGATATATAAATCATTATCTAATGAATTTAATGGATATATAATTCTAGTCCCATACATCACTTAATTATAATAATATATATGTTTCCATAAGATCATAACATCATTCATCATTTCACTATAGCATAAATTATGGAAAAGAAAGAAGTTTTATAAATAGTTTCTCATCACATATTCATAATCCATAGAAAATAAAAATCCTGGAAATTATCATTATATCAAATTTTCAGTAAAGTATGAGAATTTAAAAAATAATGTTGACATAGATTAAAAATACCTTTAAAATAAAATTCTATCATTTTTTTGAAAATAAGAGAAAACATCTTTTTCTTTTGATAAAAATGTAAATTAAAATTCCCATAATATTGAAAAAATTATTTTTTTTGAAAATAACCATGGAATATTGTAAATACATATTCATGTTAAATAATGATCATGAAATTTAGGAATGTATTTATTATTTTAATATTAAAATGGATACTCCTTTCACACTTGTTTGTTAAAAAAACATAAATAACCTATTCACAAACATTATAAAAATTAGTTTTTAATAATTTGAAAATAAATTTTCATATGGTTGAAATTAATTTTAAATAATCATTGTATTATATAAAATAATACTATTTAAATTATATTAAATAACATGGATTTTGAAGCAAGTGTTTTTGACCAAAGAAGAAATAAGGTTGAATTTGCATACAAAACATTTCTCGATCATTTTATTTACCAAATAATGAATAATGGAATGAAAACATAAAAAAACTAGAAATAACCCTAATATAAGAAACTATATGGGTTTTAAGAGATAAATATCATATAATTCCACAAAATGATATTCAATCATAAACAATCTAGATTAAAAATGAGCTTACAACAAAAACCCTTACCATAGAACATGATTTTTTTGTTTGTTCTCTTAATCATCAGAGTAAAAATTTTATATTTATTATATAAATATAAAAACAACATATTAATTATTATATTACAATATATAATTAAATTATTATATCTAATTACCCATTTATTTATAATTATTCAATAAAATTATCATTTTGATGAAAACTGGTTTATTCCCCATGCATTTTTCAATTTGATGATTCCATAACTCGAACCTTTTTCACTGTTTAATAATATATATAATATTAATAATATTATAATTATAATATTTATTAATTATAAACACTTTTTAACCATTCATATAAGTTCTTTATGATAAATGAATTACATCACTTCTTGGATATAGTAGTTCGTATGTACACACAAGTAATGATTTCACTTTCTAACAAATGGAAATAAAGAATGATAAAAAATAATATATCTTGAAATACTAATTTTGACAACATATAAATCATATATATTCCTTAAATCCATCAACATGAACATCTATGTATGAAAAATGTGAAAAACGAATCACATTGCTTCATGGATGTGGCAGTCCACACATATGCATGAACAACTTATCTTTTTTTAATAGGATTGAAAGAATATAGAAAATGGTTATACCATTAACATAAAAATATTTCATTATAGTAATTATAATCATTTAATAGTTTTATTTTATAATAATTATAGGTGGTTAATGAAGAAATAAACTCCAAAATAGATAGATAAAGACGATTACCTTATCATTGGGAATCCTCCTTTGGATTACACCTTAAATATTCTAAGGATGGTATTTTGGGAATATAAAAAGATAAAATCATTTTTATGTTATTTATTAAAATATTTTAGTAGATATTTTTGAATATAAATGGTTTAAATCTCATTTATAAGTGAGAATATTAGGTTTCCTTTTATATGTGAGGGGAGTTTCATACATATAAATATAAGAACATTAAAATATAATAAAGAGAACATGAAGATAAAATGAATAAAAATCTCATAAATTTATAATATTAAATGATATATTATGTAAATAAATTTAAGAAATATGATTTATGAAATCATTTAAGTTATTTTAACCATTAACTATTTAGATTAACCCATGGATAACCCTTTAAACCGTTACCGTAGTAAGGAATTTTTACCTTGGTTATTATTCATTGTGATAAAAAATTAAATTTACCTATTAAAAAAATATTATATTATTATTAAAAATATAGAAACAATTTCTTGAAATAAAATTATTATAAGTGGAGGAAATTAATTTTAATATAATCCAGCAAAACACAATGAAAACTATTTTTATTAAAATACATGTTTTATCATAATGAAGAAATTATTTTCATTCCATTCCACGTAAAAACCATTAAATGAATTTTTAAAAAATATAATTATATATTTTATAATATATATATATATATATAATTCATAAATTGGGAATATTTTAATTTATTAACAAAAGAACATACTACATGCATAAAACAATTTTTTAGAAAAACATTTCATTTACCTTTAAATGATTTCATTTTACTTTCAAAACAATTTATAGCCATTGAATTAATATTATACATAATTAAATAATTTTTTTGATAATTTAAATTGAAAAAATTTATCTTTAAAAAAACATATATAAATAAGAATCCCAAATATAAAATATTTCAAATTAGTTTTTTAAGATCAATAATACTTTTCATGTGAAAATATATATTCTAAAATCACAAGGTGTTTGTTTCACACCCCTTTTTCATTTGGGGTGGCTTCCAATAGTTTTATTCATGGAATAAGAAACACGAAATATTTTCCATATGAATGACGGTTTATAGACCTACTTTTCAAAGGGCGGTAGTCATTGAGAAATATTTTCAATGATTGTTAGGAACTCAAATTGGTTGAAAGGATAGGAGGTCTTAATTTTCACATCCATTTTTGGAGAATAGTGTCCTACTTTGGGACTCTCTTATAAATTTAATTACTATTAGTGAAAACTTTATAAAACATAAAAAATAAAACATTTCACACCTAATATTTTCAGTCAATCATCTATAAACGTGGTAATACCCATTTGTATGTATTCATGGATATCCATTAATAGATCTATTTCTAGGTTTCTAAGGTTATCTATTGAGTGATTCACTTGTATATATCATAGGTTCTTCATATTGTTTATTAATTTAATTAGTAATGATTATTTAAAGGATCGGGGTTTGAAGCCTCATTATTTAGTGATTTAGATTTTATTTCCATCTAGGGAGGTTGTTAGAGTTTTGATATTGAGATCAAGCTTATAATATAGGAATAATACATATCATAGTGAAAGGAATAAAATTCCTCATAGTTCAGTCATACTTAATGGGACACGTCATAAATTTTAGGGCCTAGTAAAAAAGACCAGAGCATGCAGGTTGATGTCATATGGATTAGACTTCTAGGAATAATATTCCTAAAAAATGGTGGTGTGGGAATTATTCATGAGCGACTATTTCTGGTTGATCTTTAATGAAATAAATCCCTAAACAAGGGGAACATCATTGAGAATTTGGGTAGAAGTGCATGTGGTGAAAAGGACATGGGAGGAATATAACATCCATGGTGGGGAAATTTTTCTTTCATAGAATATGTCTAGATAAGGTGGATGATTGATTAAAGGTATTGGTTTTGAACCAAAGATAGTATTTTTACGTATCCTGTGATTACATGAATCAAATCCAACATAGTAGGGAAATATTAGAGCTTACACCATCATAGAAGAACCATTGCGAAAATCATAGTTACATGATCACTACTGATCTATAATCCCAAATGATTTTTTATCACTATGAGAAACAAGAGGAAGTGGAAGATCTAGAACATTATTCAATCTACTTCTTCCTCTAGTTTATGGGTGCTGAGGTATGTAAGGCAAGAGATATCCAACAAAAAGGACTAGGTAATTACACCATAAGGGATATCTAATTCTCGATTTTGGATAGAATGATAGAAGGATATAATCTTATTTCTCATTTAATGGAAATTTATGTGGTTACCCTCATTGTCTAAAATAAGTAGGTCCTTGGAACTGCCTCTACAGATAATGTCCTTTTTACCATGAGAATTCGTGATTTTGAACATTCTGAGCACAAAAACTACTTGGGAGGCTGAATGTTTTACTCCTTTACCACATAAATTCATTATTGATAGAACATTATGGTGTGTCCTATGTCCTGGTCATTCATTGGCAGAGGCGTTGATATAGGTTTTAATTTGGTATCCTTCGGATGGGGGTCCTAATGAAAGTGGATCACTATCATAGGTGACATTATAGAGGGATCATAAGGGGACTCACCTTGGTGATATCTGAGAAATTTGGAGAGTGATTCATCAAGGTGATTCTGGGGTGATCTAACTTCGACATCGCAGAGGTGATACCTCACTAATATGGGAGGTTCTTCACACATGTGTTACTTGAGAGAAATAGGATGTACCTCATCCAAAAAAACATTGAGGGGACATGGGATGGTTTTTTGGGTGAATAAAACCTGTGAAACCACACTTGGATTATACCATGAAGATTATATAAAGAGTGGTTTCTCTGGTTGTTCTTTACCCAAGAAATCATCCCATCTTCATTCAAATTTAACTTGGGTTAGGTACCTCCATTTTCTCCAAAGCAACATATGAGTGAGGCACCGTACATCTTTCCTAGATAACACCTAGGTAAATTCAAATCAATCTAACCCAGGTATCACCTAGGAGTATCACTCTCCAACTCGCCCAGGTACCACCTCATAAAAACACTATTTGAGCCCTCTATCATATTAACAATGATAGGCCGCCCCTTTCATTGAGACTCCCATCCAAAAGAAACCAAATTAAAACCTCCACCAAGGACTCCATACATGTATTATAGGACATAATAGACACTATCTAGTCCTCAATATCCTGAATTCCCATGGTAAAGGAAGTCTTTTATTCAACCCCCCATTTAAGAAGGGTCATTAGAGTGACTACAATCATGCATTATTATAGTAATGGGGACCACAACCTAAGAGATAGTTCATGTGACCTCCCTTTTTTAAATAGTGATGGGAACTACATTATTTTCTCTTTAATGAGGGATAATACTATATGATTCTCTAATCCTCTATGAAACCATGGATTATCCATCCCTTATGGAGTAATCCTCTAATATTTCTTGTGATATATCTCCCATATTCAATTAAATGTTGAAGTAGATTGTGTTAAATTATACATATTCCACTTCCTCTTACTTAACACATCGATCATGTAACGCCCCGACCCCAGTTACCCAGAGTCAGTGCATTATTACATAACATTGGCATGATCACAAGAAAGATCAAATCTTGAAAGACTGATTGGTTTAGTAGCCTTGGAAACACTAGATATATTCATAACGTTTTACATTACATCATGAAGTGAAAAACTACTAAAACAACATATTGTCTCCATAATCCACACTATTATCCCCTCATAATATCCCTGCAAGTCATTCATAATTTAATTCTTCACTTCCTGGGAAAAATAAAATATAAAAAAGGGGTGAGCTCAAATGCCTAGTAAGGATAACAATATAGCGGAAACTTTCATAAATAAGAATAAACATTTAAGGCAATGTATAACTAAAACAAAAGCCTTTTAAACTTGAACTTCAACATAGTATGACAAAAATAAAATGAAATAATGCCATTTACTTATTCACATGGATATTTTACTAATCGAATAATCACATGCAATATCAATAAAAACTTCATAATGATGGAATGCATAATGCCAGACTACCATAACCACATAGCCAAGGCCTCGTGCCAAGACTACAAATAAGATTTTTCCATGGCCTTGTGCCAAGACACTAGTTTGTCTCATGAGACCTACCGATGCATCGAGGAGCTATAGCGGGCTCCACCCGTCACATATTAAGTCCAATGCATTCCCATATTCAAAGGTTTAAACATAACATAAACATTTGTATTAAAACTAGCATACGAAATGTCAATACTTTCACCATAAACTATGAATGGTATAAAAATAGCACATCCACAGTCAAACATATCACAAAACCTTCAATAAAATTTAGATGTTTTGTATCATAATAAATCAACTTCAAATAAGCTTAAAATCCATCAATGGATGTTGACGTAGATGAAATCAATACTATTTGAGAGAAATATCTCTTTTCTCGAAATCATTGAAAAGTCACACATTTATAAAGGAAGTAATTTAAAAGAGATTTTTGAATCAAAGTGTCCCATACCACTTTGAAACTTTTGATAATAAATATCATTTCAAAACCTTCATGTCCATATAAATAAGTCCTTAAAACCATTTTGAAGACATGGACATTAATTAAAAATATTTAGAAAGATAAATCTTTAAAACATGTAACACCCCAAGCTTCAACGGTACGTTTTCCTTCGAATAATGCGATAGCGTGTGTTGTACGCAACCTCGAGTTCTAACACACACCACAACTAATTAAACTAGCCGTTGTGAATAGTAATACCTACTTTTTGAAATCATATATATTTTATATTTCAAAATGGACTTCATTTTTGGATTCAGAATATTGAAATTAGCCTAGGGTGAAATTTTGGTACTTTTCGGATAACTTTTATATTTTGATGAATAGTGAAAATTACTAAATTTTAATTAAAAACAACTTTTTAATCAAAATAATTAATATTGATAAATTATGAATTTGAGTGGTTTTAAATTATATTTAGAATATATTTTTACCATTTAATTTAATGTTTGTCATTGGACATAATTTCACAATTAAACCAGACATAAACAAGTGTCAATCTTTTGATAATTATTTTCTCTTAAAAACACGCTTTTTATTTTAACAACGGGAATTAATTTTAAATTAATTTCTGCCACTTCTGTGTTTTGAATTTGGAAAAATGGATTACATATTTGGAATCAGGATGTCAAAATTATGTAAATAGGTAACTTTTATTTTTACAAATTTTGAATAATTACTGCGGTAAATATTTTATTTACCATGGTTAAAGGGTAAATCCGGTAAATAAGGGTTAAAAAAATAATATTATAATTATACAAAATTACCCTAAAACGTGTCCTAACCTTATTGGTGGACACATACCTGGCCATGGGCATCCTTGGGTCGATTTGGGGACCCCTTGGAGCCACTTGTATGTGGTAGGGACACATTATATTAATAAAGTTAAAATAAAAATAAAAATGGCATAAGCTTACATCTTTTAGAAGAACAATTTTTACATAGGGTTATACATGTTGGATTTTCGATTATAAATATTCATTAAAAATCTAAAAAGATTTCCTACATAATTCGATTTTATTTATAATTTTTAGACGTCAAATAATTTAAATTATTAATGACACAATAATGATGAAATGTTTACCTCATTAATAAATCATTTAAATAAATAAGATTATAATGATTAAAATATTATCTAAAACCAGTCCAATTCTTATTGGTTTATGTTATTTAGAAAATGGGTCATCTTATCTTCGACCTCAATGATTTTTGGACCATTATAAACCGAATATAATTATATTATAAAGTAATACTTTCACTCTTTCCTAAAGAGCCCCTCCTCTCCCTTATAAAAGGAGACCACTTCTACTCATTCCTCACACCTCTCAAGCCACTTGGCTCATCCAAACCCTTCCCAAATAAGCTCCCCACATCCATATCCTCCTCCTTGAAGCTTTCCCTTAGTCAGAAAGCATTTCAAGAAGTCCTTTGGTTCCAACCAAAGTGAGTTACCTAAATTAAAGGTAACGATTTCTCTTAAATTATTTTCATTTATTTTGCTTCTCCAACCCCCAAACTCTTTTTATTTCCTTTCTTTTGTAACAACACAAGTATCCAAAATATACTAGGATGTTGTTATAAGAAGTATTCAAACTACACATACACACAACTCCATCTAATGGATGATGAACATAATGTATCTGTGGATGGAAAACTAACGCCTCACGAAACGATGATTGTTCAAATACATCTTACCGCCTCTCATGGTGGCCATTATGATGGCACTGTAATTAAATATGACATTAATGATATATATTTTATATATAAGCTTCTGTAATTCCATTTTATTTCATACCATTATTCGTTTCATGTTGTATATACATACGATAATTTCATTTGAGGAAGTGCGGACTACCGCCCCCTTAAAATGATATGACTCGTTCATACCACACGTGTAACGTATAAAGGATGGTGTTAATGAACTTAAGTAACATATATAAAATATTATATTATACTGTAATAGTAATATACCTATGTATCATTTGGATTCGATTCTTTTAAAATAAAAATTAAATGGAAGTAGCGTTCGTGCGTACGTACGGACTACCGTCTCCACGAACGCGATGAGATTCATTCTCCATCGTATCCATTCAAGTCTTATTCTCATTTTAGGGTTAAAAATAATGTTAATATCATTCTGATTATGAATAAGATATAATCTATCCATTACAAACATGTCTTACGTAACCAAACATTTAAGAAGAACGAATCGATTATCACCCGAAACGACGATAATACTAAGATATTATTAACAAATCAATGTTAAAAGATCATATATGATATCATATTAATATATATGATTCTTGTATAATTTAATAACAATTATTTCACCATTATACAGGAGGTTAACCTACCCCAACCAAGGAAAAGTACAAGTTAAGGGTTTATTTCGCAATCTCTTCATTATCCGAGGTTGTTTATACATAATTATCTACTGGGACCTCGTTATCATCCACGCCCATGTTTCTTCAAAATGTATTTCAAAACATTTTTAATATTTAAAAGAATATGGGTTAAAGTAATTTATACCATTGTTTGACTTTTTATAAGAGGTTTATAAGGGAATCTTTCCGTCGTTTTCCAAACAAGGTGCTTTTTAACCTTTTCGACAGAATTAAGATAAGAATGTTTTTTTAACTTATACGACGGGTGCGGTTATTTTCCGCCGTTATAAAATCTTCAAAGTTTCCCTTACAATCTTATAAGAATATTTTCAAGAAAATGTTTTATTTTATATGGCTCTTAAATGATTTCAAAAATAGAAAGAGATATTTCTCTAAAAAGTGTTTTGATTTCAACTATGTCAACACCCTTTGACGGATTTTACGCTTATTTGAAATTGATTTATTATGATACAAAACTTCTATATTGTATTGAAGGTTTTGTGATATGTTTGACTGTGGATGTGCTATTTTTATACCATTCATAGTTTATGGTGAAATTATTTACATTTCGTATACTAGTTTTAATACGAATGTTTATGTTATGTTTAAACCTTTTCATATGGGAATGCATTGGACTTAATATGTGACGGGTGGAGCCCGCTATAGCTCCTCGATGCATCGGTAGGTCTAATGAGACAAACTAGTGTCTTGGAACAAGGCCTTGACAAAATCTTATTTGTAGTCTTGGCACGAGGCCTTGACTATGTGGTTATGATAATCTGGCATTATGCATTCCAACATTATGAAAGTGGTTATTGATATTGCATGTGATTATTCGATTAGTAGAATATCCATGTGAACAAGTAAATGGCATTATTTCATTTTACTTTTGCCATACTATGTTGAAGTTCAAGTTTAAAAGGCTTTTGTTTTAGTAATTCATTGCCTGAAATGTTTATCCTTATTTTTGAATGTTCCGCTATATTGTTATCCTTACTGGGCATTTGAGCTCACCCCTTTTCTATGTTTTATTTTTCCCAGGATGTGAAGATGTAAGTTATGAATGACCTGCAGGGATATTATGAGGGGATTATAGTGTGGACTGTGGAAACATTATGTTGTTGTAGTAGTTTTTCATTTTATGATGTAATGTAAAACTTATGAATATATCTAGTGTTTCCAAGGCTACTAAACCAATCGGTCTTTCGAGATTTGATCTTTCTTGTGATCATGCCAATGTTATGTAATTAATGCACCGACTCTGGGTAACTGGGGTCGGGGCGTTATAGTTGGTATCAGAGGAATTTTAGTACAAACCTTGGAAGCTAGATTTAGATAAACTCTGATTAGAGCACGTAGACCTAAGATGAACTTTGAGGATTAATATAGAAGAACTTCCTAGAATTTTGGTATTGTAGAGATTTTGTGAGTTTTCCGAGCAATACATCCCTGTCTGGATATGAGCAGGTAGAGGCGGCTCGGGCACAGATGTACCTAGGGGTAAAACCCGAAAACACCGCTTTGAGCTAGACTCGAACGGGAACTGGTGCACAACAACGGGCCTTGCTACACTCTTGGTTACGACACTCCCGGGAGATATGCTTAGGATAACTCTCATTTTCTTTACAAATCATTATGAAGGGTTTATGAGTATATACTTCCTCTAAGAAAACATTTTTATGATTATGGATTATATCCATAAATAGTTCAATTTATGTTAAGTGTTTTATAAGTATGAGATTATGTATTTTGATTCATAAACTGATCTAGTTTATGCCATTGTTTAGAAATGGCGCCTAGTGGAAGAAATGGAAACCGTATCAATGCACGCACTCCATGTAGGGATTTCCCTCCTGCTCAAGATAATTATAGTGGGGCTGGTGATGCAACTGGTGCCGATCAGCTAATCACCATACTGGGACAACTTACTCAGGTTATGAATAATAACCTTACCCGTATGGAGCACCCTGATCCGCAGCGTGGAGGATCAATGTTAGATCGATTCATGAGGCAACGACCACCAACGTTCAATGGGAGTACAAATCCCTTAGTAGCTGAGAAATGGATAAATTCCCTAGAGAAAATATTTCAGGCTTTGGGGAGCAGTGAAAGGGAAAAAGTTATCATGGCAGTTTACCGCCTCACTGGAGATGCTGATCAATGGTGGTCATTGATTCAAAACATGAAGGAAGATGATGAATTATAAAATATGGAATGGAGGGGGTTCAAAGATCTATTTTTAGAAAAATACTTTCCTCGTGACCATCGAGCAGATATGGAAAGGCAATTTCTAAGTCTAAGACAGAAGGAGGATGAGAATGTCACAAAGTATGAGGCTAACTTTACAAGGTTAGCGGGGTATGCTGGAGATTATATACGTAACCAAAGAAGTAAGATTGATCGTTTCTTTGATGGGTTAAAACCATTTCTCCGTCGAGCATTAGTCTCACAATCCTTTTCATCGTACGAAGACATTGTCTCATGTGCTATCAAGACCGAAAAGGAATTCTCTAAGTCTTATGACTTTAAAGCAAAGCAAGAGAAGAAGAGACCTGCTGATCAATCTGGGAATGGAAATAATGGGAAGAAGGGAAAGGTTGAATATCCATCCTGTGGTAAATGCGGGAAGAAACACCCTGGTACTTGCTTGAAGGGAATGGGAGTCTGTTACAAGTGTGGTGAAAAAGGCCACCAATCTCGTGATTGCAAGGGGAAGAAGGAATCTACCAACGTTCAGTGCTAAAATTGCAGCGAGATGGGGCATTATGCAAATGAATGTCCTAAGCGTCAGGAGAACTTACCTCAGAAAAGGCCAAGGGATCAAGGCCAGGCTTATGCTATCACTACTGCTGAGGTAGAAGCTCCGAAAGACGTGGTGGCAGGTAATTTAATGGTTTCCTCAAGTTTAGCAAATGCATTATTTGATTCTGGATCATCGCATTGTTTCATATCTTCCCAGTTTGCTAAGAAAATTAGATATTTCCAATTTGATTTAATAAGGGAGTTGTCAGTTAAAACTCCTAAGGGAAGTATCATTGCAACAAAGATTTGTGAATCAGTCCCCATTAGAGCACATAAATTTTCTTTATCTGCTGATCTCATCGTCATACCTATGATTGAGTTTGATATAATCCCCGGTATGGACTGGCTTTCATACTATGATGCGAAGATTTATTGTAAGAAGAAAGAGGTTATGATTCTTGATGATAATGATAAGGAACACCTTATTTTTAGAGCAGAATCGTCACCACCTAATTCTTATTTAGATCCACCCCCAGTAGCTCAACTAAATTCAATTATTGGGGAGGAAGAGAATGAAATAACTGTCGGTGAGGAAATGAATGTTCAAATTGAGGATGTACCTATTGTGAAATAATTTGTAGATGTATTTCCGGAAGATTTACCTGGACATCCTCCAGAACGAGAAGTTGAGTTTTCCATTGATTTAATTCTTGGATCAAGGCCTATATCGAAGACCCCTTATAGAATGGCCACTGTAGAATTAGTCGAACTAAAGAAACAACTAGAGGAATTTAGTAATAAGGGATTTATTCGCCCTAGTGTTTCTCCATGGGGAGACCCTGTTCTTTTTGTTAAAAAGAAAGATGGATCTATGAGGTTATGTATCGACTACAGGGAGATCAATGCTATAACGATAAAGAACAAGTATCCCCTACCTCGTATTGATGATTTATTTGACCAACTGCATGGAGCTCAATACTTTTCAAAGATTGACCTTTGATCTGGATACCATCAGTTGTGTGTGAAGAAGAAAGACATTCTGAAAACAACATTTCGAACCAGGTACGGGCATTACGAGTTTACTGTAATGCAGTTTGGATTGACTAATGCACCATCTGTATTCATGGATCTGATGAAAAGAGTTTTCAAGGAGTATCTCGATGAATTTGTGGTGGTATTTATTGATGATATCTTGGTATACTCCAAAACCTACGAAGATCATGAAAATCACTTGCGCATTATCTTGAAGACTCTGAGGAGGCATGAATTATATGGGAAGTTTAGAAAGTGTGAATTCTGGCTTCATGAGATTTCTTTTCTTGGCCATATTGTCTCTAAAGATGGAATCTCTGTTGATCCTTCTAAGACCAAGGCAATCCAGGAATGGCCAGCACCTACGAGTATAACTGAGGTACGTAGTTTTATTGGTTTGGCAGGTTATTATCGACGTTTCGTCTAGAATTTTGCCCGATTGGCTAACCCATTAACGATGCTCACACGTAAAGGGGTTAAATTTGTTTGGACAAAAGAGTGTGAAGAATATTTCGAAGAACTGAAGAGAAGATTAGTCAATGCTCCTATATTGACTCTACCATTGGGGAATGATGGGTTCGTTATTTATAGTGATGCATTAAAGAAAGGACTTGGCTGTGTCCTTATGCAGAATGATAGAGTTATTTCCTATGCATCACGACAGTTGAAAATTCATGAACAAAACTATCCTACTCATGATCTTGAGTTAGCAGCTGTGATCTTTGCTTTGAAGATATGGAGGCACTACCTCTATGGTGAAAAATGTGAGATTTATACTGATCACAAGAGTTTGAAGTATATTTTCTCACAAAAAGAACTCAACATGAGGCAAAGGAGATGGCTTGAATTACTCAAGGATTATGATTGCACGATACACTACCACCCGGGGAAAGCAAACAAGGTGGCAGATGCTTTGAGCAAAAAATACCATGGTGTTTTGAACATAATGAGAATTGAAAGGGATCCAATTTTCATGAATCTAGTGAAGATGGACATGGGAATAACCAGGGAAGGTGAAACATCAATGCTTTTTCAAATGGTTGCCCAACCATCTTTACTAGAAAGGATTAAGAGTTCTCAGACCGATGATGAAGAATTTCAGAAGAAGATTAAAGCTGTGAATGATGGGAGATTGAGAGACTTTGTGTATGAAGATTGAATTTTGAAATTCGGGAAGAGACTTTGTGTTCCCGATTTACCTGATCTAAAAAGGGAATTTCTGGATGATGCTCATAGTTCCAATTTCTCTATACACCATGGGAGCACCAAAATGTATAGAGATTTGAAGGAACATTTTTGGTGGGACAACATGAAGAGAGAGATTGCTGATTTTGTGTCAAGATGTATGGTTTGTCAACAAGTGAAAGCTGGAAGGCAACAGCCTGGAGGAGTCATGCAACCTCTTCCCATACCAGAGTGGAAATGGGACAATATTACGATGGACTTTTTCATGGGGCTACCAAAGACTCCTAGAAGGAACGATGCAATATGGGTTATTGTTGATCGTCTTACCAAGTCAGCACATTTTCTTGCTATAAGAGAAGATCTACCCCTGGAACGTCTAGCAAGACTATACATTAATGAAGTTTTGAGACTTCATGGAGTACCCCTATCGATTGTTTTTGATCGTGATCCCCGTTTTACTTCAAGATTTTGGAAAAGTCTTCAGAAATCCCTGGATACTGAACTTCATTTGAGCACTTCTTACCACCCTCAGACAGATGGACAATCAGAATGGACTATTCAAACCCTAGAAGACATGTTGAGATCTTGCTCACTTGACTTTCAGGGTATGTGGGATCAATATTTACCACTGGTAGAATTTTCCTATAACAATAGCTTCCATTCGAGTATTCAGATGGCACCATATGAAGCGTTATACGGAAAGAGATGTCGTACACCAACCTGTTGGGATGAGGTTGGTGAAAGAAAACTTGTAGGCCCAGAACTGGTGGAGGAAACGGTGGAAAAGGTGAAAGTAATCCAAAATCACATCAAAGCAGCTCAAAGTAGGCAGAAGAGCTATGCCGATAATCGAATGAAGGATTTGGAATTTCAAGTCGGTGATCATGTTTTCCTGAAGGTATCTCCATGGAAGGGAGTCATACGTTTTGGTAAGAAAGGTAAATTGAGTCCCAGGTACACCGGACCCTTCGAAATTCTAGAACGAATTGGGGCTGTAGCTTACCGATTGGCAATGCCGCCATGTCTCTCCAAAGTTCACGATGTGTTCCACGTATCTCTGTTGAGGAAATACATGCCTGACCCAACGCATGTACTCACCTATGAAGAATTAGAACTGGAACCCGATCTGTCTTATTGCGAAGAGCCCGTCATGATTCTTGATACGAGAGAACAAGTGCTGAGAAACCGGATGACGCGTCGGGTAAAAGTTTTGTGGAGAAACCATAAGATGGAAGAGGCAACGTGGGAACCCGAGGAATTTATGATGAAGAACCACCCGAGTCTTTTTATACAGTAATACCCAAGAAATTGCGAGGACGCAATTATTTGAAGGTGGGGAGAATGTAACACCCCAAGCTTCCACGGTATGTTTCCCTTCGAATAATGCGATAGCGTGTGTTGTACGCAACCTCGAGTTCTAACACACACCACAACTAATTAAACTAGCCGTTGTGAATAGTAATACCTACTTTTTGAAATCATATATATTTTATATTTCAAAATGGACTTCATTTTTGGATTCAGAATATTGAAATTAGCCTAGGGTGAAATTTTGGTACTTTTCGGATAACTTTTATATTTTGATGAATAGTGAAAATTACTAAATTTTAATTAAAAACAACTTTTTTAATCAAAATAATTAATATTGATAAATTATGAATTTGAGTGGTTTTAAAATATATTTAGAATATATTTTCACCATTTAATTTAATGTTTGTCATTGTACATAATTTCACAATTAAACCAAACATAAACAAGTGTCAATCTTTTGATAGTTATTATCTCTTAAAAACACGCTTTTTATTTTAACAATGGGAATTAATTTTAAATTAATTTCTGCCACTTCTGTGTTTTGAATTTGGAAAAATGGATTACATATTTGGAATCAGGATGTCCAAATTATGTAAATAGGTAACTTTTATTTTTACACATTTTGAATAATTACTGCGGTAAATATTTTATTTACCATGGTTAAAGGGTAAATCCGGTAAATAAGGGTTAAAAAAATAATATTATAATATTACAAAATTACCCTAAAACGTGTCCTAACCTTATTGGTGGACACATACCCGACCATGGGCATCCTTGGGTCGATTTGGGGACCCCTTGGAGCCACTTGTATGTGGTAGGGACACATTATATTACTAAAGTTAAAATAAAAATAAAAATGGCATAAGCTTAAATCTTTTAGAAGAACAATTTTTACATAGGGTTATACATGTTGGATTTTCGATTATAAATATTAATTAGAAAGCTAAAAAGATTTCCTACATAATGATATTTTATTTATAATTTTTAGACATCAAATAATTTAAATTATTAATGACACAATAATGATGAAATGTTTACCTCATTAATAAATCATTTAAATAAATAAGATTATAATGATTAAAATATTATCTAAACCCTGTCCAATTCTTATTGGTTGATGTTATTTAGAAAATGAGTCATCTTATCTTCGAACTCAATGATTTATGGACCATTATAAACCGAATATAATTATATTATAAAGTAATACTTTCACTCTTTCTTAAAGAGCCCCTCCTCTCCCTTATAAAAGGAGACCACTTCTACTCATTCCTCACACCTCACAAGCCACTTGGATCGTCCAAACCCTTCCCAAATAATCTCCCCACATCCATCTCCTCCTCCTTGAATCTTACCCTTAGGCAGAAAGCATTTCAATAAGTCCTTTGGTTCCAACCAAAGTGAGTTACCTAAATTAAAGGTAACAATTTCTCTTAAATTATTTTCATTTATTTTTCTTCTCCAACCCCCAAACTCTTTTTATTTCCTTTCTTTTGTAACAACACCAGTATCCAAAATATACTAGGATGTTGTTATAAGAAGGATTCAAACTACACATACACACAACTCCATCTAATGGATGATGAACATAATGTTTCTGTGGATGGCAAACTAACGCCTCACGAAACGATGATTGTTCAAATACATCTTACCGCCTCTCATGGTGGCCATTATGATGGAACTGTAATTAAATATGATATTAATGATATATATTTTATATATAATCTTCTGTAATTCCATTTTATTTCATACCATTATTCGTTTCATGTTGTATATACATACGATAATTTCATTTGAGGAAGTGCGGACTACCGCCCCCTTAAAATGATATGACTCGTTCATACCACACATGGAACGTATAAAGGATGGTGTTAATGAACTTAAGTAACATATATAAAATATTATATTATACTGTAATATTAATATACCTATGTATCATTTGGATTTGATTCTTTTAAAATAAAAATTAAATGGAAGTAGCGTTCGTGCGTACGTACGGACTACCGTCTCCACGAACGCGATGAGATTCATTCTCCATCGTATCCATTCAAGTCTTATTCTCATTTTAGGGTTAAAAATAATGTTAATATCATTCTGATTATGAATAAGATATAATCTATCCATTACAAACATGTCTTACGTAACCAAACATTTAAGAAAAACGAATCGATTATCACCCGAAACGACGATAATACTAAGATATTATTAACAAATCAATGTTAAAAGATCATATATGATATCATATTAATATATATGATTCTTGTATAAGTTAATAACAATTATTTCACCATTATACAGGAGGTTAACCTACCCCAACCAAGGAAAAGTACAAGGTAAGGGTTTATTTCACAATCTCTTCATTATCCGAGGTTGTTTATACATAATTATCTACTGGGACCTCGTTATCATCCACGCCCATGTTTTTTCAAAATGTATTTCAATTTTTTTTTTAATATTTAAAAGAATATGGGTTAAAGTCATTTATACCCTTTTTTGACTTTATATAAGAGGTTTGTAAGGGAATCTTTCCGTCGTTTACCAAACAAGGTGCTTTTTAACCTTTTCGACAGAATTAAGATAAGAATGTTTTTTTAACTTATACGGCGGGTGCGGTTATTTTCCGCTGTTATAAAATTGTCAAAGTTTCCCTTACAAGCTTATAAGAATATTTTCAAGAAAATGTTTTATTTTATATGGCTCTTAAATGATTTCAAAAATAGAAAGAGATATTTCTCTAAAAAGTGTTTTGATTTCATCTATGTCAACATCCTTTGACGGATTTTACGCTTATTTGAAGTTGATTTATTATGATACAAAACTTCTATATTGTATTGAAGGTTTTGTGATATGTTTGACTGTGGATGTGCTATTTTTATACCATTCATAGTTTATGGTGAAATTATTGACATTTCGTATGCTAGTTTTAATACGAATGTTTATGTTATGTTTAAACCTTTTCATATGGGAATGCATTGGACTTAATATGTGACGGGTGGAGCCCGCTATAGCTCCTCGATGCATCGGTAGGTCTCATGAGAAAAACTAGTGTCTTGGCACAAGGCCTTGACAAAATCTTATTTGTTGTCTTGGCACGAGGCCTTGACTATGTGGTTATGATAGTCTGGCATTATGCATTCCAACATTATGAAAGTGGTTATTGATATTGCATGTGATTATTCGATTAGTAGAATATCCATGTGAACAAGTAAATGGAATTATTTCATTTTTCTTTTTCCATACTATGTTGAAGTTCAAGTTTAAAAGGCTTTTGTTTTAGTAATTCATTGCCTGAAATGTTTATCCTTATTTTTGAATGTTCCTCTATATTGTTATCCTTATTGGGCATTTGAGCTCACCCCTTTTCTATGTTTTATTTTTCCCAGGATGTGAAGATGTAAGTTATTAATGACCTGCAGGGATATTATGAGGGGATTATAGTGTGGACTATGGAAACATTATGTTGTTGTAGTAGTTTTTCATTTTATGATGTAATGTAAAACTTGTGAATATATCTAGTGTTTCCAAGGCTACTAAACCAATCAGTCTTTCGAGATTTGATCGTTCTTGTGATCATTCCAATGTTATGTAATTAATGCAATGACTCTGGGTAACTGGGGTCGGGGCGTTACAAAACATGTAAAATTCTGATTTTGATAAAGAGTACCTTTCCGAAATTCTTAAAATATTCATTTTGAAATCATTTAAGAGTATTATATTTATGAAATAAAACATTTTCTTTGAAAATATTCTTATAAGCTTGTAAAGGAAGCTTCGACGATTTTATAATGGCGGAAAATAACCACACCAGTCGTATAAGTTAAAAAAAACATTCTTACATTAATTCTGTCGAAATGGTTAAAAGAACCCTGTTTGGAAAACAACAGAAAGATTCCTTTATAAAAATCTTATAAAAAGTCAAAAAAGGGTATAAATGACTTTAACCCATATTCTTTTAAATAGTAAAAATGTTTTGAAATACATTTTTAAGAAACATGGATGTGGATGATAAAGAGATCCCAGTAGATTATTACGTATATACAACCTCGGATAATAAAGAGATTGTGAAATAACCCATACCTTGTAATTTTCCTTGGTTGGGGTAGGTTATCCTCCTGTATAATGGTGAAATAATTGTTATTAAATTATTCAATAATCATATACATTAATATGATATCATATATGATCTTTTAACATTGCTTTGTTAATAATATCTAAGAATTATCGTCGTTTCGGGTGTTAACTTACTCGTTTTCTTTTATATGTTTTGTTACGTAAGCCATGTTTTTAATGGATTGTTTTTATATCATTAATATCCAGAATGATATCAAGTCCTTAGATACTATTATTAATCATCAAATGAGAATTATACTTGAATGGATACGATGGAGAATGAATCTCATCGCGTTCGTGGAGACGGTAGTCTGTACGTATGTACGAGTGATAATATCATTATTTTGATATTAAAATAATATATAATTGGATGGTATATAATATATACAGAATACTTATCATGTTATATTTATTATTTACATGAGTTACACACCATTATGATACCCATCCAAATAATAATTTATTGAATAACAATTACACCACGACGTGGAGACGGTAAGCCGTACGTACGCACGTATGGTGACATGTTATTCAAAGGATGGATAGAATAGTGAATATGGTTGTACCATATTTATAATAAAATCACATTATATATATTATACTGGAGTTATTATTTTAGAATGGTAAAAACAAAGGAAGAAGAAGTGGAAGAAGAAAGGAACTTGGAAAAGGGTGGTGAAATCATTACCTCTTCTTCAGGTTCTTCATTTTGATTTGATCAAAAGGGCTCCTTAGGATGGCTTTCGGATCAATCTAAGGCCTCTAGGTTGTATTGAGGGAAGTTGTAAGAGTATTTGGACATAGTTTAGCCGAACCAAAAGGCTTTTTAGGTGTGAAGAAATGAGAAGGAGGAGTGCCCTTTTATAAGAGGGGTGAGGGGCACCTTGGGAAAAGCTAGATATATTAATTTATAATAAATTCATATTCGGTTTATAATGGCTCCAATGTTAATTATTTAAATTTTAAGGTGGGGATGGGTCGAAAAAAACTCAACCAATAGAATTTAGACAGGTTTCAGAACTTATATTAACCTTATCTTTAAGTATTAACTCTAAGATAATTAGTTTCACTTTTACAATGTCTCTTTGTATTTTTATATTATATGGTTAATAAACTTACCATATACATCCAAGAGACCCCCAAGTGGTCCATTAATTATGAACTTATCATGAGAAAAGTCTCTTGGACGAACATTAGATTTTTAGGAATTTAATATCAATTAATAATATAATATTTGTTTTAAAAACTCATTTATGTCAGTTTTAATACTATTCAATAGTTGATTTTTGTGAAACTCATAACAGAATGATTACTTAGAAAAAATTTAATTAAATCCATACTACTATATCATATTATCCTATAAAATTAGTTTAATTCATTAAAAGTCTCAAATAATATTTATTTTGGTATTTATAATATCAATTATTTTAATTTGTCACTATTATGATAATTAATGCATCATTATTGTGTCATAAATAAATTAAATTATATAAAGTCTAAAAATTATAAATAAAATATAATTATGTAGGAAATATCATTATCTTTCTAATTAATATTTATAGTCGAAAATACAACATATATAACCCTATGTAAAAATTGGTTTTCTAAAAGATATATGCTTATGTCATTTTTGTAATTATTTTAACTTAATTAAAATAAAGTGTCCCTATCACCTACAAGTGGATCCATGGGGTCCCAAAATCGACCCAAAGATGAATATAATCGAACATGTATCAACCCATAAGGTTAGGACACATTTTAGGGTAATTTAGTATTATTATAATATTATTGTTTAAACCCTTATTTACCAGATTTACCCTTAACCATGGTAAATAAAATATTTACCGAAGTAATTATTCAAAATGTCTAAAAATAAAAGTTACCTATTTACACAATTTGAACATCCTGATTCCAAATATGTAATCCATTTTTTCAAATTCAAAACACAGAAGTGGCAAAAATTAATTTAAAATTAATTCCCGTTGTTAAAACAAAAAGCGTGTTTTTAAGAGATAATAACTATCAAAAGATTGACACTTGTTTATGTTCGGTTTAATTGTAAAATTATCTCCAATGTCCATCATTGTATTAAATGGTAAAAATATATTCTAAATATACTTTAAAACCACTCAAATTCATTATTTATCACTTTTAATTATTTTGATTAAAAAAGTTGTTTTTAATTAAAATTTAGTAATTTTCACTATTCATCAAAATATTAAAGTTATCCGAAAAGTTCCAATATTTCACCTTAGGCTAAATTCGATATTTTGAATCCAAAAATGAATTCCATTTTGAGAGATAAAATTTCAAAAAGTATGTATTACTATTCATAACGGCTAGTTGATCAGTTGTGGTGTGTGTTAAAACTCGAAGTTGCGTACAACACATGCTACTGTATTATTCAAAGGAAAGTGTACCGTGGAAGCTTGGGATGTTTCATTTTAAATTTTTGATGTCCCCATTTAGTCAAAAAGATTAATATATTGTATTTAAAAGGGTTCACTATTAAAAGTTGATAAAAGTGCAATACTGAAAATGAATTTGTTCTTGCATTATGTCTAAGAAACTCATAATATGGATTCTAAAATTATAAGGATATATTAGTTTAAAATTTAGTTAATACTATTCATAACCTCTTTTGAATGGCTTGTTTGGTAAGTCATGGTGTGATTGAACTTGGTGTTGCGTGTAGTGCAAGTTATTGAATTATTTTGAAGAAATAACACACTATGAAATCTTGGGGTGTTACATTCTCCCCTCCTTCAATAAATTGCATCCTCACAATTTGAAATTGTTCTTCGAAAATAAAAGGTTGAAAATAGAAAATATATTTGTGGGAAAACCCACATCGGAAATTGGGTTACTCAAATTGAGTCTTAATATGAGGAAAAGAGAAATGAAAGGGTCACCACTAAATTATGATCTCGATTAGGAGAACATTGGTGGAAATTAGAGACATATAATTGGAGGAAAAACATAAATATTTATAGGTAGTGATTGAGGTCATCAATCACAAACAAGTGTAAAATTGAGGTCCTTAAATTCATCAATCTATGATGATTTGAAATACCATCGGTTCAACAAAACATAGGATATTAGGATAACACATTTTTGACGTTTAAAAATATCTTAGTTGAAATACCACATCGAAAAATGAATTAATAAGGCCTCTATTGAAAATAAAGATTTGAAAGTATGAAGATTACCGAAAATAACACATTCTAGGACTCCATGTAGGAAAACATGGATATGGAAGAGAAATGTAACCATCAATTATCTGATGGAGAGTGGTAGAGAACATGGCTATGAAAAGGCCAACAATCCCAAAGCCATAAATTAGTTATGATTTAAGGTACCATCTAGGGCTACATTTTTGTTCTAAGATCCATTTCTTAATGTTGAGGAATTTGTTTATGATATTGGCTAAGATCATAAGGAGATATAATTACTTTATAATTAGAGTTTTATCCATTAATAAATTTCTACCACAAACTCATCTTTCACTGTAAAAGATAACAGAACGTAAAAAAAAATCTATTTATACTATTCGTACAGGGTTCCAAAATAAACAAATTTATAATTCATCTACCAGATCTTTTAAAAAAACTACATTATTTAATCCAGGACATCTCGTGGTCCAGTGGTAGGTGATACACCCTTGTCGCCCTTCGGTTGTGGGTTCAAGTCTCGCGGCCTTGCCGGTCGCGACGGGTTACCGCCCGACCTCCGGGTTGTCCTTTTATGGCAATCACAATTTAATCTCAAACTAGAATTTATCCATAATACTTCTGTCCAAACTCACAGTCCAACATTTATAAGGAAGTTAAACATAATGTAGATCCTTTTTACCCCGTAATAGCATATTAATACCTTAATCATGTATTCTTTTAAAACACTGAAACATCCTGAATTACCATAATCCTTATTGATTACATTCATGCTCCCTTATTCCATATAGAATGCTGGATATACTTCATCAATCCAAAAATGTTTTAAACCCCAACAATGATGGAATATACAAATCATTAATCAGCTTCAAGGTAGTCAAGAATATCCAATATAATTTATCCAAATCAATCATGTATTATTCTAAAATCACTACCTCGGAATCGGAACCATATTGTGGTTTATCTTTCTCTCAACCATATATTTTCCAAAAATCCAACCTGCTATTGAGTCACTTTTCTTTGTTCCACACAATCTCAAGTCCTTAATGTAATAGTACTGCAGTACAATCCTTATATACTCCATAATAATTATAACAAGTACATTGTTGATACAACACACAAATGACATAATCAACATAAGAAATCTAATCATTCCTCTTCATCTGTGGTAGTATCATAACTTGATTATTATCCATTAACATCATTTGCGGCATAGTCTGACGACTGAGACATAGGTTCGCATAGTGTCCAAACTCCTTGCAAATGATGCATTGTACATTTGAAACCATTTTCTTACCCTTGCAGTCACGTACATTGTGCCCTTTTCCTCCACACTTATAACAAACTCCCATTCCTTTCAGGAAAGTTCCAGGGTGTTTCTTCCCACAGTTATCACATATGGGAAAATTCTTCTTTTCCCTCTTCCCTTTATCCATCTTTCTCTCTTCCATCCTTTTCTTATCTTGCTTCCCTTCAAAACCATAGGACTCAGTAAACTCTTTACTTATCTTATTAACACATGATATTATTTCTTCATATGATGATAATACATGGGAGACTATTTCTCTTATAAATCTTGTCTTAAGACCATGAAAGATATGATCCTTCTTTCTCTTTGGATCATGTGCATAGCTGAAGTTCTCATTCCTTCTACTAGGCGCCATTTCTAAACAATGGCATACACTAGATTAGTTTATGAATAACAATACCTAATCCCAAACTTGTAAAACACATAACATAGATTAAATAGTTTATGGATATAATCCATAATCATAAAAATGTCTTTTTTGAGGAAGTATATACTCATAAACCCTTTATAATGGTTTGTAAAGAAGATGAGAATTATCCTAAGCATATCCCCCGGGAGTGTCGTAACCAAGAGTGCAGCAAGGCCCGTTGTCGTGCACCAGTTCCCGTTCGAGTATAGCTCAAAGCGGTGTTTTCGGGTTTTACCCCTGGGTACATCTGTGCCAGAGCCGCCTCTACCTGCTCGTATCCAGACATGGATGTATTACTCGGAAAACTCAAAAAATCTCTACAATACCAAAATTCTAGGAAGTTATTCTATACTAATCCTCAAAGTACATCTTAAATCTATGTGCTCTAATCAGAGTTTATCTAAATCTAGCTTCCAAGGATTGTACTAAACTTCCTCTGATACCAACTGTAACGCCCCAACCCTAGTTACCCTGAGTCAGTGCATTATTATATAACATTGGCATAATCACAAGAAAGATCAAATCTCAAAATACCGATTGGTTTAGTACCCTTGGAAACACTAGATATATTCATAAAGTTTTACATTACATCATGACGTGAAACACTACTACAACAACATATTGTCTCCATAATCCACACTATTATCCCCTCATAATATCCCTGCAGGTCTTTCATAATTTGCTTCTTCACTTCCTGGGAAAAATAAATCATAGAAAATGGGTGAGCTCAAATGCCCAGTAAGGATAAAAATATAGCAGAAACTTTCATAAATAAGAATAAACATTTAAGGCAATGTATAACTAAAACAAAAGCCATTTAAACTTGAACTTCAACATAGTATGGAAAAAATAAAATTAAATAATTTCATTTACTTATTAACATGGATATTATACTAATCGAATAATCACATGAAATATCAATAACCACTTTCATAATGATGGAATGCATAATGCCAGACATTCATAACCACATAGCCAAGGCCTCGTTCCAAGACTACAAATAAGATTTTGCCAAGGCCTTGTGCCAAGACACTAGTTTGTCTCATGAGACCTATCGATGCATCGAGGAGCTATAGCAGGATCCACCCGTCACATATTAAGTCCAATGCATTCCCATTTAAAAGTTTTAAACATAACATAAACATTCATATTAAAACTAGCATATGAAATGTCAATACTTTCACCATAAACTATGAATGGTATAAAAACAGCACATCCACAGTCAAACATATCACAAAACCTACAATACAATATAGATGTTTTGTATCATAATAAATCAACTTCAAATAAGCTTAAAATCCATCAAAGGATGTTGACGTAGATGAAATCAAAACTATTTGAGAGAAATATCTCTTTTCTCGAAATCATTGAAAAGTCACACATTTATAAAGGAAGTAATTTAAAAGAGATTTTTGAATCAAAGTGTCCCATAACACTTTGAAACTTTTGAAAATAAATATCATTACAAAACCTTCATGTCCATATAAATATTTCCTTAAAAACCATTTTGAAGACATGGACATTAATTAAAAATATTTAGAAAGATACATCTTTAAAACATTTAAAATTCTGATTTTGATAAAGATTACCTTTTCGAAATTCTTAAAATATTCATTTTGAAATCATTTAAGAGTCTTATATTTATGAAATAAAACATTTTCTTTGAAAATATTCTTATGAGCTTGTAAAGGAAGCTTCGACGATTTTATAGCGGAGGAAAATAACCGCACCCGCCGTATAAGTTAAAAAAACATTCCAACCTTAATTCTGTCGAAAAGGTTAAAAGAACCTTGTTTGGAAAACAATGGAAATATTCCTTTATAAAAATCTTATAAAAAGTCAAACAAGGGTATAAATGACTTTAAAACATATTCTATTAAATAGTAAAAATGTTTTGAAATACATTTTTAAGAAACATGGATGTGGATGATAAAGAGATCTTAGTAGATTATTACGTATAAACAACCTCGGATAATGAAGAGATTGTGAAATAACCCTTACCTTGTACTTTTACTTGGTTGGGTAGGTTAAACTCCTGTATAATGGTGAAATAATTGTTATTAAATTATTAAATAATCATATACATTAATATGATATCATATATGATCTTTTAACATTGCTTTGTTAATAATATCTAAGAATTATCATCGTTTCGTGTGTTAACTTACTCGTTCTCTTTTATATGTTTTGTTACGTAAGCCATGTTTGTAATGGATATGTTGTATCTCATTCATATCCATAATGATATCAAGTCCTTAGATACTATTATTAATCATCAAATGAGAATTATACTTGAATGGATAAGATGGAGAATGAATTTCATCGCGTTCGTGGAGACAGTAGTCCATACGTACGCATGAGCGATAATATCATTATTTTGATATTAAAATAATATATAATTGGATGGTATATCATATATACATAATCCTTATCGTGTTTTAAATAATATTTACATGAGATACACATCATTATTATACCCATACAAATAATAATTTATTGAATAACAATTACACCATGACGTGGAGACAGTAAGCCGTACGTACACATATATGGAGACATGTTATTCAAAGGATGGATAGAATAGTGAATATGGTTGTACCATATTTATAATAACATCACATTATATATATTATACTGGAGTTATTATTTTATAATGGTAAAAACAAAGGAAGAATAAGTGGAAGAAGAAAGGAACTTGGAAAAGGGTGGTGAAATCAATACCACTTCTTCGTGTTCTTCCTTTTGATTTGATCAAAAGGGCTCATTAGGATGGTTTTCTGATCAAATTAAGGTCTCTAGGTTGTAGTGAGGGAAGTTGGGAGAGTATTAGATCAGAGTTTGTCCAATCCTAAATTCTTTTAATGTGTGAAAAAAATGAGAAGGAGGAGTGCCCTTTTTATAAGAGGGGTGAGGGGCACCTTTGGAAAAGCTAGATATATTAATTTATAATAAATTCATATTCGGTTTCTAATGGCTCAAAAGTTTATTATTTAAAGGTTATGGTGGGGATGGGTCGAAAAAAACTCATCCAATAGAAGTTATCTAGGTTTGGGAACTTATATTAACCTTATCTTTAAGTATTAAAACTATGATAATTATTTTCACTTTTACAATGTCTCTCTGTATTTTTATATTATACGGTTAATAAACTTACCATATACATCCAAGAGACCCCCAAGTGGTCCATTAATGAAGAAACTATCATTATATAAGTCTCTTGGCCGAACTTTAGAGTTTTAGGAATTTAATATCAATTAATAATATAATATTTTTTAAAAAACTCTTTTATGTCAATTTTGACACTATTCAATAGTTGATTTTTCTGAAACTCATAAAAGAATTAATACTTATAAAAAAGTTAATTAAATCAATCCTAATATGTCATATTATCCTATAAAATTAGTGTAATTCATTAAAAGTCTCAAATAATATTTATTTGGGTATTTATAATATCAATTATTTTAATTTGTCTCTATTATGATAATTATTGCATCATCATTGTGTCATAAATAAATTAAATTATATAAAGTCTAAAAATTATAATTAAAATATCATTATGTAGGAAATATTTTTATTTTTATAATGAATATTTATAGTCGAAAATACAACATATATAACCCTATGTAAAAATTGGTTTTCTAAAAGATATATGCTTATGTCATTTTTTTACTTATTTTAACTTAATTAAAATAAAGTGTCCCTATCACCTAAAAGTGGATCCATGTGATCCCAAAATAGACCCAAATATGACTATGGTCGAACATGTATCAACCCATAAGGTTAGGACACTTTTTAGGGTAATTTAGTATTATTTAATATTATTTGTTTAACCCTTATTTACCGGATTTACCCTTAACCATGGCAAATAAAATATTTACCGAAGTAATTATTCAAAATGTCTAAAAATAAAAGTTACCTATTTACACAATTTAAAAATCCTGATTCCAAATATGGAATCCATTTTTCCAAATTCAATACACAGAAGTTGCAGAAATTAATTTAAAAATAATTCCCGTTGTTAAAACAAAAAGCGTGTTTTTAAGAGACAATAACTATCAAAAGATTGACACTTGTTTATGTCCGGTTTAATTGTAAAATTATCTACAATGACCAACATTGTATTAAATGGTAAAAATATATTCTAAATATACTTTAAAACCATTCAAATTCATTATTTATCAATTTTAATTAATTTGATTAAAAAAGTTCTTTTTAATTAAAATTTAGTAATTTTCACTATTCATCAAAATATTAAAGTTATCCGAAAAGTGCCAAAATTTCACCTTAGGATAAATTCGATATTCCGAATCCAATAATAAAGTCCATTTTGAGAGATAAAATTTCAAAAATTAGGTATTACTATTCATAACGGCTAGTTGATCGGTTGTGGTGTGTGTTAAAACTCAAAGTTGCGTACAACACACGCTACTGTATTATTCAAAGGAAAGCGTACCGTGGAAGCTTGGGATGTTTCATTTTAAATTTTTTATGTCCCCATTTATTCAAAAAGTTTAAAATATTGTATTTAAAAAGGGTTCACTATTAAAAGTTGATAAAAGTGGAATACTGAAAATGAATTTGTTCTTGCATTATGTCTAAGAAACCCATAATATGGATTCTAAAATTATAAGGATATATTAGTTTAAAATTTAGTTAATACTATTCATAACCTCTTTTGAATGTCTTTTTTGGTAAGTCATGGTGTGATTCAACTTGGTGTTGCGTGTAGTGCAAGTTATTGAATTATTTTGAAGAAATAACACAATATGAAATCTTGGGGTGTTACAGATCATGACTCATAATGGCTTAGAGATCAGTGGTGATCAGGATATAAGTATAATAATATATCCCAATGGGCCACCCTGATAGGTGTAAGACCAATCATTTTTAAACAACCTAGTATTTTATTCCAATACACATTGGATATGTAGGAATCATCCTTGACGATCAAAACCAATACATTCAATTCATTATCATCCTTATTCTCATATATTCCAATTAATATCGAGCTCCCCACATGGGAGACTATATTCCTTTCGGGTCATTTTCAATTAACCATCATTATCCCAAATTCCCAATGCAAGATATCTTATTACATGGCTATATTCCCTTCCAGATTAACTATAATGGGACACTCATGAATAAGTCCTGAACCACCATTTTCTAATAATCATTCACATAGAAGTCAATGTCACATGACAAAAACGACATGTTATAGTCCTTATCACATGACCATAGAAGGTATGCTATGTCTAGTTAAGATGAGCCAAACTCTGTGGGTTTGGGTTCCTTTCATAAGGATACATAGGATGCCCCTATTATAGGCCTGATCACAATATTAAAACTCTAACTGCCTCCCTATATGGAAATAAACTCCAGCGAACCCAATCATGAGGCCTTAAACAACGATCCTTTAAAATTGAATTACCATGTAAACAACCAATGACATATATAACCCCTAATATATAGGTGGATCTCTCAATGGAGAACCTCAGATACAAACAGTTGTTTTAATTAAGGGATAACCCTTGAAAAATTAAGATGTTTCCATTGATGGATAACCCTTTATACATAAAGATGGTTATTATTTCCCGTATACATGATTGATTAAAAATATGAATGGTGACCGGCTTTATTTTTAAGGTTCTCAAAGGATTCAAACATATAACTTAAATCTATAAGATATTCCTATTATGGGAAACAATTCCCCCTAAAAGGGTGTGATGATCCCAACCTCCCATCCTCTCTACCAGTGTGAGTTATTAAGATTCATTAGTAAAATCAATAAATAAACACCTTTATTTGGAAAGAGGGTCCCTAAACCAACATGTACATGAGAGACATTAGGTGTTTCTAGTTCTATAAATAAACCATGTTAGAAACCACACCAAGTGGTGTGAAATAGTTTCACGTCGGGGGGATTTCATCTACCACTATATAGTGGAGAAGTTTTAATATAAATATTTGATCTCAATCCACAATTAGGGACTTGTAGACACAATTATATTATCATTCTTAATTTATATACTTTGTGTTGAGTTATTTTATACATGTTTTATATTATAGAATCTATTTTTAATGAATAATTCATAATTCAAGTATTTATTATGTTCTTCCTAGTTATTCATTTTCATTTCTCTATCACTTCATTATTTACTTATTTCTACACTAACATTAATAAGATGAATAAAGGTATCCATGGATTGATTCATGTCACTGATTAGTGAATAATCACTTATTTAGATAGGGATTGAGAGTAGAAGGTTTGGGTTCCTATAACAAACATACTCCATTAACCTATATACGATGATTCCTACATTAAAATGGCATAAGATACAAGGGATTATATTACCAAGGATTAATCAATTTAGTAATACAAAAGATCTATATATATACATTATTATAATTTTACATTTGAAATAAAATTTACGACATGGTAGAATAAAATGATCTTTATTATTAGGTAGCAACCAAAGATTCATTCTACATATTCTAGGTAAAATGAAACAGAATAAGATTGATCTCAAATGATCAATAAGGGTTACGTGAATTTGAATATAACATGTGTGAATAATTCATTATTAATTCTTCATGGTAAATATTTGAAAACATATATAATTTAAACAATAATGTTAGCATGGAATACATCTATGGATAAAAATGAATTAATACTCTCATGGAAAATAATAAATAAATACTTAATAATTGAATTTTATAATTTCAGACATCTTGATCAAGGACTTATTCCATGGCATTTTTACATATGGGTAGTTATGCACCAATAAACTATTTAATAATGTTATCCAACTAGTTTTTCTTCTAACACTCATTGATTCATCGATGGGCTATGTAATTTCATACCCCACCCATCACTACATGTCCAACATTTTCCTCATATATTTAATGATCTATTTTATTCATTAAAATATACCTTATTAAAAAATATCTGTATAGATTAAAAATACATAATATCAATATTTCTTTAGTGAATCAAATATTATTCATAGTAAAAAAACATATGTAGAAATGGTATATGTTTTTTGAAATAAATATATCCATGATATATAGAATATGGATATTTATTATGAAATATGATCATAATAAAGTAAATGTTTCAATGTAAAGTTAATGATCACAAAATTAATCAAGATATGAGAGATTCCCATAAATTCATCTAAAAATTTGATTTTATAGTAAAATGAAGTCTTTTGAAAAATATTGGAAAATTATAGAGAAACCATTAAAATAATCTCTCCTTAAATAATTCTCTTTTCAACACCATTGAGACTTTTATTTTAATATAATAATAAAAAATAGTTATGATGGTGGGAAAATCTGTTAACACCGTATACGTTAAAAATAAATATTATTTTTTACTTCTTTTAAAGAATATTTTAAATGGTAATTTCCGAAAACATTAGAAACATTAATTTCAAACCTTTTAAAAAATAAATGATAACATAAAATTTCCCTTATAAATCAATTGATTTTATATAAGGTACTTCTTTAAAATAATTTCAAAAAATATGGACATTGAAGAAAAATATACTCGATCAAAAATAGAAATAATATTAAATTTTATTTTAAACATTTATTTTCTTGATCAAAGTTCCAAAGAGTGGAACATTTATAAGTAAATATGTAAAATCTTTAAATAACAAAATTATATTAAAATATATGATGTTTATGAATGATTTATTATAATATTATTTAATGAAAATATAATCAAAACCAAAAATGGGATTGTGAAATAAATTCTTACCTCTTTGGTAACATTTAAAATTTAACCCCCTAAAAGATTAAAACAAAATTAAAATATTAATTAAAATTAATTCATATATATTAATTTTATATACATCAAGTGGGATGTATATAGAAAACAGAAAATAATATTGGTGTATGATACCTTATATGTCTCAATGGAGATGAAATTGAGAAAAAATCCCTTAACTCATGCTTCGACATTATTGAGCGTGATTTAACATCATATATGATATATTTCAATGTATTATGAATACCTAAAACCCATATTAATATCTATAATATTTAATATTATCCAATTATAAAATCACATCCCCTATTTATTTACAACATTTCATTATTATAATTGTTTCATGGGTTAACTGATTCATTTTTCATGTATGTTTTGGTTTAGAAGTTATAGTCCTTATTTCATGATAAAGATTATATCATCTATGAAATATTGATAATTATATAAAAACAATACATATTTAATATATAAATATTTAGAATCATCCATAAAAAGAATACATAAAAATTAAATCACATCACATCGTGGAGGTTGTAGTCCACATATACACACGAGCGACATTATCATTGTTTGATTGGTGGAAGGGTAAGGCAGGGGAAGATAAATTAAGTTTAAAAAATAATTATTATGTCATAATTATAAAATATATTCAGTTTTTACATCATTATGAACATCAACGTGAGGTGTTGATTGAAAACAAATTACATTTTTTTGTGAGGAGGTAATATTCCATACACACGAGCAATGGTTTTTTTATCATTTGATAGAGAATAAGATGGATAAATATTCTGATATAAAAATAATAACGTATAAATATATGGTAAATAATGGTTTTATTGTATTAAAATTTTTGGTACAAAATTTATGGTGGTAAGGGAAGGAGAAAAGTGAATGTGTTTAGTTAAGATGATTATATCTTATTTGATAGAGATCCTTTAGATATACACTTAAGGACCCCAGGTCTGGTATTTTGGGACGAATAAAAATATATAAAATGTATAATGATATTTTAGAGAGATTTTGGTAGGGTTTTGAAAATCTAATTGGATCATGATGTGTGAATATTTTAGGGGATGATGTGCCCTTTTATAAGTGAGGTGGGTGGGACATTTGTAATTTTTCAACATTTTAAAATATTTTTTAGTCAGTTTCATGTATACATGGTTCAAAGATTAGTATATTTATAATTTTAGATAATATAAGATCAAAAAACGTCATAAAATAGTATTTAGACAAGTTTTATGTATAATTTAACCCATACCGCTTTCATTTAACCCTCATAAGCCCCTTTTAACTTCAATCTTGGTTACCAATTTTTACTATTTTTACAATTCACAATGGCAAAAAAGAAAGTGAAATAATTAAGGAATTTATAAATGATGATTCCAAATATACAATATTTTTTTTCAAATTCCATTCATATAACATGAAAAAACTATTTTAAAAATAAACCGACAAAACATGATTAAATATGGGTTTTCAAGAAAATGCATTATTCAAGCATAAGATAATATTACATCAACTCTATAAAAAATAATCATCATTTTATGAACTAAAATATAAATATTTGGATAATATATCTATAAATTTCATTCAAATGATTCATTATTATAGGTTACTATAATTAATTAAAATGGAAAAAATATTATGCACATAAAAATAATTTTTTTAAAAATATCCCTTTTACATACAAATGAAATTGTCTTTACTTATATAATTTTCATAATAAATTCATTTATAATTATACATATTATTTTTTTAAAATAAATGTATGATTAAATAAATAATGATTTGTTAATTATTTATTATGTCTTATTTCCATGGTCAAAATTTATAAATTCATTCTAGGTTTATTTTGACTTTTTTTGGTAAAAAATGTATATTCAATTTATAAAAATATATATTTTTTGATATAGTTTTATGAATATATATAATTTTTATGTAGTGGTATAAGAAATATATCTTTATATTGTTTTATGGTTGATTATTTTTTTGACAGGCTTCAATGTTTTTGGAAATGATTATTTGTCAAAAGAGACATGACATTGTTTGTATTATGAGGGATTTGGATTTGAATAAGAGTTGAAATTTAATTAATAAAATTTCACATGGAATGTATAATTCATAATTGTTTACATATAGTGAATAATATCTAAAGGATAACCAAACGTGTAAGTCCTAAATGATCAAACGGAGCATTTATGTCCTAAAATATTTTGAAGAGAACATAATACCTAAAGAATCGCACAATGTGGGTCAACATGAAAGAGTCTAATGGACCGCCTATTGAGACTTAATTTGTAAATTACATGGTCATGTTAAGGTAGGTCAATGAGGGAAAATATTTCGATCACTCAGAATCACACAATCACTTGAGTACAAATGGTTCATGTGAAGGTGTCATGCAAAGCGCATGCAGGATGATTATCTCAAAATGACAAATTTTTATTATTGTTGATTGAATAACATTACTAGATGAGTTATAATAGACTTTTTGATAGAATCACATTATGATATTGAAGACAATGACACTAAAAAAATTGAAATGTATTGTGACATATGCAATTTTATAAAGTCAGATCATGTAAGACATAATTGATTACATGAAGCGCATAATGCAGATTCTAAAGAAGTGGAATGGATAGATGATTTAAATTTTCCGAGTTATGGTGGTTGATTTAAACCTATAAATTCACATTAAACCAAACTTAGAAGGTAAATATTTTTTCATAAGTGCTTTGAATTGATGCAAATTATGATGGAGACATTTCATGTGAAGTGAATGGAGTTACATAGTAACATAAGTTGCATAAGAAGAAACATATAATGTGGTTCAGATAAATAAAAGGATATCACACAATTTAACATAATTTAAAGGTAGTTATACATCATGTGTTCTCATTAATATGAATACCCTTTAGAGTCACAGGATCCAAATATCCTAAATAGGATCTCATGTTAGAGTCATGTAATCCGCATATGCTAATGAGGGTCTGGAAAAGTAGTATTATGAAAGAGAATTATGTAGTGGTAACACGATATAATAAGAAAAGTCTCATGTAATGGGTTTTGCAATATATTTTATGAAATAATATTTAAAAGGCATTAAAATGTGTGAATCAACATTAGTAAAAATCATTAAAAGTCTCAGTTGGAGGAGAAGTGCATTCACTTTAGTAGAGAGAGAGAGCGATGTACTTTTAAATTTTGAATGTCTCTAAAACTAGAGGGATAATGAGTCTACAATAAACCCTATAATATAATATTACTTCTGAGTATTTTTTATATCAGAACATTTCATTTTTATGCTCCTTACCATTCCCTTGTGTGGGTGAACCATGTAAAATTTATTATGTCTTGTGCATGTATTAATTTCTATTTATTCATTGCTTCTGGATTGAGATAGGAGATATTTTTTTAACTATTTATATAGATTCAATGGGGATTTTTTAATCTTTTATTCCCTTATTCTCCCCCCTCAAGTACTTAACCTGGTTGGGGTAACAATTACAATAATTCAATCTTAGGTGTTACAATTCCTAATTTCCCAATTAAATTTATTCAGAAAACTATTATTTTTTTAGGATTACCTTTGAGATTAATTTTATCATATAATTTTTTAATACATCATTGATAATAATGTTTATTAAAATAAAATATTCAATTTCATTGAGAAAATTAAATCATGAAATGATGTCCCAAAATTGAATTTTTTGTACAAATTTGTATTTTTTTTAAATCTAATCCATACAAAAGACAATGTATAATAAATTTCATACTATTACTTTTAACATTTGTATAAAAATATTTATGGTATATCCCATTATTTTGATGATTTTCAATCTATGTTTTATGCTAGGGACATGTGTTAAATGGTTAAGAGTGATGTATGAAATATTTTATAAATAAGAAGAAGTAAGTTAGCCAAATTGGGAGAATGAAGACATGAATCTAAAAGATAATTTCTATCTTATATTATGATAAAATTGGAGTTAATTTAATGTATATGAGAAATACTTATATATATTGGATCATCTTATGAGTAAATATGATAAATTTCTAGAATATACAGACTAATATTGAAATTTTATAGTGGACTCAACATACGATTCATTTCATGATCTATGTGATTATTATTTCATATGTGTGTAGGGGTCAATATAGTCTATTTAAGTATCATCAAACTATGCATATGAGTTATTTATGAGATATATCAGATCCATTTCTGAGTCTAAGATATAAATTAGAAAAGCCATAGAGCTGTGTAAGAATAATTATAGATATACATAGGGGTCAAAATGATCTTGTGTATGAATCATCCGGGTTTGTGTAAGATTCATCTTACATAATGTAAACATCATTAGAGATCTGAATGTTTCATTTTAGTATTATACAAGATTCATCAGTATCTATGCATGCATCATTCATAGTTACATAATGATCATTTACATAGCTAAATTATGAGAGGAATTTAGACTGATGGGACTTTGTATGGAAAAATTCTTACACATAATTTATGGTAAATTAAAATTAAATTAGATAAAAAACTATTTGATTCTACCATGTTGTTCTTCATTTCCAAAACAAGAAAAAAATAATTTTTATTCTAGCTAATGGATAAGAGTGTGATCTACACTGAAGGAGGAGAAATAAATATAAATGATGTATACTTCAATAAACTTATGACAAAATAAAAATTTAATTAAATACTTGATTTTTTTTGTAATTTGAAGATAAAAATCTTCAATGACTTGTGGGATTTAAATGAGTATGTTTAATGAGATTCAAATAAGATTGAATGGGGAGATTAATCAAAATTCCATTAACAAGTTTAGAAATCATGAGACTGCACGATCCATAATTATTGTAGTTTCTATAAATAATTCTCAAAATAATATATATGTTTAATCTATGTATTTATAACAGAATAAATTTTATAATAGTTTAGTGTGTGATAATTGAGACATTTGTAAACTTGATACATTGTTGCATCAAGGAATAATAGTGATATTGTAGCTAGGATCCATTCAATAATGAGGCAATATACTTTGCTAAAGTATTTGAGAGTTCTAATAAGATTCATATCATTGAATATATAAAGGACAATTATTATAACTATAAGAACCCATTCTTGTATGAAACTTGATTTTCAGTGAACATATGATTTTTTGGTTAGTTGTGGGCCATATTTTTAACCGGGGTTCAAAATTAAATTTTTGAGAGTCTGAACACCATAAAAGGTGATTTTGGATGGGTAATGAGGTCCAATCGGTTCTCCAAAGGTCCATTGAAGTAATAGAGAGGGATCCAGTTGTATTTTTATATACCAGGATCACATCAATAACCATAGACAAGTTGGTAGACTATCTCTTGGACAAGCTAGCGGGCTTAGTATTGCTTCTTTCCGACGACCTAGTGTTTTCTTTCTAGTGTCCTTTAAAGTGGAAAAAATTCAAATTTTACGCCCCATATTATAAGAGGGTAAAACCCAATTTCTCCCTCTTTCTTTCATACAAGAACCAAGAAGAGGCTCATCTTCCTCCCCTATTTTCCTTGACATAGGTAAGATTTGTAGAAATTTTCATAGTTATTTGTGGTGTTATTAATCCCCAAATATCCTAATTTATTCTCACCATTTATCCCTATATTTTGGTTCTCTGTAGGTTAGGGTTGATGGATGATTCCACCAGGTCATGGTGGAATCATCCCAATGTGATGGGGCATTTGTCCACCCTAACAGAAGTACATCCCGCAATGCTATAAGTGCACATTTTTTCAAATATTATCTAAAGTGATGTTACCTTATACATTTTATTAATTTTTTATATAAATTTAAATTTAATTTATGATAAAAATATGTTGTATGATAGTTAGTTTTACCAAGATATAACTGGGGGTATGTGATGTGTCTTTTAAGTATAGTTTTGTGTGCTTCCAATGCGACGAAAGCATCTGATAAGATTTTAATCTATTGTAAATTAATAAATTAAATTAAACTTACATATTGTTCATAATGTTGAAATAATAAATTTGATTTTTTTAATTAATTATTGGTCCTTGGTATGATTTATGAGTTCAGTGTGTGATGTGATGCACAGGTGAGGTTTGGTAGCACCAGTCAGTCACGAATTAAAATGAAACAAAATTTCTAATGAGTTTTGTGGGCTTGATAAATTCCCTATAGTATTTATGTATTTTTAAGGTATTTATGGTATGAATAATAACTATATGGGTGATTGAAATACTGTGTTTTAAGAGTGGATTAATTAAATTAATTGGAATGTTTATATTAACATGAATTCCTTTCTTAGGCTAAAATTTCATTTATTAGGATGCAAAAAGTTACAAGGCCCAGATGGACCCTATGCACCATATTGGTCACATCGATTTTCAATGATTTAGTTCATACATAAAACATTATTCCCTTTATTGATTAATAGCTTTGGGGTCTATGGTATATGTTTAAAGGAATACAACTTATAGCCCTAGTAAGCCTTAAGGGACCTTAAAATAGTTACCCCTAGACCCTTCCTTGTAAAAAGGGGTGAGGTTTTGGTTATACATTGATTGTTAAGTAATAGTATACTTTTAATGGGAACCTTTAGACCTCTTATGTGATGGAATTTGGAATATAAGTATGGCTGGACCTTGTGAGCCATTATGAAAATGTGATATCCTTTCTAGCCTTTTGGATAATTGAAATATCCCTAGATTTGATATGGGAATTTTTATATCTTCTAAATGAAGCTAGTAGGTCTTGACCATGGGTGGATAAGGGTAGAATTTTGTTTGTATTGAAGGGAGTAACTAATATTAAGAACCCAATTAAGATACATTTTATATCATGTGATCGGAGGGTCCCATGTAGGGTTTCCATGTTATGTGATAACATAAATAACCTCATATAGGGTATCTTTATTATATTATCTCATATCAGACCCAAATTGGATACTCAACAATAAAATAACCCTAGAATGGGTAGTGATGATCACAAGTGTCACATTAAAATCTATATTTATTTTTAGACCAGTTCATCTATTGTGGGTTGGGTCATCGTCCTGGGAGTCTGACCATGGTTTCTATGAAGGTTCTAGAAGATGGGAACCCATGTTTATGATATGTATTCATATATTCAAATATGTGGTATGAAATATACCCTTGTATGATTTTGATAAATTTAATGAAAGTTTTATTATATCCGTTAAATAAAATCCCTCAGGGAGAATATGATATGACATAGAAGAACAATCATTGAGTGATCATGGAAGTTTTGGATGCCTTAGATGAACTCCATGGGTCCTCATGATAAAAATGACGAGGATTCAATGAATATTGATCTAGGGCATTATAATGGTTCTAGGAGGGGGTGGTCGTTGGGTGTTATCTTGTTGAGGGTCTTATAGTGGGGGTTTGTGGCCTACTATCTCATGGGGGACTTCTATCTACTAAGACCTAGATAATACTTCTATTTGGTGGGAAGAGGAAAACACACATCATGTTTTTTTATGGTGTGGGTTATATGATAGGGGTATCGTGGTCTGCTACCTAATGGTAGCCAACTATTGGAAGAATCGTAGCCGATCATGTATATCTTTATGAGATTGTCCCCTGATTCATTATCACTATATACTAGGGTGGATCAAGACATGTATGTCATTAAACTAGTTGGTACATTCACCATGACATGCTTAGATACAATCTAGCAATGATCAATGCAGGTATGTTTGATCGTGGATGTGGTTATGGGGATCAAAATGGTTGTTTATTTACATTTATCACTTTATATATTTCTTCAAATTGAGTATGAAACATTAAAATATCACTATATTTACTATCTATGTACAAACTACATTGTTGTTTCTTGAATGAGTTATGTACTCAAAACCTGATTGGATGGAAATTTTACCAAGGTACCTAACCCACTCTCACTTATTGATGGTTTAGGTAGGGTTGGGGCCTAGTATTGCATCATTTAAAATGATAACATGGAGTATAGAGACTAGGATGAGGTGAGGATCAATGGTGGAGCAATTCCTCTAGTTCTTTTTTTATTTTTCTTCATGCGTATTATATAGTTTTTTTCCAAGTGGATGAATAATCATTGAATGACCATATGTATTCATTCAAATCATTTTATTATTGATTGGTTTCTTTTATTTATCTTATATAATGTGATCATTTTATCTATTTTGGTTTTTCATGGTTAATTTTTATGTATTATTACACACTATTATATGGCGGTATAGTCACCTCCCATACCACTATACACCCCGACTACTAATCAGAACACTTTGGTGTATGATGAGGCATGGCTAAGGTCACATATCACTACTATTATTATTGATATTCATAGTTAGATGGGACATTTACATTACAATGTGATATGGGAAGTTTTTTATGTATCTTACTATTTTGGGTATGGTAGAAAATTTTCATAGGAATGTGATGGGGCCTATGATTTAACTCATATTTCTGAATCATTAACACCATTTCTATTGGGGAAGTACATGTTATCAGGGATTTGATTGATGATTTTAATTTTCAATGTTACAGTTTATATTATTGTCACCTCACATGATATAATTTTTTTTCAAATTCAGGATTTATTTTGTATTGGGTTCTTATTACCTAATGGAAATGGAATATTGTACATCATTATTAGGCATGTATAATTCATATGACACTTATAGGAACTCTACTGTGATTATTATCACTAACAATATAGGTTATAATATTTATATTATAAACAATAGTGCATACAAAGTTTTTCCGTATAAGTTCTTGGTGTCATTATATTATATTGAACATACATGTATATATTTCTTTATAATGGAAGGTCATGTGGATATATGGTGAGATACATGATGAAGGGGTTATTGGTTCAGTCCCTTATGATTAAATGTGTAGTAATCCTTAGTAGTTCAAAATAGGTACTTGGTTCCTTGATGATGAATTTGATAAAAAAATTTGGGTCCAATTATTTAATGTTTAAATAATAACCTATATACCTTTTTACCATATATAATGGAATAAAATTCCCCTTAACCAAAAAATGTGACTGTGATTCAAAAGAAATTGTTTTTTATAATGATTTTCCAACTGTATATGTATGTCTTTGTGATGTGACATGATCATATAGGTAGTAGCCTGATCATATAGATTCTTAGATATAGTGGTTTCTCTAGGTTTGGGTGATGGTTTTACACACATATACATATATATATATATATATATTATAATACCCTAGGATGGTTGCGCTAGAACATTTGTTTCCAGGGATGTTTGAGATGGTAGAAAGTTTTTCCCCATGAGTAATGACCTTCCTTAAAACATGATATATATAGGGATAGATGGGATACTAGCTGACCTATGATATATAAAATGATATATCATGGATTTATTGGGTGTTTTTATGTGAGGTTTACCTCTAATAGGGGTTATCTAGGGTTGTGAGTATCTTTAGAAACGAAAAGAACATGTAAGTTCTTGTGATGAGATTGATATAAGGGAGGTGATATAGAGTATGTGATAATGTCATAATTATGCATTGTTGTTTTTATGGTAGAATTAATATGAGGGTTGAGTCTATGTATTGAGCCTTAGAATATGTGATATGTCAATCCTTTGTGGACAAAGCATCAACGACACCTCAATATTGATTATATTGAAATTCTATGGGATATAGGTAGTAGTATGTTGATGACGTGAGACTCAAAGTGTTATTATTTGGGTTGTATTGGTCATAAGAGAGCATGTGACCCATGATTTTGATGAAGTAATGGTAACTCACCGGTTACAATTGAATCCTATAAAGATATGAATTGACGATGATCATTATAAAGCTTAGGACTGGGGAATATTATGAGTTTTTGGTGGGACTAGTGATTTAGAATTCATTGAGCATAATTGCATGCCTCTATGATGATGAAAATGTTATGTTGGAGCATGGATTGGAATGAAAAACATATATATGATAGGTTTTTTTAATTTATTATTCATGAGTGATACAGTGAAAAAAATTATTCTTAGGAGGAAACTATAAAATGTTTGAGGAAATCCACCTAATTATTATTAGAATTTCTATATATTCAATGGATAGAGTTCCTATGATCTAGGAATGAGAAATTTAATTAACCATTCAATATTGGTACTTGGTATGATCATGGAGAGAACATATAGTAGTTCTATTCAGTGAGGGATGGAGTATGATTCATGATGATCATGTATTTGATTAAATGATGTGATTACAAGGACACTTTTACGATGGAGATCATGATGTTTTTCATAGGGACATGTCCCTCTGGTAGAAGTATCATGGATATGTGAAACAATTAATTTGAATATTTATTGGGAATTTGGATGTCGATAAGATAATAGATTTTGGTATATTTGGATTCCTTTATGAATACTGAGTGCAAACTCAGATATTATGCTAGATTGAGTTTGAATATGGGCTTATGTATTGGAATGATTTGAGGTGATCTTAGTGTGATAAAATTCATGGTGAGTCAATTATCATGGTGTTATAAGTCATGAAAATTAGTTTTGGACCAATTGAGGATCCACCCAAGGGAACTCCTTAGAATTAAAGTATTAACATTTAACTGAATTTTTGGGTGATCATGAAATTTATCAATAATTCAAGGAATCGTAACAAGTTATTCTACAGCATGCCAATATGTGTAGTCGAACATTTATTAGGGAGGTCTTTATAAGGATGACTGACTATTATTTTATCATATAATTGGACACATTGAGATGATAACCATGATATGAGAATCATTCCTGACATGGATATTGTGTTTGATGATTGGTTGGGTCCTTTGAGAAAGGCCAAAATATTTTAGATTAGTGCGTTGGTGTTTAAACTAGTCAGATTCGACCTAGAATCAAGGACAATGATAAATTTCAATATTTGACTAGTGTTTTTGGATATGATTGGCTGGGGTATGTTAGAAAATTTATATGCTTTGTTGTTATGGTGTGGAAGCATGTTTTATATACAATTATGATGATGCAAGGCATTATAGTTCAGAATTATCCCTTGTAAGTTATGTCCTATATTGGGGAGCACAATTGACAAGACATATAATTTGATGGTGAATCATTGGATATATTAGGATGTAAATTCTTATGTAATCACCATATTAGTATTTTAGTGATGAAAATGAGTGATCACTCATGTTTTGGTGGGCCGAGTTCTTTATGTTTGATGTTGCACTCGGGATGGTGATTGGTGTTCAAAGATAAAATATGATCATTTGAATATAAATTAATGAATAAATAATATCATGAAGTGTTATTACAGAATAATAAGGGCTTTTATATTTTGATACATATCATGTTGAGGAGGATGCAAGAAACCAAATCCATATTTGTCTTGATTTTTAGTGAGAATATGAGTTTTCGATTGGTTAAGGGTCCACAATTTGAATTGGGGTTCAGAATAGAATTATAAGAGTTTTCACACCATCAAACATTGTTTTTAGATGGGTAATGAGATCCAATTAGTGTTGGGGAGGTATAGGGAAGTGATTAAGAGGGATTGGGGTTATTAAGGATGCATCAAGATAGCTTATGGCCATTATAGTGGCGGGTAATATATGTTTCTCCCTCATATTTTAGGATGGCTATACCCACATTCTACCTCCCTCTTGAACACATAAACTAGGGGGTAGTTCTTCTTCCTCCCATCTTTTTTGTGTTGCATGTATGTTAGGTCAACTAGGTTGAGTACCTTGAGAGGCGGGGGGTGAATCAGGGTATGACTAATTCAAAATTAAAGTGCATTCTGATCTTGTTTTGTTGTTATGAAAAACACTCTTCTCTCACTTTCCTGCTGGAAAATATATACAGAAGGTAAAGCATTCAAAGGACACAACAATTTTTACTTGGTTCACCGATAAGGGCTACGTCCAAGGAGCATATGCCAACAAGTTGCCAGTCATACCGAATTCAACTATTTTTTACTAGATGTGGATTACAAAGTTCGGGCACAGTCACTATGTCCCAGGCTCACTGCCTTTATATGATTTAGTGTCAGCTCACAGCTTTCCCAAGGGTCACGCCCTATTTCTCTCTCTCTGGCTCACTACCGGTGGAGAGGATCACCTTTTTACTCTTCCGTTGGTCACTGCATCGGAAATGATCCACTCATAGTTTATAGACCTGTAGGTCTCTTCATTTTCATGAAGTAATATATCTTCCTATGTAATTAGATTCTATGTTGAAGCCCAATTTTTACCCGTAGATGAATCACTCTTTGCACCGAAGGTATCGGGAAAACTTCAAGCTTCCACGCAGCCCAAAAATCACTACTAGAAATAAACCTTACTTGGCACGCAAGTCAATATCGGCGCGCAAGTATCGGCACGCAAGTCACAACGGGTGTGCAAGTCCTTCTCAGACACTTGCGCGACTCAAGCTTCCTCAACTCCAAACTTGCACGATATACTTCTTTTTATGCACAAACCAACATTGGCGCGCAACTGCCAACTGGTGCGCAACTTCTTACACGAGCGCACAACTTCAACCACCGGCGTGCAACTTCACCTGTGCGACCACACACCACTTGCGCGACCACCACACCTGCGCGATGGGAGCTCTGAATCTTCAAAGTGTTGAACTCCGGTGAATAATGAGGAGGGTTGGTCCAGTATTTAAAGGCAATTTGACCACCCTACGTGACTGCGCACGGGTCTCCCTTCGATGCGCAAGTCTCGGCGTGTAGGTCTCTTCTCCTACAAGTCACTTGCGCTACCTAATTCGAACTTGTGCAGAAATCTTTACATTGCCATATTTTGATCTTTCGATTTTGAAAAACCACAAGCTCACAAGTTCTCAAGCCTCCAAGGCATCGGCATGCAAGTTTCTTCACGGCGCGTAAGTCATCTGCGCGACACCACTAATACATGCGTGACACATATCCCTTTTCCATATTTTGATGATCTAATCTTGAAAAACATATGGCGCGCAAGTTTCCAAGCCTTCATGTACACGGCACGCAAGTCCTTTTTCCAAAAACCACTTTTCTTCATTTTTCGATTTTTAGGTCCAAAAATTTTGCAAACACTGGAAAACGGCGCCACCTTGTATCTGTTCTTTTGTACTACCTCCAGATCATCAATTCATTTTTTCAACATTCTTGAGTCAAACATGGATCATTTACCTTAGCTCTTTAACTCGACATTCCATCATGAAATCCTCTTTGTCAAAAAATTTGTATGTCATTGTTTTTCATTTTCAACAATCACCACTCAGATGTCCACTTTGTCAACAAACACAATCCCCTCAAAAATGCTTCAATGACACCTTGAGGGATTTTTTCTCAAAAATCTCCCCCTTTGGGTTTGTTGAAAAATCTTCCATAAAAAGTTATATCGTTGATTATTCAGCCATCTTTCACCTCATTGTGATTCTGATAGCGATCAAGGATTTGCTCAACACATACTCTAAGCCCACATGAGCAATGCTCGGCGTGAGAAACAACAGTAAATGAAAAGTTCATCAATTAATCTCTTCAAACCTGACACCCTATGTTGACACCTAACTGATACCAATTTCCAAATTGATAACAATTGTTGATACTTCACTGATACCAATTTTTTGAAATATTCATACCACATTCCAACACCACTCTTTGCTTATGCTTTTATCACGATCCTCAGCTATCATGATATCTATGCTTTGATCGATTACTTCTAGCATCATCGGATTTAATATGCTCCCCCTTTCTTCTCACAACTTAATATCTTGTCATCTTCAAAACCTCTTTAGCCTTATTTCCTACGTGGTCCAAGCTAAGCTCTGGCTAAGCACGTTCAACTAGCTTCAACTCCCCCTATATGGCTACTCCAACTGTCAACTTCTCCCCTTATCTGTAAATATTTCATAAATAGCCACACTGTCTCCCCTGGAACAATCACTATTTTCTCCCCCTTTTCAATGAACTCAAAGGTTACTCCTTTGAAGTCTGTAACAGAGAAGAGAACACATATCAGAACATTAGGGAAACACATCATACCTCGTGGAGAGGGGGGGGGGGGGTTTCATCATCCACACTATTTCAAGTGCGGGGAGTCGACTGAACTCCTAGATCCAGTCGATGTCTCTTAAAAGCTTCCTTAGGTAAGGCCTTTGTCATAATGTCTGCAACCTGTAGTTCTGTAGGCACATACTCCAACTTCACGATGCCTTGCTCCACCTTCTCCTTGATTAAATGATATTTGATCTCAATGTGCTTTTGTACTTGAGTGATGAACTTGATTTTGAATAATACTGATAGCACTTTAGTTATCACACTGGATTCTGATCGGAGACGTCACTTCAACTCCCATATCTTCAAGCTGCTGCTTCATCCAAAATAACTGTGTGCATGCTTGAGTGGCCGCAATATACTCATCTTCCGCAGTGCCCAATGAAATTCTATCTTTCTTCTTTCTAATCCATGAAATACACAATCCACTAAGAGAGAATGCACCACCTGACGTTGATTTTTTATCATCTGCTGAACCGGCCCATTCTACATCAGTATATCCCAATAACTCTGTCTGAGATTTGTCAGTATATGTCAAGCCGAAATCCATAGTGCCCTAGATATAAAGAAGTATTATTTTCACTACAAGCATATGGATTTTCTTGATATTACTCTGATATCTCGCTGCTTGGCATGTGGCGAAAACAATATCAGGCCTTGTCGCGGTGAAGTACAACAAACATCCAATAATTTTGATGTATTATGTGATATTAACTTCCTTTCCATCCTCATCTTTTGATAATTTCATCCGGGTAGAAACCGAAGTCTTTATCTCCTCGGAATTCTCCGTTCCAAACCTTCTCAAAACCTCCTTGGAGTATTTGGATTGAAAAATTAATGTTACATTACATCCTTGTGTCACCTATATAACAAGGAAAAATGTTAGCTCTCCAATCATTGACATTTCAAACTCATTTTTCATTAATTCAGAAAACTGTCTCCACTGAGTTTCATCAGATCCTCCAAAACTTATGTTATCAACATACACCAGCACCATCATCATTTTATTGCTGTCATTGATGAAATAGAGATTGTAGTCAACTCCTGCACACTGGAAACCAAGATTCTTCAAGTACTGATCAAGTCGTGAGTACCATTCCCTTGGTGCTTTTTTCAGCCCATAGAATGCTTTCTTCAGCCTGCAAACTTTGTTCTCATCCTCATGAATGAGAAAACCATCTAGCTGCTCAATATACACTTCCTCTTCCAGAACAACATTCAAGAATGTGGATTTGAAATCCATCTAGAACACTTTGAACTTTATTTGCACTGCTATGGAAAAAAATAAACTGATTGCCTCCAGCCTTGCAACCAGTTCAAATGTCTCATCAACATCTATACCATAAATATGGGAGTATCCCTTGCACACTAGCTATGATTTGTTCCGAATCACTGTGCCATCTTCATTCATATTGTTGAGATAGACCCATTTAGTCCCGATGAAATTCTTATCTGCTGGCCTCAAAACAATCACCCATGTCCGGTTCTTCTCAATCTGATCAAGCTCGTCATTCATAGCCTGAACCCAGTTTGCATATTCAGCTTCATCGGAAAAAAATTTCGGCTCCACCTGAGATAAAAATGATGATTTCTATAATGACTTCATTCTTTGAGTCTGAACTGGAGATGTCTGATCACCAATGATATTTTGCCTATCGATTTCAGCTCGACTCTTTGGCTTCCTTGCAGACACAAACTTGACACTTTCTTGTTCATCATCTGTATCTTCTTCTGAGTCAGCCTCTACAACTTCTTCTCCCCCTGTGTTTCTTACATCATCATTAATTTCATCCAGGAACTATTCACTGGGTTGTTGAATATTTTGTTCATTTTCAACTATAGTGACATCATTGCTCTCAATAATTTTTCCCAGCCTTTTGTTGAAACATTTATATGCTTTTCTTTTCCCTGAGTTTCCACGAAATATCCCCTCATCTACTCATGCCTGAAACTTCCTATGATTTTATTTGTTGAGAATAAAAAACTTACTTCCAATGATTCAAAAGTATTTCAACATTGGCTTCGTTTCGTACCACAGTCCATATGGAGTCTTCCCTTACTTTGAACACAACAAAGACCTGTTTGAAATATTAACCAATGTCAAAACTGCTTCCTTCCAAAATTTCTCTGGTAGGTCTTTATCAATAAGAATCATTCTGGCCATGTTGTTGATGATCTGATTTCTCCTTTCAACCACTCCATTCTGTTGGCGAGTTCTTATTGATGAAACTTGATTCCTTATCCCATGTTTCTCCAGATAGTTTTCAACTTGACTGTTTTTGAATTCCATACCGTTATTAGTACGAAACTTCAGAATTTTCTACCCAAGCATCTTTTCTGATTCCCTCCTATACTACTTTATGCAACTGAACACCTCTGTCTTATGGGTAATAATGAATACCTAGGCCATTCTGCTATAGTCATCAATGAAAAGAACATATTACCTTTGCCCATTTATAGCTCGTGGTGAAATAGGTCCATATACATCAGCATGTACCAATTCGATCACTCTGGATGATTTTTGTTCCTTTGGCCTGTATGTTTTTCTGATGATCGTCCCTTGTTGACAAGCATCGCATGTATGAGAAAGATCATGTGATAGTTTGGGAAGGTCTCTAGAAGCATCACACTTTACCAGATCTTCAATAGATGGTTGGAATAGATGACCAAGTCGCTTCTGCCATAGCTGTTTTTCTTCCTCTTTGGATAAAAGACAAATATCTTTTTTCCCACTTACAAGGTAAAGGTTTCCCTTTGTCCTTTTTCCTTCCAGAAAAACTGCCCCATCTTTTCCCGTGACAGAACATGTCTTCTTTGTAAACCGTATAGAATGTCCCAAGTTACAAAATTGACTGACACTAAGAATATTGTGACTGAGACCTTCTACAACCAAGACATCAACACGTCTGATTTCATTTCCCCCAAACCTAGTCTGTCCTGAACCAATTATCTTTAGGCCTTCATCATTTCCAAACATGAAAACTCCTTATTTGTCATATTTTATGCCTGTAACCAGATCCTTGTTGCCTGTCATGTGAGACGTACAACCACTATCAAGAATCCACACACCAGAATGATCTGATGTTTTAAGGTAAATTTCAGAAACTACTGCCTTCTTTGCTCTTTTCTTCTTGATCTATATTTTGGTCTCCATACTTGGTATAGATTTAGACTCATGAACATTCTCAGTGTACGATGTACCAGCTTCATCTTACAGAGTTGCAAATCTGTTCTGAACTTTTAACTCACTTTTTGGTTTATTGATCTGCTACTTGTGAATATTTTGATTCTGCTTTGGCACATGTCTCTGAATGATCGAAGTGCAGTACCTAGCGATGTTCCCAAATCCTCTGCACCAAAAACAGTGTCCTTCAAAATATGTTCTGGAAAACCGGTCTCTGTTTGGCTGCCACCTCTGTTCCTGTTCCCTTCTATTTTTCATGGCTATGGAACACACATACTGTGAATGCCCCATATTCCCTCAACAATAACACCTGATATAGGGTTCATTCATTTGGTTTACTTTAGAACTACGATTTTCTCTTTCGGATCTATGAATATAATGATTCTGTTTTGTTCCCAAATAAACCTTAAATTTTGGGACGGGTGCTTGACATCTGACATTAACTACCACTGATTTTTGTTTCTTAGAAAGCCCTGAATCAACCTTAGAATTTGAGCTTTCTTGCTGCTTCACTCCTACTAAGCTACGAGCCTCCTCTTGTATCTTATCTATCTTCTGAATGGACTACTTTTCTAATATCACATTGGGGGTCAATAGTTTTTCATGATCCTTAATTTTTCATCGAAGACAGACCACTTTTTCTTCAAGCTCTTTGATATGTCTGACCTGCTCCTTTCCTGTGTTAGTCAAACAATCAATTTCCTTCTTTTGTTCCTCAATTTTAAGCTTATGCTCAACAATATTTTTTGATCTCTCTGGTGTTGAGGATTTTAGTCTTTCAATTTCTTCTAACAGCTCTAACTTTTCTTCATCCTGTTGTTGTATATAGAGTTTGGCATCATGAACCACTTTATTGTATTTCTTTGTTTTGGCTCTCCAAACATCTATCTCCTCAAGATCTGCTTCCAATTCGGCTTCCATATCAAATCTCCCTTCAATTTCTACTTCTTCTTCAGTGCCATCTTCTTCCTTTTTCTGAGAACTACAAACAATCACCACTAAGGAATTTACCCCATGATCTCCGCAATTTTCTATCTCCTCATCCTCTTCATTCTCAAACTCATCTGAACTGTCAAATTCTTGTGAATGAAGAATCTTCTTCTTGAAGAAATTTCACTTGAATTGTTTTTTCCCTTTCACAAATGATGATATATTCTTCCAGGGAATTTCAACTTCATCATCATCATTATCGTTATCTTGAAACTTCTTGGGGCATCTTGCCACAATATTAACAACCTTTCCACATCGAAAGCAAGCAAGTGGAAGTTTCCCTTTAAACTTTCCTCTTCCTCTTTGTAGATTTGAAGAAAGTAATGACATCACCTCATCTGACTCTACTTCTTCTTGAGAATATTCAATGGTGAGCTTCTTCATGGCCTTGAATGCCACTTCTTTGGATTTCCCCTTTTCCACAGCCTCGTTGTCATCATTCCTCATCTCATATGCAACCAAGGTACTTTGCAAGTTGTCCAGTGTCAGCTCTTTGGGATGTTTATCTTTTAGAACAGAAACATTCGGATTGAACTGAGGTGGAAGCTTCCTTAAGATGCACTTTACGATATTTATGTCTTCAATGACTTCACCAAGACCTCGCATATCTTCCACAATAATATTTACCCTATCAAAAAATGCATCAACAGACTCATTCGGGTTCATCTTCAAATATTCATACTTATTCCACAACACTTGCATCATTTACTCTCTGACCTTTGTATCTCCTTTATATATATTCAATAGCTTTTCCCACATGGCACGTGATGTTTTTCATGACATCACCTTTGTATAGATAGGATTTGATAGAGCTCCCCCAAAGGAATTAATTACTTTGGCATCTGTATCCAACTCTCTACGTTCATCTTCTAATAATGCGCCACTATTAATATGAGCTGTTATGCCATGCATTGTTGCTGTGAATACATCCATTCCCAATGATCGGAAGTAGTGTTGCATCCGATTCTTCCATATGTGAAAGTTATTCCCATCGAAGATCTGAATCCCTTTATGATTGGTGACCTCCATTGAGAGAAGAACTAATATCAACCTTTACCTCTGATACCAATTGTTAGGTCCACTAGGCTGAGTACCCTAAGCGGGGGGGTGAATCAGGGTATGACTAATTCAAAATTAAAGCGCGTTCTGATGTTGTTTCACTGTTAAGCAAAACACTCTTCTCTCACTTTCCTGTTGCATAATATAAACAGAAGGTAAAGCATGCAAAGGAACAACAATTTTCACTTAGTTCACCGCTAAGGGCTACGTCCAAGGAGCATACACCAACAAGTTGCCGGTCGTACCAAATTCCACTATTATTCACTAGATGTGGATTACAAAGTTTAGGCACAGTCACTCGGTCCAAGGGTCATTGCCTTTACAAGATTCAGGGTCATCTCACTACTTTCCCAAGGGTCACTCCCTGTTTCTCTCTCTCTGGCTCACTATCAGTGGAGAGGATCACCTTTTTCCTCTTCCTTTGCTCACTGTGTCAGAAATTATCCACTCACAATTTGTAGACCAGTAGGTCTCTTCATTTGCATGAAGGAATGCATCTTACTCTGTTAGTAGATGCTATGTTGAAGCCCAATTTTCAGCCATAGATGAATCTCTCTTTTCACCAAAGGTATCGGGAAAACTTCCAGCTTCCACGCAGCCTGAGAATCACTGCTGGAAATAAACCTTACTAGGCACGCAAGTCAATCTCAGCGCGCAAGTATCGCCACACAAGTCACAATGGGCGCGCAAGTCCTTCTCAGACACTTGCACGACTCAAGATTCCTCAACTCCAAACTTGCGTGACATACTTACTTTTATGCCGAAACCAACATTGGCGCGCAACTACCAACAAGTGCACAACTTCTCACACGGGCGCACAACATCGACCACCGGCGCACAACTTCACCTGCGCGACCACACACCACTTGCATGACCACCACACCTGCACGATGGGAGCTCTGAATCTTCAAAGTTTTGATCTCCGGTGAAGAATGAGGAGGGGTGGTCTGGTATTTATAGGCAATTTGACCACCCTACGCGACTGCGCGCAGGTCTACCTTCAGCGTGAAAGTCTCGGCACACAGGTCTCTTCTCCTACAAGTCACTTGCGCGACCAAATTCCAAACTTGTGCGAAACTCTTCACTTTGCCATATTTTGATTTTCTGATCTTGAAATACCACAGGCACACAAGTTATCAAGCTTCCAAGGCATCGACATGCAAGTCTCTTCACAGCGTGTATGTCATCTGCACGACACCACCAATACTTGTGTGACACTTATCCGTTTTCCATATTTTGATGATCTGATCTTGAAAAACATATGGCGTGCAAGTTTCCAAGCCTTCATGTACACAGCGCGTAACTCCTTTTGCCAAAAACCCCTTTTCTTCATTTGTCGATTTTCAGGCCCAAAAATATAGCAAACACTGGAAAATGGCACCACCTTGTATATGTTATTTTGTACTGCTACCAAATCATCCATTCATTTTGTCGATGTTCTTGAATCAAACATAGATCATCGACATCAACTCTTGATCTCAACATTCCATCATGAAATCCTCTTTGTCAACAAATTTGTATGTCATTGTTTTTCTTTGTCAACAATCACCACTCAGATGTCTACTTTGTCAACTAACACAATCCCCTCAAAAATGCTTCAATGACACCTTGAGGGATTTTTTCCCAACAATGTATGGTTTTGTGATAATTTTTTTCCTCGGTTTATGTAGAGATTAAACCTATTTTGGAACAATCAACTCTCCTCCTTCTTTATCTCTAATTTTTAGTTGTATTTGGGTGAGGTTTCGTATATGATTACACTGGAGCATGGTGGAATCATACCAATGTGATGGGGATTTTGTTCATCCAAGCCGGAGTACATTTCAGAACATCGTTTGTGTGCAGTTTCTCAGGGATTCACCTAATTTAATTCATCATATGAATTGTATTATTACTTTTTGTTAAATTTAAATTTTATTGATTATTGAATCAATGATGTAAGATTGGTATTTTTTCGAATATAGGACTCAGGGTAATTGGTAGGTCTCTCGAGTTTGTTATCCAAAGTTCAAGTGTGGTGAAAACACCTGGTGAGATTTTTGTCTATTATTTTTTAACAAGTAAAATAATAATTTGTTTATAATGTTTAATTAATTAATTATAAATGGAATATTATTATGTATTGAGACATATCATGAGTTAGTTTCTTAGGGTGTTATGTGAGGAATTAGTGTGGTTTGGAGACAAATAGTGGCCAGAAATTAAAAAGGAACATCTTCTCTAAATAGTTTGTGGTTTGGATACATGCCCTATTATATTCATACAGTGGTTATGTTATAGGTGGTATATAGTCTCACCACTAAAATAATTGATATGTTAATTAAAAATTGTTGATTAATTAAATCAATGTAAGTATCCAAGTTAAAATGAATTACCTTATTAAAATAAAATTACCTAGATCAAGATATACAATATCCAAAGGCCTTGATAGGCCTATGGTACTATATTGGTTTCCGTATCTATTGACGGACATAGTCATAAATAAAACTTTATATCCTTGATTGATGAACCCCTTTGGTAGTGTGGGGTAGATGTTGAATGGAATAATACTTATATCACTAGTAAGACTTGAGGGACCTTTGTATATATACCCCTTGACCATTCCTAATAAAGTAGGGTGATATTTTTAATAAGATTTTCCTCTTAGGTATTAAAATATTTTTTTTGAACATTTAGACCTCCATTGGTAGGGAATGTGTTATATGATTGTGGTTTTCCCTTTTGAGCCTGTATGGAACTGTGTGATCCATCTATCCATTTGGTTGACTAAAATGATTAGATATGTGTGATGGGGATTATGTAAAATTGTAAAGAAACTAATAGAGTTTGACCTTTTGTGGCATGTGCTATGTTTTTGTAGGTAGTAAAGTTCCATTGAGATAGGAATTGATATTAAGTACACATGTTGGGTACCTTTTCTATGATGTGATCAGAAAGATCCAAGTAGGGTTCCCATGTGATGTAATGACCTAGAGAACTATGTTTAGGATGTATTTTTAATAATATAGATCTAAGGACCCCAATAGGTATCCGAATGATATGATGACCCCAGAATGGGTGATAATGATCCAATGTGTAACTTTAAAATCGAAATTGTTACATTGGAATGTTTTGAATGTGGAGGGTTGACTCATGGTTTGTGGAGTTCAAATGTGGTTTATAGTAATATCTTGTTATATGTAAACCTATATATAAAATACATATTTATATATATTTCTACTTAGTATGGAATAAAACCTTTGAGGATTTTTGATAGATGGAATTAAGACACTCTCGGTGTGGTTCTGTAAACATTCATTAGGACATTTTGATATTATATGGAAAAATGATCATAGAGTGGTCATGGAACTTTGAGATATGGTGGTCATGCTCTAGAGGGATAGAAAATGACACTGTAGGGGATTCCATATATTTGGATTTTGGACAATATAGTGGTGATGAGTGGGGGTGAGCATGGCATGTTATATCGATGGGGGTCTTATGGTGGGGGCTTGGTGGCTACTATTTATTTGGCGAATTCTATCTTCCAAGGCATGGTTTTCCCTGGTATCTTATGGGTATTGGAAACTAATCACCATGTTCTATCACAGTGTGGGTCACTCGGTGTGAGTTCATGGCCTACTATATTCCTTGGGATCCCTATATTATGAGGCATGGGAGATCATGCAGACCGGGATAAGATTAGGCCCAGGGTCATTTCATTGTATACCCAGGTGGATCTAGCCCCTTCGTCATTAAAATAGTTGGAAAAGTTATCATGAAATACTCAGATATGTTATCACACTATTCAAAATTTGTATGTTCGAGTAGAGATGTGGTCTCAAGGAACAATGATGGTTTATTGTTTACATTTTTTGTAGTTTATTTATTTATTCCCACTGAGAATGTCACATAGACATACAACTATATTTACATTCTTTGTGTGAGACAATGTTGATGGTTCTATAATGAGTTAGGTACTCACACATTTCTTGGTCATCCATTTAACTTGGGTACTCGAGTATCATTCAATTATTATAGGTTCTGGTTGAGCCTAGTTTAAATTTTTAATAATTGAGTAGGATAGATAATAATATATATTATGGGATGAGGTGATGATCAGGGATAAATCATGGCTAATTGTTCTTTTATTTTTACATTTAGTCATCTATATTATATATATATATATTGGCCTCGTAGGATACTATTGTATGTACGATTGTATCTATAATTCCACATTATGTTATTATCGATTGATTTGTTTTATCCATCCTAAAAACTCTAATAATTATATAAATTATGGATGTTAATTGGGTTTTTACCAATTATTTCACATTATTATGAGGGGTATAATATCTTCATTATACCTCTATAGACCCCCACTTGAAATCTACAGCCTGTAGCATATGAACAGGCATGCCTGAGGTCATGTAACTCCATCGATATTATTATTGTTTATAGTGATCCAAGGTGGGGATGTTACAAGAACCACTAGACTGGAACATGATCATTCCTTGAGGATGGTATCCGTGAAGGTAGGATGTATGGATTTTCTTCTCCAAGTGTCTTTTATAGGATGCTCAAAATTATGTGGTGCTGAAGTAACCTAGAGAATAAATGAAACATCCTGATATTTTAGTTTGTTTTATTATTTAAATAAATACTACATTTTATATATTATATTACACATGGGATAAAATTATAATGAGTCGTGATATATTCGAAAAACATTCTAAAGTGAATAATAATAATAGTAATAATAAAACATTTAGTTAATAAAATATATTATTAAATTTTAAAAAATGATTATATTTTGAGTAGGGGATCTTATTATAGGAGGGGGTATTTGTTTTCCCTTTGACGAACTATCCTAGTGTGTGGTACTTAAGTGGGATGGATGAGAAATTAGTAACCAAGGAAGGAGGGTTAGTAAGAAACCTCCATATATGGGGATGAAAATAAATGTTGATGGTTCTTGTTTGGTGGGGTATATGAGAGAAGGTTTTCATGTGTGGGATAGTATAGGTTCAATTTTTTTTTGTTTCATTTCTTTTTATGGTCCAAGAAACTCTACAAGAGCATATGCAAGGGTGACGACCATTGGCCATATGTTGTGAAAAATTAACAACATTAACAAAGAAGAGGTTGAATCATATTCAAAATTATTAGTTGGATTTCTATATAGAAACTAAATCCCTCTATGATATTTAACCTACTTAATCATGAAATTCAGGTTAATCATAAATCATAATATAGAGTTTATCTATATATAGAGGGAATGAATCATTATAGTTGATGTTTTGGATAACAAAGGGGACCTCCGTGAGAGAACTATTTTATATATTTTTTGTATTGGATCTTCATTGAAAGACTTGAAAATCATTTTTAAGGAGAGATTACCTTGTACTTCCAAATTTTCTCTCCCCTAAATCTTTGATGTTTTTCTTATTATTTTATTAAAATAATTATTTACTTTTAGTCAAAGAGTCGTTTTTTAGTTATTTGGTATTTTATCATGAATTCATTAACTTGGTAAGTTTTAAAATATGATTATGATATAATTTAATATTTAAATATATGATATAATATATTAACATCGATTAATTTAATAATTTCAAAAAAATAATATTAATAATAATTAATGTTTAAAAAGGAATTTTTCTATAAAGACTCTTATTCATTAAATTTAATATTTCCACTTAAAAGTTAAATTAATAAATTAATGAACTTTTATCTATTAAAATGGTATTTATTTTTAGATTTATCATTTAAATAATATATTATTTTTTTTCTATTTTTATGAAAAGATTAATTTTCAAGTGAATAGTATAAAATACCGTTTTTACAAATATCTTGAATTTTATGAATTTATTAATATATAAGAAAGAATTAAAATTTTAGAAAGGGTTTTTCCAAAGAATATTTATTTATTAACTAAAATTATAAATTTAAAATATTTATTTTAATTTATAAATGTATGATTTACATTTTTTAACCTATGTAATAGTTTTAAAAAAAAACTAATTTTCATTGCATTAAACTAACTTTTAGTTAAATTAACATTTACCACCCTTGGAAATTTATTCTAAAAAAATAATTAATTTTTTAAATCACAATAATAAAATTATCTAATAAGGGTAAATTTATTTTTAGGTATAAAAATAAGTCATCAAGGAAAAAAATTTACTATGGTAAAATTAAATTATTGTAAAAGTTAAAAATAAAGAGAAAATCCTTAAATTCATAAAAAATTATCAAAAAATAGGCAGTTAAGGGTTTATAGACCCAATACTCATAAAAAATCCATTATTTTAAAAAATTTTATTTCATTCCTTAGACACTGACTCATCCTTTTATATTTTTACAGAAATGTCACTCTTATTAGTTATAAATAGAATCTTCTAGCACCCCTATACATGAACACTAAAAAATTGAACTCATCTTGAAAACCACTCCATTTTACCTTCCTTAAATAATTTTTTTACATTTTTAATCCCCTTGATCAAAGAGAAATCTCTAAATCCTCTATTTCTATGAGTTCCACCAAAAGGAGGCTCAAATTCTCAATGTGGGTACTAATCACTTTTTATCTTTTATTGCTCTCTATATTTCTCCTCAAAATATATGTTGAACGTTATAATATAATTAAGAAATAATTTTTTGTATAATTAAATTTTATTTTTATATTCTTATTACAATTATATACACTTCCCACTTCCATTGAAAAATGATAACATTGTTTGTGTGCATGCGAGTACTATCTTCTCGACAAAGCGACATATTTAATTTTTCATAACATCCAGAAATGAATGGTTTAATATGATTATTTAATGAATATATATATGATATTTATCATATTTTTGTTATTTTTAAAATATAATCTATTTTATACCTTTATTCTATTCTATTAAAAATGGAGTTACCGTTCATGAGTATATGTAGACTACCACCTCTATGAAATGATGTCTCTCAATTATCATCACCATCCTATATGAATGATTATAAAAATAATTTTAATGAAAAAATATGATATTTATGATATTAATAAATTATGAAAATAAAAATTATATTTAATATTAATAATATTATAAACATGTTATCATTGTAAATTTGACCCCCTAAAACGAGCTTATAAAGAGGAAAATAATTTATTCATTCTAAGTAATAACATCATATAAATTATATTATATTTATAACCCTTAAAAATTAATATATATGAAATTTATAAATAAAAAACAAGTTCATTATAATTATTTAATAATGATATTATAATTATATCACTTCACAAACATACATATCCATTAAATATATAGTATTCTTATTTGGGTCGGTTTGTCCACCTTTATGAGGGATGATATAAATTTCTATAATGGATGATTATGAATTTTTAATTAATGGTTAAATTATATAATAATGAGTGAATAAGTTTTTTATGGGTTATATAATGTTAATATTAATATTTAAACTTATTATCAATATAATACATTTCATTTATTAAAATTACAGAAACACCCTCCTCACCAATTTCATCTTCACAAATCATGATTAAAAATCTAAAGAAATGAAATTAAAAATTTATAAATTACTATAAATAATATATAATATTACATTTATAATCTAATAATTATGTATTTTCTATCATATAATGCTGATCAACGTTGACAATTTAAAGCATGCGTGAAACAATAAAAATATCTATCATTCAATTATAAAAAAAACTATGATAAACTAATAAATATATAATAAATGATTATAATTAAAGAGTATATTGGGAAATACAAATAAATAATCTTATGATATATGTTATTAAAATGGTTTTTCTTATTATACATGAGGTTAAAGTTCTTTCTTGAAATTTGAGAGTTAACCTAAGGTATTTCTCATCCAACTTTTCTTTAATTGTGAAATATTCTATATTAAACTCTTGTTTTATATTTTATGGTGTATATACATACCTAGGGTAATTTATATTAAAATTTTATATAATTTAATGGATTTAAAAATCTATCTTAGTCTCTATATTTTCTGATAATTTATTTTCAAGTGAAACCAATATTGTAAGGGATTTTGAAAACTAAATACCATTTTTTGAGATTTAGTTTATCTTATTGAAACCTTTTTTATAAGATTGATTTATTCTATCCTATAAATATTTTATATTGAATTTATTTATTATTTTATAGTGAATTAACTTTTTTACAATTTTTTTGTTAATTCCTTTATTTATAAAATGTAACTTTGGTAAGACTAATTCCCATCATATTCAACATCTATTTTTCTTCTATGTTCATGTTATTTATTTCATACAATTTTCTAATTTATTATTTAAAAATTAAAAAATGTATTATTTTAGGAAATATTCATATTTATCTTTTGCAATTTCCAAAAAAAATCTATTTTACCATTTTATATTCTATGTGTTTCAAAAAAGGTATTTTAAAAATCAAGAGTATTTTATATTTTCATAGTCTAATATTTTATCTTCCACTCCAAATTTACTATATAACATCTTTATATATTTTTCAAGGATCCATTTTTGTACACCTCTACAAATAGTGATTTCCATAATATTTTCCTGTTATCTTCTTCAATGAATATTTTCCTTTTCAACCATATTTTTTTATTTTTACAATGGTGTTAAAAATGTTTTTTGAAATATATTTTCAGTATTTTATTTTATTTTCCTTTCCATACATATGAAATCTATCTACTTTATTGTTATTTTTCATTAATAAAACTCAAAATTATTTTGGTTGATTGGATTTTTGGTATCAATTGATTTAATTATTGATTCATTTCAGGTGATAACATATTTAAATATTATGAAATATATTTTCATTCTATGGGTTCTTCAATATATGATATTGGATTTATTTTGTGAGTGTTGAAAAAATATGTATAAATTTTAATTAAGAGATGGGTTGGGTTAATTAAATCCCTTAGATGGGTTGGTTCTATTAAATACTTCAGATGTGTTGGTTTCGTTAAATCCCTAAGATAGGTTGGGTATGTTATATCCCAACAATGTATTCGTTAAGGATTTATATCTCATTAGATAATGATGCCGTTCATGGATATTTTTTAATTTTTTTTTGAAATCATTTTTTTCACATCCTGATGCATGACAAATTTGTTTCACAATATTGTGTGGAATTATTATTTTTTACATCATAATACATGTACATGTTTTTCAAAACAAAATGTTTATATATCTTATTTTTTCGCAAAATGATGCATAGAAATTTTTTTGATAACAACTTAATATTTTGTCATGATTTATCTTTTTTCATAATCTTATTTCAGCATATGCTTACTTTTAGGTCACATTTCTATGTAATATTCCTAATACATATTCAATGGTACATTCTTATTGACTTTTGTTTCTAAAATATTACAACATGGAATATGTTTGGTAATTTTAGATTACATGTCTTTATATCATATCTTATGGAAAAATAATATTTTTGAGTGTAGTTTTTATTAATATATTTCTATTATGCTCATGTTTTATCATAAACTTATAATATAACTCTTAATGAGATGTTGATAAGATTTATCTTAAAGAGAATTTGAGCTCTCACCTTTATTAAGTTTCCATTCCCCATATTAGGAAATGAGTTTAACCATTTATGGATCTAGAATGTGGTATAATGTTGTTTGATAATGGATAAATGTTTAAATTTTTTGAGAAGTTTGTTTTTAATGTATCTAATCTCCAATGACACTAGAACATTGTGTTCTAGTATTGTGTGATTATTGTGTGATGAAATGTTTAATATATATATATATATATATATATATAATTTTATTTTGGTTAATCTCACATGGTATGAAATCTAGAAATAAATGAATTTTTATTAGCACAAAATTATGGAGTATGGGTATCATGTATCACATCTGGTATTAGAAAAGGATTTATCTATTTTTTAGATTAGTTTAGTTATTTTTGAGATAGGTATTAGAGAAAATTAATAAAAACCATAGGTATAAATATATTTATAGGATAACATCAAAATTTTTTGGTGAAGTTGAGAGTATGTGGAATCCAAGAAATGACACTCCAATATGGATACAAATAAATAGATGCAATCTCCAGAATAGATTCGTCGATGGGTAATAACCATTAAATGGTTGGTTAGGTATTAACTAGACCATAAAATGGTGAAAAACAATGATACCTAACTACACACCATTTTTGAATGTCACATGGGATATTATTTTGTTAATTCTTATATTATTGTTTAACCATTATGAGTGATATGAAAATATTTTTGTTAGAGAACCTAATATGAAATAATCATGGAACAATTTGATTAAAATGTATAGATTTATATGTTAAGGTATATATTAATTGATATGTTCTTTTATGGATAAATGGTAAGTTGAATTTTGAGATATTATATTTCATTGTTATTTAAATCTACAATGTTACAAAAAATTGAAGATATTTTGAGGATCATTTTTTTGAGATTAGGTTAACAATTACAAGATAACCTGATTTAAAGATAACTAAATTGATCCAAAAGATTTACATGTTTAAAAAAAGTTTCAGATGAGAATACTTATTAGTGTTTATTTATATTATTCATACGATGGATTAATTGATAGAATATTATCATCATAACAATTTTGTTTTTATTTTTTGGTTTCAATCATGGTCATGAAAATGAATTTTTGAAAGTAAATTTTATATAAACTAATAATACATAAATATAACTAAGGATGAATATTTTTGAAAAAAATATGAGAATCTCAATATATTATTATTACAACGGAAAATATGAGTTTTATATTTTTACCAAACATAGTGTGTTGGAAATCATATCATGGTCCACTTATATCATATATATTCTCTTATTTATTTTCATTACTGAGTGATAATTAAAATTGTGAGGATTTAATTTATTTAAGGGGTTTCTGTAACAACTTATGATTTTAGTATGTTTTATTCACTATAAGAATACTACATTTAATAGATTTTACAACAAACAACACTAAAATAATTTGATTGGTGACAAAATAGATAAAATTTTTTCCGAAAATAACATGATGAATAAAATCATTATTAAATAAAAGATAGTAATCAAATAAATAAAATTATTACTTTTATTCTCTATATTTATTTTAAACAGCTATATTACCCATTTTAAAATATTAAAATAATTATTTTTTTATAGTTAAATTTTATTATGTCAATTTTATTATCATTATCCACCATTCCTACCACCATAGAAAATTAAGAATGTCGTTCATGCGAACGTGTGGACTACTGCCTCCATAAAGAGCTTTATTTGTTTTCGTAACCACATTAAATAAAAGGTTCATAAAGTGTATTTAATATATATATATATATATATGATATTTATAACAATTTTATTACAATTAAATGATAAAATATTTTTTACATTATCCCATTTTATAGAAAAATGGAAACAACATCCATGTGTATGTGCGGACTACTACGTCAATGAAACTATCTATTTAATTTTTCATCAACACCGAACTCTGATTATTATAAAAATATATTAAATAAATATATATGGTATTTATGAAATGATTAATATTATGAACTATAAATTATAAATTATATTAATAATATTAATAAAAAGTGATTATTGTAAATTTTACTTCCTAAAACGATTATTCAAAGAGGAAAAAAGATTCCATTATTCTAAAGTAATATATTCATATCAATTATATTCTTGTTATAACATTAAAACTTATAGTTTATCACTTTTATAAAACTGTAATAATATCATTATACTTCTTTAAAAATGATATTATAACCTAATAACTTCATAATCATACTTATCCATTAATTATAATATCTTCTTGTTTGGGTCGATTTAACCACCAAAATGAATGATTATATGAATATCCATCCTGGATGAATACAAGAAATTAATTAATGGAAATATTTTATATTAATTATTGAGTAAGGTTTTTTTTTCTAGAAAGGTAATATTAATATTTATAATTATTAATAAAATACCACATTTTACTCTTTAAAATTACAAAAACAATATCATCATCTATTTCATCCTCACAAATCATGAATAACATTTTCATGGATTGAAAATTTCAATTTATATATAACAATAAAGTATATACTAAAGTATGTTTCATAATATGAGAATAATAAATTTGGTATCATTGAATGGCGATCAACATTTAATTTTTAAAGCATATGTGAAACAATCATAATCTCTAACATCTAATGATGAAAAGAAGATATTAATAATAAATAAATATTTATAAAATGATTATAATTTAAAATTATATAGGACTATATATATGAATAAGGTTATTAAATAAGAGACTAATTTACCATTTTTATTATACAGGAGGGTAAAGTGATATCTTGGAAGATTAGAGTTATGATGAGGGTTTTATTATCCCATATTTCTTTCTATGAGACCTATAAAATATTCACCACTTAGTTTATATCTTTTAGTATATATAATTTCATATGGATATTTTAATCATTATATAATGGAAATTAATATATTTAAAAATTCATCTTAAATTCTATATTCGATAGTGTTTTTATTTCAATAGATGCCCATTTTCTAATGGATTTTTTTGAAATAAATTTTCTTTCATTGCGTTGAAATATTTATTCATGAACACCATTTTACTATAATTGATTTATTATATCCTAAGAAAAATTTACATTTAATTTCTTCAATATTTTATATTTTATTTATATTTTCAAATCAAATTTATCTTCCGTGGTGAATTTATATAACCATAAAATGTGACATTGATAATAATAATTCACATCCCCTTTAAAACCACTATCACTTCTATATCCATGTTATTTATCCCTACCAATTTTATACTTTATTATTTTAAAATAAAAATTTATATTAATTTTGGTGATATAACTAATTATCATTACTTATATTCAAAATGAAACGTTATTACTCTTTTAAAAAATGTGGGTTTCAATAAAGGTATTTTAAAACACTAAAGTGGTTTTTATTTACACAATCAGATATTTTATCTTCTGCTATAGATGTCCTTTGGAAAAACCATATGCATTTTTCATGGAACCATTATTTATATTCCTTTCCAAATAATTTTTGTCCAAAACGTTTCTCATGGAAAATTTCCGAAAGTCAATTTTGACAGTAACTTATAACTTAAGGTTTTTACGATAATGTGATTTTTCTATGAAATATATTTTCATGATTTTTCTATTTTCCAATTCATCCCCAATATATTAATATATTTTGGAGAAATATTTCATAAATCACCATAAGAAAATATAAAATACCTATTTTTGGTGCTTGAATTTTTGGTGTCGACCGATCTAATTATTGAATTCATTTTAAATGATAAAATTTAAAAGAATTACGAAACCAATTTTATTTCCATGGATTCATTAATATATTATATTGTATTTTTTTTTGTGGAACAACATGTGTATGGATTAAAATTATGATACATGATAGGTTCATTAAATCCCTAATATAGACTGGGTCCATTATATCACTAAGATGAGTAAGGTCTATTAAATATCTATAATGGGTTAGTTCTATTAATATACATTAATGAATTGGTTAGGAATTTTACCTCATTATACAATGTTGTAATGTGTGGAAATTGTTTTACACAACATGATTCATACACATATTGTTTTTACATCATGATGCATGCACATTTTTTGTTCATAACATGATGCATGGAAATATTTTTTATTCAAAACAAGATGCATAAAGATTTTTATTTTATTCATAAGATAATTATTAGTCATTTTTTTCACAACATGATTCATGGAAATTTGTTTGTAGATAAATTCATTTATTGGAATGATCTGATTTATCAAAATTTCATTTCTTCCCAAGCTTATTTTAATACCACATTTCTATGTGATATGGATATTTTATGTTTTATGGCCCATATTTTATTTATATAATCTTACAACAAGGTATATCTTAATTAATTTGAGATTAAATATCCTTCTATCATGACTTATAGGGATCCTTTACTATTCCATGTACTTTTTAATAAGATATTTCTCTCATGATCAATTTTTATCATATTTTAATTATTAGTAACTTAATGACATGTTGATATGTTTTTCCATACTGATCATTTGATCTCACCCCCTTTTTTTACCTAGTTTATGAAGACAAGTATAATCTATAATATATCTATATGGGGATCAATTCTGGTTCTCTTATGGAGAAATTATTGCAAATATTGAAAAATAAGTTTCTAATATAGCTAATCTCTAGAGACTCTAAAACATTTTATTTTATTATATTTTGATTATTCTAATATATTAATATTTAAATTATTTACATATATTTAGGTTTATCTTAATCTATCTCACTTGCTATCAAATAAAAGAAATAAACAAATTTATATTATCACATAATCTAAGAGTCAATGTCTCAGGTATCTTAATGAGGGGGGTATTTCTTATAGGTTTTGAATAGTTTATGTATTGGGTAGTTGTAAACTACACTTTACAATGAGAATATAGAAAAAGGATCATATTGGGACTTAATTATAATGAGGTGGGGAAGATACATTATGTAACCACCTGGGTTTATAGTGGGGGATCCATGATGGGGGTTGGGGGGTAACATATCATAGAAAAGAGTAGGATTTTGAGGCCCAACCTTGTAAATACTAATGTTAATATGTTCTCATTTCCTACTAAATTCTATTAAGGATGTGTATTTCTGGATTTAGTATATTGAGTATTTAAATCGTTCAAATGTTGAATTTAAATGGAATAGATTCAAAAACATTTTCCATTGATTAACCCCCACCCTAAGTGGTACCTAACCAAATATGGGCTCTACAAGTAGAATCAATTCTAATATTGGTTACCTAAAAAATATCCAAGAAGTTTCTAACTATAATGAATTTAAATTCCAAAAATAATAATGTTGTCCCTATGTTCGATAGAATTTACTATCACAGTTTGAGAAATAGTTTGTTTTCATACCTTCTATAACTTTTACTGGAGGTAAGAGACACATCAATAACCGGATTTAATCATATAAATTATAATAATCCCATTAACATTACTGATAATAGAAATATATAAGTACACTTAAAGTCACAAAATTCCATTTTAATGACTCTCTCAAAAAAGGCTTACACGAAGGTAATGGGACAAAAAACAACCCAAAAAATTGTAAAAAATGAGAGAATAGTTATAAGAGGAATGTAAAGGTTAAGGAAGATAGACTAAATTTTTAAAAGTGACAATTTGAAAATGTTAAATTATATGATGATTAAAAAAATTATGACTTTATTAAATGGGTCATTGAGATTATCAAAAATATCAGGTATTTGGTTAGAAGATTGATAATATTAATATTGTCAAAAATTTGTTGAGAAAAGTTTGATATATGTTTGACCTAAATATTTCAACTCTAGAAGATAGATATAAAATTACTTTTAATGAACTGCATAATTTTCCAATTTATTATTAATGGAGGAAAATTCAATCATTCAAAAGTAAATAAAAATATATGATGTACAATGAGGATAAGAGAAAGGGTAAAACTAAAGGTGAAGAAGTTATGTAATCTAATGATATTAAGGATGAGGTAGATGATAAATACTTAAATAGTGTTGTTTCTCTTTTATTAAATAAGGCTATATATAAAAAAATTTAAGGAAAAGAAACTAGCATGGTTTTATAAATATTATATAATTTTACATTTTATAAATAATTTTCTAAAAATAAGGTCGCAGATTCTTAATTTGGTGAAGATGATGATAAGCCTAAAAAATAAAAATTGGGAAAAAGGAAAATGAAGTACTCTAGAATCAATAAAACTATTTTCATGAGAAATAAGTAAAAATATAACCAATTAAGAAACAAATAATAATTTGAAACAAATTTTATTGATCATGTCAAAATATGATTTGATATATCATTCAATAATAATGATAAAATGTGAAATAAAAGAGATGGAATACAGGATAAATAATGGGGTATAGTCTTTCCTTAATTATAAAAAACAACTCAAGAATTTTAAGATAAAAAAATGAAAGAATAATGTGGTTGAGTAAATGGATGAGTATTTCATGAAATAAGTGATATACATTGAATATATTCTAAAATATATGTTGAAATACTGTTAAGAGAAGAATATGTTGAGGTATTTTGGGAAAAAACTTGTTATGAATTTAAAAGAGATGTTCTATGTAGAATCAATGTGACTTGATTCACAAAATAAGTTAGAGAATATTATAGAAGGATTCACTAGATTAGTTTAGGTCAGTGGTGAATATTTTCAAGTTGGTGAGAATAATTATATAAAAATATTAGTTAATTATATCCCAAATCAATCTCAAATTAAATATGTTATTTATAAAAATTAATTTTACAAACTAAAATATGATCCTATGTAGTAAAATAATAAAAGTAAGATAGACAATTACATATAAAATTAATAAGGGTATATTCTAATAAGTTCAATTTCCCTCTGAAAAAGTGATGCATAATTTGTAAGACCACAATAATGATATTATCTATAGATTTGGTCATCAATTTGGATGTCCAAAGATCCAAGTATTTTTTTAGTTTGGTTGTGATTTTGGACATATATCATATTTTTGGTTTAATATTTCTTTACTATGCAAGAGTCAGGAACCAAGGGGGGAGTTATTCTAAGAAATGCGGGATTATTCTCTGAGAAATTAATGCATTAAAAAAAATAAACTATTCCCCCAATATAAAATAAATTAGATTATTTAGTAGAGATATGTGGCTTATGTGTTTTCAAGGTCTTTTGGATTAGATATTCATGATAAGATAACTAAAAAAAGTATGTTAAAGTTTGAAAGGTATGTAAATATAGAAGAAAAAATGTGAAAAGTTATCTTTTATGGAGGTTTTCAAGAAATATTTTTAAACACCCTAGAAGGTTGACCATGTGTATAAATAGTGAATAGTAATTAGGACAGATCAATTGGACATGGATAATAAAATGGATAAAGAGTATATAAATTTTAGTGATAATGGAATTATTTAGTTCCATATGAATATACGAAAGATAATGAGGATTTTACTCAATGTGACAATCTAAATATTCAAGTTAATCTATATAGATGAATTGAGAATGATGTAAATTTAATGAAATATTATTTTACTATCCTACCATCACAAGAATAATTTATGAAAAAGATAATTCAAGATTAATAAAAATTACATTTCTTTTTTGGATGAAGTAAAGAAAAACTCTCTTTATCGAGATGTAGTTTGATGGAAGAGAATTAGGATGTAGCTAATAAAGGATGATTAAAAAACATCATGATGACTTTTTTGAATTATGAGATTGAATGAATTGAGAATTGTTGGTTGATATGATCACCTAAACCTTTATTATTTCCATTAAGTATCTAAGGGGTGACTCATTATTCCTTTATTTATTTTTTAATATTTACCAACATACATGAAATTAAATGAGTTTTTTGAAAGTGGACCTAGTGAGTCATTTTGTACAATGTATAGAAATGTATGACATCATCAAGGAGTGTTCCAATTTTCATGAGAAAGATGAAATAAGTGAACATATTGAGAGAGAGTAAACATAAATATGAATCAAAACATGACAAGCTCTGTGAATATAAAATTTCTACAAATTCCCATAAAAATATTAAATGACTTTTGAAAATCACGTTAGAATCCTTCTTTTTTATTATATATAACATGTTTAAAAAAGAGTATTATTGGTGGATTAAAAGATAATATATTCGGGGATTTATCAATCAGGAACTTGATTTTTTATAATGGATTTGTTGAAGATGACTATAGGTTACAATTTCTTAATTAAAACTAGATATGTATCCCCTAAAGTGAGTTGTGTTGAGTTTCTATCACATTTATAGTGGTTCATAGATATATTTGATCAACTTGGTTATTTAAACATATTTTCTTACACCATTTTAGAACATTAATATATAGATTTCACTAGCTAAAGGTTTATAGTAAAATACTAATGTGAGCAAATACTTTTCAAAACAAGTGAATTGAGCTATGATTAAAAAAATATAAGAAAAAGCTATTTGAGAAATTTTGAATGATATTTAAGATGAGATGAGTGAGATCCATAACCTTATATTTCGTTTTATTTAATATAAATTAGTTGTATAATATAACATTAAATTTAAAAGAAGCTAGGTATTGGAAAGAAATCCAATGAGGGAAATTTAAATTCCTAAATTGATTGGTTAAGATGAAGTTATATTTTTTTTTCATTCAAATCAATGAAAATGTAAATTTATGTTGGGGGAACTAATTTTACTTGTAAAATATAGCTATATATGATTAAATAGAGTCTCAATATTATTATTAATGTTTACCTGATGTTTTAATTAGATAAAAGTGATAAATTGTTAATAGTTTTATCCAAAACATCTTATAATAGGGTATAATTTATTTAAAATTTTAGATATTATGGATAGAAATGAATAATGTGATGTATGTATTAGATTTGGATAACATTTGAGTTAATTTAAATTGTATGAGAAATCCCTAAGAATATTGGATTAGGTTTTGAGGTTGTTTGAGTAATGTCTGTAATATGCAAACTAGAGTTGGATATTTCACAATGTACTATACATATGATTCACTTCAATCATTGCATAAGAATCATTCCATATATTCAAATGAGTTAATATAGTCTTTATTCGGGTCATTAGACTATTTGTACGATTTTTATAAGATTAGTGAATGAGTTATTTTTGACAGTGGGATGGAAATGGGAAAATTCGTAGGATCATGTGAAAATTATATATGTTTTGTATAAGAGTCAATTTACATATTTTTTAAATTCATATAGTTCTACATAAGAATCATTTGAATCTATATAAAAAAAATCTAGTGATATAAGTTTCATTAAATTTATGTTTAAGATTCATTTCAAACTAGAGTTTCATAATTCACTATTTTGTAATGATCATCTACTTGGACAATGTTTTTGAGGAATCTGGACTGAAGGAACTTCATAAAGACAAATTCAATTATAGAATTTATAAGGGGTTATAATTAAATGATATTAAAAATAGATTATTCTTCCATGATGTTATTAATTAATCACATATCACAAAAGAATTAGGGGTTTATACTAATGGATGAGTGAGTGATCTATTAGCAGAAAAGGAGATTTATATGACAAAAATACATACAAACATGAAGATGTTGATTAAATTCAAATTGAATTTAAATACAGGATTTATTTGGAGATTTTATGAAAAAATATCTCAAGTATTATTTGATTTAAATGAGGGTGATGGATGAGATTAAATAGAGTATTAAAGAGGAGATGATACATAAATTCCAATAACTGGTTAAAAATAGATAAATAAAGTACTAATAGTAATTATGGTAATTTAAATAAATCATTATGTAAATAATGTTCACTATTACTCTGTGATTATAAATTTTAAAAAATGAAAATGATTTTAGTCTATGATAATTTAGATATAGATAGGATCGATACACTGATGTAGCAAGGGAATAAATTAATACCAAAACTAAAATTCATTCAAGAAGGAGGAGATCTTTTGTGCTGGATTATTTATGGATGATGAGAATATTTACACTATTAAAGATTTTAATGAGAGTGATCAATACCTGAAGACTATATCATGATCATAAACTGATGTAGTTATTGATGAAGGTATTATATATTTAATTGCATATCCATCTGGATTGAGGTGGAAGATCAGACATGTGTGGTTCTGAAGACACCTAAATTAGAAATTAGGTCCTTCATTTTGGTTTTTAATTGTTTTTTCATTGGGGATTGGGAATATGTATTTTCTATTGGGACATTTAAAATAGTTTGATAGTTTGAATCTAAGATGATTGGATCTTTAAGATACCTAATCTAGCCAATTGGGTATATAGTGGAGACCCAATGATTGGGTGACTATCAAATCATGAAAAAAGTGTGGGATTATTAGAGTGATCCATGTTAATGATGGTGTTAATGTGTATTTATTTCCTACTAAATTTAAGTGAGGGTAAGTAATTAAAGAGTTATTATATAAATACATTATCTATTCTAAGAGGTTAAATTGAAAGGGAATAAATGCATCAAAAATTTAACACTAATTCTCCTCATCTTAGCGGTGCCTAATAAAATCTGGGATCCACATAATCAATGGTTTTTATTTTCCTTTTTAATGTTATAAATTAATGAAATTTATTATATTCATTTTTATGATCAAGATATTTATGTTTTATAATATTTAAATAACATATTTCGAAATAAATAGGTAAATTATTTTCAAACAATTTTTCAACTACTCAATTTGGTTAATTCTTGAAAAGTGTAGGTAGTTTTGTTTTCATAAACCATCACATAATGTTAACCTCTCGTTTATACATAATTTATTATATTTAAACCATTAGATTAGAGTTTAATTTTTTTCACCCATCTATTAAAAAAATTATAAGTTAATAATTAGATCACATAAATCTATTTGGGATCAAACATTTCCCTTAGAGGATTAACAACAATCTTTTACGGTTATATAACTTAATAGTTTTGTACATATCAAGAACTCAATTTCCAAACATGGATAGCCTATTAAATGTATCTACACAAAAAATTACCATGTTTTTAGAGACATTTTCTAGGATCAAAGGTGAACATAATATCTATAAAAATATATTTATTTATCCATTTTTTCTCATTATGATTCTATTTTTCATTTAATTTATTTTAAATGAATAGTTTATATTGTATTGATTTTGTATAATTTTTTTTCATGAGATGAATGTTGATGAATCAATAAAGTATTATTGATATACATGATTCATTAGAGTACAATTCCATATTCATGTGGTTCTTTTTCTCTTACAGATTTTTTAATATGGTAGAGAACATCTATCCTAATTCACCTAAAGAAATTAATTTGAAATTCTCACTAGGGAACAAAAACGATATAGCATAAATATATTCTTTTGGTAGAGACATCATTGATTATGGGAGGATAATTTTGAAGATAAATCCATGTCTCCTTTAAATGATTCAAAATATTATATAATTTGGTGGCATGTAACATGAAGATACAAGGGTCCATTAATCCAACTTATTAGAAATTTTTGATAAATTAAATAACATATGGTCTAATTAAGATTCTATTTGGCTACCAATATTTCTATTATTTCAAAAATGTTTGGATTTGATGAAGATTCAATGTGTTGGTTCCAAAAAACCTATCAAATCTTAAATAAGTGATTTCTATATAAATAATTTTCAATGGTTAGAACATTGAAGTTATAAAAATATATTGATATCTTAAGCTCTCAATATGGATACATTCTGTTTGAATTATTGGATCAATTAAAACACATGATAAGAAATTAGCACATCATGGTCATTATTATTGTCTATAAATAAATGATTTTTACTATTGGTTATAATATATAACTTGATTTGGGATTGATTATTTAATTAATAGAAGACTAATATTAAAGAAAACTAAATTTTCATGAGACGTTCTTTATGGAATCTCTCAAAATTATTGTCTTTAGAAAAATCATAAAGTCCACTAAGGAGAGAAAGGTTGAAAAAGGGAAATAAAAAATTAGATAATGAGAAAATGGTAGAGAAAAATCATATGGACAAAAGTGAAAGTATAAAGGAGAATGATAATATAGAGACATATCTTCCCTTCCTATAAAGGATAAGTCAAGGATGAGTGGATATCTAATGCAAATGTTTTGGGAGTTTTTTTTATCAAACCTTATATTAATATTTCTTTCATACAATAAATTTATCAAATGTTTTTGTGTTCCAAATTCTTAAAAGAGTTTCAATCAAATAAAAATAATTCGATAGATATTATAGATATATCTATATTTGAATATTAATTCAAATTTTTAGAATTAAAATAATTTCAATTTTCATAAATGAATAAAGATTTTTCATCCCATGCATACTCATATCATCAAAAATTGGGTTTTCATATTTTGAATTAAATAAAGTTAAAATATTGTTACCATGAGTGTATTTTAAATGTCAAGATAAGACTATATAAATTTCACATTAATTTTACTCAAACTCACTGATTATCCATTAAACCACCCCTAATAAATTCATAAATATGTTATTATAATGGTGATAAATTTAATTTTTACCACTAATGTGTTGATAATTAAGAAAGAATAATGGGGAGTTATTACCATTATCTATTAGAGACCATTCTAATAAACCAAAATAGTTTTAATTTACTCTAAACAAAGAATAATTATTTTCATAGTTAGTGATAAATAACACACAGTGGATGTTATAAAGGATGTGAATAATGTAACTGAATCAATGAAGATAAAACTATTCTAACCACTAAAGAATAAAACACCATTATGATTCTAAAATAATAAGATGGGTGAAACATTAAATAAATAATTGACGACATGGTGGATAAAATGAATGATATTTTTTTAAGGATGAAGAGTTATCTGATGTTCTGGAGTGGAAACAACACTTTTCAAATACTTCTTACTCAGAATTAATTCCTTCAACCATGAAGCCATGAAAACTTGAGTTGAATAAATTATCAAAAAACAATAAGGTACACATTATTAAGATAAATGTATACCTTAAAGGTGATAATAAATGTAAAATTACAAAAGGATCAAGAGGAGAAACTACTACAATTCTGGAAAAATAAGAAACAAGTAATCACTTTTAGTATTTTTGACACCAAAGATATTAGGGAAATTTTTTATATGTGTAATGTAATTCTGAAGGATGAGAAGAAACTAAGAATATAGTGAAAAATTACACTAACAACCCCAAATAAGGAAGTGGTTGAGAAGCAAATTTTCAAAATCATAAAATTGAGAATTATATTTTCAATATTGGATGGTGAATGGGTCATCCTTTTGTATGTAATTCCAAATAACATAGGAATGAACTTGATTAATAATGATGATACTGAGACGATCCCTATAAGGATAGTTAGAAGAAGAAAAATATGTGTAAAATACTTTAATATGAATACTTCCACAAGAAAAAAACACTTTCCTCTCTTATTTATATAAGAAATGTAGGAAATATTGCATATAAATGAGTTCTATTTTTATTAGATGGATACTACAATTACAAAAAATATGATGTATTTAATTGACCACGATAAGAATACATTTACTTTTACATATTCAAATTTTATATATTTTCACATATTATTTGATATGTAAAATTCACTAAATATTTTTTAATAGTGTATAAAAAATATTTTTAATGACAAAGAGGAATAGATATTCAAATTTTACATTAATTTTTATCAATTTATGAGAGATAATTTGATGTATGGTCACATTACCATCATTTGGTACATAAAATATATAAATTAAATTTTATAGATCACAATTGGAAAAAGTGCTACATCATGGATCAATAAATAATATTCATTGTGCATATAATATCCATTCAAGGAATTAAAGTCTATACTTCAAAAATTAATGTGACACAAGAGATTCTCAATCCTACTATAGTGAAGAGGATTCAAATATTTATTCAATATGTGGGATTTTACCATCACTTTATCAATGATTTATTCAATATAAATTAACCACTAACCCCAATTTTTTTGAAGTAAGTTCTATTTAATTATTATAAATCATGTAAAAAATAATTTAAAATTTTAAATATGAACATTAGGTTTGACTCAATAATAATATAATCAAATTAAGATAATAATTTAGAGGATATGTGTGATAATTTCATTATAGTATATTCTATTGTATAGAAAGTTAATCATATAATTTGGTTTATCTATTAAGAAACCACCAAACTCAATGAATCCTAAATAAAATATTATACTATGGATAAGGAAATTATAACTGTGGTGTTTAATTTTGACATGTTTGAAACATATTCGGTTATCTCCAATGTTATTTTCTACAAATATCATGAAAATGTCAGGTACTTGATAAATAAAATGGATGCTAAGACATGACTAATACAGAGGATATTAACAACAAAAGAGATTTGTATCCTGATAAAAGATATGAAGGGTTTATAGAATTTTGTGTTTGAGAACTTATGAAGGTTACAATTGAATATTATCAAGGATTAATAAGAGATAGATATTGATGATGAGTTCCTGTATGAAAAACTTTTCTCTTCCAATTTTCATGCTTTCCCATTTTTTCACCAAAAAAACCTATTTATTAAAAGGTAAAATCTATCCTTAGTAGACATGATAATAATGGAATATATTTCTATCCAAAAAAATCATTATTTTTGGGATGACACCTTATTATTCAATAAATGTAAAGATAGATTAATCAGATGATATGTGATTGAATATAAGATGAAGAGTATTTTGGAAACATACCATTTATAACCTACTAAAGGACACTATAGAACCAATAGAATACTAGTCAGTATATTTTTAATCATATTGTTTAGGTTAACCCTTCAAAAAGTACATGTTAATTTTTAAATATATGTAATCTTTTACAAATTAAATGTAACTTTAAAAAGATAAATGAGATTCCAAAATAACAAATTCTCAATGTAAAAGTGTTGAATGTGTGGGGAATTGATTTTACAAGACACATTCCTTACACATTTGACATAATCCACATAATTTTACATGTGTATTATGTTTTGAAATTGGTATAATATATGGATTCATAGAATAAAAAAACTAGTTCCATTATCATATCCTCTTAGAAAATAATATTTTATCAGTTTGTAATACATTTTTCATTTATTAATTATTGATTAACACAAATAAATAATCAGTTTCTGAGGGTAGATATATATATATAAATAAATAGTTATATCCAACACCAAAATCCCTTATCACTCATAAACTATTTGAAAAGTTTAGTTATCTAATTGGGTGATAAGTTAAATTCTTGAGAAAATTGTGACTTCAAGTTAAAAATATTGGATCAAAAATCTTGATGATGTAAATACTGAACAACTTTCAAAACACCAAATGCAATAAGTACATTCTATCTCATCTATTGGATACCATGTCACATTCAAATAGATCTTAATGATAAATCATATTGAGTTATGAGATAGTTTGACATATATTATCATCAATATGGGAAAAAGATATTTTTATAGAAAGATGAATTGGAATAGATTCATAGAGATATATATGATAATGAAAAGATATATAAATACATGACCAATGATTGTCATGACTAGTGAATCAACCAACGAAATTTCACTCCAAGAAACTAGGTACTATTGTTTGACTCATAGGTGAAATTTTTTACAAGTAAATATAATTAACATTGGTTGGGACCCTTAATGGTTATTAATGTTTACATATATATAGACATTGATATCTAAAGGGATAACGAACTCTCATTCATGGTATATAGTCAATGTTCAAATATACAAATGAAAATTTTAAATAGAGATTAATTATCTCTCTTAAATTTAACTGAATATACAGTATTTAGTCAATATGGTGACTTTAATTGAATATATAATAAAGTGGTAACCCTTGGCTATTTTTTAAAAACAAAATAAATAATATTTTATTTTTATAATTTAATTAGGTTTTATTTCATTTTATTTTTGAATGATGTAGTATAGAATCCTTTATATAATTGTACGAAATATCTTCAAGAACCTATTTTTTCTATAGGAAATGAAAAAGATAAACTATTACATTTAGATTCAAGATAAAAAAGTATTGGAAGGAAATAATTTGGAGTCACGGGATACTATTTTTGTGGGAAAATCAAGTACACAGAATAATCAATGACGAAATTTGATGTTGAATATGAGATTCACATATATAGAGCCAGAATATCTTTTTTAGTATTCATATAACCACTAAAACCTCACTATATTTCATGGTGTGTCCCAAGACCCTATTTCAAAATCCAATCCCCAAATCCCAATACATAGTTAAGAATCATATTAACCTTATATACCCCTTATCTATTTTCCTTGGAAATTTTCAGAATACCCTCCAAAAATGCTATTTCAAAGGTTGTTTCAACTTAGCCTTACCCAAAAAATCATACCCAAGTATTGTCATTCCATAGTTGTATAAAACTATGGTATAAATTCATTTTCATAATGATCCACAATATCCTCTAGGTTATAAAAATTTGAATACATCATGTTTCTATATAACCATATCATGGTACACACCTTTTCACCAACTATTTCAGCACAAAATCATATACCGACATTAAAACATTGCCACAAGACTTATAAAATTCCTATTTAAATCACATTTACTGTCTCCAATAGTCATGAAATAAAAAAATTTACACCTACCATATAAAGAAGATAATAAAAATTGGTTCAACCCTTAAGATTTAATTAAGGATTAATTAGAATCTCAAGGGTGGGAATATCATGTGAGCTAGAAGACAACCCAAGGAAGAATATGGTGTCCCACAATGAATGAGTAATATTATAGTAGTGATTTTCCTAGGCATAGAGAGGTTTATAGGGGGTGGAGAATTAGTAAACAATAATCTGTTTCATTCTTTTTCGGATTTATTATAAAATCAACATTTTTTAGAAGATAGAGTGCGAGATATCGCTTATTAACTCACATAGACTAAGGAAGGAAACCAACAAATGAAACTCGATGCATAATATTCACTACTCAAAATGAATAGCTAATACTTTTCATGATATAGAATCACTCGATACCATATGATTCATTAAAAACAAATTAATAGATAATTTTTTTTGGAATTATACATAAACTCATGTCACAAGATTTTGACAGTGTTATATCCTGACATGTCTCTTGAAAAAAATTCATCTTTGTCTTACAATACGAAGGAAGGTTTTATCATTACTCATCTTATGAATATCCCAACAAAAAAAAGATAAATCTACCATACTTCCTCACTATTAATAATAGGTGTGACTACCAAAATTTTCACCATGCAATACTGATGTGATGATTCCACACAAACCTATGTGTTATTTCACTTTTTCTTTTACTACATGCATGAATTAAAATTATTATATTTGTTTGTGTATTTAAATAGACACAAATCACTTATATTACTTTCTCTCATAAATTTTCCCCATGACAATTCTCTCTCTATGTGATCCATGTGATTATTCTTTTCTTCTCTATTTTAATAAAATCTTCTACTAAGAAGAATATATTATCATATCTCACATGGTTGTAGAATATTCTTAACATTTAAATTGTAATTTTAAATTAAAATTCAAATACAAAACTACCTAAAATTTATTTTTAAAATTATTATCATCTTCTCTCATTCTTCTATAATAATTGGATCTATCCAGCTGGACTCTGACATGCATCAAAATGAAACAACTTGTATTAAAGCATAAAATTCTTGTTATTCTAAACTATTTTGTGGATTCTTCCTTTAGGGTGTAATAATATCGTTTATGACATGAGTAATATTACTCCCATAGAATAATGAACATATTAATATTCATCATTACTCAACATATTATAAAAAACCTCTTATCTTCTCCTAAAATCATCATAACCAATGTATAGAAATATTTTCATGACATGTACATAATTTTCCATATATTTTTATTTTTATTTTTCTTCATGATAATTTATCCATGAAAAATCATAAAATAACCATCATATTTAAAAAGTCTAAAATATCATTTAATTTTCATAAAATAATTCTTCAGAAAAACTCCATAGTAAATTCTATAATTACCATTTTTTATGAAGTCTATAACTCTTACACATAACCCTACTTGGCATTTACATATCACATTATCTTGGTAATAAATATTATATATTTTTAAAGTGATTCATTTCTACTGAATACATAGCCAAATTTATTGAATCACATAAATGATGAATTATATATATATTGGTAAATATTTATAAATCCTTTTTCTATCATTAAAATAACTCTTAAATATTTCATATTATTATAACACACGTTATGTATTAGTAGATTACTCATAAAAAATCCCATTTTCTTGGAATTATCCTTTACATATCTATGACATAATAATTACACATGATTATATTTACAATGATGTGTATTCGTTTTCTTGATATTAACCCTTACATATGAATAAAATAATGTTACAACTTGTGGTGTACCATAGGACATAGAGAAATTTTCTTTGGACATTTAAGACACACACTTACACATCAAGGGATGCTTTAATGGTTTATCTATATTACAAACTATTTGTCTTGAGTTACCTTTACATATTAGAGGGCCATTAAGCATATATAAACTTTTCATTGATCCTATAGAATGGTTATTTTTTATTGAGAAATATGGATCTTATGTGTGGAATAATGTTGTATTCCATTTTGAGTATTTATTTATGGCTCCACAGAGATACCATTATGTAATGGATAAAAATACTCTTATGTATTAAGGACATAGTTATTTCTTAGTCCAAATTTACTTAACTCCAAAATGCTTCCACAGTACTGCCACACTTCTCTATACTTCCTCCAAAAAATATAGAATTCATTTTAATTACTTAATATACTTTAATTTATGTTATTTGGAATATAATTTATGTATTGATAAAAAAATTAAATGAAATAAACAAATCCAATACTTTAATTATACATAATAATATTCTCTAGAAGAATAACGTAAGCTAGAGGACTCTTTTCAACATCATATCTTAGTTCCTTGTCTATTCATGGTTTCAAAAATCTCCTAAAACATCTATTTTTCTAAATTATCTCCCCGTTTAGATTTTTCATTCAAACGAGTAACATAAATCTATTTTAATTTAGAAACTCGATCCAATTATCAATTTTTTCTAGTTTTCTATCATATATTGCCATAAAATACCACATATAAATTTAGGAGCCTAGTGTCTTTGGAAGATTATATGCATAAACAGATAACTTAAAAATAAACCAAAAATAATTTATTTAATTAAATATAATGTTCACCTAAATCCCAATGATATTTTATTACTTAAAAGGCTACCCTAGTGAAATATATAATGGAAAAAATATGTGGTATGAATACTAGTAATGGAATAATCATGTTAATTGAATATAACTTCTGATTCAGGAGGCATAACATTATATAATAAAGATAAAGACCATATATCATCGAAAGGAAGCATAGTATAAATTTTTTGATAGCATAAGATCATTTAATTATGGAAATTTGGAAACAATATAAATATTGACACCATAATTATAAGTTAAGGGCCACTATAAGAGGCCTAACATAGTGTTTTAGGCTAATTACCTATGCACCATAAATGGTATCTCCTAATATGAAAAATTACCCAATACATTCCAGTACACAATAATTCATGGGCTACCCATGAAATTAATAACTTGTACATGAGTATGTATGCCACCTAAATAAATTAAATACAATGAATAATTACAAGAAGAACCCATGAAAATGGGTTATATAATCTTATCATAGGGAATAACCAAATAAAATGTCATAAATATTCCCATAAAAGGGATTAAATTATTATGCTGTTTTTAGAAATGAATAAATAACCATAGTTCAATAAAATTATGTTAATGTGAAGTGAATATATAAAAGTATTGGAGAATTAATCGTAAAAATTAACATTATAGGTGGGGTTATAAGGAAAATAGAATAGGGTCTTTAAAGAGGGTAAGAGGATAATAATATTTTCAAATTTAAAAATGAAACCAAATGGTTTTATATATAAAATAGAATTTTTATAAAACATAAAAAGTTAAAAATTTTAGATGGAGTGACAAATGAAAATTGATAACAATTTGAATATTTTCTATTAAATTAGTTTTCTTAATTGAAGGAATCAATTAGGTAACTTGAATAACATATATATTTCAACAAATTAATGTATATTAAAAGATGTATTTATGCAGGGAATATATATATATATAATATTAAATAATTACATGATAATAATATATAGGTAAATATGTAAAAATAAAGAGAATGCACAACTGACAAGTAAAGAGGGTGGTTCCGAATATCCCTTACCTCAGGTATGGATTTTCTTTGTGTGATCACGTAAAATCATGAATAATAAAATTTAATATATTAAATACTTCATAAAGAACCATTTTCTAGTATATCTAGATTTATATGATTAATTTATTATCATATGTCATTCATTTTTTATGATTCTTACTTTGGTCATCCACTTGAGGTTATTTAATTAATATCTCCAAAATTATTGTAATATATTTAACCTTGGTAGAAGGTTTAATAATTTTTTTAATAATCTCCATAATTTTAGATTTTTGTATTCATTATCATTAAATTTTAGCAAATTATATATTTTTTAGTATATAATCCCTTAATATTTCTAAATTTTGATAGGTGTAGTGGTTAACATTTGTCTGATAGTTAGAATTACCATCATCTTTTATTATTTGTATCATTAATGTAATCATTAAATGATATTTTAAATAATTTTAAAAATGTAATAAATATTACATTTATTAATATATTTCATTATAAAAAGTCATGTAAAAAAGACAATAAGAATGAACTAGGTCATCCATAAACGGGGTGAAAAAAATTAAATATTGGAAAAATTTTCATTTTTTAAAATGATATAAGAGAAAAGTGATGATAAATGATACTACACTAGTATAATAACATTGTATTATATTAATTTTATAGATTTTATTGTAATTTTATGGATAAAATAGATTTTATGAGGTAAAAATAGAAAAAAATATAAGAGTTTTCGATATAGAGGGTTACCTCCTCCCTAGGATGCTCACTCTTATGATACATATTATGGATCCCTTGGTTAGCCTTTTTAGTGAGACTTGGGATTATAGGACATGTGGAGAGAATTTCACAGATATTATAGTATATTTTGAGTTAGCTAAGTCTTATAGTGTGTGAATAAGTTATGTAGTTAGGGGTTGTATTTATAGAGGCATTTAATGATAAATGATTAGAACAATATTTTTTTTTCACATAGTGACACATAATGTGATCAAATATTAAGTGTATTATGATTATAATGTATAGGGGAAATTAAAATAATCAAATAAATTCTATAAACCACAAAATATTTTACATATATACTATTACAAAACACTATTCTTATTATTTATTTTACTATTTCACCTTCATATTTTATTTGTTATGAAAAATAAAAAAAACATTAGACCAAACACTTTTATACGTGCTGATTCAAAAAAAATTATTTTATAAAAAATAATTTTTGAAATCTGAAATATTTAATATTTAAATAAAATTTTAAAATAATGGAAAAAATAGTTTTTATGGCATGATCAAGATTCTGACACCAACAAACATTACTTATGCTTTCATAATAATATATTATAGTGTTTATGAAAATTTACGATTTTTCTTTAAAATATTTAATTGAAATGAAAATTTACTTCAATATGTTTAATTTATGTTTAATTGTTTTTAACTAAAATAAATTAAATATATTTTTTATAAAAATATAATTACGATTCATTTTGCTGAACATTTATTTAACCCTTTATAACACTTTTATTTCATTTCATTATGAAATAAATTCATTAATTTTTTATTTATTAAAATGAAAAAATATATCCAAACATTTTTTTTGTATTTTCAAATAAAAATAATTATGGGTGAGTGAGAACCTAACTAAAAACACTTTGAGTCGAAGTGAGAAACAAAACAAGAACCACAAGCAAAGCGCCTGTCCAAAGGGATCCACCATTGAAGAGGTGTGACCGAACCAATCCAAAACACCAAAAAAATGCAAAATATGACCGATGGAAAGAGCTTCATCGAACCACTGCAAAGACACCCTGCCAAAAGAGCACCCTCAACATATTTTCCTTCACCAGAACCACCGACACAATCCAAAACATTGTGGAATCCATCACAGACAACCAAGATTGGGTTGTGTGTGATGGAGAAAAAAGAAATGGCATAGGAAACAACGAGAAGCAGAGCCATCGGGGCAGAAAGAAGAAACAAAAGCACGAACGACAACCATCTGTGTCTGCGTACTGGCTCAGGTTGTCAATGATGACCCTGCCACAATACAAATCCAATGAAACCAAACTAGTCCGCAAATAAAAAAATATATTGATTTACAATATACTATACTAATGGTTAGTTTACTATTAACAATGTCTTAGTTACTATTTCTAATGGGCATATTTGTTTTATAATTCCGTTAAAGACATATTATTTAAATAATTCATCATTCACGTATATTTATCTCAACTTTTTATTCTTCATTTTAATATATTTATATTACATTATTAATGTTTTTTATTTTTTATAGGGTTATTCATGATGTTAATTATTCTAGAAAATAAAAAATATATAAATATCCCTATTATAGTTGTTTTACATTTCTCAATTTACATTCCCAATATAACACATTCAATTTTTGTGGATATATATTTTTATATAAATATAGTATTGAAATTAATAAAATAAAGTGTTGCGTATTTTTATTATATAGTTCATTTTTTATATTTTTTATTACCAGTTGTAAAAGACATAATTTATTTAGATATAAATTTACATATACAAAATCAGGGTCATTATATTTTTCCCACATTATGAATTTTCATATTCAAAATTTAATTAAACACACTATAATGACAATAAATGAGGGTATTTACATTTTAGTAATTACTTGTGTTATCATGTTTCCATATTTTACTTATGAATTCACCAATATACTTTGATAAGGTAATTTATATTATTATATTAAAAAAAATTCACTATGTTCCAAGGACTTCATCTGCTACTACCTATATGATATATCATTACAAAACCATAAAACCTTTGGATTTAGTAAATTTGACGGATCATGCACGCACTTCCTAAAGAGGAAAAATTTATCCCCACCCTCAAACTCCAGATCTCCTCAATGATTATAAGAATAAATATTTTATCAAATGAGTAGTTCCCTGATATATTGTAGAATTCCATGGAACTATTCTGCTATTTCTTGAAACAATTCAACTTCAACAGCCTGTGTTAACCAATTTTTATGCCAAAAGTTTTTATTTCCACACATTATATACATAGGTTTAAAATAAAAAACACATTCTTGAAAAATGATATTTTACTAAATTTATATTTCCCAAGACTTTATAATAATTTTGTAGGAATCTATTTATTCTACCGAACATATAAATCTTTCTAATACGATAGTTAAAAACATTCCATACATTGTTTAGTCCAGCGGAATGGCTGAGTCTATCCCATTAGATTGATTTTGATTAGTCCATCAAACTATCCATGTAATATTTATTGGGATAACCTATTTTAATTCATTGGAATAAAAATGATTTTCTACCACACAATAAAGTTTATAACAAAATGGGTAGTATTATTTACAACCAATGTAATATATTTTAATGTATTTTCATGGTGTTATCAAAACAACATCATATGGAGATGTACATGATGATATGTTAAGATAAATCTCATCTATGTCCGTTGAAACTAACTACCTAAATCAAGGAATATGATCATTGGAGGTATTCTTATAAATAGATGTGAATTTGAGGAGCTGGGAACTGATGCATTTAAGACTCAACCGTAAAGAACTTTTATCTACTATAACCTTTTGTCACATTCACTTTGTAAACATTTAGAGAGTTCTTATCCTATGGAATCCATGTAAGTATTGTAATATGCTTTGAAATTTTTTGTAATTGTATTCAATAAAACCAATCAAGGATTAGATCCAAGGATTCCAGGGACAAGAAAATAGATGATTTAGATCAGGTTGACTAATGGGTTCACATAATAAGAAGATTGAGTTGATTCAAATCTATTATATCATAAGATTTGTTTATAAATTAAAGAAGATATTAAAATTATTTTGAGAACCCTAGATACTCTAAGTCATATTTTATTTAATTCTATAACTCTTATGGCTAAAGAGTAGAAATCGTATTATAATGCTTTAGTAAGTCATTATTACTTTTACATTAAGATATGATTTTAATTTTTTCTAAAAGATATTATAATTACACTATGCTTTATGTGTTAATGTTGGATTTACTAATCTGTTTAACATTATTTAACAATATGATCATTGTATCTAAAAAAAATTAATCCAATAATTGGATGAAAACTAATTATGATATAACATAATAATTTTTTTAGTATTTTAATTATTTAAAAAATATAACTACAATTCACATCCTTTTATATACATTATAAACTCTTATAATCCAAAAATTGGTATTAGAGTTCGTTATACTTTTTAAATTTTTGGATTTTTACTTTTTCTTATTTTAATCATGTTTTAAAACTTTTAGTCAAATTTTATTATAAAATGTTATTAAAATAACATGTATATTTTAAATTTTTTTTAAATAATATTGAAAATTTAAATGTTGGTATAATTGAATATTTAAATTCTAATAGACCATCAATTTTTTTTGTACTGACTATTAATACAAGAGAGATTTAATGAAGATTATTTTTATTTACACTGAAGTTGATAACTTTTTCATGATGGCTAGTAATTACAAAATTCATGACAAGGATGTTTATTCTTTAAGAAAAATAATAGAATCATAAATATTAGTTAAACTATAGATTAAAGAATATATATTTTTTGTGTTTTATGATAGGGAATATATTTCGTAAAATATGTTCTTGTGAAGAATAAAATAATATTTTTAAGAAGTTAGTAGTTGCACATTTTCAAAATTCGAATGTAATTTTGTCTATAAAAGAAATGTTGAGGAAAAAATATGAAGATTTTGATTTTATACCTAGTAAATGTATTATGAAGAAGAATAATATATTTATTAATATCATGAATGGTCATCAATCTTTTGGTGGTAAGGATATTACTGATGAAATTTTGGTATAAATGATCATTGATGATACACCCAAATAATAGTAATCCCAAATAATAGCTTTATATGAAATGAGAATGATAATAAATTTAATCTAGTATGATTTTATTAGTACTCTTATTCAATTGGGGTTTGATTAAAAAATGTGCTAAAAATAAAGAAAAATAATGGTGGAGTTTATTTTTATACTACTTCAAATGTTTTTAATAAATTTCATTCATCTTAGATGGATTAAAAGTCATCAAAGAAAAAAATGTTATGTTTGAAACAAAGAGATGATCTTCAGATTTATTGGAGAATGAATTTTCCAATCTTGATAAGAGGACAACAAATATTATTAGGAAATGATTTTTTTATAATTATAAGAATAATTATAAGGACATAAGTGACAATATGGATTCTTATGAAGTAATATGTTATTAGGGTAAGAAGGATGGTCATAAAATACATAATTATCCCATTATTTAAATAAAATAAGTGAAGGATTAAAATTTGGATAGGAATTATAATAAATTCTATAGACACAATATCATAAAATCTCTAAATATATCATAAATTTGGATTGTAGAAATATAAGATAGTTAATCAGGGAATTCATCAAATGATGAATGTGAATGTCGGAAAAATATTGGTTTCTTTAATGAGAATCTAAAGAAAAATAATTTAATCTGGTAAAGGTAAATGTTGGATCCACAACAAATCTTACGTTAAAATATAATTATCATCAATGCAATAATGAATATTTTTCTATATGTTCTTATTATACATATTAATCATTAGAATAAAATATAACATTACCTAGTTATGAATAATTCTCGAGAGTTTAAAAACATTTAGAAAACCAAAAATTTAAAATTATCAAAAATGGATACTTTTTTGCTACATATGGTAATGAAACTTCAAGAATATATACACTTACTACTGATATTTATAACCTTTTAAAATAATTATAAATATATAACTTTGAGAAAACTAATATTTCTAAATAATTATAATAATCTATTCTAAAAAAACCTATTTTTTGTAAATAATTAGACAAATATAATTTGAATAAAAATTCGTTTAATTATAATAATTCAGACATGAAACTAAATTCTAAAAAATATCTAGTCTGAAAATAATTATATCAAAATTTAGTAGTTGTTATGAAAATTTTAATATGTTTTATTGAAAAAATAAATCCCACAAGGATGTATCCAGATTGGGTTATATAAATAAGAAACCTATGTTTCAGAAAAAATATTTTGTTCCAAAACATTATCTATTCTATAAGAAACTTCTATATAGTGGACATTGGAAAAAATAGGTCCTATAAATAGATTAAAAAATTCAGGTTTTCATAAATATTATTTTTTATAATAATTTAATACTTCTCTACATAAAACATCTTGACAGATTTGGATTCTGAAAATATTATTTTCTAATAATAATGTACCCATGAATGTTTAGTTTTTTAAATACTAATATTTTTTCATGTAAATAATAAGTTTACCAAAAAAACATTATGGTACATGGATAGTGGTTGTTACAAAAATATGAATGGAAAAAATATGTCACAAATAAGATAATGAAAATGAAAGGTTGAAAATATACCTTTGGCGACAATTCTCAATGAGGATTTATCATTATAGGTAACATTCTTCTTCTTGGTAAATATTTTATTTCAAATATTTTTTTGTGGTCTTAAGAATAACCTTATTTGAATAATAAAATTATGTGATGAGGGATATCATCTGAACTTTAGGAATTATAAATGTATTGTTCAAAGTTTAAAAGTTGAATGTATTATTTCAGCCACTTGGCATGAGTGTGTTTATACACCTAACTTAAAAGACATTAAAATCCATGATCTACCTTACCATAATGAAATGGAAGATAAATATTAGTTATAGAATAGAATATGAGGGAACTATGATGTTATATATTTAGATAAATATTCTATGAGATGAGTAGTTATATATCTACTAAAACATAATTTTGATCCTTCTAAAATTCTCGATCCTTATCAATTCAAAATGAAACATATTTAGATTTTTAAATATATTAAAAATGTCTCAAATTATGTATCTTTTTAGTTATTTCTCATGGATTTATTTGGTATAATAAAATGGATGTATCAGTGGAAAATACATTGATTTTTTTTATTTGAAAATTATACAGGATATACATTGGTCTGTTTCCCTGGAAAGAATTCAAAAGCCTTTTTATATTTTATAATTTGTAAAGACCAAGTAATATGTGAGTAAAATGTATCAGTTTTATAAATTAGTAGGTACCATAGTAGAGAATTTTAAAATTCATATTTTAATTTTTTTTAGTAAAAAGGGTATAATGAATTACTTTTCAACACCAAGAAATCCACAAAAAACATTGTTGTTAAAAAGATAAATAGAATTCATGAGGTGATTACAGTAACCACATCATGTGAATAATCAGTTGATATAATTTTTTGGGATGAAGTAGTTAGTAAAACTAAATAATTTTTTAATCATGTTTTATTAAGGCTATTTATTAACAAAACTTGTTATGAGTTTGAGACCAAAATTAAACCAAAACATTCTTACATTAATATTTTTAAAATTAAAAGTATTTAATTTATTACTAAAAATAATTTAAAAAAATCTATATAATATGATGAAGGAATTGTTTTAGGATATTATGCAACTAGTATGGATTATAGGGTTTTTAATAAAATCACATTTATTTTGCGGAAATTGTTAATGGTAAATTTGATAAAACTAATCCTTTTTCTTTGAAACAACCTCAATCCACATCTACAGTTATTTTTTCAAAAACTATTTTTCATCCAATGTTGTAAAATTCATCTTCTGAGAGAACACCTGATGTATATGTTTTTAATGTTCTACTATAAAGATTATTTAAAACATATGTTGATGAATATAATTTTATAAACCTATAAAATTAGTAAATCCTTAGGAATCATCCTGGTGATAATATCATTGGTGATGTAGATCAACCTATTATAACTAGAAGTTCCTTATGTATGAAAGCTGAATATTGTGCATTTTTATCACAATTTGAATCCAAAAAATTTGAAAGGTATTTATGTGATGAAGATTAGATAAAAAATATCCATGATAAATTCAATTAATTTTAGATGAATCGTGTTTGGAATTTTGTTAAATGATACAAAGGTACATTTCTAGTTCGTGTAAAATCAGTTTTTTAAAATAAATTTGATGAAAATGAAATTATATTAAGAAATAATGAAAGAATTATTGAAAGGGTTATAATAAATAAAAGGGAATATACTAAGAAGAAAATTATACTCTTGTATCTAGACTTGATGTTAATCATATTCTTCTAGAATATGCAAGATTTCTTAATTTATCACTTTTTCAAATTGATGTGAAATGTGGCCTTATTAACAGATATATATGGGAGGAATTTTATAGGGAACAACAACTTATTTTAAAAAAAAACATCTATAACATGTATAAAAACTTACTAAGGAATTTAAGAGTTAAATATGTCTCTAATTATTTATATGATAGATTAACTACTTTTTTGTTATAAAACAATTTTTTAAGGGATTTTCAGATCCAATAATTTATATAAAATATGTTTCTGATCACATTATCATTGTTCAAAATTATATCAACGAAAATATATTTGGTTCAACTAAATAAATTCCTAAAAAATAATTTTATTGATATTATAAAATTTGTGTTTATATGAGCATGATTGGATAACTTACTTATTTTATTTGTATTCAAATTTCACCAAAACAAAAAGTAACTTTTATATCTCAACACAATTATAAATAATATCATCTTATGAAATTAGGATAAGATAATAAAAAAAGAATTAGTGCTCATATTGAAACCTCAAATACTTTATATATTTATAAATATAGGGAACCAGTTGATCATGTTATTTTTAGAGAAATTATTGAATGTTTACTATACTTAATACCTAGTCATATAGATTAAATGTGTTATGTATGCTTGTGTGAATGAAACTATGATAATCCCAATGATTCCCATCTTATAGAAGTGAAATTAAGTTTTCATTATCTTAAGGGAACTATGGATATTGGCATGTCTTACACTTCCAATTGTGTTTTTAACTATTTTTTTGATTATAACTTTGGTATATATAAAATGTAAATAAAAATACACCTGAAGCATGTAATTTCTTAATATAAACAATAATTTCTTGGTCTTGTAATAAATAAAACTCAACACTACTCTCCACTATTGAAGCCAAATATGTGGCAGCTAAAAATTGTTATACTCATGTGTTGTGGATTCAACACACACTCATTGACTTTGGCATGAGTTTAAGTAAAAATATGATTTTGTGTGATAACACAATTGTATTTTATTTAATTAACAATTCCAAACATTAATCATGATAAAAACATATATATAAGACATAATTTCCTTCAAGATCAAACATAAAAAATGATATTACTTAAAAATTCATTTGAATGTAAGAAAAGATTGCTGTTATTTTTACAAAACTAATTAATTCTAATATACTTGATCATATTAAATAAAATCTTTGAATTATCAATTCTATGTGATAATTCATGTTTTTTCCCAATATCCTTACATTAATGAACTCATTTTCAAAAGGTAGATTACATATTTTAGGTTCAACTAAAAGAATTAGTTTTTCAAAAAACATTAGTTTATCTAAAATTTGCATTTATTTAATTTTTCTTCATTTCTAAAAATTATGTTTTCCAAAAAAAATTATTTTTCCTAAAATTATAATTATTTCTAAAAAATTGGGTTTTCTAATACATTAATTTGAAAAAAATATTTATTTATTTATAAATTTTATGTTTTTCTAAAACAATTGGGTTTACTAAAAAAATTTTGTTTCTCTAAAAACTTTTTTTTACTGAAACATAATTTTTTCTAAAAAAAATTAGTTTTACTAATTTTTTTATTTTTTCTAAAAATATTATTATTACTAAAATTTAAGTTTTCTCAAAAACATTGGTTTTACTAAAATGTTTCATTTTTTTCTAAAATCGGTAATATTTATATTTTTCAAAAAAAAGAATAGTTAATAAACAAAATTTACCATAGAATGTTTCATTTTCTAAACTAATAGGTGGTTTTAAATATTTAATAATCACTATATTTTGTTTATTTTTTTCTATTATTTTTTAAATTTTATAATCTTCTATGAAATTTTAAAAATCATAATGTTTTATTTTCCAGAAAAGCTATTTGTCTAATAATTTTTTTAAAACCCAAAAATTGTTTAGTAATATTATTTAAATCTTTTGAGAATACTTTTTGATCATAGAATCATATATGGGTTTTATAATAGGCATTCATACCTATAGAAGTATAATCGTCATTCCCGAGCATATAAATATAAGAGTGGGTCACCACATCCCACATAAATGTTTTTGACTATTATCACCCCTTAGGCCTCAAATTCACTGTTTTTTCTATTTCTTGGCTTTCATCTGATCAATTTTTTTAATCCATTTATTCTCTCTTATACCAAATATTTTTATCAAAATAACTACTGCTAAAGAAATTTCTAATAGGGAAGTTGTGAATGAGAGGATTATTTAGAAAGATTGATAAGATAAAACTAATTAATTCTTGAAATAAATTATTAGATTCCAATTTTGGGAAAACCTTTTAATAGAAAAGAAATATTTCAATATTCATTTTCATTTAATAGTAAAGTAATTCTACTAATCTGTTATTTTTATTATGGAAAATAACAAGGAGATAATTACATTTAAAATTTTTTAAGAGTGTTACTTGATAAATATTCAACAATTTTTAGATCTTCTAGAAGTGCCATTGAATTGGGAATTTTATTTGGTTACCCATAGTGATCTGGAAAAGTTGAATAATTTGAGATATCATGCACATAAACATATTTTTTTCTTTTTATGAGAAGGTATGAAAATTAAACAATCTTAAATGAGATCCAAAAGTTGTTTCTATATTTATGGAAGGTTATCCCATTATTTATAAAGGTGAAAAAGATATATTTTAGGTATTCGATATTTTTTTGAACTTTCTAATAAATATGATGAAATTAAATTGAGTTAATCATGCCTTCTTATAAATAAAGATAGTAAATAATAGTTTATGAAGTTAAAAATTATATTGTTCATCTATTTTATTTAAAATAAGTTATTAATGTTTATATTCGTAATAATGTTAATAGATCATTAATTTGACATGAAAATAGAATTATCCTTTATATGTGAAGAAAAAATTTCAAGATTGAAATTGGTTTTTGTACCAATGGTAAAATAATTTATAGAAAATTAGAAAAAATAGCATCTGATTAAAAATTTATTTTGGTAAAACGGATGATTCGTGATAAAATAAATGATACTCATCTACACTATGACTGACATATATGGTGAAATTAATTTCTAATGAGGAATAAAAATATTTTATAAAGCGTATGGCTGAAAAAAATTTTGGAGATCATATGTTTGGTTTGTATAAGGTAGAGGAATTTTATTTAAAACAGAAATATGATGCATTTTTTAAAGATGAAGAGAAAAAATAGAAATATAATAAGACATTTGATAAATAAAATTTTGTTTAATGATTAATGAAATGAGTTTATCAAGTCCATGGTAATTTTTAAACCATTAGATAGGAAAAATATCTCATAATATCTTCATTTTCATTTATTCAACTGATATATCATTTGGATGTTTTGTTTTAACCAAATAATCTAGAACCAAAAAATGATGGAACTTTTAAGGTTTTTTCACCTATTTATAAAGGAAATGGTATTGTCCTTGAATTATGAAAATTTATTTCAAGAGAATTTTAATTAGTGGTTTTAAAATTTTCATGAAACATGAAGGATATGATTTTATAGGTGATGAAAAATTAAAAATTCAATTCAATAAATAATTTGAATAAAAGATTTAAAAATATTCAGAAGAAATATGTGTGGAAGAAGAAATTTCTTCAAAGTCCTAATCTTTTAGAATTCATTCTAAGAAAGATGATGAGTTAGAAGTTTCAAATAAGGAGAAAAACATTGAAAAAGAAATTAAAAAACATCCACTACATACAAAAGTATTAAAAATAAATAAAACATAAATATTTTTGTAATAGAATATTCATATAATTTTAATGAAAAAGATAAAAAATATAAAAGACAATGTTTCTGATGGAAATTCATGAAGATATGTTTCTAATGTATCATAAAACTCAAATGATTACCAATCTACTCAGTCAGATCAAATAGATGAATCCAAATTTTCCTATTTCAATGAATCAATAAAGAATCCATTGAATTCTATTAAATTTCTTCCAAATATTGAATCTCGGTGTAAGAAATTTTAGGGAAGGTAAAATATTTTAGAACAATCAGATCCTCTAAATAAATTTTGTACATATTGTTTTTCATAATGAGGATAATTTCATATATTTCAATGTTGAATATAAGTCAAAAAAATAATTTTTTAGAAAATCATTAGATGGTTACAAGATACCAAATGAGATTTGAAATTTTATTATGATAGTATTTATGTTTCTAATAATAAATCATTAGAGATTTCATATTCATTTCAAATATTTTCTTCAAATGTTGATGAAAATTCTAAATTTTTTATCATTTAAAGAGTTTATTGGATTCTTAGGATTAAGAAATATAAAAACTAATGAAGATGAAATTTTTCCTTGAAGAATAAGTAGTAATGTTCAATGATAACAATATTATGATCCAATTTCTTGAAGAAGAATTTGATAGACTGAAGAAATGTTTTTAAAAGTTCCATGTTCTTGTAGAAAGAGTATTCAAGATCAATAAAATAGATGAAAAAACAAACATGAACCAAGAAGACCCTTGGAAGATGAAATTAATTTTCTAGAATTTGTAAAATAAATAATTTTTTGTATTCTATAAACTATTGTAGTAAAAATGAAATAATTGAATGAAAATATTTGAATGAATTATTCTCCACATATTTTGTTTAAATGTTTTTAAAATTTTATTAGGTTAAATTTTCATTCTAAATCTTTAGATGAAATTTTTATTTAAAATTTTTTTTTTCATAAAATTGTTTTACTAATATTTTAGGTACTTTATACCTTCAATAATTATTTTTAAAATATACAAAGGAGTTGAATTTATTGGGGAGGTTTTTAAAAATTTTATTCAGGGAAAAGTTATTAAAAGTCAATTTTATTATAAGATCGTATTTTGGGGGATATTTTATTAAGATTTTTTATCTTATATTAATCTTTATATAAAGTATTTTTTTTAAATAATGGAGATAAAAATAAAGGGGGAGATAAGAAATATAACTGGAGAAGTGTTACTAAAGGGTTAATGGGTATGTATGTTTTTCAAAGTTAATATTTTATCATTATGTGTTTTATTTTTTTATTTTCAACATGGGGGGGTTTATTTAGATTAATGTTTTACTTTATAGACTATCTATCATTGTTTTTTAAACCAAAACATGCTTTTTAAAAAAATGAAATTTTACTAAAAATATATTTCCAATGTATTTAGAATGGATTTGTAGAAAAAAATTTATTCTACTAGAAATAGAAATTTTTTTACACTGATAATTTAAAAATTTTTACACAAAGGATAGTATATCATTATGAAAATATCTATTGCATCATAATAAAAAAAATATTCAATCAGACTGAATAATTCTAGATTATTTTACTAACTAATTTCTTTCCCATAAAACTAACTGATTCAAATATATCACACAGATTGATTATATTCCACTAGACTGAACAAGTTAGATATATCAATCTATCATATTCTATTTATTGGAGTGAACACATCTTGTTCCATCATTTTAAAGCTTATAATCATATGTTAAGGATTATATCTACTAGATTGGATACTTTTTATAGCATTGTAGTGGTTCTTTCAAAATGATATTGAATAGAGATTTACATACTGATCCTTCATGCTAGTTCTCATCTATCGTTGTTGAAACCAACTCTGAGAATCAAGAAATATAACCATTAGAGGTGTTTCTATAAATATAGTTGCATTCAAAAAGCTAGGAGCTGAGGATTTTGTGAATCAACTCATCTTTTATTTTCTCTACAATAACCTATCATTATTTCCCCACTGTAATTTTTTTATATATTTCAATTTAATGTGTCCACGTGAGTATTGTAAATTCCATAGAAATTTCATTCAATTATATTCTCTATGTTTAATTGAGGTTTAGATTGAAGGATTTAGGGAATAGAAAGATAGATGATTCTAATTATGCTCATCAAGGGATTCCATGTATATGAAGGTAATGCTGATTACCATATTATAAATCGAAGTATTTCTTTTTGAAAAAAATACATATCGTAATGTTAGGTTGAAAATAGTGAATAGTCTAAGTCAAAGATTATTTAATTCCTTAACTCACATGGTTAAATAATAGACAACATTTTATATAGAACTGGTAATTTATTATTACTATTACTTTATGATTTGATTATAATTTTTCTACTAGTTATTATAATTCCACTATGCTTTGTGTTTTAATTTTTACTTTACTAAACATTATAACATTGATTAATAAGATGAAAAATATGTCATATAGAGTTATTCTAATCAACATATGATAGTTGAGTTCGATAAAACATAATAAAGATGTTTGTGATTTTAATTAGTTAAGGTTGTTAAACTAAAATTCACCCCAATTGTAGCTATTATAAACACTAAGGATCCAACACAAAATTCATCCCAATACATGGGCTTTCAATATCTTCTCTTATATTGGATTTCATAAGGATCCATCTAAATGCATGAGTGGAAGAAGTTATTATAAGAGAATATGACTATAGGATGATGTTAGTCCCAACCTCCATTGAATTCCATATATTTAACTCTAAACATATCCTCTATATTCTAAATGGTCCTTTTAGATTAACCATGAATTTAAGGATGATATGTTTTATTGAAGTTCAAATATGTGTCTCTGTAATATTAATACTTTTCTAGAACATTGAGATGAACCTCATATCTTAATAGAATACAACATATATTGGTTCTCCATGTAGCCTCGCCACTTCTCTGATGTATATGTTTTTACTATGATTGAGATATTATTCCTCTCAAATATAGATGAAGTTTACAGTTTTTGTGAGACATTCTAGTAAAACCCATATGAAAATTATTCATATAGATTTCATTGAAATACCCATGAAAAACCCCAAGGTGATGTTCTCTCATTTCCTTCAAGGTGTAAGTAATGGATTCATTATCCAGTTGAATTTTTATCTTTCTCTCTTAAATTTATGAAAACCCAACATCATTAATGTATATTTAGCAATCTCGTTCTTTATATTTTCAAACAAGAAGTTCTCTTATATATCTTTATATAAATTTGTGCTCCATTGGGTGTGTTGGCATAACATATATACATATTTCATCATTTTTTATGTAAACATAATATATTTCAAAATAAATATGTGTTTTATAACTATAATGTTTTATTGTATTTTGATAGTAGATACATAATCAATTATTTTTATTAAATAACCTTATCATATACTACAATGGTCTTCTTATATAGTAACCTTTTTAAATATATCCTACTTAATAATTTTCTTTATAACCTAGGAAAAAAACAAAATAAAGGTTGATGTCAGATGCTCAGTAAGGGTAAATGTGAGAGACATATATTGAATATCATAATGTATTATAATACAAAAATTAGGGTATGAGATAATGATCGTAACTTAGTAAAAAATACCCATCAAGTAATAAACCAAAAATTATGAGTCATGATATATGGATTTTTCATAATAAAAGGCATGCATCAAAAGAGTATGAAAGCACCAATAATAAATCATGATCTATGAGATAATATCATAATTACATTAACTTTTCATTGGAGTGTATTATAACCATAATAATCAAAAATCATTTCATTGGTTAAGTATCACAAGCATGACCATACTAACATTTTGGATAGAGTCCCATAGTGGACTGTGTTCACTTAATGTTTCTTTTTACCTTTATGGTGATTATAGTATCATATCAGAATGGTTTAACTTCATACTCTATTTTATTTTATCCCATGATATATCCTTAAATTATCATCATCAAAATCCATTTAGATGAAAATTTGGATGGTATAATTAGACTATATCCACAATAAAGAATAATATTTCTTTATAGATACTCATATAGATGTAAATACTTTTTTAAAATCATCTGAAATATGATTTGAAAAATAATAGAAACATACATTTCTTTTGATAACTTTTAAATAATATTAATTAAAAAAATCAGAATATGATTTTCTTTGTAAAATAATGTAAAATTTTATAGTACTTTTAAAAAAATAATTATCATGATTAAGGGGTAAATCCATTCATTCTGTAAATATAAAAAAATAGTACCATTACATTTTTTTAAAAGAAAAACATAAATCGTACCTAGAAAATTATAAAAATTAATATTAGATATATTTTAAAATGAATTTACAAATTTATTATATAATATAAAATATCATTCTTGAAATATTATAATGAATATAGATATAGAAGAAAAATATTCTGAACCAAAAACAATAAATAAGGTTAACATTTCTAAAAAATAATTCTTTTGGAAGTTTTTAGTACCAAAGGGGGGGGGAAAGTATAATAATAAATAAATAAAATAGAAAGAACAAAATTTTAAAAAATTATTTTTTATAATATATAGAGATCATATAATTTCATAAAATTATAATTGAACGATAAAAAATCGGTGTAAAAAGTGAGATTGTAACATAAACCATTAACAATTTCATGATATTTAAATAAAATCCTCATGAAATATAAAAAATATATGGATTATTAAATCCCATAAAATATAATGTAAATAATTATAACATTTATTTATGTTTAAAACATATAATATACAAAATAAATAATGTGGTGGATAGATAAAATTTACAAATAAAGGGAAATTCGGATGAGGAAACCCTTACTTCAAGTCCAAACAAGATTAAATAAAAATCTATTAAAATTAATTATTAATTATTATAATTATATATAATAACCATATTCATAATTATATTTTAAGATATGATTAATTTATAAATTCAAATCACTAATTTATAAAAAAAATATCAACTAAAAATAATAAAGGTTATAACTATTTCATTTCTCATGCATGTTTTAGTTTTATGATTGTGGTCCTTGAACCTATTACATGGTTTCCTAAACTATATAATCATAACAATTTTATAAATATAATAATTTTTCATTATATACAATTTCATTGAAAATCAATGTATGTTGGAAATGAAAAATGAATTACATCACATCATGGAGGTGGTAGTCTGCAAGTACACAGATGTTTTATTTTTATTTTTTAATTAATGTATATAAGGCAATTTAAATTATAATAAATCTTTAAATAATTATAATTACATCATAAATATCATATATATTCATTAAATACATCAACACAACCATTTGTGTGAGTCGGTGCTGAAAAATGAAACATGTCGCTTCATTGAGACTTTAGTCCATACATACATATGAGGAACAATTTAATTTTCCCATATATGTAAATGTGATAAAAAAATGTGTATTAATATAAAAAACTATGTTTTTTAATATTATTTATAATTAATTTTTTTGATATTTTTCATTCCACACAATACTGAATATATATTTTTTAATAAAAAATCACTAAGTGTGGCTTGTGTTCTATGAAACCCCATGTTAATCATTCACTACATAACACATTTAGATTATCATGAGGTATATGAAACACTATTTTTTTCATGTGTTACACACAATATTGAGTGCCTTTGATAGCTTGTGTAACCTGCAAGGCCAATATTTACCGAACAACAACACACTATTTTTAGTGTTACTAAAATACTATTATAGTTACCACATATCTATTGGAATAAAAGTTATGAATATGATTATGTAAATTCTGAAATTATTATTTAAAAATTTATATCAAATTAATCCTTCAGATATAAATTAGTATATTTAAATGTAAGAACTATTTGAAAATAATGAAAATTCTTTTCTAAGAAAATTATTCTCTAGGTATAGTTATAATTTAATCTCAATAAATTAAAAAAAACTTTTGATCAATTTTTTCTCTAAAATTTATATTTTATATATTCAATAAATATTTTTGATTATCATTTTTTATATGTATAAGGTAATAATAAATCCAATTTTAGGAATAAAACGATGTATTTTCTAAATGGTAATTTTGCCGTCGTTTAATGGCGAACAAATTTTAAATATAATTTTTGCATATTTTAAATTTTATACTATAAAAATTAAACTTTATTATTTAAAAAATAATATATTAATTTACATTGGTGTTTTTTAAATTTTTTGAGAAGATTCATTTTTTGACGAATATTGAAAAATCAATGAATTTTAATTAAAAACTGTTTTTCATATAATTTATTTATATACTTAAATTATAATTTTATTTAATTTTAAAGTATTATTAGGTAAATTATACATCAATTAATCCATTTTTTTATTGTAACAAATTTCACAATGAAATTGGATATCAAAACATTTTAATCTTTTGGACCATTTTACTTTAAAAACTCGTCGTTTCATCCCCTCTACAATATTACATTTAAATTAATTTCTTCCACTTCTATGATTATAATTTATAAAAATTTATTCCTTATTTTTATTAATGATAATTCATAATTTTCAATAAGTTCATCATAGTTTTTTTTTTCTAAAAATGTTATCGAATGTAATTAAATTTAATTACAGTAATTAAGGTAAAAATAAGATAACTTAGCAGTTAAACTTTAATAAAAGGATACAAATAACCTATAAAAATTACAAACTCTATTTATAGACATATGTAAAACAATTATACTATTATATAAATAATTAATAAAAATTGGAACATGTTGTGATAGAGAATTTTCAATAATGTTTACCTTTTTATATTTTAAGATTGTCACTCCTCCTCCACTATAAAAGGGCAATCAACCTCTTCAAATATTCACTCATCTCAGTCAATTATTTCACATAAAAACTTTGAAAAAATATCCTCCAAACATACCTAAATTAATCCAAGATGTTTTCCTTTTATAATAAATCCATCTAAGAATACCATATTTGAAAACCAAGTTGGAGTAACCCAGTGAAGATATATTATCCTTCCCCATGCTCTTTTGCTTTACTTTAATTATCCACCACTCAATAATTATTATTACATGATTATATAATAAAATAATTATACACAATATAATTATATGTTCTTATTATAATGGTTCAACCTATACCTATACATTAATCCTTCAAAGGGGTAACAAAATTACCATTCGTGTGTAAGAAAGAATATCCCCTCACAAAATGATGTCATTCGTTTTTCCTTTAAAACCATTTATGGTAGAGAATTAGGATCGACATACTATTTTAATATATTATATACAATATTTATTATTTATTTATTCTTATTTAATTATTATATAAAATATACCTTCATGCTTTCCATTTTGAGTAAATATGATATCTTTGTTTTCAGATATGTGGACTACCCCTTCCTCAATGTGATGTGATTCGTTCACACTTTACATCGAATGTATTAAAGATGTGTTTAGTAAAAGTATAGGATATATACGAAATGATAATTAAAATAAAATAAAATAAAATTATATATATACATATATTTCATTTAATTTATTTCATTCAACCTGACAATAAAATGGAAACAACGTTCATGCGTACGTACGACCTACCATCTCCATGAATCATGTATTTCATTTTCTATTTATAAATTTTATAGATTATTTTAAATATTAATATAATGAATATATATGATATTTTTATATTTTTTTTCATTCTTTAAATATGTAAATCATGATCTACGTTAGATTATCAACAATAATAAGACTAAATAAATACGAAAAATAAAGCAAATATTACCTTAAATGTAACATTAACATGTAATTATTAATAAATGAGAAATATAAATTTATAATAAAATCATATATGGTATTATATATAATAATTTGGTGTTTCGGTATATTTATAATAATATTATAGTTATCATACAGGAGTTTTGAACACTTATTATTAGAGTAAATACAAAAGATAATAGTTTTCACGCCCCACATTTATTTATTTAAGACTTATGCATTATTCATGAATCATTTATTTTTTGTAGTGTATATAATTCCAATGAATTTATTATTTAATTATTATAACTAAATTTATGGGTATTTACATATCCATTTGATGATCATTTTTTCATGGGGTTTATGGTTCAAAAGTTACCAATTCGGTAATGTAATTTTTGTCTCATATTTTACTTCTTGAGATACATGTTCTGTTATGTAGCAGTATTTTTCCATAGGGTGTATTTACTACCCTTTGACATGTTATATAATGAAGTTAATTCTTTAATTAGGTTTTACGATTTATTTAATGTTACTCTCTAATTTTCCTTACGGTACAAAATGAATACTCGTCATGTACGAATTTATTCGCAATTATGATTATCCTACCTTAACAGATCCATTTTGATGTTTAAAGAATTTTTTTTAATAAAAAAAATTCCCTGATATTTAGTAAATACATTTTTATAAATTTATTTTTCAAAGAAAAGGGTTTTGAATTTTTTTTATGCTCAAGAATTATTTTAAATTATTTTAAAATCTTTCTTAAAAATTTTTTAAATATATTTTCAAAGGAAAATTCTTTCAAAAAAAAATTATCATCAAAAAGTGTTTTAAACGTTTTTAGGGAAAATATTTTCATAATTTATTCAAGATTATTTTATAAGTTTTAAATTATTTTTTTCCCAAATTTATTTTATCTTATTTTATAATTTTATAATGAAAAATGTTTTTAAAATGTTTATAATCATATTTTATAAATTTTGATGGAAAAGTCTTTCAAAATGTTTTCATGATTCTCTTATAACTTTTCAAGGAATAAAGTTTTAAAAATGTTTTCAATATTTTTAAATAAGTAAAATGGTTTTAATAAAAACGACAATACTTTATTAGTTTTCAAGGTTATGTTCAAATAAAATTGTTTTCAAAAAGTTTTATGTTTTAAAAAATATTTTTTCTAAAGAAGATAGTCTTTTTTACTCAAGAAATGATTTTAAAATATTTCAAAAAAATTAAGTTTCATATAACATGACATCCATTGATGTTAATCACGCCTTACTGAGGATATGATCCAAGGGTTCTATTTATATTAATTTTCTTAATGTTTATAGTTTTTTGGAATGATGTTTATGAAAACTGTTTCTATTTAACAAGTTATATGTTTATAAAACTCATTTCTCTTTCACAGGTTGTCTGTTTAGGAAACCCAATTCACATTCCTGAGATATATATTTATGAAATCTCTTTATATTTAATGATTTATTTGTTTAGGAAACCAATTTATCTATCATGGTTTATATATATATGAAACGTGTTTCTATTTTACGGGTTTTATGCTTATGAAACCAATTTTTTTCACAAGAAATTCTTTTATAAAATGATTATGAAAATTTTATCTTTTCCAAATAATATGATTTTATAACATATTTAGGATATCCATTTCATTTCATGGATTATGATATGATGAGTTTTTATGATATCATGTAAAAAATATGTATTATTTCATTATGAGATGGGTGGGTGCTATATCTCCCTCCAATACATTGGGTAAACATTTATATCTCATGAGATAAGCATGGATGGAATGGGGAGATAAATCATTTCAGTACAATACATCTTCTACAATAATGTTCTTGGGAGTCAACCTTGACTCGTAATATGGAGATGCAACTGAACAATGACTACTAAGATGGTATGGATAGTGAAATCATACTACTAATATAGCCTTAGAAATAATCCTTGAATACCATTGAAATCAATTTATATGCTTATGTGTCTCCCAAATATTCTATTTCATCTTATTATGTTATGATTTCATATATTATGCTCTTGATTCCCTTATGGTTTATGTCTTATAAACTAAAAATATTTAATACATTATTCATGTTTATGATCATTTATATGTTGGGTGTGATCTTTAAATGTTATGATAATATTCTCATACTCTTATGTTGATGTTTTTCTTGCATATCTCGTATATTTACCCATAATAATATCAATATCACCTTTTCTTATGTTTCGAATCACTAGGTTATAAAGAAGGGTTTTAAGTATATGTAATAAAGGGGAAGATAATTTTAAGAAACGTTTAAGATCATTCACCATGTAAAAAAATTTTGTTTCAGGTTTCTAAGGACGCTAAACTATTATGATCCTTGGGTATGTACTTTTTTAACGTGTTGAATATTTATAAAAAATTATGTAATATCCATGTATAACAATCATGGGTCACTATAGTTTGTATCAAAGGAATGGTTTAATTAACCTTTTGTAAACTAGGATGAGAATACTTTAGTGATATTCCAAGGGATATTTCTACACATATGTCTAAGGATGTTTCTAAGGATAAGACTAAGGAGTAATATATTAAAAACAGTGTCATAATTTTGACATCATATAAGCGATTTTACATTATTAAGTGGTTATTTGTTATGATAAGTGTATCTCACACTATTATTTATAGTTTTAGTCAATGTATTGAACTATAATTAAATCTACTAATATTTAATGTTACAGACAATTTGTTGATGGTCAGTAAAATGGGATGATCTCTTGAGTGAAGGATTTTGTGATCATGCCTAATCAATGCTCACAAAACATGATTAATAGTGTGTACCTTAACCAACTCTCAGACTCACCAAAGAAAATAGGGAATTTTTTTGTTGAGATTTTGGGTAATTTATAATATTCAAGAAATAAGAGTTGGTTTCCTTTGTCTCTATAATGTGTAAAGAATCCCCCAATTGAATGTCTTAGAGGAACAAGAATATGTTTTGACTGTGGAAAATTGGGACACCAAGAAAGTAACTATAAAGGAAAAATGAAAGGTTTAGATGGGAATATTGTCCTCCATAATACATCAACGAGTGTTAAATTATTTAATTGTGGAATGATTAGTCATTATACAAATCGATGTCCCAAGTGGAAATCTTATAAATAGAATCATCATGGTGGTATTAGTTTTGGATATATTTTTTATGATGATAAGAAAATTGGTGAAATGTGAATGGATAGTGGTATTTTATAATAGTATGACATGTAATTGTTAATGGATTAAAGATAAAGTAGAATAGTTGAAGTGTTTCTGTATTTGGATTCAGGAATAATGAATTGTGAAATATATAAGGATTTTTTGGATTAGGATTTTCGCTAAGGATTGAAAAGAATATATTGAATGGTTTTGGTTGAATATAAAAGATATTTAATGGAAATGATATATTCATATGAAACACATTATTAAGGTAAATATAACCCTTAATATGTTTCTTATGTTGAAATAATGGTGTGTGGATAAATATATATTGGGTATCAATAAGTAAATTGGATTGGACATATCACCTTAGAACTAATTAAGGATTTACTTAAAAAGTGGAATTTTTAATCATGTATAGATTTAATAACCATTTATATTTATTTAATATATCCAATAAATATCTTAACAAGGAAACATTAATGTTTTCAATAAGGATTTTTGGTAGTTTAGGTTATTTCTATGCTTCAAGAGAATACATGGGGAATGTATTCACATGTTTGGTATGTGACAAATAGTTGAATGTTTTTTATATATAGGTGATCAATTCTAAGATATTTTTGATAATTTTAGTGACCTTATTCTTAATTTTTATACATTCATATTTGAAACGGTTTATAAGGTTATCAATTTATGGAATGGTTTATTTTAAAAATCCAATGATGTTTTTGAGATTAATGTATTATCTCCCACTTGAGGATTTTTGAATATTGGATAACATGTGCTATCATTTTTGGGATAAATAACGTCATCTGTAATCAATGATCATTATATTTACGGATATCATGATATACTAATGATTTATAAATGAAAAATTCACGTTCATTTCTTCGAATAAGAGATAATGTGGAAATTGATTAAGGATCAACAAAAGGTGATGTTGTATTGAAATCATGTAAGAATATCTTCTCAAGAAAATTAATCAACGTTAGGAAAAGGGGTCTTTAAATAAACTTTTATCTAATTATAATCATTTTTTATAAAAATGACCAAATTCATGCTTATTTAGTTTATGGTTTTGTGATTGTTAACTTTCTCTAGATGACCAGCATTCCTATTATCAGTGATCTTAATCAACCTCTATGATTATTTATGTTTTTATTACATGTGTGTGGCTTCACTTTTCACCTATATAGAATCTTATTTATGATTTACTTTGGTTAGATATTATGTTTCAAACATTCCCCATATACATTATTTTTTTGGTATTCATTTTTACGATGTGGGATTATATGAAAGGAAATTTAATGTTTTTTACTATTGATAACGTGGATGAATTTCGAGGGTCATATTAATTTTAAGGGGGTAAAATGTAACATACCATGATTTTGTGAATTTTTCGACTAAAATAATTTAATCTTTTCGATATACTTTATTTCACATAACACTGAATATTGTTTTTTTTCTATGAAATCACTATGTTGGCATGTGTTATACGCAAAACCAAGTTAATATTTTTCTATACATAACACTTTTATTAGCTTGCAGTACATTAAAATTCGAGTTTTGATTTTTTTACACATAATACTGAGACCCTATGATATCTTGTGTTACATGCAATGCTGAGTTTTACCGAACTGTAATATATTATTATTATTAATAATAATAGTATATTATTAGAGTTACTACCTTGACTATGGAATAGATGTTATGAATGAGATCAAAAATATTTGGAAAATATTATAAAAACATGTATATAAAATTAATCCTTAGGTTGTCAATTAGTAAAAGTTAATGTTGGAACTATTTGAAAATAAGGAAATTAATTTTCTAAGAAAAATCTTTTTCTGTATAAAAGAACAATTTTATCTCAATAAATTAAACAAACCAGTTTTGATTAATTTTGTAAATAAAATTTTATTATTATATACTCAATAAATATTTTTTATACTCATCCAATTAATTTTATAGGTATAAGATAATAATAAATCTAATTTTATGAATAAAAAGATGTATTATTTAAATGGTTATTTTACTACATTTTAATGGCCAGAAAATTTTAAATATAATTATAGAAAACTTTGTAATATTTATTTGGAAAACTAAAGTTCATTTTTGATAGTGTAATATTAAAATTTAATTTGGGAATTTTTATTTTATTTTTTGAGATGTTTCATTTTTGTTTGAATAGTGAAAAACACTAAATTTTAATTCAAAAATGATTTTCATCTAATTTTTTATAAAGTTAAATTAAATTTAATTTTGGTTTAAAATTTTAAGTAGATAAATTATAAACCAATTAATAAAATTAAGGCCATTTTAACAAATTTCACATTAAAATTTGGTATAAATAATTCTATTCTTTTTGACTTTTCGCTTAAAAAAATCATCACCTCATCTTATATGCAAGGTTAATTTTAAATTAATTTATAACAATTATTGTAAAGACCCGTAAATTCCAAGGAAATTTTTTTCTTAATATTCTTTGGAATTTTACAAGAACACAGTTTCTGACGGGACCTGATTCCGACGCCCGGTGTGCCCGAAATCATTTTCCGATGTTTGGCTCGGGTACGTTCAGTGAACGGACGAGCGTGTTTTTCTATCTTTTGAACCGGTGCTCGGAATTGAAATCAGAGGGAACCGATGAACTCGCAACGTTGGTATTTGCTTAAGGAGACTTTTTCCGTAGTTGCGTTTTATCGAGAGCGGAGGTTTGTTTTTTGTTTTTTTGGGATTTCTTTAAAAGTGTAATAATAAAATAACGTGCAATGTTGCACTTTATTTTATTTCAGCCGCCATTGGGAGTGAGGTGGTTGAAACCTCCTCATGGAGGTTGGAGGTGGGGCTACCACACCTTAACCTCCATTGAGAGGTTATGGTGGTGGGTCCCACCCAAACTAAACCTCCCATGGGTGGTTTATTGTGGTTGGGATCACAAGGGGCTTAACCCCCCCCCCATTAATGGGAGGAGAGGAAACCTCCCAACTCTCCCGCATTAATGAGGGAGAGCCTCTTAATTCCTCAACTCCCTATTAAATGGGGAGAAACTCCTTTGCACCCTCCCCTCTTAAGTGGTGCCAACGGACCTCTTTAATTGCGTCAACGCATTTTATTTCACCCGACCCCCTTTTTTTAAAAAAATTATGTAACCATGATGGTTACATACCTCTCCCCCTCACCTATATATTGGGATCTTGGGAGAGGTTTTGGGGGATGGCCTCACCAAGCGACGGAACGCTGGTAAAGTACCGTGACGCCCAACACTTGGGAGAATTAGAGTTATCCAACAAAGAACGCCTTTTTCCAATGCAGAAAGACGACACTTCTTCTTCCTTTCCACGACCTCCTTCCGTGTTGAATGAATGGGCGTCGTCTGCAAGGAACATCTATTACTCTTCATCTTCGAACGTTTCCCGACGTCAACGAACCGACACCTCTAAGATCCGTGACTTCGTCAATGACGATTACGGAGGCACGTTCCGCGAGGATGTCTTCCGCGACACCGATTTCCGCATCGGCGATGAATGAACTTCGAATCCGAGGTAGGGGTTTTGTCTTTTTTTTTCAAATTACGTGTTTCTTTCCCTCGAACATGAAAGAATAATCTGTTGGACATTGTTCCAAATTTTTTTAAAAATTGTGAAAAGTTCATCATTGTGTTTTTACGATTGGCCGACTGTTATCGTTATAACGGGAGGAGACCGGACCGCACGAACACGGCCGATTCTCCTCCCCCTTCTAATCTTTGGTGTTGATTTAGCGAAGACAGCGCGGTGTCGTCGCACCGCGCAGGAACAAAAGAAAACATGGCCGGAGCGGGCTGCGACGAAGGAACGCGGCGCCATCGTGTCGCACCGTAGGTTTCAAACGAGGCCGCGGCCGGAGTCGGACCGCGGCGGAAGGACGCGGCGTCGTCACGCCACGTCGAACGGTTTCACGTTCATCATGGAAGTGGCGGCCGGAAAAACCGGCCGTCGGAGAACTCGAAGGAGGTGGCTGGAAATCCGGCCGTCGGTGCTGGAAGGAGCGGGACCGCGGGGTCCCACAACGAGAACCCGGCCGTCCCCGCGCCGGTCGACCGTTACAGGGGGGGAGCCCGGGGGTGTAACCCCCCGGCAATACACATGGTGCGGCCCCTTAAAGGGGCCGCCATTTTAAAAATTAAAGGGGGGCAATGCCCCCTCCCTTTAGCGCGCCGCGCTGGCCGAGCCGCTGTGCCGTCGAGCCGCCGCGCCGCCGAGCCGCCGAGCCGTCGCGCCACCGTGCCACCGTGCCGCTGGCCGGGACGAGCCGTTGGCCGGGCCGAGCCGCTGGGTCGGGCCGCCACTCAGGCCGGGTCGACCTGGTTTGGGCCGCCACTCTGGCCGGGTCGACCCGGTTCGGGCCGGCCCGGGGGTACTTGGCCGGGTTGGACCGGGCCCAGACCCCCCCGTCTTCGGACAGGATTGGTTCAAATGCCTATAACTTGGGCTGCAGACATCCGATCGACGAACCGTCAGTTGCATAGCGATCCTTGGATCGAGACGGTCGTTTCAGTATACTATACTCAAGGTGAGCCTTCCTTTTCGAAAGCCTACGTGGTTAAAACTCCATAGTTAAATGTGCTTGGCCTAGAGTAGTGATCAGGATGGGTGACCTCCTGGAAAGTTTCCCAGGGTGGCTATGAGACGGAAAGGCCAATAACTCACAGACCGGGCATCCAATTGACGCGCTGTCTATCTCGTTGCATTCCTGTTGACAATACGGAACTTTTGGCATCCTTCACCCGAGTTTTGGATACAGTTGGTAGTGTCCGGGTTGGATCACACCCGAAATCTAACTGGGCCCCTGGAACGGAAAAGCTGATATCTTTTAGACTGGACATCCGTTTGATGAACCGTCAGCGGCGTTGGTGATCACGTTGAGAAAAGCTCCCTATGAGCATACCCTATAGGAGTTTGGGGTACAGTTGAGATACGTCCAGGTTGGTTCTCTTACGAAACCAACCGGGCCCCTAGGACGAAAAGGCTAATAACTCACAGACCGAGTGTCCGATTGACGCGCCGTCTGTTGCGTTGAGACCCCTATGACGAGGCGGTCCTTTGTGATACTTCTTCGTGGGACTTTGAGATACTTGGAGTATCGAATTCTAGCTCGTGGAGCGGACCCTCCCAGAGACGAGCGTACAGAGTACGGAGACCGTGTAGCCGGCCGAGACCTGAAGACTGCTTGTCCGATTCGATTCGGAGTGACTTACGTAGCCCAATGGGGAGGACTACTTTGTGAGGTGGCAGACCCATAGCGGAGGAGCACTACTATGTGAGGTGGCAGACCCGCGGTACTCGACAGGAGGAGTACCGCTGTAGGCTATGATGGGGGAGCACTACTGTGTTGGGTGGAAGACCCCGGCGGGAAGCACTACTGTGTGAGGTGGCAGGCCCGCGGTACTCGACAGGAGGAGTACCTCAGTAGTCTTAGGTTAGTGAGCAGTACTTCGGAGTCATGACAGGACCACTGTACACTCCAGAGACGGAGCTCTTCAGCAGTTATGGTTTCAATAAATGAAAATCCTGGTTTGAGCTGAGACTTTTGACCTTTGTGTTTACCTCATGATTGAGATGGGTCACTTGATAAATTAGGTATATGTATGGGCATATACCTGGGTAGTGGTTATCCGTTGATTTCACAATCCTTGTTTTTCATCATTATTGAGATGAGTTACTTGATAACTTAGGTATATGTATGGGCATATATCTATGTAGAGGTTATCTGTTGAGATCTTCTTGTGGTTATCCTTGTTGGTTTAGTGATACCATGAGGGTCTCGGGGTCCCTACTGAGTATCGTTATACTCACCCCTACACGGGATATGCCCACACCTCGTTGTGTTGGTTGCAGACGACGGGCAGTGCTGAAAGAGGCCGAATGTTCGAGGACTAGACCGTAACCGGAGGTGGAATACACGATGAGTCGGTACCCGGAGGTGGACTACACGACGAGTCACTACCCATAGGTGGACTACACGACGAGTCAGTACCCGGAGGTGGACTACGCGACGAGACGACTCACAGAGGAGATTGACGGAGGAGAGTGTGGAGGAGGCTATCGGTACCTACCATTCAGGTAGGATCCGTGGTGGACGACCAGGAGCAGTGCTATCTGTACCTACCCATTAGGTAGGACCCGAGGAGAACGACCAGGAGCTGTGCTATATGTACATACCCTTCAGGTAGGACCCGAGGAGAACGACCCAGGAGCTGCTTCCCTCTTCCAGCTATTTGTCTTTTTGTTCAGTTGTAGTTGTACTCTCTTTTGGGTTTGTATTCTGGCCCATTTACTTTTCATCTTTTCTTTTGTACTTAGTGTTCTGTTTCCACTTGTACTCTGTGGTTCTTGTTTTCTTTTATAAAGGCAATGCCTTCCCAGTTATCGGGATTTTACGCCTTTGGTGCTAGTCGCCAGCCCCTGTCATATGGAAGGCGGGCTTGGGGTAGTCACGGCACGGGCCCCGAGGACGGGTCGTGACAAATTGGTATCAGAGGAGTTTGGTTCTACCGCAGAACTTATAACTCTGATTTTTATTTCTGTGAAGAAATAGTGTTAAGAGTACCGAGTGTGGTTTTCAGTTCAGGGAGTCCAGTGTTGGTGCGGGAGGCCGACGTATCCATACACCAGGACCCTGACAACTGATTTCCGTCTTTGTGCATGAAAACACTGATTGCGTGTGTGTTTTCAAAGGTTTTCCCTTAAAACAGCTCGAACCAGGTCATCTCACCAGGTATAATCGTTTGACCGTGTCACGTTGTTTCTTTCAGGATGCCTTTTCTCGAACGACCAGCTAGAGCCCATAGGGACGTGCGTACTGACAGCTTGCCGAGCAACGAGGCTTCGGTACGGTGCCCTCTTGCAGTTGAGGCACCAGCGGAGGCACCAGCGGTACTACCATAGGTTGGGCCACCGATGCACCAGCCCTAGCAGTAGGCGATGCACTCTACTTGAGTGTGCTGCACGTGTTCCAGCGCCAGAGGCCACCTAGGTTCTGGGGAGAGACGGACCCGCTGGCAGCTGAGGGTTGGCTGGAGGCTGTGGTGAGAGTCTTCAGGCTAGTGGGGAAGCCGACAGACTTCATGGTGATCTTTGCTGCCATCCTTCTTCAGGCAGTAGCAGGCAGGTGGTGGAGCCACTTGTTCTAGTTTTTCGATGGGATTACCTTCACATGGGAAGACTTCGAGACCTTCTTCAGGGTGGAGTTTGTGCCAGTAGCTCTACACCCCGAGCGTGTTCAGGAGCTGCTGCCTTTGCCGCATGTTTTTCGATCAGTAGCCGAGTCATCTATGGGTAGTAGACAGATGGTGCAGAGATCCAGGAGGACCAGACCAGCAGTTGGGCGATCTCGTGTTTTAGGACCGGCGGTGTGGGGCACCCAGGGTGGGGTCAGATCTAGGCGTGCCAGAAGCAGACTGTGTTACTCATGCGGCGGAAAGGGTCATCTGGCACCTGACTGTCCGACTCCTCGTACAGTTGATCCGCAGGCTTTGGGGGAGCCACAGAGGCAGAAGAAGCGGCGAGTGCTTGAGCAACAGCCGAGCAGTGGACAAGGCAGTAGAGCTCCTGGAGCAGGTGGATAGGAGCAGAACTAGTAGATACGTCCCTTGTACTTCTAGTTCCATGTTGCTGTTGTATATGTGTCTTTGTATTATGAGATACAATAATAAAAAGACACTTATCTTTGTGATGTTTTCTTTCCTGTCCTTTTTGTTTGGTTGATACTAAGTGGTCCTGGTTAAGACTGTTGACTTGACCCTCACTTTTGAGTTTTCTACTGAAGGAGACCTAGTGACCACACACTGATGCCAACAGTGTGACTCGACCCTTTGAGGCGAGAGTGATAGTTGGATCTCTTAGTAGTTACGTCGAGGCCTTATGACGTCATCCATGGCATGAATGCATCCTTCATGTCAGGATTGACTGTATTAGGCAATGGGCGTGGTTCATCCAGAGAGGGGATGAGACCAGGTTTCACTTTTCGGCAAGGGATAAATTTTAGCAGCTCTTCCAGATCATATGAAAGGGAGGTGCAGTTCATCTAGGAGCGGATGAAAACTGCACAGTGTAGTAAGAAACAAGAAACCGGTGCCAGTCTTAGAGACTCGGGCGTGTTAAATGTTTCATGAAGAGGAAGCTTTAAATAGAGATGAGTCTGCGAAGCCGCGGACATGGAGGCAGAGCTAGGATAGCAGCATGAGGTGGTGTACATCCTAACATGGTACAACCACCCGCCTTAATTATTCCCGCCAGGCTCAGGGAGCTGGAGGGCGGTGGACGAATGCTGCTGCATGCGGTCAAGGAGTGTGACCCAATGGATCTAGAAATGATTCAAGGGACAGTCTGTGTCCACTACTAGCTGATGTAGTAACAGACGTCGATATGAATCATTCCTTGCTTTCAAAAATCTTGTTCCAGACCTAGAGTTTCCGGTAAGCCGTGGACTTGACCCTCACGTCTGGAGATACCTTGGGTGGAGACTCGATAATCAAATTTACGCCAATGGTGTGGTCAGACCGTCGAGGAGAGAGTTCTGGTTGGAATCTCTTGGTGGCAGCGTCGAGGTATTACGACATTAGTTTGAGTATGGAATGGGCAATAACTGTTCATACTCAAATTGATGGTTTTAGGCAAACGTCGGGATGAGTTTTCCATGGTCAGCGGAAAAGGAAACCCCAGGCAGCGTAGGGTAACTCTTGCATAGGAGGGTTTCACTGATCACTCTTGAGTCGGTCAACCTTACCCTTGTGGCAGCAGTCGTTTTGAGTTCCAGTTCTAACAGGAAATAGAGACCCCTGGAGTTCGAGGGTGACGATAACGTCCTTATACGGGTCTCACCTCGACGAGGTTTACAGAGATGTGGCCAAGGCGGAAAGTTATCTCCGAGGTTCAACGGACCTTTCTAGGTCCTCAGCTGGGTAGGCGGGGTGGTTTACCACTTGACCAATCCACCTCAGTTGCACCAGGTTCACGACGACTTCCACGTATCTCAACTGAGGAGATACGTGCTCGACCCTTCGCATATCATCGACCATGAGGAGCTGGACGATGGCGATGAGGTGTTTTTCGCGGAGGTTCCAATGGGGATTGAGGATCAATAGGAGCATATCCTACGAGGATGATCAATTCCTCGGGTGCGCTTTCTTTGGTAGTAAAAAACCTCCAAGTGAGCACATAGGAGCAGAAGGCTCAAATGCGTGATCAGTACCGCCTTTGTATCCCTATGTTTGTGGTGAAGCTTTAAGGGGACGTAAAGCCCTGTGGTGGGAGTAATGTAAAGACCCGTAAATTCCAAGGAAATTTTTTTCTTAATTTTCTTTGTAATTTTACAAGAACGCAGTTTCTGACGGCACCTGATTCCGACGCCCGGTGTGCCCGGAATCATTTTCCGAAGTTTGGCTCGGGTACGTTCAGTGAACGGACGAGCGGGTTTTTCTATCTTTTGAACCGGTGTTCAGAATTGAAATATGAGGGCACCGATGAACTCGCAACACTGGTATTTGCTTAAGGAGGCTTTTTCTGTAGTTGCGTTTTATCGAGAGCGGAGGTTTGTTTTTTGTTTGTTTTGGGTTTTCTTTAAAAGTGTAATAATAAAATAACGTGCCATGTTGCACTTTATTTTATTTCAGCCACCATTGGGAGTGAGGTGGTTGAAACCTCCTCATGGAGGTTGGAGGTGGGGCCACCACACCTTAACCTCCATTGAGAGGTTATGGTGGTGGTGCCCACCCAAACTAAACCTCCCATGGGTGGTTTATTGTGGTGGGGACCACACGGGGCTTAACCCCCCCAATTAATGGGAGGAGAGGAAACCTCCCATCTCTCCCTCATTAATGAGGGAGAGCCTCTTAATTCCTCAACTCCCCATTAAATGGGGCGAAACTCTTTGGAACCCTCCCCTCTTAAGTGGTGCCAACAGACCTCTTTAATTGCGTCAACGCAATTTATTTCACCCGACCCCCTTTTTTAAAAAAAATTATGTAACCATGATGGTTACATACCTCTCCCCCTCACCTATATATAGGGATCTTGGGAGAGGGTTTGGGGGATGGCCTCACCAAGCGACGGAACGCTGGTAAAGTACCGCAACACCCAACACTTGGGAGAATTAGAGTTCTCCAACGAAGAACGCCTTTTTCCGAAGCAAAAAGACGACACTTCTTCTTCCTTTCCACGACCTCCTTCCGTGTTGAATGAATGGGCGTTGTCTGCAAGGAACATCGATTAATCTTCATCTTCGAATGTTTCCCGACGTCAACGAACCGACACCGCTTAGATCCGTGACTTCGTCAATGACGATTACGGAGGCACGTTCCGCGATGATGTCTTCTGCGACACCGATTTCCGCATCGGCGACGAATGAACTTCGAATCCGAGGTAGGGGTTTTGTCTTTTTTTCAAATTACGTGTTTCTTTCCCTCGAACATGAAAGAATAATCTGTTGGGCGTTGTTCCAATTTTTTTTTAAAATTGTGAAAAGTTCATCGTTGTGTCTTTACGATTGGCCGACTGTTATCATTATAACGGGAGGAGACCAGACCGCACGAACACGGCCGATTCTCCTCCCCCTTCTAATCTTTGGTGTTGATTTATCGAAGACAGCGCGGTGTCGTCGCACCGCGCAGGAACAAAAGAAAACACGGCCGGAGCGGGCTGCGACGAAGGAACGCGGCGCCATCGTGTCGCGCCATAGGTTTCAAACGAGGCCGCAGCCGGAGTCGGACCGCGGCGGAAGGACGCGGCATCGTCACGCTGCGTCGAACGGATTCACGTTCATCATGGAAGTGGCGGCCGGAAAAACCAGCCGCTGGAGAACTCGAAGGAGGCGGCTGGAAATCCGGCCGTCGGCGCCGGAAGGAGCGGGACCGCGGGGTCCCGCAGCGAGAACCCGGCCGACCACGCGTTGGCCGACCGTTACAGGGGGGAGCCCGGGGGTGTAACCCCCCGACAATACACATGGTGCGGCCCCTTAAAGGGGCCACCGTTTTAAAAATTAAAGGGGGGAAATGCCCCCTCCCTTTAGCGCGCCACGCTGGCTGAGCCGCCGTGCCGTCGAGCCGCTGCGTCGCCGAGCCGTCGCGCCACCGCGACGGCGCGCCGCTGGCCGGGCCGAGCCGCCGGGTCGGGCCGCCACTCCGGCCGGCCCAGGGGGTACTGGGCCGGGTCGGACCGGGCCCAGACCCACCGTCTTCGGACAAGATTGGTTCAAATGCCTATAACTTGGGCTGCAGACATCGGATCGACGAACCGTCAGTTGCGAAGCGATCCTTGGATCGAGGCGGTCGTTTCGGTATACTATACTCAAGGTGCAACTTCCTTTTTGGGAGCCTACGTGGTTAAAACTACATAGTTAAGCATGCTTGGCCTAGAGTAGTGATCAGGATGGGTGACCTCCTGGGAAGTTTCCCAGGGTGGGTGTGAGACGGAAATGCCAATAACTCACAGACCGGGCGTCCGATTGACGCGCCGTCGTACTCGTTGCGTTCCTGTTGACGATACAGAACTTTTGGCATCCTTCACCCGAGTTTTGGATACAGTTGTTAGTGGCCGGGTTGGATCGCACCCGAAATCTAACCGGGCCCCTGGAACGGAAAAGCTGATATCTTTCAGACTGGACGTCCGTTTGATGAACCGTCATCGGCGTTGGTGATCACGTTGAGAAACGGTCCCTATGAGCATACCCTATTGGAGTTCTGGGCACAGTTGAGATACGGCCGGGTTGGTTCTCCTACGAAACCAACCGGGCCCCTAGGACGAAAAGGCTAATAACTCACAGACCGGGCGTCCGATTGACGTGCCGTCTGTTGTGTTGAGACCCCTATGATGAGGCGATCCTTTGTGATACTTATTCATGGGACTATGAGATACTTGGAGTATCGACTTGTAGCTCGTGGAGCAGACCCTCCCAGAGACGAGCTTACGGAGTACGGATACCGTGTAGCCGGCCGAGACCTGAAGACTGCTTGTCCGATTCGATTCGGTGTGAATTACGTAGACCAATGGGGAGCACTACTTTGTGAGGTGGCAGACCCATAGCGGAGGAGCACTACTATGTGAGGTGGCAGACCCGCGGTACTCGACAGGAGGAGTACCTCTGTAGGCTATGAGGGGGGAGCACTACTGTGTTGGGTGGCAGACCCCGGCGGGAAGCACTACTGTGTGAGGTGGCAGGCCCGCGGTACTCGACAAGAGGAGTACCTCAGCAGTATTAGGATAGTGAGCAGTACCTCGGAGTCGTGACATGACCACTGTACACTCCAGAGACGGATCTCTTCAGCAGTTATGGTTTTGATAAATGAAAATCCTGGTTTGAGCTGAGACTTTTGACCTTTGTGTTTACCTCATGATTGAGATGGGTCACTTGATAACTTAGGTATATGTATGGGCATATACCTGGGTTGTGGTTATCCGTTGATTTCACAATCCTTGTGTTTCATCATTATTGAGATGGGTTACTTGATAACTTAGGTATATGTATGGGCATATATCTAAGTAGAGGTTATCTGTTGAGATTTTCTTGTGGTTATCCTTGTTGGTTTAGTGAGACCTTGAGGGTCTCGGGGTCCCTACTGAGTATCGTTATACTCACCCCTTCACGGGCTATGCCCGCACCTTGTTGTGTTGGTTGCAGACGACGGGCAGTGCAGACGGAGGCCGAGTGTTCAAGGACTAGACGGTAACTGGAGGTGGACTACATGACGAGTTGGTACCCGGAGGTGGACTACACGACGAGTCAGTACCCGGAGGTGGACTACGCGATGAGACGACTCACAGAGGAGGTTGACGGACGAGAGAGTGGAGGAGGCTATCAGTCCTACCCTTCAGGTAGGATCCGTGGTGGACGACCAGGAGCTGCGCTATCTGTACCTACCCTTCAGGTAGGACCTGAGGAGAACGACCAGGAGCTGCGCTATCTGTACCTACCCTTCAGGTAGGACCCGAGGAGAACGACCCAGGAGCTGCTTCCCTCTTCCAGCTATTTGTCTTTTTTGTTCAGTTATAGTTGTACTTTCTTTTGGGTTTGTATTCTGGCCCATTTACTTTTCAGCTTTTCTTTTGTACTTAGTGTTTTGTTTCCGCTTGTACTCTATGGTGCTTGTTTTCTTTTATAAAGGCAATGCCTTCCCAGTTATCGGGATTTTACGCCATTGGTGCTAGTCGCCAGCCCCTGGCCTATGGATGGCGGGCTTGGGGTAGTCACGACACGGGCCCCGAGGAGGGGTCATGACAATTATGGGATTTAATTTATATAAATGTATTATATATTTCTAATTATCATTATTAATAATATCTACTATGTTAAACTATGTTTTTTACCATAAATATTTTGGAATGTAATTAAAATTAATTACAATGGATAGGGTAAAAACAATATTACTTAGTAGTTAGATTTCATTTTAAGGATACAATATAACCTAGACACATGTCAAAAAAAAAATTATGGAAATACTTCTCCCAAGTACCCTCTCAGAGTGAAATAGTAAAATTATTCTAGTCTCCTAATGAAAGGGAGAACTTTCAATAATGTTTACCTATTTAAATATATAATAATACTACTCCTTCTCCACTATAAAAGGATACTCACCCCCACCACACATCTTCACACATGTAATGTCATTTTCCTCAAACTAATATTATAAAATATCCTCCAAAATTCACTACCTTAATCGTATAATCCTTTCTTTTGGAAGCAGTCCAACAAAGAAAACTTTTTGTGCAAACCAAGAAGTGTTTCCCAATGAAGAGGTAACATCCTTCCATAAGCTATTTTTTTTATTATTTTTATTATCTACCCCATTATTTTTATTACACGATTATATAATAACATTAGTAACATAAATATACTTAGATTTATTTATTCTAAGGGTTTGAGTTACACCTACACACACTGCCATCAAATGGGTAATGAACATATCGTTCGTGTGTACGAAAAAATATCACCTCAAGAAATGATGTTGTTGATTTTTTTACTTTACCACCTCTTATGGTTCGAAATTATGATGGACGTACTATTTTTATATTATATATATTATTTTTATTATTTATTAATTATTTTTTAATTATTATATGAAATAAAATATCATTTTTTCTATCTTCTTAAATATGATAACTTCATTTGTGGATGTGTGACCTACCACCTCCTCAAAAGTGATGTGATTTGTTCACAAATTATAGGGAATTTATTAATGATGGGTTTAGTAAAATTATATGACATATATTAAATTATAATTGTACTGATATTATAGTATATATATATGTATATATAATTTACTTTTTTTCTTTCCAAATGATAATAAAATAGAAACAACTTTCATGTGTACATACAGTCTACCATCTTTATGAACAGTGTATTTAGTTTTCTATTTATAAATTTTATAGATTAAAATATATATTTATATACTTAATATATATTATATTTATATCATGAGCTAAAAAATCTGACCAAGAATAATAAGTCAAAACATTTATGAAAAATAATGTGGATAGTACCTGGAACTTAACATTCACAAGGAATTATTAATAAATGGGTAATATAAAGTCATAATTAAATAATATATGGTATTATATATAATAATATGGTTCTTTTTTATATTAATAATAAAATTATATTTATTATACATGATTTATTGGGATGTACTATGAGAGTCAAGACAAAAGGTAAGGGTTTTATTCCCTTTCTTTTATTTTTATGAGACTTATGGATTATTGTACACTGATTTCATTTAGGTGGGGTATATACTAAAAATGAATTTATTATATGATTATTATACTTAAACTTATGGATATTTATATTTCCAAGTTATCATATATCTTTCAGGAGTTTTATGGTTCAAAAGTTACAAAGTCGGTAGAGTAATTTTTTTCTCAATATGCCTTCATTAAGATAAAATCCATGTTATGAACCTATATTTTTCTATGGGGAGTATATAATAAACATTTCAATATTAAACCATGAATTTAATTATTTCATGATATTTTAAGATTCATGTAATGTTACATTCTGAGATGTATTATGAGTCAATGTTAGCAATTTTGTAATAGTAAATTGTTATAATCTCATCGTTTATTAGGATTATTCATAATTGTGCTTCCATTGATAAAATATTATGTTCCATACCTAAATAAAACCCATGAGTTTTATTATACTCTATTTATTTAAGATATCTTCATATAATGGTACCATTTTCCTTCTATGGTACTTAAGATAATAATAATTGTTTACAAAAATATGACTTCATTTCGCTTTTTGGTCAGAAATATTTTTTCTTAATACAATGCTTTCTAAAAATGATTTTAAATATTCTACACTATTATCCTATTTTCGATAAAAAAAATAAAATGAAAATTTTCATTTCTAACAAAATGGTTTTTTAAAAGTAATCTTCTTTTCATATTATAAACGATGTACTTTTCTAAATATTTTACAGTGCAAAAAAATATTTGGCACGTTGGGATTTATCCACCATAATGATATCCCTACCTTTTAACCATTATTTTAATGTTTATAAGATTTATTTTTTATGAAAAAATATTTTCCTATTATTCAGTACAATAATTGTTTTTAAATTGGTTATCAAATAAAAATGTTTTCAAAAAACATTATGTTAATGAAATGTTTTAATTGATTTTCAAATATTCATTTAACTTTTTTAAAGAAATTTTAGAAGGTAATGGTTTTAAAAATATTTTATGTTTAAAAAGTGTTTCAAAATCATTCAAGAAAATATATTTTCAAAAAAAATCAAACTTATTTAATATTTTTTCAAATGAAAATAGTTTTTAAAATGGTTTATAGATTACTTAATATGTTTTCATGGGAAAAGGTTATCCAATTTCATCTAAGTTGTTTTTAAATGTATTCAAGGGAAAAAGTTTTCAAAAAGTTTTCATTATTATTTTATAATTTTTCAGGGAAGAGGTTTTTCAAAATGCTTTCTAGAATCTATTAAAATATGTCAAGGAAAAAGGTTTTAAAAACGTTTCTATGATTCCTATATAATATTTAAATGTTATTTTCATTGAATATGGTTTTAAATTTTTTTTATAAAAGTATTTGTTTTTTCAAGAAAAAATGATATTTTCTTCAAGAAATAATTTTAAATGATGTCTCAATGAATTAAGTTCCATTAAAGATGACATCAGTTTCTATTACTCATGCCTTACTAGGGATATGATCAAAGGAATCCAATCATTTTATTTTTCTATATGATTTATCTTTGGATGAGATGAAGTTTATGAAACTTGTTACTCTTTCATGGGTTATATGTTTATGAAACTCATTTCTCTTTCATGGGATATATGTTTAAGAAACAAATTTCTCTTTCATGGGTTATATGTTTATGAAATATGTTTATATTTCATGGGTTATATGTTTGGAAAACCCATTTCTATTTCATGGGTCATATGTTTATCACACTCATTTCAATTTCATAGCTTATATTCTTATGAAACTGGATTCTTTTCATGGAATTTTATTTGAAAAAATGATGTTGAACCCTGTCTCTTTTCCACCGATTATGATATGATTACATGTTTTTGATATGGATATGATTTAATTTGTTATAATATGGCAAATGTTTATGATATAGTGGAATATATATGTATTATTTCATTATTATATGGGTGGGACCTATATCTCACTCCAATTAATTGGGTAAATATTTATATGTCATGGGACAGACAAGGATGGAATGAGTAATGAACTCGGTTTTGTAATGGAAATTTTCTGCTATGATGGTCTTAACAGTGAAGCTTAATAAGTAACATGGTCATGGGAGTGAACCATTACCACCCTGATGGTATGGGGAGTGATCCCATACTATTAATATGAAATTTTAAATAGGAATTTTCTACCATGTAAATCATTTTATGTGCTTATTTGTCTTCCACAAAATCTATGTCCTAATCCTATGCTATGCCTTCATAGATTATTCTCTTGATTCCTTTATGATTTATTTCTTATGAACTTCCAATATTTATTCCATGAGTCATTTTTATAATGTTTAATATATTGGGTATGATCTTCTAATGTTATGATGTTATTCTAATACCCCAATTCTCTTATTATTGTTATATATCTCCTTTATTTATGCTTACTAAGTATCTGATATCACACTTTATTATGTTGCCTTTTCTGAGGTTATGAAGAATTATTTTAATAATAAGTACTAAATGGGAATAAATTTTTGACAAACATTGATTATCTTTAACCAAGTTATAAAATTTTGGTCCCATGTTTCCAAATACACTAAACTATTACGATCCTCATGCAAGTATTTTTGAAATGCCTTAAATGATATTCTAAAATGATGAAATATACATGTATGCTAAGACTCAGTCACTATAATAAAATTAACATAAAAAATTTAATAATATTAAATATAATTTTTTAAACTAATATGGTTTTATAATATTTTGAAGAGGCAGAAAAATAATAAACTATAAAACAATAGATTATGAGGATAACCTATTAGTTGAGTATCTTCCTTTGTATTAATCCTTAATCCTTCTTAATTTGGTCTTTTGGTGAGACAAATACCTCTAAAAAGTGAATGGTAATTTTTAGAATATATATGAGTAGTGATTTTCGTATCTAAAATGTTTAAAGTACATTAAGAAATGAGAGGAGTAAATAACCATTTATATGTGAGGTGAGTAGAACCCTTGTAAATTTTGAATATTTTAAAAACATATAATTCCATTTGAATAATAATGTAGTAAAAAATGGAAAATTTTCATAGATAGGATTGGGTAGTGTTAAAATCCACTCATACGATATAATTTAGACAAGTTGTAGAGATAATTGAAGACTTATATATTAGTTTACCCCCTCATTGACCATTTTCCCCTTACCATGGTGATAAGATTTTTACAATCATAATTGTTAATTATGGATGAAAATTATGTTATACTTGTAACATAATATTAATTATAATATTATTAAAAATTAAATAAATTTTATATGATTCAATAGAAATTAATTGTAATATCTGTACAGAAAACAAGTAAAATCCATTTTTAGTTAAAATGTATTTTAAAGAAGAAAAAATGTTTTTTATTCTCATTATTTTCCTAATAAAAACCATTAGATTAATGTTAATAAATTTAATTTAAAATATTGTATAAAATGTCCATTAAAATTAGCCATTAATTGTGATAAAATTAATTTATTTTGATAAAAACACATTGTACACATAAAAATAGTTTTCTAAAAGATATCAATTTTAATCTTAAAATAATTTCTATCATCATTTTCACTATTTAATTTTTAATATATGTAATATATATCATTTCTAAATTTTTAAGAACTAATTTTTCATAAGTTTCATAAAAAAAATTAAAAAAATTAACATTTAAATAAAATATATACAATAAAAACAATGTTTGTAAACAAACTATTATTTCTTAGCAAAGAGTTACTAGGCAATAATTACTTTTCATTTCTCAAATATGTCAGGATTTTAATTTATTTATTTTATTACTTCAATTTCCTCAACATAATTTCAATATATGTTTATTTATTTCATTTTTCAATTAATTATTACTCACTTAATTTTAGTGTTGTGTGCATCACAAGATCAAAAACACATTAGATTTATTAAAGGGAATTATATTATAAAATATTTTGTGTAACATACTACCTCAGAATAATAATTTCACCCCAAAAATTATTTTTCTTAGAAGAAAATAAATGAGGATAAAAAATCCCCATTACATCCTCGTTTTACCATATAGATTTGCTAAATTTATGATTTCCAGACGAAACTTTGACCATGTGAGTGGCCATGTTTTGCATCACTTTTTCTCATTGATCGAATAGTTATACCAGTTGTAACTCATATAAAATATCATTCTCAATTTTCAAAACCACTTCATCAATAACATGAAAAGAATCAGGTATGTACTTCCTCAAAATAGATACATGGATCATATTTTGAAATTGTGAGATGTTTAGTGGAAGGTCTATGTGATAATCTACTATCCAGATATGAACAATAATCTTATAGGGAATGATATATATGGGATCCAACAATCCCTTATTTCTAATTCTGATAAAAATATTACAAGGTGGTATCAATAAGAATACAATATCTCTAATTTCAAACTATATATTTCATTGATGTTTATCAGCATAACTCTTCTATCAACTTAGAGAAACCATGATCTTCTATTGAATGACTCTAACATTATCTACCATCTCCTTAGCTATATCAAGACCCAATAGATTTAATTCTCTAAATTTATCCCAACATAATTGAGATTTATACTTATTTCTATAGAGGAATTCATAAGGATACATCTGATTTTTCATGTGAAAGAAATTTATGTAAGAAAAACAACTAGAGTAATGTGTTGATCCTATCCTTAATATAAATAAATATAGTGAGAGATTAAAATATCTTATATGATATGAATAGTTCTCATAGATTAAATATATTCCAAAAGATAATAAAAAATTCTAATGTGTAACTATGAATTCAATTATTGCTGAAGAAAACTCCAAAAATTTAAGGTATATCTCATATATTAATCAAATACAGTTGAGAGTGGTATTATGTTATACCTTACCATCTCATTAATGTATATCCTATAAAATTAGTCAAGTGATAAATTCTTCCTAATGGAAATGAAATAATTTTACTTTTTAATGTGATCAACTACAATCTAGACGGTGTTATGGACTTTAGATGTGTTAGTGAGTCTAATAATAAAATCCATGGTGATGTTTAAACATTTTTATACAGGTATGGGAAATTATTTCCTCACCCCATTAAATTTATAATGTTCCAAAATAATTCAATGATATACCAAACATCATGATATATACTGTACAACATCCCTCTTAAAGTTGTCCAACTAATAATTTTCATTGAGAACTTTATCAATCTTTATATAACTAGGATTGATATAGAATGATGAGATATGTGATTCATCCAATATATCTTTCTTCAATTATGACATTGAAAGGAAACATTCATGGTTTATGAATCTTATTATTTCGTCTTTATCATAGATGATCTCAAATAAAATCCTTACAATCTCCTTATCTCTACATTTTCATTCTACACCTCTCAAATATTCAAATAAAGGTATAGTTAAATATTAATCATAGTAAGATAGGATTTATCCCCCACCCATAATCTATATTTCATGATACATCCCCTAAAATTCATAAATGTAGTATCACTTTAATACCTCACCATATATGAGCTAGAATGTCTCTTCCGACTGAAAGCATCAGCCATCATGTTCGCATTTCTAGGATGATAATGTTTTCAAAAGTTATAATTATTAATCAACTCCAACATTATCATTTTGTTCATATTCAACTATTTCTATGTGAATATATACTTCATGATTTTAGGATATATATATATATATCACACCATTCACCATAAATGTAGTGCCTCCATATATTTAAATCACAACCTACCACTTCCAACTCCAAATCATGACTGGGGAATTATTTCTTATTAAACATAAATCGGAAAGAGGTATAAAAAACCACCATATCATTCAGCATGAGAAAAAAATATAATTCCCTATTTTAATATCTCACTATAGATCTCAAAACCATTCCATTATTGGTTAGTGTGATAATTGGTTCAATAGAAAAATTTCCATTTAGTTCCTTGAAATTTTCAATACATTCATTAGTCTAAATGAACTTGAGTCCTTCAAATGTAAATGTTGTTAGTATATTTGATATCTTTGAAATTTTTATCTCAAATCATCGATATTGTCCATCCAATACACAAAAATTGCACATCTCATTCACTATGGTTAATATAGGTGAATATCCAATAACATTCATCTTTAAATAATCTACCAATGTTTCTTCACTTATAATTAAATGAACCACGAATGATACTTTCTATCATCTTAATTAACACTTGATAAATTTTTCATACAAATTCTAATTTCTCAAGGTCTTGAACAAAATCCTTAGATGAACATCATGCTCTTTCTTTTTCTTAGAATACATATGAATATAATATATAAATAATAAATAAATTGATTGAGTTAATATATAAAGACTCTATTAATTATATCCAAGAAGATAAAAAGGGACTTGATAAGATATAATGGAATCACTATAAATTCATATTATCCACACCTCATATAGAAGGATGTATTGGTTATTTCCTCTCCTTTTACCCTTAACTTAAGATATGTTGATTGAAGATCAATATTTAGAAACTATAAAAATCCTCATAGTAGATCAAACATATTGTCAATATGGGATAGAGGATACATGTGCTTGATCATAATCATATAATGTTCATGATCATAAATATAGAGATGCATTGAACCATATATATTTTTAAAAAAAGAATAGTTATACCACATGTAGAATAACATGGATGAATGAATCAATTATTCAAATTTTCTTAGAGTTTCTCTTGGAGTTTATTCTTTAATTCATGAAACTCAATTCGTTCCATTATATAAGGAGTATTTAAAATATAAATAAAACCATTTATGAGTTCTACTAAAAACTCAACTCCATGATTTAGGCGTAGACTTAGTTACACTTCAAGAAATACATTAACATATTCTGAATTAATATGCATGTCATAAATATTGAGTTTCTCCCCAACCATAGAGACTAATACCCCACATGAATATGTAGAAAGACCCATATAATGGACACAACTTCCATTAAAAGTTCATGATTATATTTTCACTAATATATGATCATTGGTTGATTCATAATATCAAATATGATATCCTTTCTTCATAAATTGATATGGTATCTATACAGAGAGAAACAAAATACACACCAAATCAAATAAAATTTCACTATTGATCGAATAAAAATATTTACATGACGAACATTACCACACAATTATATTGCAGAGGAGTAATGTACTTAATAGATAATCATCATAAAATTTCAAGTTTTATTTGGTAAATCGTCATCAAACCATTGATGTGGTGATTCTATACTCAATTATTTTGTTATAAAAGAGTGGGCATATTCAGATTTAAATAATCCATTTTTAATTCGAGAGTGGACGAAAAAGTCTTATTTTCACCACTTCCTTGTCAAGACATACTTTTATGGTTGTAATTTCATAATATCTCCCATTATCTCTTGGCTTAATAGGTTGATGGCCTCAACCCTATATTATTTTACAAGGTTGGCATAATTCCCATACTTCTAGAAATTGAAGGATAATATTGTGGGTGGTGAATTAAGTTGAGATTTATCCCTATTCATTTATTTAAACAACCTCTTCACATCCAATTGATTTTTATGTACTCGATGACCATTATTTCCAAACTTAATATAGTTAAATTCCCATCAAGGAAATTTCCCCCATGACTATTTTTACACCACTGACATAAAGGAAAAACAATTTTATTTACATGAATGGTTTTATTAATAGAAATTCCTTGAAACTATATATTTCTTTTTTTCCCAAAACCATGAGAATAATCAGAGTCTATAGTCTCCATTTACACCATGAGATCACATAAACTGATTTCTTCATAGCTTCTAAAGTCACTTATGGATAACTCCTTTAAGAAACTCTAATTTAATACATTAATAAATCAATATATTTTTATTTTAGGTTTGATGATAAAACCATAATTATTCATCATGTGTCCTGTAAAATTTTCCTCATTGGTATAATAGATTAATAATTCATCTACTTTGGATCTAATAATTTCACTTCCATCTACATGTGAAGAGTTTTTAGAAATCACTAATTGAAAAAACAAAACACTTAAAATCCTCCAATTTAATGAAGTTAATTTATTATTATTTCAAAATATTATTAATAAGAGTCCACCAATGATCTTTTTAACTTTAGAAACAATAAATGACCAAGATAATATTTTTATTCCTTGAGCATTGGAGAACAAAAAATTATTTTTTAGTGGAATTGATCCACCTCTTTGAAATTAGTGGATAAGAGTACCAACTAAATAAAGGTAAATTTTTCCTCATTAACGAATTTATTATGTACTTCCAATTATATTCTCCTTTTGTAACATCATCATGATTCATTACTTGTGATAATTTCATAAGCACAATAATAATATTTTTCATTCAAACCCCTGTTCCATTTAGTTTCCCCTAATGATAATCATTAGGTTTTCCACCACATTCATTTTTAACATGTTTCCTCTTGGTTTTAAACATTTTATAATACTAAAAATCATATTTTAGAGACAAACGATAATTAATCAGAGTGATAAATCAAATAATCATAAAAATTAATCCTTAGTTGTCATAAATTATGAATCATTGTTATTAATCTACGACACATTATGTAATCGCTATATACATTTCATTTCATCAAAGGTTGTCTTAAGTTATATCCTTATAATATTAATAAATTAATCTATAAAAATAAATACACTCTACTTAGATACCAAATAAGGAGACCATTGCATAACATACATATAAATTTCATCATTTTAGATGAAAACAAAATATATTACTCAATAAGTAACACCCCCAAACAATAATTTTTTAGTGTATTTTTATAATAGATTCATAATGAAACTATTTATTGAATTTAATTCAATATATCCCATAATTATCCTATCTTATATTATACAACTTATATATATCCTATATAATACCACTCTTCACAACTTAGGGTGAATATAATGAAAATGAAGGCTGATATCATATGATCAGAAAGGTTAAACATGAGAGACATAAATATAATATTATATGTGAGAATAATATAAGAATAAGGGTATTAAGGAATTATTAAAATTAAAAAGAAACAAAACTAAAAATTCATATAACATAAATCATGATCCATGGTATATGTATTTTTTTATAAGAAAATAAATGAGTTATAAGAGTTGGAAATCATTAATAATCCATAATGATCCATGAAAGAATGTTATAAGAATAGGAAAATTTCATGGGAGTGTGAAATGATCATAATCATAAGAAATAATTTAATTACTCAAGGATCACATCCAATTCCATAATAACATAGTGAAAATAGTCCCATAGTGGATTGGGTTTACTCCCTATTCTATTTTCAATCATAATAGACATAGTCATATAGTGTAATAGTCAAATCCCCAATTCCTTTCATTTTTTTTCATGAGATTTCAACATTTAAAAAATCAATTAGATGAATATATTAATCCATTCCCACCCATATAATAATTAAAACCATACATATGTGTTCTACAAGATCACAAAAATATTAATCATTTTTTATAGTTAATTAACCCATGGGAAATAAAGGATTTTAATGGAAACATAACTATAACATCCTAATAAAAATATATTCAAAGAAAAAAGTGTATGTTAACATTAGATCATATCCTTAATGAAGCATAACATTATTTAAAGGATATTGAAAATGATAAAAATAATTTTAATAAAACAATTTGCTATCAACTTTTAAAGACAACAGAAAACATAATTTTGTTTTAGTAACTTTTAAAAATTTACAATTATTCGAAAATGGGATTTTTTTTAATTTTTAAAACCATTTAAAATTTTCATGTAATACTAAATAAATGTTCCTGATGGTGGGAGAATCCATTCATTAGGTAAATGTTAAAAAAAATTCTTTTCACACTTTTATAAATAGTAAAATATATCTTATATGAAAAAGAAGGTAAAAATTCCATTTAAAAATATTTAATATAATGGAAAATAGTTTTGAAAATGATATTAATAAATCATTGTAGAATATATAAAATATCTTTGTAATATTTTAAGGAGCATGGTAATGTAATAAATGATATTACCAGACATAATGAATAAATAAGGTTTTTATTTATTAAAAAAATTATGTTAGACATTTTGAGAACTAAAGAGGGGTAAAATATAATAAATACCTAAAGTAAAATAAATGTCCATAGTATGAGAAAATATATGGGGCTTAATTGATATGAATAACTTAAAATTTTCTATAACGGAAATCAAAACATAAATATCCTAATAAAAATTTATATTGTACCATAAAACATTATAGATTTGGTAATCATTGAGTAAAAACATTCTGAAATAAATAACCTTATTTGGATTTTTAAATCCCATAATTTTCAATTAAATCATCATAAAATACATTCATGTGAAATATATACACAATAAAAAATTAAGAATATGGTGAATATAGAACATATCTCATTGAAGTGAAATTTTTTATGAGGAAACCCTTACCTCAAGTCCCAAATTTATGTTTACAAACTATAAAATATTTCATAAAATATTTAGATTTATTAAACAAATATAAGAAATATATTCATACTTATATTATTAGATAATATTTATTAACAATCCTCCACTAAAATCCATAATATGTGTGATAACTTTTTGTTTTCAAACCATGTTTTAAATGGTGATTATAATACTTTTACATTATTCTTGTTTTTATAATTTAAATAATCATAATTATGTCAAAAATATTATATTTATTAATTATATATATTTTTATAAAAAATCAATGTAAGGAGGTGATGAAAAATGATTTTTTTCACTTCGTGGAGGTGGTAGTATGCACATATGGATGGGTGATGCATTCAGTTTTCAATGTATGGAAATAGTGATAGGAAAAATAATAAAGTATAATAAAGGAAAAATAATTTTATAATAAATATAATATATATTAATTAAAACCATCAATATGACCATGCATGTAAGGTGGTGATATAAATTGAATCATTTTACTTCATGGAGACAGTAATCCTTACGTACACATGAGCGACACATACATTTTCCCTTGGATAGAAAATGGATATACCATTAAAATAAGAACATTTATGTATTCTAAATATAATTATATAATTATATTAATTTGGTTGTAGAATATTTGAAGGAGGTGTAAGAGGAAATAATCTTTAAAGATCTTAGTTGAGACTATTACCTCTTCTTTGAGTATTGTCTTTTGGCTTACACATTAAGCCATCTAAGGATGAACATTTGGTTTAAATAGAGCATATAGGAAATTATAAGGAAATTTGAAGATATAGTTTATCATATATAGTATAATCTAGAGTGATAAAAGAGTTTTAGTAGATGAGAAGAGGTGGTTCCCATTTATAAGTGATTGGAGTGGCACCCTTATAAATATTAAATGTTTTAAAATAATATAAACACATTTTAATGAGATAATGGAAAAAATGGAAACAATTTAAAAGTTAGGAGAAGTAATTTTTTAATAAACTCATATAATAGACATTATACAAGTTTTAATGATATATACAGCCTTTTCTTTTAGTTCAAATCCCCCATTAATGCCTTTTAACCCTTAGCCTAGGGACACGATTTTACCATGTAAAGTATAAATAATGGATAAAAATTAAATTAAAACTATTCTCTAATATTTTTATAATGACTAAAAATATATAATACATCTTACAAGATTCATTTCCATGATTTTCCATAAATTAGTTCTCACATCTGTGCAGAAAATGAATAAAACCCATTTTTATAAAATTGTATTGTTATGAATAAAAATTCTTTCATTCTTAGTAATTATCTATTAATAAAAATTATATTAACGTTAATTATTTTATTTATTATATTATATACATAATATATTTAAATCATTAATAAATAGTGATAAATTTAATTTTTTATGACAAAAAACATTGAATACATAATTTTTTTTTTCTAAAAAATATATATTTTACATTAGAATGAATTTATATTCACTTATTACCATTTGATAATAAATGTGTGAATGATTAGTCATTTTTGTACATGTGTAAAAAAAAATTTCCATATTTTTATTAATCAACATAATGTAAATTAACTTTAAAATAAAACTTATATAATAACAAAAATGTTTGTAAAAAATATATTTTTTAGCCAAGAATTACATGACAAGAATTATTATCAATTATCTAATACTTAATGATTTTAATTAATTAATTTAATTAATTTAATTTAATCAATTTCATTTAATTTTCTATTAATTTATTTTATTTTAAATTTTTAATAATAAATTTGTCACTTACATCTCGTGTTACATGTATCGCAAGATATCGAACACATCAAATTTATTAAAGTGAAATACTTTATAAAATATCATGGTGTTACACTCCCTGAGTGGATAGTGAATGTGAAGCAGTGAGCATCATTCTACATCACCTTATTTATATTAGGATATTTTGGCACATATATTCATGAACCAAGTCTCATAACTCTTTTATCAATGTTGAACACTGAGGATTTTCCCTTCTCTTATTGCATCCACCTTCTCCTGTATCTCCACATTATAACTTTGAGATTCCTTAATATTCTCCATAATGGACACGTGAGAAATCATTTGATCAATGTAGTAAAATGTTCATTCCTTTATGATTACGATTTACTTCCTTTGTATGTTTATGGAGATTTGTATCTTTCTTAATCCTTGCCAATCATAAGGTCTCATGATATTTTCTACTTATAGGATCATCAAATTTACATACCTTCTTGAGATGATAATGGATTAAAAAATTGTAATTATATACTATATATAACCACCTTCACTACAACATGTTGAACTCATTATTTTTTAATATATAACTGAGTCTATCATGATCTATATATATGTCACACTTTTATCCTGAGAAATAATTCTACAAAATTTGAAATTTGAAGATTATTAAAGCTAAATCCAGATCATACATCACGTTATTATTCTTTTTTTATATAATTATTGAGAATATTATATGGAAAATTTATCATTTTTAATTTGGATAATACATAATCCCTTATTGGAAGAATCATCCAAGATCAAAAATCCCTCCCTATATGTTGGTAGTGTTAGTACTGTTGAGTCAATAAGGTTTTCCTTATGACTTTTCCATTTCGTCTTGTTTTGAAAATCACAAACATCTTATCTTAAGGAAAATTGCTTTCTTAAGGAAAATTGCTTTTATAAGGAAAATTGCTTTCTTAAGGAAAATCGATTTTATAAGAAAAATTATCCTTATCACATTTTCATCCATATTTTTCTTAAGTATGAGATTCAGATTCATTTTCTCGGAATCATTGAAACTTTGATATAAAGCATTCTGTTTTAGGGTTCGGATTCTGGATAAGAACTATGAAGAAGTTTTCATTCCGAATTCCGGATATGAACTCTGACTATGTTCTATTCCAGATTCAGGATACGAATTCTGAAAAGAATTCTCATTACGAATTCCAATGAATAATTCCCATTACAAACTCTAATGAAGAATTCTCATTACGAATTCTCATTACGAATTCTGAAGAAGAATTCCCATTACGAATTCTGATGAATAATTCCCATTACAAATTCTGATGAAGAATTCTCATTACAAATTCTGATGACGAATTCTCATTACGAATTCTAATGAAGAAATCTCATTCCAAATTTCCATTACGAATTCTGATGAAGAATTCTCATTACAATTTCTGATGACGAATTCCTATTCCTAATTCTCATTCCGAATTCACCTATTAAACAGAATTTGAGTATCTTTGTTTTATACACTCTGAATTAATTCAGACTCTGAAAAATATCTTTATTAGACTTCGAACTTTTATATTGCTTACACTTCTAAAATTTTGTCTATTCTTTACTATTGTTCTTTACTCTCCGAACCTTCACTCCGAAGTTTTCATTCCGAACTTTTATGTTAGAGTTTAAAACGATGTCGTACATTCAGTTACACTTGTTTTGTTATAAAACGATGTCATCTGTTTTGTTATAAACTAACCGTTGTCTAAGTGACACGTGTACAGGTCCCTCCGATCTTTAAGGAAAATATGACCGTTGGAGAAGGAGCCGACCTAACCTATAAATAGGAGCTCATTTGAAAGAGCTCGTTGCTGATAGCTGATGAATGTGATGAAAGGCTGACTAATTTTCTTGAAGTGATTTCTAGAGAGACAGGCTCTTATTAACTCTCAAAAGCTTCGTGCGACTCCGAATGTTGGTGATTACCTTCGAGGGATTCCGGGGATAGGAAGACAGAGGTGCCGACTACCTTGAAGTTCGAGGGCTTCCTTGCTGAGGAAGACATAGGTTGCCAACTACCTTGAAGTTGAGGGCTTGCGGGGATAGCAAGACAGAGACTCCGATCTTCGTATCGAGGGCTTAACCTGGTGTGGGTAAGACAGACTTGCTTGAAAGTATAAATCAAGGGACCTTTATCCAAGGTTGTTGGATACCCTTCTCTTTGGGTTAAAAGACTTATATCTTGTTACTAGTAGTTTTACTACTTGTTTTAATTCCGCTGCATTTTGTAATATAAGGAAAGTATAACTTTCTTATACTTCTTTATTTGTACTCTGTTTCATTTAGATTCTATACGCTTTAAGGTAGAATCTCATATTGTAATCGTTTGTTAAGATTTCAATTTCCGGAACCATATTTCCGGAACCCTCATTCGGAATCTCTTTCCTAGTTTGCATTCGGTGTTAAGAGGTGTTTTGAATTTGCTTAGTTTAACTTTGTTAAACTTAGCCTTTTCCTTTGCTTAAGGAAAACATAGTTATTCTTAATTAACATTAAAGGTTCCAAAGGAATTTTTTAAAGTATACAATTCACCCCCCCTCTTGTATATTGAGCATCTCATACTATATTTCGATCCTACAATTGCTATCAGAGGTTGGAAACCTCTTACTCTATACCAATCCTACAATTGGTATCAGAGGAGGTCTCTGAAATACTTGTACTCACATACAAGTTTTTCATTCTCACTTTATCCTTCCGAACTTTATCATTCCGAATTTGTCCATTCCGGACTTTCTCATTCCGAACTTTGTGATTATGAATCTTTGCTACTAACAAGTTTGTGTGCAAAGTTATTTTAGTATGGCAGGAATTAATGTTGGATCTATTGAAAATCTAAATCCGACAAGACCACCTATATTTGATGGTAATGATTATGAATACTGGAGAGATCGTATGAAGACTTTTGTTATCAATACTGGAGTAGACAACTTTGTTATGATTACTGGTGATTATAAAATTCCTGACAAGGAAGTCAGAACCTTTACTAACCAGGAAAAGCAAGAATATCAACTCAACTATAAGGTACACAATACTTTACTATGTTCAATGACCAGAAATATATATAGCCAAATTTCTTCTTGTGAAGCAGCTAACTGTATATGGAAGAAGTTAGAGGTTACACACTTTGGGACTTCCAAGGTGATTGAGACTAGAAGAGCTATGCTTAGAGCTGAATATCATGGCTTCAATTTTCCTTATGGAGAATCTATCTATAAAGTTCAACAAAGATTTATGACTATTGTCAACAGTCTACAATCCATGGGAGAGAAAGGTTTATATGATGAATCTCTTGTGGAAAAGGATAATTGATATTATGCCCAATGAGTGGGAATCCAAGAGAACAGCTATATATGAGAACAGGAAGGTCACTCAAATTACTCTTGATGAATTATTTGGAACTCTTCTACAAAATGAAACCAGAATGAAGAGAGATGCTGACAACATCAAGAAGAAAAATGGAAATGGTATTGCTGCTTTTACAACAACTTCAAATAAGATGAAAGCTAAGTCTCCTGAGAGAATTACCAGATCCAAGTCTAAGAAAGTCATTTTTCAATCTGAATCTAGTGAGAGTGAAGTTTCAGAAAATGAATTAGCCAATCTTGCTCGAAGGATGAACAAGATAGCTGGGCAGAGAAATTTTCAATCCAAGTATAAAAAAAAGGAAAGGAAAGATAGGAAAGATGGAGAAGTTACTTGTTATGAATGTAAAAGAGCTGGACATATTAGACCAGATTGCCCTATGCTCAAAAAGAATGAAAGGAAGGAAAGACATTCAGACAGGAACAGAAAGAAGTATTATAAAGCTAAAGCTAAGAAAGTTCTAAAAGCTAATGACACCTGGAGTGCCAGTGGTAGTGATTCTTCAGATGAATCTTCTGATTATGAATCTTCAGGACAGAAGAATCTTGGTCTTAAAGCCAGATTACCTATTGATAATCATTGTCATATGGCTAAGGTACGAAATGCTGAATCATTGACCAATGTTTCTTTAAACTCTAATGATAGTAAGTATTATAACTCTTCTGATGAAGAATCATCTTCTGATGAAGAAAATACTTTACCTACTTATGAAGAAGTCTCTAGGTTTGCTGAACTTCTTGAAATTAAGAATTCCAAACTCAATAAGAAACTTGATAAGGCAAACTCTAGGAATTCTATTCTTACAAAAGAGATATCAGATCTTTCAAAAGATCTTGATAAGAAAAATGCTGATTTTGAAAATATTTCAAAAAATCTTGAGGAAGTAAGTTCTGAGAAGAACAAACTTTCTAAAGAATTAGAAAAAGTAATTTCTAATAAAAATGTTTTCGAGCCTAACTCTACTTCTAAAACTAATGATTTTGAGGACAAAAACTTGGTTGTAAAACTCAAGTCCGAAATTTTTTCCTTAAAGAAGTGTTTATCAAACTTTACCCATGGTATGGAAAATTTTGATAAGATGTATTCCCAAATACGACCTTTAAGAAATAAATCCGGATTTGGTTATACCCATGCAAAACCTATTTTCAGTAACAATTATTTTGTTCCTCAAAGTGCCCCATTTTGTACCAAGTGTCAATGTGGTGGTCACTGGGCAAAGAATTGCTACTTAAACAAAACCCAATCTCTAGGATTTTACAAAGCTTACTTTTCTAAGAAAATGTGGATACCTAAAATTTTATTGTCTGGAAATCTCGGATCCAAACAAGTTTGGATTCCGAAAGTCTAATTTTCTTCTTGATTTCGGGATAATAAATAAAGTACCAGCAAAAATACATGGTACATGGATAGTGGATGTTCCCGGGACATGACTGGTAACAAAATCTTTTTTAAAAGATTATCAAAACGAAAGGAGGAAAGGTAACATTCAGAGACAATGCTAAGGGAGAGATTGTTGGTATTGGTAATATTGTTTTTTAGGTAAAACCTTAATTTCAAATGTTCTTTTTGTTAAGGGTCTTAAGCACAACCTCATTAGCATAAGTCAGTTATGTGATGAAGGTTACCTTGTGAATTTTAGGAATGATAAGTGTTTAGTTCACAATTCCAAGGAAGAATTTATTCTCTCAGCCAATAGGCAAGAGAATGTTTACACCTTAAACATAGAAGACCTCAGGAGCCAAGATTTACCTTGCCTAAGTGCAATGGAAGATCATTCTTGGTTATGGCATAGAAGACTAGGTCACTGTAATCTTAGGAACCTATGTAAACCCTCTAAGAAGAAACTAGTTAAGGATCTACCGGAGCTTAGATTTGATTCTTCTAAAGTTTGTGATACTTTTCAATATGTCAAGAAACATAAATCTAGTTTTAAGTCAATTGGTGAAGTCTCAACAACCGATGCATTACAGTTAGTGCACATGGATCTTTTTGGTCCAACAAAAACTGGAAGTATTGGAGGCAAATACTATGTGTTTGTTCTAGTTGATGATTACACTAGATTTACTTGGGTCTATTTTCTAGAAAAGAAATCTGAAGCTTTTTCTTATTTCAAAAGTTTTAGAGCTCAAGTTAAAAATGAGAAAAACCTTCCATTGAAAACTATTCATAGTGATCATGGAGGAGAATTTCAAAATTCAGATTTTGAAACTTTTTGTAGTAAGAAAGGTATTAATCACAATTTTTCAGCACCTAGAACTCCTCAACAGAATCGTGTAGTTGAAAGAAGAAATAGAATTCTTCAAGAGATAACTAGAACCATGTTGAGTGAATATTCTATTGCTATACATTTCTGGGCTGAAGCTGTAAGTACTGCTTGTTATACTATAAATCGAGTTTTGATTAGACCTTTTCATAATAAAACTTCTTATGAGTTATGGAATGGAAGATAACCTAGACTTTCCTACTTCAAGGTTTTTGGTTTCAAAGTATTCATTTTGAATACTAAAGATAACCTACATAAATTCGCACCAAAATCTGATGAAGGAATTTTCTTAGGATATTCCACAACCTCTATGGCTTATAGAGTTTTTAATAAAAATACTTGTACTGTTGAGGAAACAGTACATGTAAAATTTGATGAATCAGATCCTTTTGTTTTTAAACCATCTCAACTTACATCTTCGGATGTGTTTTCAAAAACTGATTGTCATCCTTTGATAGAAGAACCTTCTGATAAGGAAATTGTTCTAGAAGATACTTCTAAAACATTTACCCCAGAAGACTTTCTACCCTATGTTGATGAACAGGTTTTACAAAACCCAAATCAGGTGTTTCTTAAGAATCATCCCAGTGATAGTATCATTGGTGATGTAAACCAACCTGTAAGGACAAGAAGTTCCTTAAGAAATGAAGTAGAACATCTAGCATTTCTTTCCCAATTAGAACCTAAAAGCACTGATGAAGCTTTAGGTGATGATGATTGGATCAAAGCTATGCAAGATGAACTAAATGAATTCGAAAGGAATAAAGTCTGGACCCTGGTTGAAAGACCTAAGGAAACTTCTGTTATTGGAGTAAAATGGGATTTCAGAAATAAATTTGATGAAAACGGAGTCATTGTTAGAAATAAAGCTAGACTTGTTGCTAAATGCTATAATCAGCAAGAAGGAATAGACTATGAAGAAACCTATGCTTCAGTAGCTAGACTTGAATCTATACGTATTCTACTTTCTTTTGCAGCATTCTTTAATATCAAACATTTTCAAATGGATGTGAAATGTGCTTTTCTTAACGTTTATGTTCAAGAGGACGTTTTTGTAGAACAACCTCCTGGCTTTGAAGATACAAAACATCCTGATCATGTTTTTAGACTTACCAAAGCTTTGTATGGCCTTAAACAAGCCCCACGAGCATGGTATGATAGAATCACTGGATTTTTGCTTCAAAATAACTATGTTAAGGGAAATGCAGATCCAACCCTTTTTATAAATAAAGATAAGAAAAATGTTTTGATTGTTCAAATTTATGTTGATGACATTATATTTGGTTCAACTCAGCAATCTTTGATTGACTCTTTTGCTAGTCTAATGAAATTTGAGTTTGAAATGAGTATGATGGGTGAGTTAAAATTTTTCCTTGGTTTTCAAATTTCTCAAAAACCAGAAGGAACCTTCATATCTCAACATAAGTATATTAAATATCTTCTTAAAAAGTATGGTTATGACGACACTAAATGTATAAGTACTCCCATTGGTACCTCAAACTCTTTAGATCATGACGAAGCTGGGAAACCAGTAGATCAAACATCTTTTAGAGGTATGATAGGAAGTATACTTTACTTAACATCTAGTCGACCAGACTTAATGTTTTCAGTATGCTTATGTGCAAGATATCAATCCAATCCTAAGGAATCTCACTTAAAGGCAGTAAAATGAATTTTTCTCTACCTTAAGGGAACCATGGATTTAGGATTATTTTATACTTCTGGAAATGATTTTCTACTAAAAAGCTTTTCTGATGCTGACTTTGGTGGATGTAGAATGGATAGAAAAAGTACATCCGGAACTTGTCATTTCTTAGGAGATTCTTTAGTTTCTTGGTCATGCAAGAAGCAACATTCTGTAGCACTCTCCACTGCTGAAGCTGAATATGTAGCAGCTGGAAGTTGTTGTGCACAAGTGTTGTGGATGCAACACACACTCACAGACTATGGCTTGAGTTTTACCAAAACTCAAATTTTGTGTGATAACACAAGTGCCATTGCCCTTAGTAAAAACCCTGCACATCACTCTCCTGCAAAACACATAGATATTAGGCATCACTTTATTCGGGATCACACACTTAAAGGAGATATTATTCTTTAGTTTATCGGAACGCAAGATCAACTTGCTGATATTTTCACAAAATCTTTGCCTTCTGATAGATTTGAATATATTAAACAGAAGTTAGGAATGATAACCGTAAGGTAATCTTTCTTAATTAACTTTCTGTTGAAAAAATCTCCTTACAGTAATAAACTCCTTTTCATAGGGGGAGTACATTTGATTGTTTGTTTAACAATGTTTTTCAAAATTTATTTTCAAAACTTTTCGGAAAGAAGATTTCCGGAATGGAATTTCCGGAACTAATTTTTTTTTTCAGATTTTACATTCTCGTACAAAATAATACTGAAATGGAAGTATTCGTATTGAAAATTTCCGAAATGAAAATTACGTACTGACAGTTTCATAACCAGGTTTTTGTACCAATTTTTACCCATAATGTATTTTTCGTAATGTATTTTTCGTACTAAGTTCTTCGTACTGTTTTTCTTCTTAAGCTAGTTTTTCGTACTAATTTTTTTGTACTAAGTTTTTTGTACTAAGTTTTTCGTACTAAGTTTTTCGTATTAAGTTTATCGTACTATGTTTTTCGTATTAAGTTTTTCGTACTAAGTTTTTCGTACTAAGTTTTTCGTACTAAGTTTTTCGTACTAATTTTTTTTTTTGTAGTGAGTTTTTCGTAATAAAATTATTGCGAACATTGCATTTTCGTAATAAAGTTTTTTTTTCGTAGTCATCTTTGTATTACCCATTACGAATAACTTTCCTAAGCCAATATGAAAGGTATGATTTCCTTACTCAAGTTTTCGTAATCATATTTTACTTGCTGACAGTTTCTTATATTTTGTTTTCGGATTATAGTTTTCTTAAATCTTTACTTTAATAAAAACCTCAAAAAGATCGGATTCAAGCTTTCAACCGTCAGATCTGATCGCAGCTCATTCTAAACCGTTAGATCAACCGTAGAAGGTGAACCGTCATCTTGTAGCCTATATAAAGGGGACCCAAATTCTCGTCCCACATCGGTTTCAAGCTCTTGCGTCCTGAAGCTCTGACCCTCTGTTTTAAGGCCGTTCCGAACTACAGTTGTCTCCATTCCGAACTTCTCAGAGGATTACAGATCCGAATGTTTGCGGAGTTAGCGTCTCAAGAAATGTATTCAACCAAGCCTATTTCTCAATGGTTAGTTTACAGAGAAAGATTAGTCCATCCGGATTTCTTCAACAACTATGATTCCCTTATCTCAAAGAACATCAAGTTGAATGGCTGGGAAGATGTTGCGGTATCAAAAACCGGTAATCAATATGAAGTATATTCAGATTTACTTGTCGAGTTTTATGAATCAGTTTCCTTCTTTAAGGAAGATGATAGGGAGAAGCTTTCATTCAAGTCTTATGGCAAGACCTACAAACTTTATTACACCAAGGCTGTAATCATGGTAGGATTGTCTCATGAAGGAGAAGAAGAATTTATTTCGCACGTTTTACCGGACTCTAAGGGTAGCTTCGACAAGGAAAAAGGCTTAGAAACTCTCGGACTTGTTGATGACAAGGCTCCGAAGATTGCAAGTCTATCCACAAATTTCCGGATTCTAGAGTTGTGGGTGCACGGACTTATCGTACCGAGGAAAGGCGATAAAGACATCTTGAAGAAGAGTGAGATATATATCTTAGATTTCCTGATAAATCTAAGGAAGTTTAACTTCATGAGGCACATTCTTATAACCATTGAGAACCTTAAGAAAGGAAATCTCAGAGCTCAGATCGTAATGTACCCAGCAATATTATCAAAGTTGATAGTTCGGTGCCTTGAATCTTTCAAGGAGGCTTGCATATCTAAGACGAGGGTATGAAAAAGTTTGTTGGTTAGTGATGACACTCTTAAAAGAATGGATGTAGCTTTTGACAAGAAGTCTAGAAATTTTATTGATCTACCCTCTCAAGAAGAAACCGTTCCGAAAGCTGCTGATCTGGAATCATCTAAGCCAGTAAGGAAGAGAAAGCTAAAAGAAGTGCTAGTAGAAGCCGAAAATCCTATGTCTAAGGAAGTCCACTCCGCACCTCCAAAGCCTAAGAGGAAGAAAGCCTATCCTGATGAGGTTGTTACAAAGTGGAGAGCTGATAAAGAGAAAAGGAAAGAAGGGGATCCGCAGTTCGGATTGGACCCTAAGGAGGCTAAGGCTTTGAAGGAGAAAACTGCTGATGAGCTTGAAAAACAAGCAAAACCAAAGAAGCTCAAGAAGAAGATGTCCGAGGCTGAGGTAGCTCAGGCCTTGTTAAAATTCAATGAAATGGTTTCAGCAACTATTCTAGTTCCGAGATCTTTCTCCCTGGAATCTCCACCTGAGACTCCAGGAAGGAATTTCGCTGCTCCGGAAGAGGCTGTTGCTAAGAATACTGAGGAAGTTGACCAAGTGGAACAAGTAGAAGAGGGTGCTGAAGGAAGTGGTGAAACCGGAGATGTGCTGAAACAAGTAGATGATTACAAGGGAACACCTTCGGAACACTTATCGCTCCGAACTTCAGAAGCTGAATCCTCGAAACTAGTTACTCCAGCAATGGAAGAAGAGAAAGGAGAAGAAGAGGTTGCCTATCATGGAGAATAAGAACAACTTTTACATGATATTTCTCAGACGAAAAACGTAGAGGTTGGTGGTCAGGAAGTTGCTGATGAGGAAGATTTTTTTGTTCAAGTTTCTGATAGTGAGAAGAAAACTCCGGAACAAGATTCTATTCCGAAAAAAGATAAAGGGAAGCAAATTCTTGCTGATACTCCGAGTTTAGAAGAGAGGAAGAGAAAGGAAGCTGGTAGTTCTTCAAAGAGATAGTTGGAGCTTATTGAGGAAGAAAACTCTCCAAGCAAGATTTCAGATTCGGAGTAATCCTCGTTGGGGTATGATTTTGTTGTCCAGTCTTTAAAGAAGTTGGTAGGATCCATTCCGACCTTCTCTAGTATCGACTCAAGAATCTAGATGCTCCAACATGCGTTGAATCAGAAAACAGACTTCGTATCTATGGTTATGGATAAGTGCGTTGAGATTGAGGCTCAGTTCAAAACATTCTTTGTTGGTTACGAAGCTCATAAAAGATCTTGCAAGAGGATGACAAGCTGGTCGAAGAAGACTGTGGAAGAGATGAGGTTGCTTGATGAATTTCAAGACAATGTTAATGATGCCTTTGAGACCGAGGACAAGAATAAAAACGAGCTGACTTCCTCCTTTGAAGAAAAGCTGACTGAAGAAAAGAACTTCCGGATTCAAGAAGTCAAGGATCTGAATGGGAAACTGAATTCTGTTTCTCAGAACTGGAAATTTGAAAGGGATCATCGGATCGATTTTGAAGAAAGGATGAAGGCTCAGGTCGAAAAGATCAAAGCTCAGGAAAAAAAGATGAAAGCCCAGGAAGAAAAAATTGAAGCTCAATCTGCAAGAATAGTGGTCTTATAGAAGCAAGCTGAAGAAGATCATAAAGACCTAAAGAAGATCAAGACTATTCTAAAGGGGCTCATGTCAAAGGAAAAAGATCCGAAATAACCTAATCCGATCTTTTTGTTGTAATTTTTTCTTTGTTGTCGAGATTTCAAATTTAATGAAAGTTGTACTTGTTGTTTCTATTGTTGTCATTACTAATATCTCAGGTACTTTGTTAAGTTTTTCCATTCCCTCCAATTCTTTTTAAAAATCACAAAGGGGGATAAGGAATTGATCCTTAAGAAAAAGAAGAACTCTAATAAGAGTTTATCAAAGGGGGAGAAGAAAAAGAAAAAGAAAAACTCTAATAAGAGTTTGTTTAAGGGGGAGATTTTTCATTAAAGAAGATATTCTTATTTTTCACTCCGGAAATCTGAATACGATCCTTAGAGTTTCAAAGACTAAGGGGGAGTTAGTCGTATTCATCAATATCCTTAAAGCAAAGGGAGATAAGCCTTAATGTTTTTTTTTCTTTCTTCCTAGAATAGCTTTTTCGTAAGGATGTTTGTGCTTTCCAAAAAGGGGGAGATTGTTGTGTTAATAAGGTTTTAATTATGAGTTTTCCATTCCTTCTTGTTTTGAAAATCACAAACATCTTATCTTAAGGAAACTTTCTTTCTTAAGGAAAATTTCTTTTATAAGGAAAATTTCTTTCTTAAGGAAAATCGCTTTTATAAGAAAAATTATCCTTATCACATTTTCATCCATATTTTTCTTAAGTATGAGATTCGGATTCATTTTCTCGGAATCATTGAAACTTTGATATAAATAATTCTGTTTTAGGGTTCGGATTCTGGATAAGAACTATAAGGATGTTTTCATTCCGAATTCCGGATATGAACTCTGGCTAAGTTCTATTTCAGATTCAGGATACGAATTCTGAAGAATAATTCTCATTACAATTTCCAATGAATAATTCCCATTACGAACTCTAATAAAGAATTCTCATTAAGAATTCTCATTACGAATTATGAAGAATAATTCCCATTACGAATTCTGATGAAGAATTTCCATTACGAATTCTGATGAAGAATTCTCATTACGAATTCTGATGACAAATTCTCATTAAGAATTCTAATGAAGAAATCTCATTCCGAATTCCCATTACGAATTCTGATGAAGAATTCTCATTACGATTTCTGATGACGAATTCCTATTTCGAATTCTCATTCCGAATTCACCTATTAAACAGAATTTGAGTATCTTTGTTTTATACACTCTGAATTAATTCAGACTCCGAAAAATATCTTTATTAGACTCTGAACTTTTATATTGCTTACACTTCTAAAATTTGTCTATTCTTTACTATAGTTCTTTACTCTCCGAACCTTCACTCTGAAGTTTTCATTCCGAACTTTTATGTTAGAGTTTAAAACGATTTCCTACATTCTGTTACACTTGTTTTGTTATAAAACGATGTCGTCTGTTTTGTTATAAACTAACCATTGTCTAAGTGACACGTGTACAGGTCCATCCAATCTTTTACGGAAAATATGACCGTTGGAGAAGGAGCCGACCTTACCTATAAATAGGAGCTCATTTGAAAGAGCTCGTTGCTGATAGCTGATGAAAGTGCTGAAAGGCTGACTAATTTGCTTGAAGTGATTTCTAGAGAGAGAGGCTCTTATTAACTCTCAAAAGCATCGTGCGACTCCGAATGTTGGTGATTACATTTGAGGGCTTCTGGGGATAGGAAGAAAGAGGTGACGACTACCTTGAAGTTCAAGGGCTTCCTTGCTGAGGAAGACAGAGGTTGCCAACTACCTTGAAGTTGAGGGCTTGCGGGGATAGCAAGACAGAGACTCCGATCTTCGTATCGAGGGTTTACCCTGGTGTGGGTAAGACAGACTTGCTTGAAAGTATAAATCAAGGGACCTTTATCCAAGGTTGTTGGATACCCTTCTCTTTGGGTTAAAAGACTTATATCTTGTTACTAGTAGTTTTACTACTTGTTTTTATTCCGCTACATTTTGTAATATAAGGAAAGTATAACTTTCTTATACTTCCTTATTTGTACTCTGTTTCATTTAGATTCTATACGCTTTAAGGTAGAATCTCATATTGTAATCGTTTGTTAAGATTTCAATTTCCGGAACCATATTTCTGGAACCCTCATTCGGAATCTCTTTCCTAGTTTGCATTCGGTGTTAAGAGGTGTTGTGAATTTGCTTAGTTTAACTTTGTTAAACTTAGCCTTTTCCATTGCTTAAGGAAAACATAGTTATTCTTAACTAACTTTAAAGGTTCCAAAGGCATTTTTTAAATTATACAATTCACCCCCCTCTTGTATATTGAGCATCTCATACTATATTTCGATCCTACAAGTACATGTACAATGATTAACCTATTATTTAACTTCGTGAATTGCTCTTCACATTAATTTGTCTATAAATACTATTCAACCTTTTGATTTATCCTAGTTAATGGGTTTGTAAATCATGAATAGTTTCTCACCAATCACCAATATTACAAAACTAATCCATGGAAACTATATATAATTGTTATAGATTTTTTTAAATCCATTCGTTAACCATATTTTCTTTAATGGGTCCATAGATATCACCTTTATTGGGATGTAATTCCCCATTAATGATATATTATCCATCAAAGACTATCATTTAATATAATTTTCATATAACTTATCATTTTTCAAAGTCTTCAATATAGTTATTGATTACTCCTCATATACCACCTAGGTTTTATAGTATATAAGAGTATCACATATAAATACTACCGTTAATTTTCCAATGTAATATATAAAGACACTATTCAATAGGTTTATTAGTATTATTAGAGAAGTGGTGAGTCCAAAAGAAATTATTAGGAAAATATAGTGTTCATACCTTATATTAAATATATTTTTGGGAATATCTTTATTCTATGCCTTTTATTTATTGAATCTTAACTAAAGATCCAAAATAGACAAGTATTGGTCCCAACATAGCTGATCAAAAAATTAATCAATCTATATAATGTGATACCTATAATTTAGAATAATTTTTTTTTGTGTTCAAAATAATCAATTCAATGTTGCATTGACCCATAAAAAATCATAAAAAAGAGAACCAAAACACCCTATAGTGATAATATTGTCCATATGAATCTCTTTTCTATATTATCCTATAGTTTCTTCTTTAGTTATTCATATTTAATGAGGGATATTATATAGAGAGTATTATATATATATAGTGTTCTAGGTATATGTTCAATTGAGAATTACACTTCTACACCGGGAGGAAGACTAGACAATGCTTTAGGGAATACATCAAAAAATTCCACCACAATTGGAATATATTTAAGGATGATGATTTCAATTTTAGTAAAAATATGATATAGATATTATTTCTCATAAAAAAATAATATCCATGGTTTAGAAGATTTTTACATAGGAGATTTATCCTACTCCTTAATCTAGAATATAATCAAATGATGATTTGGGATATGGAAAGTGATCCCAATCTCCAGAGAGTTGAGGCGGGCTCTATATAACGACAACTAATCTATGCCTAGTATAACATTATATTAAACTAAATAGAGTATTAAAATTTATTTAGGGAGACACAACCCACAAATTTTAACTGGGGTAGAGTTATATTCTTGATATGTAGTGATTTCCCCATTTTAAATTTTCACTAATAACATAACATCCATGTTTTGTGGTAGTGTTTGAGTAGTTCTACTAAACATTCATGATATGAAATAATTTGTAGAAAAATAATAAAATAGTATATTCAAAATCTTTGATGAAATAAAAAACATATGTATCACCAATTAATTATAAAGATCCACCTTACCCATATTGATAATATAAGTCCATCCTTTGTCTCTTGTCCTAGGTGGTTGTTCTCATCAATTATCCTCAGCAACCACTAGCTTAGGTATTTGTTTTGTATAATTTTTATCTTCCTTGTTCTTCAAAATATTTACAATAGGTAGAGGATTTGTTTAAATTTTATTATATTCCATCACATTTGTCAGATTCTTCATCTCATTTTGGTATTTATTAGCTTGATTCTCTTCCTTTCTAGACATGAACAATCTCCTTGTTAAATTGATATAGTTTCATGTGTTATTCATTACATAATAATGATTAATGGATTGTTGGATTTTTCCCTCTATGTTATTTTTTATAATACTCCAAAATTATTCTTCATCTCTATTTATTTTCTGATGTCCCAAAATATGACTAAGAATCACTGTATATCCCAGATAAATCATGATGAAACACTCAGAGGGGGATGAATCTTTTTACCAAACATTAAATGTGTTTTTAATTATTTTCAATTATCCCCTATTACTCTCAAACCCATGCCCCAATTAATTGGAATGGATTTTTTGTGTACTCTCAATAATTACATACACATTTAATATAGATAATAAAAGATAAAACCTTGTACAATGATTATTACATGGTTTAGTAATAATACATTATTCTTGATCTGATTAATATGTGGTTGTTTCACATATTATTTTATCATTCTAAACTGAAATGATTAAAAATTTCAAGAATTGGAATTCAATTTTAGACAGATAAAATCATCACTCTATAATGGATTTATGGTGTTATTTATTCCAATACCACAAGTCATAAAGGACATTATTTATATTGAATTCACCAGTTCTTTAAGATATGAATTCCTTACAAGGGTGATCTTTATCCCTACTTATGCACATCCTTGTGACCTACAGAAAATTTGGTATTGAGACTTCCCATAAATTTCTTGGGTTCATGTGATTACCTTCTAGAAGAAATAACCATATATAAATCCTTCCATCTTCAATATTTAATCAATATTGGGATCCTGAAATTATATTGCAATGGAGTTTACCTATTTCTCATCTCCTGCATGCACATATTTATACTAGACAATTTTTCATGGTATTGAAACTAATTAAATGATTTAAATAATCCCAGTTAACCCCTCATATAAATTTTTTATAAATCAAAACATTTATTTTTCTCATTTATGAAATGATTATAAACAAATGATGCCAGTATTGATATTACTCATTTATAGGATCCTTTGAAACACCCTAATGATGGTGATTTCTTTTTGCAAGAACTATATATCAAATGCCCAAAGAGTCCATGTGTCTTATTCTCACATGGCTACCATTATTTTGAATTTATCAATATATGGAATATTCACGTATTTTTGTTCAATCATGTAGCATGAATAAATCTCAAATAAGTTCAAGTGACCTTTGTATCCTCAGGGATGTTATTACTCTCGTTTCACCCCTATATCTATATTATTCTAAAATAACCAAAGGATTCATGTATATTATTATTATTCCTGATGTTATGAGAAAAATGTGTCTCATACTATTTCTTCAAGCTATAAAGTATTCAAAACTCATACATAAATCCATTCATCATTTCTTTCTTTAATGCAGAATAAAAAACTGCAACTCATTTATCACCTATAGATTACCTTTGTCAATGTAATATTTCAAACATGCAGCTTCAAATTCCTTAATAATCGGGCTTCCATATTCATAGATTTCATTTTACATTGATATTTCACAATATATACTCTTTTAATTTTTTAATAAACATTGATGATCTTGATATATCTCAAATATTCTATACTCAGAATTATGTCATTGCGAGTTTTCTTTATTCCTTGAAATGAAATCATCACATGCATGCAATGCAGATTGCATATTCTTATCAAATAATCTTAAGCTCCTTGAGTAGAGTATGCTCAAAAAACCAAATGAAACTTCATTTATATTTTGTTTAAACTCATTATTCACTTTATTCACATGAATGAAACAAATCGATTACGTAAATAGTATCTGATATATCAAAAATGGCACATCCCATTAGAGTCATCATAGAAAATTGTCATAATCATGAATGGTAGATAATCCAGATGTATCAAGTACTCATAGGTTTATCAATGTTTGAATATTCAGTGTAGGATGAAGATGATTAGCGAACAAACAAGATTAATCATGCCAAATAGTAGGTGTTATATCTATATTTTTAAATGATGGAAGAAATTTTTTGATGTCCCACTATCTGAGATTGACTCAAGGATAATAATTCCACTACTTAATAAATAAATCGGTATTGTATACTCATCGATCCAGTGGTGGAGTATTAATACCCATAAACCAACACACACTATCACATAGGGCTTCATCTCGCCTGTGTAACTGGCCTTTTTAGCCTTTCACATAGGCCCCATTTGAGCCTATATTCTCATGCTTTTGAGGGAAATATACATTATCCCACCATTGTATTCCACCATATGAGATGGCTGAGGCTGAGTTCCCTCAAGAATGGTTAAGATCCAATTCACAAAATACCTTAGCTAATCTTGATTATGTCAACCTAGTGGGTTTTCCACCTCTTTTTTAATAAGGCCATCTTAGTTTTCAAGAAAATTTCATAAATAAAAAACCAAAATACCAAACCTACTTCAAATCTTATTTCCAGTTAATTACTTTTATTTTCAATGGAAACCTGGAAAACATCATGCATTAAAATAATAATTATGTGGCCTAATGAATTTAATAATTCACATGAAACAATAAATGAATATATTTTGTTTCATGTCGATCATCATATAAACTCTTCTTCATGAAAATAAATTTTTGCATGGGCTTAAAATATTCAACATATATGTTTTAAACAATATTCAAACTCCGTAGAACATATATTTTCCATTTAAGATCTGTTTAAACAATTGTCACATTTAAGACATGGAGAATTATTCAAGCATGAAATCCAATGAAATTAAATTAATCCACTAAAAAACACTAGGCCATATCACCTATAATGGAAAATTTCCTTACCAAATGAGAATAAATGAGTACATAACAATTCTCTTTCCATCAGCACATCACACATAATAATTATCTTAGTAAATGAGCTTGAAGGAATCCATAACTATTCTATAATCATAATCACAAGCCTTATTGAATATTACTCTCAAACTCTTTCTGCATTTCTATTTCTCTAATTAATCACTAATCATAAAGAAATTATTTATACATTTAATTTTTATTCCATCTTATATATTGACAAAAAATACAACCATACTCATTAACCATCATCATGGGCTTCTCAATATCCCCCCTTTTCATTATTTTTAATACCATTTTATTAAATTAAATATCCATTCATCCCCCTTATGATAAATAAAAAGGTTAAATGATGGTGTCTTCTTATCTAAATTTATCTCAAAAATAATATCTCTCCTTTATAAAAGAAATATTTATAAATTCTAAGAGAGGAATTATATTCTATGGTTTTCATAGAGAAGAGACTTTGGTTAATAAATTATATGTCTATCTAAGATAAGAGGTTGTAGAAAATAAGAGGAATTCAACTAATGTTTTCTATGATTTCCATAAATTAACATGTATGTGAAACTAGAGTCATAAATCCTAAATTTTCTATATTATTTTTGTAATTAATTAAATTTATCAATAAAATTATAAATCCCCTGAATAATCCAACCAACATATTAGAATGTTCTAGTGAAAAATATATATCTCCCCCATTACCCGACTGACTGAAAATTACATTTTTATTATCAAAGAACTTTTGAGGAACAAAGTGAGAAACCACAGAAATAGTCTGAACAAAGCATATAACAGCATAGGAAAAGAAAACACCAGGGAAACCATTGAACCCACCCCACCTAAGCAGATAATCCTACAGACTAGCCTCACCAATGCATGGCCCTTCAACAATTAGTTACGTGCAGAAGTGCATGAGCATGGTACTGATGGAAAAGCTATACCCTCTCAGCATCCCACTCCAAAAGGCCTGCATCGATGAATACATCGTGCTATAGTCCCCATATGGCATAGGTCCAAGTAGAAATCTACAAAAAACACCAAGGAACAAGACAAAGACAAACAACTAGAGTCCAAGAGCTAAACCTCAACCAACCCTCTCCAAAACCTAGCCAAAACCACTCGTAACCAGGATCATTAAACATGAACTTAATATTACTTGAATCTCTCTCATTGAAATGATTCTAAGATACGGATGGAACATGTAAATCAGCCCCTCAAAAATCATTTTCTCTAACGTAGAAGCAAGTTGATCGCATGTCTAAATGTACTCTTCAACATTGATTATCCCTCTGTTGAACCCCCAACCAGAATGGAGTCCTGTCCATCAATCCATGTATATTGTTCATCATTAAGAGACACCTCCAGCGACCGCCCCCATCATCCTAAATGACTCCTCCTCTGATGCATTAAGCATCAAGGTCTAATCCATTACTTCTTATTCATAGCTTAAAAGGAGAACTATGTCTTGGTCACCCAGTTCCACTGGACTGAGAGAATACATAATCTCCTTTTACTTCTTTTTGTAGTTCATCTTCTTCACAGATCGGGTCTCTAGAGGCGGAGGTAAAAAGGAGTAGTCCTTCTTCCCCTTACTCTTTCTGAAACCCTAATTACTCTTTGTAGGTGACTCCTCATCTGCAATTTGGCCATGCTCTATCCCCTTGGAGTCCTTCACTCTGGCCCCGTCTCCTCCAGCCGTGGAAATGGGGACATCATCCACATAGTCCTCTAGGATTCCTTCAAATCTATTCACAAGGGAACCGAGGTTCACCATCCCTCATGAAACATTTGAAAAATCCTTCCAGTCCTATCATCATTATCTCCCAACTGTGTATTCTCTTTGACTAAATAAGCCTCCCCATCCAGTGGTGTCATACAAAGATACTTAGCCTGGTTTGGTTGTATGAATCCATTCCCCATGAACTGAGGTTGTGTGAAGAAGTACTCAAGAACCACACTCTGTGTAGCACAGGAAGTCTTCATTCAAGGACACTCCACAGTGATACCAGGATGGGAGTCACCTGCAAGTTGATATTGATCATTTATGACCACTGCATTTCCATTGCACCCTGTGATAGGTCTGCTCCCACCACTGAGGTCACCTATCAGCCTGCAAAACACCTCTAGAACTGTGAGGTTAGTAGGAAAAACCGGCAGTTTCTCTTACCTCGTTTGGTTATCACCGGAAGAAAGCCCCATGCCAATTGCATTTGTGCCATTCCCTGTGTCACCTTTGTCCAGAACTACAATGTGGGCCACCATAGCCGCACTCAATGGATCACTTCCCTCACCTAGACCACTACATCTAACACCGTCAATTCCTTCGGATAGAAAACCATCCACCGAGCTGTTCTCCTTAATGCCATGATTACCATTGCAGAGATCCTCCAGATATTTAGTATTCTTTGCTTCCGACCTGAAATTCTCCAAATAATGACCCAAGCATTTGAATACCTGAAAAATATAGAACCACGACTCATATACCACATGCTGATTAAACTATAATTCTTCCCCAAAAGTAATCCAGATGAAGTCTAATGGAGCCTTTGAGGCATCAAAATCTACACACACACGAGGATTAATTAGGTAGGAGACCGCATTGGTCCGCCTACCCGAACAGAAGTATCTACCCTGAAGGTTCCCAAGAATGTTAACAATAGATGTATTCTGAAATGGAAGCTGATGATTCAGAAAACATACCCATACCTCCACTGATGGAGATTCGTGCTTCATGTGAATGTCATACGACCATTAGGATAGGAAGAATCATGAGCCATTTCAGATGTGAGGAGCCCTCGACCATGCTATTATCAAATATTCCTCCGAAGAAAAACAGATCCAGATGGTTCGATTGTCCATGAAACCTACGGTTTCCCTTCTTGCAAATCCTAGGAACCAAACACAAATCTATGAAATAGATCGATTGAAGGTCTTCTCTTCGAGAAGTGGGTGATTAATGACAAGATAGGGAGGCCTGGAGATTCGTTAAATAGATAGAATGAAGGTCTTCTATTCATTCTTTTGTCTCCTTTATATTTAACATTCTAATATTTCAACAAAATTATGAAATATTTTCTTTAATTAATCTTTATCTTCTGTGGATTATTTTTCATTACATATTCTAGCTGTCTAAGAGGTTCTCATAAAGATTGATATTATATCATCTCCATCTCCTTTTGAGTGGGTAATAGAGTCATGCAATTCATATCATTATGTCTATTATGATTTCACCTTCCACAAAATACTTATGATACACTAGATTTTTCATTTGTTAAAAATATCTCAGGAAATTAATATTTTTATTTATGTGACATAACAAGTTTTACCTTTTCCTTGACTCTATTTAATGCTTCAACTTATGGTTTTTTTATCTTTATATGGTTTTAATTAGTCATGAAATTAAGATTTATCACACTTTAACATATTCTATTTTTTAGTTTACGCATGGCTTCTTCACTATTTTTTAGTTACCAGTCTTAGGTAACTTATCAAAAATATTCTTCGGGAATGTCTTCAATAAATCACATCCTATTTTTCTCTATTGGGATGATTATATAATTGGTTTTAGATTAATAATATTCATATCATTGTATTTATTGCAATGTTCCATGGTATGACCTATATTTTCATAGAATAAGAATATTTTAATAGTAAATATTTCATTAATTAAATCCAAAATTATTATTCTTTTTGGTGTAGCTTACATCAAATATTTCTTGACTACCTTATTTTTTTTATTCCACAAGGAATAATTTTTATCATTTTTTCATTTCCTCATTATTTTTTTGTGGTATTTTATGATCTTGGGAGTTGTACCTAGTTGGTGCATACCATCACTCTTCTTCTATGTGTGCACACATGCTTGAGTACTAAAATAATTATTTATGGAATTTTAATTTGTTTCTAGTATACTGATTCATTATTTTATATGGAATATAATTTTATTGCATTTTTCATTATTTTTCCAAATATACTAACCATAAAGTTGTTCCTTATGTAGTCTTTATACATTATCATTTTGTTTCAACATTTAGAAGCCTGATGCCCAAACGTCCAACATCACCAGCAGTAGACAACATATCTTCTTATTTTTTTTATAGTATTAGTCTATCATTATTTTGTTCCTTTTTGTTTCAAGGGTTGTATTTTCCTTTTTAGGGCATCATTTTGGGTGTTATTTTTAATGATCATTCTAGTATCTACCCTTGTTGTTTTGGTGGATGTATTAACATTTTTGTCTACTAAAATATTCCCATCATTGAATTTGAACCTATAAAATAATATGATACTGGATTATTATAAATACAATGAACTTGGTTTTTTATTACTATCTTATATGAGCTTCTAGATGGTTGATCAAGAGATTATATTAAGGTTTTATTTCCACCAATATGAGTATGTCTAGATACAAGAGTCATATCAATGGTTCTTATAGCAACATCCCTTCATGAAGGTTGACTCTCATCATAATTTTATGAGGAAGATTTATTATCAGCAACCTGAGAAGTCACAACATTTGTCTCCTTAAAATTTCTTAACTTAACATCTAGTTCATGAAATTTATTATAGATGTAAAACATATAATATTCATCTAATTTTAGTATGAATTCCCATTTACTTATCACTTTATTAATCTAATATTTATTTTGTCTTCTATATTCAATCAAAGTGTTTTCAAGATCATTGATTCTTATTGATTTAAATTCAAATTTTTATTCATTTAAACTTATAGAATATTTATGATATTCTTCTAGTTAATGGTTCGTTTGAAAACACTATTAATGAGACTGGGACTTTTCTTCATCAAGAATGTTTAGATCACGGGTCTTACATGTTTTTTCTATAATTTGATCACTATTAATCTTAATATAAACATTGAACAATGTTTCAAGATCTTGGAAAACATCAACAAAAACATGTTTACATACTAAGATCTCATAAAAATTTTATTTCAATTATACTATAATTAATGAAATATTTTATTTGAAAAGTGTCAAGGTTTTTTTTATTTTTCTTCAATAAGTATTGTGAGAGAATTTTCCATTCTAAATTTATTTGAATGTGCATCCTCCTATATAATAATTTTCTATTCAATATTTTATTTATTATCAAAAAGATAATTGAAATAAAAAATTATATATGATATTAATTTTTTAGAAATATTATCCATATATATTTTAAATTGGGAGTGTTAGTTTCCAATTAATTTGATAGATTCAACTTCCATAAACTCTTAACATATTGAGATGTGTTCTTCAAAAGGATCATTATTGACTAATTTGAGAAAATATCATTATTATTTTTCTTATTTTATTTACAGTTTCCTCAATATGTTTTGTTCTATATTCTTCCAATTTATTAGACTATCAGTAGAGAACATCATGTTTTCGTCCATAGGATTATAGAAACTATCTTCCACCAATGGTACTTCTGAATAAACATCAAATATGAACTCCATTTAGTCGTTGTAAAACAACTGGTGATAAATTTTTTGATCCAATCAATGGAATACCTACACTCTAATACCAATTATAGAGCCTCTATAGACTATGAATGTACACTAAGAGGGGGAGAATTAGTGTACCCAACCTCTACTAACATTTAATTCACTTTAAATTATCCCCTCTTAATCATGAATATCTGCCTCAGTTAAGAATTATGGACATATTTTGTGATCCCAAAAAATATATACACATGAAATGTAGATAATAAAAGTTATATAGGAACTCAAATATTTTTACAATATCTGGTACTAAGACCTATTTATTTTAATGATCAACTTGTGGTTATTTCACATAATCTCTTATAATTTCAAATTTCAGTTATTAATAATTCCTAGAATTGGCATAAAATTTTAGAGAGGTAAAATCCAAACCATTTACATGATAGATGGGGTTCTTTATACAGGTACCACCAGTCTTCAATGGCTGTGTATATACTGAAATCAAAATTTCTTTAGAAAATCATTATTCACAAGGAAGATTCTTTCTCTTTCCTTGTATACTTCTTTAATAACTTCATCACCGATGCTACTAAAAACTGTATTCAAATTCTTGGGTTCAGGGGATTACCTTCTTGAATAATTATAAATCTTTGACACCATCTCTCTTTGATAAAAAAACTCAATTTTGATCTCCAGAGATATTTCAATGGTGTATACCTATTTATCATAACAACGTCCATAAATCTATACTAATAAAATTTTGTATAAGATCTAAATTAATTACATTATTTGAATTATCCAATTTAAATCCTTGTTTAAATGTGCGCATAAATAAAAACATTTATTTTTCTAATTCATAAAATGGTAATACCCGAATGATATTGGTTAAAATATTACTCATTTAAAGGATTATTTGAAAAACCCAAATGATGGGTATTTATTTCTCCATAAAATGTATATCAAATACCATTAGATTTCATGTTTATACTTCTCAAGTACCTGCCATCAGTTTGAATATCAAAATTTGAGGGTTATTCACGTCTTTTAATTCCCACTTATATAATTTTTGTAAACCAAATCGATTTGGGTTACATATTTATTCTTATAGATTTTAATACCTGTGGTTCACCCCTATATGTATCTCTTTATCAAATACCCAGATGTTTTCGGTATATTATTATTATACTAATAGATATAAAGACACCAATGACTCAAATTATTTCCTCTTGGTGTGAATGAATGAATAATTAGACATAAATCCATTCGTTAGTGCTCTTTCTCACACCCTTTAAAACACCACTTCACATTTATCACATATATGTCACCTCTGTTAATGTTGTATTTCTAACACATATCATCAAATGACCAATGACTCAAAATTACTGATTCATAGTTTTTATGTCACCTTGTGCCTCTATAATATATGTTGAGTCACAAATTTTATAAACACCAAACATCATAGTAAATATCAAATATTCAACACTAGGAATAGTGTAATCATGAGATAAATTTATTCATGGTGGTGAAATTGTCATGTTAATATGATGAGGATCACATTATTATTATAATTATTTCTCAAGATCTTAGACTGGAAGATTCTTGAACATCCGAATGCAACTTCATTTTCATTTGGCCTAATATCAATATTCTCTTTATTTATATGCATACAAGACACTAATTGCATGAATGATATTAAAATGGTCTTAAATTCATCATAACATTGAAATAATTGTGAAAGATAGATGAAATAATGAATTGAATTGATCATCATATGAATTGAGCACCCGTAGGTTCATCGAAGGGAAAAAATTCAATTAAGGATAATGAATATTAACAAATGGACAAGATAAAATATATCCAATGGTTGGTGTTTAATATGTTTTTTAAAATTATAAAGGAATGGTGATTCTATCCCACTGTCCCACGTAGACTCACTGCGTGAAATTTCACTCATTTATAAATCAATTGGTGATGTATATGTTAGGTCGGAAGAAACCCCAGGAGGGAATGATGGCAAGTGGGGGGGTGAATTGCCTTTTAAAAAATTGATTAACAAATAAAAAATCAAAGTAAAAATGCAGCGGAAAGTAAAGAGACAAGACACACGAAATTGATAACGGAGTTCGGCCAAAACCCGGCCTACGTCTCCGCTCCCAACTCAACCGTTGAGAGATTCCTACCGCTTGCTTTTCAATGGTTTTAGCAAGAAACCCACTAGGATTTGAGGTAGCACTAGGACCTATTACAGCTTGCTTTTTGTGGTTTAGCAAGAACCCACTTGCTTTTGATGGTTTAGCAAGAACCCACTATCCTTCTTACAGGTGAAGGATAGCTCACCTTTTTCTCAAGCTATTTAAAGGAAAGCTTGACAACCTTCTCACACCTTAGTGGTGATGTGAAACCCAAAAGAAGGAGGGATAGAAAAGAGTTTGGGGTTTGTAGGCACAAACCCAAATTTAAAGCTCAAAAAGATAAAAACAATAAAACCCGTAATTGGAGGAAGTCTTGGGCGCCTTTGATTGATTGGAGATGTTGAAGGCCGCTTCCAAGCTTCTTGGGTGGAGCTCCTTGGATGTGGAAGTTGTTGGAGCACTTGGGGTTCCCTTGGAGGAAGTCGCCGGAGGTTGGTCAATTGATCCAAAATATGTCCGTTGGCTTCGTATATGTTCCGGTAGATGTCCGGGGCTTCGTATATGTTCCGGTAGATGTCGGGGGCTTCCTTGGCCTTTATTTATAGGCATGGAACCCTTGGGGAGGCTTCGGAGCCGTTGGAGAGGCTAAAAGAGCCGTTCGGAGCCAAGTGGACAGGCTGGTCAACAGCCCAACGGCTAGTTTGACTGTGTCCACCGGCTGGCCGGTACAGGTCCACCGGCTGGCCGGTGCCTTGGCAGAGGAGGAGAATTCTGGTCCAGGTGCCACCGGCTGACCGGTGCTGAGGCCACCGGCTGGCCGGTGGTGAGACAGTAGCTGGCACTGTTGGAGCTGGATGCCACCGGCTGGCCGGTGACAGGGCCACCGGCTGACCGGTGGGATGGCAGTGAGTGGCTCTTCTGTGCAGGTGCCACCGGCTGGCCGATGGTCAATCCACCGGCTAACCGGTGGTCTGGATTTCAGTCCAATTCTCGTCCATTCTTGGGCCAACTTCTTGGCAACCTTGTGCCTATCATCCACAACACTTAAAACACAATATTAGATAAACAATAAGGTGATTGTGATCATGAAAATCAAACAACGAGGGGAACGAGATGTACAACAATCTCCCCCTATTTTGATGATCACAATCACCAAAACAATTAAAGTAAAAACATAAATGAAAGGCATGCTTTTAAATGATCAAATGAAAACAAGCAATGCATGAGAGAAAAGGTTTCTCCCCCAATCAATCAAGAAATTCTCCCCCTTTGTGATTATCAAAATAGAGTGGGGCATAAAACTTGATTGAGGGAACAATGAAAAACGAGATTTTAAATCAATTGAAAATGATATCAATTGTTGAAAATTTTGAAATGAAAATTGAATAACAGTTTGAATTGAAAGTTTTGAATCAAAAACCAATTGAATTTTGAAATTTGAAACCAAATGAAATTTGTTGAGATTGAGAGTTTTGAATCAAAAATGAATTGAAAGATTTGAATGAAAAATTCGAATTGAATATTTTGAAATGAAAAATTTGATACCAAGTGTTGAAATTGAAAGTTGGAATCGAAAATTTTGAAATTACAAAAAAGCTTAAAAGATCCTAACTCCCCCTAAATAAAAAAAAAAGTCACCGGGGAGAGGGATTTTGAAAAGAGGTGATTTTCGGCCCGGAGAGACTCGCAAGAAGGGATTTTTCAATCCAAACTTGTCTCATTGCGGGTCTTCTCCTATAAAATTCGTCCGAAAAGTAAAAAGACTTGGGTTGGCCATAACAGGCATTTTTACAATTACATTCATATATAAGGTGCCCGGTTTTCTTACAATAATTGCAAAATTTAAAGCTAGAGCTCCCCCTTACAAAAACAGTTGGAGCATGGGAGGAGGAAGCTATATTGGTGTAGCCTAGCCCTTGGGTGGTTCTAGAAATTCGTTGGGAACCAAGCAAATTGTTCAAATTTTGTTCCCCTTGTGTGAACTTAGCTAGGGTTTCTCTAAGGTCTTTGATGGTTGATTCCATGGAATCAACATTTGGAAAATTTTGGATTTTGAGGGACATCTCCTCCTTCTCTTTGAGAAGTTGTTCTTTTTCGGAGGAGAGTTTTTTGAAATTCTTTTTTAAAGCAACAAATTTTGACGATAAAGTATGAAAACCTTTTTCTAATTGATCTCTAGCGTGTGAGAGTTCTTCATAAGATAAATGATTAAATGAATTAGAATTTGAAGAGCAAGAGGATGAGGAGTCGGAAGATGTTACCTCATTACATGCCATTAGGCATTTTGTGCCTTGGTCGCTCGAGGAGGAGGAGGAGGATGATGAAGAGGAGGTGTCACTCCATGTCACCTTGAGGACCTTTTTCTTTTTCTTCTTGGCCCTTTTTTTGTGAGGTGGGCAAACGAGCTTGATCTTTTCGTCGGGTTCTTGCTTGTTGTCGGGTTCTTGCTTTTGAGCCTTCTTAGTACCTTCATAGGTTAGTTCTAAAAATTTCCAAATATCATGTGAAGATGTGCAAGAAGAAATATGATCAAAAACATTTCTATCTAACCCGCAATGAAGAGCATTCATGGCTTTGCCATCAAGCTCGAAATTTGCAATGTCGGCGGGGGTCCATTGAGATTCATCTTTACTAGAGAGAGTATAACCATGCATGACAATTCTAAAAATAGGATAGCTAATGCTTTTAAGAAATGTGGTCATGCGGGTTTTCCAAAAACAATAATCGGCTCCATCAAAGAATGGAGCACGATCCAAAGAGTAGCCCTCGGGGGATTGAGAGGAAGAAGCGGTAGAAGCCATCAAAAAAATAGGATCTTTAATTTGAAACCGGTTAGGGAATTATTCAAATACGTCCCTTTGATACCAAATGTTAGGTCGGAAGAAACCCCAGGAGGGAATGATGGCAAGTGGGGGGGTGAATTGCCTTTTAAAAAAAAGATTAACAAATAAAAAATCAAAGTAAAAATGCAGCGGAAAGTAAAGAGACAAGACACACGAAATTGATAACGGAGTTCGGCCAAAACCCGGCCTACGTCTCCGCTCCCAACTCAACCGTTGAGAGATTCCTACCGCTTGCTTTTCAATGGTTTTAGCAAGAAACCCAATAGGCTTTGAGGTAGCACTAGGACCTATTACAGCTTGCTTTTTGTGGTTTAGCAAGAACCCACTTGCTTTTGATGGTTTAGCAAGAACCCACTATCCTTCTTACAGGTGAAGGATAGCTCACCTTTTTCTCAAGCTATTTAAAGGAAAGCTTGACAACCTTCTCACACCTTAGTGGTGATGTGAAACCCAAAAGAAGGAGGGATAGAAAAGAGTTTGGGGTTTGTAGGCACAAACCCAAATTTAAAGCTCAAAAAGATAAAAACAATAAAACCCGTAATTGGAGGAAGTCTTGGGCGCCTTTGATTGATTGGAGATGTTGAAGGCCGCTTCCAAGCTTCTTGGTTGGAGCTCCTTGGATGTGGAAGTCGTTGGAGCACTTGGGGTTCCCTTGGAGGAAGTCGCCGGAGGTTGGTCAATTGATCCAAAATATGTCCGTTGGCTTCGTATATGTTCCGGTAGATGTCCGGGGCTTCGTATATGTTCCGGTAGATGTCCGAGGCTTCCTTGGCCTTTATTTATAGGCATGGAACCCTTGGGGAGGCTTCGGAGCCGTTGGAGAGGCTAAAAGAGCCGTTGGGAGCCAAGTGGACAGGCTGGTCAACAGCCCAACGGCTAGTTTGACTGTGTCCACCGGCTGGCCGGTACAGGTCCACCGGCTGGCCGGTGCCTTGGCAGAGGAGGAGAATTCTGGTCCAGGTGCCACCGGCTGACCGTTGCTGAGGCCACCGGCTGGCCGGTGGTGAGACAGTAGCTGGCACTGTTGGAGCTGGATGCCACCGGCTGGCCGGTGACAGGGCCACCGGCTGACCGGTGGGATGGCAGTGAGTGGCTCTTCTGTGCAGGTGCCACCGGCTGGCCGGTGGTCAATCCACCGGCGAACCGGTGGTCTGGATTTCAGTCCAATTCTCGTCCATTCTTGGGCCAACTTCTTGGCAACCTTGTGCCTATCATCCACAACACTTAAAACACAATATTAGATAAACAATAAGGTGATTGTGATCATGAAAATCAAACAACGAGGGGAACGAGATGTACAACAGTATACTCATAAAGATAGAGATGGGGTGTTATCACCCATACACCCACACAGACCACCATAAAGGGCTTCAACCTTCCGGTGTAGTTGGTATATAGTTTCCTTATATATGGACCCCATGTGCGATTATGGGAACCTGCTTATTTGTCCCTTATAAAAAATTATTCCCTCCTATGCCACCTTTATAAATTTCTTATGCTAAGATCCCTTGGGTGTGGTTGACCTTTAAGTCCCACAAATTCATTGGTTGGGCTTGGTTAATGATTCCTAGTTTTTTGGAAACCTTTTTATTAATAAAAATACCTTATCATTTTCCAATCCAATTTCCAAAATATAAATCCAAAACATCCAACCACAAAAATTTATTTAAAATCCCCTAGAATACTTCAAAAAATAATGCAATAAAATAGTATTTTCATGTACTCTATAATATAATAATTCTCATGAAACAATAAATGAATATATTTTTTCATTGAATTATTCTTCTAAACTATTATTTATAAAAAGAAATATTTTTATGGTATTAAAATATCCAGCATTATTGTATTAAATAATTTTAATAATATATAGAACTCATATCTTCCATTTACAATCAGTTTAAATTTTCATCACATTTAAAACATAGAAAATTTTAAGGCATGAAATCCAATTCCATTAAAATAATCCATAACAATTCTCTATGCCTCATCACTAATCATGGATAATTTTATTTCCAAATGAAAACTAATTATTCCAAAAAAAATCCTAGTATCATCATTTCATGTATAGAGAATTGTATTAGTAAATGAGATCGAAGGAAACCATAATATTACTCAAAGAATAATCAAAATCCTTCTTGAATATTTCACTTAAACTATTTACTTCTTTCTATTTATTTGATTAATCACTAATCATGGAGGACATTAGTATAAATTTATTTTTTCATCCATCATATATATTGACTACAACTATAACCATTCTCATTAACCATCCAATTTGGAATTTAAATCACAAATATCTATCTTGAATTTGATAGAAAAACATATAATTTCCTCATAGTTTTCAAAGTATTTAATTTCTAATTATTTTTAAAGAATTAGATTTATCTAACTGAATAAGTGACCAACCTTACTTTTAGGGTCAGTGACAAAGAATGATTCATACCATGAAATCCCTATAAATTATTCCACATAATACACAATATATCCATCCTCCTTTTTCTTGATTCCAAGTAAATACCTCCCCATTTTGATATTGAGAGTATAGAAAGAGTATTTATAAAAACTATATTATTGAATCCATGCACTCCATACATTATATGATTCCATAGGCTTCATTGAATTATCCCTCTAAGTGATAAATAACTAGTATGAATTTCCCTTAGTAATATAAGTTTAAGAAATATAATATATTCCCCTTGTTATTAATCAATTATTATTCAATTAGTTGATCATATGATCCACGAAATATAAGAGGCCTTTTTCATATAAAACTCTCAATAGAAACTCTCACTTTATTATGATAAGGGTAGTATTACACATAATTGATGTTATTATTCTTAACATGAGTTAGTTTAGAAACAACATCCATAATGTTATCTACTCCCTCTCCCATCATTTTAGAAATCAGATTTAGTAAATCATCAAATTTCTCATCACATTATTTATTTTCATGAAGACTCTTATGTATATTCAATAACAACAATAAAGGAAATTTTTAAAAGGGAATACTAAAAAATCATATATAAATTAAACCATGAACTTAACAGGAATATCTAAAAAATGACATGTATACCCTAAATTATGAATTTTTAGGTTTTGAGAAAGAGTCCAAATAGATTTTTTACTAGGTATTTTAACCTAACTAGTTATGTATTAAATTATCAATTTCATAATTATATTTTCAATTTCATAAAGAGTATGTGATTTAACAAAATAATTTCCCCTGATAGTTTCAAACCTGTTGTGACATTTGGAACACATGTTTTGTATTGTGTGATGATCACGTTAATACCTAACCAACCTATTTCAGGACCATTAATTCTAGTTAAATCAATGATAGCTCATGAATATACTTGTTTGTATCTATATTGAGATGTTATTGTTAGTAAACCACATGCTCTATACTTTACTAAAATTTTTGTATGTTTTCCTTAAATATATCTTTAGGGTTTTTACTAACTCTTTAAACTACTAATACCCTAAAATGACTTGAACATTATCTAATACCTATTATAACAACACAAGACTCTTATTCATATTATTTCATGTTTATTAACCAAAGTTTCAATAAAAATACAACACTTAAATAATGAGGCCCTGTGTATTTGGGAATTTTGAAATATAAAATATCAACTCAAACACATCAACTTTATTTAATTATTTATAATATGCTTCTAAATATCCTTCATCTTCAATTACTACATTGGATACACTGGGAAAATACATAAAGGGAAATTTTGAGCTATAAATACCAATAAGGAAATACACATGTTAGTGAAATGTAACTTCGAAGAAAAGAAATGAAAATATCATAATAAGAAAGATCGTATGTAATCAACAGGGATCAGAGCATAAAAATTATGATATTGTAATATTGTAGAATCATATAAATGTTGAAAAAACATAAAACATGACATTATAAAAATATCTTAAATATCACCATGAAAACATCATAACATAGTGTGATAGGTTAACAACTCATGTACCAAACATGATATCTCATGCGATGAAAAACGGAAACAAGGAAATGGGGAATGAATAATTTCCATTTAACCTATCACATTCATAATACATAAATGAATATGTGTTCCATTAAAGGAAATAAAATAAAATTCATAACTATAAGAGAAACCCAAGAAATAAAAATGGGTTACATACTATTGTCTTATATCATAAAAAAATATCACAACGTAAGTATTTACCTGAAATAAGGGATTTAATAATACATGTATGTTCATAAGTGAATAGAGAATAATAGGCTATGAAAATGATGTTCTAGTGAATTCAAGACAAAAATGTAGAGAATTTAGTTTGGAAATAAACTAATTAAGTGGGAGTTTGAGAAAAAACGTACTTTTTTTAAAGCAGGTAAGAGAATAATAATTTCACTAAAACTAGGAATGAAATCATTTGGGTTTCCAAAAAAATATTTTTTAGAAACCATATAATGTTAAAATTGTATAATTTAGTGGTTTATAAAAAGGGATAAAGATTGGATGAGTTATCTTTAAATAGGTTTTTTAAATGATGTTATTAATAATGTAACATGAATAACGTGTTTTATATTAAACAAATAAAGATAAATGAAACTAGGTATATATATTGGGGAAAAAAATAAACAAAATTTGTATTAATTACATATTAATAAGATATACTTAATTGTATAAAAATAAAGAGAACACATCACCCAAAATTAAAGTCCGCTTTTCCGAAGATCCCTATACTCGTGTAAGGATTTTGGTGATATAATTTCCTAATAACCTAAATAATAAAATTTAATTTTTAAATATTTTCCTTAGAATATTTTTCTGAAATATTTAATTTTTTTAATATTCACTTATCATCATATGGAATTCATTTTTTTCAATTTTTTCATATGTCAGCCACTTGAAGTTTTTCGGTCAATTTCAATGAAATTGCATTAGTATTTTTACTATGGTCAAAGATGTGGTAAAATGGTTTCATAATATCCAAAATTTTATTGTTTTTTATTTTTTTCATCAAATTATATAGTCTAATAGATAATCCTAAAATAGTTTCAAACTTTGGGAACTGTCTTGGTTAACATGTTTTTAACGGTTATAGTTACCAACATAATTTTGTGTTTATCTCATTGAGTTAATGATTAAATGAAATTTCAAATATTTTTATAAGGTAATAAATATTATATTTATTTATTTAGTTCACTTTTTGAATACGACCATGTAATAAAGTGATAAAGGGAAATACATCATCAAAGGAGGTGGTGAACTGATAATAATATCGAAAACATTTTAATTTTTATAGAATTATAGAAGAGGGGAGGTTAAATAATGGGTATTAAGTTATTATAATAATAATTTAGTATGTTAATATTATAACACCCCTATATTTTTTGTAATTATTTTTTTAATTAATCTAATATTTTCAATAGTATGAATTTCCCACAACACTAAATATACCTTCTGTTATGTGAAAGCACTAAGTTTGGCTTTGATTATATAAAAAACCATGTTAATTATCACTACACATAATAAATATATTAGCATGAAATATACATAACACAATTTTTGGAATTTTTTATACAAAATAATTATTCCATTCGATAGCTTCCATTAAACACAAGACCTAGTTTTACCAAACTACAATATACTATTAATGTTATTATTAAAATATTATTATAGTTTTCATCAAACTATTGGAATTGAGGTTATGAATAAGATTAATTAAAATATAAAAATATTGTTTAAACATGTATATAAGAATAAATATTTTTTGATAAATTAACTATAAATGGGAATAAAACCCATTTGAAAATATAAGAAATACATTATTGGAAAACTATATTTATTCAATAAAATAGGTTTTACCTCAATAAATTAATTAAACCACATTTTATAGATAATTTTAATGAAATAAATATATTTAATCATCATTATACTATTTAATGATCGACTTATGTTTTTTTATATAAAATATATATGAATAAATTCAATTTTATGCCTAAATATATATATATTTATATAAGGTAATTTTACAACCTTTTAAAGTAACAACTATTTTAAATATAATTTTTGACACTTTTATAATTCTTATTAGAAATAATAAAATTCATTTTATTAATATAAATATAAAAACTTACTTTGGGTGATTTTTTGGTATTTTTGGAGAAGATTAATTTTTAATAAATAGTGAAAAACAAGAAAAATTAATTGAAAATTGTTTTATCATTTAAATTATTCATATATTTAAAATATATTTTAATTTGTTTTTAAAGTATATTTAGATAAATTATACATAAATTAATATAATTTATGTCATTTTAATTAATTTCACATTGAAAATGGGTATAAAAATCAATTCAAACTTTTGAACATTTTAACTTTAAAACACGTTGTTTCATCCCGCCTGGAGGACTATTTTTTTCAATAAAATTCTGACACCTATTTGTTGATAATTTTAAAAAATCTATTCAATATTTATAATTATCATAATTTATAATGTATAATAAGGTCAAACTGGTTTTTGACTAAATATATTAGTGAATGTATTTAATATTAATCGATGCCATTAAGGTAAAAAAGAGTTTATTTAGTGGTTAATGTTTATCTTAAGGGTCTAAATTCCCTAGATCATGTCAAAAAACAATTTTATTTCCATATTTATATCATATTATATATTTTATATAAAATATAATATTATTTAAGGCCCATTTTGTATTGTAGACTTCTCAATAGTGGTTACATTTTTATATTTATAAGAATTCCACTCCTCCTCGATTATAAAAGAGAACTCACCTTTTGTATAATCACACCTCTAAAAAAAATTTAATTGCAATAATACTGAACAAATAAGATAAAAAAACACAAAATATCATCACATAATCCTCATTTTGGGCATAAATCCATCCAAGGAATACCTTTGGTGAAAACTAAAAGGAGTTACTGGAAAAAGATGTAACATTCTTTAACATGAATTTCTGCTTTATTTCTATCTCCCCACATTTAATTATTATTATTAAATTATTATATAATAAAATAAGTATCCTCTATATACTAATATATTGCAATTCTATGGGTGTTACCTACACCTACACACACTTCCATCGAATGGGTAAAAAAATTATCATTCATGTGTACGGTGGACCACCACCTCATGAAACGATGTCATTCATTTTTCCTTTATAACCTCTCATGATTGGGAATTATGATGGAAGAAAGTATTTTTAAATGAAATATATGATTTTTATGATGTATTAATTATTATATAATTATTATATATACAATACCTTCATGATTCCTATTTTTTTAAATATGTTAACTTCATTTGTGGACGTGCGGACTACTGCCTTCCCGTAGTGATGTGATTCATTCATACTTTACATGGAATGTATTAAGGACGGGTTCTATAAATTTATATTATATATATGAAATAATAATTATATTGGAATTTTAAAATATAAATATATATATACAAATATTTAATTTAATTACTTTAATTCAATATGACTATAAAACAAAAATAACATTCATGAATACGTACGGTCAACTGTTACCATGAATGGTATATTTCAATTCATATTTCTATATTTTATAGATTATTATAGATATTTATATAATTATTATATATGATATTTAAATAATTATTTAAATTATATAAATAATTAAATAATAATCAATTCAATATGATCAAGAATAATATGTCAAATCATATATGAAGAACTATGCAAAAATAGCATGAAACGTGACATTAACAAGAAAATGTTAATAAATGGGTAATATATCATCATAATAAAATAGTATATGGTTTTATATATAATAATATGGTTATTTGGCATGTTTATAATAAACCTATACTTATTATCTAGGGTTTTTTAATCTGTACTAATAAAGTCAATAATTAAAGTATCGATTTTCTCATCTCTTTTTTATTTCTGTGAGGCTTATGCCTTATTCCCCATTTCTTTATTTTTTTGGGGTGTAAATATTTCCCATTATAATATTATAGGATTATTATATTTAAATTTATGGTTATTTACATATCCATTTTATGATCTCTCTTTCAGGGGGTTTATGGTTCAAAATTTACCAAATCATAAGGCAATTTTTTCTCAAATTTCTTATTTTGAGACACATGCTATGTTATGAAACTATATTATACTACGTGTTTTATAAAATACATACATACATGTTATATAATGAATATCTTTATTTTAATTATATTTTAATCTACATTAATTAATATTATTTCATTTTTATTATGTTGCAAAGTTACCAAATTAGTAATAGTTTATTGCTAAAATCTCATTATTTATTAGGATTGTTTATCATTATGCATTTATTAATGAAATATAATGATCAATATATCAATAACACCCATTAAATTTATTATCCTATTTTTATCCATGATATATTCCTCTATCAATACAATTTTCCAAATTTTTTATTTAATAGTGTTATGAAGTTTTTTTACAAAAATTCGACATTATTTCCCTTTTCGGTTGAAAAATATGTGTTCTTTTAAAAACTATGTTTTATAAAAAATAATTCAAAATTTTTTATTTTTAAAAATATTTTTAAATTATTTTCAAAACGATTTAAAAAAAATGTTTTTTCTGAAAAATCTATCTTTCATTATATTTTTTAAAAGCTATTTTCAAAGAAAAGGTTTTTAAAATGTTTTCAATATTTATTAATATGTTTTCAAACTATTTTTACATAAAATGATTTTCAAAACATTTTCATGTTTTATTTACAATTTCTCAAATTAAATTAAAATAAAAATATTTTTAAAAGGTTTTCAATAATTCATTATAGGTTTTTAAAGTCTTTTAGAAGAATAATGTTTTCAATAGTTTTTTAATCTTTAGTTATATTTTTTCAATGTATTTTCAAATAAAAAGTTTTTAAAAAAGATTTTAAGATTACTTTATAAGATTTAAAAGCTATATTCTAAGAAAAAAAGTTTTTAAAATGATTTATTTTTAATAAAATCAAAGGGAAAGATTTATTTTATTCAATAAATGTTTTAAATGAAATTTCAAAGCTTTCTTTATAGTGAAAGGATTTTTTAAAATGTTTTATGAAATGGATTTTCAAAGAAAGTATATTTTATTTAATAAATGTTTCGTGTGATGTTTCCAAATAAATCTCCATATTTTATGAAATCCTTTGAAATGGTTTATGATTTATTAGGGATATAATCCAAGAAAATTGTTTTTATTCTTTCTTTTAATGGTTTATGTTTAAGATGAGACGTTTTTTTAAACATGTTTCTCTTACAATGTTAATATTCTTTTGAAACCCACTTACTTTCATAGGTTATTTTTTGATGAAAATATTATGAAAATTGTCTATTTTTCAAATTTTGTGATATAGTGAATTTTTTATGACACTCATTTCAATTCAAGGTTTATGCTGTGATGTTTTTGAAACTCATCAATTTTTATGGGTCAAGATATGATGTATGTTTTATCATAATATGGAACATGTATGTATGATTTCATTTTAATATGAGAGGGACATATATCTCCCTCGAATGTATTAGGTAAAAATTTATATCTCATGAGATCGAAATGGATGGAATGGGGAGTAAACTCAGTTAAGTAATGTAATTTGTCCACTAATTGGTCTTGGGAGTGAACCTTGACTACTAATATGGTCATAGTAGTGAATCATGATTAATAATATGGTATTGGGTGTGATCATTAACTACTAATATTGAATTAGTAGTGAAACATGACTACTATGATTGTTTGGGGAGTGATATCATTCTATTTATAATTTTTATGTTATTCTCTCAGGGATTATGCTATTGATTCATTTGTTATTCATATCTTATGAACTTTGAATATTTATGTCTTATCTCATGTATATGATATTTGATACAAAGGATATAATATTTAAATGTTATTATCATGTTCTTATACACTTATTCTCATGTTATGCTTACACATATCCTTTATTTACCCTTACTGAGCATCTGAGCTCACCCTTTCTTATGTTTCTTTCCCCCATCTTATGACGAAAATGTTTTAGTTGATTTTATAAAGGGGATATCTTTTTGGGAAACATTAAATATATTTCAAAAAGTTAGAATATATTATTCCATGTTTCCAAAGGCACTAAACTACTAAAGTCCTAAGATATGTTTTATTGTAATGTGTTGAACATTAAACTAAATTGTTGTAATGTCTATGTATGTTATTCCTAGGTTACTATAGTTGGTATCAAATTAAATGATTAGTAAACCCTTGGAAACTAGGACATGAAAATTTTATTGAGATCCCTATGGATATTTTGGAATATATTTTTATTGATTTGTCTAAGGATAATTCCAAGGTGACATAAATTTAAAATAAGGTGTCATAACTTAGACATAATATATTTGATTTTTATGACTATATAGTTTTCTACTATGAAAAGTGATTATCACACAATTATTTATAGTTTTAGTCATTAATGGGAACTAGAAATAACTGAGTTAAAGTTGAATGTGATGGAAAATTTTATGATTAAAAATCAAACGGTATGGTTAGTGTAGTGAATGATGTTTTGATCATGCCTAATCAGTTTTCACATTATATGATTAACACCATGTAACTTAAACAACTCTCAAACTCAAAAAATAATTGAATAAAGGTGTGTACAGAGTTTTTGAGAAATTGATACCATAGATAAAATAAGATTTAGTTTCCTTTATGCCAGGAATGTGGAAATAACCACTCAAGTGAATGTCTTTAAGGAACTGGGAAATGTTTTGATTGTGGAAAAGAACACAACGCACATAACAAAAACTGGAAAATGAAAATTTTAGTTAATGAAATTAATGACAAAAATTTTCCTCCCTTAGGTATTATAAAATGTTAAATTTTGTATGTGTTGAATAAATGTGCATTATGGAAATAGATGTCCTAAGAAGAAAGATCCTGAATGGAATCAGCAAAGTGTTATAAGTAATGTTTATATTATTGATGATTTTGAGAATACAAATAAAATGTGAATGGAAAAAAGGAATTATGTAATATGTTTTGGTAACCTTGTTAATGGAATATGTGTGAAGACAAATAATTTAACAGTGTATGAATTTGGATTTATGGATTATGAAATATAGAAGGATTTTTTTAGTTTACGTTTTTTGATAAGGATTAATGAGAATAATTTTAATGGTTCTAATAGACTATAAATGTGATCTAATTTAATGGTCATGTTCATGGGAAATACATGATTAAAGAAAAATAAACCTTAATTTGTTTATAATGTTAAGATAATGATGTTGGTATAATGATATGTATGATATGGATAAAGTACATTGGATAGAATTGATTCTCGTGAAACTGAATTTTGGTTTTTTAGAAAAGTGGTTTATGCTAACATGGTTTGAGTTTATGAGATTTTTGGATTTAAGGAATGTATAAAATAATTTTTTTTAAAAAAATATGCATGTTCTAAATTGGGGTTTTTGGTAATTCGGGTTATTACCGCATTTCAAAAGAATACACAATTAAGTTATTCACATATTTAGTATGTGAAAATAAGATCTATTTTATGATATATGGGGGGTAAAATTTAATCTTGTTTTGATAAATTTAGTAATATTATTTCTAATTTTGTATAATTTCATCTTTTGGAATGTTTTTATGGTTATAAATTTATAGAATGGTTTAATTAAAACTTTAGATGGTGATATATATATTAAAGTATTAACTCTCTATATGAGGATTTATACATATTGGATAACCTGTGATAATAATTTTGGTGTCATGATAACTAAAGTAATATGTTTTGAATTATCTTATGGATCTTATGATCTGTTAGTGCTTCAGGAAAAACAAATTCACCCTCATTTTTGGAGTATGGATGAAGTGGAAATTAGTCAATAAAAATCTAAATAGAATGGTTTTTCATATAAAATGTAATGAAATAAAGTATTTAAATTTTCTTATGATCATTGATAGTAAAATAATTCATCAACACTAGGAATGGGATATTGAAAAAGATTTATTTTAAAACATTCATTTCTATAGAACTGATGGTCTTAAAATCACCATTGACTTATGGTTTTGAGGCCCATAACATTCCATTGATCATTCAATTTCTAGTGGTCAATGCTCTTTATCACTCACAATTATTATTTACATTTTTATTCCATTTCAAATCTTAACTCCCATCCTATGTTCTCCAATGTAGAAACCTATTTATGTGTTACTTAGGGTAACTGTAATGGTTCAAAAATTCCCTTTTATAGGATATTTTAGTATTTATTTCTACGATGTGGGATCCTATGAAAGAAACAGTAAAGTATTAAAACTTTTATAACCTATATGAATTTCTCTGTAGAAATTCACATTAAAGTTTGCATAATGTAACACCCTATTGTTTTTTGTAATATTTTTTTCAAATTAATTTAATTTTTTTAATATTCTTCATTTTAGACAACAAAAAATATTGATTGTTTTATACCAAAGCACTGTGTTTAGATTTCTTTATACAAAAAACCAATTTAATATTGTTCTACATGAAATAATTTCATTATATTCTGGTGGATTATGTTACACATAATACTAATTACCTTTGATATATTGTGTCAAAAGAAATACCTTGTTTTACCAAACTAAAATGTTCAATTAATATTATTATTATTGTCATGTAGACATTGGAATGAAGGTAATGAATAATATTGATTAAATTATGAAAATATTGTTTAAACATGTATATAATAAGAATTATATTGTTACCAATTAACTAGAGATGAAAATAACAGACTATTGAAAATATTGGAAATCATTTGCTGGAAAACTATATTTATTCAACAAAACATGTTTACCTCAATAAATTAATTAAAACAATTTTTAAATATGATTTTAAGGAAATAAATAAATAAATAAATAATATTTATTAAACTTTTTAATTTTCATCTTATATGTTTTCTAGAAAAGATATAAAAATAAATCCAATTTTACGCATAAGATATATGTTTCATAAAGGTAATTTTACCACCTTTTAATGGTGAAACTATTTTCTATATAATTTTTGATAGTTTTATAATTTTTATTTTAAAAAATATGATTCATTTGTTAAATATAAATATCAAAAATTTCTTTGGGTGGATATTTTTTATTTTTCTGAGATGTTTCATTTTTTAATGAATGGTGAAAAATATTAAATTTTAATTGAAAACAAAATTTTCATATAATTTATTTACATAGATAAATTATAGTTTAAATTAGATTTAAAGAATAACTAAATAAATTATAGAAAAATTAATGAAATTTAGGTCATTGGAATTAATTTCACAATGAAATTGGATATAAAAACAATTCGTACTTTTGGACATTTTCATATTAAAACCCATTATTTTATATCTTCTATGAGATTATTTTTAACATTAATTTCATCCATTTATGTTTTTATAATTTTAAAAAACTTATGCTATAATTTTAATCATAATAATTCCTAATTTTTTATAATATCAAATTTTTTTGACGAGAAATATTAGTGAATGTACTTAAACTTAATTAGAGTTATTAGGGTATTAAAGAGTTCACTTAGTAGTTAAACTTTAACTTAAGAGTAAAAATACCGTATAAAAATGTTCAAAAGAAATTTTATAAACCTATTGTTACCATATCCTCTCTTTTATTAAAATTTACAATTATTTTAGTCATATTATGTAAGGGATACTTCTTATATTTGTTTAAATTTTTATATTTATAAGAATTCAACTCCTCCTCCATTATAAAACGACACTCACCCCTCACTTATGAAAATCTATCAAGAAATTTTGATCAGCCATTACCTTCAAAAATAAGATCTAAAAATCCATCCTTTAATAATATAAGCCTCAATTTGGGAATAAATCTTATGAAGGAATCTAATTGGTTCAAACCAAGAGGTGTTAACCAAAAAATAGTTGACGTCTTCAATGTGCATTTCTGTTTTATTTCCTTATCCAAACATTAAGTTGTTATTATTATATAATAAAATGGGTATCCTAAATATATTTATATTTTTTATTAAATGTTTTATATGCATAACTACAAAAACATCCATCAAATGTGTAACAAACATATCATTCGTCTGTACGGCGGACTACCGCCTCGTGTAATAATCTCATTCATTTTTTCATTAATAGCTCTCACGGTTGGGAGTTATGAGGGAAATATATTTTAATATTATATTTGTGATATCTATTATGTATTTATTCTTATTTAATTAATATATAAAACAATCCTTCATAATTTCCATTTAATGTAAATATGATAACTTCGTTTGTGGATGCAAGGACTTTCACATCCTCAAAGTGATGTTATTCGTTCACACTTTACATGGAATGTGTTAGGGTCAGTTTTATTAAAAATATATTATATATATGTAATAAAAATTCTAATTTAATTATATATATATGTATATATATATCATTTACATTCTTTATTTCCATACTGCATAAAATGGAAACAACCTTCATGCGTACGTACAACTTACTGTCTCCATGAACAATGTATTCCATTTCATATATCAATATTTTATAGACTATTATAAATATTTATATAATGATTATATATAATATTTAAATCAGGATTTAAATTATTTAAATATTTAAATAATTGTATAATTAAAATGATCAAGAATAAGAAGTCCAAACATATACGGAAAACAATGCAGATATTACCTATAACGTAACACCAACATGAAATTTCTAGTGATAAGGTAATAGAAATTCATAATATAATCATAAATGGTATAATATAAAATAATATTGTTCATGTTTATATTAATAATAAACATATACATATTACATAATATTTTAGAACATTTATGAACAATGTCAAAGTATAAAGTACAAATTTTCTTATCCAACTTTTATTTATATGAGATTTATTCCGTAATCACCACTCATTAAATTTTTGTGGTTTATATAATACCCATGAATATATTATTTGATTATTTTCCACAAATTTATTTTTATTTAGATATCCATTTTATTATCTCTCTTTAATGGGTTTTATGGTTTAATAGTTACCAAATCAGAAAAGTAATTTTTTCTCAATTTTCCTTATTTGATATACATGCCATGTTATGAAAGTATATTATTCTAAGAGATGTATAGAATACACATTGAAATTTTAAACCATGAATAAAATTTCTTTAAATATATTTGTACGTTCATTTAATTTTACTATTTCATGGGTATTATAAATCAATGTTATCGAAGTGGTAACAGTTTATTACTACAATCTAAAAGTTTATCGACATTGTGTATGATTATGCTTCCATTCCTAAAATATTATTATAAATATCTGAAGAATTATCATAAATTTACTTCTACCTTGGTTATCCATGATATATTAATTTATTAGTATCATGTTTCCAATTTTTGGTATTTTATATAATTTATAATATGTTTCTAAGAAAACCCAAATTTATTTCTATTTTTAGTCAAAAATATATGTTATTTCAAATTGTGTATACTAAATAAAATAAAAAAACAATTTTTTAAAAAGTGTGTTAAATAATTTTAAAATGTATTTTCAAAAATAAGTTTTTAAAAACATTTTTATCTTTATGTATATTTTTAAAGCTATTTTCAATGAAATAGTTTTGGAAAATATTTTCGATCGTTATTTATAAGATTTAAAAGTATGAAAAAAATAAGTTTTCAAGGGGATTTAGTGTTCTATTTATATTTTTTAAAATAAATTTCAAAAAAAATTATTTCAAAAAAATTCAATCTTTCTTTATATGTTTTCAAATTATTTTTAAAGAAAAAGTATTCATATGGTTTTAAATCCTTATTTTTAAATTTTTAAGATATTTTCAAGGAAAATGTTTTCAAAATGTTTTCAAGATTCCATTATATGTTTCAAAATCTATTTTCAAAGAAAAATGATTCCAGAATGATTCATGTTTTAAAAAAATAAAAGAAGAAAATATATTTTCCTCATGAAATGTTTTAAATTAATTTTCAATGATTTCTTTATAAGAAAATGAATTTTGAATTTTTTTTTATGAAAGGGATTTTCAAAGAAAGGATATTTTACTTATGAAATGTTCCATGTGATATATTAAAATACCTGTACATATATGATAACATCCTTTATAATAGTTTAGGATTTACTAGGGATATGATCCAAATAAAATTTTCTTATTATTTATTTTAATGGTTTAGGTTTAGTATGAAATGTTGTTTATGACACCTATTTATCTTCAACTGATTATATATTTTTTAAAAACCTTCATCTTTACATGGGTTATGATTTGATGAAATTATCATGAAATCTATCTCTTGTCCGCATGTTATGATTTTATGACATGATCATGATACCCATTTTATTTCATGGGTTATGATATGATCTTTTTGAAACCCATCCATTTTTATAGTTTAAGATATGATAAATGTTTCATTACCATATGGAACACATATGTATGATTTAGTTATGTGATGGGTATGGACTATATATACCTTTAATTCGCTCAGAAAATATTAACAGCTTCTGACCTTGACATGGCTATAATAGGAAGTGGACATGGATTAGTAAAGGAATATATCAGCTATGATGGTCTTGGGAGTGAACATGGAATACTAAGATGATTTGGGGAGTAATCCAATTTCACTATACAAAAATTTATATGAGTGGGGATGGTGGTGTGTCCCGCTAAGTAGGTGTATCCCCCATGAAGTGCCCTAATAGGTTTTGGAAATAATCATTGACTTATATGGAATGATTTTATATTCTTATGCATGTGCTAAAAAGAAGATATCGTATTACTATATTATGAACTCATGTTTTTTTATATTTATTCCCTTATTATTCATGTCTTATCAACTTATAATCTTTATTCCATGACTAATGTATATGATCTTTTATAGGCAAAATATGATCTTCAAATGTTATTCTCATGTTCTCATACCAGAATGCACATGTTATACTTATGTATCACCTTTATTTACCCTTACTATGAATTTGAGATCACCTTTTCTTATGTTTCATTTTTCCATTTTATAGAGAAAGGTTTTAAGTTGATGTAGTAAAGGTTAAGATCTTTGTGGGAAACATTGAAGGTCTTTCATCAAGTTAAAAAATATTTATCCAAGATTCCAATGACACTAAACTATTACTGTCCTTGGGAAAATACTATTGTTATGTGAAGATATTCATCTAAATTAATGTAATATCCATGTATGTTAATCCCATGTCTCTATAAATAATATTCCTAATAATATAATATAATGGATAAAATAGATTTTAAGTGAAAAAATTAGGAAAACAAATATAAGAGTTTTCAGTAGATAATTTTACATATTTCCTTGTATGCTCACTCTTATTATATAGCCTATAAACCCATAATTAGTTTTTTCTATGAGAATGAGTCTTATAGGATGTTGGGAGAGAGTTGGAGAGAATTTTAAGATATTTTGGGTGAGTTGGGTCTTATAAAGAGTAAAACGTGGTGATCAAGGGTCATATTTTCAAGGGGTGAGGATGGTGTTTTAGGATAAAATATTAGAATAAAATAATATTTCTTCAAAGAGTGACACAACTTGTGAACAAATATTAAGATTCATCTGATAATAAATTATAGGATAAAATAATATATTCAAATAAATTATAGAAACCTAGAAATATTTTTATATATATACAATTAAAAAATGCGGCACTTGTAAAATATTTTACTATTTCACCTTCATATTTTATTTTTTTGAAAATAAAAAAATAGCAATTACTGTATTTATGCTATAATTTTAAAAATATCATATATTTTGTTAGAATAAATTTTGAATTTATAGAATTTAATATTTAAAAACATTACAATTTAATTAGAATACAATTTTTAGGACATGATAAAATTTCTTATAATGAGAATGTTAAATTTTTGTTTCTTAAAATTATATGATCATATTTATGAAAATATATATTATTTATTTAAAAAATTTTAATGTATCATAAAATTTCTTTTTAATAAAAATTAATCATTAATATTTTTCCAATTGTATAATTATTATTTCATTATGCTAAAACATTATTTTGAATTATTTAAAACTTTTATATAATTTCACTATGATTTAAATATTTTATTTTTATTTATTAATATTACAAAATAATTTAATTTACTATTCTCCATTCAAACAGTTTAGTTATTATTAAAAACACTCAGTTTATTATTCCTAAATTCATATTTGTTTTCAAATTCGTATAAATAACTCCAATTTACATGATATTTTACTCAATTATATTTATCTCAATTTTATATTCTTTCTTTAAAAAAATAAAAATTACATTACTATTGTTTTGAAACTTTTTTATAGTTTTTCTGCGAGTGTGATTATTCATGGATACCATTATAATGAAAATTTCACTATTTTAGTACTTTTATTATTTTGTGTTTATTGTAACATTGTAATAATTTCAATTTTTATGGATATATTTAATCTATAAATATTATTTTTAATTTAATACAACAAGTTTTTGATTATTTTAATTATGCTTTACATGTGTTTTTATTATACTATATTTAAAAATATGATAATCTTAATTTATTCAGAGGTAAATTTCCATATGTAAATGTTAATGCCATTACATTAAAACTAATGACATTTTATAATCAATCATTATCCAATAATTCTAATAATATTTGAGGAAAATCAGTCTAGGAAACATGAAAACTAAATAATTATATCATGTTGTCCATAACATTATCTTACAACCACTTGTTCATTGTGTTTGATTCCATTAGTTTTAACTGAGAAAAACTATTCTTTAATTTCTAAAAATAATAACTTGAACCTATGCATAAAAAGATCCTAAATATATTCCCAACATACGTTTAATAATAATTCACATCTCATAAAACCCACACACCAAAATGTAAAATTTATAACATACCCATTTTAATAACTCCATCTAAATACATGTTTCCCATAAATATGTGATTACTCATTCATTATGTCAAACACATACATTTTTATTCTCCTAAAAATTCATTTTCTCCCCATTTATAAACACTTTATGGAATAAACATAGAGATATATTTTATGTCTCCATTCTCCCCTTTGACAATAATAATCCCAGGAACAAGTGGGGAAGGGGACAGATCCATTATAAAATGGAATTTGATAAATAGAGGGTGTGAATTAATATTTAACCTATATGGATTGATATTCGACTCCCCTATTTAACTAAATCCACTTTTATCATCCACATTTTCTTTAACTCCCATTTGGAATTGGGAGAAATTATCTTCATCATTAACTTAGGAATATAACATAGTATAACTTTTTCTTTTTACTAATATTGACTTTCCATTTTTAGAACTTTTGAATTGTTATCATAACAAGTAAAAATCATCTTCATTATTATTTATATGAATTAATATTATTGTGATACTACCTAAAACCTTATTGGGTAGAAAAGTTTTTACACTCTCTTTTAATTAAATAATTTTCAATGTATTTTTAATTTCCCCTTTATTCTTCTTACATTTTATATTTTTCGTCACTTATTCTAAAACCTGAAATAAGAATCATTGAGTATACTATCCTCTCATCATAAAACACCTTTATTTCACCTTATTCATAAAAAAATAATTATTTTGAAATAATAATGAAATATGTTTATCATAGATTTGAGACAAACTTATTAAATTAAGTTTCAACTAATCAATAAATAATGGATTCAAGAATTCTATCTTGTCGTCTCTATTGATTATAAAATAATTATTCCAAATTTAGAAACCCACTATTGTAAATGGGTATATATATTTGATTATAATTATTAAAATCATTATTGATCTTAATATCATTTCATATAATAAGCGCATCCATTTAACTAAATCTATAGTTATTTCATTTGTTATATTTTTTTAGATAATATCAACACTAAAATCCTTCTCCTTTTCTTTAACATTATTCTTCTAATAATTTTGTGTATTATTATTCATACTCAATTGGGATGGTAAACATGTGAGTCATAATTTTTCAATGTAAACCAATTGGTCACTTCTTCTACAATCCTCATTCAAAAGTTTTAACATATTCTAAACTTTGAGCCCGTAATTTTCAGATGAATTATTTGAGTAGGATAAATTTTCCTCAAAATTTTTTCTATGGAAACTTGTAGGGTAATGACGCAAAAATTTATTAATACAATCACTTCTTGAAGGAATACATTCATTATTATGTCATTTAGTCATATAAAACACATTAATTACATTTGTTATTTTGGATCATTATATCCTATCATACTTAAAAGACTTTTAAACATCCTAACTTTTGATAATATAAACATTTACTAGTGACCATATGGGTATTATATATAATGATTTAAGATAAATTCCAATTGAAATATATGGAAGAATATATGGCCTCGACTAGTAGTATAGTACACTATAAAGCCCATTTATTAGAGAATCATAGAGAGATAACATCATCAGGCTTTTATATTGGGCAAGAATAAGCTAAAATTAAATAACTAAATCATGGGAGAAGTTTTTTTCATTAGATGTTCAAGCTATTGAGAACTAAACCCATAACATTTTCATCGAAACACCCCATGAAAATCTCACCCTCACACACCTTTCCATTTGGAAATATGATGATGTAATAAGGGTCTAGGTATCTAAACCATAATAGTATGAAATTTTATATTTTATTTAAATATAATAATTACTATATTTATTCGTTTTTATTATAACGTTATACATTTTTAAATAATTATCTTGATATATTCTTGTTTTTAATATGAAAAACACATAAAAATTGGAAAATATATAGTTTCAACCAAGACATTAGTTTTTATTAATTCATAAATTTTTAAATAAATTATTATTTCATAAAACATTATTATTAAAAAATATTTATAAAAAATAAATTATAATATAATTGTATGAATAAAATTGTAATTTTTTAATGGTTAAAAAACTCTTATTATAAAAAAGCCAGTATTTATCAATAAATGTTGATTTTTGATTAAAAAATTATAAATCATCAAAATTATAAAATTATTTAGATAAATTTTTTTTTCTAAAATCAACAATTTGAATCTATCTAATACTAGATTTTTCCTAATTTTCCAAGAAAGTAGAATTATTGGTAAAAATTAAATATGATATAAATATACTGTGGGAATTATGTCATCATAATGACCCAAAAGTGATGTAACATATTCCATAAAAGGTATCCATAACCTAATATATATATTTACAATTCAAAATACTGTTTTCTTATTTGATTTGATTAATTTTATAATTCCTTAAGGATCCCTCCAAAATCAATATTAAAATTTTATGGTTTTAAAATCAATTCACTGGAAATATGACTCACATCCACATCACCAAGTGAATTATTTTATTTTTTTGAATCTAATACATATTAAATCATTGAATCCACTACTATTTGGTATAAAAAATGGTTAAAACCCACTATAAAGTTTTAGGTTTCGAATACTTTATCATATAGAGTTTAAATCTTATGTTGGGAAATTAATAAAGAACTCTCTTGTAACACCCGAGACTTTTATGTTATATAAATCATCAAAGGAATATTTTTCTACACAACACTTGCTTGGCTTGCTTTACACGCAATCACGACCTTCCTCGATAGCTTGCGTCGTACGCAATACCGTGTTTCACTAAACAACAATATGCTATTAAAACTAGCCGTTATGAATAGTAATAACCACTTTTTGAAATTTTATAAATTTTATTTTTCAAAATGGACTTCATTTTTGGACTCAGAATATCGAAATTAGCCTAGGGTGAAATTTTGGTATTTTTCTGAAAAATTTCAATTTTTGATGAATAGTGAAACCACTAAGTGGTAGGTTAAAAACTGAATTTTGCATAAAACATAATTTTACCGCTTCTGTGATTGGAATTTCAAAAATCCGACAGACAGGGTTGATATCAGTAAGTAAAATGTGGTTCAATGAGATAAAAATAATTTTTTGGTGAATAGTAACTGTTAACTATTTTTACCGCGGTTAATAGTAAATAGGGTAACTAAGGGTAAATATGATATTAATATTACCCTAACACATGTCCTAATTCTATTGGAAAAGTTTAATTCGACCAAAAACAATCTTAGGAATAAAATATGACCATTTAGGCCCACTTGGATTAGATTAGGACATTTATTATTAATTTATTTAAAGAAGGGTTAAAATAGTTAAAATCAAAGTTTAATAAGTAAATCATTTTTAATATGGGGTTATGCATAAGATAAATTCAATTTTAAATATTCATTAGAAAGCTAAAAAGATTTCCTACATGATGATATTTTATTTGTAATTTTTAGACATTAAATAAGTTAATTTATTTATGAGACAATGATGATGCAGTAATTATCTTATTAATGAAATATTGACATAATTGATAATATAAATACCAAAATAAATGTAATTTAAGACTTTTTATGAATTAAACTAATTTTATAGGTTACTATGATATATTAGTGTTGATTTAATCAATTTGGATCGAACATATAATTCTGTTATGACTTTCACAAAAATCATATATCAAATAGTGTCAAAATTGACACAAAATAGTTTTTAAATCAAATATTATATTACTAATTGTTATTTTATTCCTAAAAATCTAAGGTTTGGCCAAATGAATTATATAATTATATATATATTAATAATAAACAATTTGGGGTTCGTTTGGCATGTTATAGTAAGTTTATTAACCATATAGTGAAAGAAAACAAAAAGACACAGTAAAAGTTAAATTAATTAACTTAGAGTTAAATCTAATTGATAAGGTTAAAATAATATCCTAAACTTGTCTAAATCCTATTGGTTGATAGGATTTCGACCCATCCCCACTTTAGCTTCGAAATAAGACCCTTTGGAACCATTATAAACCGATTTTGACTTTAATATAAAATAATATTTTGAGATATTCCTAAGGTGCCCCTCTCCTCCCTTATAAAAGGGCACCTCCTCCCCCTCATCCTCACACCAATTTGAGCACTCAAGCTCGGCCAACCCCTGACATTTTCTCCTCTCCACTTCCCTAGAATAATCCTAGAGGTCCTGGTGTTCTCCAAAGACCAATCTTAGTTCCTTAAGTGGAGGATTCAAAGAAGCATTCCAAAGAAGAGGTAATATCCATTACCGATCTTTTCAATTTATTTCTTCTTCAACTTCTTCTTCTTTAGTCGTTTCATGATAAAGTAATAACATCAGTATTACTTACATACTGATATGTTATTATAAATATGAAACAACCCTAATTAACCTTCTATCCATCCTACGGAAAAATGAAATCACCGCGCGTGCGTACGTACGGAATACCGTCTCCACGCCGTGGTGTAATCTATTTTCCACCATCACCTTACAAGGATGGGTATAATGGTCTAATGAGTAACTATATATGATTATTATGAAGTAATATTGATACTTAAATAATATATATATACTCCAATACAATTCCACAATCATAGGAACGATATCATCACTCGTGCGTACGTACGGAATACCGTCTGCACGATGTGATGCGACTCGTTCTACATGATCTTCATTTCATAATGATTATATAAATGAATTGAATGAATGAATATGGTATATACTACACTAATAACATTCTGGAAATGAATTATCTATAACCTAAAGATAAGAATAAGAATTTATTCGACAAAACACGCATAAGAACAAAAAGTTATAAAGACCCGAGTAACAAGTAACAATGAAATATTACTAACAAGAAGCTAATAATATGACCATATATGATATTATATCAATATGTATGATTCTGGAATAAGTCAATAACATTATTTAAACCATTATACAGGAGCTTTGGACACGAACAAAGCAAATCGGACCTAAGGTAAGGGAAATATCACAATCTCATTTTTATCCGAGATTGTTTATTCGTAAGTATTTACTGGGGTGTATTTTATCATCCACATCCATGTTTCATCAAAATGTAATATTATTTCCATCCACCTACAATTGTTTAAATCCATTTTTACCCTTCGGTGAGTTTCTAGTAATATGTATGAAAGGAATCTTTTGTCGTACGAGGTACTTTTTGACTTTTCCGACAAAAGTACGAAGAACGTTTTTTTTAACTTATACGGCATGAATGGATTTTTAAAACATTGTTTCCAAAAAGCTTCCTTTACAAGTTTTCAAGTTTATTTTTAATCAACTTCTTTTATTTTAAAGTTGTATGACATGTTATGAAAGGAAAAATGTTTTTTAAGAAGAAAGGATATTTTCCTCAAGAATGGAGTTCAAGTGTTTTATCAAAATGATTTTCTATCTAAGATAATAAAGGGTTCTGTTTTTATCCCTATTGTTAAATTGATTTGTTCATGTTGTGATGAAATTATTTTTATGAATTCCTTTATCTTATATGAATTGATTTATGATGTCATGATGTTTCAAGAATCCCATTTTTGTTACATGTGTTATGCGATGATGTATGTTTTATGATTATGTGGCACACATAAGAAAGGATTCATTATAAGATGGGTGGGACCTATATCTCCCTCCAATGCATTGGGTAAAGATTTTATATCTCATGAGATAGACAGGGCTGGAACGGTAGGTTATACCGGTTCAGTGATACAGGACTGAAACGAGGAGTGAACTCGGTTCAGAAAGGGACTTTGTCCACTATGATAGTCTTGGCAATGAGTCATGACTAACAAGAAATGATTTTCCATGATTATGTGTGCATGACAAAAAGTTTCAAGTTTTATGTTATGATTATGGGGATCTCATTTTCACTTCTATTATTTATTCCATGTTAAGATATTATGATCTCTTTTGCAGGTTTTGATTTTCAAAAAGATATGATATGATTTTTATTTCCTTTATTTGCCCTTGCTGAGCATTTGTGCTCACCCTTTAATGTTTTCTTTTCCCCAGGTCAGGAAGATGGATATTAAGTAGAATATGCTAAAAGGGACCCTAGATATGATGAAATAAATGGGAGACACTGTAGAAGATTTATGAACCAGTTGTTTATGTTTCCCAGTTTCTAAAGACACTATACCTATACGGTCCTTTGTGGTTTTGTCATATGTTGTAATAAGTGTGCTTCAATTTTGAAGTATTAACAATGTATATAAAGTATGGGTCGTTATAGTTGGTATCAGAGGAAAGGTATAGTCAACCTTTGGAAACTAGAATGTGAAAGCCTTAGTAAGAACCCTAAGGATAAGTCTAAGCATAGAACACAATCTTAGTGTTTTAGAAATGGCCTTGAATAACCTAGGATAAGACCTTAAGCATGAAAATTTTATTCTTGAATTATGTGGTTTCCTATTATAATTAGTGTTGCTCACACTATTCTTCTTGGTTTTAGTCAATGGCTGGAACCCGAAGGAACCGTGTTAACGCGGAATGCGATGGGCAATGCAATGATTGTACCCCTGAGCAACCAAACGATATGGGAACTGGAAAGCAAAATCTTGTAGCCATGCTCACACAACTTTCTCAAGCTATGAATCATGCAGGATTTCCAAACGAGCAAAGGAGGGAGCAACATTCTGTTGAATCCTTCATGAGGCAGCGTCCACCTTCTTTCAGCGGGTCTACTGATCCATTAGTTGATGAACAATGGATTAGTACTACTGAAAAGATATTTTCAGTTCTTCAATGTTCTGAACATGATAATGTCATCCTAGCAGTGTATCGTTTGGAAGGAGATGCTGATCAATGGTGGAATCTTGTTAAGAATACGAGGCAAAGGGATGAAATTGAGTCTATGGAATGGGACGAGTTCAAGAACTTATTTTTCAATAAGTACTTCCCTCGTATTCTCCGAACAAAGATGGAGAAAGAGTTTCTTGAACTGAAGCAAAGGGATGATGAATCTGTTGGTACCTATGAAGCAAATTTTACAAGACTTGCAAGGTACGCTTCTGGTATTATTATCCAACCTGAGAGTAAGATCGATCGATTCTTTAGTGGCTTAAAACCAAGTCTTCGAAGGGCGTTAGTCATAAGGGACTTCAATAGCTACGAGGAAATCGTTCGATGTGCTCTCAAAGTCGAGATGGAGATTGGAGTAACCCATCAGTCACATGGGTTTGATAAGAAGAGGAAGATGGAATTCAAAGAAAAATCTAAAGAGCACACGGAAAAGAAGATGAGCTTTTCCTTATGCTCAAAGTGTGGAAAGAAACATGGAGGGAGTTGTCTTAAAGGGACAAGTAAATGTTTTAAATGTGGAAAAGAAGGTCATCGGGCATTTGAATGCCGTGATAATGGGAAGAAGATGTCTAATGACGCAAACAAAGGAAGGGATACACAGAATGAACCTACTACACTTCAATGTTTCAAGTGCAAGGAGATGGGGCATTATGCCAATCAATGCCCAAATCCAAGGGTTGATGATGATGGTCGACGTCAACAAACTCTTAAGGCTAAAGACAAAGGAAAGTCACATGCAATTTCTATCAGCGATGTGGAGTACGATAACGATGTGGTGAAAGGTACACTTACCATCCACTCTAAAGTAGCAAATGTTTTATTTGATTCTGGATCCACCCACTCTTTTATTTCTGAAGAATTTTCTAAGGGTATCACCATATTACCTCAACAATTAGATGTTGAGTTAGCTGTGACAACACCTAATGGCACAACAGTCGCATCAAAAGTTTATAATTCTTCTCCGATCGAAGTTTGTGGGAAAGTGCTTCCTGCAAATCTTGTGATCCTTCCTTTAGTGGAATTTGATGTGATTCTTGGCATGGATTGGCTTTCTCTACATGGAGCTCATATCAATTTCCAAAGAAGGGAAGTCACATTTCATATTCCAGATCAATCTACGATCGTCTATCAATGCAAGGATGAACATAACCTTCCAGTGGAAATTTCTTCCATCTTATGGGTATTGATTCCACTAAATGATGGTTATTTATCTCAAATGGTTGGTGAGAAACTCACGATTAAGAATATGCCCATTGTACGGGAGTTTGATGATGTCTTTCCGGAGGAATTACCGGGTCTTCCACCAAATCGTGAAGTTGAGTTTTCAATAGAACTCGTACCGGGTGCTTTGCCTATTTCAAAGACACCTTATAGAATGGCCCCAATTGAGTTGCAGGAATTGAAGAAGCAACTCCAAGAGAATCTTGATAAGGTATTCATACACCCTAGTGCGTCACCTTGGGGAGCACCTGTTCTATTTGTTAAGAAGAAAGATGGATCAATGAGACTCTGCATTGATTATCGAGAACTTAACAAGATCACTATCAAGAACAAATATCCTCTCCCACGCATTGATGACTTATTTGACCAACTACACGGAGCTCAATACTTTTCCAAGATTGATCTTCATTTAGGGTATCATCAATTAAGGGTCAAAAGGGAGGATATACCAAAGACGGCTTTCTGTACAAGGTATGGACACTATGAATTTATAGTGATTCCATTTGGTCTTACTAATGCCCCTGCTATCTTCATGGATCTAATGAATAGAGTCTTTAGAGACTATCTTGATCAATTTGTGGTAGTCTTTATAGACGATATTCTTGTCTATTCAAAGAGCAAGGAAGAGCATGAAGATCACTTGAGAATTATATTGAAGACCCTGAGAAAGGAGAAGCTTTATGCCAAATTTACCAAGTGTGAATTTTGGCTTCAAAAAGTTGCATTTTTGGGTCATATAATCTCAAAAGAAGGGATATCTGTGGATCCAGCAAAAACAGAGGTTATCGAAAGATGGTCGAGACCAACAACAGTAACTAAGATCCGAAGTTTTCTTGGTTTGGCTGGATATTATCGACGTTTTGTAAAAGATTTTTCACGATTATCTAATCCAATCACCAAGTTGACTCGGAAGGGAGTTAAGTTTTTCTGGACAGAGGAATGTGAAGAGAATTTCAAGGAGTTGAAAAGAAGGTTATCCAGTGCACCTGTGCTCACACTGCCTTGTAGTGGAGAAAGGTTTGTGATCTACAGTGATGCATCCAAGAAGGGATTGGGGTGTGTTCTTATGCAAAATGATATGGTGATAGCTTATGCCTCGCAACAGTTGAAAATCCATGAGCAAAATTACCCAACACATGATTTGGAGTTGGCTGCGGTAATCTTTGCATTAAAGATTTGGAGGCATTACCTTTATGGTGAAAGGTGTGATATTTATACTGATCATAAAAGTTTAAAGTATATTTTCACACAAAAGGAGTTGAATATGCGTCAAAGAAGATGGTTGGAGATGATTAAGGATTATGACTGCTCAATCCATTACCACCCTGGGAAAGCAAACAAGGTGGCAGATGCATTAAGTCGACAAGACCATGCTAGTTTATCCATGATGAGGATCACAAAAGATCCAATATTTATGGATTTACAAAGGATGGATCTTGGAATTATAATGGAAGGGGAAAAATCTTATCTTTCTCAAATGAATGTTCAACCATCTATAAATGTGAAGATTAAAGAGGCACAAAAAGAAGATGTCGAGTTACAAAAGAAGGTGAGAAATGTTCCTGAATTCAACCTTGATTGTGATGGGATAATAAAGTTCAGGAATCGGGTTTGTGTTCCTTCCATCCCCGAATTAAAGAAGGAGCTTCTGGATGAGGCTCATAGTTCTTCATTCTCTATTCATCCTGGAAGCACGAAGATGTATAGGGACCTGAAAGAGTGCTTCTGGTGGGATGGCATGAAAAGAGATGTTGCTGAATATGTCTCTCGATGCTTGGTTTGTCAACAAGTTAAAGCTGAGAGACAAAAGTCTAAGGGGATGTTACAACCATTACCCATACCCGAATGGAAATGGGAAAACATCACTATGGACTTTGTCACAGGACTTCCTAAAACATCAAAATGCAATAATGCTATCTGGGTCATAGTTGATCGTCTTACAAAGTCTGCACACTTCATTGCTATTAGAGAGGATTTCTCTCTAGATCAGCTTGCCAGGATATATGTAAATGAATTGGTAAGATTGCATGGAGTACCACTTTCTATTATATGTGATCGAGATCCGAGATTTACCTCGAAGTTCTAGCGAAGTCTTCAGCATACTCTGGATACAGAGTTGAGTTTCAGCACTGCTTATCATCCCCAGACAGACGGTCAGTCTGAGATAACAATTCAAACCCTAGAAGATATTTTGAGAGCTTGCTCTATGGATTTCAAAGGAGGTTGGGATCAACACCTACCTTTGGTGGAATTTTCTTATAATAATAGCTTTCACTCCAGTATTCAGATGGCTCCTTATGAAGCTCTCTATGGAAAGAAATGCAGGACTCCAACTTGCTGGGATGAAGTTGGGGAAAGAAAGCTATTAGGACCTGATCTCGTTGATGAAATGGCAGAAAAGGTCAGATCTATTCAACAACACATAAGAGCAGCTCAGAGTCGACAGAAAAGTTATGCCGACAACTGAAGAAAAGACCTAGAGTTTGAAGTGGGCGATAAAGTGTTCTTACGAATATCTCCCTGGAAGAGGGTTATGAGATTTGGAAAGAAGGGGAAGTTGAGCCCAAGATATATCGGTCCTTTTGAAATACTGGATCGTGTTGGGAAGGTAGCTTACCGATTGGCGCTTCCACCGAATCTCTCTCAAGTTCACGATGTGTTCCATGTATCTCTCCTGAGAAAGTACATACCAGATCCTTCACATGTACTCAGCTCAGAAGTTGTACCGCTGGAGCAAGATCTTTCTTATGAAGAACAGCCGATAGAGATTCTGGATTGTAGCGAAAAATTCCTACGAAACAAGACCACTCGCTTGGTGAAGGTTTTATGGAGTAACCACCAACTTGAAGAATCTACATGGGAGATTGAGGATATGATGAGGGAGAATTATCCTCATCTGTTTGTTACAAAGTGACGAATTTCGAGGGCGAAATTCTTTTTAAGGGGGGTAGAATGTAACACCTGAGACTTTTATGTTATATAAATCATCAAAGGAATCTTTTTCTACAGAACACTTGCTTGTCTTGCTTTACACGCAATCACGACCTTCCTCGATAGCTTGCATCGTACGCAATACCGAGTTTCACTAAACAACAATATTCTATTAAAACTAGCCATTATGAATAGTAATAACCACTTTTTGAAATTTTATAAATTTTATTTTTCAAAATGGACTTCATTTTTGGACTCAGAATATCGAAATTAGCCTAGGGTGAAATTTTGGTATTTTTCTGAAAACTTTCAATTTTTGATGAATAGTGAAACCACTAAGTGGTAGGTTAAAAACTGAATTTTGCATAATACTTAATTTTACCGCTTCTGTGATTGTAATTTCAAAACTCTGATAGACACGGTTGATATCAGTAAGTAAAATGTGGTTCAATGAGATAAAAATAATTTTTTGGTGAATAGTAACTTTTTACTATTTTTACCGCGATTAATAGTAAATAGGGTAACTAAGGGTAAATATGATATTAATATTACCCTAACACATGTCCTAATTCTATTGGAAAAGTGTAATTCGACCAAAAACAATCTTAGGAATAAAATATGGCCATTTAGGCCCACTTGGATTAGATTAGGACATTTATTATTAATTTATTTAAAGAAGGGTTAAAATAGTTAAAATCAAAGTTTAATAAGTAAATCATTTTTAATATGGGGTTATACATAAGATAAATTCAATTGTAAATATTCATTAGAAATCTAAAAAGATTTCCTACATGATGATATTTTATTTTTAATTTTTAGACATCCAATAAGTTAATTTATTTATGAGACAAAGATGATGTAGTAATTATCTTATTAATGAAATATTGACATAATTGATAATATAAATACCAAAATAAATGTAATTTAAGACTTTTTATGAATTCCACTAATTTTATAGGTTACTATGATATATTATTGTTGATTTAATCAATTTGGTTCGAACATATAATTCTGTTATGACTTTCACAAAAATCATATATCAAATAGTGTCAAAATTGACACAAAATAGTTTTTAAATCAAATATTATATTACTAATTGTTATTTTATTCCTAAAAATCTAAGGTTCTGCCAAATGAATTAGATAAGGATATATATATTAATAATAAACAATTTGGGGTTCGTTTGGCATGTTATAGTAAGTGTATTAACCATATAGTGAAAGAAAACAAAAAGACACGGTAAAAGTTAAATTAATTAACTTAGAGTTAAATCTAATTGATAAGGTTAAAATAATACCCTAAACTTGTCTAAATCCTATTGGTTGATAGGATTTAGACCCATCCCCACTTTAGATTCGAAATAAGACCCTTTGGAACCATTATAAACCGATTTTGACTTTAGTATAAAATAATATTTTGAGATATTCCTAAGGTGCCCCTCTCCTCCCTTATAAAAGGGCACCTCCTCCCCCTCCTCCTCACACCAATTTGAGCACTCAAGCTCGGCCAACCCCTGCCATTTTATCCTCTCCACTTACCTAGAATAATCCTAGAGGTCCTGGTCTTCTCCAAAGACCAATATTAGTTCCTTAAGTGGAGGATTCAAAGAAGCATTCCAAAGAAGAGGTAATATCCATTACCGATCTTTTCAATTTATTTCTTCTTCAACTTCTTCTTCTTTAGTCGTTTCATGATAAAGTAATAACATCAGTATTACTTACATACTGATATGTTATTATAAATATGAAACAACCCTAATTCACCTTCTATCCATCCTACGGAAAAATGAAATCACCGCGCGTGCGTACGTACGGAATACCGTCTCCACGCCGTGGTGTAATCTATTTTCCACCATCACCTTACAAGGATGGTTATAATGGTGTAATGAGTAACTATATATGATTATTATGAAGTAATATTGATACTGAAATAATATATATATACTCCAATACAATTCCACGATCATAGGAACGATATCATCACTCGTGCGTACGTACGGAATACCGTCTCCACGATGTGATGTGACTCGTTCTACATGATCTTCATTTCATAATGATTATATAAATGAATTGAATGAATTAATATGGTATATACTACACTAATAACATTCTGGAAATGAATTATCTATAACCTAAAGATAAGAATAAGAATTTATTCGACAAAACACGCATAAGAACAAAAAGTTATAAAGACCCGAGTAACAAGTAACAATGAAATATTACTAAAAAGAAGCTAATAATATGACCATATATGATATCATATCAATATGTATGATTCTGGAATAAGTAAATAACATTATTTAAACCATTATACAGGAGCTTCGGACACGAACAAAGCAAATCGGACCTAAGGTAAGGGAAATATCACAATCTCATTTTTATCCGAGATTGTTTATTCGTAAGTATTTACTGGGGTGTATTTTATCATCCACATCCATGTTTCATCAAAATGTAATATTATTTCCATCCACCTACAATTGTTTAAATCCATTTTTACCCTTAGGTGAGTTTTTAGTAATATGTATGAAAGGAATCTTTTGTCGTACGAGGTACTTTTTGACTTTTCCGACAAAAGTACGAAGAACGTTTTTTTAACTTATACGGCATGAATGGATTTTTAAAACATTGTTTCCAAAAAGCTTCCTTTACAAGTTTTCAAGTTTATTTTTAATCAACTTCTTTTATTTTAAAGTTGTATTACAAGTTATGAAAGGAAAAATGTTTTTTAAGAAGAAAGGATATTTTCTTCAAGAATGGAGTTCAAGTGTTTTATCAAAATGATTTTCTATCTAAGATAATAAAGGGTTATTTTTTTATCCCTATTATTAAATTGATTTGTTCATGTTGTTATGAAATTATTTGTATGAATTCCTTTATCTTATATGAATTGATTTATGATGTCATGATGTTTCAAGAATCCCATTTTTGTTACATGTGTTATGCGATGATGTATGTTTTATGATTATGTGGCACACATAAGAAAGGATTCATTATAAGATGGGTGGGACCTATATCTCCCTCCAATGCATTGGGTAAAGATTTTATATCTCATGAGATAGACAGGGATGGAACGGTAGGTTATACCGGTTCAGTGATACAGGACTGAAACGAGGAGTGAACTCGGTTCAGAAAGGGTCTTTGTCCACTAAGATAGTCTTGGCAATGAGTCATGACTAACAAGAAATGATTTTCCATGATTATGTGTGCATGCCACAAAGTTTCAAGTTTTATGTTATGATTATGGGGATCTCATTTTCACTTCTATGATTTATTCCATGTTAAGATATTATGATCTCTTTTGCAGGTTTTGATTTTCAAAAAGATATGATATGATTTTTATTTCCTTTATTTGCCCTTGCTGAGCATTTGAGCTCACCCTTTTATGTTTTCTTTTCCCCAGGTCAGGAAGATGGATATTAAGTAGAATATGCTAAAAGGGACCCTAGATATGATGAAATAAATGGGAGACACTGTAGAAGATTTATGAACCAGTTGTTTATGTTTCCCAGTTTCTAAAGACACTATACCTATACGGTCCTTTGTGGTTTTGTCATATGTTGTAATAAGTGTGCTTTAATTTTGAAGTATTAACAATGTATATAAAGTATGGGTCGTTATATCTCTTCTATTTTTCTATTTAAAATCACAAAAACACTCATTCTACCCCACCAAAATACCTTATAGAACAACATTAATCTTTAATGACTTCTATATAACCCTATGAAAGTCCCCCAAGCTCTCGAGAACCTCCTTTCAATCTTTTATAAGCTCCCTTTAAATATAAGAGATTCTCCTCTTCTCTTAATTCCAGAACCTTCATTATGACGCCCCTATTTATTTCCAATTTTTAAAGTTGTGATATGTTTTTACTAATCCCTATTACTTTCCTAATGATTTGAAAGTGATGAGATACCTCTTTCACTGTCATTCATCACTTATATAAACATTTATTTACACCTTTTATGATACTAAAACTATCCTATGATTTCTCATTCCAAACATTTGGGAAGTGAATACTCATCCCCATTTACATTAATGGGTATTTAAATAGTTGTTAACGTCCTCAATTGATTTTGTATATTAGTTTAAATAGACAACAATCCCTGATCATGGGGTTAAATGTGAAGATAGACTTACTTATGTTGTATGATATTTGTGTCACAGATATATATGTACATGATATGAAAGTGATGAGTGGGACAAATATTTTATAGACCCCCAAAGAACAGGGTAATGTTTTTATCACATTAGATTCCACGTATGGTGAAAACATGTTACAATAAGAAGACTATGTTATTCTGTCTTTATTGTTAGCTTTGAATTATGTTTATCATGTCATGTATTTTGTTATTACAACATTCTTATGTTTCCTTTATGTTATCATGTAATATTGTGCCTTAATGTTCTAGACTGAAATTATATATACCTAATTTCCCAAATATGCTAGTCCTCATGAACGTATAGAGTTATATGAAGTGTATCATTATTTAATATATCATGAATTAAGATGTAATAAACTATGGGTTTTTATAATTGGTATTAGAGGAAATTCTTGTTATTTTAGGGATTAAAATTAGAAAATATTAGTGAAATCCTTAGGTACAATAATAAAACTAGTAAAAGAACTATAAATTATGGTAATTCACATGGAAATTCATTTCTAGTAAAATTCATCTCAACTAGGATACTATAAGTGGATGTGGATCTAGTATTGATGTATCTAGGTTTAATATCCCTAAAAAGGAAGCATTGAGATGGACTCGATCATCACCAAGTGAATGAAAAAAAGCATTTCTACACACCTAGTTTGATGCTCCTGGGAGATATGCTTTGATAAATTCACAATATCCTTACAAACCATTTTTTAAAGAACTAAAATTCACATAATATTTCATGTTAGGAAATAGAACATGGATAACATAGATTGAATCCAAGAGATCCATGTGTTAAAGGATATAGGTCATTTATGGGTTATCCCTTTAATTTGTTATTTTAAATGAGATTCATTAAAAGTTTAAAAATTCTAATACTTAATCTTCCCTTTCTTTTAGTCAATGGCCCGAAATATGAGGAACCAAGTCAATATCCAATATAAGGGGAAATGTGAAGAATAATCAAATGAGATTCCCAACCCAATGGGGGAATGAATCTTGAAATTCTTAACAATAATTTCTCAATTATCTCATGTTTCAAATTGAAACTTGAATCAGGATGAACACCAAAATCCCCCAAATAATTTTCACGGAGAAATTTTGACTTTTACGCAATAATGTCTTCCAAATTTCAGGGGATCTTATGATCCTTAATCAGGGATAAATGGATAAAATTCATTGAAAATAAATTCTCCATACTTCAATTCTTTATGAAATAGATGGTCTTGCACCCAATTTATCTTAAAGAGGTAGAATCTAATCAATGGTGGATGTTGATAAACAATATAATGGATGAGGAGTATATTAAAGTAATTTAATAAAAGGAGTTGTAAAAAAATTTATTGATGAATATTTTACATACACTCCCTTACTAAAAATAGAAAATAACTTCCTTATCCTAAAAAAAAGGAATAAAAATCCATCATGTTTCACATGGAAAACATCAGAATACTTTTATAATACACCTTTGACCTTTTTAGTTCCCCAAAAAGTAAAATTTACTTATTTTTTGTGGGATAAATAAAAACATAAAAAATTCCTTATCCATTCAATACATTGACAACTATGATAAAATTATATGATGTTCCCTCAAAGTAAAAATACAGATCGGAAAAACTCAATAGTCTCTTCGGACCAGAGACAAGAAATGGATAATGGATTTTAATTCATTTTCTGTAATTGATAAATTTAATGGGTTAATAAATTAAATCATACCACTTGTACAAGGTTTAAGAAGAAGCATCCTGAAAATTTATTGAAAGAGATAAGAAAATGCTTTATGTGTGGAAAGGAATGGAAACTATCCAACGATTTCTAGTGGAAGAAACCCACCATTGTGATGGAAGAAAAAAAAGGATCCAGTCAACTATTATCTCATCAACTAATGTTTCAACTTCAAGGAATAAGAACACTATGTGAAAGAATTCCCTAAGCTAAGATTTTTCAACAAAAACCAACCATAGAAACCTCTGAGGCCTAGAGGGAAGGTTGTTATTATGAAATCATAATTGCTAAATTGGATCTCTATAAGGAAATGGTGATATGTATGTTAGTAAATCATTCCTAAATAGATAATATAGTTTATTTATTTAGGCTCTATTTATTCATTAATATAATGAATATTTTTAAGAACTATTCAAACACCACCTCAAAACAAAGAAGTTTGGTTATTGGTGAAGATGAAAAACGGGTCAATTATTTCATCCCAAGATTATAAATCCTCTCTTATCCGTATTGGTGGTCTAAATTTCCTTGAAAACATTTTGTACTACCCTTATTAGAATTTGATGAAATTATTAGTATGTATTTGGTTTCCTTATATAGATCCAAAATAAATTTCCAAGAGGTGAAAATCACCCTCAGTATCACAAATTTTCCTCAAATTATATATAATTATAATGATGAGGATGGTTCTTCTTTGAAACTATATTCTGAAGAATTTACTTTATTTTCTTGTGAGAAATCATATCTAGTTAAAATTATCAGGACTAAAGAAAACATCATCCTTTATGACATGCTCATTGTAATGATTTTTTTTTGATTTTTTTCCCAAAGAATATTTAGGTATTACTCATATTTGTGATTTTCATTTCTCTACTGTGTTTATACTTGAATATTTTCCAATTTATATGAATACATATAAAATTGTTATTTTTTAAACTTATAAGATAAAAAACTATTATATGAGAATTTGGATAAGGTTTTTCTACACCGAACTACTTCACCATGGGGTTCACTGGTCCATTTAAGGAAGAAGAATGGTTGGTCAATGCACCCCAAAATTAATTATCATGATCTCAACAAGATCATGATAAAGAACAAGTATCATAAACCTTGGATTGATGGCATGTTTGATTTGATATTTAGAGCACAACACTTCTCTATAACCGATCATCCATTAAGATTTTATCATGTAAAGGTGAAGATAGAGGATATCCCAAAACTATTTTTCATATATTATAAGAGTTCTGTGATTTTATATTGATTCCATTTCGACTCACTAATTCATCATCTATCACCTGGAACATGTTAAATAAAGTCTTTGGTGATGACCTTCATAAATTTTGGGTAGTATTTATAGAAAAACATTTATCTACTCCAAAATCAAGGAGGAAGATGAGAAGAATTTAAATACTATAATGAAGACCTTCCCAAAAGAAAATTTATATTAAATGTATAGTAATTTTGAGCTTTCCTAGGAGAAAGTTACTTTCTTGGTGATGGGTATTACCAAAAGGGGATATCTTTAGAATCTTAAAAAAATGAGGTAATTGAATGATAGTATAGACTAACATATTTTAAGTAAATCTACAGTTTTACTAGATTTTAAGGGTATTATTGGCAATTTTTGAGAAACCACTTGTCCTTATCAATAATAATAACTAATCTTATATAAATGTGTCTCAGGTTTGAATAGAATAATGAATGTGAAAAAATTATTAAAGTGTTGAACATGATTCCAATAATTTACATGTTCTCACATTACCCACTAATGGGAAATGATTTAAGATCTATAACAATGCATCCCAAAATTTCTTGCGTTGTGTACTCTTGAAATTTGAAAATTTGATATCCTATTAATTTTATCAATTAAAGATACATGATTAGAAATATCCAATGGATGATCTATAATTTCATACTGTGATGTTTGTGTTAATGATTTTGGCGACATTATCTCTCTAGGGAGAACTATGATATATATATACAGATCCTAAAAACATATGTATATATTCACATAAAGGGTGATTAATATGCACTAATAATGATGTTTAGAGATTATGAAGGATTTTAATTATTCTATCCATTACAATCATGGGACGGTGAATAAACTGGTAGCTTCCCTATGTAGAGAAGATCCTAAAAACCTATGCATGATGAGGATTGAATGTGATAAAATTTTTGTAGACTTACAATGGGTGGAAATAAGATTAATAAAATGATATTCACCCTACCTTAATCAAATAACTTCTCGACCATCAATTATTGAGAGGATTAATGATTCCTAAAAAGAATATGAGTTCTTACATAAGATGGTTTTGAATATTTTGGTATTTGACTATACTGAAGATGGATTCATAATTTTTGTAACCCATATATCATTATCATTAAAACCACAAATAAAGAGGAAAATTATGGATTTTGTTTTTATTTCATCCTTCTTAATTCATATATGAATCACATAGATGAATATAGATTTGAAGAAAAATTCTGATCTGATAAGTTGAAGAGAGATATTGAGGAGTTTATATCTCAATGCATTTCATTCCAACAAGTCACAATGGAATGATATTTGTTAAATGTTATGATTAAATCATTTCCCACTGCAGTGTAAATTTTTTGAAAATAACCATGGATTTCATTGTTTGATCCACCAGGACACCTAATTATAACAACACCGCCTTGGTGGTAGTCAGTCTCTTTATAGAGATAGAAGATTTCATTTACATCAAGGATGATTTATCTATTGACCAGAATACCAAGATAAACATAAGTTATGTGGTAAAACTACATGAGGTTTGACTATATATTGTATCTGATCAAGATCATAGGTTTACCTTGAGGTTTTTTGGAAGCCTGCACCAAGCATTGGATATAGAACTGAGCATTAGCACTAATTATCACCCTCAAATTTTTGTTCATCCTAAAAGTACCATTGAAATTCTATAGGATATTCTCATAAAATTTTTAATATATTTACAAAGATGTTGGGATAAAAATCCCCCCTATTTTAGCTCTCATATTAAAATATATTCAATTATATCCATTAAATAACACCGAATGAGGGTATATGTGGGATGAGGTATCAAACTTCAGCATTTTGGGATGAAATTAGAGAGTGGAATATGATTGGACCTAATCTTAAATAAGAAAAAACATAGATTGTTAAAACCATTCAACATTATATAAAATCTATACAAAGACTATAGTAACATTGTGAAGAAAATACTTAATGTGATTTTGAGTTTGAGGTCAGAGATAATGTGTTCCTTTAAATATCTCTATGGAATAATTCCATGAGAATTATTGATAAAGAAAAGATTAGTATTATGTACATAGGTCCATTTTATATCCTTAATCTCAGTAGAGTGGTGGAATATTAGCTGGAATTCCCACAAAACCAATCTTAGGTACATGTTGTGTTCCATATATCTCTTTTTAAGTACATACTAGACCCCAGACATGTACTAAATATATAGGTTGTACCATTAAATAAAGATATTTCATAATAAAAGTATCTGATCAATATCTTTGATCGTATAGAAAAGGTTCTATGAAACAAGACAACTCACCTAGTCAAAGTGTGAGGCTAGAACCACATGTTTCTGTAAGAGGCAAGGGAATCGAAAGAAGTAAAAAAATAGAAATACAGTAATCTATTTTAGTGTATGAAAAAATTTTAGGGAGTAATTTTTAAAGGGGTAGAATGTAGGAAACAAAACAAATTATAAATGAAATCTTGTTTTGAATGAATAAATGAATTATTATGTAATGTAGTTATAGAAATCAGATGAAATACTTTGTTTATTTTAAAAAAATTTTCCTATAGAATTTAAAATTTTGTAAAGAATCATAACCATTAATAACATAGATATTGAATAGTGATCATATGATTAGTATATATAAAGGGTTATGATAATGTCCAACTTACACAAACTAAAGAAGCAATACACTCAACCAGTAGGAATATACCCTATAAATCCCATTTATCAGAGATTTTGAGGGAGATAACATCAATGGGGTTCTACCTTAACTATGACCAAGATGATATTCAACAACTAAGGCATGAGTGAAACCATTTATTGGAGATGTTCAGGCCTGTTGAGATAATTACCCAAAGCATGTTCTCCGAACCACCTGAAGAAAACTCATCCTCGCACAATATACCCTTAAAGAATACATTAGTGTAATAAAGGGTTATTTATCTAGACCATAGTAGTATGAATTTATATATTTTCAATCAATAAAATATGGATTAAATTTATTCCTTTTTTATTTCTTTATAATTGATTAAATAATAAATTTTATAAAAAAAGTTTTTAATGTGAGAACTATCAAATTTTATTTTCAGGAAATATATAGTTTCAACCTAGAGACTTCTTTTTATGAATTAAATAATTTTTAAAATAAATATAATTTTAATAATATATAATTTTTATATAATATTTATTCATTATAAATGATAAAATAATTTTATAAAGTAAAATTTAATTTCTAAAACTGTTAGAAAACTGTTATTTTCAAAAAAATAATTATTTCTCAATAAATGTGTAATTTATATTTAAAATAAAACAAATTATGAAATAAATATAACTATTTATATTAAATAAATATAATTTTTTAAATTAACATATTGATATTATCCAATAGTGATTTTTTATTTATTTTTACAGACAACCCAACTTATTTTTAAAAGGTAAATACGATGTAAATATATGGTGTGTATTATGATATCATAATGATCCAAATGTTATGAAATATATTCCATAAAATTTAAGCATAAAAATATATATTTCTCCTATAAAATATTATGTTTTTATGTTATTTGATTAATTTTATGAATCTTTAAGGAACCGTCTAGAATCGATATTATATTTTAATGTTTTAAAACCAATTATTTATAAACATGACTCACTTCCTCATCACCAAGGGAATTATTTGAATTTTTTCAATTGTTAGACTTATAAAATTATTGAACCCACTACTCTTTGGTAGAAATCATTATAAAAATTATAATAAGGTTTATGGTTTTGATTATTTTATCATATAGCTTTTAAAATCTAGGATGGGAAATTAATAAAGAACTCTCCTAACTTTTTCTATATTAACTAACCCAACCTACCATTCCTCTTCCCTAAAATCTCCTAGAGTATCCATGGTTCTTTAAAACTCTCAATATGGCCCTACTGACATTTTAGGAGCAACTTCTCAAGGTAAGGGATTCTCTCCTACCCTTATTTATTCATGAACCTTCATTAGGTCATTCCATTTTATATCACATTTTTTAAGTTGGGAAATGTTTTTAAACATCCCTATTACTATCCTTATGATTTACAAGTGATGAGAGACAACTTTCACTATCATTCACCCCTTACATAAACCATTATGTACACCTATTATGCTACTGAAATTTTCCTACTATTTTCTATGCCAAAAATTTGTGTGGGGAACACCCATCACCATTTACATTCATGGGTATTCACCTAGTTATTATTATCCTTCAATGATTTTTTATTTCTAATTATGCAACCTGAACTCATTAATTGTGATGATCAAATCAATGAAATAGACCCCTATGTTCTATTATCTATGTGGCATACTTATGAATGTATATGATATGAAAGTGATGGGTGGTTACAAAATTATATACCCCTCCAATGGATTATGTAATGTTTTATCTCATGATAGTCCACTTATGTTGTCTGAGAGGTTATCCTAAGCTCATTATGCTATGTTGTCTTGGGAGTTAGCCTTAACATACTTTTATGATGGAATGTTTTATGTTATTTCCTCATTCCCATTTTTCTATTATTCTATAATGTTATATCCTATCTCATTGTTCAAGATTATGATTCTTAGAGCTCCCATGTTACCTTTACATCCCTCTAAACTCACATGTGATGATTTAACTTATTTCATGAATTATTTATTCTATTATTTGGATTTATATCTCAGTTCATTATTATCTATGTCCCTAGGTTATACCATCCAATTTTACGAGATTAATGGAATATAATGTCATATTTTAGAGTTTATAAATAATGATGTTATACCCATGATTCAACTTAATATTATATGTAACCAATTTTGTAAACACACTTGGCCTCATGATCTTCTGGAGTTATATTAAGTCTATCTTTATGTAAAAAAATCATTAATTATGTTGTAATAAACCATGGGTTATAAAATTTTGACATGTAGAAATATTCTAAATTAGACTAAAATTGTCTTATCATGTTCCCAATGTCTACATAATTCCCATAATATTCATATGATTTATACTCACCACTGAAAAATATCATTATGTCAAGATATTGTTTCCTACTCTACGTCATTTGTCCAAATATCAAATTTGGATCCTTTAAAAAAAATTAAAGGATCCCTACACATTCTTATTTACTCAAAACATCTTTAGTTACCCTTTTGAGTTACTATATGTTGAGTTTTTCAATTAAAAAATAGTGCCCCTATAAATTTAAAATTTATGAGGATCATATTATTTTTCTTTAAACATGACTTTATTAACTTCTGACATTGATTCCAAATTTTAACAGTCATTTAAAAGATACTTTTTATCATTTCAATGTGATATTTTTTTGGCCAACTTGATTTTCATAATTATGTAAAACATAAAGCCATATATTAATCAACTTCCTTTATCTTCTACAATTTAATTATTTGAGTTTGGAAAGCTGGATTATGAATTTTCCAATTCGTTTTTTACTTTGAAAAATTTATATTATAGAATCTATATATCATTATCTTTTTCATTATCTATCACTTATATATTAAAAATAAGCTTCATATAGTAATCAATAAACTTATTCATTCTTATTTATCTCATTTTTCAACATTTACCCTTTTTATCATGAGCATTTTCATTACTAACACATAATTGAAAATCATTCTGTAAAATCTTTTTCTCCTTTTACAAATGATAAATCCTCAATAGATACTCATTATGTTACCAACTTATCATGACCATCATATTTATCTCCTCCTAACATTAATCATTATTACTCACTTCACTTGTGAATTATTTTTATTTCACGTTATAAATTAATAATATTTGACCATATTCAGTGGATTTTTCAACTTCTTTTCATCCTCACTACATTTACATTCAACAAACATAGATATAAATTTTTTATTATTAAATTTATAGAAATTATTAAATTTTAGTTTAAGATTAATTTTATGTTTTCTTATTAATGGAATAATTTGTATTCTCATTCTTATCATCACTAAAGTTATCTTCTTCTATCCCTGTATAATTTAAAACAAGATTTAAAATACCCAAATATATAAATTACTAAAAAGGAAAATTTCCATGAATTTTACAAATTTATTTCCATAAAATTATTGAGATGAGTGAAATGAGTTTTATAACTTCCCAAAAGCATCTTTATATGAATATAAACATTATTCATCAAAATATGATTCTTTCCTACTCTTTTCTTTCTTAAAATATTTTAAGAATATTTCCCAATCAACTTTAGTGTTCTTTTTCAAAATAAATCTCTTCAATATTTCATTATAAATAAGAATACTATAAAAATGATACAGTACAGCTGTACCTAGATCATGATGTTTATGTTCTAACACCTTATCAAAAAACTTCTCTAGAAAATTGTAAAGTATCTTCTAGAAAATCATTGTATCCCTTAGCTACATATCAAAACCTCTAAAGAGTAAAAAATATTCATTTAATCTAGTGAAAAAGATATAAATTATTTAATTATCAATAATCTTTAGATCTTAATATCAAAATATAAAAAAATTATGGTTATGTTTTTTACTAGTGAATATCAATTATAAATTTTATCAAATGTATCCCGAATGAATTTTATTATCTTGTTGCCCTTAACCTTGATAAAATCCTTCCATTAAAGGGATGACTATGTATTATTTTGATCATTACCATCATTCTAAAAATTCAACCAATCTACTACATTAATTTTATTAATTTTATCACGAAGAATAAACCATTTGATTGAAGCCTCTAAAACATACAGATTAACAGATAAAAGATCTAACATCATTGAATCTTTCTATATGAAATAATTATTCTCATTGAATTTATGAATCACATTTCAATTCACATAAATGTTCTTATAAAAAACTCGAAGACCAAACCATAAACACCAAAGAGATACTTTCTATAAAATAAAACACGAGTTTAGTCTAAAAATACAACACAACAATAATCATAAATCTACTCGATATTTTTAGGATATCTGGACTGCTTTGATAATAATTGTGGTGCTCCCAGACATAGTGAGGTTTACTAGGGGGTGAATCAATGAAAAATATTAAATTTATTTTCTTTTTTTATATCTTAAAAAATCAACCTCTATTAGTTGTTAGAGTGATATATCTAACTACAGAACTCATACACACCGAGGAAATCAACAAAAAAAGGAAACTCAATTTTCAATGTTCACTTTCAAAAAAGAATATCTATTCCTTTCCAAGATTCAATGTTACTTGAAATCATAAAAGTAACTATAATATCAATTTTAAATACCAACGAATATGGATTATCACGGAAATCATGTTATTAAATAATTATAGTGTCATCTCCCATCAAATATATAAATAAATGAACCACTACATTATAGTATTGATTCATGGATTATACTTCTTCCCTTGATGATTGTCTCTTGAAAATAGTATAGTGCTAATATACAAATTTACTATTCGAAACAAGTTTGATTTCATTTTTGTTCACCAAATAATACTAATTTGGTGATTACACATAGATCAACGTGTTCTTTCACTTCATATTCTTTTATTTTTACTTCTTGAAAGTATCATCTTTTTTACATCACATAACCAACCTCAATTATGATCATTTATATCAATAATTATCCTGCCAAATATTATATATCACTCACTCTATGTGTCTATTTGATTTATACAGTTGATAATTATTTTCTTATCTATGTGATCTATATTTTAGAATTATAATATCCCATTTTATAACATGAAAAACCACATTTTCTTCGTATTCAAATTTGAATTTAAAACTATAATTCTAATAACCAACGTCCTTCAATTAATTCTAAAACTAATTCTTCTCTTATATTCTTCTTATATAGTTTTTTGACATATCTAGGTACTCTCGGACATATATTATAGTGAAAAAACATGTGTTATATAATGATAGACTAGTTTTCCTCTTCCATTTTGAAATTTATTCTTCCTTCATGGTGAAAAAAATTATTTAACTTCTAATCTAGTTTATATTGTCTGAACAACAAGGATATTAATAGTCATGGATTGTCATCATAATAGAAATATCTTATTCACTTTTCATAAAATATATGTGATCATGACAAAATTATTACTTTATAGTGAAAACATCAATTTAAATATAATTTTATCATGATTTACAATCATTATATTATATCAATGAAATAATAGTATAATAATAGCCAATCTAAAATCCATTTGAAATATCCTCCAATTTCTATAAAATAATTCTTCTTAAAATATACGTGGTAAATTCATGAAATTAAATATTGTTTAAAAGGTCTATAACCCTTATACATCACTCTTCTTGACCTTAACCTATTACTTTTTCTCAAAAATAAGACTTATATATTCTGGAAATGAATCATATATAATGAATACTTAACCAATGTTTCTAAAATTTTCATAAGTTGAATTTCATATATATTGGGAAATAATCAAATTACCTTTACATATCACTAAAATAAAACTTACATAATGCATTAGTCTTAAATATATATTTAAGGTGACATAAACTTATGAATCCATTTTCTATGAATTAATCTTTATTTATTAATGAACTGAGCTTAGACCACGAGAATATTTACTTTCACATAAATTCATATACCTCATATTAACGTTTTCTTTGAGAAAACTACTATTACAGATTAAAATTTATCATAATACTTGGCTAAATTATCTCTGATCTGTTCATATTTAGTTTATGCATCTTGGGAATCTTCAATAACTTTTTTAATATTTTATATAAAATGTAACGATATATTTTTATGTATCATAGGTTCTTTGTGGAATATTAAAATTATCTCTAATCTAATAAAATGGATGTTATATATTAAGAAAAAATAAATATTAAATATATATAATTGTATCTTAATATGTGATTTTGTCTTTCCAACCACTTAAATATACCCATTCTAATTGAATTAAAACTTCTATTATCTATTAGAGACTTAGAAATTTTTCAATCTAAATATTTCTAACTGTAAAAAACATTTATATTACTTATAGAATTATTTACAATTAGTCCAAACATCCAAACAACCTTCAATTCAAATAATTTTCCTTAATAAAATCCAATAAAAAATGAACATATCAACTCCTTTAATTCCTTAAATATTTTTTTGAAGATAAATACCACAATCTAGAGGATTATTGTGACAACCGGCTCCTGGGGACAGTACAGCCACCCGTCATAACATGGTCGTCGGGTCCAGGCCCACCAGGTACAACCAGTTTCCCCCACAGACACGTGGGGCCCACCCTAGGACCACCCACATACCTGAATGGGTCATTTGACGAATGACAGTCCCCACAGGCCAACACATGTCATTTCCAGTGTGTTTGTTCCTCATTCACACACATCCTGGGAAACTTCCCAGAAGGTCACCAATCCTGATCCCTACTCCAGGCCAAGCACGCTTAACTGTGGAGTACTAATCAGGTGGGCTCCCAAAAAGGAAGGTGCACCTTGTTGACATGAGTCATATCATTTAGTCATTTAACCCTTTATCATTTGGGGATGTTACAATCACCCCCCTTTAGAGCACAACGCCCTCGTTGTGGGCCCTATATCTCAACCCAGGCAGTGCACTGCACTTAAGGCTGGGTACCACCTCTGATACCAACTATGACAACCGGCTCCCGGTGATAGCACAGCCACCCCGCCTTAACATGGTCATCGGGTCCTGGCCCACCAGGTACAACCAGTTTCCCCCACAGACACGTTGGGCCCACCACAGGGTCCTCCCACATGCCTGAATGGGTCATCTGACTAATGACAGTCCCCACATGCCAACAGATTTCATTTCCAGTGTGTTTTGTCCTCACTCACACACATCCTGGGAAACTTCCCAGAAGGTCACCCATCTTGATCACTACTCCAGGACAAACACACTTAATTGTGAAGTTCTAATCAGGTGGGCTCCCAAAAAGGATGGTGCACCTTGTTGACATGAGTCATATCATTTAGTTATTTAACCCTTTATCATTTGTGGATGTTACAATTATTATTCACATTCAAATATTAGTTCATTCTTCGTTCATTAGCTCAAAAATCAATTAATATATCTCTTAGTTGTAATAATTGTCATGGGACATGGTTTCATTATAATAAAACTGAGAGGGATCCACATGGGAGATAAAACCACAAGTTTATATTTCACATGCACTAAACATTGAGATATCTAGCAATGCATTGACCATTAAAAGTAGTCTAGCCTCCCATGAAACAGCTGCAGGGGGTTGTAGATATATTTTTATTAAAGTTGAAAACTATGAACCCAAATTCCAATTTCCCAATTTATACTCATTTCTAAAACTGTACTGACATTAACATTATTTAAATCCTTTAACACATATCTCCCTTTCTTAACATCTAATGGCTATTGTTTCCCCACATTATCTAAAATTTCCAGAAAAATTAAAATTTTCCCATATATCTTTGTGGATATAGATTTATTAGTAAAGAAACCACCTATATATACTATTTTAATGTACTGATTATCAATTTATTATATTTTTACTTTATGTATTTTTATTCATATATCTGAATTTATCCTTATATTCAATGGGGTGTTTGTGTGTCTCAAGACCCATGAATTAATATATTTAAAATATTAACTTATTTTAATGCACATGAAATCATAGTTTTATTATTTCTAGTTTTTCTATTGTTTGAGACCTCATATGGGAAATCCAAAACTATTTTTTAATTCAGAATATAGGGTTTACCTTAGGCATGACAGAAGATATTTTGGCATCAGATGTTTTGATTGAGGTGATCTTTCATGAGCATGTTTAATTAAAATAAATAAATTGTTTTATTTTAAATAACCTGATTCTATCTCTTAAAATTAAGTGTCATAGAAAATTATTAAGGCTATCCACATATAATAGGTAGGATTAGATAAGGGAATTCATTATTTATAAATAATGATCTAATAATATAAATGATCAGATAAAGGTGGATCAAGAGGTATATAATGAATGTTGTAGACCTTATTAATGCAGGAGAATAAGTTCTTCACGAATGATCAATCCTTAATTGAGGTTGGGAATTTTATTTATAGATTTCAACCCTATTTGATTTGATTAAACAAGGATTTTTTATATTCTATTATTTATGAAATTTTTCGTTCTCTCAAGATCATGTTTTTAAAAAATTAAATTGTTAGTTCCAATTTATTCTTATATTCTATTATATCACCCAATGTTTTCACACTTATTGATCGTTGGATGGGATGACATTTTCCAATGACACTTATCACCTTTGATGGCGTGCCTTTATCCCATTAGTTTTTAAATTCATAACACTTGTCCTATAGGGTTTATAAATTGACATCTCTGAGTTATGTTTGAGGATGGTAAAACCCCCATATTTTCTGTTTTTCTGTGACTCATTGATGGATTGGAGCTTTAGATATATATTGTTATGAGATCCTAATTTATGGAGATATATATAGGTTTTTGGACCCCAAATATTGATGGACACATTATGGACTCCCCCGTGGGTGATCTCAATATATTTTTTTTCAATCTGTGTTAGGGAGTCAATGCTTGGAAACATGACCCTTCTATTTCAGGTGGTAAAATTGTGGGATTTTCAATGGTGAGGTTAAATCTAGAATCTATGTGAAGGAAATATGGTTTATTCTAAGAACATAAGTATATGGATTATAGTATTAAGTTCACACCCCGTGTATTCCCCATTATTTGATGGCAAGGGTTTCGATTGCAAAAGAAATGTGACAAGTTGTGTATGTCAGTATACATGCCATATAACCTGGTAATGGAAGCTCAAAATCAACTTTGGGAGTACATTGGTATAGAAATGACTATTCACACTAACACATCCAATTTTATAGAGGAAAACCCTAATACTCTAACATATCCAGGTACATGGTCATGGTTGTGTACTCAGGAAGGGCCAGAATACCAAGACACGTCCATATAAAAATGAATTGGATGATGTATATGGGAAGATGTAGGAATAACACAGAAATTCCCTAGATGGGTGAGACACAATAGGTAGCAATTTTATACACTGTGCAATTTGAAATGGACTCTGAAGCCATGTCTAGGGGAGAACACACCTAGGTGATGAGGTAAGGTCACATGTTGTGTGATTCCACATACACATTGTGTACTTATTATTGTAAATTATCCATTCTATATCTCATTTTTGGAACGTGGATTTTCTTATGTGGTTTGCATATACAGATTTTTTCCACATATAACACAATCTTATTCTTCATTATGGAATATGATGGTATGAGGTGTGGTTTTCCAAGAATGGTGATTCATTAGGAGATGCTTGATAATGGTAGTGGTTAGGGTAAGAACACCAATGTAATTATGGGGTCGGTACTTCCCTGTCACACTAGGGTGTGGGCCCCCTATACTATTTACATAGGTAGATTCAGTACTCCTACACACTATATAAATTTGATATTACTCAATCAATAGAGTTTTAATCCATTATATTCATGTTATAGGAGGTATTTAGTAATCAACTAGGGTTATGGATCTCTCTTCTATAGAGTAAAACAATGAGGTATAGTCCACTCCACAGTAAATTATTATGATGTTGAACCTGATTCTTGGTATTAGAGATGGTTTTTTAAAGATACGGGTAGACTCGTTGAATTTTTTTGGGGTATGATATATAGATCCTTTTTCTATACCTACTGGGTTTTTTAGGAGCATATATAATGGGTTTTTTATTCCCTCTTATTATTGTAATAGATTAATTTTATTGTCTCATTATATTACTCAATTTTTGGTTTTATAGGTGTTATAATAGGTATTTATATACTCACTATTATATGGGATTTTACCACACATGTTGTGTCTTATGGATATTATAACAAGATTATTTGTGGTGTTGGTACGGATTAATGATACTTGGGTGAATTGGCTACATTGGGTGGTCAGACGTAGAGATTAGGTGTCGAGGTCTCTTCAATATTCCTTATTATCTAGATAATTTTAGTATGGGAGAATTTATGGTTGGATATGTATTTTTAATAGGATTAAACATTTTCTTCATATTGACATACATTGATGAATTCCCTATATATTATTGCATGTATGGGTTTTCTCCATATGTTTTTATTTTTTATCACTCTTCTAAAATTTTCTGTGAGATGGTTGTGTGTGTGAAAACACGAATCGATGATAAGGAAAATAATTTCATTTATTCATTATCAATGATTTTTTTCTAACCGAGGCCTATTAGAGGTGGTCTCAGGGTTATCACACTCATCTTTCATCTTCCCAAGCGGTTGCTGGGGGGGTCGGGTTGTGATAGAGTTGTCTTACTATTTGTTCTCCATTAGGTCAGTGTTTAGAGTTAGACCCATGATGAGAACTAGTTTGGGAATTAGGAAAACATTATTTGACTATCTTCAAGGTATTTTTAGTCCAAGGAACCATGCAGTGGTGAGAAAACAAATATATCTATACACCAAGACTCTAACTACATCCTTTTAAACACAGCATACTGATACATAAGTCTTTGGAAATTTTTTTACATGAATCATATATGATTATAAACTTTGACTATCCTTCTTGATTCATCTCCCTGTATGAATACTTATCTAACCATGGAGCATATTGATAATATTTAAGATGACTCCATGAAGATAGACATCAAGGTTGCTGACATAGGATCATGATGATTATATGTTGAGTGATAGGGCCTTAGTTTAGGGGTTATCTCATTAGTTGTTTCCTCCAAGTGGGTAGGGACAAAAACCCTCTCTTATAGAGAAACATATAGTACCATAAGTTAATGATGATGATGCATACAGTCTTAGTATACTACATGAGTTCCAACATTTGAGAACACTATGTTTCTATAGAAAGATAGGCCCATGAGAGATGGATGATTCAATTGGGTAAATGTTCTGAACCTTGAGCCTTGTTATGACACCGACTAATTAGATGGTGGGGAATATGTCTTTCCATCTTCATGGGGAAGTAGGGTTTTGATGGAGTCCGGTAATATATAACCATGATGAGATGATGCTGTCAATGTCATAATTTTAGCATAAATTTCACATTGACCATTAGCCCTAATAATTAAGATCCACGTGGATTAAAGAGCTTCCCAAGCTGTAATTGGGTCACATGATAGTGGATGGGTACTTTTCCTGGTTCACTAAACATATATGTTACGTTAGGGAAATGGTGAAAGATAGTTTCTTACAAGAACATAAGTTTGATTAGGGACCTACCTAGACATTCAAGTCAGTGTAGTCTCCTTATGCCTTTCGACCTATGATGGGGTTCCAAAGAAGGATTTTGTGATTGGGAGCTCCCTAACTGAGGGATTTTGGTAGGTTGGATCTGGCACCAGAAATTATGTGGCTATGTAGACTATAGTAATTAGAAGGTGACATGCATCAATTTATCTACAGAGGATGTATTGTCATTCTTGTAGATAAACATGAGGAGATATGGATCAATGATCATGTGGATGATCTAGAGAGATAGTTTAGGGATAATGTAAATCCTGTTATGAGAGGGGTCACATGAAACATTATTTCCTGACCAACCATACTTAGTAGGATATGGAGACATTGGATGGACCACTATGAATGATGTATAACTACGATCAGGTATCTCCCATTCATGGTTAGGGAGACCCTTATGGGAGTCAGTATAGATAAAGGAGAAGCTGTAGTTCCAAAGGGAGGATATGATGGTGGATGGTTACACTATGATATACTATTACCACAACCATAATAAAACCTACATCATCCTTAGAGAGCTATTGGTCGAGGTCGTGGGTAGTTGTAGACCATGGAGGGATATGAACAACCCACACATGAGATGATTCATGGTTTTATATGTGTCTAATCAATTAATTCTATGGTATTAGTATAAAGTATAATGAGTCATTATTTCATCTCTATATCCCTAATACATGCTAAATAGATCCGCGTTAATACCTTATCACAATAAATTATGTTAGAGGTTCCTACAGGGTGATATTCATTTATATGACTTATCTGTTGGTAGTGGGAGTTTTCATTTGGTGGAGAGAGTTTCTCATAGGAACACTTAGTCACAATGATAAAACATTATGATGTGATCTTGAGTATGAAATATTTTCCCATGGTTTGGGATCAGAAAGCATGCCATCATAGCTGATTTAGATGCCTTCAGACTTATGGAATGAGATTCTATTATGTAGGTGAGAGAGATCACATAGGCAAAAATGTGTGCCATGAGATCAAAAATCTACAACCCATTATCCATCTGTTAGAAATTTTTTAACATAGATTAGTGATCTCTTCATGCATTTGGATTACTTCGATAGTTGAGGACAATATAGATATCATTGATGAGGAAATTTTTGGAATACCTCCATGTTTAGAGATAGCCTTTTATATCAACTTTATCCCTAGGATTGTACAGATTTATTATGTTGAATAAAAAATTTCCAATATATAGATATGGAAGTTGAGGGTTAATTAATAGGATATTTTAATGAAGGGTTTCATCAGACCTAGTGTGTCTCCATAAGGTAGCTTTTATTTTATTTTATTTGTGAAAAATGTGGATGGGAGATATGGGATTTATATTGATTTTCATCTCTATAATGAGGTTACTATAAATAACTATAACCCATTTCTAGGGATATAATCCCTATTTGACCAATTTAGATCAACAAGTTGGTTCTCAAAGATCAATGTTAGGTTCGGCTACCATCAGTTGAGGGTTTCTAGGATGACATTCCAAAAATGTCATTTTGATTTCACTATAGATACTATGAGTTCTTGGTGACTGCTTCTTGAGTGAAGAATGGCCCATATATATTTATGGGTCTTCTGAATCGGATATTCTAGCCCTACATTGACCTATAATTTTGGTTTTTAATTGATGAAATATTGATTTACTTTGTTACAGATGGGGAGCATGAATATAACTTGAGGATATCCCTAGGATTACTCAAGTTGAATTAGCTATATGGTAAGCTGTAAAAGTGATATTTTTTTAACTTTGAGGTTCAATTTTTGGGGAATGTCATACATGAGAATGGTTTAGATGCGTAATTGGTGAATATTGATGCAATTATTTCTTAGGAGAAACCCTAGAGTATCTTGGAAGTGTGGAGTTTCATAGGTTTGGAAGGGTACTATAAATGGTTCTGGGTAGTTTTCTCTTGTATTTCATCTAATTTTAACTCATTAACATGGAAATATAATATGTTTACCTAGGCCGAGAATTTTTATATATACATATTCAAGGAAAGGATGATGTTGGACAATGCACTTATGTTTATTCTAAAAAAAGATTTTATTGAGTATTTAGTGTTCTGTGATGACTCTAGAGCTAGGCTTAGTTGAGTTTTGATACAGAGGAAAGAACTGATCACATATTAGTTGAGGTGCTTGATAGAAAATAATAATAACCGTGCCACTCATAAACTAGAGATAGTATTGTTAGTATTCACTCTGAAGATGTGGATGCACTATCTTCTACATAAGAATTTTTTGGTTTACATAGACCAGTAGAATACTAGGTACATATTCACATAGAAATATTAACAAAAGATAGAGTCACTGGTTAGTATTCCTATAGGAATATAACTTCAATATATTCTTTTCTCATGGGAAGGTAAACATGGCAGAACAATCCCTTAGTATGAAGTCTCATTCTTTCCTGTTGGAGGATGTGTCTAAGAAGGTATCTTCATTATAGCTAACCCTAGTGGATGATTGGGGTGAATATTTTGATTAGTTGACAGTGATTAATTCTCCACTTCTTTAGTGTGTGAGGGAGGATCAAGTGAGATACATAACCTAGGATATTTTACGTGACCAAAGATCTTTAGGATATATGCTATAAGGATTTTCTATACGAGGGGAGCACATAATCCATTTCTATAGTTGGATGGTGATTCTAGTCACCTTGTGTGAGGAGGATATGGTGGATTTTCACAATTACCCATTGGTTGTATATATCTATGTGGAATATATATACAAGGACCACAAATGGAAGATTTAGTGTTATTTTCTATGTCTATAACATTTTTAATTTTTTCTCTCGATGTCCAATATGTCAATATGTAAAGGCAATGCAATAGGTTTTGGTAGGTTTGAACCGACCTATTTAGATCCCATATTATAAATGGTATGGACTATACATAGACATCCTGAAAGGGATTAAAATGATAGTGAGGGGCCAAAGTGCTATCTGGGTGATTTTTGACCAACTTATCAAGCTATTAAACATACATTTTATCCAAAATTAGTGTTAGGTTGAGATCCTAGGGCATTAGTGACTACGGGAGATTATTTAACATTATGGGGTACCCTTGACAATAGTATCTGATCATGATTATTTGTTTATAGAATGGTTTTATAGATTCATACAATAATCTTTTGGGATCTAGTTTCAGATAAGTATAATTTTTCACCCCTAGATGGATGGATAGACTAAGTGGACTATCTAGGTGTCGAAGGATATACTAAGAGATTGCATGTGGTACTTTGTATGGATATGGGAGGTTCACTTTACATTAGTACATTTTTCTTATAAAAACAAATATCACTCTACTATAAACATGGAACCTTTCAACATCCTTTACGGGAGACATTTTTGGTCACATATATACAGTGATGAGATTGGAGGGAACCTTGCTTTTGAGACATATATGGTGAAGGTGAAAATGAATATGGTTTAGGTGATCCCTGGGCATATGAGGAAATACCATAACATACATAATTATTACATATATTGACATATTATTCCCTTATAATTCGATAAGTGAGTCCATTTTTACTCATATCCCTCAGACAAAGATTGTTGAGTTTTGGATAGGGAATTAAGCTATCCCTAAGGTTCATTGGGCTATATGAAATCCTATAGATGTTGGTGAGTTTGCATACCACTTAACCCTACACTCGCATTTGGACTAATTACATGATTTTTTCAACATGTTGTAGATAATGAGATATATACATTAACGTACACATGTTATTGACTAGTGAGAGCTAGACATCATGGACATATCCACCTTCATTGAGTACCTGATGGTGATCGAGGATTGGTAGGATAAAATCATCCATAGATGGACAAAACCATTGTTTTATATGATTTGGATGTACATGATCATGAAGGAGATATCTTAGAAGAATGATAGATTGATTTAGGCCCAATACCGCCCACATTTCCATTTAGTTTCTACTTTTTACGAGGAAAATCCTTTAATAGGGTGAAAATGTAATGATTCTAGATTTATTGTATTTTCCTATTGAATATTTTTATTCATATATCTAGATTTATACTTGGTGTCAACATGGTGTTTGGTTATATCTAGACCCAAAAATTAATATATTAAAAATATTAATATATTTTAATCCACACACCCACATTGTTTCATTTTTATGGTTTTCATGATGTTTAGGAACATGTATGGGAAATATGAGACCTCATTTGAACCCAAAACATTGATTTTTTTTATATACCTAACATATGGTTGTTCACCATCAGATGTTTTTAGGGAAGTGACCGTTGGTGGGTGTGTTTAATTATATTAAATAAATGATTAATTAATTTTGTTTTAAATGAAATAATTCTCTCACTAGAATTTCTATATTATGGAAAACTACCAGGGTTATCTCCATAGCCCTTGGAGGATTATAGGAGATCATTCTCCATTGACATATCATGATAGTATAATAATAATGACCATATTGAGTTTTATTGATCAGTAGTAAATGAATACAGAATACCTTATTCATTTTTGGAAAATACGATCTTCACCAAAGATTGATCCTTAATTGATGAAGTGAAAATTAATTATATATTTACACCATTATATATTTGATCAATAATTGATTATTTATTTTATTATATTTCCCAAATTTTTTATTTTTTCAAGATCAGATTTCTAAAAAAAATAATGGTTAATTTATATTTAAGTTTCTATGCCTTGATATAATCCCATGTTTATGTGCTATTAAATTATTATTTTTGATCACATCCACCAATGACACTCAACACCTTTGTCGGTGTGCCTTTTCCCCCCTTATTTTTAACATTTTTTGTTGTTGGCCTATAGGGTTTGAGGTTGAACATATTTGTGGTGGGATTGAACAAGATCAAATACTTGGATTCATTTCGTTTTTCAAAATGAAAGAAGGATTAAATATTATGAGATGGATCATAGTGGTATCATGATTATGAGATATGAATATGATCTTGAGACATTGAATGGAGAAAGACATGTGATATACTTTCATAAGGGTGATCATAATACAGTTTCTATCCACCAAAGGCTATAAATTGATAAGATGAAGACATTAACATTCGATTTCAGGTGGTAAAATTGTGAGATTTGTAGTAAACAGGTTGGATATTGAATCCAAATTAATGAATATAGGTTTTTCCAAAACTAGAACTATAAATCATATAGTGGGAAGAACAAAAGGTGTGTAGTCTTCTGGATGTGGAAGCTAGGATTTCGATTGATGAAAAATCCCACACACCATGTATATTGGTATAAATGTTGTGTGACTTGATGTAATAGGCTTGGAATCTAATATGGGAGTACATGGAATCAGACACAGCTAGGAACGTGTGATTGACCATGATTACATGGGAATTACTATGTACTTAGACATAACCAAGTATATGGAAATAACAATAGTACACTGGCATTACCATGTAAATAGCCATAAGGAGAATACTCGAACAGGGGCTTGTGTATGATAATGGGTTGATGTACATGAGAATGGTATAGAAGAACATGGGAAGGCCTTGATTAGGTGAGAAAATATTTTTATCACCTGTACACATTGTGTAATTTTACATGGATTTCAAAGACATGTCTCAGTTTGAACACACCTAGACAGTGAGGCATTGTCACATTCCAAGTGATCCCATGTACAAGTTTTTCAGTTCTCCTTGTAACTTATACGTTCCATATCTTATTATTTGAGAGTGTGATTTTATCCCATGAGTATCTTATACATATTTTCCCACTTAGTACATGACAATAGAATTATTTGAGGGATACAAGATTTGAGGTGAGGTGTTCTTATCATGTCTCTTATTTAGGCAATGTTTGATGATGACAGTGATCAATGATGGATCGTTAGAGTGATTTTGGGTTGGTAATACCCTTTATCACCATGGTAAATGTCCCTCATACTACTTAATTATGTGGAGTAAGTAATCCCCCATACTATAGAGGGGTATAGTCCATTTATCTACATAGGTGTGTTTATTTTTCTTTGAGCTCGGATAGGGAGGAGGTCCTCCACTAGGGTTATGGCCCCCTCAACTGTGGGGAAAATGGTGAGGTTTTTTCCCCTAAAAATAAATTATTACATGGTTTAATATGATTATTGGAATCATAGATGGAATTTAGGAGTTACAGTAAGATTCATCAACATTGGATGGTCTATGAGATGGAGATCCCATTTTTCTGTCTACATGGTTACTTTATGAGCGTGTATGAGGAATTTTAGTTTAACTCATGCTATGGATTGAGCTGAATTATATTGTATTTTTATATTTTTCCTTTTTTGGTTTTAATGGAATCCAAAGGAGTCTGTATATGCTTAAACATGTAATTTTCTTGCACCTGTCATAGCTTATGAACACAATAGGCAGATTGACTGTGAAATCTATGGATAATAGTGATACTTAGGTGTATTGTCCACATTCATTGGAAAGACTTGGATATCAGGAGTCTTGTACTCTTTATCATTCTTTTTTCTATAGTTTATTTAGGTTTCGGTAAAATTTATATTTGGGAATGTATTTTTTCCCTCTTTATGTTTGGGATTTTTATTATCAGACACTGATGTAATCCCTATATATTATTTCCTGCAAGGTTATTCTTGAGATGGTTTTTTACTTTATCATTCCTCTTCACTTTTCTTGTAGATAGTTTTGTGTGTGCATACCAATATCTAGGATAAGACTTCCAATTTCATTTATACCATCCCGGTGCTTGTAACCAGCCCCTAGAATATTGGAGGTAGGATTGAAGTTTTCACACATGGTTATCCAGCGGCTAGAAGGGATTTGGTCAGTCATGTCATGATAGGTAAACCCAACCATTCCATTTCACATTTAAACATTATAACTAGACATTGATACTAAAATTTCCAAACCCCATCCCTTATGAAGTGAAACCTCTATGTTTTGAATTCCAGAATCAGTGGTGATGCAAAATATTTCTAACATCCATAGAATAATGAAACATAAATATTAAAATGAAATTATTGTATTTTAGCCTTGATTATATTATAACCTTATAAAAAAAATTTAAAAATGGCATGATCCTAAATCCCACCAATTATATAAAATTAAACCATAGGTTTTATTTCATCTAATCACAACCCAAATTTTATTACCATTTTGCACTAAACTATTTCAATACCAAAAACTCTATTTGAACTGTCACCTAAACAATTCAATATTTTTATCCACTTTATTTTAAGACACCCCCATAATACCACACTTTATTTGAGACCCTCACCTCTACTTCACCAAGATAAGAGTACGAGATACCACTAAAATCAACCACTTTGAGCGTATTACACTATATAAATAATAGAAATCACTACCTCTCTTCACTTTTAAGAAACAATGTAATGCCAAATAACAATTTCCTTATACCCAACCATAACCTAAACATCCTCACACCAATCATAAAAAATTAAATATATCCCAACTCTATCCGTCTTTCTCTTCCCAATCCCAAGGCAACCAAAACACTATATCTATACTATCATCCCCCCCAAGGGAATACTTTTCCTAGTACACACCTTCTTAATATTTTGTTTTCTCAAAAATACCATAGATTCCCTAAATATATAGACCAAAATTACTTGAAGGTAATAGAATGTAGATGCATAAATAAAGGGAATCACATTGACCCATGTCACTTTATGACTCTTGGGAGGATTCCAATAATTAGAAATTATTTGAAGATTCTCCATTTTAAAGGGATTATAAATGTTAAAGTGGAAAAATAAAGGGTTATTATGTTGGAGTTCATTAATTCCCTTAAATATATCTATGATTTTTTTTCAGGCTTGAGGATAAGTGGATTCGATTAATGTTTTCAATATTTATATTAAAGGATAGTATATACCCTAAATTCTTGGTTATTTATACTTAATATACTATATTAATTATTGATACAATCTAGGAAGAAAATTATCTATAACACAATAAACATAATGGTTCCCAAAAATCTGTTCATGACACTGCCAAATCCAAGATGACTCAGCTCAAGGACCCAATAATCTGACTCGATCATTAAGAATTCAACAACTATAAGATTCCCAAATATACTATAAGGGTTTTATTAATTAATTGGTTGTTAACATCCTCTATTAGATCCTTATTGGGCCTTCCCACACTATAGTAAATTTTTTGGTCCATCATTTTTATAATATGAGGAGAAAGATATGTCGAACACTACTTGGAGGGTATTTTATAGAAATACAATCCAAGTCTCTAAATTTTTTTTGATAACTATCAACCAATAAAAAATTTAATAAAGATGTAATTTATTAACAAATATATAGTCTAGAAAAATGAATATTTGATAATATTTGGATGAATTATCTCATGAAAGGAAAAAATGTGTACTCAGATTAAAAAGAAAATTCTAAGGCTCTAACTTTAGGTATCCAGGGCCCAAATTATTTTACATATCCAATAATTTTTCCATGTTCCCCTTACCTAGAATCAACCCAAGGAATGGTCATGAAATTGATTTATAGTTTTGATCACATGATAGAGCCTTTAGAGTATACATAATTTTTTTTTGATGTATTCTATTGATAGAATAGAGTTTTCACTATGATCGATGCCCCCCACAATCACCCACTAAATTGGGTTCACCAACAAGGCCACCCCTGAGTGCTATTTCCATTAGAGATATTTTTATTTGGGCTACAAGAACCCCATATACACATCCATCAGTGCCTACTTCGACTTCCATATCTAATCATGAGGTATCATATGCCCCTTTTAGCACTACAACTCAAAATCCTTTTACTACCAAAATGTCCATGAATACTCTCACTGATTCTTCTATTTTTACAATGATATTTTATCCCTCCTAGAGTAGTGGATTCAATAAATTATTATAGATATTGAAAAAATGTTATGGAATTTTTAGCTAAGGAAATTATTCCAAACATAGAAATTACCCACCTCCCTCCTAATGTAACCAAAATTAAATCATCCCAAAAAATGGGTTCCTGATGTGGAAAAGATTAAGAAAAAGGATAATGAGAAGAAAATAAATTCCACAGAGTATTTTAAATATAATGAAGTGGAGGATTAGAAAAATATTAGTTGAGGATAAAAATTTGACATTGAAAATTTACATTCATTGGATTCCCATGAATTATAAAATTAGTATTGATATTACTATTCAAAATATGTCCAAGAAAACTATCAATGAACCCATAGTTATTACAACAGAGTTATCCATTTTTGTGAGTACTCATTACTCAAGAGAATTTAAAGACCCAAACCTTAGTTTCCTAGAGTTTATGGTTAATTTAGTACATTTTTAATAAATATAAGAAATAACATCCCAATGGAAAGGATAATTTAGTATAACTAGTGAAATAGATAAATACTTGAATCCCTCATTAAATTTGAAAACATAAAATAAAACATTGTATTTTATTTGGGATAATCTTTATTCCCTTTATCATAACCCTACATATCATTCATAAGAAAGTTTCCTGGAATCCTATGGAATGAAACATATGAAAGGTGAGGTCTCAGATTCTCAGTAATGGAATGAAAATTACATAAGCTAAATAAGGAATGAATAATATGGATAAAATAAGTGTTGATCAAATAATGATATATAAATAATCACATGAGAAAGAAACTTATCCTCAGATATCACAACTAATAAAATAATCACATGAACATAAGTAATTGATTTCATAATAATTTAATGAAAAATTTCAAACATCTAAACATACTGTCAAGGACATGTTCCAATATATCTAAAAATATTATATAGGATTCATTCCAAAAACTCTATATGAATGAGTAAGGCCATCGCTGAATACCCAATCTAGTTTGTCTCATGATACATTTTGATTCATCGAGGCGGTATAAATATTTGGTCCCTAATAGTCACTTCTTTTGAAATGAATTCATATAATTTTTAATGATCAATTTAATGCCTAGAATAAAATTAATTATCCAAAAATATTTATATTTAGAAAAAATAGATTTATCATGATTTTACCTAGTCAATAAAATTAATTTCAATCTAAACTACAATATATAGATATTATATGTGATGCCATAAATAATCATATTCATGATAAATAATATGTATATTTAGAAGAAATGTATTGTAAAATGATTACATGAATATAATGTTTTTAGGGAAAGTTAATGACTACAAAATTATTCAATAAAGTGGATATTAATACATTCCATAGAAAAACTGATCATAAACCATTATGAATAATAATAATAATAATGATATAATAACAGTATTAACCTGTGCTCTGTAAGTAAAAAAATATTTTTTTACATGGATGAATAAATATACTCTAAAATGATAATTAAAATCTTTCTTAAAGAAAATACCATTTTTTATTTTAAATTCACTATTAACTAAAAATTATAGAATATTTTAAAAGATATCATGTTTTAAAATAACCTTGAAAAAATATAAATTAAACTCTAAATAAATGAGAGATATTGATGTTCATAACTATGTTACTTCCCAACAAGTTAATGAACACATTCCTTTCACACTTTTGTAAAAATTTCAAAAGGTATCTTGTTCAGAAAATAAGAAGAAGATTATTTTTAAACAATTTTTTGAAATTAAAACATAGGTAAAAATGACATTAAATAATTAATATTGAATAGTAAAAACATTCTTATAAATTTTTTTAGAAAATATAGATATGGATGAAGGTTTTTTTCCATCGAGAAAAGAAATAAATTCAATTTTATTTAAAAATATATTTTCAAACTCTTGAGTACATAAAGAGTTTAAAATTTAATGGAAACTAATAATTTATAAAAATTAAAATAGTAAAAGAAAATATTTTTATTTTATGGTATGGAGATCAAATAATTCCCACAATAGAGACTTAAACATAACAATCTTTAATAATGATGAGATTGTGAAATAAACCCTTACCTCAGATCTGAATTACTTTATATGTGACTAAACCTCACTTATAATAAATAAAAATTTATAATAATTATATTATAAAACTAATTTTATATATATTACACCATTATATATTTACTTATGATCTTTTATCCCCAATTTATTAACAATTTATTGTTTAAATAATGATTCTAGGTAATAAATGTTTCATTTTTCATGTAAGTTTTGGCTGGATAGTTTTATTACTTTTACCTTTGTCATTGTTACATCATCTCAAATATTTTTTCCTTGACATAAATATAATTTATATTCCTAATATATGTATTTATTTTAATCCATAATTATAGAAATAGAAAAATGAATTACATCGTTCATAGACATAGTATGTCATACGTAGGTATGGCCATTATTTTCACTTTTTGATGGATGAAATGAATGAAAAGTAAATAATAATTAAAATTTAACGAATAATTATTACAAAATATATTTCATTTATTAGAATTAAATATATCCTTATTACAATCTATATAAAACAGAAATGAAAAACTGATCACATCACATCATTTAGGTGGTAGTCCACACATATTCACAAGGGATATCATCATTATCCAATGGAATAAAAGGTAAGAATTTATATAAAATATTATAATTAGAAAATCATGTTTATATAATAAAATTTTAAATATATTATTTATTTACATATTTATATCCATCCATGTAGAGTGGTAATGAAAAACGAATTACACCATTATGTAGAGACGATATGTCATACGTATGCATGAGTGACATTTTTGCTTTTGGTATGATGGAAAAGAGATGAAAAAAGGTTATAAAATAACTACGATAACGAATAAGAATAATTATTCAAATGTATTTATTATTTTAGGATGGTTACAACACATTAAGATGAAGTAGAGGATAAAATAAACTTGAATAAATAAATAAATATGATTACATATTCTATGGTAGAATATGTTTAGATATATTATTTATAGACATAAAGTTGAATTTGGAATGAATTTAATTTCTAAAAATTGTATTATTATTTCTATAAATATAATGGTAAGGGTTTGGATGATATATATGGATCAATTTAGTGTGAATGAGAGAATGGAGAGGTGTCCTTTTATAATTGAGGGGAGGGAATACTTAGAATTTCATAAATTATTAAATTAATATAAATTTATTTTAAATAAAATATTAATATAAAATGATATAAATATAAATTAAGATGATTATAAGTTTAAATAATCACATTAAATAAATTTTGGACATGTGTTTGCTATGATTTCACCCTTATATGTTAGTTTTAACCCCATTAACCTTTTTTACAATTACTACAATATTAAAATATTCTACCCTTTAATGGTTAATAATTTTAATTTAAAAGGATAAAAAACCCTTAAATGGACTATTTTTTATGTATAAAATCATATCCAATTAATGTTTTTGAATATAATTTTTTTATTTTAAATCATTTAATGAAATATTATTTATTATAAATTATCATTAATTTTATTTATAACACTATTTAGTGACTTTGAATCTTAATACATAAATAAAAAAGGGGAATTATGATTTGATTTATTAAAAAAACTATAATATATCATATAAATGTATAAAATTCATGGGACACATTAATTCATTTATATTATATCACTTTTAATATTTATAAAACCATTTTTTTCAAAAAATTGAATAAATACTGAATTAGAATTGCACAATAATTTATTATAATTATTTATCCACTAAAAATTATAAATACATTTCTAACATTAATACAATTTCATAATGAAAAATGTACAATTAATATTCATTAACTATTCAATTTTGCATCTATGCGAACATATAAGAGATATTTAAAAGTTTAAGAGTGATATTTTGTAATTTTCTTTATGTTAAATATTATATAAATCTTTTTTCAAGGAAAATGTGTCCATGAAATAAATATATTTATAGATTAAGGTGATACAGTTATAATTTAATTAATCCAATAAGAATTATGATGAAAATGGGTGGCCTTGTCAAATAATTTAAACTTAATTAACCCAATCCACCCTTTACTAAGGTGATCAACTTTGCAATGGTTTCTATTCATAATGCATAAAATAAAAGAGAGATATTTAAAAAAATTAATCATTTTGATCCAAAATATATAATCCATTTTTTCAAATAAATACATTCAAGTTGAAGAAATTAATTTTATAATAAGTGTATAAACGACAATGAAAAAAACGTTTTAGAAAAATACATTTTTAAACATAAAAATGGATTTATCATTATCCCATTCCTAAAAACATTAGATAAATGTAAAAAAAATATTGAATGTATAGCATATAAATTTCAATAAAATCATTCAAAATTTTGATTAATTTAATTTATTAAGATAAAAACATATTTTGTTCATAAAAATGATTTTTTAGTAAAACATTACTTTTACATTCAAAATATTTTCATTGATAGGCAATGAAGTAATTTTACCCATATATCAGAAATTAGTTAGTACTATTAATAACATCAAATTTTAATGGATATGTTATAATTTCCACATAATAGTTTATTAGTATATCATTGGTTTTTAAAACTCATAATTACGTTTAACACAAGTTATTAAATAAATTAAATTAATTTAAAATGAAATACATCATAAATTATTAATGTGTTAAATTATACCCCTATTATATATAATTTCACCCCTAAAAGTTTGTCACTAAGATACAAATTAATGTGTATATATCTATTTTATTTCATTTTCAGGTTCTAAAGTATCTTCTTAAAATTTCTTTGTCTTCCGGAGAACATTAACAAGGTGAGTGGTCTTTTTTTGTAGAAATTTATCTCCATAATCAGACATTTATATTAGTTTATCATCATATTAAATATAATTAAATAATTTTACATCCTATATGTTCATTGTGTTTGGTGGATCAGTTAAGTACATCCTAATGAGAAAAGTATGGAACACGTCATGAACATTATAGAGGTTTGGTGGAAGAAAAAAAGCGATAAGATAACATCCAGACATAATCAATAATATAGAAAGGGAAAATATACCTAAGTCAAGATTTTTTTTCATTCTTAATATCATATCATTCTTATATATAGTAAATTACATAAACAATATCACCAAATTCAAATTTTAGATCATACTGATGATTATCAGCATAACTTTTGTAAATACTCGGAGCTTTTTTGATGTGGTGTCGAATGGATCTAACATTATCCTAAATTTTTTATCTAGATTATTTCCTAATAGATTTATTTCTAAAAATTAATCCTACATGGTTGGATTTATACACTCATTTTTATATATTACTTTGTAAGGATCCATCTAGATGCTCTAGTGGAAGGTGTTGCCATAAGATAACTATGCCAGAGGAAGGCATTGATCCCAAAAACATTAAAATCCATAGAATAAGTTCCCCACATGTACTATAGGTTTTGAAATGTTCCCTCATACTAAAAATTTGTATGAAGATGATACATCATAATGAAACTCAACTCTATATCCATAGATTACTGAAGACTTGTCTGAAACATTGAGGAAAACCTCAGATCCCAATCAAATACAATATACAGTATCAATCTATGAAACATTAAAACATTATTAATGTATATTATGGAAATTATATCCATAAATAAATATTAACTAATACAAATGATGTGTTATGAATTTTTAAGGTGATTGAGTAAATCACAAATAACACTATGTCATTTTGTTTTTTTGGGGAGTCTTATAAAAAAATATAGGATGATTTTTTTTATTTCCATTCAAGTATAGTTAATGGTAGTAACATCCACTAATTCATATGTATCCCAACAATAACTTGATGAAATACTAGGCATCGAGATACATTCTAAAGAATATATCTATTTATGTTGTCCCAACGAAAATACTCTTGTAGATATATATAAATCATTATAATTAATGGATGAATAAAGAAAGATGAATTATGTGCCTCATCCAAAAACTCCTTCTTTATGTTTGGAAATTATGGGACACATACTCAGTTCCTTAACCATATCATTCCCACATTTTTGGGTTGAACATAGTAATATTCATTATATTCTTCTATAATTTCAAATCTTATTTTTTCATGTACTTAATTCTCTTGTTGATGAATGGTTGAAAATTCATCTAAAAAATATAATATATTTTTCCTTTCCTCAATATTTCAGGATAAATCCTTTTAAAATATAGAAATATTTTTTTTATTTTCATCATAGAAAATCTAGCATGAATCTTTTTAATTAGAGAACCAACTATAATTTTAGCCTTCCCAGAGAGGTAATGTATTGAGAAATCATAATATTTTATTAAACCTAACAACCCTTTCTAGAATATATTCAACTCTATCTAGGTAATAATATACTTCATGATTTTATGATCAGTATATATATCACAACATTCACTATACAGATAATTTTTATATATTTTCAATGAAGAATTTACTACTTCTAACTCCAAATCAAATGTTGGTTAACTTTTCTCATGATATTTCAATTATCACTAGGAATAAAATGTCCCCATATCATTCTGTATGAGAACGCATCCTAGTCCCTTATTTTATGCATCAATACAGATTAATATCCTTTCTCCACTACAGGGTATTGTATGAGTGGGCATGTTAGCCATCATTTTCTTCAGTTCTTTGAGACATAGTTCACATTTATCTATTAATAAAAAATAACCCCCTTTCCAAAAAACACAGTGACTTTATTACATATTCAAGATATGTCTATCACAAAGCATTAGTAGTTTCCATAAACTCCAAGAAAACTATATATTTCTATTATTGTAGTTTGTTTAGGTCATTCATTTATAACTTTTTTCTCTAAAAGATCCACTGATATACTATAAAATGAGATTATATGACTTAGAAATGAATCCTTTTTAAGAAATAATTCACACCTTCTAAATTTTTCATAAAACATTTCCTTCCTTGGGGTATTTAGAACAAATTTCATCCATTATATATGATCATCCTTTCTCATCGAATATCTATGAATATCATCTATAAAGACTTCCAAAAACTAATCAAGGTAAAATATCAGGACAATATTAATGACATCCATGAATATAAAAAGAGAAATGGTATGCCTAAATGGAATTACTATGAATTATTAATGACCTTACCTCATACAGAATGTTTTCTTGGGTATATACTTCATTTTGATCCATATTTTATGACATCTAGATCAAATATCAATCATTTAAAAATATATATCTCCTTGTAATTGTTAAAATATATTATCAATACCGGGTAGAGGATAATTGTTCTTAATATAGATTTTTGTTATGTTCCTGGTAATTAATGAAATTAAAAATTGACACATATTTCATCTTAATTAATAGAATAGGTTCACCCCATGATGAAGAACTTTTTAAATTTAATAACTTTTCTTGCATCTCCAAGAATTTATAATTTAGTTTTTGAAACATAACTGGGGCCATTCTAGATAGTGTCTTTCAAATAGTCTTAACACCATGTATAAGTTATACTGAAATCTCCACTTCACGATTTAGGGTAATACTAGTTATGTCCCTAAACAAATATCAACATATTATCAAACAATTGGAACATTTTCAATGTTGTGTTTCCACCCAACCATTTGAGATAAATATCTCCCATTAATAGGCAGCAATATACATATAATGAAATTAATTTCCATTGGGTGTTCATGTTCATCCTCCCACTAATAGAGGATTAAAGTTTGATTCATAATATAAAATGTAACTTCTTTCCTTGAAAATTTATATGCGCTCTATAGTGGCAGATCCAATCAATGACCAAAATTTCATTGAATTCAACTAGAGGAAGAATAAAAATATTCACAGGAGAAACCATCCTAAATACATATTTCATAGAGGGGTTATAGACTTGGTATATGATCATCCTAACATTAAGAGTTTTTACTACCAAAACAATATATAATCGTTGTAGTGCTAAAATGATACCCTTATAATAATTTTTAGATATATAAAAGTGGGTAAAACCAAAATAAAATAAAACATTTTAAATTTGGGAGTGGATGATATGTGTACCTTTTACCAAACCTATATTAACTTATTTTTTAGTTGTAGAAATTATATAAACATGAAATTATCCCTTGGGATTTTTTTGTGGTATGTACCCTTAGCATTTGGGTAATTAGTTTAAATAGTTCTCCATATCCTTTCTAAAAAAGAACTATTAATTGATGGATTATCCATGACCTCTTCAATCATAAGAATGCTATAATTTTCCTCCATTCAAGAAGAAAATTTCTTTTCCTTTTAGACATGTACTATGGTATTTCCATCCTCAAGTATCACATGGTGAAAAAACTTTCATTCCCTTCTTCCCATTATATATTTCTTCAATTACATAATATTAATTTATTGATTTAATTTGAATATATAATACATGGGTAATTATTTCATAATCATTATAACACACGATCCTATATCCTTATACTATAGAATTTTTGGGATACTCTCTCCTTATGAAGATTTACTTTACCCCATAAATGAAATGATCGATCTTACTCTTTGTATTACTCACATAGTCTGCATGATTCCTTGATAACCTTGTTAATTTAGCTAGATACATACTAGCATTTCATATTCCTTATGTCTTTGACTCATGAATTACTTTTCTATATCAACTCATTATTCTATAGGAAAATTGTTTTCCAAGAAAAGTTCCTTAAAATCTTCCACACTTTAACTGATATTTCCATATCATCCTTAGTGTATTGAATGAATGACCCCCATTGATATGTATCCCCAATGAGATGATTAAATTCTATTATAGACTTTTTTCTTTCACTAAATCCCAAAGAAATTAATATAATCTCTATAGAACATATATATTACTTAGATAAAAATGGATATGTAGTCCCGTTGAATGATGTAGGTTACTATTTTATAATGCGTTCTAACACTATCACACCAAATCATGGACCGGTATGCTGATCAATATAGGAATGGTTATTAGACATAACATGGGTAAGTTTCACCAATATAGTTATAATTTTTTAAGATTCATATCTATTTAAATTATATTCCATATGAGGGAAATACCTACATTAATTACATGAATTGATACCGTTTCCATTCCTTCTATTGGATCCCATTTATAAAAAAATTCACCCACTGTATTACATAATAAAATTTTGAATAATAGTGTATAACTTAAGAAATTTGTGAAAAAATTAACATAAATTGAGAAATTCAAGCATATATAATAATAAAATTATAACTTACTTTCTTTGGGAATATATTCAATGTCTTTTATAAGGTTTCTTTCCCTAATAAATGTTTTCTGAAATATCGTTTTCTAGGTTTATACTAAACTTTCTCTAATACCAACATAAAGATCCCGTCCCTAGAATCCTAGTGAAAATGGTCACATTATTAAATTGGTACTAAAAATAAGAAATTATATACTACAATAAGTAACAGATTAGTAGACTTGGTAAACAAGATACATACATGAAACCCAAATTGAATTTTAAAATACAAAACACAACAGAGTATTTTCTTTGGGATCAACTTTATTTCATTTATAATAACAATATATACCAATCATAAAACATTTTCCAACATTATGGGGAATATAAACATAAGAAAGGTAGATCTTATATTCCAATTAAGATAATTAAAATATCATAATATAAATAAGGCTTGAATAATATGGAATGAATAAATAATGATTAAATAATTCCACATAAATAATAACATGAGTTATAAACTTATCCATGGATATCAAAACTAATAAAATAATAACAAGGATATTAATAACTAATTTTATAATGATGTAATAAATAATGTCAAACATCAAAAAAAACCATTGAGTTCATGTTCTAAGAAATATAAAAACACTTTTAATTCCTCATTCTAAGACAACTATATAAATTAGTGTGGAATTGAAAAAATTCCCAATCTAGTTTGTATAATGACACTAACTATTGTATTGAGGGGTTATAATATTTTGGGATACACCCATCACTAAATATCCAATGGATTCATCATATATCGAGTGATATATTTAGTTCATGAACAAAATTCCTTATAAAAAATATTCATATTGAGTAAGTAATAAATATTTATTATGATATTCCCTAGACAATCAAATAGTTTTCAAACTGATACACTATATATAGAAATAACATGTTTTTTAAAAATAATAAGATCCATGATAATTAATATATATATTTAGGGGTAACGTAAAGTATAATGATTATAAGAAGTTAAATATTTAATTGAAATTTTAAGGACTACAAAATTAATCAAGAAAGTGAATATAAGTACATTCACTACACAAACCGGTCACAAACCATATAAAAAAATTATGGTATCATAACAACATAAACCTAAAGGATTGTAAGAGAATTAAATGGATGTTGTTCATGATGACTAAAAATAACATAAATATACCATTATAAGCATTCATGAAGAAATTACACTTTAACATTGAAATCCAGTTTTAAGAAACATAATATTTTTAAAATATAAGAAAAATAAATTTTCTTTGAAAATATACTTTTAAAATTTTAATGGATCATTCAAAAAAATGAAAAGATGTGGTGGTTGTAAATTCTTTTCTTGTCATATTAGTTAAAAAATATTACATTCATGATTTTTCAAAAAATAAAAAAAATAACATATATAGAAAAAAACATTCCTTTTAAACCATTTTATAAAAATGAAAATAGTGGTTAAAATGAATATACAAAAGGAATTTACATTGGGAAAAAATAAGATTTTTTTAGAAATCATGGAAATGGAATGAAAATGTATTTCTGCTAAAGAAAGAAATAATGTTGATTTTTCTTAAAAACATATTATCAGTATATTGAGTACTTAAAGTGAGTAAAATGGAAAGGAAATTTGTTTACTTATATACATAACTATATTAAAATAATATATATTGGGTTTAATGTAGAAATATTTAATAATTCATCTATTTATGATATAAAAATAACAATATCTAATAAAAAAGATATTGGGAAATAAATCCTTACTTTAGGTGAGAATTCCTTCATACGTATAGGACTATAGTAACCCTAACTTTTCATATATAGATATTACAAATTTTTTTATTATTCATTAAATTACACAATCACACTCCAGAGGATTGTAAAGTAATTTTACCTTTTAAAACTATTAATCATAAATAACTAGTTCATAAGGGTTCTAAATCATCTTCCACTTAGTTCCTCACAACTATAACCCTTCTTTTAAGTGTAACAATTAATAACAATCATCATAAACATGGGAAAATAATAGAAAGAAAGTGTGAGCTAATATTATCAATAAATTTACACAAAGTAAATATGTAAACATAATGTGGGAATAATCTAATGATCCTATGAGAATAACACATGAAATCAATACCCAACATATCAATGATAAATCTATTGAGTCTAGGAATAAATATTGGTATTTAAAAATACATGAATCATAAAGAAATAAAACAATTTAATCCCTAGTATCATAACATTGACATAATATATAGAATATATAAATACACATAAGTATAGATAATCATTTCAATGGGAGTCAAGTCTCATATTATATTCTATCATAATAGAATGGGTTCACTCCACAAACCAATGTAGTACTCAAGGTTCACACTAAAGGCTATCATAGTTCAAAAAGTCACTTATTAACTAGGTCAACTCCTTATTTTAGTCCCATTTTTCTCATGAGATATCAATATTTACCTAGTTCATTGGAAGAAGATATATGTCCCACCACTCACGTAATGAAAATCATTCTTATAGGAGACACAAGATCATAAAATATACATCATATCAAAATACATGAAATGAAATGGATTTTATAAACATTATATCATAGAATATTTTTTGGAAAAGAAATGGATTTCACAATCATTTCATAATTTCATCATATAATAACCCATGGAAAAAGAATTAGGTTTCATAAACATTTTTTCATTGTATAACCTGTGGAAGATAAATGGGATTCATAAAAAATATTTTTATTTTAACTAGAAACCATTTAGTGAAAGAATGATAATTTTATCCTTGGATAATATCCCCAGTAAAGAATAATTAACATAAAAGGATTTTATATTATATGGAAAATGATTCTAAATGAAAAATTAGAACATTTATTATTGAAAATAACATATCTGCATTGAAAAATATTTTTTAAAACATACATTTTTTCCCAAATACTAATCTTTGAAAATAACTATGGAATATTATAAAGGAAGCTGTAAATAGTTTTCAAATTGTTTTTTTGAGGAAAATAACATTTCTAATTTAGAATGATCTTTTTAAATGCTAAATCATTTTTTGAATCCTTTTCTTTGAATATAACCTTGTAAAATTATAAAGGAATCTTTAAAGATCATTTAAAATATATCTTGATTCAAATAACCATTCCACATTGAATTTTTTTAAACATAAAAAAATATTAAAAATCATTTTATTTGGAAATTAAATTCTAAATTTATAAATTAAGATTTAAAAAAAATCTTGATGGTGGTAAATTTTATTCATGTCATACAACATACAACAATGATTTATTTTACATTTTCTATAGAAGGTAAAAAAATTATTGTTTAGAAAATAACATTAACATTAATTTTAAAAATCTTTTAAAAAAGTGAGAAATTGTTAAACATGTCTTTAATAAATCTTATATATATTGTTTGAAAAATTGTCAAAACATTTTTATAAAACATTGATATTGAAGAAAAATGTTTTTTGACTGAAGAGAGAAATAAATATTTTTATTACTACGGTATTTTAGTATCTTTATTCATTTAAGAGACTAAAATGAATGAAAAATAGTTATTCTCTATAAATAACTATATGATACTAAAATAAATTATTTTCTTGAGAGATAGATCATAATATTTCATTATTGGAATCCTAATCAAAAAAAATATATATAAATGATGAAATTGTGATATAAAACACTTACCAAGTTGATAAGTTTGAATCATAAGACCCATGAAATATTAACAACAAATTAAAAATATAATATCATGATAATAAATAAATTAATGATATTACAGGTCAAAGGGTCTATATATATACCTCATAATAGAATATAGGTTTATAACATAACGTATGTCCTAAAAAAGGAAAATTGAGTCAAAAATCCCTTACCTAAACTATAGAAATATTTCATACACATTTGAACCTCTTGTATCATAAATATTTTTCATTTATACATATATAACAGAACCATACTTATATATATCATAAAATATTTTATTACTAGTTTTGTTTTGTTAGTTTTATATTAACAATTCTTTATTAAACCCACCTTATGGGTAATAACCACTTTGTTTTTAATGTATGTTTTTATTTTTTATTTTTTATCCTCTTAATATTATCATGGTTCTATAATATTATGAATTTTAACCATGATATAAATATAATATGTATTCATTATATATGTATTTATATTAATCCATAAAATATAGAGATGTAAAATGAAATACACTATTCCTGGAGATGGCATGTCGTACGTACACATGAGTGATGATACATTTTTTAACAGTGGGAACAAGTAAATAAAAATAAAAATTTATAAAATTATTATAATTTCATATATATTTCAAATATTTATTCATCTATTTTTATTAGCTTCAACAAAAAGCGTTAGTGAAAACGAATCACATCGCTTTGCGAGGCGGTAGTTCATTTTACACAAAAGTGGCATTACAATAACCCACACAGACATGAAAGTAGTAAGGTATATTTGATATGATAGTTATATAATTGTAATTATTTAAAAAATATAATATATATTAATTTAATATATCCTTATTACCATCCGAGTAAAATAGAAATAAAAAACAAGTCACATCTATTCGTGAGGCGGTAGTATGTCTTACACACGAGCGAAGATATTATTTTACAATGGGTTGGAAGGTGATAAGATAAGTGTAATATTATAATTATATAAGTATAATTATATCATAAATATATTTTAGAAATATTAAATACCTTACTATTTATATCCTTTAAAGGTGGTGATGGTAAACACATAATATCAGTTCACGATGCGGTAATTCGTCGTACACTCGATGGATGGATGGGTTTCCCATTTTATGGGAGAGGAAATGAATATAAGTTATTAAATTAATAATAAAAATCTCAGTATATTAGATATATTATATTTATTATATATATGTATTTGAAGAATATTTAAAGGATTTATAGGATGAATAAAAATTAAAATGATTGTTTAAGGACTACACCTCTTCTTTGAGGAACCTCTTTAGGTTTACACATAGATCCTTCGTAGGAAGGATTAATAATCTAACTAATTCATATGGTATGTGGGTATTTAATTATGATGATAATTTGTGTGGTTATTTTTCTAAAAAATGTCTTTTTTTAGTATGAATAGGAGAGGATATGGTGTTTCCTTTTATAAGTGGTAGATAGGATACAAATAAAAAAGTTAGAAAATAATAAAATATAACAATGTTTTTCACATTATAAATAGATCAAAAATAGGTAATTCTCAAAAATTAAATGTTATAAGGTCTAAATATTTAACTAAAATTGGCTATGGACGAGTTTATAGGTCATTTTACCACATATCTTTTTAATTTAACCCCTGGTAAACCTATTTTAACCTTAACCTAGTAATTACTTTTTACTAGTGTTACTATTCAATATTGTAAGAAATTAATTTTATCTTATTATATAATATTTATTATGATGATTACGAAAATTTAATTAATTTATCCAAATCTAATTCACTGAATTTCAAAATTATAATTTAAAATTATTCTCTTAGACATAATAAAAAACTGTCTTTTCGAGGAGAAAACTTTCACAAGACTAAATAGATCTTATATCAAAATTACAAACAAAAGTGATTAAAATGACCAAAAATGGATAAATTTTAAAAAAATGTTCTAATTATACTTTTAAAGTTTTTTTTAATAATAGTTGACTTGTTAAATGCTTTAAATTAAAAGGCAGTTTTTAATAAAAATAAGTATTCATCACTATTCATTGAAAACAAATCTTTTTTAGAAAATAAAAAAAAATAACCTTAATAAAAATTTTAAATTTTGATTTCAAAATTGAATTTTATTTGTAAAATAAATTTTCTAAATGTTATAAAAATTAAATTTATTATTTTTTCACTAACAAAAATAATTTTTTTTTGAAATTGTTTAATGACTTTTCCAAAATTAAAAACTTTTCATCAATATGTTTTCTTTATATAAAACCATTATACTTAATAACTGAAATGAATTTAAACATATTCATTCTACTAGGTTTTATTGATTGTTCATAATATCCATTCTAAATAGTAATACAAATAGTATATTCTAGTTTGTTAAAGCTGAGTATTACGTATAATGGAAGCTATAGAGAAAATTAAATTTATTCAAAAAATATTTTTTATTAAATATTTGGATATTACATTATACCCACAATAAAATGAATTTATCACACTAAATTAAATAAATTTGGTTTAAAATATTGAGGATGCTTCTCCCTCATTACATCCTCAGGTTCCCACATATCTTCTTCAAATTTGTGGTTTCACCACAAAACATTGACCAGGAGAGGTATCTTGTTTCTTAGCACTATCATTATATAATACAAAATATCCACCAGTTATTCCTCATAATAAATATATTTCTCTATCTAAAATATCTATTAGTTCAATACATATGAATGATTTGTTGATTACTTCCTTAGGAGATATACATCGGAGACATCGTAGACTTGAGACATTCTTGGAGGAAGCATAAAATGATAAGCTACCATCCTAATACAATCAAGAATTTTAAAGGGGATGTATAACAAAGGATTATTTTTAAATTATTTATTCTAAGGTAAAATTAATAGAGACACATTATCACCTACATCAAATTCAAGATCATATCGATGATTATTTGTATAACTTTTCGATTAACTTTATACCACCCTTATGTGCAGCTAAATGGCTCTAACAATTTCTGCCATTTATTGAGCTGTCTAAAGTCCGAATATAATTCATTATCCAACATCATTACTTTATATTATATTTCTACACATCATTATATAGATGTTACCAAAAAGATACATTTTAATGCATCAAGTGAATTTTATTTCTGTAAGAAAACTCAACTAGATTAATTTTTTAACCCTAATAAAATTTGAAATCAATGGAACAAGATATTATCATATCCTCTAGGGTTTGAATTTTTCTCTGAGATTGACCATTTTTAGTAAGATAACACAACTTTCTGAATCACGAATCCATATCAAGAGTTTTTCAAAGGATTCTCTAGAATTTTAATGTAGACCTATGATCCCGATCAGACACAATGGAATGTGGTACTTTATTATGCCTTAATAATTCCTTAATGCATAACCTAGAAAGATAATATAGTGGAAATATTTTATTTTAGTAATTAATTGGGTTGATTTTTAATGTTATCAACTACAAAGCTTGTAGAAATATTCTCTTTAGACGTTTTGGGAATCTGATGAGAAAATCCATGGTGATGTTTTCTCATTTCTATTCTAATTTGGATAATGGTCAGAGCATCCCATTAAATATTTTTATCTTAGCATGAACATTATAATATACCAAACACTAAGATACATTCACAACAATATATCTCTTCATGGTGTGATACACTTTCCCTTAGGTGAGTGGTAGTTTCTATACCCTTGTCTTCCATGAATTGTGGGTGCAATACCCATGACCTTTCTGGATTAAACATGTTTTCAACCGACCTGTGGGATATCCTTTTTCAAAAACAATATTAAAATAATTTATAAAACCTTCGAAAATTATAATAAAATATAATCAACTCAACATCAAAGATAAGACAAAATATATAGGAAACTAATACCTTTAATCATATGTAAGTAATATGTATTAAAACTGAAATTAATTTTCTTCTAGAATATATACCAAACCAAAGGGCCGTATTTACATTAATTTCTCTCAAAATATCTTATATGTTGATAAAATAAAATCTCATAAAATATCAAAATGGATGTCTATGAATTTTAATTTACGACTAACCTTAAAATCATAAACTAATGATGGTATCTATAAATATTAATTTAATCTTACATATATATATATATTATTCAAAGGATAATTCACCATTTATTCCTAAAATAATGTCTTATCTTAGACATAAACATTTCCATTTAGATCATGTTTTTACCTTTTAACCTATACAATATAAAATTTTATTTAATTATTATAAAATCCATGGAGATGAAGCTAATAAATTCCTAGAATCACATAAAATATCACTAAAAGTGTAAAAATTATATTTTCATAGGGAATATTCATACCAAATTTAACATGTACTTCCTAAAACTAGATTGAATGATAAGATCTCCCAAATTATCATGATTTACATCAACTTTTTTGTTTTGATAAGATTTATCTTTTTTATTTTTCCATCAAATTTTGTTATAGCTTCTTTTCTTCCTTATCCATTGGATAAGGGAATTCGTTCACATAATGAAAAAATTCCATACTCTTGAAGCACTAAATTTTGGGTGGTGCATTTTGTGGGGATTTTCCTATATTCATTATTTTGATAACTTTTTCCTGCAGCTTCAACATTTTATTAATTGATAACCTTACTTTACAAACATTAAAATTTAACAGTCCTATATTTAAACTTTCCTCTATTTTTCTTTCAACACATCGAGTATGAAGGAAAGTAAATATTCATCTCACTATTGTTTTTTGAGGTTTCTTTGATTTAATTTTTTTTTTCAAATCAATACTATGATATTGATTGGTAACCCTAATCTCCATTTCCTCCTGGATAGAAATTTAAAAAATTTCTTCCTAGATACTTAACTCTTTTATGGATTACACCATTTAAAGACTTGTTTATAATCCACTAAATAACCAATAAACCTTACGTTCATCTTGGATGATAATTCCATAACTGTATAGTGCATCTCTTGTCAAATTTTTATCATAGGTACCAATGGATTCATAATCCTTATACTTTATCTAACGAAATTAATTCTCCATTTTTATATGTAAAATATGAGTTAAGTACTTATTGAAAGGAATATCAAAAATTTATCCCACTACAAGGTGTACATTTTATCATATTTCCTTGTATTCTTGATGAGATTCCACCATTGTTCTACTTATCCTTCCAAATAATATATAAACAAAATAAATATTTCATGTTTCAAAAACTAGGGAATAGAAAATATATTTTCAATTGTACTAATCCATTTAACAATAACTAGTGGTCAAGTGGAACCACTAAAATATGTTTTATATTACCTCATTAAGGAAATAATAGAATTATGTTCCCTGCCTAGGTCATTTTGATGTTCAGAAAGCTTCAAAGCTTGAGAAGGTTATATGAGCATAAGAACAATATTTCTTCTTCCAACTCCCATACATTATGTTTCTCTCAAGAAAAATCATTTCATTTTCCATTTTATTTATAATTAACATGGTTTTTTAGGTTCCATCCATTGGATAAAACCGAAATCATACTCTGAATAATAATAATTATATTGGGAGACAATATAATCACATAGAATTACTTATATGATGTCTAAATCATGTAACATTATTTAAAATCTATGGAACCTTAAGCTTAACCTCAGTAATTCATGGTGATTATTTAATTCAATCATGACAGTTAATAATGTTATTGTGAATTTATAAACCATAACCCTAGGAATTTTCAAAAAAATTTCATAGTATTGTCTATTTTCATGTATCATGGAATACTCGAGTCTATCCCGATATGCCTTTTGAAGAGTAATTTCCACAATGTATACCTATTCTTGAACCAGGCTCACTATAAGTATCCATACATGTAATTATTTCTAGGAAACATATATCTCTACCATTATCCAATATGGTAGGATATTTTTTATATAAATAATTATCATTAAAAATATACTTAATTATGTCCTTAGGAATCTCACTAAGGATTTATCATCCTAGTTTCCAAATGAAAACAAAACATATCCTCTAATACCAACTATACTGATGTAGTATTATAAAAAATAGATATTACATCTTTCAAGATGAGTATTCATTACATTACACAAACACAATCTTGATAATCATAAATGTGTAGTTCCTTCAGAAAAAAGGAAACATAAAAAATCGGTTCATAAGAGTTATACATAATTTACCACTTATTTCCACATAAATAGCACCCTTTATCAGACCCTGAACTTAAATAATATTTTATTTTATTATTTATTCGTATCAGTTACTCTCATAGAGATTTGGGTTGAGCGATGACTTAAAATTTTTGTGGTTTTTTAATTTTTTGGGTTTCGGGCTGCTGCACGGGCATCACACAGTTAGAAATAATTGTGCGGTCGGCCCATGCGACTGTATAGCCGCCCAATACCTAAATTAAAAAATCTTTACAAAAGATTAAACTATAATAATAATAATAATAATAATAATATTTTCACTGATAATAATACTATTTTATTAAGACTATTAATAATATTATTATTATTAAATTATTTTTAATATTAATATTAATATTATTTTATTGTTATTATTATTATTATTATTTAGAATATTAATTTAAATATTATCAAAATTTTGTTAATATTATTAATGTATTATTATTAATACTATTATTTATAATGTTATAATTATGTTTTTTTTTTGTTTTTTTGATGTTGAGGGGAAAACCTAACGGTGTATCCCCTCTCCTATCTTTTTCTCCCATAGTGTCACCACCTCCCCCCTCCTTCCCTCGATCGGTAGCGAACCTCCCTCCAATCGACTGCTCGATGCGCCCTCCTATTTTGGCCAGCAGTGCCTCCTTCAGCTAGTAGTTCCTCACCGTTAGTGCGACCCTTTCTAGAACAAGACCTCCTTGCATGCAGACCCGCTCCAGCCAGCCCACATCCTGTGTGACCTGAATCCCCAGAGGCCCTCTCCTCACAAAAAACATCATTGGCAATCATGCCTCCCTCACTGGTGCCACCTCCAACCACACCATCCATTGCTGGTGGTTCCCTCCTCTATGGTGTTCTTTTTTTTCAATTTTTGGGGTTTTCTTTATATCGGAAAAATCCTAATGTTTGGGGTATTGTTTATAAATTTTTCTTTTTGTTTAGGGTCTATGGATTAGTCTTCTAGGAGTACTCTTTCTTCTTTGATAGTCACCTCTCATTCGCACTCAACCAGTAGATGGTTCCATTCCCTAATATTTTTAAATGATTTTAATTTTCTTGTTTGTGTATTTAAATATGTTATACGGTTCGTTTATGTGGTGAGAAGTATATTTTAGAAGTGTTTTTTACATGAATATATGATGAAAGTATATTTTCAAAAGGATATGGTCATGTTTTCTTGTGATCCTTGTTAGGTTACTTCGTAGAAGTGTTTTTATGATAATGAAAAAGGATTGAAATGTCTTTTTAAAGTCACTTGATATGATAATACATTGATTGTAGGTTTTTACAAACGGAATGGCTTATTTCGGCATGTTTTCTTTTATTTCGCATCTTTAAAAGTGATTTTTAAATTACGAAAATGATGTGGAATAACTTTTTGAGTGAACATTAGCTTGTGTGTTGGTTTTAAAAGGGGTATTTCCCCATAAAATGGTTTAATAGAATATGTTTCCTTGTGATAATTTCAATGGGGTTTCAATAATTAATTATGGAGTGGTAAATTAATTTGAAACATGGTTTTGGTGTTTGTGAAATTAAAATTAGTTTGTTTATAAAAAATGGTGTTTTGTAAAATCATGGGTTTTTAAATGGTTCTTGTTTTCTAAATAAAATTAGTTCCTTTTGAATATTATAAAATTGTGTTAAAAATGAAATCAAAAAAGGGTAAGTCCCATTTGTAAAATGCTTAATGAAATTGAGATTTCATATTATTGGAAATCGATTTTATTGTTTTTTGGTAAATATATTTGGGGTTTGCAAAACATAAAGTCCCATTAGGCACTATCACGTTAAAATAGTGATTCATTATACATTTATTTCTTGAAAAATCAGTTGGTTTATAAATAAAATTCATTGTTTTTTGGCATTATTTTATTTTATGGAATTATGATATTTAGGGATTCCTATTTTTTTAACTACGATATATTGGTCACTGGTCTATGATTTCAAGTCACGAGGCCTAAGGCGACTCGCCAGCGTATGGATAGGTAAGTACACACACACACACACACACACATATATATATATATATATGCATGTAGTTTTCCCATTTTGTTTATATTCATCCACAGTAGTTGATATGTATTTATGGGGCTAGGTGTGCCTATGTATATATATGGAAATTCATATGTAGATGAGTGGATATGGGCATATCCATATGAGAATATATATAAGGACCCCCTTGTAAACATTAATGTTCATGTGGGTGTGTACACAAGGATTGGTGTCCTTATATATATTTGAAGATGAATATGATCTATGCGGGAGCAACAAATCTTAGTTATAATGCACCAACGGCTGAATGTTCAATTTGGTTTCACCCTGCATTAAACATTAAATTTTTGAATTATTTATTTCTTGTATTTTACATCTTGTTTTTGTATTAATTATTGAAATTTAATTTCTAGTAAAATTGTTTATCTTGAAGTTGAGTTGTTTATTTCTATAATGTATTATGATAAATGGTTTTTTTCATTTTTGATATCTATTACTGGATGAAATGTCCGATTGGCCATCATAAATGTGATTTAGATTTGAAATTGTGAATTGGTTTTTTTAAATGAGTGTCTAAGTGGATTTTGGTTTTGAAGTTGGCATTTGTTGGTTCTTTGGAAATGTATTAGTGTTAAATGGTTTCTTGGGGCCCATTTGGAACTTTTGTAAAATGAATTACTTTGAAAACACTCTTTGGGATGTACCTCTTTCATTGTATTATATTGATGGGACTGGGTGGTCCTCATATGGGACTTCCCTCGCGAGTTGATGGTTGATGGAAATAGGTAGAAAATCCCTTGGACTAATTTGGGGAGAATTTTTTTATGTGTCATGATTTTGTAAGATGAAAATGCATGTGTTGGATTTCTAGGTTGGTATTTGTTTACTCACCACCCTTTTTAGTATGAACGTGGGATCTGATAATAGAGATCAAATGCTCGGTGAACGAATATTTCACTAGTCTAGTTTATTTGACTATCTAGTGGCCCATAGTATGGGGTTATTTTTTATCACTGTTATGGGGTTGGGCCTCTCATACAGGCCATGTAGGGAAATGATCAGGTGTTTGGGCATTTTGACATCATCGGGTAGGGCATCCCATCAGGATGAGTCACATGTATAGAATTTTATATATTATTAACGAGCTCATAGGTTATCCCATGTTGTATGGTACTTATTTATCTATGGAAGATGATTGAGATGCATATACTGGTCAGTTACTCTTTCTTTTTATTTTCTATTTCCCTTGTGTGGTCATTACTTTCACCTCATTTTATGGTGCATCTATTTGATAAAAGTGATAAAATTATTTTCAAATGTTTGCGGGAAAAAGTTTTGTAAATGATTTACACTTCCTTATTCTCAATCATTCTTATATTAAGAGGTTAGATATTTCTTCATGAAAAATAAATTGGTTTGAGATAAAAAGTGAAGTGGATTTTGGTTTTCTTAAAAGGGAAAATGTGTGAAAATACATTATTTTATATATTGTAGTTCAAACCTAAAATTGATGTTTAATTATTTAAAATAAATGAATTTGGGAATAGATTGTATGGGCATAAATAATAAGATTTATTTCTCATGCCAATATTTTATCTTTGTTTTAATATTTTGAGGATCCATCTAACTTGGATTTGGTCATTGTAGTGAGATGATGGTTTGAGGTTGGTTGTTACTCATAGGGTCACAAAGAGGTAGGTATCGTTTTTTTCTTGTTCCTGCTAGTTTCCATGTTTTGTGTATATTTTATTAATTTATTTTTGTTTCATTAATGGAAAAAACTAATTCCCACCTATTTAATTTTGATTCTCGGCACTAGTTTCTTACCCTTGGGGATTAATAACGCCATTCAAGCCATGCCGTGAGCCATCTTAGGTGAATGGTTTAGGGTCGACCCAGGTTGGTTCATGAAAAAATGGTATCAGATAAGGCCCTTGATATTTGGTTTGTCTGGTAAAATTATATTAGTACTATTGGGACTCAGAAGGTAAGTGTAGGAATATCATTTTGAGCTCTTTCTCACAATGATCCTCATGTTACTAGGGGTAGTTCAGGATTTGATTCTTTTTGGGTTTTTTTGCATTGAGGGATGAGAATGGAGGAAAACTGGTTTTATGTTGTGGCCTCACATGGAGTATTAACACTTAAGGATTCCTAGTATTTGGTTCAAGTAATTCATAGGCTAATTCCTTACTTGGGGTATGGACCACTACCATGTCATTAGGTTAGGCTTATTCAATAGTTCCTCAGTCCGGTAACTCGATACTGTTTGTGTTTCATTTTGGTTTCAGTTATTGTAAGTGTATGTTGAAAATGAAAATGGTGTTAAAATGTAAATGATTTCTTTCAAATTGTTTTAAACTGGTAAATTCGATTTTAAAAAGAAAATGATTTTAGTTTGGATAATTTGGATAATGATTGGATTTTCTATAAGAAGTGGATTGGGTGTGACCATTGGTGTTCTTTATGGATGTTCACAAGTGTGTCAGTATGTGGGGGAAGTGTGTGTTAGCACGTATGTATAAAAATGGCTGGATACACATTTTAAATTTCATGTATTCCACGACTGGGTGAATGAAATTTAAATCTTGGACTTTTTTTTCAAAGTGATTTGAAGAGGGGAAAAGGTTTTAGAAATCAGTATTTATTTTTGAATGTGGGTTTTGTTTTGGGGAAGGTGAGTTTTATGTTTAAGAAGTTATTCTAAAATGATAGGTTTTTGAAAATTGAAATAGAAATTGGATTTTTGAAGTATGTTTCTTTTGGTTGTGTTAGAAATCTATTGGATTCCGAGAAAATTGTGTTGGCTTTGATTTCTTCATTCGATTTTGATTGGATTGATATAGGTTTTTGTTTTTGTTTTTCATGTTGTTTTGAATGTTCTACCCAGAAAGGTCCCTCAATGTTATATTGATTCATGATCAATTATTGAGTTTTCATTGATTTTTCATATCTTTCACGATGTTTGAGGTCTACTACAGGCAGGAATATGGCATTAACTGGTGGATAATGTCTTTAGGGTGTTGGGAACTCCTGAGGATATCAGATTTCAAACTATTTTGGAGTTATTAGAGAGTCTAGTTTTGGACCAATGGATGCTGCTTTTCTCATATTCATTTTATGTTTGGGTGACATGTGAAATGTCTAAGTCCACCTTCTTATAAGGTTTTATGATGGAGGAGGTGAATTGAGTAAGGTGGCAGAGTTTTTGGGGTTTGGTAGGGTCAAGAGTTCATGAAATTTTACATTTTCCACTTTAAAGAGATGGTTCTTGGGGTGAATTTAGTAGTGATTGGCAATATTTAAGCACTTATTATTGTTAAGGGTTCCCAATATAGAAATAAGTGCAGGCTAAAGGAACCAATTTCTAGAGATTATTCTTCATTGTCTTTGGAATCTAGTACATTATAATGCTTCTTGGGGTACAACTAGTGGGGTGGGTTTGAGAATCCAAATTTGTCTTATTTCATCCCTCCAAAGTCCTTCACTAGATGTGGTCATTCAGATCATGGAGAGAAGTCTTGAATGAATCATTTCTTAAAGAAGGATTTTTGACTGAGGGATGCTCAATCCTAATTGTGAGGTAGGATATGCTTCAAGCATCAGACCCCCAAACACAGCTCTCGGGGTGAAGCTTGGGCATTGTAAGGGTTGACAGAGGTATGTGATACCTTTACCTAGTACTTTATCTTTCGTCTGGGAATAGAGCCATTTAAGGTTTCCTTATTCTGTTTCCCCTACTAATGTGAATTCATCATTTTATTTTAAGATTATGAACGATTTTTTATGTAGTTATCTATGGAGTTTAAATGTTTGAATGTTGCTTTTGGTGTCATTTATTTTCTTATGGGATGTTTTTCCCTCATATCAGTTGGTTTCCCTTTTGGTTCTAGTTGTTCTTGTTTGGATATGTATGTTTTTGTGATGATCTATTTTTAATGGTGCGTCCAGGTCTTCTATTTGGTTTGAATTTATTTTTGTGGGGTTTTCCTGGTGTTTGGGAATCTGATCCTGCTGGTGGTATAGTTCAGCTAATGTTAGGGGAGTTGGATGATTTTTATATCGGGAGTTCCCAACCTCGTTGGGGGGGGGGGTTAGTTAATGTAGAGAAAGGGATTTAGTGGTTTTATTATCCCAGTTTCTCAGTTTGTTGGGTTCCCTCATAGATGGTGTATTGTTTATATCTTGGTGGAACTATTTGGGTTTTAAAGTTCCTGAGCTAGTTTGTTCTAATTTTGGGGAGAACACCCCTGGTGTTCTCCCCTAAATCAATGACTTTGGACTCAACTAGATTTGAGGGGTTTGACTTGGGGAAATAAATGGTCACCCTGAAATTATTTTTTTCTTCTCGTTGTGTTCAGGCATGAACTCAATTTTTAATTAACATTCGGCTTAGTGACACTCTGGGGGTAGAATATTTTGTGGTAGGTAAAATTAACACTCCTTAACCATCAAAATAATTTTATTTTATTATTTCTCAGCATCAGTTACTCTCGTAGAGATTAAGATTGAGCATTGGATATTTTTTTTGTTTTTTTAATTTTGGTTTGTTTCGGGCTGGTGCACAGGCACCGCACGGTTAGAGAAAACTATATTGTCATCCCAGGTGATCATGTGACAACCCAATACCTAAACTAAATAGATATTATAAATTTTTAACCCATAATAATAATAATAATATTGTTGTAGATAATAATACATTTATTATTAAAACTATTATTAATAATAATATTATTAAATTGTTATTATTATTTTTATTGTTAATGAAAATATTAATATATTTATGATTAAAATTTTGTTACTATTAATATAGTTTTATTATTAAAACTATTATTAATAATATTATTAACAAGTTCATTTTTTAGGTTTTCTATTGTTGAGGGGATACCCTAGGGGCGCACCCCATGTTCTCCCTTCCCCTCTAATGGCATGGCCACCTTCCCCCCCCCCCTCATTTCTTCGACCTACAACTACCCTCCCTCTAGCCAGCCGCTTGGTGTACTCCCGTCCTCCAGCCAGTAGTGCCTCCTCCGATAAGTAGCACCTTGTGGGTAGCACCACCAATCCCAGGGTGAGCATTACCGATGTGTGGAGCTCGAATTTTAATCCCACATATTTTCCTACCTAAATCCCTGATGGACCTCTCCTCATAGGAAAAATATCAGGCAGTCACTCCTCCCTAATCAGTTCCACCTCCAACCACACCTTCACTCACAGGTGATTCCCTCCCCCAGTGTGTAATTTTTTTTTCAATTTTTTTGGTTTTCTTTATCATGGAAAAACACTAATGATTGGGGTATGATTTTAAATTTTCACATTGTCTAGGGTGTGTGGATTGGTCCTTGAGGTATAATATTCCTTCTTTTAGAGTCCCATATCATTTACACTCAATCGGTAGGTGGTTTGATGCCCTAACAATGTTAGATTATTTTAATTTTCTTGTTTATTTATTTAAATATGTTCTACGGTTCATTAATGTGGTGAGAAAAATATTTCAAAAGTGTTTTTTACATGAATATAAGATTGATGTAGATTTTATAAAGGATATGGTTATGTTTTCAGGTGTAATTCATTCAGGTACTTCTTGGATGTTTTTTTGATTATTAAAAATGTGAGAAATGTTTTTTCAATGGAACATAAAATGTGGATGCATTGATAATGTGTTTTTACAAATGGAATGGATCATTTTGGCATGTTGGATTTTTTCTTCATCTTTAAATTTGATTTATAAATTAGGGAAATGTTGTGAAATTCCTTTTTGGGTGAACATGGCTTGTGTGTGGGTTTTATAAGGGGGGGTTTCCCATAAAATGGTTTAATAGAATTTGTGTCCTTATGATAATTTCAAATGGGTTTCATGAATTGATTAAAGAATGGTAAATGAATTTGAAAAATGGTTTTTGTGCTTTTGAAATTTAATGTGGTTTGTTTATAAAAAAGGTGGTTTCTTAAAGTCTTGGTTTCTAAAATGGTTCATTGTTTTCTAAATGAATTCAGTTCCTTGTGAGGTTTCTTTAAGTCATTTATAAATGAAATATAAGAAGGTGAATGCCCATTTGGAAAATTCTTAACAAAATTGAGATTTCATATTATTGGAAATGGAAATTGAAGTGTTTTTGTTAAATGTAGTCGGGGTGTGAAAAACATAAAGGCCCATTATTGCACTGATTATTTTAAAATGGTCTTTCCTTAGAAAATTAATTCTTTAATGGCCTATTGGTTTCAAAATAATGCTCATTCCATTCTTTTGGATTAATTTTATTTTATGGTATTTTGATATTTATGGATTCATTTTTTAATAAAGGTGATTTGGTCACTAGTTTGTGGTTTCTAGTCATGGTGCCTAAAGATACTCGCCTACTTATACATAGGTAAGTATATATATATGTTGGTTCCCCAATTACATGTATATTCATCCATGGATGTGAATATACATGTATGGGGCTAGTAGTTCCTATATATATGTGTGTAAATGCATATATAGGTGAGTGGAGATAGGAATATGCATATAAGCATATATGTAAGGATCCCCTTTCAAGATTTTATGGCCATTAAAGTGTTTTAATAGGGGCTAGGTGTCCTTATATATATGTAAATACGCATATTCTCAGTGGGGGACTAACAACTCCTAGTTTGAAAGTACCGTGGTGTGAATGTTCAGTTTAGTTCCTCCATGAGGTATTATCTCTATGCATTAACCATTAAATTTAAGAATCATTTATTTCATAAATTTCACATCTAGTTTTTATATTCATTATTGATATATAATATTTTGTAAAATTTTCTATCTTGAATTGGAGTGTCTTATTTGTTGTAATGTTTTGAAATGAATGGTTTGATTACGTTTTTCACATCAATTGCTTGATGAAATGCCATGTTATCCTTTATAAACGTGTTTTAGATTTAAAATGGTTACTTGGGATTATTAAATGAGTGTCTAAGTGTATTTTGATTTTGAAAGTGGTGTGTTAAATAATTTTGAAATGTATTACTGTTAAATGGTTTCCTGAGGCATGTTTGGTAATTTTTATAAAGTGAATTACTTTGAAAAAATTATTTGGGAAGCACCTATTTCCTTGATGTATGTTGATGGGAATGGATGGTCCTCAGATGGGACTTCTCTCACATGTTAATTGTTGAATTTAAGAGGGAAAAATCTATTATAGTGATTTGGGGGTGGTTTTTGTGTGTGTCTTGTTTATGTAAGTTGGAAATTAATGTGTTGGATTGATTGGTTGGTATTTTTTGAATCAACCCATTTGTAGTATAAACATGGGAACCTAGAATAATGAGAGAATTATAGGTTAATGATTGCTACACCAGTCTATGTTATTTCACTATCTAGTGGCATGTATTATGTGGATATTTTGTTATCATTTCTATAGTATTGGTTCCATCGATTCGGCCAAGTGTAGTAACAATCGACCATTTGGCCATTATAACGTCCTAGGGAAGGGAATGCCTTAGAGATGAGTGACATGTATAGTATGTTCATGATTTTTCACAAGCTCCTAGGTTATCCCATGTTTTCTAGTACTTAGTTATCTATAGAAAATGTTTGATATGCATGTGCTGGTTCATTACTTTTTCTTGCTATTTTCTATTTCCATTTGGGTGGTCATTACTTTCACCTCATTGTATGGTTCATCTCTTTTGTAACCATGATAAAATGATTTTCAAATGTTTGTTAGAAAATGTTTTTAAAATTTTATACACTTCCTTATAATCAATACCTCTTTCATTAAATGGTTAGATCTTTCTTCGTGAAAAATAATCTATTTTGATATAGAAAGGGAAATGGATCGTGATTTTCTTTAAATTTAAAGTGTGTGAAAAAACTTTCATATATTATAGATCAAACAAAAAATTTATGATTCTTTATTTAAATGAAATTAATTGGAGAATATATTTTCTATTCACGCCTATAAAATTTAAATACTCACGCATATAGTTTATCTTTTTTAGATTTGGGTGATGGTTATTACTTTGATTCAGTCCCTGTGTATAATGTTGGTTTGAGGTTGGTGGTGAACTGTAGGGTCACATTGAGGAATGTACAGTTTTATTTTTTCACTACTTCTAGTTTTTATTTTCATTGTACATTTTTTTATATTTTTTTATTTATGGGCTAAATCATTCCCTCATGTTTATTTTTGATGCAAGACACTAGCATTCAGCCCATGGGGATCAGGAATTCCCATTGGGCTATGCCGCAGGCCGGTTCGGGTATCCGGTTGAGGGTCGAACTTGGTTGGTTGATGAAACACTTCATTGACATATCACATGTCATACCTATCTTCATAACATGGGGAAAAGAAACATAATAATGGGTGATATTATAATATTATAGTGGGGAAATATGTGAAATACATAAACATAATCTGAGCATTAGGGTATGAGAACATTAGAAAAACATATGAAAACTATACCCTATATATCAAAGATCAAAATCTTGAGTCATGGAATAAGGTTTGGAATTTCATAAAACATGAATCATAAGGAGATAAAATAACATGATCCATGAGATCATAACATTGAAATAATACATTAAAGTTTTGCATACATATAATTATAGAAAATAATCTCTATAGTAGTAAAGGATTATTGACTATCATAATTGAATTGGTTCCCTCCCAAACCATCATAGTAGTCTAGGATCACTCCTAATACAATCACTATAGACAAAGTACCTTACTAAATTGGGTTAACTCTCTATTCCAGTCCTATTTATCTCATGAAATATCAATATTTACACAATATGTTGGAGAAATTTATTTGTCCCACCCATCAAAAATTTAAAATCATACATACATGGGTCGTAAGATCAAAAAATATTCATCACATAATAATTGATGAAAATAAATTGGTTTCACAAACATTTCATCATAGAATTACTTGTATAAAATTAATAATATTCATAATCATTTCATTATATAAAAACAGATGTAACAAAAGTGTGTTTCATAAGTATTGTATCTTAGTATAACCCATGTAAGAGAAATAGATTTTATAAACACCTTATCATCATAAACATAAGCTATTCCGATAAAGTTTTAGAATCATATCCTTGGATCATATCACCACAAAAGTATACATAACATCAAAGGATTTCATCATAGATCAAAAATTATTTTGAAATATCACATGAACATTTCATGAGGAAAATATCATTTCTACTTTTTAAAATACTTTTTTAAAGCATAAAAAAATTTAAATTCCTTTTATTTAAAAATAACCTTTGAAATATATAAATGAATCTTTATATATTTTTTACAAAGTTTCATTAATCAATTTACTTTCTACTTTAAAAAACACTTTTAAAAACCTAATACATTTTAAAAATTATTTTCTTTGAAAGTAAACTAAAAAATTTATAAAGGAATATTTAAACATAATTCTAAACATTTATTGATGAAACTGTCATGTCCACTATGAAATTTTTTGTAAAACATAAATCATTTTAATATTTATTTTAATTGAAACTAACCTTTTAAACATATAATGTAATCCTTAAAACATTGGTTGGTCATGACGACGTGACATTTCCTTCATGTCGTACATGTTAAAAAATATTTCATTCTGATTTTTGGTAAAATCAAAACGATCCTTGTTTGGAAAATGAACAAAATATTTCATTTAAAAATCTTTTTAAAAATTCAAATATGTGTAAAATATTCCTTAATAAATCCACCGAATAATGTTAAAACATTTTTAGAAAACAAAAATATTGAAGAAAAAGGGTTCTCGACCCAAGAGAAAAATGATGATGATTTTTCATAAAAATAATATTAGGTCTATTTAATAATTTAATATAGGAAAATGATATGAAAATTTTTTATTATCTAGAAATAACAATAGGGTAAAGAATACATTACTTCATTTAGAGATAGATCGTAATATTTCATCATTGGAATTAAAATCCTGAACAATCCTGATAAACAATGAGAATATAACATAAAAACCATATAACTTAGAAAAAATTTAATCATAATATCCATGAAAGATTAAATATAAATGAAACATAGAATATTAAGAGAATAAATAAATTCATCAAATTATATTTCTGTAGATTTGTATATACACCTCAAAAAATAAGATAGGTTCATGACACTACGAATGTCGCATAGAAATAAATTGAAACAAAAATCTCTAACCTTAAGTATTGACTTACTTTATATAAATTTGAACCAACTATATAATAAATATAGGTTTATTATAAATATACTCTATAACCATATTTTCAAATATCATAAAATTTGTTATTTATTTTTGACCTTATATTACCTGCTTATTCGAAAAAAAATTTAAACTATGTTTCAGGTAATAATTTTTTTGTTTTTTATATATGTTTTGATTGTCTATCGTCAATAATTTTACATTGATCATGGTTCTATAATATCAATAACATTAAAAAATTTATAAATATCATATATATAAAATATATTTGTATTTAGAAATCCATAAATGATTGAGATACACAATTAAATACATTATCCCTATAGATGGTAGGTCTTACAAACACGTGAAATATCTTTTCATTTTTAAATAGATAGATAAAAATAAAGGTAAATAATAATTAACATTTATAGAATAATTATAATGTCATATATATCTCATATATTTATTTATTTTATCCTTATAATATAACACCTTGAGTTTTTATGAATTATTTTTTCAAATAAATTAAAATTATTTAATGGCTTATATTGCATGCTACACCAAGTTATGTTTACGCTACACTAAAAATTGAGTTTAGATTTCAGTACATGGAACACTATGTTTGGATTTTATATATATACAATTACGATTTCCTTCGATAGCATTTATTATGATCATGCCTAAGTTTTACCGCAATATAAAATGCTATTAATATTATTATTTAATATGATAATAATTTCATATCCTTTAGAATGGTGTGAATAAATAGCATTAAATAAAATATAAAAATATATATTAACATGTTTATTATTTATATATTTAATTTAACTAAAATAAGAACCATTTAAAATAAAAAATATGTGTTTTCTAAAAAAATAAATCTTTTCTTAAAAACATGTTAATTATTCCTAGTGCACATAATTTATAATTAAATTTTAACACTTCTAGAAATATTATTTGAAAATTAGATTTATTTTTTAAATATTAATATATGTATTATCTTTGGTTTAATTTTTTTTGTTTTTCTTAATTGTATTATTTTTTGATGAATAGTGAAAAATACTAAATTTTTATGGAAAACTGTCGTTTCAACTAATTTATTTATATAAATAAAATATATATTAAATTGATTTTAATGTATAATTAGTTTAATTATAAATTTATTAATACAACTAAATTTATTTAAATAAATTTTATTTTGTAATTTTATATTAAAACTTTTTAAACGTTTGAACATATTTACATGAAAACCCTGTATTGTAGTGATGTCTGCTGGATTAATTTTAAATTAATCTTTCCCAATTATATGAATATGCTTTTTTAGTAATGAATTATATATTTTTAATCAGTACACTATATAATTTCAAATATGGACTCCTTAAATTTTTACCAAAATAATTAGTGAAAACAGTTAAAATTAACCATTGAGATTAACAGAAAAATGAGTTTATTGAAGAAACTAAACTTTTAACATAAGGGAATAATGACCTAGAAACGTGAAAAAAAATATTGAAATACAATTACCCTGATGAACATATTCTATAATATTTTTAGTTGTTGGTAAACCATTCCATGATAGTGACTCATATAATATGTTAAGGGAAAGTCAAAAAATGTACCCTTCCTCTTTTTAACTCCAATATAGCTTTGGAATAGGTAAAAAACTAAATAATTTATATTATAAAAATTATTTTTGAAATATAAATTATTTATTTTTATCATGATAATTTCTTTTACTTCTTTATAGATGATATAATTTCATTAAATTCTTAAGAAACACCGACACATGAATTCTTTAGTTAATAATTAAACAAATCAAATGATACTAAAAACATAAAAAGTGAAGTAAATTTATTGAATTATTCTATTAATTTTTTTTAAATTCATTTACCCTATTAAAAAGGTATGAAAATGATATATTTTATTTCTATTAATGTCTTCATATTTCACCAAATTCAGTTACATGAATAACGTTAAAATTGACATTAATGTTATTTTATAATAAAAGCTATTTTATTAATTTACTTAAAATTACTAAAAAACATATATTATTTCAAATAATTTTTAAATATTAATACATTTACACTATTCTAAATTCATAGACAAAATTTTCTAATACAATTACTAAATTGACTATTAAATAGTAAAAACTTAGTTAGCACGATTATTATTTAAGCTGTTTTTTTATTCCATACATGTTCTTGTGTTAAAGATAATTTCCAAAAGACATAAGGTTTATAAATTATAAATTATATATCATATTTAGAATAATTGATTCAGAAATATATTTCAAAAATCACTCTAACTTGATCTTAAATAAGAAATTACTTTGGTTAAAAAACTAGTTAACATAATGAAAACAAAAAATGGTAAAATTTAGAAACATAAGAGTTGAAAAAAGAAAAGTTTAAAATGTTTATAAATGTGTGGTGTAGGTTTTTAACGACCATATAATCCATTAAATCCTTTAAATATTATTTTTTTAGTCACTTGAGGTAATCTTGACCTCTTAATAGTGAATCATTTTGAGTATTTACCAGAATTCCACTCCTCAACTATAAAGGACACTAACTCTCCCAATTATTCACACCATAAAAACGATTTGATTTAGAAAATTTTGGAAAAATTATATTATCAATTCACACCCATCATACTAGAATCCTTAACTTGGGAAGAAATCCAACCAAGGAAGGCCTTTGGTGTAAACGAAATGAGATACCCGAATAATAGGTAACGTTCATCAACATACATTTTTGTTTTATTTCATCTTCAAAAACCATTAATTTTTTTATATAATTATTATATAATAACTTATTTATCTAAAATATAATTATATTTTGGTATGTTATGGTTGATACATAAAACCAGACACACATTCATCAAATGGGTTATGAAATCAACGTTTGTGTTTACATCAGACTACCACCTCACGAACTAATGTAAGTCATTTTTATGTTACCACATTTAAAGGATAGGAATAATGATATAAATAATGTTTATATATTAATCTCTATTATTTTTATGATGTATTTATTTTTATGTAATTATTATATGACACACACCATCATGCTTTCTTTTTCGAGGAAATATGATAACGTCATTCATGTGTATGATGAACTGTTGCCTTGTGAAGCAATATGATTCATTCACGATATATATAGAATGTATTAAGGACGGGTTTAATAAAAATATATACATATGACATAAATATTATTCTATATTGATAATATATCATATAATTTTTATTCTATCAATCCGACAAGAAAAATGAAACAACGTTCAGGTATACGTACGACCTATCATCCCCATAAACGGTGTATTTCATTTCCTATTTATATATATTATAGATATTATAAAAACATATATAAATATTATATTTTATATTTTAAAACATGATTAAATTAATGCAACCAAAAATATAATGAATAAGATTTTATTTGAAAAAAAAATCAGTTATTACCTGAAACACAACTTTAACGTAGAATTATTAATAAATAGTTAATAAATGGTCATAAGTAAATCATATATGATGTGATATATATGAATATTAATAATTAATATATTTATAATAATTTTATATTTATTATACATGAGGTTTTAATGAGTATGGTGGAATTGAAGTCAAAAGAAAGGGAATTACTTCACAGTTCCAACTTTGGTGAGACACAAGCTATATTCTCCATATATTTCTTCTATGTGGGATATATACTGACCACCAATGTACTTTAGGATTATTCAAAATAAATTTTTTGGTATTTACATATCCATTTTATGATCTCCCTTTCATGTGGTTAGGGTTTTAATGTTATATAATTGTTAAGGGAGTTTTGTCTCAATTTTCCATCTTTGAGACACATGTTATTTTATACACCGACATTCTTTTATGAGATATAAATGATACCCATTTGACTTGTTCTATCATGACTATACCTATTTTCATGATATTATAGGATTAATTTAATATAATATTTTAATTTTTTATATGATTTAAAGTTAATAAATTGGTAATATTTTATTTCTACAATATCAACGTTTACATGAATTATTTATGATTATGCTTAAATTAATGAAATATTATGATCCATCCCCCAATAATTCTCATATGTTTGGTTATCCTATATTAATTAATTATATATTTATGTAATTTTACTATTTATCCACTATTTGGTAATTAAGATAAATAATAAAATGTTTTTAATAAAATGTGACTTTATTCATCTCTTCGATCGGGTATCCGTTTTCTCCCAAATCCTTGTCTTCTAAAAACAATTAAAAAAATGTTATAAAATTAACCTATTATTTTTAGAATACTATTTTACCTTTTTTTGTAATTTAAAAAATTGATTTTAAAAATAATCTTCTTTTCATTTTCTGGTCAAAGATACTTTGACTTCTACCGACAATATGAATGGAATCCATGTTTTTTCGTATACGTCATGTATGAAATTATCTTCCATCATGGCCAATATATTCATTAAAGATTAAATTATACATTTTAATGAATATTTTAAAAATTAATATTATATATTAAATATTTTTTAAAGTTTTTATTTTAAATTACTTTTCAAATAAAAATGGTTTAAAAATGTTTTATGTTCTAAAAATATTTTTTCAAAGAGGCACAAATATTTTCTTCCAGAAATGATTTAAAATAATTTTTAAGAACTTTCGTATAATTTTAAAAGGTTATTTTCAATGAAAATTATTTTCAAAAGTTTTATGAAATTTATTTTCAATTAATTATTATTTTCCTCATCAAATGTTCTAAATGACCTTTCAAAACCCTTCACCATCTAAGATGACATCCTTTGATATATTTTATGATTTAAAAGGTATATGATCCAAGGAAACCATAATTATTTTTTCATTGAATTGGTTATTTTTAATATGAAATTATTATTACAAAACCCTCTTATTTTTAGGGGGTATTATATGATGAAATGATTATGATTCTTGTCACTTTTCCACAAGTTATGATATGATGAAAATTTTATGATACCAAAATTATTTAATGATTTATTCTGTGATGAATGTTTATGATATTTAAGAACACATGAATATGGTTTTCATTATAATATGGTTGGGGACTATATATCTCTCCAATACATTGGGTAATGATTTATATATCTCATCAGATAGATATGGATAGAAGAGGGAGTAAACTTGGTACAGTAAGGGACTTTGTCCATTGTGATAGTTTGGGGAGTGAACCAATTAAAATATATGGAATGGATGTGACTAGGGATGGTAGTGTGTCCTGCTAAGTAGTTTTATCCCCCATGAAGTTCCCTGATAAGTTTGGATAATGATCCTTGACTTTTTGGGAATGATTTTATATGCATAAGCATAGGCCAAAAATCCTATTCCCTAAACCGTTTTTTTCTCACATGGATCATTATCATTGATTATATTATCATTCAAGCCTTATGAAATACCAATCATTATTCCATGAATCTTGATTATGATCTTTTATATGGCGGGCTTGGTTTTAAAATTTTATTCCCATTTTGTCATACCCTTATGTTCATGTTATTCTTTTGTGTCTCCATTATTTACCCTTACTAAGCATCTAAGCTCAACCTTCCTTATGTTTACTTTCCCAAGGTTACGATGAAAGCTTTTAAATACGAGTAATAAAGGGGACAATCATTGTGAGAATCATTGAAGATATTTTAGTGGACTATAATATTGTGTTTCATGTTTCCAAATGTACTAAACAATTACCATTATTTAGATTTTTTTTGTAATGTATTGAATATTCGTGTAGAAAATGTAATATCCAAGTATGTGAAGCCTGGTTTACTATTTCTGGTATCAAAGGAAAGGTTTAGTCAACATTATAAAACTAGAATGGTAAAACATTAATGGGATCCCTAGGTATATTTCTAATGGTATGTCTAGGGATATGTCTAAATATAAGTGTAAGGATGAGTAAATTTGTTAAAAAATATCATGGAATTTTGGTAAAGGATGGAGTGAGTTGTTTCCAAAACGATTCATCCCTGTCCGGATACTATAATTGTATGTGGCTCTAGAATTTATGTATATGGGGGTAACAACCCTAAAAACACTATTTTGAGGTAGAATTGATCGTGAAACGGTGTATGAAAATGGGTCTTATAGCACACCTGGTTTGACACACCCTGTGGATATTATTTGGAAATTCACAAACACCTTACTATCCATCATGAAGGATTAAAATAGATAATGTCTTTGAATAACCTAGGATTAAACTAAAGTGTTAAATATTAAAAATGTGGTGTTATGATTTAGACATCATATAAGTTATTATTCATGATTATGTTTTTTCACACTATGATTAGTGTTACTAAAACTATGTTTTTTATTCTATGTTTAGAACACAATGGAATCCTGTTAAAATCTAATCTAATGAAAAATTTGGTGAATTTGAGCTTCCAAATTGGATGACGACTAGAAAAAAAATATATTGTGATTGTACATAATCATTTTTCATGAACATGATTACAAATGTATGGCTTAACCAAATATCTGCCACACCAAAGAAAAAAGGAAGGCGTTTATTGAGTGTTCAAGTGATGGTAATGATATATTAAAGAAATTACAGTTTATTATTTTGCCAAGAATGTGTAAATATATAACCAAGTGGATTATATAGAGAAATAAGACGATGTTATGACTGTGGAAAAAGACACAAACTAGTATTTGTAAAGGAAAAAACTAAAATTATAGTTAACACAATGGATTAGAGTAATTGAATCCCTAAGATATCATCGTCTGTTGAATTATTTAAAAGGGGAATGTAAGGTCATTATGAAAATAAGTTTTCTACAGGGAAATCTCATAAAGAAAATACAAATGCTTGTATGAGTAATGATTATATTGATGATGATGAAGAGACTACAGATAAAATGTGAAAGTATAGAGGAATTATTTATTAATATGATGAATCCTAGATTATTATTTGAAAATGAAGCGTGATGAATTAAGTGTATATTTATTAGGATTCAAATATGGTTCTTTCTGAATTGTGAAATATATAAGGATTTGTAGTATTATTTTTTCATTATGGATTTGAAATAATATGTTAAATGGTACTTCTGACATAGAAAAGTGATTTATTAGAGTGATTATATTTTATAATTAAGAGAAGATAACCCAAAATATGATCCTGAGGATTATAAAATGCGGTTTGGTATGGAGAAAGAGATGATTTATATAGATAAAGTAAAATAGATAGTATTGATAACCTCAAAACTGAAAAAATATTTGTTTAAAATTTGTTTTATGTTATCATTTAAGGAGATTACATCATTAGTAGAATTAAGTAATATGTCCAATAGTCTCTATTGTATGTAAGTAATGAGGAATCCTTTATGTTTTCAATACGTTTGTATAGTAATTCATGTTATTACCATGTTTTAAAAGAATACATGATGATTTTATTAACATATTTAGTATGTGATAATCATTATCAATTTTATAATATATGGAGGATAAATGTTAATATCATTTTGTTAAATTTTGTGAACTTCTTTCTAAATTTATTGATTTTCAACTTTTAAAAGGACCAAAATGATTACTATTTTTGAAAATGGTCATGTTAAACTTTGACTGAGATTTTAGAGTTTAATGTTTCATAGTATGAATATTTATGTATATTGGATAACTTGTGTTTGATTTTTTTTGTGATGATAACTACGGATATATAGATTGACTTATCACTCTATATAAGGATCTTATAATCTTTTTTGTGCTCCCGAAATAAAAACCCCACCTTCATTGCTCATAGTAAGATATGAAGAGTGAATTGATCAAGGAACAACCCAAGGGTGATATTTTTCTTGTGAAAAGGAATTAAATCAAGTAATAATACCATCTCTTTAAAATTATTCAACATTATAAAAAGGGTCTTGAAATAAATTTTTTTTCCTATTATCATCATTTTTGATGATATGAAATACATTTTCAAGCCTCTTTGGTTTACGGATTTTTGATAGTTAAAATTCCCCTAACTATGTTCCCTATGAATTTACATTAGTTTTTTCATGTTTGTTTTATCTTATATGTCCATGTTTTCACTTCCAACATATATTCTCTTATGTGCAATCCTAGTTATGAGTCACTTTAAGTAACCGTTATATTTCCAAATTTCCTTTTTTCTAAAGGCATTTTTATTGTTCATTATTACAATGGGGGTTTCTATGAATGGAACATTCATGTATTAAAATTTTGATGACGCAAAAAAATTTGGATGACGAAATTCATTTTAAATTGGGTACGATATAAGCCTCCATGTTTTTGTGAATTCTGATTTTTGAATAAATTAAAATTCTTTAATTTATTCCATTATACACTACACTATGTTAATCTATACCAAAACATAACATTGAGTTTTGATTATGGTACACACAAAATTACATTTTTCTTGTGCTACATCCAATATCGATTTCCTTCGATTTCATGTGTTACATGCAAGACTGAGTTTTACCAAACTACAATATAGTATTAATATTATTATTTAATATGATATTAATTACATACCTAATCAAGTGGGGATAATGAATAGGATTAACTATCTTTTGAAAATATATAATTTTCACATAATTATTTGTTTTATATTTAATAGGAATAAAATAAGAATTATTTAAAAGAATAATAAATTTTTTACTAAAAACAAAATATTTTCTGAAAGTCAGGTTAATTGTGTCTGGCACACATAATTTAAAATTTCATTTTACAAATTTAAAAAAAATTATTTCAAAAAAAAATTCAATTTTGAAAGACTAATATAAGAATTATCTTAGGATGGATGTTTGGTATTTTAGGAGAAGTTCTATTTGTTGATTAATAGTGAAATTTTTTGGATTTAATTACAAAATTCCTTTTCATCTAATTAATTTAAATAGATAAATTATATTTTAAATTGCTTTAAAAGAATAATTTGTTCCATGATATATATATATTAATATAATTAATGTAAATTTAATATATTTCATTTTGATATTAAATAAAAAACCATTCTAAACTTTTGACCATTTTGACATTAAAAAACTACTTTCTCATCATGTCTTCATGATTTATTTTAAATTAAAATTTCCCACCTCTATGATTGGAATTTGGAAAATAGATAAAATATTTGTAATAATAATAAATTTTAATCTATAATAAGTAAAAAATAATTTTTGATCAAAATTATTATAGAAGACATTTAAAATTAATCATAACAAATAAGAGAAAAAGGAGTTTAAGAAGGAACTAATCATTAAAATTAAGGGGAAATGACCTAGAAACATATCCAAACACCATTTAATATAAATATTTTGAACCTCAGGGCCTTAATCTATAATCATATGAATTACTTGGACACTTCTTGATGAATGTTAGTGATATCACGCTTCACTGAGAATGATCAAATTTGTATTTATAAACCATCTTACTACCTAGTACAGTGGTAAGATAGGATCAAACCACTAGGAGAGACTGATTATATTCTTAATACTAAGAATAAAACAAAAAAAAGAAATTAAAATAAATAAAAATAAAGAAACAATGGATGATGGTTGTGAAATGTGAAGTGAGTGAAGTTATGTGTGTGAAGAAGTGATTGTGGGAGTTGAAAGAAAAATCAAATTGACAAGCTGGAAAAAAATAGGCAAGAAAGAGTAAGACAGTGAGATAAAACAAAATATGAGAAGGGGGAAATTGAATGTCCATATTCAATACCATTTTGGTTTTGTTCATGCACGTTAAATTAATGATTCTGGATCTGATTGAAAGTAGATTACCATATTTATCATATGGTCATCCTATGATTGATTGATTCATATAGTTTATCAACAGTTGAAATCATTCAATAATCAAGTTAGTAAAATAAGAAAACACTATGTTCAAATTGTCAGTTGATCTCAGTATGATTCTCTCTTGTGAGTTCGATTCATTTTTCAATGAATCCATAAACTGAAAACAACTATAAAACTATATTTGACCAGTATTAGTTTTCACTAAAACATGATGTTTTGTCAAATTGATTTTTTTTGATACAGAAAGATATAGAGGAAGGAAATCCAATTGAAATTTTATGCATGAACTATAAGAAAAATAGATCTAGATTCCTAGCCTATTAACCAAAGGGAGAATAACTAAATATCGTAATTGAAATCAACATATTGAAAGCATTTATCACAAAGAAGTAAAGATCAAATAAAATGAAAAAATTAGAGCATGTAAAAAATGGTAAATTTCTTTACTTGATCTCTTGAAGTCTGTAATAGACCGATCAACATGGTTTTCTTGCTATCTGATGGTGATAATGAGTTATTATCAATCTCTTAACCTGTGAAATGATAAGTGTGATAGAATGATCTGATCCACTACTCACTGGAATTCATCATGGAATCTTCTCATTGAAGTGAAGTAGTGTAATTTAGAGTTTTGATATAGTGGAAACGGTCGATGATGTCCCCTACAGATGTAGTGATGTCTGGGATGGTCTTCTGGAATGTAGAATAGATAAATGATAAATTCATTTTCTAATATGTCATTCTTATAGAGTCTTCTTGATTATCCATTTCAGTGTTACTGCTTGTGGATCACTTACTTAGCCTCCATGTGGAACTTTTACAATGAAACTTCCACCCTATCAGTTATTAAATATGATTTTCTCTAATAGAATCCATGTATATGCCATTATACGTTATCTACCCCTAAAACAAGAAAAAAAATCATGAAGAAATAAATTAACTATCTTATAAAAATAATTACTAAGTTATTTTATATTTGTTATCAAACCTAAAAAGAAACTAATTACAAAAAATAAAACTATTAAAATATATATTAATATAATTACAATTAAATTAATAAAATGATTTGATTTAATTATTTAATTATAAAAACCAATAAATTAAGTAAAATAATTACCACTAATATATATTATCAATTAAGACTTCTTTTACTATTATTATTATTATTATTATTATTATCTCTATTATTATTACATATATAATAATTATATAGTTACTATTTTGTAAATATTATATTTATTATTATTATATTTTATATTGTTAAATTATGTATATTATATATTATATACTATTGACTAAAATAAATAAATAAATATAATAAGAGAATTCAGGAGGGGTGAGTTTCAACGTGATGAGGGAGAGGGGAAGAGTGGGGAATGTGGAACATATGTTCAGCTTAACGGTTCCTGGTTCACGTTGGTGGAGGTGTGATTGGTCAGTGGTTGTAGTGCAGTGGTCTGGTGTCAGTAATGTGTGGATTGATATTGGATATAATGGAAGATGGTTGAGCAGTTCATGGATAGGGGAGGGCTTAGTTGCAGCGTAGGTGGCTTCAAGGTGGTATCACGGTGGTTTGGGCCTGCAGACGACGATGACAACTTCTTAAAGAAGCTATGGTCTCGATCTGTGGTTTATTGAGGGATTCAGATGAGGTTCTGAGGTGGTTTTATGAGGTTCTAGATCTATATTGTTGGTTACAATTTGATCTTATTCTTATTTATGGGTTTCTGTATTTGTTGCGGTTGAATGTGGTATTTTAATTGGGGGTTTAAAATTTCATACAAATGGTTTGGAATTTTTTTGTTGTGCTATATGATTTTGAAGTGGTTGTGTTGAGGATGTGACCGAGAAGCAGTGTTGACATGGGAGTCACTACTAAGGGAAGAGATGCTATTATGGTGGAGGTGAGTCATGGTGGAATGATAATAGTTGAGTCGCCGTTGATGAAGGTTCGGAATGGTTACTAGAGAGAGGTAGAAAGGGTATGGTAGAATCTAGTAATTGTGTTGGATGTGAAGGAGTGATGGCAGAGGGAGAATGATGGAGGTGACACAATGAGTCATCTTCAAAAAAAGAAGGGTCATAAAATGGGGAAATGATAACATGATTCAGCATTGCATAGAGTGTTGGCAGAAGGTGGAGCTGGCGGTGGCTCAACTGAGTCGCCGCTAACTTGGGGTGCAGGGGTGGTGGTACATGCACAGAAAAATGATAAAACAACTAAATTAAAATTTAAATATAAAAATAAAAAATAATTTAACAAAATTATCAAGGATCAATTTTTAATTTGTTCAAAATCAAAATAACTATGCTAAAAAAATACCCAAAAAAATTAATGTAGATTAAAAATATTCAAAATACAAGTTAATTAAAAATAATAAAATGTATGTTTACATAATTTAATTATCAATTTAATTAATTAAAATAATTAATAAAATCACATAATTGAATTGAAATTAAATAAAAAATAATCAAAACTTTTTAAAGAAAATAATTTAATTTTTTATAATTAATTTAGTAATTTAAACAATCATAAACTAAGAAAAATATTTGTTTGTAGAATAATTAATAATATTAAATAATTAATAGAATAACTGTTTTGAAAAACAAAATTAATGAAACAAATAAATAATAAAATGAATGGAAAATTTAAATTCAAATAAAAACCAAAGAATAAAAAAATTAAGTTAAAGTAGAATGAATTATTAGTTTTATAATTGTTTAAAAATTCCATAATAAAAACTGAAATATATGATTCTCACAATAAATGATTATTTTAAGCAATAATGTAAATAAATGAAAACAATTATTAATTATTAATTAAAATATATTATTTTTTCATTAAAAGTACGATAAAAAATATGCAAAAATTACATAAAAAATGCGAAACATCAAACTACCCCAAACATAAATATTTATTTTTCCTCAAAAAATGCATGCTTTTTACTTTTTAAAACATAATTATGGTTTGTGACATTGAATTCAATAAGTGCATATCATGACTTTAAAAAATAGAGGAATTGAACCGAAAAGGCTTTTTCAAGAATGTGTTCAAAAATTGAAAATGTTCATGCCTAACTTCAAAGAAACACTACAAGTCAAAGACAACATAGACTCAGCCCCTGTCAAGGATGACATGCCTCCTATATGAAATCACTAATTTCCCTACTTCAATTCTAGTTCATGTTCGAATTTAAGGAGTGGGAACAGATTATGTTAAGTGGAATTAACTCCTTGAACAAAAGTACCTTCAATTCTCACTTTATCCTAGGTTCCAAAAATTAATACCCTATTAATCCCTCACTTTATTGATTTAACTCGAATGATTTTTAATTAAGTCAAATGTTCCCTTCATCATTTGGGTTCAAAATTCACCTTTCCAAAATGAGTTCATTTTTTACAAGGAATGTTATTCTAATTTTCCCAACTATAATCCATGTGTAGAGAAATGTGCATAGCACTTATTGAAATTGAAAATGGCTTTATTTATTAATAGAAATGCACCTAGTGCATCTTGTCTCAGAGACTCATTGTGAGTCCCCTAGGTTTCAGTAAAAAAATTAATTAACTAAGGACATGATCCCAATTCCACAAAATATATCCTATCAAACTCCGTTACTGAGTTCCTGATCAAAAAATCTATACGATAGTGAATAACTCCACTCATCAATCACTCTTCCTAAACAATTTTAGAATAAATTTATATCTTAACATCAAGAAATTACTAATAACCTAGGAAATATAGAATTTTATTTCCAACTAATTAAAAAGATTTCAGAGGTTTGGTTGTGTGAAATTACTCACCACCAGGTAAGGACAGTCAGAAAATGGAAAAGATAGGAAGCTGGGGGTGACTCATATGAGTCACCAATGGTGTTTGGAAGAAACTGATGGGAGTCATGGCTAGCTTTGGGGGTGAGTCATACAATTAAAAAATGAATTTTCTTTACCGTTTTGTTTCAAACTTCAAGGGCGAATTCTATGTGACACCAAAAAGACCCCTCTCCCCCACACATAAAACTCAACATTATCCCCAATTTTTATTTCTAAGGTGGGATACAATATAAAAAATTTTAAAATAAATTTTGAGGGGTGACATGAATGTTTTGAATGTGTTTTTTTCAAGATGAAAAAAAAACAAAAAAATATATACAAAATAAGGGAAAATTTTATTTTTTTTATGTTCAAAGTAGTAGCATTAAATGAATAGTGTATATAGTAGCAGTTTAAAAATTTTAATAGAAGGGTGCAAGAATGTTCCAAAATCTAGTTCAAATAATTTTCCAACTCATTAGAATAAAGATACTAAGTACCAAAACAAAATTTAAATGAAAAAATAAAATAGAAGGGTCTCTCCCCACACTTAGAATCTTATAGAAAATAGTTAAATATGAGCATCAAGTAAAACTAAAAAAAATAGAATAACACTTCCTTGAAATATTGGAGCATTGACCATTAATATTCATTCAAAATATCCTATTTTGAAGGACTACGTAATTACACCCCTCTACTAACGGCTAGTTTAGAAATTGAATATATGAATCCATAATTTAATGTTCAAGAAAAATTAAAGCATTGAATTGAGTGGAAGTGGTTCTGTATAAAATATGATGTGTGACGATCTGTTGGTTTTTCATTGAAATTTTTTTGGAAACAACATCTGTCACATAGTAGAAAGTAATGAGATACCATCATACAAACAAGAAATCACCTGCGATAAAAAACCATCAAGAGTTGTCTTTATTGAAAAATAGAAAATAAAAGAAAATATTTCATCAATCATGGGTTAGTTCTGAAGAAATACTTAGTTTATAGTCCTTGGTTATACTAGAGACAACTTTATTATTCTAAGAGAGAAACGGTAGACAAGTCCTTTGGCTTCCCTTCAAATAAAATCCTCATTCTCTTTCTATTTACCAAAAAATGGTCTGTTTTCTTCTCCAACCACCTCCACATCTACATTGACTAGAACTCTTAAAATAGTAAAGTGTCCTAACAAATTGGTTTTTAGCATTCTTGGAAATACGTTCAATCTAGAATTAAAAAGTAGAACACTATATCCAACATTAGAATCCTTATTCTAAATGATTGAATCATTAAAATACATTGATCTCTTTTTTCAAATCTCATCATTCTCATAAGACTCCCTCCTGATCTCTTATATCTCACTCATCTCTAATATCAATCTCTCACAATAATACTTGAAATCAAAATTCATAATCTTCATAGCGCAATAATATTTCTGTTTCAACTCAAGAGGCATATGACATGTTTTCCCAAAAATCAGCCTGTATGGTGACATCTCTATTGGAGTCTTGTAAAACGTTCTTTTGGACCAATTTTCCTCATCCAGCTTCAGTCACAAATCCTTCCAATTTATATAAAATGATTTCCCCAAAATCTATTTAAGCCCCCGGTTTGACACTTTAGACTACCCGATAGACATTGGGTGGTAGGTAGTACCCATCCTATGTGAGAATCCATACTTCTCCATCAAAATCAGGGACTTATAATTTTTGAAGTGAGTACCATTTTCAGTGTTGAATTCTCTAGGCATGCCAAACTTGGAAAAGGTACTTTTCTTGATAAGCTTGGCCACATTAGCAGTAGAATTGTTGGGAAGAGCTACTGCCTCAACCCATATGGACACATAGTCCACAACAACAAAAATGTGCTGATTCCCATAAGAGGTTGGGAATGGTATAATAAAGTCTAATCCCAAAACAAAAAAAACATAAACCTACCAAATTTATTTCTGAGTAATCTCCTAACTTATGCATACATTTCAAATAATTCGACATTTTCCACAGCCTATAACCAAACTCCTAGCATCTTTGAACAATGTAGCCAAGTAGAAACTAGAATCTAGAACATTTTGAGAATTCCTCTCTCCTCCACGGTGTCTACCCCAAGGAAATTAATGGTAGCTATCCTGTATGAGCATTATTTCTTCCACAGTAATGCAGCTCTTCAAAATACCATCATCACACCTTCTAAAGAGAAAATAGTCATCCTAAAAATAATATTTCAAATTATAAATGAACTTATTAATTTTTTTGAGAGAGGTACTTGGAAATGACACAAAATTACTAGAAATTTACAATATTTTAAATACCAAATAGACTACTATGCATAAGTATCAAATAGTTGATCATCATGTAGTGAAGTGTTAATCTCTCTTGGTTGCTCAATGTGTGTGTTGGGAAGCCTAGAAAAGTGATTTCACAAAACATTTTCATCCCCATTCTTATCCTTAAATACTATATCAAACTCTTCTAACTACAGGGTCCATCTCATTACTTTGGGTTTTGAGTCCTTCATTTCTATTAAGTACTTGAGGGAATCATGGTGTATGAAAATGATAACATTGGACCCTATAAAGTACTGTCGGGATTTTTCCCAGGAAAAAATCACACCAAGGTCCATGTCATTATTGTGGGTTTTGATTCCATCATTTATAGTAAGTACTTGATGGAATCATGGTCTCCAAAAATAAAAACTTTGGACCCTATCAAGTATTGTTGGGATTTTCCATAGAAAACATCACAGCAGCCAAATAATTATTAGTTGTTGAATAGTTCTTCTGAGCAACATCCAGAAGCATGAAAAAATTATAAATTATATGATATTTACAAAATTTACTCTACCCCAAAATAGAACCTATAGGTAAATTTCTAGAATGACACATTACCTAAAAAGGGAGCTTATATTCCAGGCTAGTGATTACAGGGGATGTGGTCAGCTTTTCCTTGAGACGATTAATGGACTCTAAAGATTTCTGATAAATTGGGTGTTTCCTTAACTAGTAGTGAGAAAGGGGGTTTACTAATCTTAGAAGAGTCCTTTATAAACCTCTTATAAGGCCCACCATTTCATAAAAAACTTATAATTCCATTGTAATTTTTAGTGGGGGAAACGTTTGGATATCTGAAACCTTGGAATTATCGACCTCCATCCCCCACTTATAAAACTTTTGACCCAACAAAATACCATCAGCCGCCATGAATTGAAAATTTTCACCATTTAAAACCATATTGGTCTCCTGAAACCTTTCTAGCACAACTTCCATATTTTCCAAACATTCTCAAAATTTATTCCCACAACAACAAAATAATCCATGAAAACATCAATTATCCTTTCAATTAAAATAGTTAAAATGTCTACCATACATCTTTGAAATGTAGTAGGAGAACCTACACAAGACAAAGGGAATCCATCAGTAGGTGAATGTCCTAAATGAACAAGTGAAGTTGGTGTTCTATGGATCTTCGAGATAAATCAAAATATGGTTTTAACCAAAATAACCATAAAGAAAATATAAATATTCATTACCTTCTAAACTCATCAACATTTGGTCTAAAAATGGCATGGGAAAGTGGCCCTTTTTGTAGAATCACTCCACTTCCTATAATATATACATACCCTCCATTTTTTCACTACCCGTGTTTGGATTTGCTCAGTTTTCTCATTGGTATCCACTATCACACCCCTCTTTTTGGGGACCACCTAGACGTGACTTACCTTGGGGCTGTCAGAAATGGGAAAAATTATCCCTGCATAAAGCTGCCTGATCCTCTCTTCTCAAACCACTTCCTTCTTGTTTGGGTTGAATATTTTGTTGGATTCCACTCTTGGATTACACCCTGGTTCCATGAGAATTATTTTCATAAAAAATGATCGATTTATACCCTTTATGTCACCTATTGTACAACCAATGATCGACTTCAATTTCACAAAAACACTCATCAGGTTTTCCTCCTAACCATTCTCCAACATAGATGATATAATCACAGGCAGTGTGGAACTATCTTCTAAAAAGGAATGTTTTGGATCTACAGGGATGGGTTTGAGTTCATGAATGAGTGGTGATTTTTTGAAGGAAGACCCTTGGGCCTGGGTGGACCAATTTATTCATGTTACCTCTTGAAGAAGGAAGTATATAAGGCACCCTACTCATCACGGTTCTTTTAAGAAAAAACTTCCTCACACTTAAACTCTTCACTTGGTTTTAGAATGTGTTCCAATGAAAAATCATCAAGGTACTCCAAAAAATAACCCTAAAACTCATCTATAGTCTCCCTCTTCATTAAAGATCATATCCAAATGTAAGTGGCAGTTGGGGTCTCAGGTTCACTATTGATCTCCTCTAGTAACCTCAAAAAATCTCTTCCTACTCATCAATAAATACCCTTAGAAACTAAAAACACATCATTCATAAAGATTTGGTGGGTGTGTTCATGGACATTCTTAAACAAATTGAATTATTTTTTTGGTCACACAAGTTGAAAATTATTATTCATTTAGATTCATTTATCACGACTTCCCTTATGTCTAGGAATGGACTACCAAGTATAATATGAACCTCCTGGTCACACACCATATCACGAATCAAACAAATAGTTGAACTTTATACCTCTATCCCCAAAGGTGCAGGGGATGATAAATCTCTCTGGTTCCTAAAGATTAGGAGGTATCCTATTTTTAAAAACATCACTACACTCCTCTGTTAGTATATAGTTGGAAAAATATTCCAGGGAATTTTTGGTTGAGAATATTTTCTTGAGTGATTTTATGTATCATGGAATATGAATTAGGTACTCAAGGAATGGAATTTCAATGTTAATCTTCTAAAAACATTTAGAAACTTCATTATCTCAACGTCATGAGTTTTTTTCTCCTCTATGGAAAAGAGATAATAGGGGAAATTTTTTACCAATTGGGGGAAGCCCTATAGTTTTTTATTCAATATTTCTCTTCCCTTTTTTGTATTTGTTTTTCAAGACATTTTATTTTTGTTTTTCAAATGGAATTTCAAGAACTAGTAGGTTCCCAGTGCTATTATTTAGTGCTCCAGATTCTGTGTCTTCCATATTTGAATTTTCAAATTCATCCATAATTTCATGTTGAGCAGTTTGGGGTTTTTTACTAGGATCTTGGTGGGTTTGGAGATAACTTCTAGTGATCATGTCAATATAATTTTCCCTGGGATTGGATTCAGTGGTATCGGGAAGCCTACCTTTGTCTCTACTTCCCCTATCCCTAGTCAACTCCCCCATTTTAATTTTCATATTTGTTATTATTGAGTCCATTTGAACCTTTTAAAGTCATTTTTGACCATTGTTCATAAAATATCTATATCAATGGATGTAAAATATCCCCCAAATCATCTTTTTAAATTTTATGAATCAGCATTGGATTGGGGTTGGGGTTGGAACTACTGCCTAGGAGCCAACTAGAATCCATGAGGGACAGTAGGTCGAAGGACTCCATACTCCGTCCAAGAGAGGTTTGGGTGGTTTCTATACACCTGATTATAAGTGTTTGATAAAGGATATTCCCAATTATATATCTTTGGACCATACCCAACAAAACATTAACCCTTAGGATCTTGGGTGGGCATGTCAAAATTGGGATAATATGTCTGTGAATTCCCATACTTACCACAATAGTGTCATTACTCCCTAAGAGTGGTTTCAGTGTTTTTATTAAAGAATTCTATAGCTTGGGATTCATCTTGAGTGAAAGGGGTGTTTTCTTTCCTCATAATGGTTCTTCTTATAAAGAACTTGTTCTTGGAGGTTTGTGCTGGTGTATTGAAAAATTATTTGAGATCCTCAATAGTCCTATCACTAAAGTCCCCTCCAGTAGATTGATCGACCAAGGATTGTTAGTAAGGGGTGAGACTATAATGGAATGTGGTTATGCGAAATTGGGGGGGGGGGGTACATTGGTGATTTATAAAATACCTATGTAATCCACTAAATATATCCCATGACTCATGAAACAACTCCCTCTCGTCTTGCAAGAAGCTATTGATATTATACCTAATCACAGAGTTCAACCACCTAGGATATAATTTCGTTGTAAAATAATTATAAACATAATACTAGGTCCTAAATATCTCTTCCTCTAACTATCTTTGAGCATGAGAAATTTTGAATTTATAAACGTACTTACTACCTAGTACAGTGGCAAGACAGGGTCGAACCATGGGGAGAGACTGATTATGTACTTAAAGATTAGAACAAAACAAAACAAAAAACAATTAAAACAAAAAAGAATGAAAAAATGGATGATGGTTGAGAAAATGGGAAGTGAGTGGAGTGTTTTGTGTGAAGAAATAATTATGTGAGTAGGAATAATACTCAAAAAAACAAGTAGGAAGATAAGAGACAAGCAGCGGCAAGACAATGAGATAAACAAAAAGATGGGAAGGGGGAATCGATTGCCCCGATTCAATACCAGTTTCCCCTTACTCATGCAATTATAATTAACACTTATGGATTTTATTAAATTTAGATGTCTATATTTTTCATTTGGTTAACCTATGATTGATTGACTCCTAAATTTTATCATTTGTTGAAATCATTCCATCATCAAGTAAGGAAAATCAAAAAACACTCAGTTCAAATTGTCATTGGAAATAAATGTTATTCTCTCTCATGATCTCAATTAATATAAAAAAAATAATCAGACTAAAAATATTTATAAAATTATAATTTGATTAAGATTATTTTTCCTTTAAACTTGATTTTTTGAAAAATGATTGCTTTTATTGTGAGATAGAGATAGAGATTAAATATAGTTGAAATTTAATGCATTAACTATGGGAAAACAAGATCTAGTCAGCAACCATATTCCCCCAAGGGAGATTATCTGATGATCAAAATTAAAACAAACATATTTAAATCTTTTATCCTAAATATGTACATTTCATCAAAAATACAAAAAATAGAGCACGAAATAAAATGTTTCGTCTCCCTGCTTGATCTTTGAAGCTCTCTAATACCCAGATCTAGATTGTATGCATGGTGTCTAATGGTGATAATGAGGAGTTCTCAATCTACCACCCTAGGAATCGAGAATTGAGATGGATTTCTCTGATCTCCTGCTCGTTGAAATTTTTCATGGAATCTGCACGTGGAAGTGATGTTTTAGAAGTCTGAGTGATGATGAAGTGGAAGTGGGCGATGATCACCCCCGTCAAAGTGGTGATGACTGGGATGATCTTTTGGAATGTAATAGAGATGAATGGTCAATTATATTTCCTGCCAGTCCTCCTTCTAGAGTCTTTTTAATTCTCATTGTTTGTGTCACAGCTCGTGGATCATATACTTAGCCACCACGTGACACTTTTACAATGAACCTTACTCTTTGTTAGTGACTGAAGCTGATGTTGTCTAATAGAATCCACATCCACTCCATCTTGTAGGATCTCCCCCTGAAATAGAAATACTAATTACCAGAAATAATTTAATAAGGTTATAAAAAATTACTAAGTTATATTATATGTTTTTAATCCTTAAAATAAACTAATTAAATAAAATAAAACAATTAAAATATATATTTATATAATTATAATTAAATTAATACAAAAACTAATTTAATTATTTAATTATAAAAATAAATAAATTAATAAAAATGATTACAACTAATATATATTAAAAATTAATACGTATTTTACTATTTTTATAATTTTCATTATTAATATATATATTATTATTACATATATAATAATTATATTGTTACTATTATATAAATATTATATTTATTATTATTTTATATTATATTTTAAAATTATTTATATTATATATAATATATTATTATATATAAAAAATGAAAAAAATAAGAGGAATGGGGTGGGGTGGGTTTTGATGATATGAGGAAGAGGGGAAGATATGGGAATGGGGGGAGAACATGGGATCAGATCAATGGCACTGGGTGTATGGAAGTGGAGTTGTAACATGTTAGTGGTTGCTGTGTGGTGGTTTAACGGTGGAAATGTGTGGCTTTGTTTTAAATACGATGGCTGATGGCAGAGCTGTTCTTGGAGAGGGCAGGGCTCGGTTGTGGTGCTGGTGGCTTCAAGGTGGTATCACAGTTGTTCAGGCCTGTAGAAGTTAGAAGTTTCTTCTTCAAGTAGCCACTATCTGAAGAAGTTGCACAACAAGGGATGCAGATGGGGTTCTCTAGTAGTTTAGTGGGGTTTGAGATTAGAATTAGTGGTTACAATTATAGGTTATTTTGGTCTGTGGGTTTTTGGATCAGTTGTAGTTTATTGTGGTTTTGCTAACAGGGGTTTGAATTTATTGCTGCTGTTTATGAATTTTTTCTTGTGTTTTTTTTATTTTTTTGTGGTTGTGGTGATGAAGAGATAGAGAATCAGTGGTGACTTGGGAGTCACAGCTGAAGGAGGAGATGTTATAACGGTGGTGGTGAGCCATGGTAGAATGATGATAGTTGAGTCACCGTTTACGAAGGTTCGGAGCAGTGATTCAGGAGAGGTAGAAAGGGAATGGGAGAATCTAGTGCTGACAGTGGCTGTAAAGGTATGGTGGAAGATGGAAAACGTTGCCGATGACTCAATGAGTTATCATCAAGAAAAGTAGTGGGCGAAAAAGGGGGCAATGGTGACTTGAGTAACTATTGTCTGGGGTGTTAGCGAAAGGTGGAATTGGTGGTGTCTCAAATGAGTCATCACTGGTTGGTCTGTTGGTTACTCATCTGAGTCGCCACTAACATGGTGGTTGTGATGGAGGTACTTGAACATAAAAAAAATAAAATATAAATACTAAAAAATAAAAATAAAAAAAGAATATTATTTATCTAAATTAGAAAGGAAAAAATTTTAAATTGTTCCAAATAAAACAAACATTGCTAAAATATGTCAAAAACAATTTAAAGAGGATTAAAAATTATCAACATATAAATTAATTAAAAATAATAAAAAGTTAGTTTTTTTAATGTAACTAATTAATTAATTAAAATAATTAATAAAATCACATAATTTTATAAAAATATAATAAGAAGTTAATCTTTTTTATAGAAAATAATGTAAAATCTTATAATTAATTTAGTAATTTAAATAATACAAAACTAAAGAGCACTATATTTATTTGCAGAATAATTAATTAAATTATATAATTAATAGAATAATTATTTTTAGAAATAAAATAAATGAAATCATAAAATAATAAAATGATTAGAAAATTTTAATTTATAGAAAAACACAACAAAAAATTTATGTTAAAACAAAATGATATCTTAATTTTAAAAATATTTTTACTGATTAAAATAATAACTAAAATACATTATTTTCAGAAAAAAATGATTATTTTAAGTAGTAATGTACGTAATTGACATTAGTAATTAATTATTAATTAAAATACATTATTTTGAGATTTAATGTATAGTAAAAATAATAAATAATGTGGATAATTGCAATAAAAATGAGCCATAGTAGTGACACGTATAATAATTTAAGTAAACAAAAATAAAAAAAATGTACCATTCATCCTTGTAATTCCAATAAATCCATAAAATATATGAGAAAAAACAACATTGGTTTGGTTATAAATATTATTTGTAAATATAAATGAGTTTTATTATATTTATAATTTATATTAATTTATTACAGATGATATAATTACATTAAATGCTTAAGAAACACCAATGCATGAATTATTTAGTTAATAATTAAATAAATAAAATGATACTAAATACATTAAAAGTGAAGTAAATTGAATGGATTATTGTTTGAAATTATTTTTGAAAATGAATATACCCAATTTAAAAGTGTCTAACAGAATATATTTGAAATCATTCATTGTCATTATATTTTATTAAATTTAGTTAAATGAATCATTTCAAAATTGCCATCAATGCTATTTTATAATAAATAATATTTTTAAATATATTTAAAATTAAAAAAAAATATTCTATAAATTATTTTTTAAATGTTATTAAATATAAACTATGGTTCATTAATGGACAAATTTTTCTATTATAATGTCTATAATTTCTTTCAACTACTAAAAATTCAGTTAGCACAGTGAAGGTTTAAGCGGTGTTATTGCGTGTTACATGCGCTTGTGATAAAAATAATTTCCAACGCACAAAATATTTAAACTTTATAAATAAAATATAATATTTAGAATCAATTAGTTTAAATTAACTAATAAGTATCACTCTAGCTTATTTTTAAAAATCAAATAAATGGTTAGAAAACTACTTAACATAATGAAAATCCAAAATGGTAAAATAATAAATCTTAAGAGTTAAGGAACAAAATGTTTAAGAAATGTGTATAAAGGTGTGTTTGAGTTATTTATCCACCATATAATCCATAAAACCCATTAATTATGAATTTTTGAGAAACTTTAGGTATTATTGACCTTCCAATAGTGAATACTTTTTGATTATTTACTAGAATGTCACTCCACCTCAATAAATTAAAGGCACCAAATTTCCACCATTAAACACATATTAAAAACGTATTGGTTACAACAAGACCAACACAAATATATTTTTAATATCACCCCCTCCATCATAGAATCCTTAACTTGGGCTTAAAGCTAACAATGGATTTCCTTAGGTGCATACTAGAAGGAGATTTCTGAAGAAGAGGTAATGTTCATCCACATACATTTTCATTTTATTTCTTCACCAAATACCACTAATTATTTTTATATAATAATTTTATAATAATATAAATTTCATAAATATAGTTACATTTCTTATTTTAATGGTATGATATATAAACCCACACATGTTCATCTAATGGGTTATGAATTCATTGTTTATGTGTATGGCAGACTACTGCCACGCGAACAGATGTTGTTCATTTTTCCATTACCACCTTTCTGGGATGGGAGTAATGATTGAAACAATATTTATATATTTCATATATTATATTTATTATTTAATTATGATAACATAATTTTAATATAATACATACATTCATTCATTACATTTTTTGGGAATATGATATCATTTATCATGTATACGGAAGACTACCGTCTTGCAAAAAGATGTCACATGTTCATTATTTACATAGTGCATTATGGCTAGTTATAATAAATTTTTGTAACATATATTAAATAATTATGATTCTATAATAAAAATATATCATATAAATTTTATTTATTTTAATCCGATAAGAAAAGTGAAACAATGTTCTTGCGCACGTATAACCAACCGTCTCCATCAACGGTGTATTTCATTTATTATTTCTATCTATTATCGATTATTATAAATACATACGTTCTGAATATATATTATAAGTATATTATGGTTATAATTATATATATTATGAAATAAATATTAAATTAATACCTCACCAAATATAATGAATCAAAACATAGTCGAAAAACAAAAAGGTTTTTACCCAAAACGTAACATTACATGGAATGATTAATAAACAGGTAATAAAAAGTAATAAGTAAATAAAATATATGTTATGATATATATGAATATTATTCATTAATATATGTATAATAAACATATATTTATTATTTAGGTGCTTTGAACAAGTGCAGTGGAAGTCATGACTTTAGGTAATGGATTTACATCTCACTTTTCACTTTTGTGAGATATATGCTATATTCACAATATCTTTATTCTATATGGTGTATATATTATACATTATTTATTTTAAGATTTTTATACATGTAATTTTTATTATATACATATCCATTTTACTATCACCCTATCACGGTGTTATGGTTTTAATTTTACCAAATCAGGAAGAGAGCTTTGTCCCAATTTTTCTTCTTTGGGACACATTTTAGTTTATGCACCTTAAATTATTTTACTGGATGTATATATTTTCCATTTAACATGTTATATCAGGAATCAAATTATTTTAATTATATTTTAAGGTTTATTTAATTTTATCCATTCATGGGGATTACGATTCAATGTTACCAAAGTTCTAAGAGTTTATTGCTACAATCTAATCATTTTTGGGATTTGTTTTTATGATTATCCTTCAATTGATGAAATATTATGATCTATACATCAATAATTTTGATGAATGTTATTATAATATAGTTATTAATGATATCATAATGTAATGCTACCTTTTTTCTACTCTTTGGTACTTAATATAACTAATAAATGGTTTTTATAAAAATATGACTTTATTTATTTCTTCGATCGGAAATCTATTTTCTTCCAAATCCATGTTCTCTAAAAAAAATTAAAAAATGATCTAAAATTCTCTTTTTTTTTGAATTAATTTTTACTAATGTTTTATCTTTTTTGAATATTTGTTTTAAATGAATCTTTTTTTCATTTTCCGGTAAAGGATCTTTTTACTTCGATCGAAAATATAAAAGAAATATTCAATTTTATGTATACATCATGTAAGGAATTATCTTCAATAATTACCACTATATCCATTAAATCATACATTATATGTTTTAAATAATATTTTCCAAATTAATTTTATATCTTAACTATTTTGGAGAGATTTTTATTTTATATTTAATTTCAAATAAAAAGGTTTTCAAAGTGTTTTATGTTTTAAAAATAAATTTTCAAAGCCGAGAGGATATTTTCTGTAAAAATGTTTAAAAATAATTTTTAATGATCTCTCTATAATTATCTCAAGGTTATTTTAAATTAAAAGTCTTTTGAAAACGTTTTAGGAAAGAAATATTTAATGAAAGGTCATCTTCTTTAAGAAATATTCCAAAATATCATTCGAAATCCTTCTCTATCAAAGATGACATAATTTGATATAGTTTATCCTGTAATGTGGATATGATAAAAGGAAACCATTATTATTACTTCATTGAATGGGTTATGTTTAATATGACATATTTCTTATGAAAACCAGTTTTTCATGGTTTATGTTATGATTAAATGACCATGAGAGCTATCACTTTCCACATGTTATGATATAATGGAAATTTATTGATTCTCATTTCATTTAATGATTTATTATATAATTTATTTTTATGAATTTTTGACACACAAAAATTTTGTTTTTGTAATGAGATGGGTGGGACCTATATTTCCTTCTAATGAATTGGGTAAATATTTATATATCCTACGTGATAGATATAGCTATAATGGGGAGTAAAAAAATAATGTAAGGGAATTTGTCCATTATTATTGTTTGGGGAGTGAACTCATTCCACTATAAGGAAAGGTCTATGAGTGGTTATGATTGTGTGTCCTGCCTAGTAGGTGTATCCCCAAGGAAGTCCCCAGATATGTTTTGAAAATGAGCCCTGGCTTATATGTAATGATTTTATATGATGATGTGTAGTCCAAAAAGATAGGTATTATGAAAATTTTATTTATCTATAATGATGTAATATAAATGCATTCAAACCCCAGGCCACTATATATTACCATCCATGCAAAGCGTTTGTGAAACAAAAACCACATTGCTTCGTGAGGTCATAGTTTGTTGTATCCATGATCGACGTTATCATGTATCTCAAGTAATGTAAATAAAGAAGGTATATATGATTTTATAATTCTATAAGAATAATTATTTTAAAAATATAACATATATTAATTTAATATATCCATATTATGATCCATGTAAAATAGAAATTAATGACACATCATATCGGTTTTTGAGGCAGTAGTCTGTCGTACACACGAGCGATGTTATTTTCTTTTGAACAGGTTGGAAGTTAAGAAGTTTGGTGTTATATTATAATTATATAAGTATAATAATATTATAAATAATATATCTAAATATTAAATCCATAATTTTATCTATCCTTGACAGGTGGTGATGGGAAATTTATACCATTGGTTCACATAACGGTAGTCTTCCACACCCACGATTAATGGTTTCATTTCCAATTTTATGGAAGAGGATATGGATATAGGTTAATAAATTAACATAATAATAACTAATTACATGGTATATACAGGTATTTTTATATTATCATAGTTGAATAATATTTTTATGAGTAATAAGAAGCAACAAAATAAAAAGGTAAGTTTAAGACCTGCAAATCTTTGACAGAGAACCACTTTAGTTTTACACATAAATCCTTATTAGGTTAGATTAATAATAAAATAAGGACTATAGTATATGTTTATGTAAGTTAATAATATATTTTTTTAGATTTTGTTTATTAGAAATTGTGTTTGGCAAGTGTAAATAGGAGAGGATAGTGGGTGACCTTTTATAAGCGGCAAAGAGGATGCACATGGAATTTTTTAATAGAATAAATTGCACCAAAGTTTTTCTTTTTAAAAAATAATTTAAAATGGGACATTATAGAATATTAGAGTTCATAAGGTCTATATATGTTCATAAAATGGGTTCTAGTGATGTTTCTAGGTCATTTTACCCCTTATCATTTTAGTTTACCAATCGGTAATCCTATTTAGACCTTAATAGTAGTAATTAATTTTTATTATAGTCACTATTAATTATAGTCAAAAACTACGTTCAACCTATTAGATATTATGATAATTATATATTTATTTATTTTTTCTAAATTCCATTCATAGAATTTTAAAATTTTAATTTTTAATTAAACCCACATACACAATGAAAAAATGTTTTTCTAATATTTTTTTCAAAAGATTAAAAATGATTCTAATAAATATTCAACATGAAAATAATTCCAATGTAGTATATTGAATTGATTATAATATCATTGATCTAATTTTACTTTTTAATTATTCTAAAATTGTCCAGTTAATCAAAAGAGAAGATTGATATAAGTTCTGATCTTCTAATAAATTTCTCAATCTTTGATTATGTCTTAGTTAAAATAATATAGGAATATTACATTATCTTTATAATTTATTTTAATTAATGAAAACAATATAATATTATTAATTTAGACTAACTATCAAAGTAGTGGTTTTTTATCGTTTAAAACAAATTTAGTTTAAATCATTGTAATAAATTACATATAGAATAATGAATACAAGAGGTTTAGTCTCAATCCGAGACACAATACTTTTCAATTTGAAATACCCTACTTTCTATAAGATAATATTAAATAATCTCTATAAAAAACCAGGACTGGGTATACATAACAGCTAACAAGCTGTCCAGGATCCGAAGAGACCACTTCAACATCAACCATGGGAATAACACAGAAACAAGAAACATAGGGACCTATTCCATAGCACATGGGTAAATATGTATAAAGGGATATGGGAAGATTTTTATAGTATCTTCATGTTAAAGTATAGAATACAGTGTGTGTTTTGAATATATAGAATAAATAATACACAGCTCAAAATGTAAAGAAAACAAAAAGGGAGAGAATGTAATATGTTATAGAAGGTAGTGTTGATATCTATGACATGTTACAAATTCTTGATTCTACACGGATATAGCTTCAATAGGATCTCAAGCCATGATTCTAAAAAAGGCAATAAAAAAGATCATCTTATGCTTTATTTTCTATGACTGTAGGAAATGAACTAGATGTTTGGTAGGCTCAACTCTTTTACATTCGGTTAAAGTCAATGGTGATTCATGTAATTATCAATTTAAAATTTCAAACTTCATAGTACTCTCAAGTTATTGACATGTTTCATGTATCTTCTATATGATTCTCATTTTTTTCATGAGGGGGTTTGCTTCCTAATATATCATCAGTATATAGGAATAGTCATCTGGATCCTTTATAGCTCATATTGATTGACTGACACAATATTTAATTCATCATTATAATAATTTAAGAATAATTAATCACATTATTCTTATTATTAAATTTTATAATATAGTCATTAAAAATATTTATTTCAAAATAAACAGAAATAATAATGGCGACTATTTTTAATAATTAGATAACTATGGTGGTGACCTGATCTGGTGGTGAGTTTGGTTGATTGTAGATAATCTCAACAGTTTTCTAAATTTGTAGGTGACTAAGTTTTGATAGTGAGTCATCCTTTATAAGTGGTTCATTTCAGCACTTTTAGAAATTTTCATTATGATAGTGACTTATTACTGATGGTGAGTCTTTCACAAACATATACAAATTTTCATCCTGGTGATGGCTTATTGCAGATAATGGTTCTTTCCCATACATAACTAAATTTCCATCCTGGGGGTGACTCATATATAATGGTAGGTGTTATAAACACTTAGATAAACATTTATCTTAACAAAAAACTCTTCATCAACGGTGAGTCATGTCTAGAGTGGAGTAGAGTCTGATGGTGGGTTTTTTCAATACTTATCCAAAATTCCCCCAAAAAACATTATATCATAAAATGATACAATAAATCCTAAGACTCATTAATATCATATAAGGCAAGATTTTTTATCAATAAAACAAGGGTACAAATAATCTATACCTTTTTAATGATAAAAAATATTTCAATTGTTATAAACCATGTATTGATTAAATTGAGGTTGTAAAATATATCAGCTTAGCACCTCAAAAGTATAAAGTGAGATTTTGATCATAATGGAATCAATAATATTTTGTAGAAAGTATACGACTTCGATGGAAGAAATTGGCATGCATATGGTATCAAGGATAGTTAAATAAGAAACAGTATCAGGCGTAATTTAAAATCTATTATCAAAGAAAATATTGCACCAAAAAAATGATTTTAAAAAGAAATAATAAATTTTATATAGTCATTATACCCCTTTTTGGATTATAAAAAGCTAAAATAAAATAGGAAATTTCAAGAAATCGAATAATAGAATCTCAATTAAAAAGGTCAAATGAAGTACAAAGAAATATACAACAAAAAGTTATATAAAAAGTACCTATAAAAGACCTATAAGAAAATGTCAATGCTTTTTCGGATGGGTTTTAGAAACATTTACTGCTTTTCTATTCACTTTTCCTATAGTGAGTAGAATAGAATCCTTATCCACCACTACAGTTCGACAAAAATAAATAAATAGTTTTATAAAATTTATGTTGTCCATGATAATATTTAAACCCTATTCCATAGCACTGAAAAATTATTTTTTCTCTTCCATAAACAGCATGAGCACAGGTTTCGTCACATTCATCTTATTAACTTGTTCTTTAAAAGCTTGATTTTTTGTAGGCATCTGTAGGTTCTCAATACAGAACATGAAATGAGAGTTTATCTCATGCTTAGTATAATTCCTAGAAAGATAATAATTTATAAAAATTAAAATTATCTTTCTAATTATATTTCATAACTTCATATATTTACCTACCATTATAAGAACATGATCACCATTATGCTAGGTTTTTCAAAAACATTCATGAGGTATGTCATGCACATCTTCATAAACAACACAATTCTATTCTTTAATCAGTGACTTGACCAATTCAACATCAGGAGGATAAGCGGGCTCACACAAAGTAAATGCTATAGAAGAAATATACTCCACCCTCTAAATCAATGTAACAATAGAATCTATAATGGAATATATCATATCATCCACTATAATAATGAAAGTCTTCATCTCATTTTCTAACATTGTTTTATCAATCTCCACTTCTTGAATGTGATGAATCATGTTGGGATAGATGTGATGAATAATAAGATCAAAAAAATATCATTCATCTCTCTTATTCAAATTAATGACCTGAGATTCCTGATTTCTCAATAAAATTCCAAAATCATAGATAAACCTCTCTTTTAAGGATTCTAAATCAGATTTGGTAACAATGAAATGGTAGGGGGAACAATATCTTCTGTTGTCTCTGAACTAGTATGTACATCTGAAAAAAAATCTTTGTAACTCCCTTACTATATCTACATGTTCTACCAATGATCCATTATGATCCATCTCTTCTCTAATATTAAGTACACATTTCCTTAGTGGACTTACGCATTATCATAATCTGAGTAGTCTTGACTAGTATAACTTACCCTAGAAAAATATCTAATTTCCCAAGAGTTGGGTCCCCTAATCAAATTGAAGACACATCATAATAATTAAAAACTATAGATTCAGAAACTGTAGGCTCAATAATGGAAGGAAATGTAACATCCCAAGTAATTAATGAATAATAGATACTTTATCTAAGTATATTAATGAATTAGATAGTGTTTTAGAGGCTTAAAATGAAAATAAATCCAATCTTAAGCATGAAATACACTAATATTTTTAAAAGATTGTTTTACTGCCGTTGATGGAAAAACATTTTTGAATCTATATTTTGACAATTTTATAAACTATTTTTGTCATAATAAACATATTCCATAGTATTGGGACATCAAAATTTACTTTGTGTGAATTTTTGGTATTTTTCTGACAATGTTCATTTTTAATGAATAGTGAAAAATATTGCATTTTACATCAAAACTGCTTTTTAATCTAATTTATTTATATGATTAGATTATCTTTTGAATTGGTTTTTAAGTAAAATTAGAAAATATTTTTACCATTAAATCCAATAGTGGTCGTTGATATTAATTTCACTTTGAAATCAGACTTAAACTAGTGTCAATCTTTTTATACTTATTGTTTCACAAAAACACGCAATTTGTCATAAAAAAGGGAATTAATTAATAAATTAATTAATTTGACTTATATGTTTTGAATTTTGTAAAATGGAATTCATTTTTGAATTCAGAATATCAAATATAGCTTAGGGTGAATTTTTGGAATTTTTCTGAAAAACTTCAATTTTTGATGAATAGTGAAACCACTAAGTGGTAGTTAAAGAAACTGATTTTTCATTTAAATGAAACTTTGCCACTTTTGTGTTCTGAATTTCAAAAATCCGTCATACATGGTTTTCATTAAGAAGTAAAATGTGGTTCAATGAGATTAAAATAATTTTTTGGTGAATAGTAACTTATTAAGTTTTTAATCGCGATTAGTGGTAATTAGGGTAGTTTAAGGTAAAAATAATGCTTTAATAATATGAAATGACCTAGACACATGCCCTAACATTATTGGATGTGTCATGGCCAACCAATAAAAGCCATGGGTCAACTTGGGGACCCCATGGAGCCACTTTGGTTGGGAAATGAAATAAATAACTTTTTATTTAATGTTAAAGTAAAACTGACACAAACATGAGTTATTTTACTAAAGCAATTTTTATATGGGGTTATACAAATCAGATATTTGACCATAAATATTCATTGGAAAGATAAAATGATTTCCTACATCATAGTAGTTGTTTTATAATTTTTTTACATTAAATAAATAAATGTATTTATGACATCATGATGATGCAGCGATGACCTCATTATTTAACGTTTTAATAAAATGGAAAGATAATGTAATATCTAAGACCTACACATGTCCAAAACCTATTGTATGAGTGGATTTCGAACCCTTATCACCTTATACTCGAATTATATCAACGTGGGACCTTAGAAATTCGAAACACATTTGAAAATAATATAATAGTTTCATGATTTCCAAAAGTGCCCCTCCTCTCCTCTTATAAAAGGCCCGCACCTCTACCTCATTTCACACACTCCTCAAGCCTTTTGCTCGGCCATCCCCTGCCCATTTACTCTCTACACATCCCTCTCCTAATCGTAGTGGATTACCTTTGGGCATAATCCTTTCAAAGGAAGCCTTTAGGCTCAAATCAAAAGGAGTTACACATTTAATGGTAATTCATTCTCTCATGTTCATTTGTTTTATTTTGCTTCTCCAGCCCCTAAACTCTTTCTATTTACTTCATTTGTAACAAAACCACTATCTTCAATATACTATGATGTTTTTAGAAGATTTATTCGAGCTACACTCTCACACACCTACATCTAATGGTTAAAGAACATACGGTTTCCGTGGATGGTGAATTTATGCCTCCCGAAACGATGATTGTTCAACATTCCTTTAACACCTTCAATGGTGGCCATTAAGATGTCACTATATTTATATATGATATATAATATGTTTATTTTTTCCTTAAAGATTCTGTTTTTTTCATTTTGGGCATACCTTTATGGTTTCCATTATGGGTAAACATGATATCTTCATTTAAGGAAGTGCGGACTACCGCCCCCTCAAAGTGATGTGATTCGTTAATTCCATATGTGGGACATGTAAAGGATGGATTTAAAGTTATTATATATGATGTTATACTGTAATTATAATATACCTCTATATCATTATTATTTCTTTCCATTAAAGTATGAGATAGAAATGAAAGTAGCGTTCATGCATACGTACGACTTACCGTCTCCATGAACGGTGCATTTCATTTCTTATCCCCAAATGTAATGTACTATTAGAAGTACATGTATATAATGGATATATATAATGAATGATATATCTAAATGATGAATATAATTCTGGAATTAAAATATTCATACCTCTCATTTAGTTTTAATTCCATTAATATCACAAAGAAATGAAAGTAGAGTTCATGCGTACGTACGGCTTACCGTCTCCATGAACGGTGCATTTCATTTCTTACCTCTAAATGATTATGTCATATTATAAATACATGTATATGCTGGATATATATGATATATATGATATCCAAATCATGAATGTCATTCTGGATATAAAGAACCTTTGACCACACGAACAACATGTAATTGTAAGAAGTCCACTTTCGACTTAAGAACCAAATATCGACAAAACAAACATTATTAACTTAAATGGTTACATAATGTTTATAACATGGAAATAAGTGATATAAAAGGAATAATGAAATTTAAAAAGGTTCTTAATCAAGTATAAATTAACTCAAGTTTATTATTCAGGACGTTAAAGAACAATCGGGTCAAGTCGGACCCATGGTATGGGACTTCGTCTCAATCTCCTTTCATTGAGGCATATTTTGTTTTATACACAACCTTCTTTTATACGGTGTATAAACCCCTTTGAATTTTACATTTATTAAAAAGGAATCTTTTTTATACGAAGTGTTTACTAAACGACAAAAGGGAATGTTTTTGTCGTACGTATGCGGCGACAATGAATTCTCCACCGTCGTGACCATTATTTGAGTTTTGGCTTCCTCTACAAGCCATACCTTCTTTTAAAAAGAAAAATAAATACCATGTTTTACTTTTCTTTTATTTTGGTATTGAAAATGGTTTTAATAATGTTTTTATATCAATGTGTTGTATTGATATATTGTGATTGAAAGGTGGAAATGTTATTTTTCCTTTATGCATGTTTTATGTGATACGATTATGTTATGGTTCTTGGGCATTATTATGAAGACGGGTGGTTCCGTGATCAAATAAGGGCGGGTGAGCCCGATATAGCTCTCCAATGAATTGGGTAACACGAAGGAGTGAAACGTTAAGGTTTCTATGAAGAGATTTAGGGAATATACTGTGATGGGTATTCCAAACGTAACCAAGAGGGTTACTCCCTACGTAAGAATGTTATGAATGCCTCAAGTTACCTTTATGTCTTACGATTTCTATGATTTATTCATGATTTGATGAGGTATGTTAAAGTGATTATGTTTTATGGGTAAAGTATGATTTCATTTTTATGTATATATGTACCCTTATTTACCCTTATTTCCTTTCCATGTTTTTATAACCCATACTGAGCTTTTTAGGCTCATCCTAAGTTTTTTTTTGAAATGTTTTTCACAGGTCAAGAGAATGGTACATGATATGATGATAGTGTCAAGGAAGTGTCAAGAAAGAATCCATGTTTTATTTTAAATATGTTTCCATCGTTGGGAATGAAGAATACTATCTTTATGTAACCACATTGTTTATATGTGGAATGTAATGCAAGTTTTATGATCTAATTCCCTAAAACTCTAAACCCGAAAAGATCCTCAATGTGTAATCTTGTAATAACTCAAGATGAAGTAATGTTTAAGGTTGGGGCATTATAGTTGGTATCACAGGTTGGTTTAGACAACTTTAGGAGTTAGAAAATTGTTAAATTATAAGTTAATTTATGATATGATTGAAATGATATAGCATTTACAGATTACCATGTTGCTCCGCCTAAGATATTTCTGTGTTCAGAATGGTTTTCCGCAGAGGAAACTAAGAAGCTATGTTGGGACGACATCAGGAGGAAGACAACCTTCCAAATCAGCAACCTGAGATGGTCGGAATCGGAACTGAACAGTTTTTTGCAGTGATGGTACAGTTGACTCAGGCTATAAATGGTGGTGGTATCCATGCACGAGATCAGCCAGATCAACTACAGAGGAACATTTCAGTGGTGGAACATTTCATGAGGCAACATCCCCCATCATTCAGAGGATCATCTGACCCTGTGTTAGCTGAAGGGTGGATTAAAGCACTGGAGAAGATTTTCGATGTCATGGGGTGTTCAGACAATCAAAAGGTTAGTCGTGCTATTTACCTTTTGGAGGGTTAAGCAGATCAGTGGTGGTCGATGGTTAAAAATATCAGGGATGCTGATGAGATTGATTCTCTCGACTGGGATGAATTCAAAGGTATGTTTCTTGAGAAGTATTTTCCTTAGGCTGTTCGACATAGGATGGAAAATCAATTCTTGGAATTGAGGCAAGAGGAAGACTCAGTGGCTACCTATGAAGAAAGGTTCACTCGATTGGCAAGGTATGCTCCAAATTTTATCCGAGACCTTGATAGTAAAATCAATTCTTTTTACTCAGGATTAATGCCAAAATATTGAAGGGCATTAGCTTCTCGTGAGTTTAAATGTTATGAATAGATTGTTCGATGTGCTGAGAAGGTGGAAATGGAGTTTGTTGATGACCAAGTGTTCTATAACAACCAACAGAAGAAGAGACTGAGGTGGTAGGAGAAAGGTAAGAATTCTTCAAAAAAGTCTAATGGTAAGAAAAATATGTTTCCAGTTTGTGATAAATGTGGCAAAAGGCATGCTGGGGAATCTCTTCTGAATTCTGGAAAGTGCTACCAATGTGGTAAGATGGGACATAAGGCTCGTGATTGCACTGAAAAGGATCATGGTGAAGGTAAGACCAAATTTGATTTACAGTTAGTGAAATGTTATAAGTTCAATGAGATGGGTAACTATGAAAATGAGTGTCCGACAAAGAGCTTGAGTGATGGGAAGCTGTTGGACTACAAGCAGAAAGGGGTGGTGAAATCTTTTGCAACTACTTCGGCAGACGTCGGGCCATCAAATGAAGTTGTATCAGGTACTTTGTTTGCCTTTTCAGATTATGCCAGTGTGTTGTTTGATTCGGGGTCTACACATTCATTCATCTCTGAAACCTTTTCTAGTAAAAGGGGAATACCATCTCAAGAAATGACTTCTGAACTTGTGGTAAAAACACCTGGGGGAAATGTTGAGGCAAAAAGAATTTATAAGAATCTTCCTATCCTTATCTGTGGAAAGAACCTACTTGCAAACCTTATCGTTCTACCTCTAGTAGAGTTTGATGTTATCTTGGGTATGGATTGGCTCTCTATTTACCATGCTAAGATTGTTTGTACAGCTAAAGAAGTTTCTTTTCAGAAAGACTTTCAGTTTGTGTACAAGAATGAACCCTTACTATTGATAACTTATCAAGAGGCCGAGAAACATGTAAAAGATGGAAATGAATGTTACCTTGCACACATCGTTTAAAATAAAGGAACTGTTAAGATTAATGATGTGCCAGTGGTAAATGAGTATCCTGATGTTTTTCCTGATGAGTTGCCTGGAATAATACCAGATCGGGAAGTTGAGTTTACTGTTGACTTAGTTCCTGATGCTAAGCCAATTTCAAAAACTCCTTATCGAATGGCTCAAATTGAACTTTTAGAGTTGAAGGAGCAATTGCAAGATTTATTAGAGAAAGGTTTCATTCAAACAAGCACATCACCATGGGGTGCTTCTGTTTTATTTGTTAAAAACAAAGATTGTTCTATGAGACATTACATTGATTATAGAGCCTTGAATAATATCACTGTTAAGAACAAATATCTTTTGCCTCATATCGATGATTTGTTTGATCAGATCCAAGTAGCTCAGTTTTTTTAGAAGATTGACTTGAGGTCGGGGTACCATCAGTTGAAAGTAAAAGAAGCAGACGTTCCGAAGACTGCATTCCATACTAGATATGGACATTATGAATTTGTAGTTATTCCTTTTGGGTTAACCAATGCACAAGCTGTATTCATGGACCTTATGACTAGAATTTTCCATGAGTTCTTGGATAAGTTTGTGTTTGTGTTTTGAGGTTTGGGAAGAGATTATGTGTGCCTTGTGATTCACAGTTGAAGAATGAGTTGTTATGCGAGGCTCATAGTTCCCCGTTTTCAGTTCATCCTTGTAGTACTAAGATGTACAGAGATCTGCGGGAGTATTACTGGTGGGATGGAATGAAAAGAGATATTGGTGATTTTACTGTGAAGTGATTGACTTGTCAGCAGGTTAAAGCAGAGCAGCAGTTACCTAAAGGGATGATTCAGCCTTTACCAGTTCCATAGTGGAAATGGGAAAACATATCCATGGACTTTGTTGTGGGATTACCAAGGAAATCTCAAGGTAATAATGCAATCTAGGTTATTGTTGATCGCTTGACCAAATCTGCTCATTTCCTTGCTATACGAGATACTTTCTCTCTAGATCAACATTCCCGTCTGTATCTTAAAGATATAGTCAGGTTACATGGATTTACTCTCTCCATTGTATCTGACCATGATCCCAGGTTCACTTCTAACTTTTGGAAAGGCCTTCAGAAGTCGTTGGGTACTGAATTAAATTTTAGTACAACTTTTCATCCTCAATCAGATGGGCAGACAGAACGAACAATTCAGACATTGGAGGATATTCTACGAGCTTGTTCGATGGATTATCGGGGAAGTTGGGACCAACATCTTTCTTTGGTTGAATTTTCATATAATAACAATTTTCATTCTAGTATACAGATGGCACCATTTCAGGAATTATATGGGAAGCGGTGTCGAACTCCAGCTTTCTGGGATGAAGTGGGTAAAAGGAAGTTGATGGGACTAGAATTCGTAGAAGAGATGGAAGAAAAGGTTTAGTTGATTCAGAAACACATGAGAACATCTCAGAGCAGGCAGAAGAGTTATGCGGATAACCGGAGGAAGGATCTATCTTTCGAGGTAGGTGATCATGTTTTTCTCAAGGTTTCTCCATGGAAAAGTGTGATGAGATTTGGTAAGAAAGGAAAGTTGAGTCCATGGTTCATTGGACCGTATGAAATTCTGGAGAGAGTTGGATCAGTTGCATACTGAGTGGCTTTACCTCCTAGTTTATCTCAGGTACACAATGTTTTTCATGTTTCAATGTTGAGGAAGTATATGCTAGATCCATCTCATGTTTTGAGTCCAGAGGTAGTTCAGCTGGAAGAGAACCTATCTTATGAAGAACAACCAGTCCATATTCTTGACCACAGGGAGCAGGTGTTACGGAATAAGTTGATTCATCAGGTAAAGGTTTTGTGAATAAACCATGTGATTGAAGAGGCAACATGAAAATCTGAAAATGCAATGAGGGATAAGTACCCCCATTTATTCGATAAGTAAATAAATTGCAGGGGCACAATTTTCTAAAGCGGGGAAGGATGTAACATCCCAAGTAAGTATTGAATAATAGATATTTTATCTATGTATATTAATAAATGAGATAGTGTTTTAGAGGCTTACAATGAAAATAAATCCAATCTTAAGCATGAAATACACTAATATTTTTAAAAGATTGTTTTACTGCCTTTGATGGAAAACCATTTTTGAATCTATCTTTTGACAATTTTATAAACTATTTTTGTCAAAATAAACTTATTATTTATGATTGGGACATCAAAATTTACTTTGTGTGAATTTTTGGTATTTTTCTGACAATGTTCATTTTATAATGAATAGTGAAAAATACTGCATCTTACATCAAAACTGCTTTTTAATCTAATTTATTTATATGATTAGATTATCTTTTGAATTTGTTTTGAAGAGAAATTAGAAAATATTTTTACCATTAAATCCAATAGTGGTCGTTGGAATTAATTTCACTTTGAAATCGGACTTAAACTAGTGTCAATCTTTTGATACTTATTGTTTCACAAAAACACACTATTTGTCATGACAGCGGGAATTAATTATTAAATTAATTAATTTGACTTATATGTTTTGAATTTTGTAAAATGGACATCATTTTTGAATTCGGAATATCAAATATAGCTTAGGGTGAATTTTTGGAATTTTTCTGAAAAACTTCAATTTTTTGATGAATAGTGAACCCACTAAGTGGTAGTTAAAGAAACTGATTTTTCGTTTAAATGAAAAGTTGCCACTTTTGTGTTCTAAATTTCAAAAATCCGACATACATGGTTTTAATTAAGAAGTAAAATGTGGTTCAATGAGATTAAAATAATTTTTTGGTGAATAGTAACTTATTAAGTTTTTAATCGCAGTTAGTGGTAATTAGGGTAGTTTAAGGTAAAAATAATGCTTTAATAATATGAAATGACCTAGACACATGTCCTAACCTTATTGGATGTGTCATGGCCTACCAAGACAAGCCATGGGTCAACTTGGGGACCCCATGGAGCCACTTTGGTTGGGAAATGACATAAATAACTTTTTATTTAATGTTAAAGTAAAAATGACACAAACATGAGTTATTTTACTAAAAAAAAATTTATATGGGGTTATACAAGTAATCCTTTTGACCATAAATATTAATTGGAAATATAAAAGGATTTCCTACATCATAGTATTTGTTTTATAATTTTTTGACATTAAATAAATAAATGTATTTATGACATCATGATGATACAGCGATGACCTCATTATTTAACGATTTAAATAAAATGGAAGGATAATGTAATATCTAAGACCTACACATGTACAAAACCTATTGGATGAGTGGATTTCGAACCCTTATCACCTTATCCTCGAATTATATCAATGTGGGACCTTATAAATTCGAAACAATTTTGAAAATAAAATAATAGTTTCATGATTTCCAAAAGTCCCCCTCCTCTCCTCTTATAAAAGGCCCGCACCTCTACCTCATTTCACACACTCCTCAAGCCTTTGGCTCGGCCATCCCCTGACCATTTACTCTCTCCACATACCTCTCCTCATCCTAGAGGATTCCCTTTGGGCGGAATCCTTTCAAAGGAAGCCTTTAGGCTCAAATCAAAAGGAGTTACACATTTAAAGGTAATTCATTCTCTCATGTTCATTTGTATTATTTTGCTTCTCCAACCCCCTAAACTCTTTTTATTAACTTCTTTTGTAAAAACACCAGTATCTTCAATATACTAGGATGTTGTTATAAGATTCATTCAAGCTACACTCTCACACACCTACATGTAATGGTTATTGAACATACAGTTTCCGTGGATGGTGAATTTAGGCCTCCCGAAACGATTATTGTTCAACATTCCTTTAACACCTTCAATGGTGTCCATTAAGATGTCACTGTATTTATATATGATATATAATATTTTTATGTTTTCCTTAATGCTTCTGTTTTTTTCATTTTGGGCATACCTTTATGGTTTCCATTATGGGTAAACACGATATCTTCATTTAAGGAAGTGCAGACTACCGCCCCCTCAAAGTGATGTGATTCATTAATGCCATATGTGGGACGTGTAAAGGATGGATTTATAGTCATTATATATGATGTAATACTGGAATTATAATATGCCTCTATATCATTATTATTTCTTTCCATTAAAGTATGAGATAGAAATGAAAGTAGCGTTCATGCGTACGTACGGCTTATCGTCTCCATGAACGGTGCATTTCATTTCTTATCCCCAAATGTAATGTAATATTAAAAGTACATGTATATAATGGATATATATAATGAATTATATATCTAAATTATGAATATAATTCTGGAATTAAAATATACATACCTCTCATTTAGTTTTAATTCCATTAATATGACAATGAAATGAAAGTAGCGTTCATGCGTACGTACGGCTTACCGTCTCCATGAACGGTGCATTTCATTTCTTACATATAAATGATTATGTAATATTATAAATACATGTATATGCTGGATATATATGATATATATGATATCAAAATCAGGAATGTCATTTTGGATATAAAGAACCTTTGACCACATGAACAACATGTAATTTTAGGAAGTCCACTTTCAACTTAAGAACCAAATATCGACAAAACAAACATTATTAACTTAAATGGTTACATAATGTTTATAACATGGAAATAAGTGATATAAAAGGAATAATGAACTTCATAAAGGTTCTTAATCAAGTATAAATTAACTGAAGTTAATTATTCAGGACGTTAAAGAACGATCAAGTCAAGTCAGACCCAAGGTATGGGACTTAATCTCAATCTCCATTCATTGAGGCATATTTTGTTTTATACACAACCTTCTTTTATACGGTGTATAAACCCCTTTGACTTTTACATTTATTCAAAAGGAATCTTTTTTATACGAAGCATTTACTAAACGAAAAAAGGGAATGTTTTTGTCATACGTATGGGGCGACAATGACTTCTCCACCGTCGTGACCATTATTTGAGTTTTGGCTTCCTATACAAGCCATACCTTCTTTTAAAAAGAAAAATAAATACCATGTTTTACTTTTCTTTTATTTCGGTATTGAAAATGGTTTTCATAATGTTTTTATATCAATGTGTTGTATTGATATCTTGTGATTGAAGGGTGGAAATGTTATGTTTCCTTTATGCATGTTTTATGTGATACGATTATGTTATGGTTCTTGGGAATTATTATAAAGACGGGTGGTTTCGTGATAAACTAAGGGCGGGTGATCCCGATATAGCTCTCCAATGCATTGGGTAACGCAACTCAGTGAAACGTTGAGGTTTCTCTGAAGAGATTTAGGGAATATACTATGATGGGTATTCCAAACGTAACCAAGAGGGTTACTCCCTACGTAAGAATGTTATGAATTCCTCAAGTTACCTTTATGTCTTATGATTTCTATGATTTATTCATGATTTGATGAGGTATGTTAAAGTGCTTATGTTTTATGGGTAATGTATGATTTCATTATAATGTATATATGTACCCTTATTTACCCTTATTTCCTTTCCATGTTTTTATAACCCATACTGAGCTTTTTATGCTCATCCCAAGTTTTTTTTGAAATCTTTTTCACAGGTCAAGAGAAAGGTACATGATATGATGATAGTTTCAAGGAAGTGTCAAGAAAGAATCCATGTTTTATTTTAAATTTGTTTCCATTGTTGGAAATGAAGAATAATATCTTTATGTAACCACTTTGTTTATATGTGGAATGTAATGAAAGTTTTATGATCTAATTCCCTAAAACTCTAAACCAGAAAAGATACTCAATGTGTAATCTTGTAATAAATCAAGATGAAGTAAGGTTTAAGGCTGGGGACTTATAGGAAAAACCTACATATTCTCATAAAATTATTATCCTTCAATTGATTTCTCAAAATCCTTCTACATATTAAATGTCTTCTCAAAAAAATCAGGCTCACTGAAGTCATCATCTATAGGGTCAATGGGGTGACTATCTAGGCATGGGGATCCTCTACTTAAATTAATGATTCTTTTTATCTCAAGAATCAATATTCATATCTTGAACTAATATGGGTTAATCTTTAGACATAGAGACAACTAAAATAACTGGAGAAGAAATAAGTGTATGATCCATTTTTACATCCTCAACAATAATATGGTAACCAGAACCATCATGGTCAGAATCACCATAACTGTCATCTCCTTATCCATCTCTATTTTCCTCATATTCTCCTCATTATTATTCTTCATCTTCAAAATATTAATTATATCCATTTCCTTCAGAGGATTTATAAGTTCTCTTTCATTCATCTTCACCAGAAATATATTTTTCTTATTTATCGATCCCTTCTTTTAAAAGAGTCTCTAAGGTAAGAAGTGATCTAGGTGGGATATTATCACCATAAAAAATCACTTGACAACTCTTAGGTTGGTCTGGGTCACTACGTTCATCCATTGAAAAATCTTGTTCTTCAGCACTAGAAGAAGAAACCTCCCCATATTACTCATCTAAATACCCAATTACCTAATCTGGATCTAATTCAGGATCCAAAAGAATCTTTTATCTGGAATGGTGATCATTTATATTGAAATCCTCATATATCCTCTCACCATCATCAATCTAATGTTTCTTTTAGGGGTTCCAAATTAACTGTCATTATTTTTCAAATAACCATTATAATAAAAAAACCTCCATGATTTTCTATAATTTATTCTCCTTCATTAAATAATCCTTTAGCCTCTAGCATGGTAAAGATAAACTTGGGATAAAATATATATATTTTTTCACCTCTTGTTTACCATTATATATCTATAAAGATTTATCATTTCACATATCATCAAAAGATATAAAAGATATAAAACTTGATACCTCATTGTGGTGAAATCTCCTTTCCTCAGTCAAAGCATATGTTGGGTAAACATGAAAAGCAAGCAAAATTCACCATCAAGATTTGTAGCATCAGTTCTTTTCACTATCCCATCTCCAATTAATTCTTCCAAGGAATTATTATAATAAATTTTATCACTAACACTAGGAAAAATTACTTTATTTTCATTTGAAATACCTTTATGAGGTATTTTCATACATCTTTCCCATTTTCTTGAAGGGAATACAACATTGTGCACATTTATTCTTATTCTAAACTAGTCTTTATCTTCCTCAAAACTGAACTCGATATATTGATTGAATTAGTACACTAAGATAGGATAGAAGGGTCTCTCATATAGAACTACTCTTCCCATACATTGTATTGTAAATCATTAAGCACCAAAAAATATCCTGAAACCATCCATTCAACATGAACTTCCTTCTCAAGTAATAAAACACACTTTGAAAGTTTTGAGTTTACTAGATTAATAGAAACTGGATGAATCAACTCACATATCCACTTTTATGAATGATGAAACTCATCCAGAGAAGAATCAATGTATTTTCTAAATCAAACCATTGTGATTGGATCTTAATATTTTGGAGAAGGTCAGGGAAGGCCTATGGGTTGGAGATAAAAGGTCCCGACAAGGCTAGAGAGAATGGTGTGAGTGAGTGAGCGGTGAAATTATACATGTGTATAACTTATATCCTTTATGGATTTAGTTATTTCCAAATTGGAAATAAAAAAAATTATCCAAAATAAAAATTAAATAAATAAATAAACTATAAAAATGAATTAGTAACTATGTCATAAAAACCAACAGTAGGTAAACACAAAGGTGGATAAACACAAAGGTGGGTAAAACTCCAATGGTGTGTAAAACACTAATGGTGGGTAAAACACCAACAGTGGGTAAAACACCAAAATTGGGTAAAACACCAAGGATAAGTCGAATAAAATTAATCAAACCTAATTCGCTTTTGATGTAGTTCATTCTCTCATAATACAAGGTATTAGTGAAAATATCAGCAAGATGAAGTTTTAAAGTATTTTATTCAAGAGTTATATCCCCCTTTCAAAAATGATCTCTCAAAAAATGATGTATTAAATCAGTGTGCTTTGTTCTAGATTAATATATATTGGTCACAGAAATTTTTATGGAACTTTTGTTACCATAATTTATAGATACATGTTGAATTTTATATCCATAGTGTAGTAATGTGTGTTTTATCCACAAGAATTTTACATAGTAGCCACCTACATCTATGTATTCATATTTAGTAGTAGATAGTGAAATAGAATTTAATATTGTACTACACCAAGAAACTAGAGACTTTCCCAAAATGTGACGTGTTATAGTGGTTCCTTTTATATACAACATTTAATCACTAAAATAAGCATCTAAAAAACTAAATTGGTTGACTAATTTTACCCTAGGATAGAAAATTCATAAATTTATTGTATACTTTAGGTATTTGAGAATCCTTTTTATAGCACGTAAGTGTGACTCTTTTGGATTTTCTTGAATCCCAGTACACATGCACACACTAAACATAATGTTAGGTCATCCTGAAGTTATGATATGTAGACATCAAATAATTCCTACGTAACTAGTTTTATTCACTAATTTACCTGATTTATTAGTATCCATCATACAGGTGGTACTCATGGGATTGTCCCTACTCTTAGTGATATACAAAATTAAATGTTTTAAAAGGTATTTAGTATATTTATTTTTTATTTAAAATAATTCCTTATTTATTTTGAAACATTTAACAACAAATAATGAATTTTAGTACACCCATTAAACTCATTTCAAATCAATTACTCATCTTTTTTGAAAATATAATGAATAAAAAATTTTATAATATCCAAAAATAATATCAACAACATAAATTCAAACAACTAAAACATATTTTGAAATTATTTTTATAAATATGACTGTATCGGTTATAGCTTTTGAACAAACTTTTGAAAAAAGAAAAGAGATGATCATATCATAAAGATAACTGGGATCTTATTTTAAGCTATATAATGTTTTCGTTCACATGAAACCACAATTTGGAAAAAGAGGATTCTTAAATCTACGGGATTTAAAAAAAACTCAACTATATACCAATTCTATAATTCATTTTTGACAACCATTATATATAGTTTAAAATATAGATGTTCTTAATAGGCTAGTAGAATTTTAATGGATTAAATTATGGATATAGGTAAAACGTTTTTTCCATAGTTTATACCCCATTCTTGACTATACTGTTGCATAGCTAGTCTATCATAATTCCTCACTATCGTGCCTGATTCATTGACCTTGTTTCTAAACACCCATTTTGTGCGTATATTCAAGGTGTATTTGGGTATATAAAAAATCTCTCAAACACTATTTATATAAAATTAATTAAGATCTTCTTTCATATCCATCACCTATAATTCAACATTAATTGCAACATTGATGTTCTTAGGTTCCAATTGTAGAAAGGATGCTTGATGATCAACCAGGTTTCTTAGTGAATATATAGTTTGTGTACCTCTATCTAAGACTCCAATAAAATTGTCTAAATTATAGTATATAAGAGTCATAAAAGATCTATAAAAATAATTGTTTAAAACCTCATGGTCCCCTTTAGGTTCAGGTTCTAGAGGTTCCTAAGAAATGGATTATTTGTTTCTTGTTTATAGAAGAATCCGGAGGATTGGAAGTAATTTTCAAATTGGATAAATTATCCTCAAGGTTTTTAATTGGGTTTTAGGTTCATATGGATCAATATCATAAATTTTGAAATGGACAAACTCTTACACAGTCCATGATATTTTTTATAAACTCTATAGGATTTACTATAAGATGAATAACCAAGGAAAAGTCTTTTATCACTTCTTGATTCAATTTTTTCAACAGTATCCTTAGTGTTAAAAAAAATTAATTTTCAAAAAAATATAAAGTAATTATCATTTGGATTTATACAATTCCAAATTTCATAATGTGTTTTCTTTAAAAGAGTTTTAATTAAAATGTTATTAATTATATAGCAGGTCGTTTTCACAACCTATTCCCAAAAGTGTAGAGGTAATTCATATTTATTAAGAATTGTCTGGGCTATTTATTAAAGTGTTCTATTTCTTTTCTATACAACTCAATTATGTTGTGGATGACTAGGAGAATAGAATTTATGGTTATGGAAATTTTGTGTGAAAAAGAATTCAAAGTCTAAATTTTCGAACTCACGACCACGGTCACTTCTTAAGGTCATAATTCTATGTCCATTAGGTTTTCAATAGATTTCTCATACTTAGTAAATTAAGAAAAATATTCACTTGTGTGAGATAAAAATAATACCCAAGTATACCTAGAAAATTCATTTACAAGTAGATAGACATATATCTTCCCATTAAAACTATAAACTCTTGATGGTCCAAAAAAATCCATGTGAACCAACTCAAGATGTTATAAAGTTGAAACATATTTGTTTAATTTAAATATATCTTGTGTTGTTTCCATTTTTTACAAGGTTTATAGACATTTTCATTTTGGAACTAAACATTTGGTAGATACTTAACTAACACTTTCATAGTAATATTTAGAACTGAGTTAATGTTAAAGTGGGCTAGTATCCTTTTCCAAAGAAAAGATTCTCTATGAAAGTAACTTAAGTAAGAAAAAAATTAGTGAAATTAAAGAATCAATATTAACATCATACACATTCTAATTTCTCAAAGCAGAAAATACTAAATTATTTTTAGAACTAAAAAACATTAAAATAATGGTTTAAAATTTCACAAGATAACTATCATCACATATTTGTGTGATTCTAAGAAGGTTATACTTTAAACCATCAACAAAAATTACTTATGAAATTAAAACTTATTGGTATTACCAATTTGTCCAAGGCCAATGATCATTCCTCTATCATTTTCACCAAAGGTGACATGTCTACCCTCAATATTTATTATGTTCCTAAAGCCTGAGTAATATACTAAAATATTCCTAGAACATCTATTTTCCAAGTACCATATATTTCTATAGGATAATTTCAAGTAGTTTCCCTACAAATCGTTGTTTATCTGAATAATGATTTTGGTACACATATTTTTATGAGTCTATATATGTTAGTAGTTAGGGCCTTAGGAACCCATATTTTCTTGATCAGTTACCAATAATCATATTTTAAAAAATTTTAAATAATAAATTTATTAATTCCACTTGAAAAAAATTAGCATTAGAATTTTTAGAATTTTACTTTATAAAAATAATTCTCTTAATAATTTTTATTTTCCATGTTTGGTATCATCAACCAGTAATATATTTTAGAGTACTTTTTTCCTAAAATTTTAGTGAGAGTTTCTCTTCCATTTGTACATATTTCTAAATATTTCAGCAGTTTCTCATTTGAAAATTTTAGTATAATAATTTTTTAATAATTGGGCATGTTTATATTTTTATACATTAAAATCATATTTAAATATTAGAATATAAATCATATATTTTCATCAGAATTTTTTATTTAACTTAAACTCATTAAAATTATATTCAACCATATCAAAGTACTCAAACATTTCCTCTCTTTACATTTAATAATAATTTTCATAACTCTAATGATGTGAATTTAGTATAGGATATACAGAAAGTACCTTAGATATATTTCTCATGAAGAACATATTTTCTTTGTTAGACTTCTATTTATGAGTTGAGTATAACTCATTGTATCTGTCCTCATAATAACTTCATTTGGATTTCATTTCATTCTTATAATTTATCTAGTTATACTCACATATTTGTTTTACTTCAATTTTCGAAGAACATTATTAACATATCATTTTCTTTTACACTCTTAATATGTAATATCATTTGAATTATCATATATTTTCTAGTACTTCTTCAAATACCCTCTATTATCATACATTCCTTTATTGGTTAGTTTCCTAAATAATTTATTTTTCTTATAATATTTATTAAACCTTATATCTAGATGGGTCATTTCCTCATAATTGATGGCTAGTGATTCTTCCTCACTGAAGCGTTCATCTTCAACTTTTTCTTTTTTTTATTCTATTTTGATGAAATGGTATCAAACGAAATAGATTATCTCTTTGGTTTTTCATACACTTCAAAATTAACATTAACTTATTTTTTATACATCATCAACTACCTAATTAATTCCATGAAGGTATATTACTAATGTCACTGGATTCTCTTATTGACACAGATGTCCCTATCCATATATTAGGAAGACATCTCTACAATCACATATTTTTGAATTTTTCTAACAATAGATTTCCCAAGGAGATCATTGTGTTCACTATCTCATTGAACCTGAGATACATATCTAAAATTATCTCATCAGGATTCATTTTAAATGTATCATATTTAACTATATCAGTTTTCGATCTCATTTATTTAACATTAGTGGTTCCTTCATGTGAAATATAAAATGTATCTCATGTTTTATAAGTAGTTTTACAAATATATATCATATTAAACTCTTTATATCCTAAATCATAGTAAATATACTTCATGGATTTTAAATTATTATTATAAGAAGGTTTAGTTTCATCAGACCATGTAGCTCTAGTAGTTATAAGTAAATCATATTTATCCTCTATAGAAGACCAAATTTTAAAACCCATGCTTTGAATATTAATATTCTTCTTTATATTACATTTATAATATCTATTTCCATTAAAAAAGGAGGTATATTAGAAGAAGAACCTCATTCTATGTTATACATTTAAAGAACTAAATTTATAATTAACATAAATTTAATATCCTTAAAACACAACTAAAATCACAGTTGAAAATATTTTAAAGGACCTATGATACCAAATTCTGTTCATAGTGAGTATCTAAAGACGGAGGTGAATTGAGTACCCATTAAAAGTTTATGTTCAAAATAGGTTTACATAAAATCCCCAAAAAAATTAAAATATATCATTTAATCAAAATAGTAGATTGATATAAGTTATAATCATTTAATATATATCTTAAATATTGATTAAGTTTCAGTTAAAACAATATATGAATATTAATTTTACATTGAAAATAAATTAATTTTTTAAAACCATATATAAACACTAATTAAGTCAAAAAATGAAAGTATTTTTTTATAGTTAAAAAAATCAGTTTAAATCTTAGAAGTAAAAAAAAACACATAATGGAATAAATACAATAAGTTTATTCTCATGATGAGATCTAATCCTCTCCAATTGTAAATTACATTATTCCCATAATATTATATAAAAAAATATTTATCTACAACCTCGATCGTGTATACAAAATATTTAACCCGCTATCCAGTCCTTGTAGGGACCTCTTCCACAACAATTGTGGGACTAACACAAACACAAGCCACATAAGGACCTCTTCCACAACATGTGGGTAAAAATTATAAATGGATTTGAAAAGATATTGACTGAATTTTAGTTAAATTATAGTATATAGTGTGTTTTATTGATATATAACTAAAATCACACACTACTAAAAATGTAATGATAATAGACAAATAGAGCGAGTAAAAGGGGTTGATAAGGTAGTGTTGCTCAATCTGATGTGTTAATAACGCTTGAGTCTCCTTCGATATATCTTTACCATGAGATAGAGTCATGTTTTTGGAAAAAGATAGTAAAAAATTACATTGTAAGATCTCTTTTATGTGACTTCGGGAAAGGAAGTAGATATTATGTAGGCTCAAATCCTTCATAGAAAGTTGAATTTAATGACGCTTCATGTAAATCTCCCTTTAAAATCACACATTTCATAGTACTCTCATGTTATTGAAATGATCCATATCACTTATATATTCTTATTAAATTTTTCATGATGGAGTTTTTTCCTAATATATCATAATCATGTAGGAAAAAACATTTGGATCCTTTTCACCTCATATTAATCGACTGACACAAGGTTTATTGCATCCCTGAAATATTTTAAGAATAATAATTAAAATAATTCTGATCATTAAATTATATAATATATCTGTTAAAATATTTTAAATAAAAGAAAATATAAATATTGATGGTTACATTTTTTAATTGTGAGAAAATATTGGTAGTGACTTGAGATAGAGGTGAGTTCGGCCAATGGTGATTCAGGATGATGGTAGGTTATCTCATCACTTTGTCGAAATTGGAGGTGACAAAATATGATTGTGATTCATCCACTAGTGGTGGGTTATCTCTACACATTTCCACATTTTTATCCTGGTAGTGACTTATTGATAATACTTGGTATTTCCCACACTTAGCCAAATTCTCATCACAGCGGTGACTTATTGTAGGTAGTGGGTCTTTCCCACACTTAGCCTGATTTTATTCCTGGCACTGACTTATTTTTGATGGTGATTCTTTATCATATGTAGAATAATTTTCATCCTAGTGGTGACTCATCTGTGAAGGTAGGTGTTTTAAACAATTATCCAAAATTTTATCTAGATGGCTACTTGTCCTCAATGGTGATCCATATCTGGCGGTGAATAAAGCCTGATAGTGGGTCTTTCCAACACTTGTCCAAAATTTGACCAAACAACCTTATATCATAAAAAGATATCATAAAGAATATAACACATTAATATCATAAGAGATGTGTTTTTTATCATGAAAACAATGGTTACAAAATTAAAAAATATCATACTTTTTACATGACTTATATTAAATGGTTGTTTTTTATAAAAATTGTTATTTTTCACTATTCATTAAAAAATTATTCATTTCAGAAAATTATAAAACATTCTCCCTAAGGTAATTTTGACATGTAGATTTGAAAAATGAAGTTTATTATTTGAAATTATTTCTTTAAAATTATCAAAAATTAGTTTTCCTATTTGTTAAAAAAATAATAAAATAATATTTTTTGAGAAAATAGTATTTTCAAAACAGATAATGACTTTGGAAAAAAATTTGTAATTTTTTATAAACATGTTTTATTTATTTAAAACCATTATATTTAATTTTTCGAATGTTTTTATCCATATTCATACTACTAATTTTATTGTCTTGGTCCTAATGTCCACATTAAACAGTAATATAAATAGAATATCGTGGATCATTGAAACTTGGTGTTGTGTGTACAAAAGGCTATCGAAGAAATTAAATTTATTCAAAAATATATTTCATAAAATCTTGAGGTGTTACACCAAACCTCTAGTATAATAAATATTGATTTATTATACATATATTCCATAACCATGCTAATATATATCATAAGAAACCGTAGTCTTTTACACATATCATTACATGAATTTAAGCATTACGAAACATCAAATTACAATCGAAGGATTGTAATGTATAGTGTCTTAGAAGGCTGGGTATATAAAAATAAAAACATGGGACTAAATAAAACATTTTTTTATTAATCATCAATTATGATCTACTAAATTACATTGATTCATTACATCAACGTAGGATAATCTGGTGATAATATGAAAAAGTAATGAGCTAAAAATCTGAGTAATGGAATAAACATTAAAATAAAGCTTAGAACATGGTTTATAAGGGATAAAATAATGATATGTAAAGTCAGAGTATATGATTAATCATAAGGAATTGTAACACGAGACCATATAACAATAGATTCATAGTAATGTGGTAGCAACATAAAACATGACTTTAGTACGATTCATGGTCGGTTGCATATAGAGGAGTACACATCATGGCTAACCACAAATACCATTACACATAACATCTCATGACACTAAACATTACCAAATCAATTGAAGCTATATCTGGGTGCACCCATCACACCATGTTCATGAATATTTTTTCCACATAAATAATCATACATAAGAAATGAAAAATAAGCATAAGGGTTACCCTAGGAAAGAATTGGGTATCATAATCATCAAAAGAATAATAAATGGGTGTATTCTAAAAGTTTCCATGAAAGAAAGGAATTAAATCATAAATGGACATTAATAAATTAATATATCCATATATCATGATAAGTGATGTCAAACTGAAGTGAAAACAGAATTAAAAAAACTTTATAAATAAAACATTTTTGTATGGCATAAGGGAAAACATTCAAGATTCATTAAAATGGAAAAGGTGTAGTTGTTTTTCTAAAAAAGAATTGATCAAATATATATTTTATTGAAAAAATGGTATATTTTAGAAAAATAATGATGGATTAAAAGAGATTAAGGATCACACTTTAAAATTGGTAAGAATTTAGGAATGTTCTCTTAAATTGGGCTTGCTTATCGGAATGAGTTGATTAGGGAACCTTTTAAAAACATGTATATCTGCCAAAAAAAGATGAATGGATATTGGTACATGAGTTTGGAACATATAAAAATAATTATAAATATTTAAATAAAAAATAAAATATATTTTCAGTTTGGTAAAAATAGGGAAAGAGTAACTCAAAGGAATAATGCAGGTTCGGGTAGAATCCCTTACCTTATGCCTGAAACGGTTCTGCACTTGATCTTAATTTCATTAATAATAAAATTATGATCATTAATTAATAATTCTAGAACCATTTATACATTAATTTTATTTATTATAACTTGATTAAGTTCATTTATGGTATGTTTTAAGAGATACATGTTCACCATTTGGGAGAGTTGATTTCCTTGGTTGTCATGAACAATTTACTTGTATATGTATATGAAAAATCAGGTAAAATGACGAATTTTGTCTTGAACGGACCATATATTTTATTATGGAACTTATAAAATATTAAAATACCATTTTTATTGAATTTATAATGACTCATTAGATAAATAAATAAGGATAACCGTTTAGATTAATTTAGTGTTTTTTGATCACAGTGATTTCATCTTCTTTTATAAATTATTATCATGTGTAATAAATGATTCCAAAACATTAAATAAGATAAGATAAATCTTTTTTAATTTTTCTAGAACTTAAATTTTTTTTATTACTATCCTTGAAGTCAAAATTGATAGATTAAAACATAGCATCAACGACGGTGGAAAATTGACACCTCATGAATGATATTTTCATTTTTAGGATAAAAAATATTAGAGAAGATATTTGACAAATAATTATTCCATAAACATGATACAGTTACATTATATCTAATATAATAGAGTATTCATGCCATTTGGATGAGGGGTGATGAGTATTGAAAAAGAAAATAAGGGAACATAAATTGAAATTGAAAGAAAACAGAAGGGGTTTTAAAACTTGATTCGTTTTTCATGAGAACTTCATTAAGGGATTGGTTTTGGTATTTTGTTAAGAAAAAAAAAATTTATATCAGTAAAGTTATTTTGATGATATTTTAAAAGATTTTGGACAAGGCTAAAGGTTTTATAGGTGTAAGAAAAAGAGGTGGCAAGGGGTGATATTTTTATTATAGGCAGAGGATGTTTTTTGAATATGTAAATCATTATTCTATTATTTTGATCAAGATAAAAAATAGTTTTGATAATTGATACTAAATACAGTAATTTGAGCATGTGAGTTTGGTATAATGTGCTTATATCAACACTATATCACATATGCCTCCATAATCTAAATATTTAGCATTAATTATCAATTATCGTATTTTATTATTGAGTAAAACATCATGTATTTCAGAAAAATCCAAAAAAATAATTCTAAAATTTTTTCATCATGGAGAATTCAAAAAATTAATCAATTTTATGAAAATAATTTTTAAATATGAGAAATATAATATTTAATTAAATTTATCATTTACTTTGGAAATTCAAATTTTAAAATTAAAACTTCTTTTTTAATATTTTGAAAAATTAATTAAGTTATCATAAAATTATATTATAATCTAAATACACCAAAATATTAATTTATGAATACATTTTATGAAAATAAATTTACTTTTAAATTATTAAATTAATAAAGAAAATGTTATTAAATATTTCTGACCTATAAAATTACTAAGACTTAATTAATATTTTTTAAAACTCATATTTACTTATAATATGATATAATTATATCATATTACCATTTAGAAGATATATAAATTTTATATATACTTTCATTGGTGATGTTACTATTCAATTGAAAATTATACTATTCATAAGGGTCACATTACTATTTTAAAGGTCAAGTTACTATTTCATCGGTATACGGTCCTTAATATAGAGAAAAGATTCTTATTTCATTCATTCATCATTTATAAAACATTTATTGTGTAATATTATGTATTTATAACATATGAAAAAGTTAATAAGAAGGAAATTTCAATTGATATTACATTGGTTCATTGAATTCTCACCCCCCCATGAAATTTTTCCATCGATTTTTTTTACACACCAACGTGAAAACTGGTATGGGTACTTATCATTCATCTCTTTCTCTGATTACCATGTTTCCTCTTCATACATATCATTTCACTATAGTAATTTTATTATGTGAGTAGTCTTGTTGCCTAGAAAATTATCTCTATGATCCAAGAACTTCACTGGACACTCCTCGTAAGAAAGATCATTCTCCAACTATACCAACTCTGGAGTCATTACATGTGAAGGATCTGGTATGTACTTCCTTATGAGGGATTCGTGGAAAACATCATGTATATGAGACATGGTTGGTAGAAGTTCTAGGCGATAGGCCACAACTCTGGAACAATCAAGGATCTAAAATGGGTTGATATACCTAGTACTTATCTTCCCTTTCTTCCTAAATCTCATGATCCTATTATATGGAGATATGCTGAGCAATAACATGGCTCTAACTATAATCAGCATGTCTCATTGATGACTTTCTCTATATATCTTATATCAACTATGGGCTGCCTTGCTGTGCTGCTAAATGATTTTCACCTTCTCCACCATTTCATCACCCATTTTAGGTCCAAGCAGCTTAAATTAATCAACTTCATCCCATAATATCAGAATTTTACACCTTTTCCCATAAGGGGATTTATATGGATCAATTTTGATTCTCGTATAGAAACTATTATTTTAAGAGAACTCAACCGGAGGTAGATATTTGTCCTATCTTCATTTGAAGTCCATAGAGCATAGAATCAACATGTATTCCAATGTATGAATAGTTTTCATAGATTGTCCATCAATTTGAGGATGATAGGATGTACTGAAGTTTAGTTCAATGATTAATTCATTTTGAAGACATTTCTATAACATTGAGTATAATGTTAAATCTTGATCAAGAACCATTGGTAGTGGTACTCTATGCATCCATAAAAATTCTTCGATGTATATCCATGTAATTTGATAAAGTGACAAGTTCTCTTGAATTGTGATAAAGTGAGATGTCTTTATAAGATGATCCATTATAACATTTATAGCAGTGTTCCCTCTTGATGTCTTTGAGGTCTAGTGACAAATTCAATGGTTATTTTTTTTTTCATTTCTATGCTAGAATGGGTAATGATAACATCACCCATTTAGACTTTTTCCTTTCTTCCTTCACTTGATGACATACCAGACACTTTATCATTGTGATCCTTGGGTGAATATAGAAGGCTTATCTAATCTCTTTCTTTATCTTTGCATTATATGGTACACATATTCATGACCAAAATATTATGAATCCATCCTCACTGATATTTAAGTCATTGGATTTCCAATTCGTGATAGATTCCACACATTTCTAAGTTTCCACATCATTTCTTTGTACATCCTTTATTTTATCCATAAGGGATGGTTCAGCAATCATTTGGGAAATGATTGATCATTTTCTACATTTAATGATTCCCATGTCCATCCTATGTAAGTCTAAGATGATTGGATCCTTATCAATTCTCATCATTAATAAAGATTTTGGATCCTCTCTACATATAGAATCGGCCACCCTATTTTCCTTGCCATGATGATAGTAGATTGAGATGTTGTAATCCTTGATTAACTATAACCATATTCACTGGAACATATTATGCTTCTTATATTTTAATATATATTTGAGACTCTTGTGATCATTATATATCTCACACTTCCCCCCATAAAGATAATGCTTCCAAATTTTAAACATAATGATCATAGTTTCCAACTTCAGATCATGCATAATATAATTTTTCTCAAGAGTTTTCAACTACCTTGAGGCATAGGCTATCACTATATAAATTTTGATTAGTACATAGACTAAACCGTTCTTTGAAGCATTGTTGTATACCACAATGAGTTCTCCACTTGTCAGTAGTGTGACTACAGGAACAATGATTAGCCTATTTTTGAGATCATTAAATCTTTCCTCACATTATTGGGTCTAGACACACTTCACTCCCTTCCATGTCAAATGGGTTATTGGGTTTGAAAATTGTGATAATTTCTTCACAAATCATCGATAATACCCAAATAGTCCAAGGAAACTATGAACATCCATTATAGATGATGTCTTGGGCAACTTTTTGATTGCATTTGTCTTGTAAGGGTCCACAGATATCCCTTTTCTACTGATTACATCCACAATAATGATTCTTACTCCATACAGAACCCACATCTACTGTTCCTTCCATATATTTTTTCCTTTTACAATGTCATCATCAAAATATTCAAATTACCCTCAGGTTCCTCCTTGCTCTTGGAGTATATCATTATATTATCAATAAAGAGTACAAGAAATTTGTCGAGGTAGTATCAAAAGACTATAAATATACTCCATGAATATTTCTAGAGAATTAGTGAATATGAAGGGCATCAATATTAAATTGTTATGTCAATACAATATTTGAAAGTTTGTCCTGGGAATATCATCCTTCCTCATCTACAATTAGTGATATCCCAACTGAAGGTCCACCTTATTGAAATAACAATCCTCGAATAGATAATTTAAAAATTAATCTATCCGAGTAAGAGGATATTTTTATCTATTTCATGATTTTATTAGGATGATGATAATTGATGAATAGGTTCATTTATCCATCCTTCTTCTTGATTTAGAGGGTTGCCCCAGCCCATGGTGAATCAATCTGGCATATAAAAACATTGTCGAGATTATCTTGTAACAACTATTTCTCATCTTATAGATCAAAAGTGGACATTCTATAAGGTGTCTTTGATATATGAAGATACCCAGGAATAAGTTCAATTGATTCTTCAACTTATCGGTTAGGGGGAAGACCTAGAAATTCTTCTGAGAATACTTGAGTGTAATTTTTCATGATGTGCATGTCTTCAAGCATGATCATCGTGTTTATCTCAATCATTTGAGTGAGATATGCTTGATCATAAGGCATCCATACTTGATATAATGATTCTGAAAGATATTCATCTTCCTCCTTATAATTTTAATGAATTTAAGGATTCTTTGGGATGTGAGGACTGATATCCCTTTCTAAAAAGTTGATGATGTATTTTTATAATGATATCTTATCCATTCCCAAACTATAATAAAACTGTACTAATGAGAGTATGTAACAATTTTATGGGTGGTTCAGTCTACAAAAATTAATCAGGGAGGATTTAGGTACTTTGGAGGAAATAATTTCCCTATTATCTATTCTCATCGCTAACCCAACCTCCAAATTTTATGGTGGTGTTTGAATAGTTCTACTAAACATTCATGATATGAAAGAAAGTGTAGAACCAAAAATCAAATAGTATGTTTTCTATACTTGAATGAATAACAAGGGTACATATCACAATATCATTTTCCAGTGTCAAAATAGTAGTAGTGATAGTATAATGCATTCCTTATTTTTTGGATTTTGTTGTTGATTTCCACTGATGACCCTCGACTTATGGAATTAGTTTTAAAAATTCCCAAGTTCTTTACTATTGAAACACTACACTACTAGCTGAGCCTTGATATGAGCCTTCCTTTCTTCTTCCACCTTGGTGGGATTCTTCATATCCCTTATCTATATCTTATCCAAATTCCCCATTCTTCCACATTTGAAGCATTTCCTAGTTTGATTTTGACAGTTCCCAAGATTCTTGTTTTGATATTTTTGACACGTGGTATATTTTGTCTTCTTTCCATCATGGGATTTATTTTCTGATCAAACCATTTAGAATCCATTTTCGTTTTTTCCCACTGGGACAATAAGGGCATTAAGAGTCTCTGATCTCCATTTAATCCTTATGGGTGCTACAAACAATCTCTTCATAGCTGGTGAAGTCTCAAATCACTATTTATTTTTATAGACTCAAATTTAGACCACTGAATAAGAGATTCGCCTTAATTTCAGTGTTATTGAAATATTCGGAGGTATATCATGAAAGCCTAGTAATGTTTTCTTCATACTCCATGATATAATCATCGTCCCTTTTCTTAATTTCGAGTAACTAGCCTTACATATTGACAAAGCGGGTTTTTAGGGAAATTATTTATTGAAAAACATTTTCTTGAATTTTTCTAAATCTATGGAATTAATTTTCTCCTTAGAATTTATGATTTTAGCAGTGTCCACCACTGATCAGCTTCCCCATCAAAACAATAGGCCACAAGCACAAATTTCTCGTCTTCTGATAACTAGATGAAAGAGAATATATTTTCAATGGATTTAATCAATAGTTTTGTGAAGAGGGGAACAAAATATCCACTAATAATTGGAGTATTTTTCTATATGAATGATTCAATGTAAAAATTCTCTTTCCATAGAGATGGAGGGAATTCCACACAATTCATGTTATTATTCATAACATTATTCAGTTGATCAAGTACTATCATGTAGTTTTGAGCACCCATTTCCATAATATTTGGCATATCATTAATTAAATTGTCACATTTCCTATCACATTAATTTTTGGAACATGTTCTTCTATTTACCTTCGTTAACTAAGAAAAAATAAATTGAAAGTAAGGGTATTTCATACATATCTAATAAGCATAAAAGTTAAACTTTAAACATAAATGGATAAAATATTAAAGGAAAACTATACCCTAACTTGTGATTCCCTAGTTTTCAATCTAGTTTATCCATGATCTATTTCCAAACATATATCTTATGGGAATTTTATTTATTCCCTTATTAATGGTTTTTATTGAGGTTATGAATTTACCAAATCATATCTCCTAAGAGTTTCAAACCAGGTGCACAGTAAGGCCCATTTTCATATACTAGGTTACCCCAAGTCTGGGCTGGAACACCTTTTCAGAGTTGTTACTCCTAGATACATTGATTCCAAAACCAGTTCCACTTATTATATCCAGATATGGATATATTTTCTTGATAAACCACTTACTCTATACTTACCAAAATTTAGGGATGTTTTCATTGACATAGTCTTATCCCTAAGGTTATTACTAAAGTGTTCTATTCCTAGTCTCCAAAAATAAATAAAATTTTCCTCTAATACCAACTATAGTGACCCTAGTCTTTTATACATATCCTTACAGGATTTAAATAATAATTGAACATCAAATTACCAACCAAGGATCGTAAATTCTAGTGTCTTGAAAGACTATGTATATAAAACAAAAAACATGGAACTAAATGAATCATTTAGTTCTTTATCATCCATTATGAGCTCTTAAATTCCTTTGATCCCTTAAATTTGTATAGGATAACTGGGGATAACATTAATGAAGGGATGAGCTAAAAAACCTTGGAAGGGAATAAATTATAAAATAATTCTTAGTGCATGGGTTAGAAGGAATAAAAATGATATATAAAGTCATGGTACAATATTGAACATAAGGAATCATAACACATGGTCATATAATCTTCTATTAATAGTAATGTGTTAGAAACAACAAACATGAGTTTAGCACAAGTCAAGGCTCGTTGTATATAGAGGAGCACCAGATAAGGCAAACCACTAAGACCATTGCACATAACATCTCATGAGGCAAAAAATTACCCCATTCATTGGATATTTATCTGGGTTCACCCATCATAACATTTTCACGAATATTTTTTCCATATAAATAATCATACATAAGAAATAAATCATAAACATAAGGGTTACCCATGTAAATAATTCGGTATCATAATCATGTCAAAATCATAATAAATGGGTGTATCATTAAAGTGTCCATTAATGAAAGGAATTTAATCATAAATGGACATTAATAAAGGAATATAGGCATATATTTATATAATTTATTGAAAACTATAGTGAAAAAAGAGTTTAAAAAACATTATAAATAAAACATCTTAGTACGATTTAAGGGAAAACATTCGTGTTTCTTTATAACGGAAAATGAATAGTTATTTGTATAAAACTAGAATTCAAAAAAGGTAAATTTTCTTGATAAAATGATTGATTTTAGAAAAATAATGGTGGATTAAAATATATTATGTAGAACACTTGAAAATGGTTTTGAATTTGGGAGGTTCTCTTAAATTAGGCTTGCTTATCAGAAAGAATTGAGTTGTGAACCTTTTAAAAACTTTTATATCCCAAAAATAAATGGATATTATTAAATTATTTCAAAATATATAAACATAATTTATAATATTTAATAAAAATAAAATATAATTTTATTTGGGTAAAAATATTGAAAGAGTAACCCGAAGGGAAAATGGAGGTTCAGATGGAATCTTTTACCTTATTTCCAAAATGATTCTGCACCTGAAATTAATATCCTTAACAATAAAATTATTTTTAGTAATTAATAATTAAATAATTTTTTATTCATTTATTTGATTTATTATAACTTTATTAAGTTCATTTATGTCCTTTTGATGGGATACGAGGTTCAATTTCATCGTTTGGGAGCATTGATTTCTTTGGTTTTCATGATCAGTTTACATGTTTAGGTGCATGGAAAATCATTTTGAATGAGGATATTTTTATAGAACCAAAAATAAATGTTATTAATAAACTTATAAAATATTAAAATACCATTTTTCTTATAATTTAGGATGATTCATTGGATAAATAATTAATGAAAATCGTTTAAATTAATATAGCTTTTTTAAATCATAACAAACTCATCCTGTTTTAGAAATTATTTTCATGTATAAAAAATGTTTCCATAACATTAAATAAGATATAATACATATATAATAATAATTTTCAACTATAAAAATGTTTTCATCACCTGAATTTCAGATATAATTCATATATGAAATCTTTTTTTCCACGAAGGTTGTAAATCAGCACCCCATTGATGATGTTTTCATTTGTAAAATAACAAAGATAAAAGAATAGATTTAATGAAAAATTATTCTATAAACATGATAAAATTATATTATATTTTATATAATAGAGTTTTAATGACATTTTTATTAGTGTATATGAGGATAGAAATGGAAAACAAAGGAGCTTGAAAAGAAATTGAATGAAGATGGAAGAGGGTTTTACCTCTCAATTCCTTCTTCTTCAGAACCTCCTTAGGGGATTGTTTTTTGTATTTTATTAAGAAGAAATATCCGGGTAATGGGGAAGGGTATTGGGAGGTTATTTGAGCAAACTTTTGATAAGGATAATGGCTTCAGACCTGTTAGGATATGAGATGGTTATGGACATATTTATAGTGGAGGAGGAGGCTATTTTTTTGAATATTTGAAACATTATTTTATTATATTGAAAAAGAAAAGAAATAGTGCTGATTCTTGAAACTAAATACATTAATTTGATCATGTGAGTTCGAGATAATTGTATTACATCACCACTATATCACCTTTGAATCCATAATTTAAGTATTTAGGAGTTATTGTAAATTATCGTACTTTACTATTCACTAAAAATTCATGTATTTTAGAAAAATCTTAATGAATCACCCTAAATATTTTTATATGTGTAGAATGAAAAAAATAACACCATTTTATGAAGATACATTTCTAAATATAGGAGATATAATTTTTAATTGAAATTATCATTTACATGAAAAATAAAAAATTTAAAATTAAAACTGAATTTTTTACACTTTGAAAAATTAATTAATGTATAATAGAATTATATTAAAATATTAAAAAATATTAATTTATTAATAAAATTTATGAAATTATGTTTTCTAAATTCTTAAATTAATCAAAAAATGTAATTAAATACTTATGAATTATAAAATTACCAATACTTAATTAATAATTTTTAAAACACTTATTTACTTATAATGTGATATAATTATATCATATTACCATTTATAAGATGGATAATTTTTTTATAATTTCATTAATTATTTTACTAATCAATTGGTTGGTTTAATATACATAAGGGTCACATTACAATTCTGATGGTCATGTTATTATTCCATTGGTGTAGGTTTAATAAGTTATAGAGATGCTTCTTATTTCATTCATTAATTATTTATTAAGCCAATGTTGTGTTATATTATGTTTTTTACCATATGAATTAATTATAGGAAGGTAATTTTAATTGATAAGACTTTGTCTCATTACACTTATGATCTTTTATCACCCATTTATCAACAATTATTTTATAAAATCATTGTTCTGGCTAATAACTTCTTTGTTTTTCATGTATATTTTAATTGGTTAGTTTTGGTCCTTTTACTTTTATCATAGATACATCATATCTAGTTTGTTAAAATTAATATATATATCATGTATATTCATTGTATATTTTTTATAGTAATCCATAAATTATAAAGATAAAATAAATGAATTACATTGTTAATAGAGATGGTAAGTCATACATATGCAAGAATGCTAATATAAATTTTCGGTCAATGGAATGAAATAATGGTAAATAATAATTGATATGTATAGAATAATTATTATAACATATACATCTTATATGTTCATTAATTTTATCTTTATGACCATCCATATAAAACAGAAATGATAAACAGACCATATCACTTCATGGAGGTGGTTGTCCACAAGTACGCACGAGCGACGAGATCATTTTCCAAAAGATTGGGAGGTAAGAATTTATATGTGATATCATAATTTTATAGTAATATTTATGTCAAAAAAGTTATATATATTCATTATTTCCATATTTATCACTAACTAAGTGGAGTAGTGATGAAAAACAAATCACACCGCAAGGTTGAGATGCTTAGTTGTACATACACATGAGCGATGTTTTCTCTTTTAATAGGATGGAAAAGATATAGATAATGTTTTTAAAATAATAATAATTAAATCCCACCATATTAATGAGCCTTTTTTATTATTTTAAGATGGCTAAATCACATTAAGAAGAATAAGAAGAAGAAATAAACATGAAAGACTCAATAAAAAACGATTGCCTCTTCTTCACTAGATTTACATTAGATCCCTTTTAATGGACTTATAGATGATGCGTTGAAATTAATAAAACCACTAGAACTTGTATTAATATTTTAAGAAGAGTAATGGGTAGGGGTTTGTTGATCTAGATGTCTCAATGTGCTGCAATGAAAATAAAGGAGTGGTGTCCTTTTATAATTGATCTGAAGGGAATTAATGGAATTTCATAAAATATTAAATTAATCTATATTAATTTTCCAGAACAAATGGGTCCAAATATATATAATTATAATCTAATATGATGATAATTTGAATCATATAATCCAATAAAATTTTTATACATTTTTTTGTTCCAACCTTATTATTTTAGTTTTTACCCCCATTAACCCCTTCTGTAATTATGTTAATATTAATGATAGTTTCCAATTAATTGTTAATAATGTTACTATAAAAAAATGACCCATATTAGGACCGTTTTTAGGTTTAAAACCATATCCCATTCATTTGGATAAATCTAATATTTTATGAATTTTAAATAATTTAATAAAATATTTTATTTTTATAAAATATCATTAATGTAATATATAATACTATTCATTTCAACTTTAAATACATCAAGACAATTGGGGAATTCTATAATAATGATTTAAAACATCAATAATATATTATATAGATATATAAAATTCATGGGACACAATAACTCATTTAAACTATTTCACTTTTTTATATTTTTAAAATCATTTATCTTATTTTTTTTAATTGAATAAATATTTTATTAGCATCGCATAGTATTTAATATGAATATTTAATATAAAAAAATATACATAAAATTAAATTTATGAAAATAATTTCATTATTAAAAAATTACAATTAATATTTTGTCCTTACTTTACTTTATCCCTATTTGAACACATAAGAGATATTTAAAACTAAGAGGGTGGCATTTTGTATTTTTCTTGGCCTTAATTATTATATATTTATTTTTCATCAAATAATGTCCATTAAAAAATATATTTCAAGACTAATTTGATAAATTTATTATGCTATTCATTCAATAAGAATTACGATGAAAAATTATGGCCTTATCAATTACTTTAAACATATATTGGTGGGATTTACCCTTTACTAAGGTGATAAATTTTACGAGGGTTAGTATTGATAAGGCATAAAAATAAAAGAGAAATATATACCAAATTTAAAGGTCCTAATTAAAAAAATGGAATCCATTTTATAAAATTTAATAACTATATATAGAATAAATTAATTTTACAATATGTTCATAAAATGATATGAAAACAACATTTTAGAAAAAATACATTTTAAGCATAAAACACGATTTATTCATGTATAATTCCTAATAAAAATAGATGAATTATGAAGATTTTATTGAATATACAAGAAATTAGTCTCAATAATATTTCTAAAAATATTGATTAATTTAATTTATTAAAATAAAAACATGTTGTGCTTGTAAAAATAAATTTTTTGAAAAACATCTCTTTTAAATTCAAATGATTTTCAATGATAACCAATTAATTCATGTTACAAATTATTTATAATTTAGTCATTACTATTTATATACATATATTTAAATTATTATGTTATAATTATCAAATAATATTTTAGTATTATGTCATGACTATTTTAAAATCATTATTGTGTGTGATGCATTCTATTAAAGAAATTAAATTTATTTAAAAAATAAATATATCATAAATTATTAGGATGTTACAGAAAACATGCAACTCCAACATCTATTCTGACAATTATCAAATTTCTATGATAGGTTTCTAGCACACCACTCATAGTGACGGTTATACTTCCACCTCTTCTAGTTCGGTTAGTACATCCACCCAATATACATTCCCTATTGACTCTTCTTGAGGTCTATACTACCTCTTTATTGATATATAATTAAGAGGATACATTATGCCTTTAGTCAGATAATGCTATTTAGAGTTTATAGGTAAAAATTTTCGGTGCACTACCCATTCATTCTCATTTTCCTATAGGATCCTAATCCAAGGAATATAAGGGAGATGTCCATCAGGGTGCTTCCATGGTTGTATGAAGAGTTTATATTACCTCTCCTAAATTTTTTGAAATTATCCACTGTATTTCATTTGTAAATTTGGTTTTTAGTCTCATATATTTTCTATTTTTACACGAAGGAATGAAATACTTTTATTTCTGTGAATAAAATTCTTTTAATGAATTCATTATCCTTTTCATTATATCTCATAGAAACCACTATGATAAACACTTTTTTGGAAAAAAATTATTGAAATATTAGCTCTAGGATAATCATTAACTATTATATCAATCCATGAAATATGAGGGTAGGGTTTTAGGGAAATTTTTCTTACCTTTTTCCCATAACTTGGGATTAATTTATAATGAGAATTTCAATTTTATTCACTCACATTGGTTTTAAATAGTGGAGATAATATTTGATATTAATATCAAGGGAGTCTATATTAGAATGAATTAATATTTTAACGTGAATGTTTTGATCTGGGTAACATTTTCCTTCGATGATTTCTCTTGACTTGAGAAAATTAAAAACAATAAAGAAAATAAAAAGTAAACATTTTATGTGGAAGTTAATGAAAATAAATTTCATATTCATCATTATATTTAACTTCAAAATGGTTAACAGTTTTTTTATTTTTATTTTTATTATCTAATGTTATTATTATTTTAATTATTAATTTTCATCCATTTTAAGAGTTATTATGTAGTTCCAAAATTCCCTTTCATGAGAGGTATTAAAACCCAATTTGTGATATTATTTATAATATCCTCTTTATTTAGTGATCCATATATTTCATGTCATTAATATAACTTACTTATTATATATTTTTTAAAATATTAGGACCTTGAAATACATTTAAATGAAAAAGACCATTAATTGATTGTTTTAAACCCAATATAACATTGGATCAAACCTTATTCTGATAGCTTTTGAACTATGTAGATGACATATAATAACTTATAGGAAACCCACATTATAGTCTAAATTATACTTACTATACATTTTACATTGGTATTGATTTCATAAGGATGAATTTTCAAAATTCATGGTTATATTGGAAAATAAAAAAATGGAAAAAACATAACAAAGAATGAAATTTGTTTTGAGTGAATTGTCAATTTATTATTTTGGAAGTAACTTTACAAGTATACTTTTCCAATATTTTTTAATTATATATATTTTAATGGATTTTTTACAATAATGATGAAAATTTAAAATAAATAATATCCTCCTTGATAATCTATAGGATTACTATTATGAATCCCTTTTTAAAAGGAAGATGAAATTTATGACACATGTTTTTTTGGAGAAGGGTAAAAAGGAAGACACTTTTATTATGAATTATTTAATATTAAACATATTAATTTATACAATTTAAACACTATTTAGTTAATAATGTGATTTGAATGTATTTTACATCGTGAAGATCCCACCTTGAGCTGCCAAAAATTTCCATTCAAATCACTCATTAATAATGTGATTTAATTTTATTAATGGATATTATTATATCTTTCATGCTTATGATTAGGATTTTCACAATATAAATTTATTACAACATTATATTTTACATTAATATCAGGTGTTTATTGAACATTTTCCAGAAATGTTGATTTATTATAGTCCTATATGAGTAATGAAATGTGTATAGATTATGATGTAAGAACAAAAATATTAAAATTTAATTTCAATGATGATGTATGATTTTATGCCTAGGGAAGATAATTTTTTCCAAATTTTATATTTTTAAATTAATACTTGGTTCTATTGAAATATTTGATATTAATATAATTTTATTGATGGATTATTTTATTTTGGAATCCTTATTTAGATGATTTTCCTATGAACAAGAAAAATATTAAGTGTGAGGGAATTTTAAATTTTATTTTAATATATATTTTTCCTTTTTGTTTTTTTAATTCATGATTTTTGGGAACGAGTGATGTGGTTTATAATTTAATTATGAATTTTTTTACTTTGGTTCCAAACTAGATCATTTTTTTGAAGAATATGTACTTTTGGATCATTAGAAATGCCGTTGAATGGGGTTTTAGAGAAAAGTGGGGTGAGGAAGTTCCATATATTTCATGCATGAGATTATGAATTTATCATATAAATATTTATTCTATTCTATTGGGAGAATTATGATGTAGCTAAACCAATTTTGGAGGAATTATAAAGTGTCTATAGTAAAAACCCAATACAATTACATGAATTTTTATTTTTGTTTCATTTGGAGAACCACGACATGGGCTAGGTCGTTAGGGTTTCACCAATATAAATTAAAAAGTGCTAGTTTTTTTCTTAAACCATTAATTGAAATTGATCAAACATTTTTATTTTAATTTTTTTCAACCAAAAATTATATCATTGATTTATTTTTTTGATATTTTTAATTTAAAAAGAACTAGTTAAAAATTATAACACATAAATCTCTTAGGGATCACATGTTTACCTCATAGGATAATAACTTTAATTTCACTATTTTGTGCCTTAGTAGTTTAGTATGGATCATGAAGTCAATTTATAAACTATTGAAGATCATCATAATTAACAACGCTAATGGGTCCATTAGAAATCATTAAAAAATACAATCATAGTTCTTGAATGGATAATAATTGTACCATCCTCTACTTTGTTTTCACAATCCACTTCATCATTTGTGATTTCATTGCTTTCATATTATCCCCTTATGTTTATTAATCTCATTACCCCTATATTTGTGTACTAATTCACAAAATACATAAACTAACATGACCCATGCCACAAATTGTACCCCTTCTTGTCCGACAATAAGAGAAGGAGTATTTTGACTTCCTGGGTCTATCCTCCAATAGGCCCCATGTTGGAAAATTGAACTGGAGTAATATCACACAAAAAATATGGATACATTCACCTCTAAAATAATATTATTAAGAGAGAGATATTGTAGATAAAAAATAAAATTATACCTATATATAAATGATATCCCAAGTGAATACATGTAATTTAATACCAGACCAAAAAACTTGAAAGGAAAACTATAAGTATGAAGAAGGTAAACATGAAAGTAACCCCAAACCCTAATTAGCTCCTACAAAACCACGAGCTAGTAATATACATCCTTATCTGTAACATGGTCACACTAAACTAAAAAGTACTTTATAAATATTTAGGGTTATCATAATAGGTATAATTAGTATGATTCTCCTCAAATCCTCCCATGAAAAATATAATGAAAACAAACTAAAGACCGGTGAATAACAAGAGAAGTTAACGTATAACCTAACTAGAAATACAATGTTCTCATCCTCACCATGGATATCACTCACCAATTATCACATATAAGATAGCATGTATTATAGTAATAATACAAAAATGGTACCCCACTGTCACTTCACCCTAGGTTGTCCGCATTACCCCATTATAGGGCATCATGAGCCATCTCTCTCCAAAAAAAGATATCCAGTAAACACATGGGCTAGTAATATAAACATGCATCTTGTGAATCACATTATCTCATCATCCATTATCCCAAATCAATCTAATGTCCATTAGTTTTTGAGGGCCACCATAGTCTATATGACATGTATAATACATCAAGAATTATCCCTCAATCCATCACAACCCATACACTGATTAAGGTACCTCAAACAACACGGCTCATGCATGTCTTCCCTATAATGATCTTTAGGGTACCATATCAAGATATTAAAGTCTCTGAAATAACCACAAGCCATTATATCCCTCTACACATATATGCGAATCTAACAACCGTTTATACTAGTTCAAAAAACTACCTAGATAAGAGAGTGAGGCCAGAGGAGGTCCAGAATCATCCATCCTCTCCACTAAGATGTTGGCGAAAACACCCTCATAAATTCTACTATGTTTTAGAAGCCCTACCAATATGGGTGGGGTAGCATAAAATTTTTTTTAAAAATAAAAGATATAATATATGTTAAAACCACACTATGGGCATACCCTAGTCCAAGACTCAACTATATCTATCATCACTCAGACATATGAATACCATTGTTAGGGACTAGAAACCCCATAAGAACACAAGCATTTATAATATTTACATTAATTTACATATCTCTTTTTTACAGTTCACTTTAGTATAATTAATTAATTATATATTTTTTAACATCACCTAAACTACATTTCATTAACCATTAATTAATATTTATTTAAATTCCAGTTCACTATTATCAAGAGAATTCTATGCCTGTTAGGAATAATGAAACTGGGTCTAAGGCTTCTCAGGATTAATATTTTCTTTTTCATTCTAGAAAGTACCAAACCCCATGGGTTAAAAAAAATTATTAATAATTTATTATTCCATAATTTCAAGTAATCTTGGAAATATCCTATCCTACTAACAAGAGATGAAACTAAGAACATCTAGTTACCTCAAGAAATTGGGAAAAGAATATAGTTAATCAAGTAACTCAACCACAAATCCCTTTAAATAGATTAAACATGCAAGAATCCTATATTTTATCATAACAATGTGTATTCCAAATTTCAACATGTTAAATCATCACAGTGCTATCCACAAAACCATCATTCATATAACTATGTATCTCACCATAACCGGAATCAACTACTATCATGCCTCCCCATTCATATCTCATCATCCATTCTAGGCCCAGATCACACCACTTGCAAGTCTCATATCTTTATAAAAAAGAATGAAGTAAGAAACCAAAATAGTCAATAAGTAATTTTGGATATAAAAATAAGGAATTCATCCTTCACATGAAAACATTCTCTCACAAACCCCAAAATAAATAATCCAACCTTTATAAAAAAACATAAAATCCCAACCCCAGACAATTATCTTTATCAAATATCTATTTTTTATTCTATATTTAATTAAATGATTCAATTATTATAGGTTACAATTTCAGGTAACCTATAGCATCAACTATAATAAGCAATTATTATTATTTATTCCTGATATAAAAATCAATTTCAATTGAAACCATATAAGAGAAGAACCATTCTCATTTGACACAGCTTTTATTATTCTTCTCATAAATGAGCATTCCAAATCCAAGTTATTTATCCAATTTCATTTACACATGGAATAACATAATAGATTAAACATGCATAAAATCATTAATTTGGTTGTCATAAAATAATAATAAAAACCATATTTATAAAAAAATAAACCTTATTTAATTTCTTAGATAACAAATGATTTTTACTATCTTTTCATATTCTATCTTTTTCAAAAATTAAACAATCTACTCCAAGAATAGAAATATAATTAATTAATGCTAACATAAATAACACACTATAGATAAAATACAGAGGAAAATCCTTATCATGGTGGAAATCCATAATATGTGATTGTTACAACTAGAAACCAACATTATTATTTTATTAGTTTTAATATTTAAAAGGTTAATTTCAATTATATTTAAATGGATAAACCATGGTAAATTTTTGACTTTATGTAAATAAAAAAGGAGAATCAATGAATCCCTTACACCAAACTTTTAATGTTATGGAAATTAAAATAGAGCACCAACACAAATTTTTTATCACCACTCCTGCAAGGAAACTACAAGCTACCATGTACATCATGACAAGAACATACTAAAAAAATGAACAAGGAAACCCCATTAAAATTATGGATATCGTATTCTATATCATGGAAATAAATAATGTATGAAAATAAGATTGAATGGATAAACTATAAGAAAATAAGAAAAACCTACCTCATATATCTAGAAATTTAACTCAGGAAGCAAGGGATTGATCATTATGGAAGGGGTATTCAAAGACATTGAAAAGAACCCTTATTCACCAAGGGTTTAAGTGACGTGTTTAAAATAAAATTGTGTTCGATGGACTTGAGGGTATATATATGATAAAAAATTAAGGGACCATTTTGTAGTCACCAAGACCACATCGAAACCTATTGAAATGATAGGAGGACTAGGACATAATGAAAATAGACCAAATCTCATCCCCTGGTTAAATCCAAATACGATATCTATGTATGGATCCATGAAATAGGTCTTATAAACTAGGGGGAGGGACTATGACGTATCCTACCACCATGCCACAGAACCCCCTTTTGAAATAGTGAGACTAAGCTGTAACCCAAATCCCCACCAAGAATCTACCCCCTAATGTGGAAAAACTCCCGGAAATGGCTATGTCATAGCAATCATCTCCACATTGTATCGCTAGACCACTCGGAAGGTCCTACGTTTTATCTAACCACCATGGCACGACCACCTCCATTTTAGTAGTTTCCATAAAATAATCCCTTTATCCCTCTTATGTTGTATCATAAAGACCAAGAAATTGATTCCTATATTATGGTGCATTCCATGGATCCACACCATAACCTTGTAAAAAAGGTAGGGGCACTCTCATTTTATCCATTTACCCTCCAAACACACTTATAATCCTATCTGAGTACCTCAAACACTCAAAACTAAAAAATAAATGGTGAATAAGGATCAATTACCTTAAATCATATACCTATTAAATTATTCTCAACTTCAAGAATTAAAAACCCAACCTATAGAGAAAGAAATAAAAAGTTTCATCTGAATAGAAACCTTGAAGTATAACTCTAAATGGTCTTTCCATCACAAAATCTTAACCACCACACATAAAGAATAACAGAAAAATCCATGGAATAATATCACTATCTCCTAAACACTCTCTCAAGGTAGATACCTATCAAATGAGAATAAGGATACCAATAAACAAAGAATCAGTAGAAAACCATATCATAACTAAAAAAAGGTCAACATCCAAAAATTAGAATAAAAACAAATGGAGAGATAAATAATAAACAACCTATGGTACTGATTTCATATCCATGGATCAAGTTATCGGGTACTCTCTTACATTCCATTATAACTACAAAAGACATGAGAAAAATAAATATTACTCTCAGGAAATACCTTCTCCGAGATGTTCTAGATCTCTATGTGACACTCTTTAAAGGTCTCACAATAATGAATGATCAACTCAACCAAATAAAATATGAGATATTTTTCATGAATGTATTGGTGGATTTCTAAAATAAAAAATATTGTTCATACTACTCATCTATGGGGTAAGTTCTATTCAATGTTACATGACTCTAACATGATCCAATTCCCAGAAAGGCCCAATAAAACTTGAAGAAATATTATTCCTGTTAAGAAACCTTCACTAACCATGATGAGGATTCACCTTTAGGAACCCATGATCTCCAATGATGAACTATTGAGGTATCCTCATTTGATTAAATTAGGATTTATGAAAATCCTATGTAGGATTAATCCTTTAAAAAAATAAACCATCCCTCTCATAATCTACACTAGCTCAAGTATAAGAATTATTGAACCTATGATCCTAGTTCAGACCAACAAACAATGAAAAGGTATCCATACAGTGGTTTAAATGGTGTCAAAAAATAGTGTATTGAAAACAATAGTTGTAATAATACTCATCCAGTGGATCATGCCTCATCCATAAACATCCAATATCTAGGACACATGAACACAACATGTCCTCAAGAGTCTGGATAGAATGCTCTATCTGAGTATCCGTTTATAGATGAAAATTTGTGATTATGAATAATAGAGATCTTATAATGTTAGAGATCTCTCCACACCCTAGAGGTAAAATAAGGATCATGATTGGAGTTGATCATCCTTGGAACCTTTTGGAGTCTCACAACCTTCTCAAGATAATACATAGACAAAACATCCATTGATATGAACTCTTTAATTCTTATAAAGTGGGATTAATTTATCAAAAAAATCAACTATCACCCATATAGCATCAAATCCTTCTTAAGTTTGAGTTAATCCAATAACGAGGTCCATCAATATGTCCTATCACATTCACTAAGAAACATATAATGGATGGAAAAAATCATCAGGAATATAGTGCTCAATCATCACCTTTTGGATTAACAAACATGAAGACATAAACTTTACAACTTCATGATTCAACACAATATACCAAAAAGGGGATGGTCCAAAACATAATCCCTCATTTATTATTGTTTTTTATTTTTTTATAAAACAACCTAATATTATAAAGGATTAGTGTTTTAGTGAGTCAGGATATATCAAATTATTCTAATTACAACACCTATAAAATAAAATAAAAAAAACTATTCTTATGTATTACAAGAGTTAAAATCCATAGGGGGATCTCAAAAACTCACACAATTATGAATGTCCTTATATCCTGTTAAAATAATTTTTAAAACAATTGGGTGAGAGACAAAAAATCAATAAGGTGTTTCAAAACATAAGAGAACCAGATAAGGTTTTCGAATTTTTTAAAGACTAGTTCATGCCTTAAATTGAAATTACATACCGTTTTCAAATATCACGAGTTCTTATGTAAAAGAAATATACATTTGATATTAGAAATTTCAATATACTAGTTTCTTGAAAAATACATTTCATACTTTAAAAAATCATAAAGGTTTATCCTAAAACTTCATAAGCAATAAAAAATATTCTAAAATGTACCTTAGATCAAAATATAAGGTCACAAATTATTACAAAGACATCATAACATGGTAAACATAGTCCCATAATGGATTAGGATTACTCCCTAATCCCATAGTGTGCCTAGGATATCCTCTGGTGCATCATCCATGGTATATCATGAGATTAAAACATTACCCAATGCATTGAATGGATATATAATTTTAATCCAATCCATAAAATAATTGGGAAAAGTCGTATAAGGGGTCTGAATTTACTCCCAATACCTTTCCTTCATTCAAAAAATTTCCAAGTGTAATTATTTGGAGTTGAAAACATATGCACTTTTATTCATCATAAAGAGCATGAAACTTCAAAGGAAACCATGGGAATTGATATTCAATTCATAAAGGAGGAATTTCATGGATATAAATATATGTTTAAATCATTTGGAAAATATAATGAGTGATAATTTAAAAATAGAATTTAAAATTCCATAATTTATGACATTTAACGATTGTTATTGAAAAGAAGAATACATATCTAGAATAACTATATATATTTTTATACTTTCAAAACAAGAGATGTCAAAAATAAAACAATTTTATCATGAAATTATAAATATATATATATAAGTTTATATACATATATTTATATAGATATGAAAATAAAAGAGTTTTACATATACTGATATATATATATACATATATATTGACATTAGAAAAAAATAGACTTATTTAAAATGTTACATTTATATAAAAATATTTAGATATCAAAATGAAAAATAGATTTACATAAAATGATATGTATGTGTGTGTGTGTACATTTATATATATATAATTACTTATTAGATGTAAAACAATTTAACATAAATTAACACAAACATAAACACATTTATTATCATATATATATAGATATCTGAATAAAATTAGTTTTAGATAAAATGATACATATATATACATATATATATATATGTCTGAATAAAAGAATTTTACAGGAAATGTTATATTTATAAATATATTTATATATAAACCAGTTTGAAACTAAAACAATTTCAACTTAAACAATAATTACGAGATTTCAATAACCTCCCATACATTCATAGAGGAAGAATTTTGAACATTCCAAATATATCATTATAAATAATTTTAATGGGAAGAAAAAAAATTAGGATAGAGAAAAAAAGTTTATAATGAAATGATGGATATATATAAAAATATATGTGTATATAAATACATGTGGGGATAAAAACGGTAAACATGATTTTTTATATACATATATGTATTTGGTCATAGATATTAGAATAAAAACATATTCACATGATATTTTATATATATATAAGTTTATAAAAATATATATACATGTATATATATATTATAATTTGAAAATAAAAATACTTTTATACCATAAAAAACAATTTAATAAATTTAATAAATTCCCCCACCTTCCCAAGTGAACAATTTAAAATTATTCAAAATACTTTTAGAAATTTTAAGGGATAAAAATAATTTTTCATATAAATTTTAAAGGTATAATCCATTTGAAACATTTAATAATGTTTCTAACAAAAATATCCTTACCACAGTAAATACATAATTAAAAATATTTAAAATATAAATATAATATTATATTAAAAAATAAAACTGATGAACTATTTTTTTCATATAAAGTCATAAATGAATAAACCACTTAATACATTTAAAGAAAGTTTTTGAAAAAATACCCTTACCATCAAATCAAACTATAGACCATTACTCCACAATAGGAGGACTCAAGACTGACTATTACAAAACCAAAAAAATACACCATTGGGAAAATGGTGGGTATAATAGAAGTAATACCTGATAAACTCACCTCCCCCCAGGGGGCCTTTAAGCTATAGACTTATACACAGATATATATATATATATATATACTCATACCCAGGTAAACTAGATATTTCCCTCTTAATATAATCTTCAAATTTCCTCTAAAATCAATAACCTACCCCCGATCTCACATATTGTCCTGGTCGAAAACCTACGAATGAGTCCACTACCATATCTATTTTAAATTTCACACAAACACCTATCGGTCTGTAGAGACCCGAAGCCTGACGTACATGGACATTACATTACTTTTGCGGAATACTTAGTACATAACGAAAACACACACACAAGGATCGCAATAGTTTAGTGTCTTTGGAAACTCGGAATATAATATTCTAATCGTCGTGAAATATCTTCAATATCTCGCATAAAGATCTTACTTTTTTTTTACCTAAAACCTTTTTTTATATCCTGGGGAAAAAGAAAACATAAAAGGGTGAGCTGAAATGCTCAGTAAGGGTAAACAAAAGAAATATCAATCACATCATTTTCATAAGAACATAACATTTTGGAAATCTTAACCTGCAAAAGAAAGCATAATTTCATAACATGGGATAAATCATAGTAGTGAAATGAAATCCCAATAATCATAACATAAAACATGAAACATTGTGGCATACACACATTTTCATAGAGAATCATATCTTATTAGTCAAGACTCATTTCCAATACTATCTTAGTGGACAAAGTCCATTTTTGAACCGAGTCACCCTCATTTCAGTCCTGTTTCACAGAACCGGTATAACATACCGTTCCAGCCATGTCTATCTCATGAGATATAAAATCTTTACCCAATGAATTGGAGGGAGATATAGGTCCCACCCATCTCATAATGATACCATTCTTATGTGTGCCACAAAATCTTAATCCATACATCATAGCATAACCCATGTAATAAAAATGGGAATCTTAAATATCATGACATCATAAAACAATTAATATAGGATAAAGGAATTCCTAAAAATATTTCCATCACAACATAATCAAATACATGTAATAAAAGGGATTGAAAAATAACCCTATATTATCTTAGATGGAAAATAATTTTGATAAAATTCTTGAACTCCATTCTTGAGGAAAATATCCTTTTTACTTCAAAAACACTTTTCCTTTCTTTAACATGTCATACAATTATAAACTAAAAGAAGTTGATTAAAAATAAACTTGAAAACTTGTAAAGGAAGCTTCTTGGAAATAATGTTTTAAAAATCTATTCATGCAGTATAAGTTAAAAAAACAATCTTCGTACTTTTGTCAGAAAATTCAAAAAGTACCTTGTACGAAAAAAGACAAAAGATTCCATTCATATCTTTTACTAAAAACTCACCGAAGGGTAAAATTGGATTTAAACAATTGTAGGTGGATGGAAAGAATATTAAATATTGAGGAAAAATGGATGTGGATGATAAAATACACCCCATTAAATACAAAAGTATAAACAATCTTGGATAAAAATGAGATTGTGATATTTCGTTTACCTTAGGTCCGATATGCTTTGTACGTGTCTGAACCTCCTCTTCTTTGAAGTGCTTCTTTGAGACCTCATTTTAGGGCACAAATATAGGTCTTTAAAGAAGACCAGAACCACTAGGATGTTTCTAGGGAAGTGGAGAGAATAAATTGGCAGGGGTTGTTCGAGCTTGAATGCTCAATGTGGTGTGAGGAAGAGGGGGAGGAGGTTCCCTTTTATAAGGGAGGAGAGGGGCACCTTTGTAATAACTAAAAATATTTTTTTATTATAAAGTCATGTTCGGTTTTAAATAGCTCCAAATTGAGTTATTTCGAAGATAAGGTGGGGATGGGTCGAAATCCTCTCATCCAATAGAATTTAGACATGTTTAGGTCATTATATTAACCTTGTCTTTTAGTTTTAACTCTTAGTTAATTAGATTGACATTTACCATGTCACTTTGTATTTTTATATTATATAGTTAATAAACTTACCATATACATCAAAGAGACCCCAAGTTGTGTTTTATTAATATATATAACCTTATATAAGTCATTTGGCCGAACCTTAGATTTTTATGAATAAAATAACAATTAATAATATAATATTTGTTTTAAAAACTATTTTATGTCAATTTTGACCCTATTCAATAGTTGATTTTTTTTGAAACTCATAACGGAATTATTACTTCGACCAAAGTTAATTAAATCAATCATAACATGTCATATTGACCTAGAAAATTATTTTAGTTCATAAAAAGTCTCAAATTATATTTATTTGGGTATTTATAACATTAATTTTGTCAATATTTCATTAATAAGATAATTACTACATCATCGTTGTGTCATAAATAAATTAAATTATTTAATGTCTAAAAATTATAAATAAAATACCATTATGTAGGACATCGTTTTAGCTTTATAATGAGTATTTATAGTCGAATTTATCTTATGTATAACCCCATATTAAAAATGATTTACTTATTAAACATTGATTTTTACTATTTTAACCCTTCTTTAAATAAATTAATAATAAATGTCCTAATCTAATCCAAGTGGGCATAAATGATCATATTTTATTCCTAAGGCTGTTTTTGGTGGAATTACACTTATCCAATAGAATTAGGACATGTGTTAGGATAATAATAATAACATTTTTACCCTTAATTACCCTATTTACTTTTAACCGTGGTAAAAAAGTAAAAAGTTACTATTCACCAAAAATTAATTTCATCTCATTGAACCACATTTTACTTACTAACATCAACAGTGTCTCTCGGATTTTTGATATTCCACTCACAGAAGCGGTAAAATTATGTTTTATGAAAAATTCATTTTTCTTAACTACCACTTAGTGGTTTCACTATTCATCAAAAAATGAAAGTTTCCAGAAAAATACCAAAAATTAGATCTAAGTTATATTTGATATTATGAATTCAAAAATGATGTCTATTTTATCAAATTCAAAACATATCAGTTTCATTAATTAATTTAAATATTAATTCCCATCGTCAAAACAAATAGCGTGTTCTTAAGAGATAATAACTATCAAAAGATTGACACTTGTTTATGTCTGGTTTAAATGTGAAATTACATCCAATGACCATAATTGTATTAAATTGTAAAAATATATTCTAAATATACTTTAAAACCACTCAAATTATTAATTTATCACTATTAATTATTTCGATTAAAAAAAGTTGTTTTTAATTATAATTTAGTAATTTTCACTATTCATCAGAATGTGAAAGTTATCCGAAAAGTACGAAAATTTCAATAATACTTTCATCTCACATATCATTTGTAGTCTCTTCATCATCATCCACATAAAAACTACCTATACGATCATACTGATTCTCTTTATGAAACTTTCCCTTAGTGCATTGGTTTGCATAATGCCCGTACATTCCACATTTAAAACATTTAACCATTGTTGATGTCGTAGAAATACCATTATCCTCATCCCTGGTGTTAACTGAACATTTTCCTTTGTACTTACTGGCTTTGTGTCCTTCTTTTCCACACACAAAGCATCTTCTAGTCCCTTTGAAACATTCTCCTCGATGCCTCTTCCCACATGATTTACATAGGGGAAATTGAACTTTCTTTCCTCTATTATCATCATGAAACTCCATCATTCTCTTATTATCCGAGTCAGGAAACTTACCAAGTTTTACTTTATTGATCATATTATGAGATTTCTGATTCGGCATAATAATTATGTTTGGACTTCCAAATCCCATTTCATTTGGTTTCTCATGAAGAATATCAATCCATTGTCCATCATATCCTCCATTATCGTTAATCATATTGTTTCTAGCCATTTTCTAAAACCCAAAAAGAATAGTGTGAGAGGAAAAAATCATAATAAATGGGGAGTAACTTCAATATCTAACATCTTTGGTTTAATCTAATATTGTTACCATAGTTCTAGGACTATATCCTATACGTATACTTATCCTTAGGGACATCCCTAGACATACCTTAGAAATATCTCTAGGGATCTCACTAACGTTTTCGCATCCTAGTTTCCAAAGGTTGACTAAACCTTTCCTCTGATACCAACTGTAGAGACCCGAAGCCTGACGTACATGGACAATACATTACTTTTTCGGAATACTTAGTACATAACAAAAACACACACCCAAGGATCGTAATAGTTTAGTGTCTTTGGAAACTCGGAATATAATATTCTAATCGTGGTGAAAGATCTTCAACATCTCCCATAATGATCTTCCTTTTTTTACCTAAAACCTTTCTTTATATCCTGGGGAAAAAGAAAACATAAAAGGGTGAGCTCAAATGATCAGTAAGGGTAAACAAAAGAAATATCAATCACATCATTTTCATAAGAACATAACATTTTAGAAATCATATCCTGCAAAAGAGAGCATAATTTCATAACATGGGATAAATCAAAGTAGTGAAATGAAATCCCAATAATCATAACGTAAAACATGAAACATTGTGTCATACACACATAATCATAGAGAATCATATCTTATTAGTCAAAACTCATTTCCAAGACTATCTTAGTGGACAAAGTCCATTTCTAAACCGAGTCACCCTCGTTTCAGTCCTGTTTCACTGAACTGGTATAACCTACCGTTCCAGCCATGTCTATCTCATGAGATATAAAATCTTTACCCAATGAATTGGAGGGAGATATGGGTCTCACACATATCATAATGATACCATTCTTATATGTGCCACAAAATCATAAACCATACATCATAGCATAACCCATGTAATAAAAATGGGAATATTAAATATCATGAAATCATAAAACAACTCATAGAGGATAAAGGAATTCCTAAAAATATTTCCATCACAACATAATAAAATACATGTAATAATAGGGATAGAAATTTAACCCTATATTATCTTAGATGGAAAGTAATTTTGATAAAACTCTTGAACTCCATTCTTGAGGAAAATATCCTTTCTACTTCAAAAACACTTTTCCTTTCTTTAACATGTCGTACAATTATAAACTAAAAGAAGTTGATTAAAAATAAACTTGAAAACTTGTAAAGGAAGCATCTTGGAAATAATGTTATAAAAATAAATTCATGCCATATAATTTAAAAAAACATTCTTTGTACTTTTTTCAGAAAAGTCAAAAGGTACCTTGTACGAAAAACGACAAAAGATTCCTTTCTTATCTTTTACTAAAAACTCACTGAAGGGTAAAATTGAATTTAATAAATTGTAGGTGGATGGAAAGAATATTAAATATTGAAGAAACATGGATGTGGATGATAAAATACACCCTAGTAAATACTAAATTATAAACAATCTTAGATAAAATTGAGATTGTGATATTTCCCTTACCCTAGGTCCGATATGCTTTGTACGTGTCTGATCCTCCTCTTATTTGAAGTGCTTCTTTGAGACCTCCTTTTAGGGCACTAAAAAAGGTCTTTGAAGAAGACCAGAACCTCTAGGATGTTTCTAGGTAAGTGGAGAGAAAAAATTGGCATGGGTTGGCCGAGTTTTAAGGCTCAAAGTGTTGTGAGGAAGAGGGGGAGGAGGTGCCCTTTTATAAGGGAGGAGAGGGGCACCTTTGGAATAACTAAAAATATTTTTTTATTATAAAGTCAAGTTCGGTTTTAAATAGCTCAAAATTGAGTTATTTCAATGATAAGGTGGGTATGGGTAGAAATCCTCTCATCCAATAGAATGTAGACAAGTTTAGGTCATTATATTAACCTTATCTTTTAGTTTTAACTCTTAGTTAAATAGATTGACATTTACCATGTCACATTGTATTTTTATATTATATAGTTAATAAACATACAATATACATCCAAGAAACCCCCAAGTTGTGTTTTATTAATATATATAACCTTATCTAAGTCATTTGGCCGATCCTTAGATTTTTATGAAAAAAATAACAGTTAATAATATAATATTTGTTTTAAAAACTATTTTATGTCAATTTTGACCCTATTCAATAGTTGATTTTTTTGAAACTCATAACAGAATGATTACATAGACCAAAATTAATTAAATCAATCCTAACATGTCATAGTAACCTAAAAAATTAGTTTGTTCATAAAAAGTCTCAAATTATATTTAATTGGGTATTTATAACATCCATTATGTCAATATTTCATTAATAAGATAATTACTGCATCATCGTTGTGTCATAAATAAATTAAATTATTTATTTCTAAAAATTACAAATAAAATAACATTATGTAGGACATATTATTATCTTTCTAATGAGTATTTATAGTCATATTTAACTTATCTATAACCCCATATTAAAAATGATTTACTTATTAAACTTTGATTTTAACTATATTAACCATTCTTTAAATAAATTAATAACAAATGTCCTAATCTAATCCATGTGGGCCTAAATGATCATATTTTATTCCTAAGGGTTTTTTTGGTATAATTAAACTTATCCAATAGAATTAGGACATGTTTTAGGGTAATAATAATAACATTTTTACCCTTAATTACCCTATTTACTTTTAACCGTGGTAAAAAAAGTAAAAAGTTACTATTCACCAAAAATTATATTCATCTCATTGAACCACATTTTACTTACTAACATAAACTGTGTCTCTTGGATTTTTGAAATTCCACTCACAGAAGCGGTAAAATTATGTTTTATGAAAAATTCATTTTTCTTAACTACCACTTAGTGGTTTCACTATTCATCAAAAAATGAAAGTTTCCAGAAAAAAACCAAAAATTAGATCTAAGCTATATTTGATATTATGAATTCAAAAATTATGACTATTTTATCAAATTCAAAACCTATCAGTTTCATTAATTAATTTAAAAATTAATTTTCGTCGTCAAAACAAATAGTGTGTTCTTAAGAGATAATAACTATCAAAAGATTGACACTTGTTAATGACTGGTTTAAATGTGAAATTACATCCAATGGCCAAAATTGTATTAAATTGTAAAAATATATTCTAAATATAATTTAAAACCACTCAAATTAATAATTTATCACTATTAATTATTTCGATTAAAAAAAGTTGTTTTTAATTATAATTTAGTAATTTTCACTATTCATCAGAATATGAAAGTTTTCCGAAAAGTACGAAAATTTCACCTTAGGCTAAATTAGATATTACAAATCCAAAAATGAATTCAATTTTGAAAAATAAAATTTAAAAAATTTCAAAAAGTGGTTATTCCTATTCATATCGGCTAGTTTTAATAATATTTTAATAGCATATTGTTGTTTAGTGAAACTCGTTATTGCGTACTACACACGCTATCGAGGAAGGTCGAGATTGCGTGTAATGCATGGAAAGTCAAGGATGCGTGTTGTGTAATATCCTTTTGGTGTAGCGTACAACACAAGACATTAATTAAATTAAAAAGAATATTTTTCATAATATATCGGGTTGTTACACGGTCAGTTGAAGCCATGCGGTCCAAGTCACCTTCACATCATGAGATTCATAATGGAATTGTTCTTAAAGGAACATGATGCCCGTAAATATTCAACCAGGTGGTGGTATAGTGAGCGTGGGATGTTTCCATGAGTTGCAGGTCAACCTATATCCATCACCTTGAAGAAGACGAATTCAAGGGGTATGTCGGCTTTTTCCAAATCCCAAAATGGATTCCCTTTATTAATTTCATCACATTATTATTATTATTATTATTATAACATGTTACCATTAGAATATATAATTTATCATTATTCACTTATATAAATATTTATATCTATTATATTTATATATTATAACTTGTATATTATTATCATATATTTACATTATATATATATATATATTTATAGATTATATTTCATTATCATTATTGTATCTCATCATTATTATTATTAATTAAAATGTGTGTGTGCATGTGTTATTATTTATACATTTTATTTATGGATATATGCACATATATATAAACTTATCTAATCCCAAAACTAAATCAATAATTTTAACCATATTTTTGTCCTTACCTTATTTATATATTCTTTTATTTTTCTAAAAAACATTATTACATGTACTTTGAATATGTTTTATCTTTAATTTGTCTCAATTATCATGTATATGTATGTTTAAAAATATATTACTATACAGGTTAATGTGGTTAAAAATAACTTATTCAAAATTTTACTATCAGCGGTTTGATGGTTTTATCAATAATATTGACTGTTAAAAATAAAAAAAATTATAATATTCAAAATCAACTTCTTATAAAAAAATAAAAACTTAGTTTGTATAATTTTTTTACAATTATCATAATCTCTTAGAATTTTAATATAAAATTTTTATTAAAAAATAAAAACTATTAAATTCAGAACAATTTATATTTTCAATAAACTTATATGAAATTTTCATTATTTAATAAGAAGAAAAAAGTAGTATTTAAAAAAATGTTTAGTATTTAAAATAATATTTTCTTAGAAAAAACATCATTGTTAAAAAAATTAAACTATAGAAAATTCATTTTATGTGATGAAAAATATATCCCATTTGAATTAAATTTATAGATGTGAAATAAAAAAGAAACATTATTTTGTCTTATAGATTTCAATATAAATCTTTATATTTAACATAATTATTCATTAAAAATATACATCCTCTTAATATACATATATATACAAAAATAAATCATATTTCTGATATATATTAATCAGTTATGAAATACACAAACATACATTTTAAATAAATATTTATTGAATAATCATAAATTCAAACTATTAATAAAATGTAAAACTGATATATTAACTAAATGCTTCTTGGTTTATTTTAATTTAGTTAATTATTTCCACATTATATTATATACATACTTTCACACCAAAATAGTATTTTAAAAAACATAGTAATATATACAAATATACTTATTATTAAATTTAGAATAAAAATATATTAATTAATATTATAAAAAAATTATCTAAATGTGAAAATATGATGTTTACTAAAATTTATGATGTTACCAAAACTTCCCCCCAGATATGGATAAATTTTTATCATATTAGGAAAATCCACCAAAGGAAAACTTTGGGTATCATGAAGAATAATCTCACATATCTCCTAAGGGATTAAAAGAATTCTCATGAAAAACACCTAGTTCTTTTCTTCCTCAGACAAACCATTTTGGTCTTTAACAAAGAAAACTCATCTCTCCACACCTCCACCTCAAAATCCAATAGATGTGAGTCCTCTACCTGTTTCACCAAATATGAATACATCATCATCTGGAATAAAAAAGTTAAACCAATAACCTCTCCCATATAATGATGCATCACTAAGAGATCCTCTGACACTCTCCAAGAATATCAAAATTTACACATGGCATCACTATGGGACTTCCTGGTGAGCACATCAACAAAAACATTAGCCTTTCTTGGGGTATAAAATTTCTCAATATTGTAACCCTTTAATATTCCATCCACTATCACTAATACATGATCATGTCATGTCGATATTATACATACCATACGATCTTACGATTAGTAAAAACCAAAAAAACAGGTTGATGGGGTAATATCACCACCAACTCCAAGAAAAAAACAACTAATGCCTAATTTATATCATTGGTGGAAAAGGTACGCTCATGGGGATATAAATTTCAAGAACCATAATAATCCATCTATCAATAATACATATGAACACAAACCTATTCAAGATAAAATGTGTCATAGATAACCTCTAATTGAACTACCTCTACTGGAAAATAAAGGATTAGAGCACTAACCAGCTTCTCTTTCTTGTACTAAAAATCTTCCTGGCACTGGTTAGACAATACGAAGACCCAATCCTCTCTATTTAGGAAAATTATAGGAGTTAAAACCGAATAGAAATCAACACCAAACCTGCTATAATAACCTACAAGACCGTGTAAACTCTGAACCCCTACAACAATATTAGGTAATACCCAAAATATATATATATATATCATTGAAAGATCCATAACTACTTCTTATTTGTAAATTACATGACCCATGAAATTAAATTCAAAATCCTTTAAATTACACTTTGTTAACATCATGTATAGCTAACAAAAATATAAACCCCCAAAAAAGGAACACAAATTATATGTATATTACGCCTCATGCACATAATACCCAAGTATAAGATCAATATAAACCACCATGAACTTCTCCAGAAACACTCTAAACAATAAATTTATAAAATTCGTTATCATAGTTGGATTTTTCATCACATTAAATGGCATCACAATGATTTCATAATGTCTATGACAACATAAGAAAGAGATCATCAAAATATCATCATCCTTCACCCATATCTGATGATATCCTGACCACAAATTGATTTTGGAGAACCAACTTGATACTTTTAGGTGATTAAATAAGACATAAATTCATTGAATAGAAAAATGTATCTTTGAATCCACCTGATTAAGGTAATAATAATCAATCTAAGGGAAAATATACCATCTAAATTCTTTACAAAAAATTAATACACCCCAAGATGACACACTTGGAGAAACAAAATCTTGCCACAAAATATCATTGTTCTATAATTGTATATCTAAAATCTCAAAAGTCACCATCATATATAGTGACATATAGATAAGATATATGCCCGATTATAGCTTCATCCCAAACATGATCACTCATTGAGGGGGAAATGGTACAACCTCCTCAAGAAATAAATTAGGGAATTCTTCTCCAACCCTAGGGAAAAGCTGATGGATTATCCTATAATGAAATCAAAATTAGCATCTCCATCAAGGAAAACAAGGAAAAAACATGCCTTTAACACATCCTAGGGTATCACTAACCAAAAAAACTATATTATCACCATAAGTATCATAGAAATATCATATCTCTTGAATAAGTCCACAATATCCACCACTAATTATAGCCTATCCCTACTGGGGATGAGGTTGTATGACTATATTTGAAAAAATTAGAAGTCTCCAAGGTGTGGTGCTTCCCTAACACTAGATCACAATATATGTGTACTTAATAAAGGTGAGATCGACCAACATCTATTGTAGCCATGGTAATGTAACTTGATTACTCTCTACCCAAATTCCTAAGACATCAACTAAGGAGGGTGATATGATTGATTGTGTGGCTCCAAAATAAAAAAAGAATCCACCCAAGTATAAAACAAGTAAAGTATGCCTCAAATAATTTCTTGATCGCTATGAGTTAACAATGCAAGAGAATGAAGCTAATTATACCTTCACTATGAATTATCTTACCCTGATAGTGACTACCTCCACGGTTGAACTTTACTCTCTATGGATGAGAAGTAACTCAGGGAATTCCCATTCTTACCTCACCTCATATATACTTTTCCCAATATGGATTATCAAGCTTCTAATACCTTGGGTAAAGTTAAATCAAAAGAGAAACCTAAATTGGAACACCTATCACACGCTGCATACTCTTGAAATGGGTGTGCTAAAAATCCTAAGAGATTTCAACTCTACACAAATGAGAAAAATGAGATGATGCCATGAAAAATCATGTTGGTGAATACCTCCACGGTTCCACTTTACTCTTTTTGTCACATGCTGCATAAGGAAAACACACATATGATACCTTGAAAAATTTCTAAGAGCATCCAAATCTAGACAAATGAGATGATGAGGGATAGGACATACCCTGAATTAAAAATAATATGGTGATCCAATCGTTTTTACACATATTATTACATGGTTATTGAAAACTAATATCCAATAATTAAAATTAAAAGACTGTGAAGGCCATGTTTCGTTGGATGAATTGGTTCATAACACCGGAAATAGATAATCTTTATTTTATTTTCCATATTGATATTTTAAAATCCTTTAGAGTTCCGAAATATTCATGGGATAAACTACGGTATACAAAACGAAATGGGTGACCTAAAAATCCAAGGGAATATACATGATAAGTTAATATAACATGTGAGTCAAATTTATAACATGATATCACAAAAGAGAAGTCACATGATTAATCACAAGTATACATAACATAATTAAAATGGTATTATATGGTCATGGAATCATAGAAAATGTGTTAGAAACCTAAAACATTACATAAACATAATTCCTGTCTTACTTCTAAGACAAAATCACATTGTGGAAAGAGTCTCATAATATATTATTTTCACTCACTGATCCCATAAAAAACATCTCATGAGGCTAAAACATTAACCAATACATTGGCAGGCTATATATTTTTGGATCCAACCATCACATTCATTTCATAAACATGCATACATGTGACAAAAAATCATATAAATCATAAGTCATAAAAAAAATTACCCATAGAGAGAAATGGCTTTCATAATCATCTCTCGTAACATAATCAAAAGTGATTCCTTAGAGAAGGAATTTCAGAATTTGTCATAAGGCATGGATTTACCCATTAATAAAATAGATAATAATGAATTTATATATTTAAGAGACACATATATAGAATTTACAAGTATTATATTACATTTAAGTGTATTTTTGGTGATGAATATAAATACTTTTAAAAAGAATAATAACATTCTAGAGAAAGATAACATTTACACCTTGAAAATAACTTTTGAAAAAAAAATCCCAAACTATTTTGGAAATATCATTCATTTAAAATATACTTGTAAACATATAATTCAATCTCCATGTAAAATAATGGTCATGAAGGTGGAAAATGGCATTCATTCCATATATGTTAAAACAAAATTTCCTTTCAGATTTTCCAAAAAATTTAAAAACTACCCTCTTCATAAAATGACAGGAAGATTAATTTTAAATCATCTTGTAAAAAGTAAAACATTGATAAAAAAATTATTTTAATACTATTTTTAAAACAGTAAAAACATTTTATTATTTTTTTTAGAAAACATGGATTTGTATGAAAAAGTGTTTTCAGCTGAGGAGAGAAATGAATTCGATTTTATTAGAAGAATTTTATCAATAATTTTAAGAAAAAAAAGAGGGGTAAATGGTACTATTACATTAAAATATGATTAATTAATATATTAGAATAAAATGTTGGGGTTTTACTATTCAATGATAATAAAAATACAAAACAGAAATTCAAGCATAAACTATCTCAATTACAATGAGATTGAAACATAAACCCTTACCGCTTCAATAAATTTTGAATAATAATTTCCCAAGAATAAATTATAACAATTTAAACATAAAATATCATGAATTTTTAAATATAAATTATATATTATGTAAAGGGATAGTTTAATACCCTGATGTTTTTATGAAATATTTTCATTAAGGATTTTTTATTCTTTAACAGCTTATGTGGCACACAATCGTGAGTTTAAATGAACCACAAGATGACCTTAGTACAAAATTACCATTATATACAACCTTTTAGGTTAGCGGTGATAAGTATAACTAACTTATAAAAATTTATTATGAATTCTTTGGCTATCAATTATTTATGAAAAAATATATTTCAATTAGACATTTTTATTGTTGAGTGAATTCCTTTTGGTAATGAAATCAATGAAATATATATATATATATATATATATATTATACTTAATAAAATATTTTTGATATTCATCAAATATATATTTTAATCTTATGGTTTGAATATACTCTATTTGTTGTATAAAACCCTATATTTTTTAGGGCAATCTTACACCATTAAATGGAAAACCCCTTTTAAATCAATATTTTGACACATGAATAATTTTTATATAACAACAAAAAGATGTTATATTAAAGAGGGATAAAAAATTTACTTTGGATAAATTTCTATTATTTTTCTGATAATATTCATGTTTTGATGAATAGTAATAACACACTAAATTTTAAGTGAAAACAACTTCTTTCATAAAAATAATTTATGTGGTGAAATTATAATATTGAATGGGTTTAAATTATAAATATAAGATATTTTTATCAGTCAATATATTTTATTTAATTATCATTAATTTTTCATTTAATTAATTTGTAAAAACATTCAAATATTTTGAAATGTTTTATCTTTTAAAAACATGTTCTCTCTTTCCGAAAACGGGATTGATTTTAAATTAATTCTTGAAAATTCTGCTTTTTGAATTTATAAAAAATGATTCCATATTAGGAATAACAATTTTCCAAATTGTGTAAATATACACCTTTTATTTTTGGACATTATGAATAGAAATTTTAGTAATTATTTTTATTTACCATGGTTAAAAGGTAAATCTGGTAAATAAGGGTAAAAAATATTATAATAATACAAAACTACCCTAAATGTGTCTTAATAATATTTTATGATATATGTATAATCAAAATAATCCTTTGATAGATTTTAAGATCCCATGGAGGCACTTGGGTGTGATAATGAGCTTTTAAAATTTTTAACTTAATGTAAAGATAAATATAACATAAACATGTATCTTTTACTAAATCATTTTTAATATAGGATTATATAAAAAATTTATTTAACTATAAAATTTCACTATATATATAAAAATATTTCTTACATCATGATATTTTATTTATAATTATTATATATTAAATAAATAAATTTATTTATAACATAATTATGAAGTAGTGATTACCTTATTAATGAATGATTCAAATAAATAATATTATAAATATTAAAATAAATATAATTGGAACATTATGGTGCCATCCGTGAATTTTCTAGATTTATATGACATGTTATCTTTGATTTAATGTATTTTATTCAAATGAATAATGTTCTTACAAATTTAAGAATAAATAATTACTAAATTGTGTCAAAATTAACATAAATGAGTTTTTAAAACAAATAATATTTTGTTAAATTATATTTTAATTCTGAAAATATAAGATTTGGCCAACTAACATATATAATTGTAAGAAGTTCATTAATGATCCACTTGTGATTATCTTGTCATTTTATACTAACTATTGTACCAATATATTTTAAAAATACAAGAATACATTGTAAGAGTTCATGTTTTTAACTAAGGGTTAAAGATAAATGATAAGGTTAATTTTTTTACCTAAACATTTCTAAAACCTTTTGGTTGAGAGGATTTCAACCCATCCTCATCTCATCCTCGAAATTTATCAAATTGGAACTATTATAATTCTAATATCATTTTATAATAAAATAACATTTCAAGACTTTCATAAAGTGTACTTCCTTCCCCTTATAAAAGTTCACCACATCTACAAACTTACTCACACCATTCATGCCCCTTGGGTCAAATAAATTCCACTAAAATAAGCTCCCAACATCCCAACCATACTCTAATGGAGAAGACACTGGGAATAAAACCATCCTGGGGAGATCTTTTTTTCAAATCAAAAGGATATACTCGAAAAGGGGTAATTGTTTTATCACCTCTTTCAAATTTCTTTTCTTATTCAACATCGACATCCAATTTTGTATCTATAATAAATTAATAAATCCAGTATCTTTTACATGTTGAGATGTTATAATAATTATGGGACAACCTTATACCTCCTTTTATCCATCCTATGAATAACAATATCACTATGTGTGTGTGCGTACGACTTATCTTTTCCATGCCATGGTGTAATTTTGTATTCAACAATAAATAATTTGAATGATAATAATGAGGTAAATAATGGATTTAAATAATGAAAATAATTGGATAATGTTTACTTTAAATATATACAGCATGAATGGATTCTTATTCTTTCATAACTCTTTATTTCTATGAATATTGATTTACAATATTTCAAGGGGATTTTCAATTAAATTATATTATTTTAAAACTATGTGTCATTTTGAGAAAAAAAATTTTTTGAAGAAGAAATGATATTTTCTTTAAGAATTGGTTTCAATTGTTTTATTAAAATTATTTTCCATCTAAGATGATACATGGTTTTGTTTCTATCCCTATTATTACATTGATTTGATTATATTTATGATGGAATTTCTTTTATAAAATCCATTTATTTTATATATATTATTATGGAATGATGTTTAATAAATCCATTTGGTTTCATGGGTTATTCTATGAGTAATGATTTATGTTTTTGTGGCACATATAAGAATAATTTCATTATGAGATGGGTTTGACCTATATATCCATCCAATGCATTGGGTAATGATTTATATATCATGAGATAGACATGACTAGAATGGGAAGTAAATCTAGTTTAGTAATATAGGGCTAGAATGATAGGTAATCCTAGTTCATAAAGGGGCTATGTCAGCTTTGAGGGTCTAGGATATGATCCTTGGATAATGTGGAAATTATTTTCTATTCTTACGGACTTTTATGTCTTGTGATTATGATATGATTGATATTTCCCTTGTATACCCTAAATGAGAATTTGAGATCATCCTTTCATATTTTCGTTTTCCCCAGGCCATGAAGAAGGGTATTAAGTATATTATGATAAAGGGGAGTCTGGTTATAAATAAATAAGAAGGAGACAATGTAGATGTTTTATGGACCAATTGTTTATGTTTTCTTGTTTCTAAAGACATTGTACCTCTTTGGTTCTATCTTGGATTTAATATATGTTTTAAAGAATATACATCAATTTGAAAGTAATATCAATGCATTTAACGTATTGGTCACAATTTTTTGTATCAGATTAAATGAATATTTAACATTTGGAAACTAAGATGATAAAGCCTTAGTAATAACCGTAAATAATTGTCTAATTATATGATATAATCCTAGTGTTTTTAAAATGACCATGAATAACCTAGGATAGAACCAAAAGTGTCCTAAATTGAAATTTTATTCTTGATTTTGTGGATTTCATGTTATGATTAGTGTTATTGACACCATGATTCTTCATTTTAGTCAATGGCTGGAACTTGAAGGAACTACGTTAATTCTGAATGTGACGATCAATGAAATGATTTTCTCCTTGAGAAACCAAATGTTATGAGTGGTAGAATAAAACATATTTCATCCATTCTCATGCAACTTTCTCCAGTAAAGAAACAATAAGGACTTACAAACGAGTAAAAGAGGGAGAAACATTTTGTTGTGTCTTTCATGTGGCAGCATCCACCTTCATTCAGCATGTTTTTAGATACATTAGTAGATAAAAAATGGATCAATACCACTGAAAGCATATTTTCAGTTCTATAATGTTCTGAACATGATAAATTCACCTTAATTGTCTATCCTTTGGAAGGTGAAGTTGATCAATTGTGAAATCTTATCAAGAATATGAGTCAAAGAAATTAAATTGATTCCATGGAATGGAATGAGTTCAAGAACTTATTTTCCAATAAGTACAGTCCTTGTATTCTTCAAACAAAAATGGGGAATGATTTTCTTGAACTTATGAAAAAGGATAATGAATCTATTGGTACCTATAAATAAATTTTTATAAGACTTTTAAGGTATGATTCTGTAATTATTATCCAACCTAAGAGTAAAATTTATTGATTCCTTAGTAACATAAAACCAAGTCACTAAAGGGAATTATCCATAAGGGACTTTAATAGATACAAGTAAATCATTCAATATTCTCTCAAGGTTAAGATGGAGATTGGAGTAACCCATTAGTCAAATGAGTTTGAGAAAAAGAGAAAAATGGAATTCAAAGGAAAATATAAATACCACACTAAAATGAATATGAGTTTCCCCTTATGCTCAAAGTGTGTAAGGAAACATGGAGGAAATTTTCTTAAAGGTTCTAGTAAATGTCTTATGTGTAGAAAAGAAGGTCATCATGTAGTTGAATGCCATAGTTTTGGGAAAAATATGTGTAATGATGCGATCAGAGAATAGAATACATAGAATTCACCTCCTACACTAAAAATGCTACAAGTTCAAGGAAATGGGTCATTATTAAAATCAATTCCATAATCCATGGGTAATTGATGATGATCGACGTCGACAAACTCTTAAGTCCAAAGACAAAGGAAAGTCACATGAAATCACTATTAGTGATGTGGAGTATAAAAAATAAGTGGTGAAAGGTACACTTTCCATCCACTCTTATGTAGAAAAGGTTTTATTTGATTCTAGATCCACCCACTCTTTTAATTATGGATAATTTTATAAGGTTATCATTGTATTAACTTTACAATTAGATGGTGAGTTAGCTTTGATGGCTCCAAACCACACAACAGTTGCATCAAAATTTTATAATTCTTCTCCAGTTGATGTTTGTTGGAATGTTCTTCTTGAATATCTTGTGACCCTTCCTATAGTGGAATTTTATGTGATTCATGGCATGGATTGGATTTCTATATATAGAGGTCATATCAATTTCTAAAAAAGGGAAGTGATGTTTCATATTTCAGATCAATCTGTGATCATATATCGATGTAAGAATGAATAAAACCTTACAATAGAAATTTCTTCCATCTTATGGGTTTTGATATCAATAAATGAAGGTTATTTATCAAAAATATTTTTGGGATAAACTCACACTTAGGAATATTCTAATTGAATAGGTGTTTGATGATTTCTTTCGGGAGTAATTTAATGGTCTTCCACAAAATCATGATGTTGGGTTTCAATAGAACTCTTATTGGGTTCTAAGCCCATTTCAAAAACACCTTATACAATTGAACCAATTGATTTGTAATAATTGAAGGATAAACTCTAAGGGAATATTGATAAATTAGTCATACACCCTAGTTCTTCACCTTAAGGAGAACCTATTCTTTTTTTAAGAAAAAAGATAGATCAATGAGACTCTGCATTGATAATCAAGAACTTTACAAGGTCACTATCAAGAAAAAACATCATCTTCCCCACATTGATGACTTATTTGATCAACTACATGGAGATTTATACTTCCCCAGGATTGATTTTCATTAATGATATCATCAATTAAGGGTCAAGAAGGATATACTAATTATGGAATTCCATATATGGTATGGACAAAAGGAATTTATAGTGACTCAATTTAGACATACTAATTCCCCCACTATCTTCAGGGATCTAATAATAGAGTCATTATAGACTATCTTGATTAGTTTTTGGGAGTTTTTATAGATGATATACTTGTCTATTAAAATAGAAAGGAAGAACATAATACCACTTGAGAATTTTATTGACGACACCGAGAAAATATAATCCATATGTAAAATTTTCCATGTGTGACTTTTTTTCGGAATGTTTCATTTTTGGGTCACATAATGACAAGAGATGGGATATTCAGGGATCCATAAAAAATAGAATTTTTTAGAAGTTATCCAAGACCAAAAATGGTAAAGGAGAAAATTTTTTTTCTAGGATTGGATGGATATTATCAAGCTTTATTAAAATATTTTTCATAATATCTAATCCACTCACCTGCTTTACTCGGAAAAAAGTTATGTTCATATGGACGAAATAATGTGAAATTAATTTCAAGGAGCTAAAAATAATTATAGCCAGTGCACTTGTACTCACAGTGCCTTATAGTTGAGAATGATTTGTGATCTACAATGAAGAATCCATGAAGGGGATGGGATGTGTTCTCTTGAAAAATGATATAGTGATAGCTTATGCCTCACAAAAGTTGAAAATCTATGAGTGAAATTACTTCACTCATGATTTAGAGTTGGCTGCCGTAATCTTTTAATTAATCATATGGAGGCATTATCATTATGTTGAAAGGTGTGATATTTATAATAATTATAAAAGTTTAAATTATATTATCAAAAAAAATGAGCTGCATATGAGCCAAAGAATATAGTCGTAGTTGATTAAATATTATAATTGTTCAATACATTACCACCTTGGGAAAGAAAACATGGTGGAAGATGCATTGAGTCAAAAATACCATACTATCATATCCAGGATGAGGATCCTAAAAGATCCAATAATTATGGATTTGTAAAGGATGAATCTTGATATTTTAATGGAAGGGGGGTCCTATCTTTTCCAAATGAATGTCCAACCTTGTATACAACTGATGATTAAGGAGGTGCAGAAGAAAGATGTATGGCTACAAATAATTGTGAGAAATTTTCCTGAATTCAACCTTGATTGTGATGAAATTATATGGTTTAGGAATCAGGTTTGTATTCCACCCATTCCTAAATTAAATAAAGAGCTATTGGATTTGGCTCATAGCTATTTATTCTCTATTCACCTTGGAAACACAATGACGTATAGGGACATACTAGAGTAATTCTAGAGAGATGGAATGAAAATATATGTTGTAGAATATGTCTCTAGATTAATGGTTTTTCATCATGTAATGGTTGTGGGAATGAACTTTAAAGGGGTGTTACAACCATTACCTATACCAGAATAAAAATGGGAAAATATAACTATCTAATTTTCATTATACATACCAAAACGTCCAAAGTAAATAATGATATTTGGGTTATATTTGACTTCCTTACAAAGATGGCACGCATCATTTCTATTAGAGAGGATTTCTATCTAAATCAGATTTCCAGGTTATATGTAAAGGAAGTGGTAAGATTTCATGGAGTACCAATTTCCATTATATCTAACTAAGATCTAAAGTTTACATCTAATTTCTTGTGCATTCCTTAGATTTCATTGGATACCGAGTTCAGTTACCAAACTACTTATCGTCCTCAAAAAGACGGTCAGCCTAAGATGAAAAATCAAACTCTAGAAGAAATGTTGAGAGATTTCTATATGGATTTCAAAGTTGGTTGGGATCAACACCAAGCTTTGGTGGGATTTTCATACAATAATAGCTTTAAATCCATTATTTAGATGGCTAATTATGATGTCCTCTATGGAAATAAGTGCAGAAGTACAACTTACTGGGATGTAGTTGGGGAAAGAAATCAATTAGGAACTGATCTTATTGTTGAAATGGTAGAAAAGTTTAGAGTTATTCAACAACACATAATAGCAACTCAGAGTTAAAAAAATTACACTGACAATCAAAGAAAATACCTGGAGTTTGAAGTGGGTGATAATATATTTCTATAAATATCTCTCTAGAAGAATGTAATGAGAGTTGTAAAGAAGAGTAAGTTGAAACCATGGTATATATGTTCTTTTGAAATTTTGGATCGTGTTGGGAAGGTATCTTACTGATGGCCACATCCACTGAATATCTCTCAAGTTCATGATGTGTTCCATGTATCTCTCTAGATAAAGTGAATACCTTATCATTTACATGTATGAAACTCAGTAGTTAGACCACTAGATCAAGATCTATTTTATAATGAACAACTGATAGATATTTCGGTTTGTAGCGAAAACATTCTACAAAACATGACCACTCTGTTGGTTAATGATTTATGGAGGAACAACTAATTTGAATAAGCTACATGGGAACTACAGAATATGATGAGGTAGATGTATTCTCATCTATTTGTTTCCATGTTATGAATTTATAGGGTGAAATTTAGTTTAAGGGGGTATAATATAACACCCAGATGTTTTTATGAAATATTTTCTTTAAATAATTTATATTCATCAGTATCTTATGTTTCAAACAATCATGAGTTTAAATGAAATTTAATATGTCCTTAATAAAGAATTTCTTTTATATCCTAGTCTTTGGGTTAGTGGAAATAAGTATAACTAACTTATGAAAATGCATTGTGAATTCTTTGTCTGTCAATTATTTATGAAAAAATATAAATTAATTAGATATTTGTATTATTTAGTGAATTATTTTTATAATTTAAATTAATGAGATATATATATATTATTTATACTTAATAAAATAATTTTTATATTAATAAAATGTATATTTTAATCATTGGGTGTGAATAAAGCCTCTATGTTGTATAAAAACCTATATTTTTAGGGTAATATTACGCCTTTGAAGGGTGAACCCCTTTTAAATTAATATTTTGACATAATAATAACTTTTATATGACAACAAAAATATGTTCTTTTAATGAGGGATATAAAAATTTAATTTTGATGAATTTCTAATTTTTTTCTAAATACATTTACGTTTTTATGAATTGTAATATTGAAGTAAATTTTAAGTGAAAACAAATTTTATTGTTAAAATAATTAATATGGTTAAATTATAATATTGAACTATTTTAAAAAATAAATTAAATATATTTTTATCATTAAATATAATTTATTTCATTACCATTAATGTTACATTGAATTAATATGTTAAAGCATTTTAATATTTTGCAATGTTTTAACTTTTAAAAACACATTCTCTGTTTATGAAAATGGGATTGATTTTAAATTAATTTTAGTTAATTTTTTGTTTTGAATTTAGAAAATTGGATTCCATATTTGGAATCAGAAGGTATAAAATTTTTAAATAGTTACCTTTTGTTTTTGGAAATTATGAATAGTAACTTCAGTAATAATTTTTATTTACCATGGTTAAAGGGTAAATATGGTAAATAAATTTAAAAAAAATAATATTATAATAATAAACAAATACTCCAAAACATGTCCTAGTCCAATGGAATGATATATATACATCCTTAATAATCCTTGGGTCAAATTTAAGATCCCATGGAGCCACATGGGTGTGATAATGACCTTTTAGAATTTTTAATTTAAAGTAAAGAGAAATATAACATAAACATGTATCTTTTTTAAAAAAATAATATAGGTTTATATAACTAATTTATTTCACTATAAATATTCATTAGAAATCAAAAAAAAATTAATACATCATGGTGTGTTATTTATAATTTTTATAAATTAAATAAATTTATTTATTAATGACCTAATGATGATGGAGTGATTACCTTATTAATGAATGATTCAAAAAAAAGATATTACAACTATTAAAATAAATATAATTGGAAAATTAAGATGAAATCTGTGAATTTTTTGGATAAATATGTCATTTTATCTTCAAGATAATTTCATTTTTTCGAATGAATAAATTTTTTTCCTTTAGGAAAAATCAATTACAAAATAGTGTCAAAATTGACATAAATGTGTTTTTAAAACAAATTCTTTTTTATTAAATGATATAATAGTAATAAAATCTAATATTTGGAAAAATAACTTATATAATGTTACAAATGTAATTAGATATACACTTGTGGTTTTCTTGGTATTTTATATTAACTATAGTGACCATGTATTATAAAAATACAAGAAGACATGGTAAGAGTTAATGTTTTTAACTAAGGGTTAAAGATAAATGATAAGGTTACATTTGAGACCGAAACATGTATAAAACCTATTGGTTGAGAGGATTTTGACCCATAATCATCTCAAAATCTATATTCATCACTTTTTAATTATTATAATTCGAAAATCATTTCATAATAAAAAAATATTCCAAGACATTCCTAAAGATCCCTTCCTTCCTCTTATAAAAGGCCCCAAACTCTAACCAATTACTCACACCATTCAAGCCCATTTTCTCATAAAACATCTACTAAAATAATCTCCCAACATCCCTAACTTAATCCTAGAGGCCACACATTGGGCATAAATCCATCCAAGGTAGATATTTTTTGTAAATCAAAAGAAGATACTCAAAAGGAGGTAATTGTTTTATCACCACATTCAAAATTCTTTTCTTCTTCTACATCCACTTATTATGTTGTTTCTACACCAACAGAATAAATACAATATATTCTATAGGATTATATGTTACTATAATTATGGTAAAACCTTATACATACTTTTATCCATCCTATAAATAACAATATCACCATGTGTGCGTGCGGGCGGCTTACCATCTCCACACTGTGGTATAATTCGTTATTCAACAATGTGTAATGTGGATGGGTATAATGATGAGTATAATGGATTTAAATAATGAATATAATATGATAATTATTATGTATTATTAATATACCATCTAATTCTATACCATTTAACCATTAAGTGAATGATATCGTCACTCGTGCATACGTAAGGCCTACCGTCTCTACGATGCGATGAGATTCATTCTCCACGTTAACCATTCAAGAATGATTATAAAGTATATATAATAAATAATCATGAAATATATAAAATAATAATTCTAATATATATATAACATTTAATCCTTTCCATTCAATTCAATAAGGAAACAGAAATCACATTCATGCGTACGTACGGCCTACCGTCTCCATGAACGGTGTATTCCATTTCATTTATCTATCTATTATATATATTAATATACTGAATATTTATGATATATAAATCATTTTTTACATTCTGGATTAAATTAAATCATGATCTAAGTAATAATATCAATAATAACACATCAAAACATGTACGCTAAATAAAACAAATATTACCCAAAACGTTTCTTTAACATGGGATTGATAAATAAACCGATAATATAATGTCATAAGTGAATCATATATGATATCATAAATATTATTATGGTTCTATTAAAATTTATTAATATGTTTAAACTCACTATATAGATGATTTAGACACATGAATAAGAAATAAGAACTAATTTAAGGGATAATTTAGCAATCTGGTAATTATCTGATATTGTTTATTCGTATGTATTTGATGGGTTATATTTATCATCCATGCCCATGTTTTAAAAATATATAATATTATTTATAATATTATAAATTTTTTTAGATTCCATTTTACCTGGTGGTAATGTTTTATTAAATGTTATTGAAGGAATATTTCCTTCATTTTCTATATAAGGTACTTTTTGACTTTTTTGACAAGAGTACGAGAAGAATGTTTATTTTTAACTTATATAGGATGAATGGATTCTTATGATTTCATAACACATAATTTCCATGAAGCTTTATTTACAATATTTCATGTTTATTTCCTATTAAATTCATTTTCTTTTAAAATTGTGATTCATTTTGGGAAAGGAAATCGTTTTTGAAGAAGAAAGGATATTTTCCTCATGAATTTATTTCAAGTGTTTTATCAAAAATACTTTCCATCTAATATGACATAGGTTTATGTTTTTTATCACTATTATTAATTTGATTTTATTAGGTTTATTATGGAATAATTTTTATGAAATCTAATTATTTTATATGGATTATGATAGAATGATGTTTAAGAAACCCATTTTATTTCATGGGTTATGCTATGTTGAATGATTTATGTTTTTGTGGCACATTTAATTATGATTTCATTATGAGATGGGTGGGACCTATATATTCACAAAATGAATTGGGTAAAGATTTATATCTCATGAGATATACATGACTGGAATGGGAAGTAAATCCAGTTTAATAATATAGGGCCCGAACGTCAAGTAATCCCAGTTCCGAAAGGGACTTTGTCTGCTATGATGGTCTTGGCTATGAGCCTTGGAAAATATTGAAATGATTTTATAGGCTTATGTTTATTCCAAAAAACATAGTGAATTATTTTATGATTTTTTGGTTTATTTCCATTACTTCTTATGAAATGTTATCCCATGACATTGTAACATCCCATTTCCAGAAGCCACCCTAAGGAACCCCATAACCGGTTAGTGGCATGGCCTCAAGCACATTTCCCCTAATGCCAAAGGATTCCAACTAGTAGTGAGGGCCTTTGAGGTGATAGTGGAGAAGCTATGCCGTCATTGGCAGAGTAGCACAATGTAAGTAAACAAAACGCAAAAATAGAAGTAGTAATAATGCATAAAAAAATAAATAGTGGAATACTGGAAATAATAAGGTGGATAACACATATATATAAATGATGCATGTTACATGCGTCTAGGAAACCAGCCAAAAAATTCACAATTATATATTACAAAACAATACTAAGGCAAAGTACAAAAGAATACAGATAAACAACTCCTCTACATCACAAGCCTCAGCTTGGTCCCACACTCTCTAGCTCCACTGAAAATCATGTACCCGAAGTATAAGGGCACTTTCACATATCTATACCTGTAGAAATATAATCTATTTGGGCCCATATTCAAAGCCCAAACAGGGTGTGAGACTAAATATTAGTAGGCAATCACCACAATATATGTTCCTAACAGTCAATTAATATATGGCAGGTAATAGACAAAATAAAGCTGTAAGCAAGGAAGTACTCACAAGTAACCAACCCTATAGTTCCAATGCAATCAGTTCCATATATCACAACAGCAAAACAAGCAGGTAACCCTTTGGGTAGTTCTCTCAGCCTAACCCCTCTGGTTCAACCAAAACAAGGATACTACAAAGACTGTCTCAGGAAGCTCTATCTGTAACACCCGAGACTCTTATGAGAAATATATTTTTTATGTTATATAAATCATAAAAATAATATTTCACTACACACAACACTATCTTGGCTTTCTTTACATGCAATCGCGACCTTCCTAGATAGCTTGTGTCGTATGCAATACCGTGTTTCACTAAACAACGATATGCTATTAAAATATTATTAAAACTAGCTGTTATGAATAGTAATACTCACTTTTTGAAAGTTTATAAATTTTATCGTTCAAAATGGACTTCATTTTTGGATTCAGAATATTGAAATTAGCCTAGGGTAAAATTTTGGTATTTTTCTGAAAACCTTCAATTTTTGATGAATAGTGAAAACACTGGGTTACTATTTAAAACCTGACTTTTTATTTAAATAATTATTTATTTTATTTAAATTTATTTTAGGTCAAAATTGATACATAATACCTATTTAAGTTTAATTCAATTCATTGGAGTCATTTTATAATAATTTTAGATATATAAAAATTTTATTGAACTTTTCACCGTCTTTTAACCACCTCCTAGGAGAATTTTGAAATTCACATAAAACATGATTTTACAGCTTCTGTGAGTGGAATTTTGAAAATCCGAGAGACACGGTTAATATCAAGGACTAAAATGTGGTTCAATCAGATGAATATAATTTTTGGTGAATAGTAACTTTTAACTTTTTTACCACGGTTAAAAGTAAATAGAGTATTTAAGGGTAACAAATGTTATTATTATTACCCTAACACATGTCCTAATTCTATTGGATAAGTGTAATTAGACCAAAAAAACCTTAGGAATAAAATATGACCATTTAGGCCCATTTGGATTAGATTAGGACATTTAAAATTAATTTATTTAAAGAAGGGTTAAAATAGTTAAAATCAACATTTAATGAGTAAATCATTTTTAATATAGGGTTATAGATACGATAAATTAGACTATAAATATTCATTAGAACGATAAAATGGTTTCCAACACAATGGTATTTTATTTGTAATTTTTAGACCTTAAATAAATTAATTTATGTATGACACAATGATGATGCAGTAATTATCTTATTAATGAAATATTGACATAATTGATGTTATAAATACCCAAATAAATGTAATTTGAGACTTTTTATGAATTAAAATAATTTTCTATGTTAATATGACAAGTTATTATGGATTTAATTAACTTTATCGAACTAATCTTTCTGTTATAAGTTTCACAAAAATCAATTACCAAATAGTGTCAAAATTGACATAAAATCATTTTTTAAAAAAATATTATATTATTAATTGTTATTTTATTCCTAAAAATCTATGGTTCGGCTAAATGACTTATATAATGTTATATATATTAATAATAAACAACTTGGGGTTATTTTGTCTTGTTATAGTTAGTTTATTAACATTATAGTGTAAGAAAACAAGAAGACACGGTAAAAGTTAAAATATCTAACTTAAAGTTAAATCTAAATGATAAGGTTACAATAGTTACCTAAACTTGTCTAAATTCTATTGGATTAGATAATTTCGACCCATCCCCACCTTAGCTTCTAAATAAATCAATTTGGAGCTATTAAAAACCGAATATGACTTTATAAAAAAATAATAGTTTTAGTTTTTCCAAAGGTGCCCCTCTCCTCCCTTATAAAAGGGCACATCCTCCCTCTCTTCCTCACACCACTTTGAGCCTTAAATCTTGTCCAAACACAGCCAAATTATATTCTCCACTTCCCTAGAAACATTCTAGAGGTCCTGGTATTCTTAAAAGTCCAATTTTAGGGCCCTAAGAGGAGGTCTTAAAGAGGCGCTTCAAAGAAGAGGTAATGTCTGTTACCGATTCTTTCAACTTTATTTCTTCTTCCACTTATTCATATTTAGTTTTTTAATTATGAAGTAATAACATAATTGTCACTCTTATAATGATATGTTATTATAATTATGAAAAAACCCTATTTCACCATCTATCCATCCTACGGAAAAAAAATCACCGCACGTGCGTACGTACAGAATATCGTCTCCACGCTGTGCTGTAATCTATTTTCCACCACCACCTTACTTGGATGGGTATAATGGTGTAAAGAATAACTATATATGATTATTTTAAATAGATATTTATTCTTAAATAGTATACATACACTCTAATACAATTCCACGATCATGGGAACGATATCATCGTTCGTGCGTACGTACGGAATACCATCTCCACGATGTGATACGACTCGTTCTACATGATCTTCATTGCATAATGTTTATATAAATGAATTGAATGAATGAATATGATATATATTACACTAATACCATTATTTAAATGAGGTATCTATAACCTAAAAAGAATAATAAGAATTTATCCGACAAAACACGCATAAGAACAAAAAGTAATGAACACCTGAATAACAAGTAGCAATGAAATATTACTAATAAGAAGCTAATAATATGACCATATATGATATCATAAAAATAATTATGATTCTGGAGTTAGTCAATAACATTATTTAAATCATTATACAGGAGTTTCAGACATTTACAAAGAAAATCGGACCTAAGGTAAGGGACAATCTCGAAATCTAAATTTTTATTCGAGATTGTTTATACTTCTGAATTTACTGCGGAATATTTATCATCCACATCCATGTTTCCTCAATATTTAATATTATTTATATCCTCCTACAATTTGTTTAAGACTAATTTTACCCTTCAGTTAGTTTTTAGTAAAAGATATGAAAGGAATATTTTGTTGTTTTTCGTACCGAGGTACTTTTTGACTTTTCCGGCCAAAGTACGAGAAGAATGTTTTTTTAACATATACGGCCTGAATGGAATTTTAGAAATTATTTCCATGAAGCTTAATTTACATATTTTCATGTTTATTTTCAATAAACTTATTTTAGTTTAAAATTGTATGACATTTTAATAAATGAAATCGTTTTTTGAAGTAGAAAGGATAATTTCCCCAAGAATGGAGTTCAAGTGTTTTATCAAAATTATTTTCCATATAAGATAATATAGGGTTCTATTTCTATCCCTATTTTTACATTGATTTCATGGAATTATTTTTATGAAGTCCTTTTATCTTATATTATTTATGTTATGATGGCATGATGTTTAAGAATCCCATTTTTATTACATGGGTTATACTATGATGTATGATGTATGATTTTTTGGCACACATAATAATGGTTTCTTTATGAGATGGGTGGGGCCTATATCACCCTATAATGCATTGGGTAATGATTTATATCTCATGAGATAGACATGGCTGGAACAGCAGGTTAATCCAGTTTTGTGAAACAGGACTGAATCGAGGAGTGAACTTGGTTCAGAAATGGCCTTTGTCTGCTAAGATAGTCTTGGCTATGAGTCTTCACTACAAAGAAATAATTCTCTATGATTATGTGTGTATGCCAAAATGTTTCATGTTTTATGTTATGATTATTGGGATTACATTTCACTACTATGATTTATCCCATGTTATGAAATTATGATCTCTTTTTCAGGTTAAGATTTCAAAAATGATATGTTCTTATGAATATGATGTGATTGATATTTCTTTTGTTTACCCTTACTGAGAATTTGAGCTCACCCTTTTGTATTTTTTCTTTCCCCAGGTCAGGAATAAGGTTATTAAGTAGGATATTCCAAAAGGGACTCTAGATATGATGAAATAAATGGAAGACATTGTAGATGCTTTATGAACCAGTAGTTTGTGTTTCCCAGTTTCTAAAGACACTATACATATACGGTCCTTTCATGATTTTGTTATATGTTGTAATAAGTATGCTTCAATTTTTAAGTATTAACAATGTATGTAATGTATGGGTCGTTATAGTTGGTATTAGAGGAAAGGTATAGTCAACCTTTGGAAATTAGGATATGAAAGCCTTAGTAAGAACCCTATGGATAAGTCTATGCATAGAACACAATCTTAGTGTTTTAGAAATGGCCACGAACAACCTATGATAAGACCATAAGTGTGAAATTTTATTCTTGATTATGTGGTTTTCCTATTATAATTATTGTTGCTCACACTATTCTTCTTGGTTTTAGTCAATGGCTGGAACCCAAAGGAACCATGTTAATGCGGAATGCGACGGTCAATGCAATGATTGTTCTCCTGAGCAACCAAACGTTTTGGGAGCAGGAATGAAAAATCTTGTAGTTATGGTCACACAACTTTCTCAAGCTATAAATCATGCAGGACTTCAAAACGAGCAAAGGAAAAAAGCAACATCCTGTTGAATCCTTCATGAGGAAGCGTCCAACTTCATTCAGCGGGTCTTTTGATCCATTTGTGTCTGAACAGTAGATCAGTACCACTGAAAAGATATTTTCAGTTCTTCAATGTTCTGAACATGATAAAGTCATCTTAGCAGAATATCATTTGGAAGGTGATGCTGATCAATGGTGGAATCATATTAAGAATACGAGGCAAAGAGATGAAATTGATTCCATGGAATGTGACGAGTTCATGAACTTATTTTTCAATAATTACATCCCTCGTATTCTTCAAACAAAGATGGAGAAGGAGTTTCTTGAACTGAAGCAAAAGGATGATGCATCTGTTGGTACCTGTGAAGAAAATTTTACAAGACTTGCAAGGTACGCTTCTGGTATTATTATCCAACATGAGAGTAAGATCAATCGATTCTTTAGTGGCTTAAAACCAAGTCTTTGAAGGGCGTTAGCCATAAGGGACTTCAATAGCTATGAGGAAATCGTTCAACGTGCTCTCAATGTAGAGATAGAGATTGGAGTAACCCATCAGTCATATGGGTTTGATAAGAAGAGGAAAATGGAATTGAAATAAAAATTTAAAGAGAACACTGAAAAGAATATGAGTTTTCCCTTATACTCAAAGTGTGGAAAGAAACATGGAGGGAGTTGTCTTAAAGAGACAAGTAAATGTTTCAAATGTGGAAAGGAAAGTCATCGGGCATTTGAATTCCGCAATGATGGGAGGAAGATGTCTAGTGATGTGAACAAAGAAAAGGCTACACAGAGTGTACCTCCTACACTTCAATGTTAAAAGTGCAAGGAAATGGTGCATTATGCTAATCAATTTTCTAATACAAGGGTTTTTGATGATGATCGATGTCAACAAACTCTTAAGGCTAAAGAAAAAGGAATGTCACATGAAATTTCTATCAGCGATGTGGAGTATGACAACGAAGTGGTGAAAGGTACACTTACCATCCACTCTAAAGTAGAAAATGTTTCATTTGATTCTGGATCCACCCACTCTTTTATTTCTAAAGAATTGTATAAGGGTATCTCCGTATTACCTCAACAAATAGATGTTGAGTTAGTTGTGACAACCCCTAATGGCACAACAGTCGCATGAAAAGTTTATAATTCTTCTCCGATTGAAGTTTGTGGGAAAGTGCTTCCTGAAAATCTTGTGATCCTTCCTATAGTGGAATTTGATGTGATTCTTGGCATGGATTGGCTTCATTTATATGGATCTCATATCAATTTCCAAAGAAGGGAAGTCACATTTCATATTCCATATCAATCTATGATCGTCTATCGATGCAAGGATTAACATAACCTTCCAGTGGAAATTTCGTCCATCTTATCGGTCTTGATTCCACTAAATAAAGGTTATTTATCTCAAATGGTTGGTGAGAAACTCACGATTAATAATATTCCCATTATATGGGAGTTTTACGATGTCTTTCTGGAGGAATTTTCGGGTCTTCCACCAAATCGTGAAGTCGAGTTTTCAATAGAACTAGTACCTGGTGCTTTGCCTATTTTAAAGACCCCTTATATAATGGCCCCAATTGAGGTGTAGGAATTGAAGAAGAAACTCCATGAGAATCTAGATAAGGCATTCATACTCCCTAGTGCGTCACCTTGGGGAGCACCTGTTCTATTTGTTAAGAAGAAAGATGGATCAATGAGACTCTACATTGATTATCGAGAACTTAACAAGATCACTATCAAGAACAAATATCCTCTCCCGTGCATTGATGACTTATTTGACCAACTACGCGGAGCTCAATACTTTTCCAAGATTGATCTTCATTCAGGGTATCATCAATTAAGGGTCAAAAGGGAGGATATACCAAAGATGGATTTCCGTACAAGGTATGAACTCTATGAATTTATAATGATTTCATTTGGTCTTACTGATGCCCCCGCTATCTTCATGGATCCGATGAGTAGAGTCTTTAGAGACTATCTTGATCAGTTTTTGGTAGTATTTATAGACTATATTCTTGTTTATTAAAAGAGAAAGGAAGAACATGAAGATCACTTGATAATTATATTGAAGACCCTGAGAAAGGAGAAGCTTTATGCCAAATCTACCAAGTGTGAATTTTGGCTTCAAAAAGTTGAATTTTTGGGTCACATAATCTCAAAATAGGGGATATCTGTAGATCCAGCAAAAACAGATGTTATCGAAAGATGGTCGAGACCGACAACAGTAACTGAGATCCGAAGATTTCTTGGTTTGTCTGGATATTATCGACGTTTTGTGAAGGATTTTCAGGATTATCTAATCCACTCACCAAGTTGACTCGGAAAGGAGTTAAGTTTGTTTGGACTGAGGAATGTGAAGATAATTTCAAGGAGTTGAAAAAATGGTTATCCAGTGCACCTGTACTCACACTTCCTTGTAGTGAAGAAAGGTTTGTGATCTACAGTGATGCATCCAAGAAGGGGCTGGGGTGTGTTCTAATGCAAAATGATATGGTGATAGCTTATGCCTCATGACAGTTGAAAATCCATGAGAAAAATTACCCAACTCGTGATTTGGAGTTAGTTCTGTTAATATTTTCATTAAAGATTTGGAGGCATTATCTTTATGGAGAAAGGTGTGACATTTATTCTGATCTTAAAAGTTTAAAGTATATTTTCACACAAAAGGAGATGAATATGCGCCAAAGAATATGGTTGGAGCTGATTAAGGATTACGACTGCTTAATTCATTACCACCCTGGGAATGCAAACAAGGTGGCAGATGCATTAAGTTGACAAGACCATTCTAGCTTATCCATGATGAGGATAAAAAAAGATCCAATATTTATTGATTTACAAAGGATGGATCTTGGAATTATAATGGAAGGGGAAAATCATATCTTTCTCAAATTAATGTTCAAACATCTATACATGTGAAGATTAAAGAGGAATAAAAAGAAGATGTAGAGTTACAAAAGAAGGTGGGAAATGTTCCTAAATTCAACCTTGATTGTGATGGGATAATAAAGTTCAGGAATCGAGTTTGTGTTCCTCCCAGACCCAAATTAAAGGAGCTACTGGATGACGCTCATAGATCTTCATTATCTATTCATCCAGAAAACATGAAGATGTATAGGGACCTGAAAGATTACTTTTGGTGGGATGGCATGAAAAGACATGTTGCTGAATATGTCTCTCGATGCATGGTTTGTCAGCAAGTTAAAGCTGAGAGACAGAAGTCTAAGGGGATGTTACAACCATTACCCATACCTGAATGGAAATGGGAAAACATCACTATGGACTTTGTCACTGGAATTCCTAAAAAATCCAAAGTCAATAATTCTATCTAGGTCATAGTTGATCTTCTTACAATGTCTGCACACTTCATTGCTATTAGAGAAGATTTATCTCTGGATCAGCTTGCTAGGATATATGTGAAGGAAGTGTTAAGATTGCATGGAGTACCACTTTATATTATATCTGATCGGGATCTGAGATTTACCTTGATGTTCTGGTGAATTCTTCACCATACTCTGGATATAATGTTGAGTTTCAACACTGCTTATCATCCTCAGACAGATGGTCAATCTGAAAGGACAATTCAAACTCTAGAAGATATGTTGAGAGCTTGCTCTATGGATTTCAAAGGTGGTTGGGATCAACACCTAACTTTGGTGGAATTTTCTTATAATAGTATCTTTCACTCCATTATTCAGATGGCTCATTATGAAGCACTCATGGAAAGAAATGCAGGACACCAACTTGCTGGGAAGAAGTTGGGGAAAGAAAGCTATTAGGACCTGATCTTGTTGATGAGATGGAAGAAAATGTCAGATCAATTCAACAACACATAAGAGCATCTCAGAGTCGACAGAAACGTTATGCCGACAACCGAATAAAATACCTAGAGTTTGAAGTGGGTGATAAAGTGTTCTTAAAAATATCTCCCTGGAAGAGGGTCATGAGATTTGGAAAGAAGGGAAAGTTGAGCCTTAGATATATAGGTCCTTTCGAAATACTAGATCGTGTTGGGAAGGTAGCTTACCGATTGGTGCTTCCACCAAATCTCTCTCATGTTCACGAGGTCTTCCTTGTATCTCTCCTGAGAAATTACATATATGATCCTTCACATGTACTCAGCTCAGAAGTTGTACCGCTGGAACAAGATCTTTCTTATGAAGAACATCCGATAGAGATTCTCAATCATAGCAAAAAAGTCTTACGGAACAAGACCACTAACTTGGTGAAAGTTTTATGGAGGAACCACAAATTAGAAGAAGCTACATGGGAGCTTGAGGATATGATGAGGGAGAGGTATCCTCATCTGTTTGTTATAAAGTGATGAATTTCAAGGGCGAAATTCATTTTAAGGGGGGGTAGAATGTAACACCTGAGACTTTTATGAAAAATATTTTGTTTTTATGTTAAATACATCATCAAATGAATATTTCACTACACACAACACTAGCTTGGCTTGCTTTACAGGTAATCAAAACTTTCCTTGATAGCTTGCGTCGTACGCAATACTGAGTTTCACTAAACAACGATATGCTATTAAAATATTATTAAAACTAGCCGTTATGAATAGTAATACTCACTTTTTGAAATTTTATAAATTTTATATTTCAAAATGGACTTCATTTTTGGATTCAGAATATCAAAATTTTCCTAGTGTACAATTTTGGTATTTTTCTGAAAACTTTCAATTTTTGATGAATAGTGAAAACACTGGGATACTATTTAAAAACTGAATTTTTATTTAAATAATTTTTTATTTTATTTAAATTTATTTTATGTCAAAATTGATACATAATACCTATATAAGTTCAATGCGATTCATTAGAGTCATTTTATAATAATTTTAGATATATAAAAATTTTATTGAACTTTTCACCGTCTTTTACCCACCTCCTAGGAGAATTTGGAAATTCACATAAAACATAATTTTACCGCTTCTGGGAGTGTAAATTTGAAAATCCAAGACACATGGTTAATATCAAGGACTAAAATGTGGTTCAATGAGGTTAAAATAATTTTTTTGAATAGTAACTTTTTACTTTTTTTACCATGCTGAAAAGTAAATAGATTAATTAAGGGTACAAAATGTTATTATTATTACCCTAAAACAAGTCCTAATTCTATTTGATAAGTTTAATTCGATCAAAAACAACCTTACGAATAAACTATGACCATTTAGGCCCAATTGGATTACATTAGGAAATTTAATATTAATTTATTTAACAAAGGCTTAAAATAGTTAAAATCAAATTTTAATAAGTAAATCATTTTTAATATAGGGTTATACATACGATAAATTCGACTAAAAATATTCATTAGAAATCTAAAAAGATTTCCTACATAATGGTATTTTATTTGTAATTTTTAGACATTATATAATTTAATTTATGTATGGCACAATGATGATGCAGTAATTATCTTATTAATGAAATATTGACATAATTGATGTTATAAATACCCAAATAAATGTAATTTGAGATGTTTTAGGAATTAAAATAATTTTATATGCTAATATGACATGTTATTATTGATTTAATAAAATTTTAGAACTAATGTTTTTGTTATGATTTTCACAAAAATCAATTACCAAATAGTGTCAAAATTGACATAAAATAGTTTCTGAAACAAATATTATATTATTAATTGTTATTTTATTCATAAAAATCTAAGGTTCGGCCAAATGACTTAGATAGGGTTATATATATTATTAATAAACAACTTGGGGTTCCTCTGGCTTGTCATAGTAAGGTTATTAACCTTATAGTGTAAGAAGACAAGAAGACACGGTAAAAGTTAAATTATCTACCTTAAAGTTAAATCTAAATGATAAGGTTAAAATAGATACCTGAACTTTTTTAAATTCTTCTAGATGAGATTATTTAGACCCATAACCACCTTATCTTCAAAATAAATCAATTTTGAGCGATTAAAAACCGAATATGACTTTATAATAAAATAATATTTTTAGATTTTCCAAAGGCGCCCCTCTCCTCCCTTATAAAAGGGCACCTCCTCCCTCCCTTCCTCACACCACATTGAGCCGTCATGCTCGAAAACACCATACTGAATTCTCTTCTCCACTTCCCTAGAAACATCCTAGAGGTCCTGGTCTTCTTCAAATACCAATATTAGTGCCATAAGAGAAGGTCTCAAAGAGGCGCTTCAAAGAAGAGGTAATGTCCATTACCGTTTCTTTCAACATTATTTCTTCTTCCACTTCTTCTTCTTTAGTTGTTTCATTATGAAGTAATAACATCAGTATCACTCATATACTGATATTTTATTATATGTATGAAACAACCCTATTTCACCATCTATCCATCCTACAGAAAACGAATTCACCGCGCGTGCGTACGTACGGAATACCATCTCCATGTCGTGGTATAATCTATTTTCCACCACCACCTTACTTGGATGGTTATAATGGTGTAAATAATAACTATATATGATTATTGTAAAGTGATATTGATTCTTAAATAGTATACATACACTCCAATACAATTCCATGATCATGGGAATGATAACATCGCTAGTGCTTACATACAGAATACCGTCTCCACGATGTGATGCGACTCGTTCTACATGATCTTCATTGAATAATGATTATATAAATGAATTTAATGAATTAATATGATATATATTACACTAATACCATTCTAGAAATGAGGTATCTATAACCTAAAAATAGGAATAATAATTTATCCGATGAAACATGCATAAGAACAAAAAGTAATTAACACCCAAATAACAAGTAGCAATGAAATATTTCTAATAAGAAGCTAATAATATGACCATATATGATATAATAAAAATATGTATGATTCTGGAATAAGTCGACAACATTATTTAAATCATTATATAGGAGGTTCGAACACTTACGAAGATAATCGGACCTAAGGTAAGAGACAATCTCGCAATCTCAATTTTTATTCAAGATTGTTTATACTTCAGAATTTACTGGGGAATATTTATCATCCACATCCATGTTTCATCATTATGTAATATTATTTATATCCTAATACAATTTTTAAAGTCCAATTTTACCCTTCTTTGAGTTTTCAGTAAAAGATATGAAATGAATATTTTGTTGTTTTTTGTACGAGGTACTTTTTGACTTTTCCGGCCAAAGTACGAGAAGAATGTTTTTTAACTTATACGACCTGAATGGAATTTTAGAACATTATTTCCATGAAGCTTCCTTTAAATGTTTTCAATTTTATTTTTATTCAACTTCTGTTAGTTTAAAATTGTATGACATTTTAATAAAGGAAAATAATTTTGTAGTAGAAAGGATTATTTCCTCAAGAATGGAGTTCAAGTGTTTCATCAAAATTATTTTCCATCTAAGATATTATAGGGTTCTGTTTCTATCCGTATTTTTACATTGATTTTATGGAATTATTTTTATGAAGTCCTTTTATCTTATTTGATTTATGTTAGGATGGCATGATGTTTATGAATCCCATTTTAATTACATGGCTTATGCTATGATGTATGGTGTATGATTTTGTGGTACACATAATAATGGTTTCATTATGAGATGGGTGGGACCTGTATCTCCCTCCAATGGATTGGGTAATTATTTATATCTCATGAGATTGACATGGCTGGAATGGAAGGTTAATTAGTTTCAGTGAAACAGGACTGAAATGAGGAGTGAACTCGGTTCAGAAATGGCCTTTGTCTGCTAAGATAGTCTTGGCTATGAGTCTTGACTACTAAGAAATAATTCTCTATGATTATATGTGTATGAAAAAAAGTTTCATGTTTTAAGTTATGATTATTGGGATTACATTTCACTACTATGATTTATCCCATGTTATGAAATTATGATCTCTTTTATAGGTTAAGATTTCCAAAATGATATGTTCTTAGGAATATGATGTGATTGATATTTCTTTTGTTTACCCTTAATGAGAATTTGAGCTCACCATTTTGTATGTTTTCTTTCCCCGGGTTAGGAAGAAGGTTATTAAGTAGGATAAGCCAAAAGGGACTCTAGATAGGATGAAATAAATGGGAGACAGTGTAGATTCTTTATGAACCAGTTGTTTATGTTTCCCAGTTTCTAAAGACACTATTACTATATAGTCCTTTCATGGTTTTGTTATATTTTGTAATAAGTATGCTTCAATTTCGATGTATTAACAATGTATGTAAATTATGGATCGTTATACTCTCATTCAATTCCCCTTATAGTACCAAGCATTAAATACTCTCTGATTAAGCTCACATGGTCAATTCCCCATATAGTCAAATGTGAAGAAGACTCTCTTAGGAAGCTCACATAGTCAATTCCCCATATAATAATAACTGATAAAGACTCTCTAAAGAAGCTCACACGGTCAATTATTCATATAGTCAAAAGTGATAAAGACTCTCTGAGGATGCTCACACGGTCAATTTCCCTTATAGTGAAAAGTGATAAAGACTCTCTGAGCAAGATCACATGGTCAATTCCCCTAATAGTCTAATACAACAGGTTCTCACGGCCATCTGTAAGTCAAACGAGCATAGAAATTCAATACGACCAATGTAAACCTCCAGAAATACTTGGCTAAATAGTCTACATCATCTCAAGCATGTCAGGTAAAATAATCACTCCATCCTATAGCACTAGGAATGGGAAACATTAAGGTATCCTAATGGATAAACAAGACCAAATGACTATAAATAGAACATGCATGGGAATACACATCCAAATAATAGAAATAAACCTTATTCGCTTCCAAATAACCTCTATTTGTGCATACCAGCATAGCAGGCAATCAACAGAGTTAAAACAGTAAACACACAATACCCTGTTCAAGGGTATTAGAACCAATTGCACATATGAATTAGAGACAATCAATGTAAAGGCACAAACCACCTACCTTGGTGTTGGGAGATCAATATACTTGAGTATCAGGGATTAAATCAACTTAGAATACTGAGGATCTACAAAAAATGTCTAAAATGTTCAATAGAGGATAACATGTGGAGGGGGTGGAATTGGAAAAAGAAGCTCAACCAGAAGAGAGAGATTACTGAGGAGATCCCAACGCAATCGACGATAGTTGAATCAGAGATCCGATACTTGGTCAGGGGCTCAAAGGAAGATCATGGTTGTACATGATCTCTCGGCCGAACGAAACCCCGAAGAAGGTGTTTCTGGCGATTAGAGGCGACCCCGGTACATTTAATGAAAAAAACGAAAAATAAACTTCATTTACTTTGGAAGTACATGGCGTGTACTTTCCATTTTAGTACTCCACTTTAGGCAGCCTCCATGTCACCCCACATGGTCGTGTGCATGGCCACTACACATCCAACAGACAACTACCTACGGTAACCGAGCACATGGTGTGTACTCAGAAAGTACATGGTGTGTACTTTTAAAATTTCCAAAATTTCCTCATTTCTCAAAAATGGCCAGAAAATCATAACATACCTGAAAAAAAGATTCTGGTTCTTACAACTTCCCCCATTAAATAAATTCTTCCCTGGAATTCCCTAGCAAGGTGGCATAGAAGAAGAAACCCTGAATTACTCCGAATACTGTGCTCGTACATCGGCCTCCCTCTCCCAAGTCTCATCCTATACTCACCCATGTGGCCTTAGTACTCGTACCATAGGGATAGACCGGCCACTAAGAACCTTCGTACTTAGATCGACAATCCAGATAGGCTACTCCTCAAAATATGAATCCACTTCCAACCTCGGTGTGACACACTGGAATGCCTGATCTCTGACCATGAACTCTAGAGGTCATCTCCACTAATCAACATAAGACTTCTATAGAGACTGTGCAGTAGCCATCCTCTTCCAAATCAACTCTATCTTCTCTATGGTCTCTTGAACAAGATGAGATTACATTATTGCTACCTCTCCTACCTCTAAACTACATAAAGGTGATTGAAATGGCCTATCGAAAAAAGCCTCATAGGGTTCCATCTGAATAGTTTCTTAAAAACTATTATTATAGGTACACTGCACAAGAGGTATATGCAACTCCCAAGACACTCCAAAATCCAGGATGCATGTACGCAACTTTTCCTCAAGCACCTGAATGGTACGAGTAGACTAAACATCTGTCTGGGGATGGTAAGTTGTACTCTAAATTACCTGTGTACCCAAATATTTTTGTAATCCCTGCCAGACCTGAGAAGTAAAACATTCATCTCTATCTAAAACAATGGAGTGTGGAACTCCATGTAGATGTACAATCTCACATACGTACAACCATCTCATCTCATCAACACTAAAAGTCTCCTTGATGAGCAAGAAGTGAGAAACCTTCATGAGCCCGTCAATGACCACCCAAACTGCATTATTCCCTCAAGGTGACCTCAGTAAACCTATCATGAAATCAATTGCGACATCATTCCACATACACTTGGGAATGGGTAACTACTATAGAAACCCTATTGGTCGCTAATTCTCCACTTTCACCTGATGAAAGGTGGAACACTTCATGATGATACTGGAAACATCTCTATTTATACCTAGCCACCATTACTGATAGTGTAGATCATGAAACATCATGGCGACACCCATTTGAACTTCCCCAACTGAGTAATGAAAGTACCCCATCAACTCCCCGTGTATGTCTGTTGGCACCCATACGCACCCCTAGAAATGAAAGTCCTCATCCTCTCCTATGGTCCATCCTAGAATTGGGACCTCTCCTGACATGCTCTCCCATAGGACTTGACCTTATGAATCTGATATCTACCTCACTTGCACTCAATCAAAGAGTATAGGTATCAGCCACAGAAGAAAGAAAATTATTCCCCTGTCTGTCGTGCACCTCCAAATGCATCTCAAGAAATAGAGTCATAAGTTTCCACTCAATACTGGCCTCCTAAACTACCTGTATCTAAGTCCTCCTACTCAACGCATCAGCCACTGCGTTGCCTTTCCCAGGTGCATTGGCAAGATCAAAGTCAAACAACTGAAGGTACTCAACCCAGATTTACTATATCAAATTCAGATCACATTTAGTGAATATGTAATTGAGACACTTGTGGTTAGTGGAAACCACAAAATGTTCTCCTAGAAGATAAAGTCTCCAACAGTACAAGGCATGAACAACCACAACCAACTCAAGATTGTGCGTCGGGTAATTTCTCTCATGTGGCCTGAACTGCTGAGACCCTTACACAATGAATCCTTATCCCTACATAAGCACAACTCCCAACACGATACATGAAGCATCACAGTACCCAGAATAGCTCTTTCCTGGCTTCAAGAAGACTAGTATTGGTGCTGAAGTCAACCACCCATTCATCTCTTGAAAGGATGACTGACAAAAATATAATCACAAGAACTTCACACCCTTATTATTCAGAACAATCAGTGGAACTGCTAAGCATGAAAAGTCATGTATGAAACATCTGTAGTATCTACCTAGCCCTAGAAAACTCTTCACCTCAAAGACATTCTTCATATGCTCCTAGGAAACTAATTCTCTTGCTTTCTATGGGTATAATAATACTCCTGTCTCTATAATAACATGACCCAAGAAGTGGATCTGATCCATCCCAAAGTGGCATTTTGAGAGCTTAGCATATAACTGATTATCTCTCAGTGTACTCAAAACGATCACATTATGGGTAGCATGGTCATGTCGAGTGTGATAGTACACCAAGATATCATCCAAAAAGACCACCAAGGAATTTATGTACGGATAGAACACTCGGTTCATTAGTGCCATGAAAACTAGTGGCACGTTCGTGAGACCAAACAGCACAACCATATACTCATATAGACCATACCTACTCTGGATGATTGGAAGAGGTATGTCAAATGGTTTAACATGCAACTGATGGTAACCAAAACTCAAGTTAGTCTTCAGGAACACCTGAGCTCCTTGAAGCTGATCAAAGAGATCCAAAATCATTGGCAAAGGATATTAGTTCTTGACTATCAACTGGTTCAACATCCAATAATCCACCCCAAGGCTAAGGGTACCATCCTCTTTATTCGCAAATTTGACAGCAGAACCCCAAGGAGAAGTACCAAGATAGATGAAACCATTTGCCTGCAACTCCTCCAACTGCCTCTTGAGCTCCTGTAACTCTAGAGTAGCCATATTATAAGGAGGAATGGACACTGGTGCTGCCCCTGGAACCATCTAAATAGAATCATATTCCTCACGATTCGTAGAAAAGACTGAAAAGTATTCTAGAAATACATATCTGAAATGATCCACCAGTAGATGAAAGTCTAACGGTGAAGTCCCCTGGACATCCAGATATAGACAAGAAATCTGGGTTGCAACTCCTCTCAACCCATGATTCTCGTGTCCTTCTATGCTTGCTCGGACATCCCACTCACCCTTTCGAAGAATAGATAAGCCCTCTGGTGATGTGAAACTCACCATACGATGATAGAAATCAATGACTTCGTGGAAGGGAGCTAACCAGTCCATTCATTAAATGACATCATAGCCTGTCATCTCTAGGACATAAAGGTCCCATAAGAAGTGACACCCACCAAAATCAAGAGGGAACTCCTTAAACTGATGTAAATTAGTCGTTCTAGTCCCCAAAAGAGTTTATAGTATCAAGATATCAGCAGAATAAAGGATTCCGAGCCCAAGTCTCCTCACAACCACAATAGATATAAAGCTATGGGAAGCCCCTGTATCAAAAACAGCAGAAGCTAAAACTGAGGCAACTATAATTCAACCTCGAATTGTAAAAGTTCTGGGATCTCGCTCTTGCTGGTTCCACTCCACTGCAAAAGTTTTTCCTATACCACGGCCACGGGACCCTTCCTGATTACTCTAAACTGATCTTCCTTGATGTCGCTGAAACTCAGGCAACTGGCTACCACGACCATGACCTCCACCTTGGCCAGAACGGCCGGAAAACTCCAATTCCTAGACTGGTGATAAACTGGTGGTGCTGCTCATGAACGAGGACTCGTAGAAGAACCCGTATAACTAGCTTCTGGTGAAAAGAATTGATAAAAACACTGAAGATGGCCCATCTTGCCACAATATCGGCACTCCACTAGGTCTCTCGAGCAGTGTGGCCTTGTATGCCCAGTACTCTCACACTGTTAGCATACCACCTGACTACCAGAAGATGAATCCTGGCCACTCTGATCTCCTAGTGCAGTCTCCCTATGACACTTCCTGCTATAATCTGGCAGAGCACTGACTATGGATGTCGAACCTCCCTAGATCACACCTCCAAAAACCCTTAGATTGTGCTCAGTGATCAGTGCCTGGTTGAATATAGATGATATCAAATCAACATAATGATGTTAACCTGATATGAGATATCCTGCCTGAGACCGTCCTCAATCTTCTAGGAAAGGAACATCTCATATCCCCCTAGAAATGGGGTAAAGCGTTGCAGCCCAAGGAAGCGAGGGGAAAACTCCAAAATAGAAATAATACCCTACTATAAACTCATAAACTCTTGGGACCAATCATCCCTCAAGGTCTCTGGATAGAAGTAATAATATAAGGTGCACTGAAACTCACCACAAGCCATATTCTTCTAGCATACCGCCTGTGAGATCACATCCCACCATCTCTTAATGGAATCCCAAATCATGTACGTAGCGAGCTAGACCCTCCACCTTGGAGGAATCTGCATATGCTTGAAGATCATCATCTCGGATTCTATCCTTGACTCTATAGCATGATGTCCTCCTTCCCCTTTGAAGGTGGGAGGATGATGCTACTAGAAAACCCGTGTCAACTCTACCATCATCGGTGCAGGAAGCGGTGCACCCTAGAAGGTCTGCATCATCTTTATAAATCCTTCCCTGAACTTTTCATTGGCACCTGTGTCAGGTATAACTACTAGTTCCAAGAATGGCACAATTAGAGGATCTGCTAGCAGTCCCTGATCAGCCATATCTGGTGTCTGATGATCGCCTTGTAACAGGTGTACAACCAGAGGACATCTCGGTGGAATGACTCTACAAGGTCAAGTGCAGACCTTATATTAAGACTATCAAGTACTAAAAACTGGAAGCGTAAGAAGGTAACAGGAGAAATAAAACAATCAATTTTTACAAAACAAGAATAAACTGCGCGTATAATAACTACACGATGTGTTCCCTTGAGTCTTTCACATGGGTGTGTACTTCTGGGATAACTGTTCATGTAACACCCAAAACACACGGTGTGTTTTCCTTACACATGGCTTGTACTTGACTTTTCTACCCCTTCTTGAGTCCTTCTACACATCTAAGACACACTGTTCTCCTTAGAACTAATGTACACGGAATTTTTATTCCAGAAATAGTGTGTACAAGACGAGCTTCACTGACTTGTGTTGTTTGTGACATGGCCGGATACTCTGCAGACACTACACTGTGTGTTCTGTACAAACATAGAATGTACTAGGAAAGATAACACTGACCCATGTTGTTAGTTATACAATTGGATTACAAGATTACTCTACATGACATCTTTAGAACTGACACGACATGTATCACCTAATATTTCTCTGCCTGTGTTGTTAGTGACATGGGCGGACATAGGGTCAACACAAAACAGCATGTGCAACTGGTACACGGCATGTTCCCACAAGCGTTTCCTTACCCTATTTCTCTACACACACGACCTATGACACAGTAAGAGACTACATGGTGTGTACTTAAGAAAAACAGTTTCTTCCCGACCAAAAGAACACATGGCATGTAGCCCAAACTACACGGCGTGTATTCTAGGTTTTTCTAGATAGTAATCCTCAAAAACTATTCTAAAGCCTAGAAAAACACTGAAATGGACACCAAAGTGCCAAATTCCAATCCATGATGGCCAATACTCCCCCAAGAATCAAATCATGGAATCTAATACATGTTATAACAAGGTAAACAAGTCAATGATCCACCAAATTCTAGTCAATGAGGTCCCATAACACCTCAACAACAAAAGATTGGAGTTCATTCAATCAAAACATTACAAAAACAATACCTTTTCAAATAACAGATATTTTTTATCAAGGCATCTATAACAACAACATGCATATCTAGCACAACACCTATGAAAACAACATGCAGTCGCTAATGCAAGCTATATGGAATGGCAAGAATGCATGAAATGTGATCCCTAGAATGTTCCTATATGATGCATGAGATGTCATACCCTCATCTCATCAGGTTTCAATAGAAATAGAACCTCAATAACATAAACAATAACAACACAAAACATTTGTATCAATAAATGTGAAATCAAATCAACTGTAATAATTGCAAAACTAGAAAAAATGCAACACGAGGTAATTTGGATTTTCCCTTTACACACGTTAGATCCTCCATGGAATAACTTATTACTATGTACCTATTCCGTATTATCCCTAACTATAGCTCCATAAAATAAGTCAATGAAAAGAAACTCATTTGATACCACTTTGTAATTTCCTCATTCTGGAAGCCACCTTGAGGCACACCGTACCTGATTGGTCACATGGCCTCAAGCGCATTTCCCCTAACGCCAGAGGCTACTGACTAGCAGCGAGGACCATGGGTGTGATTGTGGGGAATCTATGCCCTTATTTCCAGAGTAACACAGTGTAATTAAACAAAAGGTAAAAAAAGAGAATTAATAATCCATAAAAAAAACAACAGAAGACTTTAAATAATTAACTGTAGCATGCATATATATAAATGATTCATGTTCCATGCTCCTAAGAAAACAGCCAAACAAATCACAATTCTAGTATAAAAAACAATACTAATCCATTGTTCAAAAGAAAATAGATAAACAACTCCTCATCATCGCAAGCCTCGGCTTGGTCCCACGCTCTACTACTCCACAACAAATCATGTACCTGAAGTTGAAGGGAGTTTTCCCTTATCTATACCTGTAACAATATAATATGTTTGGGTCCAAATGCATAGCCCAAATAGGGTGTGATTCTAAATCCGACTAGGTAATCATTACATGATCTGTGACGAACAGTCAGTAAATAAATGGTAGGTAATAAAAAAAGAAAGAATTAAAGAAGAAAGTACTCAGTAGTAACCAACCCTAGAGTTTAAATTCAATCTGTTCCATATAACAACAACAGCAAAACAAGCAGGTAACCCTCTAGGTAGTTCTCTCAGCCTAACCCCTCTTGTTCAACCAAAACAAGGATACTACAAAGACTCTTTGAGGAAGATCCCTCAATCAATTCCCCTTATAGTCCCAAGAATTAAAGATTCTCCGAGGAAGCTCACACGGTCAATTCCCCATATGGTAAAAAGTGATAAATAATCTCTGAGGAAGCTCAAACATTCAATTCACCACATAGTCAAATGTGATAAAGCCTCTCTGAGGAAGCTCACATGATCAATTCCCCATATATTCAAAAGTGATAAAGAATCTATGAGGAAGTTCACACAATTAATTCCCTATTTAGTCAATAGTGATAAAGACTATCTGAGGAAGCTCATGTGATCAATTCCACTTATATCCTACTACACCAGGTTCTCATGGCCCTATGTAAGTTAAACGAGCATAGAAATGAAATACGGCCAAAGTAAACCTCAAGAAACTTGGCTAAAAAGTCCACTACATCTCATGAATGTCAGGTAAAATAATCACTCCATCCTATAGCACTAGGAATGGGAAACATCAAGGAATCCTAACAGATAAACAGGACCAAACAACTGTAAATAGAACATGCATGGGAAAACATATCCAAAGCTTAAAAAAAAACCCTATTCACATCCAAATAACCTCTATTTATGCATACCAGCATAGCTAAAAACCAACAGGGTTAAAACGGTAAACATGTGAAACCCCGGTGAAGGGTATTGGAAAAAATTGAACAAAAACTAAAATACTTTCAATGGAAAGTCACAAACCACCTACCTCGGTGTTGGAAGATCAATATACTTGAGTCTTAGGGATTTAATTACCTTATAATGCCGATGATCAATAAAAATGTCTAAAATTTTCAACACATGGTATCTTGATAAGGAGGAGGAATTGGAAAATGAAGCTCAAGAAGAAGAGAGAGATTACTAAGGTTATCCCAATGTAATTTACAGTAGTCAAATCAGAGGCCGGATGCTCGGTCAGGGGCTCATTGGAAGATCGCTGCCATACGGGAGCTCTCCGCTGAATGAAACCTAGAAGAATGTGTTTCTGGAGATTAGACGCGACCCTAGTACGTTTAATGAAAAAAAATACATGGTGTGTACTTTGGAAGTACATGGAGTTTACTTTCCATTTCCCTCCAAGTATCCCCCACATGGCCTTATGTGTGGCCGCAACACGGCTAGCACATGGTAACCTGCGGTAACCGAGTACACGTCGTGTACTTAGAAAGTACATATCATGTACTTCAAAAATTTCCAGAAATTCCTCTTTTCAAAAAAAAGAAAAGAAAAGGAAAACATACCTGAAATGATGATCTGGGTTCTCACAGACATGATATCATGATATTTCGTATGTAGGATAATATTTTAACATGTTATGTTCTTATGTCTTATGATTATGATATGATTGATATTTCATTTTATACCGTTACTGAGAATTTGAGCTCACCCTTTAATATTTTTTCATTCACCAGGTCATAAAGAAGGGTATTAAGTATGTTATACCAAAAGGGAGCCTAGTTATGAAGAACTAAAGAGATAATTTAGATGTTTTATGAACCAGTTGTTTATGTTTCCCAATTTCTAAAGACATTGTACCAAAAAGGTCCTATCGTCGATTTAAAATATGTTGTAATGAATATAATTCAATTTTGAATTAATATCAATTAATGTAAAGTATGGGTCACTATAGGCAGTATGTACACCATTTAACAGAGATTTGGTTTGTAAAAGAATATGTGTCTTAAAGAAATATGTGTTGAGACGAAACCCATAAAACATTCATATCATTGAAGTGAGAGATAACAAATAAAGAGTTTATGTGTAACAAATATAAATCCACAAAAATAATATTTTAAATAAAATATAAAGAAATAAAATTTTAATTTCACACATAATCTTGATATAATATAATTAATGTAGTATATATATAAACTAGTGAATAGAAATTGAGTTATGAAACCCCTTACGTCACACTTCTATTTTGTTGAGAACACATAAAACTCGTATATATTAATTTTGAAAAATTTATTAGATAATAATAAAAAAATATTTACATTTATAGTATCATATATGGTTCTTTTATAGCATGTTACTACCAATTTATTAAAATCATCCATTTTCATTATTGTTTCTGGTGTTAATTGCGTTGTTTTCTCATGTACATTTCTTCATTAAAGTTCCAGATCTTGAACATAGGTTATATTTTCATAATAAAAAATATTATATTAATGGTATAAATATAATTTTTTTCATTATATACATGTTTATAAAAAATATTTAATTGTGAACATGGAGAAGGAATCACATCGCTTCAAGGAGATGGTAGGTCTTACATACGAATGAGAAACATTATAATTTTCTTAACTAGTGAAAGGTAAGGAAGTGGATTGTATATTAATTATAAAATATTAAGATAATTTCATATATATCAATTATATTCATTAAATATATCTTTTATTACCTTATATATAATGCGTCGGTAAAAAAAGGAATCACATCGCTTTGTGCGGCGGTAGTCTGTTGTACACACGAACAACATTATCATTTATTCAATGGATGTTATTGTAAGAAAATATGTCATATTTTTGTAAATGAATTATAAATATGTATTTAATATAATATATAGAGAAAAAATTAATCATTATTACCTTCTACATAAATCATAAAATAAAAACAAATTACATCACTTCATGAGGTGGTAGTCTTCCAAACACATGAGGGACGTCATCATATTCACTATGGAATAGAATGTAAGAAGGTGTATGTGATATTATAATTACAAAATTATAATTATATCATAAATATAAAATTTAATTATTATATAAATAATTTTATCTATCTGTGATAAGAGGTGATGTAAAATGAATTATGTAGGTTTGTGTGGCGGTAGTTCGTCGTTCGCATGATCGACAGTTGCATTACCTATTTGAGGGAGGAGGGTATTGTTATAGGTCATGAAATTAATATCAAAAAATATTCATATATATAATATACTAAGGTTATTATGTCATAATTTGTTTTATAATATTTTAGTTTTTGTAGGAAGAATTTCAATAAAGCACTTTGTTAAGGATATTACCTATTTTTCAGATGACTTCTTTGGTTTGAACCAAAAGACACACAAGGTTGGATTTTTTATAAAATAAATGTTTATAGGATTTCGTTAGGGAATTAGGAATTCTTTTTGTGTTTTTATTTTCTATAAAATATGTTTTTTATGTGTGTAATGGATAGAATAGTTGTAGCGTTTATAAGTTGGGGAGAGGATACAATTGGAATTTTTTAAAAGAAAGAATTTCTCCAATGTTTATATCATTCCAAAATATTCTGAAATGGACCCTATTTTTATCTTATAATAAATAATGTTGAATTATAACCATAAAATAAGAATTATACATGTTTTTTAATCATTTTTAACCCTTATATTTGTAGTTTAACCCCTGGTAAACTCATTTTTACATTATCTATGGTAAATAAGTTTTACTACTTTTACAATTAATTATGGACTAAAATCACATAGAACAAATTTGATAATATAAATTATTGTGATTACAAATATGGAATTAATTTTCCAAATTAAACACACAAAATATATAGAATTTATTTTAAAATTAAACCCGTAGACTTGTCAGAAGATGGGTTTCCCAAAGAAAAACATTCAAAAGTTTATAACGTGTTTATAACAAAATTTAATATAAATTTTCTTCTAATGAAATAAATTAGTTTTCATATAATATAATTGAACTAATTTTACTTTAAAATGAATTTTAAATGTAATTTATCTTCATAAATAATTTAAAATAAAAGGAAGTTTCCAAAAAAAAATTATTATTTTTCACTATTCATCAAAAAATTAATATTTTTAGAAAATTCTCAAATATTCACCCAAAGATTATTTTTACATATAAATTTCAAAAATGAATTTTAATTTTCAAAATAAATTTTATAAAATTTTTAAATAGTTTTTTTAAATCATGTGAACAAAACACAACTGAATTGTCTTTTAGAAGAATACATTTTTTCAGAAATCATTTTTTTCATTCAAATGGTTTTTATTTTAATTAAAATCTTTATATAGCCATTGAATTTATTTTATAAATTTTTAAACTATAAAAGTTTCATAATTTATTTATTCATATTAATACCCTCTATCATAATGGAAATTTTGTGATGATCATGTTTAGAAAATAATAATTTAATAGAGTATCATGTTTTGTTGAAACTTGGTGTTGTATGAATCATAATATAACAAAGTGATTTAATTTATTTCAAAAGAATATATATTAGAAATTATTGGTGTTGTACATTATATAATAATCATTCTATTTTATTTCATATATTCTATCATACATAATGTTCTTCTTTTAAAATCTCATATAGTTACATTCTACCCCTTAAATAAATTGTGTTCTCTCAATTTAATCTTGATATTAGTAACAAATTGTTTGAGATTTAAAAATAACTTTTTTAAACCAACATCCTAAAAATGGTTAACAAAAAACTCTTTTGATAATAAAGAATCTTAATTACAACGGTTTTCTGGAATAACATGTACAATGTATTGAAATATGAGAACATTGCTGGAAAGTGAATATATATAAATGGAAAAAATCATAAATAATTAGATATAGTGATCTAAATAATTGATAATAAGGAATTGGATGATTAATATAAAGGTAAGGACCTCAAAACCAATAATTTTATGAGTTAAATTAATATTGATTCATTATATATTAGGTAATAGATTAATATTTTTTTCATAAAGATACTTTTCTATAGAGGAGGAATTTCTTAACCATTTGGACTATAATCCTAATAAAATATACTAACTAAAAAAATATAATTTCATCCATTAATCAATTTTCACCACAATATCATATTTTTATTAGAATTATGAGTATTCAAAATGATTTTTTTTTCAGAAGCACTAAAATTAACTTTTAATGGATCACATTATCCCAAAAATACTAATAATATATTACTATTATCTATACTAAAACAAAATTTGTTAGAAAAAGTTATTTAATATAATACATTAATCTATAATACAACAATTGTAATTTCCAATGTTCAACATTATCAATTCCATTAGTCTGTATCCTAAAAAATATTCAACTTACTATTGAAAGTGAGTGTCTTAGACCCAAAATATGTATGTACATTGATTACAATTACATGCATACAGTTGGATATATATATGAGTTTATCTTATAATAATAGTTCTAATACTATTGCATCCACTATATTTATGCTAATGTACTTGGATTAAATGTTTTATCAGAATGTTATAGAAGTTCTCCAGCTATAATTATAACAAGAGATATTATGAAATAAATCTTAAAGTTTTATCATATTGTATAGATACATCATACTGATAGGATACATATGATGTTTGACTATTAGGTGGTGTGGGATCTTATGTATTGATACATCTTCTCAAGAAGTTTTCACATGGATATCTCTAATAGGTGAGATAATTATGACATACTCACTAATAGGAACAACACTTGTTTTTGGTGTCATTGGTTGATCATATCTTAGAACATGTGTATTAATCACAAAAATTGACATCATTACCAATGAGTTTTATTTCATCATGCACATCGATGCATGGAAAAAACAATGAAATTGAATTCATGGTAATGTATATTTCTTTTGGTGAATCAATAGTGGTACACAACTGGTGTAATAATAAAGATGAAATTTTTCACTTCTGAGTTGAGGAAGTGATATCTCGGGCCTGGTTGATAATGATGGTAGTACATTCATAATTACATGGCCAAAGTAGTCAAAGGTAATTCTGTCAAGTTAGATCAATAAATAATAACACATTGAAAGAATTATGACACAAGTGTGCATCCTTTTTTATGTGATATCTACAAACAAGGATGTTATATTATATTGTGCATGTTCATACAATGTTTGTCATTATTATGACTATTCAATATCTCATTAGGATCCCTGCTTGATTTTAATAATCCAATATATTTCAGTGAGTAATATTCAATTATATCGAGATAAGGTCCTATATGGTCACACATAAAATCACATTAAATAATCTTCCCTATTTTGGTGAATATGTATATAAGATTCGGTGGGGGCCACTATACGGTCTGACAATAAATAAATAAATTTATTATTATTGATGTATAGAATAATTATTTTGAATTTATTTATTAAAATTATTTACAAGTGTTTATGTAAATACACGGATCAATATTATATGAATGAATATTATTTTAATATTAACGGTTAATTTAATATTAATGGAAATTACTATTTGAGTTAATGACTCGTGTTTTATCACATAATATAGTGAATGTATATTGCAGGTATGTGATAAATTATAAATAACATTTATGATGAATTTAGTTAAAAATAATTATTTATTTGTTATTTATTTAGTGTATGTTAAATATAAAGGTGTGGGGAACCCTAAGTAGGTATTTTTGACATCCAATAAATAAGAATACAAGGAGCTCATTTTTGGTGTGCAATTCATTCTAATGAGTTTAGTGCTTCACTATCCTCACATATCCTATAGATATAAATAGTCTATCCATGAAATAAATCCAGTAACACCATATTGGATCGAATTAATGGTATCTAGGTTGTCATCCCAGTGTCAAATATATTTTTAGAATTCTGTTCTGGCACATGGAATTTGATGAACAATAAACGTACAAATTTTTTAAGCGTGTGTAAATGATCGACAAGGGTTAGACATCAGATATTTTACGCTATGGTCACCAATGATGATATTTTTTTCAACACATGTAAAATCTTAAGAGGAAACCATTTACATAATTTGGTGATTTGATATATTCATTAGATATCCCCATACATATATCGATGGTTAGATCGTAGGAGACGATGAAGTTACATCACTCTGGTGAGGAAAATTTTGAAATTTATAACCCACTGTCCTCCAATAAAAACATTGATACCGATAATTAGTATCATAGGGATTTTGTGAGTTTTCTTATCCATGAAAAATTAATTTAAATTAAATTATTTAGAGAGATTCAATTTGGTCCCAACAGAATAGACAACTCGTCGATCTGAATCCGGATAACCAAGTTATAACCATCATAAATATTTGTTATGGATATAAAATGTGTTTGTTGTAGTTTAAAAATTGATGAATTTTATAAATATATATATATATATTTGTGTGTGTGTTCTTTTTTTAATTTTGGGTGGCCTATTTTTGGTCAATATATAGTTGTAATCTGATGACTGGATTTCTACCAGCCAGAACAAATTTCCCAGTATGTTTTTTTTGAGGAAGCATAAATTCAAAATAAAAAAAATATAAAATATAAAATAATTTTTTCAATGTGGATAAAATCACAAGATTTTGAATATTGAGATATATTAAGGTAGGATTCAAGTATCCAATTTTGCAAAAAAAATATAGTTGTAACAAGGAAGATTAGTAAAATCCCCTCCCCCAGCAAGCTTCTCCAGCAATCCGCCATTGTAGCCCCTACCCTCTTGACCACCCTAGTACCAATAGTGGCATCCCATCCCATCCCTTCTACCAATGAATTCCTCCCACCTCTATCTACACTCTAGAACCCTATCACTAACCCACTATGATGCACCCCTTGAGAACCCCATGTCTCGTCTGTCCAGCAGTCGGATGTCATAATTATCACAACTGAAGTCTGTCACTTCCACCTCCAACATCCTTGGATCCCACTACCACCAACAATGTCTCCATCACATATGATCCTCACTAGCATTGACTAATATTTCTAGTGATACATCAATCTTATAATCCAATAGCCTCCTTCCCTCAGTAGTACCACAACCACATGCGTCTCCCTCTCCAGTTAGTCCACTAACCTTTTCTACACACTGACTCAAGAAAATGCCAAACAACCACACTCATCCTCATCTATGATGCCTAGTTGGCACTGATTGGATTTATTTCCATGTTAGGTAACAATTCCCCCCCACCCATTTTTATGTTCAACCCCCAAGATATGGTTCCCACGAACTCCCTAGGTTTTTTGGACCAAATTCTCCTTGCAATGGGATTTGGGGGGTCAAAATAACCCAAAATGGGTCAGGTCCATTCTGATTAGCCTAGTACAGCCCTGCATGGGTCCTGTGAGGCCCAAAATTGGATTTTAGGGTTTTATTCTTACTTGTAATGGGTCTGGATTGGGTTTCTGGGGAACAAGATAAATTTTATTGAAACAAAAATTTATTGGTTTAAAAATAATAATAATTTTATTATTTAAAATATTTAATTTAATTTTGTTATTAAAATAATTTAATTAATTAATTTAATTTTTGAATATAAATTAAATTAATCTCTAGACCTGTGAATATAAATTATTTTAATTTTGTGATTAATTTAATTTATATTTATCCTCTTGAATTTAATTTTATTGAAATGTAGTTTTTCATGCATTTACTTTTCTTACTAATGGGTCTTGAGGAATTGAAGAAACCTATGTAAATCTCGATAATTTAGTTAATAATATATTTTGTTTGATTCTTGAAATAAGTAGTTAATTATAAGTTGATATCTGCATCATCTAATTTTCATTCAATAAATAGAAGTTCTTTCATGTCGAATTTATCAGTAGTATATTGCTTAGTCGAGACCCCCTCTCCTACAAACAAGTACAATTATATTTCATTTACAATTATGAAGTAATGCATTGACCCTACCAAGAAGTGGCGTTACCTTAGATGAGAAATAGACACACTATATTGGGGACAAGATACATTATTAGTCGAGACCCAACTCATGTATTGTTTCCCTAGGTTATGATTGATCCATTCTGTTTAAATGGATCATGCATTATTAGATGCCCAAGAATAGTAGGGTAGTTTATTTACATTATTCATTGTTTATTATTTTATTATTCTTCACGATTGTGAGAACAAAAAATATTAAATAGATAAAATGACTAAAGATACAATGAATGTATTATATTAAACATATGTTCAGTATTTAATAGATAATTATTACACTTATCACAGATATTAAAATTCCTGAAAGATATATTAATCTTTATAGCCTTCCATTTCTCTAATTTTATTGAAACTGGATGTAAGGGGTGCTTATCAACCATAATAGATGGTTCCTACTACTATCTAAGAGTACTTATGAGAGTTATGGGTTCTATGAATTAAATTTGGATGAAATAAATTATCCATAAATAGATTGTAATGACTCAGATTTTCCATGTATTATTTATAAATGTTGTATGCATTATTTTCAAGACCGGGCACTAAGATGGCGTGTGATTTTGAGGCTTGGTATGCCCATAATAAATGTTTGAAATATATTAAATATCATGTGTGCAATGTTCTCCTAAAAAATTTGAATAACTTCTAAAAGGGTTCTTGGATCATAAATTTGAGGGCGTTATTGAGATCAGAATGTGAGGTTTACCCTATATGTGACATGACCTTCGTCAATGTGATTCATTTGTGGAAACTTTATCACAAGCATAAAATAATTAAAATAATTAAATAAATTATTTAGTTAGTTTTTGACACAACAACAAAATTCCCTTTATTTAAATACATGAAAATGAAATATTTTACAAGGTTATCCGTATAACCCTAAAAATATTTGGAGAGCCATTGGGGAGCGTGGCACGAGAACCCATTGGAAAATGATGCCTGCATCAAGGATTAGTGAGCAGAATGGGATGAAATTAAAGGATATTGCCAACAAATACAACATCGAACCATTATTAATCCGTGATAAATCTGAATCAAGGTAGGGTATTTGTTTTTATTTGGATCTTTTTCCATATTCTTAATTTCTATGATGAGCACGAATCAATCAAAAATAGATTGATTAATGTTTTGATTTCCAAACGGGGTGGGTAGGCTTGATCTGGATTTAGGAGTTGTTATTTGTGATTTAAATATATGATTCTTCATTTGTTTGTTCTAATTAAAATGAACTGAAATCGACACGAACATTGATCATGTTTCTTTCTTTTTTAGTATTCTGGTTCTCCCCCCCCCCCACCCGATTTTGTGTTCATCATGGGAATTCTTAATTCTTCCCTTGGATTGACAAATTCGGATCAATCGATCATTTAACACCTGTTTTTTAGTGAAAGAGTTTAATATTTTAGATTTGGGATCAGCACAACACAACGTTTGTGAGACTATGGAGATGGTAGTAGATCGAATTATGTAGATGCCTGATTTTTGTGGTCTTCGGCGCACAATAATGAACAACTAACAATCCCATTTTCTAAGCATATTGAAGGATCGTATATTGTTGATTCGGTGATGGAATGGCTCGATAAGGATCAATGAAAATTTTTCTGGTTAATTGATCATCAGATATAACTCTGTAATGAGGGCTAGGACACAAGGATCCATATCAGTGATTCTAGAAAATCCAATGCTAAATGGTATTTAAAAAGGATCTACATGTTGTGTGGGGTCCCTTTTATAGTGGATAGGGTTTCTAGTAAGATTTAATGGTCACATAGGTATTTGACCCTATCACATGGCTTGTGACCCCTCCACATTGACTTATTGGGTACCTCAAAGGATTCATAAACATGAGTTACAGTACACAGGTTGGAGCACATTGCGTACCCCCACATTGACATGACCTAGACCAAGTACCCTATAAAAGGTTTTTATTAATATATAGGTACATTTACATGATCCAAAGGAATGTATTTGAACATGGGTAGAGTAGATGAGCATCATATGTGTCATGTACTTCTATAGAGATATGGGAATGAGACATGGTCCATTTACAAGGGCAAGACCCGGGGTCAAGGGACACGGTGTGTGACCCCTACTACATGTCATGTATATTATTATACATGCCTTGGAGCCCTTTTTATCTATATAATGGACAAGTTTAGGTATGGTATGTTCCCATTATCCTTTCCCTTATGGTTAGTATGGAATAATCTCCTAATCCATGGAAAAAAATCATTTTAGAAGTAATTATTGGATAGAGTCATTGGAATCCCTTTTTAAGGCCTAGATTGAGATCCTCTATACACCTTCATGCCATGAGGGTAATTCTTGGTGTCTTCATGACCAATAGTACGTGGGACCTGATCCTCTACTTAGTGGGTTAACCCATATTGATTTGTTGGTATCACCCCATGGCCATGGGAGTGATCCTCATTTTTGTATCATATCTCTTCATACCTTTAGTTTGTACTTTTAATTTTGAGACCTAGTGAGAATTATCTCTCTAATGGATGACATCAATTCTATCAAACACAATATTTTTTTCTTCTATATGAGTGATTTTTGGGACCTCTAAGATAGATTCCTAGGCTAGTATACTAATGTTTTGATTTACCTTTAGACAGTGGGTCTTTTTTGAGTATATATGGATGTTCTTATTATATGTGTTGAAGACATAAACCTATGTGGATCTGATTTTGTTCCATTTTTTGTATGATTTTTTGTTTCAAGGTGTCCTAATGAGTATCATTATACTATCCCATTAACAGGATTTTCCCACAAGTTTCATGACTTGGTCATATGATTTGCCTTTCGAAAGTGTCTTTGATGGACTAGGACCAGACGGTACATAATGAGACTTTAAATACCAAGGTGTTTTCCTATGGTATTCTCGCAGAAGCCGCATTTTTTTCCAGTGGGAATTCTATTACATATTTTTTGGTGGGCTTGTATTTAGACTTATTTACATTTTTTTACTATCCCTCATACTCTGGTTGTGGGATTTTTATATGTATTCATGCATGGTTTGTTTATTTTTTTATAAATTTCAGCATTTTATATGCTTGGAGATGTGTTTGTGTGTGCATGTACTTAGGATAAGGCCTCCAATGTCAGTGATATGTCTACTCAACACTAGTCTACATCCCCTATCCTATTGGAGGCTAGCTTATGGAGTTACAGAATGGGCCCCTTTGGGATGGTTCATTACAGAGTGTTTGGTTATACTTTAGTATTTTAGTCTATCCGATTATTTTCCAGAAATAGTGTTAAGTGTGTCGAGTTTGGATTTCATGCTAGGGACACAAGTGTTGGTGTGGTGATCGATGTGTCCATACACTCAGACTCTGAACAGCTACATTTTTACTTGGTACATTAGAACATTGGTTGTAGGAAAAACAATGGTACATTCACCATATAATAATGGGTTGGGGTTTTCATGTCCATCTTGATTCATCTCTCCATATATAATCATTTTTTTAAAGGTTGGGGATGAATCCATATTTATTATTAAATCAAAGAAAATACCTCTTGTAATGGGTAGAGGGAGACCCATTACATAGCCCAAAGGCCCAGTGGGGATTTAACCCATTATATGGACCGTATGCGCATATTTTTGGCCCAAATCCCATTCTATTAATAGTAGTACAACAGTACCTGCTAGCTACAGTACCGCACAGTACACCGCCGCCGCTATAGTGCCCATCATTGCTACAGTGCCACTGCTGCTACAGTGTGTTACAGTACTACTATAGTACCCTAAACCCAATGGGGTTTAAACCCCCATGTTTCATGTAGGATTATGAGGTGCTTACCACTAAGAAAAACCCCAACTACTCTCCATATATAATCATTGACCATGGTACATCTTGTTTAATTCAAGATGCATATATGATGTAAGCCAGGTTGGATTTATCATCATGGTCATGAGGGTGATCCCCTTAGTGATGAGGCATTAGTACAAGGATCGGTTCCTGAGATGAAACATCCAGGTGGTCCACTACCTATACTTCCACTTGTGGAGTATCACATTGCACCCACAGTACCATCAAATGAGGTGTGTATGCTGAGGAATATCTTTGAGTTTTAGTGATTGGGACCCTCATATTATGAGGTGATCCCAACCCATAGTCATCTGAGGACTACCTTGAAATAATGACCCTAGTTTTCTGTTCTGTCATAAAACGGCCATATCATATGTTCGCCATAGTGGAAATCCTTCTCTATGGAATAGTAGGATGGTGGTGGGGGTTAGTGACCCAATCTTATGATGAGGTGACTCTACCATGGTTATAGTCTGATTGTCTCTTTAGAGAGGAGTTATCACCATCTCTGTTGAGGTATGTACATATATATGAGCTTCTACAGCTCTAGCAAGGCAGTGCGATAGTAACTGAGTATTCATCAAGGTTTAGCATCAATTCTAGACACTCGATTGATATGGTTCAATATCTTTTCTTTTGGGCTTGGAAATTCGAGTGAGGTCTGTATAGATACATCTGAGCCAATTTTATCCATCTGTTCATTCCTATCTATGATGGGGTTCTAGATCAAGATTTAGTGGTTCATAGTTTCTTGGTGGGGCAGATATATTCATTGGTTTCCAGTAGTAGGAAAAATGTGAAAAGACATTGAAATCAGGGATTCGAGGTTAGTCTCTAGGACCTGGACATTATAGAACTTTCAAGATGAAGTATCAAGATATAGGTTATGTGGTTCAACAATTTTAGTGGTTTTAGTCATCCTACATGGTGGTGGTGCTACTCATGTAATGGTAGAGAAATCATTTTCATGATTTCACAACCCTCTATATAGATGATAGAGAGACTATGGATGTTCCATTGTGGTAGAGGTAGTGGTTGGAGTAGGCAGTTTTAGAGGGTGGTAGAAATTTCAGTGGAGCTGGTAGAGCCGTAGTATGTGGCCGACACATTGACTTGTTACCACCACAACCCCTAGATGGTCCCATGCTGGTCTAAGGGAGCTAGATGAAAGGGGAGGGGACAACTGTAAGCAATTTAAGATTATGACCCAGAGGCTTTTGGGTTTATTTGAGGTATGATATGTGTCTTTTAGATATTATTTTCAGTAATGATAGACATATGTTCAATTAATTACATTCTTGACACATATCTTGTTTAAGACTTGAATATTTTGGTTGATTTCATGGCTGGAGCCTTACACTTGGTGACTCCTACTAGAGAATACTCAGTGATAACACACTTATGTCTATAGTGTTACACGACTCTTGGAGGCAAGAGTATCTTTTCGAATCTCTCAGAAAATCATCTAGGCCTTATGATTTCAATCTTGGGATAATGTGGTTACCTACAGTCCATTCCTAGATATATTATTTTAGGTGAAGTATGTGGTGCCTTCATAATTATGTAACGAGTTTCTCCTTTGTAAATATAAATAAAACTCATGTATTGTAGGATGGACTCATACATATTAAGATGCATCCGATTATCTATTAGGTTGTTATGTTATCCCTATTTGTTGTGGATGTTATAAGTTATCAGTTTCCTACAGTGGTGGCAGAGTATGATAATGTTTTCCCTAATGATGTTCCAAGCATACGTCCCCACCGTGACATAGACATCTGCATTGATCTACACCACATGATGACACTAATATCTATTCTAGTATATTAAATGGATCATGTAGAGTTTTTCAAGCTAAGGGTGTAGTTGGGGGACTTGTAGATTAAGGGATTTGTTAGGCTCAGTGTTTCACCCTAGGGAGTGCCGGTTTTATTTTCCAAAAAGGCAGATAAGAGATTGAGGTTATGTGTGGAATACCTGTTCTTGAACACGGTGACAATGAATAAAAATTATCCACTATCGAGGATTGATTTCCACTGTTATTAGTTGGGAGGTTATTGATGGTTCTTAATGATTGAACTCAGTTTAGGCTATCAGAAGTTGTGAGTACAGGAAGGGGATATACCGAAGATGGAATTCAAATATCAATATGGTCACTATGTGTACTTGGTGATGCTCTTTTGTGTATAAAACACCCCATTAGTGGTCATGTGATTCATGAATTAGATCTTTCAGCCTTTCTTATACTGGTTGTGGTAGTCCTCATCGACAATATATGTGTATACTCGGCATCCGAGGAGAAACACACAAGACACTTGAGGATATTTATAGACAAATTTTCATGGAACCAACTTTTAAAAAACATCATAATGTTCCATTTCTAGATTCAGGAATTCCACTTTCAAGGACATGTTATTAAATCATATGGGGTGGTACTAGACCTGAACAAGGTTGAGGTAGTGTTATCTTTAGATTCACCCAAGAGCAAGATGGTGGTTTGGAGGTTCCATGAGTTGGCAGGCTATTACAGTAGATTCATACCTGATTTCACTACTATATCATCACCCATGACATATTTGAATAAAAAGGGTAATCCATTTGTATGGATAAAGAAGATCCATTAGGCTTTTCATTTGTTGAGACAGAGTTTTATAAGCACCCTCATCTTGATATTTCCTGAGGAGGTTGTCGAGTATGTAGTGTTCTGTGATTCGTCATGAACTGGTCTTTGTTGTTTTTAGATGTCGAGGAAGGTAGTGATTTCCTATGGTTCATGTATTTTGAGACCACATGATCATAATTATGTGACCCATTATCTTGAGTTAGCATCAGTAGTATTCATACTAAATATGTGTCAAAAATACCTAATGGGTGAGAAGTTTATCATTTATTCTGATAACAGGAGTCCCAATTATATCTTCTCTCAAATGGATATTAACTTGAGATAGAGGTACTTATTAGAGTTCCTCTAGTATTATGACATTGAAATTGCCTACACCCCAGGAAAAGACAATGTGGTAGCTGATGCTCTCAACATTATATCTTTTTTTTTAGTTATTTAATGAGCCATCAGAGGAGTTGGCCTCATTTAAGTTTTCCTTTGTGGATGAACATAAATCATCTTACCTTCAGTCCATTATTGTTACCTGATGTTAACCTCTCATAGGGAGTTTTAAAAAATAATTTTTATATTTCTAATGAAACATATGGGATAACCAATTTTTTCAAACAAGAGGCGAATCGTAGTTGGTTAAATCACTACTTTCTAATTAACCTAATCTAAATATTTTTGATTTACTTATAATTTATTAAAATGATTATTTGGGGTATTTTGAAAAACATACAATTAAAATAATGAAATAAATAATTTAAATCTTAATTAATATGAAAATAAAATTAAATTATGGAAGAAAGGTCATAGTCCTAGGGTTGGATAACACGGGTTCATTTGTTATTTATTTTTTACTTAAATTCAATTAGATAATTTTTTTGATGAAACCTCATTAACGAATTAAATTCATTTTATTTATTATGTGTGTGGTTTTATCATTCCTTTGGAACACCAAACCACACCTCCTCCAATAGTAAAATAGAATAACACCTCAACCGATGATTTTATTCCAAAAATATTTCACCCCACCATATGTCATTTCAGCCCTTTATGAAATCCCAAGTCTACCATATGAAGGGATTTCTTGAGAGATTGGAGGGAAAATAATGAATCAAAAATAAGGAATGGATTTGGAAACAATTTCATGGTGGATTATAGCCACACCTATGAAATATTCTTGAATGAACCACAAATTGATTAATAGAGTTGAAGAACAATAATAAAGAATTCTAAGAAACCTCCCCCAAGGTCAAGCCTCAGTTTATTCACTTTCCATTGATATTTAAAAATAGATCATGGTGGAAGATGGAATAGAGAAAGAGTGATATTACGATTGGAAGAGAAAAAAGGGTGGAAGAAGAAAAGGTAATCCCTTTAATAAAAAAATGAATTCATTAAATGGGAAAAGAAAACAAAAATAAAAATAAAAGAAGAAATAAATCTTAAATTAGCAACCATCATCCTCAAATTCCTTCTCTAATTGATTTTCCATTCAATCCAACCCTATCCTATTATTTATAGGAATTCAAGAGGCATCAGGGTGTCATAAATGAAAATTAATGTGTTCAGGGACATAATGGGTTAATAACATTTGAAATTACAGTTCTAGAAACTATCTTAAAAAAATTTGTGCATAGAACCCTTTCATTTTGGTCGAATCAGTGAACATGGTCTTCTAGAAATTTTTAAAAAATTGACTTCCATGTTTCAGATCCATTATCTATGTGTTGAAGAATTTATATCCAATTAACTCAATAACTCCTTGAAAATGAATGGATAAAAGATTAATTGATTCATATTTCAAATATAATTGGAATAGCCTCATTTGGTGGTGTGTATCATGATTTATGCCTTAATTCTAGAGGTGGGGTACACTCTATCTGCTCAAACAATTTTTCAACATGATTTATTTTGTCAAGATCTATATGTTCAAATCAGTTCTTGGTATAAAATACAAAGTTGAATATAAAAAATCAATAAATACTATAAAAGAATAATCACTCAAAATGGAATAATATATTAAATGTTATTTCTAACATACCAAATTTCGAAATTAATCAATTTTCACATTTTATCCTAAAATACACCTTAATCCCAAAATTGATGTAAATAAGATTAAATATAAAATTTTAGAGTGGTCAAATAATTGAAATAAATATAAAAAAATAAAGAAAATATTAGTTCTGTCAATCCCCCCACACTTAAAAAAATGATTTTCCTCAAGAATAAAATCTCAACATGGAATTCATAAGGCACTAATGTTACCAATATTCAAATTGTGAAGCATTAAAATAAAACAATTTTCAATGTCAAATAAAAATTTCAAAAATACACCTAAAATAAATATTCAATATGTCAATTTTCAAAGAAACAATCAGACCAGGTATTTTACTTTATCCCATTTGAAAATTATGGTACTTCTGCTTTCATTCCTTTAGGTTTATTAATCCATCATTGTCAAACATTCCAAACAATGATTTAACTCACATAAATCTTTTCTATCATCTATTATGATACAATTCAGGTGGAGTTATTATCATATAATTTTAAAATTAACCTTATTATTATAATTTTAGGGAACCACATTCACCCAATTTTTAAATAAAAAATACACTTAAAATCATGAGGGATTTCATTAATGTTTCAAATAACTCTTAGGCTTAATGTTTGTAAGAATGATGTTTAAAAATTTAATGCTCAAAGGAGGAGTCTTTTATCTTTTGTTAAATAAATTATAAAAAAATAAAATTTTAATCAAACTCACTTTTTAAAAATAGAAACTCATACTTCACTCAAAATTTCAAAGAATGGTCATGAAAAATGGAAGAATAATGAATAATGACAACCTTCTTGAATTTTTCACTACTTTTATACTTTCTTTTTTTTTCAAAGTAATTTATTTCTTTATTTTTTTCAAAATTTATTATTATAATAAACCTCAAATCCACCACCTAACAAAATATGATAAAAATAATCAGTCCAGTAACGGTGAATTTTGATTCATATAATTCACAACCCATTCTTTTTTGTTTTCATTTTTTTTACTAAGGGAAAATAATTAAGTAAAATGAATGAATCAAAAAACTTTTTTATCCCAAAAAATTATCACCACCACAATTAATATGTACAATTTAAATCATTCCTTCCTCCATGATTCCATTCACCATGTACTTAAATTTTAAAATAACATCTAAATACTATGATTAGGGTAGGAATGGAAACAAATGGCCTGAAATGTGAATCATTACTATAAAGGTCATTCCTGGTCTCTAGGGGATAAATAAGGATTTATGTAAAGGTGGTCATTTAAGGAGAATAAATTTTTCAAATTATTTCTCAATCATTTTAAATTTATTTTTTCATAGTCATATATTAGAAAAGTTCAAATGAAAATTATGGTTGGTGACATGTCCCAAGATCACTTAATAAATATGATCAAGAAGAAAATAAAAAGTAATTCATATAAAAATAATCTCGAGAGTGGTAAAATGATAATGGAAAATCACTCATGGAATAGTTAACAAAAAAATAAATTAACTTAAATTTCATAAAATAAAAGCATGAAAAATGGGTGGGAAATTTAATTTACATGAATCAATCAATTAACTTAAATCATGAGTCATCATTTCAATATTTATGATCCACCTTAAATATTAAATTATCTATTATACTCAATAAATATCATTAACATCATAATCTAAAATATGGAATCATAGGATTCTTAAAAAATTATTATGTCATAGATAAGCTATGCAAATCATAATTCAATTGTGGGTTTGCAATTTCAACTTTAAAGATCAAAACATGTTGTTGGACAAATATTTGTGGAGTTTAAAAGGTAAATTTTAAAATTGAACTCCCTTTCAAAATGAAACATAACCCTCTTTCCTCCATGAATATTTGGGGATTTCTCATTCCATTATGAGCCTATAAAATAAAATTATATATTTAAGAATAAGGATAATGTCATTTAAGTTCAAAAATATAAGAGGGGGTGGACTGCATTTTGGAATAATCCAAAAAATGAAATTTAAATCTAAATTCATATAATGCTTATAAAGATATATCTTGGTATGATCCCCCAAGTGGGACTAAATTTTTACTGCCTTCAGAAGGGTGGTACTAGCTTTTATCCATAATATGATGGTTGTTGGGGATTCTCTGATTTCAACGACCAAATGTTTTTCTTCCGAGATTTTATGTCTTTGTTCTTGATGATGATAATTCCATGTATAGAGTACACTAGATACATCCCCTTCACTATAAATTATAAATATCTTGGAGAGGGTAGGATGAAGTACATAAACCCCTCCTCTTTTTTTGATATTTGTGAAACATCTTCTTCACAATCCAGTAGTTTATCTATATGTAATTCATGATAAGAATAATAAAATATATTTTTAAATTTTAATGTGGAATTATTAATTTCAAAATGTTACCTTATGTTGACGTTGTTTATATATTGTTCTTATGGTAGGTCCATGATGATATCTTCTTGTGATTCCTCTAGTAAATGCTCAGTGTCCTTAGGGAGATATAAGTGTGCCTTTATAGGTTTAATTTCTTTTTCCTCTTCATCTAACATGGTATAATAATTTTTATTAGATTCTGAACATTAAAAAAATTTGGGAGTAAAACTCAATGTAGAATCAATAACATAAAATCAGTTTCTGTTTGAGAATTCATCATCTCCCTATGTTGGTTTGACTTGAATACCTTATATGATGGAAAGTTCTTCTTGGAGTTGATCATCCCCAGATAGTGGTAGGTAGTCGGGATTCTTCATATGTATATTTAATTCCTAACATTTAGTAGATTATTCTTCCATATATATGGTGATATGAAATGGTGGTGGATCTTATTCTTTCTAAGGTTTTGGGATATAAAGTTTTCCACACAATCATTCCAGAAGTTATCCAGTTCATGTTGATCTCGCACATGTAGCTCATCAGGAAAGTCTTTTTCATATATCTCTCCTTGAAATTGATGAGTGAGGATGAATTAATATTAAGGTACCTACACTTTTACCTCATAAGGTTCTTCAATTTCAATAAAGAGTTGTGAAATTTATTCCACTACTATCTCAGGTTCTTGTTCCATATCAGAGTCATGTTGCTTCATTAATAAATGAACATTGTTGAATCCCCTTTCCATTTTTCTCCCCAAATCATCCATAAAATCAGTCTACTTTTTGACTTGGTCATTTTTATCACTATAATTAAATTGATGTTCATGATATTACACTTTTCATTAGTATTCCCATGAGGAGTGACTATAGTTCAGATACATCATGGGAAAAATTATGGGTTTTTTATATAATATTTTTGATAATAATGAAAACACTATTTACAAAAATGTGAATTTAGAAAAATTTATCGAAATAGCTATCTATCTCCCTAAAAATGATGCCAGTTTTGATGAATTCTTATCATAGGGCATGTAAAAAAGTGATTTTATATTCCTAATATAGCATAGAGACTGACCATGAACATTTCACATTATGAGTGTCAAATTTAGTTTAATAACTACTTTCTAATTCACTTAATTTAATTATTTTTTAGTTTTTAATAATGTTTTAAAATGATGTTTTGTTGTCTTTTTAATAATATAAAATTGAAATAATGCGTCAAGAATTTAAATCTAAATTAATATGAAAAAAAAATAAAATTAGGGAAGAAATTTCTTGGTCCTATGGTTGGATAATGTGGGTTCATTCATTATTTATTTGTTATTTAAATTCAATTTGACAATCATTTTTAGAAAACCTCATCAACAAATTAATTCCCCTTGATTATTGTGTGTGTGATTTTATCATTCCATTACCACACCAAACCAAACATACTCTAATAGTCAAATAGGATAACACCTCAAAAGAGAATGCTATTCCTAAAATACCCAGCTCCAACATATGTCATTTTATCCATTTAGGTAATCCCAACTCCACCCTATGAAGGGATTTCTTGAGAGATGGGAGGGAAAATAATGAATCAAATAAAAGAAATGGATTTGTAAATAGTGTCATGGTGGATAACCACCACATCAATTCAATATTCTCATATCCACCAAAAATATATAAAAACATGTTTAATTAAAGAAAAATAATAATGAAGACCATGAATCCTTTCCCAGGTCCAAGCCTTGAGTTTTTTACTTTACATTACAAAGTGAAAATAGATCATGGTGGAATATATAAGAGAGAAAGAATGAGATTAGAATTGGAAGATAAATAGGTTTTAATAAAATAAAAGATAAATCCTTTAATAAAAAATTGCATGTGTTACATGGGAAAAGAAAATGAAAAAAATAGAAAAGAAGAATAACATCCTAAAGCAGAATCCATCATCCACAGCTTCCCTCTCCAATTGATGTTCTCTTAAATAAACCACTATCGTCTTATTTATAGGAATTAAAGGGGCTTTAGGTTGTCATAAATTATCATTAATGTGTTCCGAGACATAATGGGATAGAAACAGTTGAAATTTTATTTCCAGAATATGTCTTTAAAAACATTCATGTGG